>CM048748.1:424877149-426277149 GCA_026315105.1 Locusta migratoria | reverse complement strand
GGAGTGATGTATAACGGGCTGTTCTGAGGCCTTGTCTCTAGGTGGTGTTGGCACAGCCCACTGCGTCATAGCAGCCAGCCAGTGAGCTAGCGATCGTGGCCTCTCGGTGTGACGTTACACTGACTGATGTGAGGCCTTGTCTACCGGAAGTGTTGGCCAGACGTTCTTCCCATCGCCACTGAAAGGATGGCGTTTGGAGTGTCGTGCACGGCGTACGGCTGCGGGTCGCAAGATGTCATTCACACTGGTCACAATGACCTGTGCACGCTGCTTGTACCCAACAGCGACCCATACGGCAAGGTCTTGAGAGCTGGCGCTGTATGCCTTGTGCGAATGCAGTCACAAATTAAAGTATATACGTTTAATTGGCCTTCTTGTATGAGCCAGACATATTCTATCAGTTCATCATAAGGCACACATTTCACTAATTAGTGCTAAATGACGGATGGGGCAGTGGAGAGGATGACGTCACTTGACAGTGGACGATGGTAAACAGGTGATTTAGACTGATGGCTTACGCTAAATCACGGTGCAGTCTGATGATAGTATTTGCTTAGGCGAATACCTGGAGAAATGAAAATGACAAAATGAATTTGACATAAAAGCTTATCGCCTTGAAAGTGTGCTTACCAAACCTACTTGACGCTGTAATGGTGTCTCAAGTACTCTGCCAGCAGATTCCGAAGGAGAAAAGAGGAGGAGTCACATTACAGCACAATTCGAGTCGAAGACGGATTGCTCGATAGGTAGGGAAATTTATCCCGGATTGCCGGAGTGCAGGGATCAACACCTGTCCGACACAAAGTCATAATCTGTCATCAAGTTTTCATAAATGAGCTCATTCACAGCAGAATGGAGGAATTATTCTAAGAGTATTGAAACTGCCTTGCACATTGCTTGGACTTCCACATCGACTCCTCTCCGTAATCCATAGTTTTTACAGCTCCCTACAGGTCGTTGAAGTCTTCTCTCTTTGCTACAGAAAGCATTCCAAATCGATTAAGCACACAACGTACTATTCCAGTATCGCCATTCAGTTTAGATACCAATTTGGGATATTCAGTCTTAGTGTGCAGATAGTTCGCAAGATCAGAGTCACGAGTAACCACTAACCTACGCAGTAAGGTCTTAAGCACAAGTCTACATATCAAGATTAAAGTTTGGAAATAGCGTTCGCATAAACAGCATCCCCGAATTAGTCATCGTCTGGAATTTTCGCCTGAGAGCTGTTTCACTCGTATTATCGCAACATTTTACCCGGGGATTGAAATAATAAAGAAACCATGACCAGTATCATCCATCGCATTGAGGACAGCAGTCTCACTTCTAAACGTATCGGAAAAAGTATTACTGAGATCATGTATTCAAAGAAAAGCACCCTGTGCCTCTTCACAGAACTGCCGGCCAAATCGAATACTTTACAGCAAGATAAGAGCGCAATAGTCAGACTATGAACTCTTATTCGAGGAAGCGACAGTGGAAAAATCGTTTAGCAGAAGTTCCAGGGTGGTTCCTTTGAAAAGGGACGCGACGTATTTCCTCTTTTATCCCATCCCAAATAGGGCTCATGCTATGTCTCCAACGGTAACATCATGTGAAGTTTATCCATACTTAAATTTTTTCTGATTATTTTGGTAAAAAACAGTCTTGGTTGCACAAATGCAATGTTTTTCCTTTTTCACATGTGACACGTTTCGCCTGATCTAGGCATAATTAGACGTTTTGACTTAAAAGTATATAAAAATGTACATATGTAAGACATACTTGTTACAGGGCAGAATTAAGATGGTTAAACCACAGGTCACATAAACTCATTCTTGAGCCAGGGAAAGGTGTGGGGTATAAAACCGAACTTCTTTCCTTGTCATAAGCATTTACTACCTTATTTATTTTAAAAATGGATTTTATTTGAATTTTTAAACAATCCTGACGCCTTGCTACCTGAGTAACAAGTTTTTTATTCCTTAACCCAAAGTTTTCAATGGTACACAAGATTGTGGTCATGTGACCTGCGGCTTAACCATTTTAAATCTACGCTGTAACAAGTATGTCTTACATATATACATTTTATATACTTTTAAATTTTAATTAAAGAGCTGTTATTTAAACAAGTTTGTAATGTCCACAGAACAGCTGAGGATGGCTAAAAAGGAAAAACATTGCAAGTGCGCAACGAAGACTTTTGTTCACCAAAATATTCATTACGCTTGCGGACCTATGAAGAGGATTGATTTCATTTTCCAATTATTGGTGTTCCCCAGCACTGCATAACAAACTGGAATGTGAATTACACCAATGCTGAGAGGAGAATAATAATGTTTTAAAGAGGATTTGAGACGACTCATTCTTTAATAAATGAAACGCATGAATGAATGTTTTCCATTTGTTCCATAGTCACCCTCCAGCGAAAAAAAAATCGTTTTGTTAAAGCCTTGAAAACGTATCACGAATCCCGCTTCTACACATTGTTCTCACAATGAAAGAGTATCAAAATAAATAACGTCAACCATACAGCTCTTTCACGAACTCAATTATCATACATTAATATCGCGGGAGCATTTATCGTTGTTCCCAGGCTCCAAGTTGCTCATGTTTCCTAGAGGAGGGTTCATACTGTATTCTGCATAGTTCCTAGTACCTTTAACAAGCTGTCTATGCGAGTGGTTTCTTCTCGCCACCTGAAGACAAATAGCTCGCCATTAACTACATCGCTGCCTGCGAGCTGCGCACTGTGCTTGGTGTCATTATTGTGTCTTGAGATCTCTCTTTTGTCCGGCGCTGTGGCAAGTAGTACTAGCCGTCCACTTACTGCGTACTTTCATTTGTGCGAGCATCGATTAAAATATTTCGAAGGACAGGCATTAGAAACGTCAGTGTTAATGAGAAAAGAACGCTACAGGTGAATTTCCGAGGTTATGTTGTGGAATACATTTTTATGTATCAAATGGTGATACTCGCACTAAGCAGGTAAGAGTAACATCAGCTACTTTATGTATATACTTAAATAAATCACATTTTAATGTAGCTCCTTTGAAAGAAGACTGCGTTGTGCATGTTGTAAGGAGGATAAACATATAATAGCACATGCACGTAGAATACAATAGCGGAACCGTGAAAGGAAGGAAGTAAATTTAGGTTTTTTAAAGTCATGTCGACATCGTGGTCATTAGAGAAAGAGCGTCACGTCATGGATTGTTCGGTCGCTTCCGCACCAGGTTCAAAATCAAATGTTTGTAGAGCTGCAGGGACTTAACTACTGGGTCATCAGTCCCTAAACTTAAACTACTTATGAACTATCTTATACTAAAGACGACACAAACATCCATGCCCGAGGGGGGATTCGAACCCCCGACCGTAGCGGCCGGCCGCACCAGGTTCGAGTCTAAAAATGTTCAAATGTTTGTATAGCTTATGGGACTTAACTACGGGGTCATCAGTCCCTAAACTTACAAACTATTTATGAACTACTTACGAACTAGGACGGCACAAATATCCATGCCCGAGGGAGGATTCGAACCCCCGACCGTAGTGGCCGTGCAGACCGTGACTGAAGCGCCTCAGTCTCCTCGGTCACCGCGGCCGGCAGTTCGAGTCTTCCCTCGGGCATGAATGTGTTCGAAGATTCAAAGATTTGGAAGTCTAAGCGACCAAACTGCTGAGGTCATCGCTCCCTAGAGTTATAAACTACTGAAACTAAAATTAATTAAAAGAAATAGCATATCAAAATATTTATTCAATAGTAAAGACAAAATCAAACACCAATCACATAATGGAGTATCTAAGATACCATGCAGACATTGTAGAAGAGTGTATATTGGTCATTCTAGCAAGGCTGTAACTATTGGATTATCAGAACATGAGAGACGTTGGAGGTTAAAAAAGAAAGATTTAACCTTCTCCCAAAATCTACTCATAGAAAAAAGAAAAAAAGATGACAGTATAGGAAATACTAGAAATCAATGGACATATGACATAGGACGCCAGTTTAGTATTAAATGATCAATCCAGATTCCTTTTTTCCCCTGTACTAAAATAGGCTATTTTAGCAACAACAAATGTTTGTAAAGCTATGGTAGTTACTACTCTGGTCATTGCTTACAAACTACTTAAACTAACTTTTGCTAAGGACAACAAATACACCCATGCCCAAAGGAGGACTCGAACCACCCACGGCTATGCAGCTAGGCGCCTTGGAACACTCAGCCACTCCACCGCGGCACTTATTATAGTTACCAACATCAGTTTTTTTAAATATATCCAAATTTTAGTACTATTTCACACTGTAACAAATTATGTAACATACAAAAAATTATGTACAAAGTTTAACGTCACCACAGCAGATTGCAGGAAACCTAGCAGCAAACACGTATATCATTGGAAAATTCACGATCAATTCATGAAATTTATTATAAGAGTAACGCCTGACGTAAATATGTCAAAACATCGTAAAAATATGTCGAAATTTATATGTAAATTCGTTACTTTAGACTCATAATATGTTAAATTAGTCAATGTAATAATTACATACACGCAGACGCTTGAAAATTGAAGACTGATGAAACAGCTGTAGCGTTAAATATTAAACTTTGAGCAGTGTTGGATGGATGGTTGCTTAGGGTTTAACGTCCCGTCGACAGCTTGGCCATTAGAGACGGAGCTAACGCTCGGAATTTTTGGGTTAGGATGAGGAAGGAAATCGGCCGTGCCCTTTGAAAGGAACCATCCCGGCATATGCCTGGAGTGATTTAGGGAAATCACGGAAAACCTCAATCTGGATGGCCGGAGGTGGATTTGAACCACCATCCTCCCGAATACGAGTCCAGTGCGTTACCACTGCGCCACCTCGCGCGGTTTGAGCAGTGTTACTGGACCATTTGTTACAGTGTCTTTTAACGACATTTACTACACTGCAGGCCTAAAAATCAGGAAGTGATTAATTACCGCTAAAATTAGTGAAATATTTATTGGCTACACCTTAACTTTCCATTGTAATTAATATTATTTCAGTATGGGTGAGACACTTTGCCCATGTACTCGTATGTTGTCAGTGATGGCCGCGGAAACGTCGTAACGCTGAGAAGTAATACTTCCTGGATTTCCCTCACAGGCCGTGCACGTGTGTCTGATTTGACTGGTTGAACTACAGTTAACAGCCGGCAGTGGATCGCTACGTCGGAGACCGTCCTCTCCATTACTCGAGTGTTCCGCAGTGCCTCAAGACTCACTGCTACAGACTGCCAGTGTGCGTCGCTTGTTTACGGGGCAGACAGTTGGTGCCGACTCAGTGTTTGAAACTTAATCAGAGCGAGATTACGGTAGGTCTGTTTTCTCCAGCGTCGAAATACGACTAGGTCTATTTATTAAGTAGATGTAACTCGAAATCGTCTAGGACTGTGGGCTCACGGCTAGTCGAACAATGCAACACCAGCCTTATTATTATTAGTAGTAGTAGTTTAACTAGCTTCGAAATCCGGCATTGCCCGGATACCGTAATATTTTTCCTCCTGCACAAACCTCCTATTCACGCCTCAGTTTCTGCCCATCTGCTCCTTCCCCTTTCTCTCTGTCCATACCCTGCGCCACTCTTATCCATCTCCACCTCCCACTTTCTCTGTCAACACAGTTTTTCCCTCTCTCTCACTCTCCATCTCCTTCTCCCCCCCACCTCTCTATACCCAGCCATGCCCATCTGCACATGTAACTCACAGATGGATTCTATACACACTTCCTCGTCTCCACCTCTTCATAAATCCCATCCCCTCTTAATGTGTAGCCATCTTATCCTCACCCCTCCTGTCCCTCTTCGTTGTCTCTCTCTACAACTCCCCCTCCCCCCTTACTTCCTCCTTCCACGTCCCCACTCTGCCAGACTTCTCCTCCCCAATGTCTCATGCCAACACACCCTCCTTTCTCTGTCCCTCTCTTCCTCACATGTCTCAACCAACCGACTGCATCTGCCCATTTCTACCTCCTCCTTCTATTTCTTTTACACCTTCATCACTTCCTTTCCTCTCTTTTCCACTCCATCTCCTCATACCCTATCTCTAATGTCTTAAAACTAAATCAAAGTCTGTATATCATCTCTTTGTATCCATCCCCCCCCCCTTTCCTCTCTCTCATTTCACCTCCTGCTCTCTTGTTTGTCAATCTTCTCGTCGCCCCTTTCTCTGCCGAACGCTTCTTCCCCATCTCCCTCCAACTGTTTCTCCCCCTCACTCTCTGACTATCCTTTCCTTCACCCCAAGCCCTCAGACCAATTCTCCTCACCTATTTCTGTCCATTATTTCATACTCTCTTCTCTATCTCATTCTTTCTGTTCATCTCCTTCTGCCCCTCTGTCTGTCCTTCCTATACTGTTCACCTCATCAGCCTCATTCTCTCTGTCCAACTTGTCCTCCAGTTCTCTCATTGTTTATTCCCCCTGAAATGTAGGCTGCCCTGCAGAAGCGCTTCCATAAGGCCGGCTGATACTATTCCCACACAACACACAGGTTTGCAGGGCGGTCTATGTGTCAGGGGCTATAAAACAAGTTTTTGCTCATATCTCCACTTTTATGGAAAATATGAGGTTATAAACTCCATGGTGCAGATACTCGTGTTGCAAGCAGTATGTGCACCAAACTTGGTTGAAATCGATCTAGTTGGTTGGGAGAAGATGTGGAACATACATACAGAAATACAGACTCACATACAAGCATTTTTGTAATATGTATTCGACACCACATTAGTGTCATCTACAGACCTTATTTACGAAAGCTGTCCTGTCGTATTAGTTGTGTAATCAAGACGTATTTCTCTGGTATTTGCAACACACTCTTAAAGGTCGTTTGACAGTTACTGTCTCATGTGCAAAGAGCACGCATATGGAAGTTCAGGACCTGTAAATGATGGATAAATACGGCTTTACTGCTAAACATATACGGTGGCGGCCGTGGTGGCCGAGGGGACTGAGTCGCTCCAGTCACGGTCTGCACGGCCACTACGGTCGGGGGTTCGAATCCCCCCTCGGGCATGGATATTTGTGCCGTCCTTAGGATAAGCTAGTTGATAAGTAGTTTGTAAGTTTAGGAACTGATGACCCCATAGTTAAGTCCCATAAGCTATACAAACATTTGAAACATATAGGACAGGGTGGTTGAATAAGGCCATGTGGTGTCAAGACCGGCCGTGTATTTAAAGTGAATAAAAAATAAGAAATAAAATAAAAAGAAAAAAGTGTATGGCTCTTAGTAAATCTTTGCATCACAATATTTATTTGTTTGTGATCTTTTCTGATAAAGTCTACCGATGTCGTCTTACTAAAGCCTCCTCCTCCCCCACAAAAATAATATAGTCACTGAAAACTGCCTCTTGTATCATCTTACTCAGGTTGGCATTGTGGTAGTCCTGAATCTATTGTAGAAAAGACAGTTCATGCGGAGACTGTTTTACTTCCGTGGACAAGGACTAGGCGAGAGTTCAGGATTGGCCTTACATCCAAAGAACGGACGGCCAGTGATATTCTGTTGAGCCACCTGTTATTTCGAAGGTACTGCCGATGGAGTTTTAAAACAAGACACTGGACTACAATCAGGCTAAACTGGGCACCACTTGTCTACTACCTGTCATTCCTTGACCCCTGCGGTTCAAACCAAAGTATTCGTGTAGCTGCAATTTCCCGATCTCAGATAACAACACACGTAATTTATTCTGTAGTAAGCTTCTAGGCGACTTGCGCAATTTTCTAATGGCAGAAGGAATGTAATACTCGGGTACGGGAAAATAGCAGTATGCGAGATACACGGCTAGGAACACGAGAGAGGGCGTTAGGGAGCGGACTTTCACTCCACCGCAGGCGCGCGAGTTTATGCTCGAGAACGATGGCAGTTTTTGAGCGGGCTGGTCGCCACTTGTGGGTCGACAGACGCCCGGAGACTTCTTTACGAGTGGACAGACGGACGCGGCGGCTCAAAGCGAGTGCCGGTGACAGCCCGGAGAAACTGGAGCGCTCATAACACGCCGCGCGACGCTAAGAGATGTTGATATATTCGGAGCGGCCAGTCGGCCGATTAGAAAGTTCCGCAACACTTAATTTGGCCGCACGCCAGCTTAACTAACCAGCGGTTTGCGGGACGCCGCGGGGCGCGCTCTGCCAAAGCCGCGCCGTATTTGCATATCGGGCAGGCTGCTCCAGAAGAAACGGCAAAAGCACTTCCTACATCTATTCAAATTTAATGTAGCCATTTATGCGAAAATGTTTTTAATAAGCTTAGACAGCAACTTTCACTTTCTATATATAGAAATCAATTGCTGTCCCTCCGTTTCCCTGAAACTCATAGATGGCTAGACCGATTGCAGTATACGAGGGTAAGTCAATTTAGTTATATTTTTGTTTATGTTGGTAGTACTGTCGTGTTACGTTGGTGACGCATGCTTTGTTTATTTGTTGTTATATCTTTGCAATTTTCAAGCTGCTACGTTAGTTTCGTTGTCACTGCCGTGCTGTTAATCATGGCTGCTCCGCTGTCTATTTGCACCAAAGAAGAGGAACGTTCAGTGATACGTTTTTGTGGGCGGAAGGTGTATGAGGGGCCGAAATTCAGTACAGTACGGGAGCAGTGTTTAGTCACAACGAAGTGTGTACGACTGGATTGAAAAAATTCCGAAATGGTCGCACGAGTGTTAAGCACGATGAAGGAGCCGGACGACCGTTTACCGCCACAAATGAAGAAACCATTGTACAATCACGTGAAATGATTATTCTCTTAGACAGATGTTTAACTATTGATGAAGTGGCTCATCGTCTTCAAACGAGTCATGGTTCTGCCTACGAAATTATTCACAACAGACTTGGGTTTCGTAAAGTTTGTGCAAGATGGGTCCCAAAACAACTCACACAAACGCGCCTCGACATCTGCAAAAAACATTTGAATCGCTATGGTAACGAAGGGTACAACTTCTTAGACAGAAACATTACTGGTGACGAAACATGGATCCTTCATTACGAGCCGGAGAGTAAACGCCAGAGTATGGAATGGAAACATCCAAATTCGCCGTGCAAGGTTCAAGACCCAACCGTCCGCAGGAAAACTGATGCTTACGGAATTTTGGGATACACGAGGTCCTGTACTGGAACATTATGGTGAAAGGGGCACAACAATATACAGTGTACGTTACAGCGAGATGCTTACTGACAGGCTAAAGCCTGCAATTCGAAGCAAACGCCGAGGATTGCTGTCAGAAGGTGTTCTGTTGTTGCACGACAATCCACGTTCGCATACTGCTGTCCACGCTACTGAAACGCTCCAGAAACTGAAATTCGAAGTACTGGATCATCCTCCATATAGTCCCGATCTTGACCCTTCTGACTATCACTTCTTTGGTCCACTCAAACAGGCTTTAAGGGGCCGTCGATTTGACTCGGACGAAGCAATGGAGGAAGCGGTGCATTCCTGGCTCGCAGCTCAACCGAAAACCTTCTTTTGTGAGGGCATAAGGAAGCTTGTAGAGCGATGGAGGAAGTGCATTGAAAAGCAAGGAGACTATGTCGAAAAATGATGTTGTAAGTTTCGTATTTTATTAAAATAAAATTTTATAACTACTTTGCGCATAATAATTGACTTACCCTCGTATATGAACAAAGGGAAAGCCCGAAGGAAAAAAAAAAAAGTCACCAAAATGGAAATTTTATAGGGACATCGCTAATCTGGGTCGATTTTTATTTTAAGCGCTTCCCTACCGTTCATTTTGCACCCTGGACCTTCAAAAGAAAAGGGACGTCACTGTCCACTGTCTACATTGCGGCACCAGGATATACCGGGTGATCAAAAAGTCAGTATAGATTTGAAAACTTAATAAATCACGGAATAATGTAGATAAAGAGGTAAACATTATTCCTCGACTACAGCTATTGTTGAGAAATTATGGTGAACATATTGAGCATCTTTGCTTTGTCTTAATTTGTTACGCTAATTATTGCTTTTCTGAACAGATGAAGCGCCATCTGTCGAACATTTTTTTTCCGTGATTTATTGAGTTTCCAAATTAATACTGACTTTTTGATCACCCGGTATATAGTGCATTTATATCGAAGACATTACATATAAGGAGAGGCCTTGAACTAAAATTTGTGCCGTGACCGGGATGGTATTCCGATATTGGAGAGCCTCAGCGAGACATACGTATTTCATAAGGGAAATTAAAGTGTGTATTGTTGAGGAAGACGAGCTCTAAGGCAGTCCATGCAGGCACTTTATGTATAAGGGCGCGTAAGTCTAACTCTCAAAGTGTCCTTGAAACCCTTCAAAACTGGAGATGGAACAAAAAAACCAATAGCTATATTCTGGATGTGATTTCGGCATATATTCGCTGTGCAAATACGGGGCATGCCTTCTCGCGCTGGGATCTGTTGTAATGAGGAAGATGATGCATTGGCCAAACAAGCAGTATCCTTAGGCACTGTCCTGGACCTGCAACGACTATACAAAGATTTCTTATCTGCGGTCAAGGAACACGCAAAACAACTGTGGCAACAGATGTGGAACGTTTCCCAACAAATTAAAGGCTCTTCTACGCAGCTGTGGTTTATGAGGACTCATCTGGACCGATCCGTGATTTCTACCATCATTCCTCTTCGCTTCAATCACGCCTCTTATCCACAAAATCTACATCGGATCAATGTCTACGATTCGGCGGCACGTGAGTGTGATCCTGAATCGGAAGCTGATGTCAACCACATCCTGTTCAGGTGCCCCAAATTTGAACGTGAACGTTTGAACTTCCTGCAGACATTGGTGAAGTTGGGATATCCCCTTCCCCAGTCAGCTTCTTCCCTTTTGTTTACAAAAGACATTCGTGTGTATAAAATCATAATTAAGTTTATTAAGACCACTGGTCGCAATCTATAAGTATCAAGTGTGCTGGTAATATATTATAAGGTTTTGTTTGTGAATATGTGAAAATGTTCCAAAATTATTTGAATTGTAATGTAATCAGTTTTCGCTTTGTTTCCACTCTCCCATTTTAACAAAATGTACTTCTGTTTTTTTCTGTATATTTAAGTATATGTACATTTCCACTGTTGTAGATGGCCACATTGAGTCAACACTCAGAATGCCAAATAAAGGAGAAAAAGGGCGCGAAAGCTGAGAGGTTAAAGCGACTGCTTAGTACTCAGGAGGTCCCGAGTTAGAATCCCGGTCAAGGCACAAATTATAGTTAAACGCCTCTCCTTATATTCAATATCTCGGCTGTAACGGAGACGTACGTGTCATGTATGACAGCAGGTGACGCCAGCGGGTGTAGCCCGCCGATGCGTCACGGGGACTCGTTCGCTGTCAATGTGTGGGAACAGCCCCAGCGCGGCTACCGGTTCCAGGAAAGTCCCTACGTGTGAAATGAAAGAGCCGGCCGGGGACAGGTTCGGTGCGTAGCACGGTAAAACGTAATTCGTAACCGGTTGGCGCGATACAACGGGATAAGAAACGCCGCCGACCACGTCACGCGGCGGTTGCCCTAGACGGCGTCTGCCGCCGAGGCGGCTCCTAGAGCCGTGACGTCATCCCACGCGAGTCGTGTAAACACGAGGGCGCGCCGCGGCAAGTGGCAAACAAGGCGCGAGCAGCTGCAGCCGGCCGCAACGGAATCCACGTGATCGTCTCGTCTCAGGGACTACCGTGCGTAATGCCCTCCTTAGCAATGACGACGGTACAGTGAACCATAGGGCTCAAACGTTCAAATGTTTGTAAAGCTTATGGGACTTAACTACGGGGTCATCAGTCCCTAAACTTACAAACTACTTATGAACTACTTAACACTAAGGACGGCACAAATATCCATGCCCGAGGGGGGATTCGAACCCCCGACCGTAGTGGCCGTGCAGACTGTGACTGAAGCGCCTCAGTCCCCTCGGCCACCGCGGCCGGCAACCATAGGGCACCTGTATATAGACGGGAATGCGCATGAATTTCTGCTATAGCAGCAGCTACCGCCGCCATTTTGGTTCCAAGCGGTGATAGCGTGAGCATGTAAATAGCCGAATTTTTCTACTTTTATTGCTTTCAAACGTCGCTTGTTTCATTTCCAATACACATACAAAAAAGAAAATATATATTTGTATCAAAAATTAATCTCGTCGTAATAAGTTAATGTAATATGGTTTGACAAATCATTAAATATGGTATTTGTTCACCTGGCAGTGTATTGTGAGCATTCGACAGCTAATTTTTATGGGATACCACATGTACTACCAAAGCTGCGCTAACATGCAAGAAATCTCCGTTTTCGAATGCCAGAAATTTCCTCCAGAATAGGCCTACACTCTCAGGTTGCTACTTTTTTACGACGTATTTTTCAGAATTCATATAAAATACTTTTTCATTGCACAAAATATATCACCATGATATGCACCAGGATGGCCGACCGCGGTGGCCGAGGAGACTGAGGCGCTTCAGTCACGGTCTGCACGGCCACTACGGTCGGGGGTTAGAATCCCCCCCTCGGGCATGGATATTTGTGCCGTCTTTAGTATAAGGTAGTTCATAAGTAGTTTGTAAGTTTAGGGACTGATGACCCCGTAGTTAAGTCCCATAAGCTTAACAAACATTTGAACATTTTTTAAACTAGAATGCAGTAAAAGATTTATATATACGAGATATTTTAATTTCTCATTTAACAATTTACTTTCTCAGCCGGGGTGGAGTAGCCGAGCGGTCTAAAGCGCCTCGCTGCGGAGCGCGCGGTTGCTCGCCGTGAGGTTCGAGTCCTCCCTGGGGCATGGGTTTGTGTGTTGTCCTTAGGTTAGTTTACCTATGTTTAAGTAGTTTGTAAGCTACAGACTGACGACCACGCAGTTTGGTCCGATAGATTTACAGACATTTGAACATTTTTACTTTCTCATTGGTCAATTTCACTTACGGCCTCGGCGGCGTAGTGTACTGATGTTGGCAACGACCTTTGAATGCTCTTTGAAAACTCGAACAGGTAGAATGAGAGAAAATAATTTTTCATGTTTACCATCTTCTTGTATGCACACATGTCCGGCCAGTAAATTAATTATACTCCTAAAGCGATCATTCTCTTGCCAACATTAGCAAATTACGTCGCCGATGCTACAACTAAAATTAACATCGCAGTAGTTGCAACTAAAATTAACATCGCAGTAGCTTCAAACATCGTTACGAGGCCATTATAACTAGTAAAACAGTGTCCATCATTTAAAAGTAATTAATATTGTTATTGTCTAAATGTTGCTACTGTATTAGAGAGTGTAGAAATTGTGCATAACTACAAATAAGTCAACCCACCTCGCATAGTTTTGAACAGCTTGTTGGTATCCATTTGTCACGACGAAAATTTATTAACCATGTATTACGCCCTTCAGGATTCATTGGAAACGAAAAAGAAAACCAAAACTATTTTCTGAGTGCTTAGAACAATTCGGAGCTTCACAGCCCACCATGCGGAAAGCGTATTGATTGTCCTATTCTAAAATCGCGCGTCGAAGCGAAGGAACAAAAATGGCGGATGCGCATGCCCGTCTATGTCCAGGTGCCCGAGTGAACACTACGTATTGTTCCCACTAGTAACGAATGCTGGCGAAAAGTGAAAGGTCCCCCGCAAAAACCTTTTTATGTCGCTTTTCGCCACTTTTCAGTATTGACGAAAAATGGCTACTTTCTGCTAAAATTGCTTACATGTATATAAAAAATATACCAGCATAATGAATCTGAAATTGTGAAATAGGTGTATTGACACATATGATCTTGTTTAACAGGCTTTAAGAAAAAAAAAATGGCTTTCCGTGGAACAATGTTGTGTATAAAGTTTACAAAACGCTGTGTAGCATTCACATAAACATAAATTTCAGGAATAGAGTAATGCAAACATTAAGACACAGAAGTATTACTTCAGCGAAAATATCAATACAATCAACAGAAATGAATAATTTCATCACTTTGTCTTTAAGAATTACTTATTCTTATATAAGTGATACACAACATTTTTCACATGCCTTTAGTGATGGCGATTTTCCATCGATGTTACGACCTTTCGCACTCATATAAGGTTTTCCAGCAATCCACAGCCGCTTTCTCTCATTGTTGACTATATTGGTTTATTTCGCGTTTCCTTCCTTTGTTGCGTGTAAGGCACTAGGAGGCCACGCTGAGATATTTAACTTCGGTCATGTTGTTACGATATACAGTCTTATTCCAAGGAGGCTTATTTTTAAACGTTTATTAAAACAATGCAGAGATATCATACTCGTGTCTTAATAGCATCAATAGTGTCCGGAGATGACGTTCAACGTTACTATGCATATAACCCAAAATGGCTAGACAACGTGATATACAACGTTGTTCCGGGGAACCATTCAAGAGTCAAATAGATCAGGCGAAAGTGTTCAAATGTTTGTTAATCTAAGGGACTTAACTGCTGCGGTTATGTCCCAGGTTGAAAAACTACTTAAACTAACTTATTTGGGGAAAAAATCCGAAACCTGTCGTGATATGAATAAAATTTTGTAAACTTTCCTGAAGGCCGGTCGCTGTTTCCAAGCCGCGGTGGAGTGCCCGAGCGGCCTAGGGCGCATTGCTACGGAGGATGCGGTTGCTCTCCGTCGGATGTTGGGGTCCTTCCTGGGGCATTTAGTTTAAGTAGTTTGTAAGCCTAGGGACTAATAACCAAAGACGTTAGGTCACATAGATTCAAATCAAATGTTTGTAAAGTTTATGGGACTTAACTGCGGGGTCATCACTCCCTAAACTTACAAATTACTTATGAACTAGCTTATACTAAAGACGGCCTAAACATCCAAGCCGGAGGGGGATTCGAACCCCCGACGGAGAACGGCTTCGCGCAACGTAGCATAGCGCCTCAAAGCGCTCGTCGCGGCTCACACAGATTTACAAACGTTTCATCATTTTTGAAGCTGTTTTTAATTATAAAATATCACTAGTTTACTTTCGAACGTTGAGCTGTTCCTATGTAAACAGAAATGCTTTTGTCTTTATTGTATTCTCCTTACCCTATTCACTGATTAGTAAACAAGTCCATGTCCCTGTAGCTCTCCATTCTGAAAATTTTATACTAAGGATGAAATCTTCTCGGTTGATGCGCATAGTCTTGTCGCAACGTTTCAATGAGTTTCGAACCCATCATCTTCGACGCTGAAACGATGCTACAAGATAATGTTACCACTCAGCCACCACATTTGACGAATACTTTTTGAAGTAACAGTACGTTTTATAGATATTTTATTTGAACTTATCATTTAATAAACACGTGAAATGTGGAACGTTACTTTTATTTGCGCAACATAGTGTACACAAGGAATGACGGAAATAAAAGAAAGGTTCACTTCTGGCATTACAATCCGTGTATGTAATTAGACATTGGTCTTATCCGCGAGAGTAAAGAAGTGTTATAAGACCTGTTGAATGTAACGAAGTTTAAGGACTCCTGAATATGGACTTAGAGTAAACTATAGAAAGACAAAAGTGATGAATACGCCCTGCAAAGAAGAAGAGCTCGTTGGTGCAGACCTTGCGTTATTGGCAACATCGCAAACCACTCTACACCGCACACTCGCCAGTCAACAGTGCTGTGTAACGGCAGCCCTTGCACATGTGAATCTTCCAGAGCTGCGTTTACCACTGACGTCATCTTTATGGATGGCAATAAACGACCGCACTGCAGACGGCAGCTGAAGGCGCTCTTGGAATGCACGGATATTCGGCGAAGGGACTTGCCTGCCCGTTTCCCTGACTTACATACATTCGAGCACGACTGGAATCGCGTTGGGGAGATATGTACCGGGTCATCCGCATGCACTAACGACCAACCAACAGTCAACCCGCTGGCGGAGGAGTGGAATAACTTACAGCGAGATCTCCTTACTAACACCAGGGGAGCACCTTTACGAGCATGCACTGCCGTCCGCGATGACTACACACCGAATTATGAAACAGGTCCCAGCTTTAGCAATGTTCAGAGGATCATAATAAACCACGCTGACTTCCCTAAAAGAAGAAAAAAATAAATAAAAAAAATAAATAAAAATCATTCCTGTTCGTTTTCTTGCGTATTTCTTTCAGTTACTTCTTGAGCTACACCTTACCTGTTACTTTTACACTGCTGGCCATTAAAATTGGTACATCAAGAAGAAATGCAGATGATAAACGGGTATTCACTGGACAAATACATTATATTAGAACTGACATGTGATTACATTTTCACGAAATTTGGGTGCATAGATCCTGCGAAATCAGTATCCAGAACAACAACCTCTCGCCGTAATAAAGGCCTTGATACGCCTGGGCATTGAGTCAAACAGAGCTTGGATGGCGTGTAGAGGTACAGATGCCCATGCAGCTTCAACACGATTCCACAGTTCATCAAGAGCAGTAGCTGGCATATTGTGACGAGCCAGTTAGTTGCTCGGCCACCATTGACCAGACGTTTTCAATTGGTAAGAGATCATGAGCATATGCTGGCCAGGGCAGCAGTCGAACATTTTCCGTATCCAGAAAGGTCCGTACAGGACCTGCGACATGCATTCGTTCATTATCCTACTGAAATGTAGGGTTTCGAAAAGATCGAATGAAGGGTACAGCCACGGGTCCAAACACATCTGAAATGTAACGGCCACTGTTCAAAGTGTCGTCGATGCGAACAAGAGGTGACTGAGACGTGTAACCAATGGCACCCCATAACATCAGGCCGGGTGATACGCTTCCACGAGATGGTACGCATTTCTCCTCCTTACACGAGGCATCAGAACAACGTTTCACCAGGCAACGTCGGGCAACTGCGGTGTGTGTGTGAAAAATCGGTTGGAAACTTTCCTCGTGTTAGCACGTTGCAGGTGTCGCCACCGGCGCCAATCTTTTGTGAATGCTCTGAGAAGCTAATGATTTTTATATCACAGCTCTTCTTCCTGTCGCTTAAATTTCGCGTCTGCCGCACGTCACCTTCGTGGTGTAGCAATTGTAACGTTCAGGAGTGTATATATGGTCCCAGGTTTATAGAGCTATGTTACTTCTCTGCGATACATCAAGCACAAGTTACTTTGGGCTTTAAGATACACTGTTCACTGAGGAAACGAAAGCAGTAAGATAGTGACATGCACAGATAAAGATGGTGTTAATATTGCGTTCGTAAGGCGTTAAGCGGCTGTACATTGGCAGAGCTGCAATTTGTACTCTGCTACGGAATGATCGTATGGCTGCTATAAGCTATACCCCAACGGGGTTCGGTCACTGAGTGTAATTACTTTTATTGACGTCGCTTCAGCGACTTCCTAGTCGAGGAGAACGAACACACGGGCGCACACGAAATCCGCAACTCAACCGGCAGTATGACTCAGTGTACTGCAATCTGCTTCATGAGTACTTGCTACGTGAAGTTGCTGTCCGTTGCCGAGGAATACAGGACTGAGATGATATTAGGATCTCTCCCATCAGTTTCGTCACCCAGTATACAGGGTGTTACAAAAAGGTACGGCCAAACTTTCAGGAAACATTCCTCACACACAAAGAAAGAAATTATGTTATGTGGACATGTGTCCGGAAACGCTTAATTTCCATGTTAGAGCTAACTTTAGTATTTCTCTTTAAATGTAAATTGAAATAATTCGTGCAGACAATTCTCAAAATACCCAATTGTTTCGTTAGTATGTACAGTAATTCCTCGATTCACCGCCAGTTGGCCCAATTGAAGGAAGGTAACGTTGACTTCAGTGGTTGTGTTGACATGCGACTCATTGCTCTACAGTAGTAGCATCAAGCACATCAGTACGTAACATCAACTGGTTTGTGTTCATCACGAACGTGGTTTTGCTGTCAGTGCACTGTTTACAACATGTGGTTCATGCACGATGGAGCTCCTGCACGTGTTCGTACGCTTCTCAACAACGGATTCGGTAACCGATGGATTGGTAGAGGCGAACCAATTCCATGGCCTCCACGCTCTCTTGACCTCAACCCTCTTCACTTTCATTTATGGGGGCATTTGAAAGCTCTTGTCTGCGCAACCTTGGTACCAAATGTACAGACTCTTCGTGCTCGTATTGTGGACGGCTGTGATACAATACGCCATTGTCGAGGGATTCCATGCGACGGATGGTGGATGCATGTATCCTCGCTAACGGAACACATTTTGAACATTTCCTGTAACAGAGTGTTTGAAGTCACGCTGGTACCTTCTGCTGCTGTGTGTGTCCGTTCCATGATTAATGTGATTTGAAGAGAAGTAATAAAATGAACTCAAACGTGGAAATTAATCGTTTCCGGACACATGTGCACATAACATTTTTTTTTCTTTGTGTGTGAGGAATGTTTCCTGAAAGATTGGCCGTACCTTTTTGTAACACCCTGTATACCGTGACCTCCCTCTCCCTCGTCCGCCTCCGTAGCTCAGCGGTAGCGTCGCTGACTACCACGCAGGAGGCCCGGATTCGATTCCCGGCAGCGGACTGGGTGTTGTGTGTTGTCCTAATCATCATCATCTCATCATCATTGGCCCGTAAGTCGCCTACGCGGCGTCAAATAAAGAGACTCAACACTAAGGCGGCCGAACAATCCCGCAAGGGTTCTCCCGGCCAAGAAAGCCAAAGGCTCATTTCGTTTCCCTCTCCAGCATAGTGGAGGATGGAAGAGCCATTCGGGTTCGATTCCCGGCAGGGGACTGGGTGTTGTGTGTTGTCCTAATCATCATCATCTCATCATCATTGGCACGTAAGTTGCCCACGTGGCGTCAAATGAAAAGTCTTACACTAAGGCGGCCGAACAATCCCGCAAGGTTCTCCCGGCCAAGAAAGCCACAAGCTCATTACATTTCCCTCTCTCTCCAGCACAGTGGAGGATGGAAGAGCCATTCGGCGTGACCCTACGCAGCGGTGCACGTGTGCAGCCGGTGTTGCGCGAGCTGCAGTTTCGGCGCGGCGGTGTCAGAGGTTCGAGGCCCGGCCGGCTGTTATCAGATGAGGCGGCGGTCGCCCAAACTTTCTCCACACGGCCGGTGTTTACGACCGCAGATGGCGGACACCGATTGGCCAGTGATTCACCGGCGCCCGCGGCCAAATGGAACGCGTGCCATTTTTTGTTGTTGTTGTTGTTTTGCTTTGTTTTTTCCTTCTCCCGCGGGCGCACAATTAATGAGGACAGAGACGGACGGCGGGCAAAGTGCACGCCGGTGCCATAAAGTGGACAGCCAGCCCCAATAAAATACTGGCCTCTCTCCGCCGCTTTGTGCGCGCACGCAACCGCGCGTGCATGCATACAAACGGCGAGAGAGTGCAAACACGGGGGAGAGCACGCCGGCATTACAATGCACCGGGAGGCTGCACGCGCGGGGATGGCGTCGCTGAAAGAAGAAGACGAAGAAGAAAAAAACAGCGGAGAACTATCGCTGCCAGCCGAGATGCAGATGCGAAGCTGCGAGATATAAGGCCTGGGCCGAGCGCGAGGCAACATCTGGCAGACGAAAGTTGAGAAGAATGCCGCCCAGGCAGCTAAGTGGACTCTCGGCCGAACGTACGACATGTACACCCACCGGTCTTTTTTGTGTTTCTTGAAGTTAATGGCAGACCACCTCCTAAAGAAATCACTGATGTAATGAAATCGACTTTCACTTTCATGCGACAACGGGACTGCTTTAGATGAAGGGATCTCCCGGCTAGCCGGCCGCGGTGACCGAGGGAACTGAGGTGCTCCAGTCACGGTCTGCACGGCCACTACGGTCGGGGGTTCGAATCCCCCCTCGGGCATAGATATTTGTGCCGTCCTTAGTCTTAGCTAGTTCATAAGTAGTTTGTAACCTTAGGGACTGATAACCCCGTAGTTAAGTCTCTTAAGTTCTACAAACATTTAAACATTTCTCCCGGCGAAGAAAGCCATACGCTCATTTCATTTCCACAGGTTTATTAATTCTTGCAACAACGCAGTGTAGATCGCAGTTGTGTGCCGGAACCGGGACTCGAACCTGAGTCGTGTCGGGTTAGCTCAGTCGGTAGAGCGCTTGCCCGCGAAAGGCAAAGGTCCCAGGTTCGAGTCCCGGTTCCGGCACACAATTTTAATCTGCCAGGAAGTTTCATATCAGCGCCACTCCGCTGCAGAGTGAAAAGTTTCATTCTGGAAACATCCCTTAGGCTGTGGCTAAGCCATGTCTCCACCATATCCTTTCTTACAGGAGTACTACTCTAGCATGTTTCGCAGGAGAGCTTCTGTGAAGTTTGGAAAGTAGGAGGCGGGGTACTGGCGGAAGTAAAGTTGTGCGGCGGCATCGTGAGTCGTGTCGGGATAGCTCAGTCGGTAGAGCGACTTGCCAGCGAGAGGCAAAGGTCCCAGGTTCGAGTCCCGGTTACGGCACACAATTTTAATCTGCCAGGAAGTTTCATATCAGCACACACTCCGCTGCAGAGTGAAAAGTTTCATTCTGGGAACATGTGATAACATTTTGCACGCAATTTGGGTACATAGAGCCTCAGAAATCAGTAGCCAGAACATCCACTTCTGGCCGTAATAACGGCCTTAATACGCCTCGGCATTGAGTAAAACAAAGCCTGGATGGCGTGAACAGGTACAGATGCCCATGCAGCTTCAACACGATACCACTGTTCATCAAGAGTAGTGACTAGCGTATTGTGACGAGCCAGTTGATCGGCTACCATTGACCAGATGTTTTCAGTTAGTGAGAGATCTGGACAATGTGCTGGTCAGGGCAGCAGTCAAACATTTTCCGTATCCAGAAAGGTCCGTACAGGACCTGAAACATGCAATCGTGCATTGTCCTGCAAAAATGTAGGGTTTACGATACAGGGGAGACAGCGTTACGGAAACGATACACGATCTGGGATGGGAATCATTACAACAACGGTGCTTATCGCTGCGGCCGGGGCTACTTACGAAACTAAATCGCCAACATTCTCCTCTGAATGCGACAATATATTGTTCACTCCCACTTACATTGGTAGAAATGACCATCTGAATAAAATACGGGAAATCAGAGCTCGAACGGCGAGATGCATGTGTTCTTTCTTCCCGCGCGCTATTCGAGAATGGAGAATGGAATGGGAGATAAATCGTATAATGGTGGTTCGATGAACACTCTACCAGGCACTTAAATGTGATTTGCAGAGTATCCCCACGTAGATGTAGATGAAGAATCGAATGGAGGGTAGAGCCACTGGTCGTTACGCATCTTAAATGCAACGTCCACTGTTCAAAGTGCCGTCGATGCGAACAAGAGGTGACCGAGACGTGTAACCAATGGCACCCCATACTCTTACGCAGGGTGATACGCCAGTATGGCGATGACGAATACACGCTTCAATTGTGCGATGTCGCCAAACACGGATGCGAACATCATAATGCTGTAAACAGAACCTGGATTCAACCGAAAAAAAAATGACGTTATCCCCTTTGTGCACCCAGGTTCGTCGTTGCGTACACCATCGCAGGAGCTCCCGTCTGTGATGCAGCGTCATGGGTAACAGCTGCCGTCGTCTCCGAGCTAATAGTCCATGATGCTGCAAACGTCGTCAAACTTTTCGTGCAGATGGTTGTTGTCTTGCAAACGTCCTCATCTGTTGACTCAGGGATCGAGACGTGGCTGCATGATCCGTTACAGACATGCGGATAAGATGCCTGTCATCTCGACTGCTAGTGATACGAGGCGGTAGGGATCCAGCACGTCGTTCCGCATTGCCCTCCTGAACCCACCGATTCCAAATTCTGCTAACAGTCAATTGGATCGCGACCAACGCGAGTAGCTGTGTCGCGGTACGATAAACCGCAATCGCCATAGGCTACAATCTGATCTATATCAAAGTCAGAAACGAGGCATCACAACAACGTTACACCAGACAACGCCGGTTAACTGCTGTTTGTGTATGAGGTATCAGTTGGAATCTTTTCTAATATCAGCTCGATGTAGGTGTAGCCACCGGCGCCAACTTTGTGTGAATGCTGTGAAAAGCTAATGAAGTCGGTGTAGAACACGAAAGACACACCCGTCTACTCCAACCATCAATATCGGCAGTAGCAAAACACTGCATTTCCATGGGACACACAATGGAATATAGTAAAACTGAAATTTAACTCCAGTCTCCAGTTTCTGGGATTCACTTATTAAAGAAACAGTGGAAATTCGTCTTGCCAACAATCTTATAAATAGTGATTAATACCATCCAGTCTCAGCGTAATCGACGCGATCAATCGATTACCAATGATTAGAAGACTATTGCTCTTCCACCACCGAGGGCAGCACATACAACTCGGCTGTACCGCGCATGACACCATCTAACGCATGCGCAAAACGATACCAGCAGTTTTGGCATGCGCAAGAACCACTATAAATACCGCGACTGCACCTGGGCTCTTCAGTACTTGCTACTCACCTGAAGATGGCCGGACGTTTCCAGGCCGAAATATCGTGTCAGAATGACGACGGGATCCGGCAGCACACCCGAAAGTTACTGGATGAAGAAATACGCCGGGAAAGCTTCAGAAGTCACAGACCACAATTTTGTGAATTTACAGAAGAAAAGTACATTTAATAAATACCCGCTCGGTTAGCAGTGCGGTGTAACGCACCTCTTTCCGGGACAGGCAGGCGAATCGGCCGCAATTCGAATCCGCCCCGCGGATTAACGAAGTGAGTCGGAGTGCCGGCGAGCCTGGATGTGGTTTTTAGGCCTAGGTGAATACTGGTCTCGTCCCCAAGTCACGACTCAGTTACACGATTCGAAAACATTTTGTAACGCCGCGGTGGAGTAGCCGAGCAGTCTAAAAAAATGTTCAAATGTTTGTAGAGTCTATGGGACTTAACTACGGGGTCATCAGTCCCGAAACTTACAAACTACTTATGAACTACTTACAACTAAGGACGGCACAAATATCGATGCCCGCAGGGGGATTCGAACCCCCGACCGTAGTGGCCGTGTAGACCGTGACTGGAGCGCCTCAGTCCCCTCGGCCACCGCGGCCGGCCCCAGCGGTCTAAAGCGTCTCGCTCCGGAGCGCGCGGTTGCTCGCCGTGGAGGTTCAAGTCCTCCCTGGGGCATAGGTGTGTGTGTTTGTCCTTAGGTTAGTTTACCTAGGTTTAAGTAGTTTATAAGCTACGGACTGATGACCACGCAGTTTGGTCCGATAGATCTACAAACATTTGAACATTTCGTAACACTATACGCAGACATTTGGGGTACACATTTCCTCCCGGGGCCTGCGGTGGCGAGAACCACTATAAATACCGCGACTGCAACTGGGCTCTTCAGTACTCGCTACTCTCCTGAAGATGGCCGGACGTTTCCAGGCCGAAATATCGTGTCAGAATGACGTTGGGATCCTAAAGTTACTGGATGAATTTTGGGGTGGCTGCCGCAGCCCAGTACTGTCCCGACTGGAGTTTTGAGGCGGTGATTGTGGAGAGGGATAAGGGCGGCGCCTTAGGGCCGGTCGTGAGGGAGACGGCGGCTCGCGGGTGGCTGGAGACGTGACAGCCGGTAATCACGCGCTCACGTCTCGGCGCCCAGGGCAGAGTGCGGCCGCGATGGCCGCGCCGATAACCACCGGCTGCTAGCCGGCGAGCTGGACCCCAGCCGGCGACTGCGCCTCAGCCAGTGCCGCGGCCCAGCAGCTACGATGGAGGGAGGCGGGCTTACCTGTGCTGAGGACAGGCACTGGGTGAAGCCGGGGGGGCCCTGTGTGAATACTGCCTAATTTACGTAAGGTAAATTGACAGAATAGAAGAACATAATGGCCTAAGATGCAGATAAGGAAATTAATACTGAAGAATGCAGTCAGCAAGAAGCCAAGTTGGAACAAGTTGTATAAGAAAGGAAAGAGAACTGACCCATACAACTACAGGCCAATATCGTTGACATCGGTTTCATGTAGAATTTTGGAGCATATTCTCAGTTCGAATATAGTAAATTTCCTTGAAACGGAAAAGCTTCTTTCCATGAATCAGCACGGGTTTAGGAAACATCGTTCATGTGAAACTCAGCTTGCCCTTTTCTCACATGACATCTTGCGAGCCATGGACGAAGGGCAACAGGCGGATTGTGTTTTTCTCGACTTCAAAAAAGCGTTCGACGCGGTGCCACACTGCAGACTGCTAACGAAGATACGAGCTTATGGAATAGGTTCACAGATTTGTGACTGGCTGGAAGACTTCCTAAGTAATAGAACGCAGTACGTTGTTCTCGACGGCGAGTGTTCATCAGAGACGAGTGTATCGTCAGGCGTGCCCCAGGGGAGTGTGATATCTATATAAATGATCTGATGGACAGAGTAAGTTGTAATTTGCGGCTGTTTGCTGATGATGCTGTGGTGTATGGGAGGGTACCGTCTTTAACTGACTGTAATAGCATACAGGATGACTTAGACAAAATTTCTAGTTGGTGCGAAGAATGGCAGCTAGCTCTCAATGTAGAAAAATGTAAGGTGATGCGCATGAGTAGAAAAAACAATCCTATAATATTCGAATACAGCATTATTAGTGAGCTTCTTGATGCCGTCGCGTCGTTCAAATATCTAGGCGTAACATTGCAGAGCGATATGAAATGGAACGAGCATGTAAGGACAGTTGTGAGTAAGGCAGACAGCCGACTTCGGTTTATTGGGAGAATTTTGGGATGATGTACTTCGCCTGTAAAGGAGACCGCGTATAAAACGCTTGTACGACCACGTCTTGAGTATTGCTCAAGTATTTGGGACCCGCAGCAGATCGGTTTGAAGGAAGACATAGAGGCAGTTCAGAGGCGAGCAGCTAGATTTGTTACCGGTAGGTTGGACCAATGCGCGAGTGTCACGGAAATGCTCCGGCAACTCAATTGGACATCGCTGGAGGAAAGACGACGTTCTTTTCGTGAATTTCTGTTGAGTAAATTGAGAGGGCCGGAATTTGAAGCTGAGTGTAGTACGATCTTGCTGCCGCCTACTTACATTTCGCGTAAAGATCACAAAGACAAGATAAGAGAAATTAGGGCTCGTACGGAGGCATATAGGCAGTCTTTTTTTCCTCGTTCAATTTGGGAGTGGAATAGGAAAGGAAATGCCTAGTAGTGGTACAGTGTACCCTCCGCCACGCACCTTACGGTGAATTGCGGAGTATGTATGTAGATGTAGACAGTCACATCGGAGTATTTAGTTACTTATGATGTACATTTCAACGACTAGAACTCCTTTTCACACACACTATGCCCAATGTTTTGGGCACAAACAAATGACCGAGCGAAGTGGCGCAGTGGTAACGCACTGGACTCGTATTCGGGAGGGCGGTGGTTCAAATCCACCCCCGGCCATCCAGATTTAGGTTTTCCGTGATTTCCCTAAATCACTCCAGGAAAATGCCGGGATGGTTTCTCTCAAGGGCACGGCCGATTTCCTTCCCTGTCCTTACCCAAAAGTCCAGGCGTTAGCTCCGTCTCTAATGACCAAGCTGTCGATAGTACGTTAAACCCTAAGCTTCCTTCCTTCCACAAACAAATGCATGAGTGCACAATTTGTTGGGTTCGCTTTTTCAGTGTTTGGGCATCTCCAAACGTTCTAACCTCCTTGCCTGCGGCTCACGGAAAACCAGCAACGTCCCATGGAACTCACACTGCAGCATCCTCCACTTTATCCACCTACTGGCTTTCTTTTGGCATGAAATACACTCCTGGGCATTAAAATTGCTACACGACGAAGATGACGTGCTACAGACGTGAAATTTACCCCACAAGAAGAAGATGCTGTGATATGCAAATTATTAGCTATTCAGAGCATTCACACAAATTTGGCGCCGGTGGCGACACCTACAACGTGCTCACATGAGGAAAGTTTCAAACCGATTTCTCATACACAAACAGCAGTTGACCGGCTTTGCTTGGTGAAACGTTGTTGTGATGCCTCGTGTAAGGAGGAGAATGCGTACCATCACGTTTCCAACTTTGATAAATATCGGATTGTAGACTATCACGATTGTGGTTTATCGTATCGCGACATTGCTGCTCGCGTTGGTCGCGACCCAACGACAGAATATGGAATCGGTGAGTTCAGGAGGGCAATAAGGAACGCCGTGCTGGTTCCCAACGGCCTCGTATCACTAGCAGTCGAGATGAAAGGCATCTTATCCGCATGGCTGTAACGGATCGTGCAGCTACGTCTCGATTCCTGAGTCAATTGATGGGGACGTTTGCAAGACAACAACGAATAGTTCGATGACGTTTGCAGCAGCACAGCAGCGTGGACTATCAGCTAGGACACCATGGCTGCGGTTATCCTTGACGCTGCAACACAGACAGGAGCGCCTGCGATGGTGTACGCAACGACGAAACTGGGCATCCGTGTTTGGCGACATCGCGGAGAACGCACTGTATAAGCATGTATTCGTCATCGGCATACTGGCTTATCACCTGGCGTGATGGTATGGGTTGCCATTGGTTACACGTCTCGGTCACCTCTTGTTCGCATCGACGACATTTTGAACAGTGGCCATTACATTTCAGATGTGTTACGACCCGTGGCTTTACCCTTCATTCGAACCCTGCGAAACCCTACATTTCAGCAGGATAATGCACGACCGCATGTTGCAGGTCCTGTACAGGCCTTTCTGGATACAGAAAAAGTTCGACTGCTGCCCTGGCCAGCACATTCTCCAGCTCTCTCACTAATTGAAAGCCTCTGGTCAATGCTGGCCGAGCAACTGGCTCGTCACAATACGGCAGTCACTACTCTTGATGAACTGTGGTATCGTGTTGAAGCTGCATGGGCATCTGTACCTGTACACGGCAGCCAAACTGTTTGACCTGATGCCCTGGTGTATCAAAGCCGTTATTACGGCCAGAGTTGGTTGTTCTAGGTACTGATGTCTCAGGATCTATGCACCCAAATTGCGTGAAAATCTAATCACATGTCAGTTCTAGTATACTATATTTGTCCAATGAATGCCCGTTTATCATCTGCATTTCTTCTTAGTGTAGCAATTTTAATGGCTAGTAGTGTAATACAGGGTGTAATACAACGAAGAGCCAAAGAAACCTATGTCGGTTTGCGTGTATGGAAACAGAGGACGGTGCTGCGATCAGCAAAGCCTATATAAGACAACTGGTGTCTAGCGCAGGCGTTAGATTCGTTGCTGCTGCGGTAACGGCAGATTATCCCGATTTACATTAGTCTGAACGTTGTGTTGTAGTCGGCCCACGAGCGATGGGACACGAAATCTTTGGGACGGGGATGACATGGGGGTTTTCCATGCGACCATTTCGTCGCGAGTGCAACGTGACTATCAGGAATCCTCGCTGTGGCCGGGAAAAGATCCTGCAAGAATGTAAGAACGGAACCGATGACGACTGAAGTGAATCATTCAACGTGATGGAAGTGCAGCCCTTTTGTAAACTGCATGCGGGTTTCAATGCTGGGCCATCACCGTGCGAAGCATTCAACGAAATATCGTCGATATCAGTTTTCGGAGCCGAAGCTCAACTCGTGTACCGTTGCCAGCTACACGACATAAAGCTTTACGCCTCGCCCGGACCCAACACCTACACTGGACTGGACCGGAATCATGTTGCATGGTCTGACAAGTTTCATTGCCAATTGTATCGGGTGTGGAGACACCCTCATGAATTCATGGACTCTGTATATCAACAGTGGACTGTTGAAGCTGGTGAAGGCTCTGCAACACTGTGAGGCGTTTGCATTGGAGTGATATGGGACCCCTGATATGTCCAATTACGACTTTGACAGTGACACGTCCGTACGCATCCTGGCTGATCACATTCATCCGTTCCTGCCCACTGTGCATTGTGACGGACTTAGGCAATTGCAACAGGACAGTATGACACCCCATGCGTCCTGGAACTGCTACAGAGTGGCTCTTCCGGGCACCAAACTACCCATACAAGAACATCATTCAACATATCTGGGATGCTTTGAAACATATTATGTAGAAGAGATCTCCACCTCATCGTGATGATCTTGAAAAATAAACATAAAAATTAAAAACTGTTTTAAACATTTATCAGTTAAGGCACCAGAAAAAGTTATTTTGGGTGAACAAGATAAACGGGACCTCCTGTATACTCCTTGACAGGTTAATAATATCACTGCGGAGTGTGCGGCAGTGGAAAATTTGGGTTGTGTTGGAAGTGGGCCCGGATAGTCGAGTCGGTTAAGATAACAGCTTCTGTTCAAGTCCCGTCACAAAGTGCAACAGATGTTAATCACAACTTCAGGTGTGGCTGCGCTCAAAGGGGAATATAGGCAAGGTACTCCGTAACTGTACTGTGCAGCAGCTGAGAATTTTGGTTGGCCGGGAAGCGTGTCTGGATAGCCGAAGTGGTTAAGAGGGCCGCTCCCGTTAAGGTAGAAATACGCGAACGACTCTTGCAATAGCACAGATTTTCGTATGCCGCCGTTGAATTTATTTCAGAGTCCTACAGCAGCTGACGTCATATATTTCTCTTACATCTACATTAATACTTTGCAAGTCATACTGAAGTGCATGGCAGACGGTTCATCGAACCACGTTCTCTATAGTTCCATTCTCTAATAGCTCGAGGAAAAAAGGAACACCCAAATCTTTCAGTTTTCCATCTGATTTCTCTTAGTTTATTTTGATGGAAGGAAGGAAGAAATCTTAGGGTTTAACGTCCATCATGTTTTCCTATGAAGGTGGGTGCTAACAAAACATGTTCGCATTCGGAAGAGAAAGTTGGTGAAAGAAATTTCGCAAATAGATCTAGTTGCAACGAATAACGCCATCGTTTTAATGATTGCCACTGCAACTCTTGCATCGTTTCCATAACACTCCCTCCCCTATATCACGATAATACAAAACGAGCTGCCCCTCTCTGAACTTTCTATAAATCGTCTGTCAGTCCCACTTGGTGGGGATCCCACAATGCGCAACAATACTCCAAAATAGAACGCACACGTGTGGTGTAGGCTGTTTCTTGAGTAGAACTGTTGCATCTTCTACCAATGAAACGTAGTCTTTGTTTCGCTTTCCCTACAATATTTTCTGTGTGTTCTTTCCCATTAAAGTTATTTGTAATCGTTAATGCAAGGTATTTTGTTGAATTTACTGCCTGTAGTTTTGACTGATTTGTCTTGTAAATGAAGATTAACGTTTCTTTTAGTGATCATATGGATGCATTCACACTTCTCATTATTAAGGATCAGTTGCCATTTTTTGTACCATTCTGATATCTAAATCATTTTGCAGTTGCTTTTGATCTTCTGGGGACTTTACTAACCGATAAGGACAGCATCATCCGCGAACAGTCTAAGGGAGCTAATAAGATTGTCTCCTAAATCGTATACAAACATAAGGAACAGTAGGGACCCTATAACACTTTCCTGGAGAACGCCAGATGTCACTTCTACTCGATGACGTTCCGTCAATACAACGTACTGTGTCCTTTATGATTAAAAATCGCGAATCAAATGTTCAAATGTTTGTACAGCTTATGGGACTTAACTGCGGGGTCATCAGTCCCTAAACTTACAAACTACTTATGAACTAGCTAATACTAAGGACGGCACAAATATCCATGCCCGAGGGGGGATTCGAAGCCCCGACCGTAGTGGCCGTGCAGGCCGTGACTGGAGCGCCTCAGTCCCCTCGGCCACTCGCGAATCCAGTCGCACAAATTACGTCAATAACATGTGGCTCCTGAGTGAACCAAAAGTGTTTACTCTTTGAGGCAAGTCAGAAAGAACGGACACCATACATTTCAATAATATAAAGGACATTGGCCTAGGATTTCGGGGACCTGTGCCAGTAATAGAAGGAGTCATTACAGTTGTGGACTTCCTGAATGCGGACCTTCCGTGCTTGAAGTCTTTTCTGGCGGAATGTCATCTTCCAGTAAGATAACTAGGAGCAAGAACCATCAACCGTGGATTACGGAACTCGATAGTAAATTCACTCTCATGTTTTGCCAACTAATTCGTTTAATCTGAAACTCCTTCTGCAAACTACCTGTCAGTAATTTAAGATAAACGCGTTATCTGTGCATCGGAATCTGGAACCGTATACCTGTAAGAATTCACCGAGGACTTATGAAACCCATGTACTCAAAACAGTTGTTGCATTGCTGTTCAGAGATAGGTCAACACGTGTCTATCATGTTTTTGCTTATAACTGGATTTGCTACTTTCGTGTAAGTGCAAATTCCAGTACGTAGAATAATGATCAATACTCGGTCTGTTGCTGTATAGAGAGACATTTGAAGCAAGATTAGGTTTTGAATTATCTTCAACAGCGACGTAGCTAGAGGCGGAGCTTAGCTTTGTGAAGGATGAGGAGAGAAAGTCATTTATTCTCCGACTTCAGTCTACATCATTTTGCAAAATAACGGAAAACCTCGGATGTCGTCTTTCCGTATGCGAGTCGCCACTGCGTCACCTCACTCGAGCTCTACACGGATGCTTGTCTCTCGTAGCTCAGCACGAACCTTGAATCTTGTAGACAGCGCCCTATCAACTTTCCTACTAAGAGCCGCCGGAAAAATTCAGCGCTAAGCGCTAGTCCGTTAAAAAGAGCCATTATCCCGGTGGAACACGACAACCCAAAAAGGATAAAAGGACAGGTCACGAAGATCGTGAAAGAGTCGGGTGCACAGTGAACAGCAGAGTGGAGAACCGCGCGCAGGGGAGGCGAAGGTCGAGAACTTGCAAGGCAGTTCACAGCCAGGTCAACGATGGAAGCGCTGGTCCTCGGATACTCGATGAAAAAGAAAAACATATGGAGTCGTAGATTAGTGTGCAACTCTTGGGATGGTACTGGGGACCCAATCCCTTAAGGTTTTCGGCTCAGGTACGAAACTGCTCACACACAACACATTCACATGTATTATTATTAAGACAATAACATCCAACAACATTATGACTTACACGGAAAGACTGAAGAACTTACTATAGATCAAAATGTTCAAATGTTTGTAAATCTATCGGGCCAAACTGCGTGGTCATCAGCCCGTAGTTTACAAACTACTTAAACCTAGGTAAACTAACTTAAGGACAAACACACACACCCATGCCCCAGGGAGGACTCGAATCTCCACGGCGAGCAACCGCGCGCTCCGCAGCGACACGCATTAGACCGCTCGGATACACATCCTAGAAGTGAAGAAAGACCTTGAAAAAGCCCAGAGAGGAACAACTGAAATATTAGGCAAGGATAGTTCAGTCAGAAGATTAATAGATGGGTAGTCAAACCAGAGAACGATGTTCCCAAGAGATCAGGAACGAAATGGATTGAAGAAAGGAAGAGAGCCCACGGAGAGAAAATGTAAGCCATATGGAAGAGGACGAAGGTGAATTATAAATACACTGCATGATCCTATAGTGTTATACGCAGATAATAATAACATAATAATAACGTTTATTCGCCCTCATTCACTCTATGTGAGCACTGGGCCGAAACCTGGGAATGACGTCACTGGTGACTAGCTGCAGCAGTAAAAGTGTCAACGGTAGGCTGCCGAACGCACCACCGTTTGGATGAAATTTATCGTCTTCCCTGGACACCTGCTGAAGTCGAGTATAGTCGACAGTTGGGGGTTGTACTTGTATTACCCGCTTCAGTATCTCTTAATTCAGTCGGAAAGAGCATTGGAACAAATGTTATAACATCACAATGACCACTATTTTTACACCTCCATTTTCTGGAGGTCAGTGGCTCTATTGATTTGAAAGTCATCTTGTTACTGTTACTTTCAAAGTCGTTTGGATTGTTCAAACGTTCAGATGTTTGTAAAGCTATGGGACGATACTGCAGTGGTCATGTCACTAGACTTACAAGCTACTTAGACTAACTTATACTAAGGACAACACACACATACCTATACCCGAGGGAGGTCTTGAACCTCCGACGGGGAGCAGATGCGCACTCCGCAGCAAGGGGCCACAGAGCGCACGGCCACTCCAGCGTAGCGATGAATTGTTAATAACAAATTTATTCTCATAAATAAAAATGAAACTGTATTCTCTGGTAACTGAATCAATTGAGAACGATAGACGTATGAGGGAGGGGGATGGAGGAGATATGCAGAGAGAGTTGGCAAGATCAGAAACTCTAAGAAAAGACTGAAACACCCGTGTAGTCTGATTTAATACTCCTAGGCGCACAAAAAGATATTCACAAGAATCACGTGTATGAACTCTATCATAATTCTAATTACTTTCTTTGGTGAAATTAACACTTTTTTGCCTTAGTCCAATGTTTTTCTAGATGGTTATCAGAGAGCATAAGTGGAAGAAAGATAAAAGGTGCTAATTTATTGATTTCTATATTTTCAAATTTGGCAATTATGGAAAAAGTAGCTGTTTACTTTCTGGTATTCCCATTTCATCAGTACGCGTATGAACTACATCATTATTCTAATTACTTTCTTTGGTGCAATTAATCCTTTTTTGCCTTAGTCTGATGTTTTTATAGATGGCCGCTTAGGCTTTCAAACATTTTTAAACCTTATTAAGAAATTTAGCAAATAATGGAAGGCGTTAGAGACAGCTGCGAAGTGGCCCTGTATGGTTTTGTACGTCGTACAGTGTTCTACGTTGAGACCCTCTGCGTAATTATGGCCAGTATGGGTCAGAGAGTGCCGTGACGTAAGGAATCAGCACGCGTGTGCCTGTTTCCGGCGGGAGCCTACTTGCGCAGAGATAAAAAGCGTGCGGCCGCCTCCAGGACGGGATGCAGTGGTCGAGTAATTACCACGTGTGGCGACCATCGCACCGGCCCGTGGTTTACGGTTACGGCCTGGCCGGCGACAGATACTGCCGGCAGACGGAGCCCACACCGCTTCTGGAAGCGTCTGGAACCGCGACTGCAGCAGGACAACTGCCCGAGGGCAAAAACCACCACCGTACAAGCAGCGCGGCGAGCACAACTGGCACTCACAAGGCAGTTTGGTCGAGTACATCACTCCTGAGACAATGTCTTCTCTTCCACAAGGCAGCCGTAGTAACGTTGTGGTCTTTTCATCTTTTTCTGCCTTTTAACTGAAGTAAATTAAGCTTACCCACAACGAACCATGGAACTTGCCATGTTAGGCTGGCGCATTGTATCGACAGACAATGAGAGGACGCCTACTGGTCATCACCGAATTCGTCCAAATTTGTGGCACATGTAGGGTGTGGTGAGACACGCAAGTGTCCCAAGTGGGAAATCCAGCTATATAATGATTGTAATAATATCACAGATCGATCACTTGATGTAATGCGCGAAACGTCAAATCGATTTCTTTTAAAGAGATGTATTAAAAGAAGTTTCTTCTTTACTGCTTTATCTATTTATTATTATATTTCCTTATTCGTATGCCTATCCTTACAGAGAAGGGAACTGAAGACATTGTAGCACGCATAGACCAAATATATGGTCTGTGACATCACGTTTCGCTGTATGTAACCTTCTTGCTATAGAGCCGCAAACGTCATCGCTGGCCTTCAGTAGGATTTTTTTTTTAATAATTTGACGACTTTCAACCACCATATCTTCCACCCCCTTATAGCTATCGACATGGAACTGCTATGGTATACAGCGTGAGACTTCGGACAACAATTACACACAGACCATTCGTTTGCGTTATATAGTTTTCACTGCAGAGCGAAATATTAACACACACAAACACGTAGAATTTTATATACACCGATAACTTTTCATCCCAATACACCACACTCTTTTATCATTATCAACCCTCAAGCAACAATGCAAGCAATAAAACCATTTTCAAAGAGTAAATATAATTTACAAAGAGTAATTATTGTTCCGCATTTCGCGTTACATTCTTGAAATTACTAAATATCTATCAGATTACTAAAAAACCGTGCGTAAAACCTTCCTCAGGTATAAATTAGTAACTGTACAAATATTTAAGTCTCTGCATCTTGTCGTTCGGATGAGATAAGCGTACACGGAACAGACATTCACATTAATATATATATATATAGATAAATAGCTATCCGATCGCCATAAATCCGTACCTAAAGCCTTCCATGGGTACACATTAGTAACTGTATAATTTTTTAGCTCTTTATGTATTGTGGTTAAGATGTGGCTCCGCACGCGTGTTGGTAAATCAAATCACACTCACACTCAAATGCACTCGTTTCGAAGAATACAATCACGAAATTCAACAATATAATGACTGTAATAATATCACAGATTGATCACGTGGTGCAATGCGCGAAAAGTCAAATCGATTTTTTTAAAGAGATGTATTAAAAGAAATTCCTTTTTTACTGCTTTATTTATTTATTCTTATATTTACTTATTTGTTTGCTTGTCCTTACAGAGAAAGAGCTGAAGACATTGTAGTACACAAAGACTAAAGATATGGTCTGTGGCATCACGTTTCGTTGTCTGTAACCTTCTTGCTATAGAGTCGCAAACATCATCGCTGGCCTTCAGTCTTAAATTTTTTATAATCTGACGACTTTCAACCACCATATCTTCCACCCCTTTATAGCTATCGGCATGTATCTGCTATGGTGTACAACGAGAGACTTCGGACAACAATTACACACAGACCATTCGTTTCCGTTCTGTAGTTTTCGCTGCAGAGCGAAATATTAACACAGACACGTAGAATTTTATATACACCGATAACTTTTCATCCCAATACACTCTCCACCCTTTTATCATTATCAACCCTCAAGCAACAATGCAACCAATAAAACCATATTCAAAGAATATATATAATTATCAAAGAGTAGTTATTGTTCGTCGGCCGCGGTGGCCGAGGGGACTGAGGCGCTCCAGTCACGGTCTGCACGGTCACTACGGTCGGGGGGTTCGAATCCCCCCTCGGGCATGGATATTTGTGCCGTCCTAGTTCGTAAGTAGTTCATAAGTAGTTTGTAAGTTTAGGGACTGATGGCCCCGTAGTTAAGTCCCATAAGCTTTACAAACATTTGAACATTTTGAATTATTGTTCCGCATTTCGCGTTATATTCTTCAAATTACTAAATATCTATCAGATTGCTATAAAACCATACCTAAAACCTTCCTCAGGTATAGATTAGTAACTGTACAAATTTTTAGCTCTTTATGTCTTGTGGTTCAGACGTGATCAACGTACACCGAACAGACATTCACATTTATAGATATAGATTATGAGATGTACGGCCTGCTTTTAAATATTAGGCAGCAGGTATAAAAATGTGCAATAAATAAATAATAAAGTAAGTAAATAAAAGCACTGTAGCTCCGCGTATGTTGCGTTCCAATGCTGACAAAAACGCTTGTGTAAAAAAAGGTCGTGAGCCCATACAAATACTATCGAGGGGGTACTGTGTTACTATGTCATGATTGAACAACCGCGATGAATATTATTGTGCAGAATTAAGCCATACTTCAGACGTCACACAAGTTTTAGTTAATTTAACCCAATTATCTCCCAGTTTTAGACTGTTCCTTAAGGAAAACAATTACGTGAGATTTGCCGAAACTTCCTGTCCCCCACGTGAGATTTCATGAGATTCGGGTCGACCCCCTTCCTCCCCCTAAATATCTCATATAACTAGATCACCCGGTGAACTTCGTATAACTTACCTCTTAATATAAACCATATTAATTTAAATCATATGTATTTAAAACCCAGTTGCTTTATAAAGGCGTCCTCAGATAGTCTAAGTATCGGTGAACGTCAAATGTGCACAATTTTACCGCAATCGTACGAATTATATTGATATCCCAAAGAAAAGAACTCTTTACGTTTTCCAGAAATTTTCCTATTTTGTGGCCTACTATTCCAAACTTTAACTTCACTCGAACCTTCTTCTCGCTTTGAACGTCGAATGTGCAAAATTTTATCGCAATCAGATGAATGGTATTGATGTTTCATACAAAAATCTTCCTATTTTTTCTAAATTTTCCAATATTCTGGGAAACTTTTCCAAATGTTTATTCCATAAGAACGTTACTCTTGCTTTGAACGTGAAATATGCAAAATTTTATCGCAATCAGACGAATGATATTGATATCAAATTGAAGAAAGCTCTTTCAGTTTCTCGCGAATTTTCAAATTTTCCCAGTAACTTGCTCGTCGTGGAAGTTCAAGTCCTCCCTGAGGCATGGGTGTGAGTGTTGTCCTTAGGTTAGTTTACCTAGGTTTAAGTAGTTTGTCAGCTACGGACTGATGACCAGGCAGTTTGGTCCGATAGATTTACAAACATTTGAACATTTTGTTATTTTTGTGTCCCAGCCTCGTCGCCGCTTTTGTGTCTCGTTTCCGCCGGTTGTAGGTGTCGGTGGCCGAGTAGAATGAGACCGACACAGGAATAAAGGATGCACGCTTGTGCAGGTACGGAGGTGACCAGCCAGTGGGACAGCAGAAACTAGAAAACACTAGAGTAAATTAGAACGAGATATATATTTCATAGAGACTTAGTAATACTTAACTTTTACATAGTTCTTGACTGCAGAATGCTGATATATAGTTTAGATAGAGGCCTGCCTACTGATGATTCCTAGAGCCTATCCAATAGCCAAGTCTTAACTCGTGCCTATCTGATTCCCAAGTGTTAACTGGTTCTTATCTCAGTCCGAAGCGAACGATGTCGTTCAGTGGTGGCCACGAGCGGGATAGCAGCAGAGGGCGCTCGTGGCTGACGTCGTAAGAACGCCGCGCCGTGCTTGCATGGCGGCGCGCGGCGAAAGTAGGTGGCGCGCACTTTATACTTGTGCGACACCATATTTATTGTTACAGAGGTATTTGGGTGGACAAGATATCTGGGACACCATGTATAACAGGTTAATGGACGCCCCCTAATCAGAATGACCAGGTAACAATGTTAACGGCGGCATACTGCCTGCGTCACGTGAACATGACATGACGTTTGCGATTTAACATACGACAGCGGCGCACATCATTAGCGATTCTCCATCAGCTCTCTTCCAATCAGCGATTGAACATTGCAGATGAGAATTTATTCCACCGAGAGGATTCTACCCGCAGTGGCAGCACGCATCAGCCTCCCAGCTCCAGCAGCAAGTAGTGCGTCCGCGCTGTGCCTGATCTCTGGATTTCACGCACATTCTCGTGCGGCTCGTTACTTCGAAACGTTTCCGCCGCGCGCCGCACGCACGCTGCCTGCTGCCTGCGCGTGTCGAAACAGTCTCGGCGAAACAAAAACATAACGGGCAGGCGGGCAGCGTTGCGGGCGTTGCGCAACAGTTTCCTTCTCGGTTAATTACCGAGAGTCTAATTCTGACGAGCGGAGGGGCGAAAATGAGCAATAAGGCCTCCGCCTGCAGGTAGTCTGAGCCCGGCTGCCCTCCGCGCGGCTACTGCATTAGCGACGCCGTCTTAATGGCACGCCTTGGTAAAGTGCTCGCGGTATTCGAGGGGGAGTCGACTTCTTCAGCTCTTAAACAGTTCTACACATGTCTGAATTAAAGCCAATACCTCCAGTGGGCAGTGAATTATGTAAGTGGAAAAAGTTGAAAATTTGTGCCAGACCGGGATTTGAACTCAGCTCTCGTGCTTACTAGGCAGTTGCGCCGATTACTAGTCCGTTCCCAACACTCGTCATTACTTTTGTGTCTCGTATCCGCCGGTGGTCCTGGTGTCGATGGCCGAGTAGAAAGAGACCGACACATTTGTAAAGGATGCACGCTTGTGCGGTATGGAGGTGACCAGCCAGTGGGACAGCAGAAACTAAAAACACTAGAGTAAATTAGAACGAGATATATATTTCATAGAGACTTAGTAATACTTAACTTTTACATAACTCTTGACTGCAGAATGCTGATACATAGATTAGATAGAGAGAGGCCTGCCTACTGATGAGTCCTAGTGCCTATCCGATAGCCAAGTCTTAACTGCTGCCTATCTGATTCCCAAGTGTTAACTGGTTCCTATCTCAGTCCCAAGTGCACGATGTCGTCCAGTGGTGGCCACGAGCGGAGTTGTAGCAGAGGGCGCTCGTGGCTGTCGTCGTAAGAACGCCGCGCCGTGCGTGCATGGCGGCGCGCGGCGTAAGTACGTGGCGCGCACTTTATACTTGTGCGACACCACAATTACGACTGGACAGGACCCCAGTACGCCTCCCGAAAAATCCTAATTACGTAGTGTCCCTGTCCATTATCATCTTTACTCTGGGCATTTCGTCTATATCCCGTACGAGTTCGAGTATTGTGATCATCTGCACTAGGGGTATCATGGGCCGTTCGAAACAAGATACGCCACATATACAGGGTGTTACAAAAAGGTACGACCAAACATTCAGGAAACATTCCTCACACACAAAGAAATAAAATATGTTATGTGTACATGTGTCCGGAAACGCTAAATTTCCATGTTAGAGCTCATTTTACACTGAAATGAGGAGTGACACATTGTTGGATGAACCATTCGCAGAAGTGTACCCGTCGAGGCCAATCAGCTGCTGATAGTGGCTGCACACGGTGTACATGGTACGGAAACAACTGGTTCTCCCGTAGCACTCTCCATACAGTGACGTGATCAACGTTACCTTGTACAGCAGCAACTTCTCTGACGCTGACATTAGGGTTATCGGCAACTGCACGAAGAATTGCCTCGTCCATTACAGGTGTCCTCGTCGTTCCAGGTCTTCCCCAGTCGCTAGTCATTGGCTGTAATGTTCCGTGCTCCCTAAGACGCCGATCAATTGCTTCGAACGTATTCCTGTCGGGATACCTTCGTTCTGAAAATCTGTCTCCATACAAACGTACTGCGCCACGGCTATTGCCCTGTGCTAATCCATACATCAAATCGGCATCTGCCAACTCCGCATTTGTAAACATTGCACTGACTGCAAAACTACGTTCGTGATGAACACTAACCAGTTGATACTACGTACTGATATGCTTGATGCTAGTACTGTATAGCAATCTCAACACAAGCACTGCAGTCAACAATACCTTCCTTCAATTGGTTCAACTGGCGGTGAATCGAGGAAGTACAGTACATACTAACGAAACAATTGGGTATTTTGACAACTGTCTGCACGAATTATTTCAATTTACATTTAAAGAGGAATACTAAAAGGAGCTATAACATGGAAATTAAGCGTTTCCGGACACACGTCCACATAACATTTTCTTTCTTTGTGTGTGAGGAATGGTTTCTGAAAGTCTGGCCGTACCTTTTTGTAGCACCCTGTATACCACGGGGAGTTGGAAAATACGTTTCCCCTGTTGATTGTGGGTAGAGTAGTGTATGAAAGGGGGAAAAAAATAGAATATGATATTAAAGATAAGACATATTTTTAATTTTCTACATAATTTCCAAGTACTTTCCAGGTAAAAGTACCTGACTTCTGAACTAAAAGTAGAAACATCGATGCACGGTATTAACCCGCTGAACGTCATTCCCCCCTCTTCCATACCTTTCTCGAAATACGAAATTTAAGACCCTGTATTAAGTATCGATCCTTGGAAAATACTGGAATATATTTTGTGCAGCTGATACAAACCTAACAAAATCGCATTGCAAATCCTCAGTAAGATACCTTTTTCACGCACCACGCACGCAATATTTTTGAAGTTCTTTGTAACAGTTTGTACGAACACCATGTAGGTCCATACTCCACACCAACACTTGTCCGACCATCGAATTTTGAAAAACCTGCCCTTGCTGAATTTACCAGTCTCCATGAGTTTCATGGTTTCCTTCGGCTTTTTCTTGTCCTGTAGGTGTAACTAACACATTTTAGCGAACTGTTCATCTCCGGTTGCACGTAGTATTTCTCTATTCGTGCTACTTAAATCCACGAGAAAAGCCTGTTTTGTCCATCTTTTTACGATGGACACTGTTCAGTAATTACTTCTCTTCCAAAAATTCAAAATGTTCAAATGTTTGTTAAGCTCATGGGACTTAACTACGGGGTCATTAGTCCCTAAACTTACAAACTACTTATGAACTACTTACGAACTAGGACGGCACAAATATCCATGCCCGAGGGGGGATTCGAGCCCCCGACCGTAGTGGCCGTGCTGACCGTGACTGGAGCGCCTCAGTCACCTCGGCCACCGCGGCCGGCTTCCAAAAATTAATGAACCGTTTTGTGTGGGTACTTTCCTGATGCTTCTTCCGCAACTCATATGAATATTTTTATGAGGTTTATTTTTACTAATTTGCCTGCGGTATTTACACAGCCAGTTGACGTAGAGAGGACGGGAGGAGAGATCAAAGCGAATGTGTGCAAGAGGCTGGACGTGAGCCTGCCATCTGCTGCCGGCGTCTTATCACGTGACACTCCTCACGTTTTTAAAGAAAGACACGCCGCTCCAGAAATCGATTTGCATACACTTAAGGTAATCGTTAGTCGAATGGAAAGGCGTTTCGTTCCTTATTTGCGACCACCGCCAGCTAAAAGCCGCCGATATTACGTAAAGTGGAAAGCCCTTTCAAAAATACGACAAGCCATTTACTCCCCGACTTAACGTCAAGCGCGACAGTGGGAGCTTCGACGACGTTTCCTAAACGCTGGATTAAAAGAAAATGCAGTAGCGAGCCTCAAATGGCTCTATTAGCAGGCGGCAGGCTTTAGTCCACGTTCTAACGAACGTTTCACATTTCGAGAAAGAGGGCTGCCGAGGCTGGCAACAGCTGTCGTAATGTCACGGAAGTTCGAGGCTTACTTAAGCAGGTGGATGGGAAATACGTGGCGACTCACCAGCAGGGAAGCGGCTTATGGGTCGCTGCTGTTCCGGCTTACCTGAAAGTAAAATAGAGAAAAATCTCGTTAGCTTTTAGCATACTGATTACTTCAAAAGCGCTTGCTTTGATGTTTTACGCATTCCTTGATTTGTAGGTATTCAGGTGCACCGTTAGGTACCAATGCATAATACAATCTATGTTGACAAATGTATGCATATAATCATAAAAGAAGGTGGGAGAAAGATAAACCCATTTTCAAAAACATTTCTAATATCTACAGGGTTTTTCACACCTGTTACATCAAATTGAAACAGAGGATAGTTGATCCACAGTCGATTCTACCGAATTTCAGCAGGATAATGCATGACCGCATGTTCGACTGCTGCCCTGCCCAGCACATTCTCCAGATCTCTCACCAATTGAAAACGTCTGGTCAATGGTGGCCGAGCAACTGGCTCGTCAGAATACGCCAGTCACTACTCTTGAACTGTGGTATCGTGTTGAAGCATCATGGCCATCTGTACCCGTACACGACATCCAAGCTCTGTTTGACTTAATGGCCAGGCGTATCAAAGCAGTTATTACGACCAGAGGCGGTTGTTCTGGGTACTGACTTCTCAGGTTCTATGCACCCAAATTGCGTGAAATTGTAATCACTTGTCAGTTCCAGTATAATATACTTGTCCAATGAACACCCGTTTATCATCTACATTTCTTCTTGGTGTAGCAATTTTAATGGCCAGCAGTGTAGTTGGTAAGTCTAGAGGCTGACGACCATGGGAGTTTGGTCCAATAGTTTCACATTTGAACTCACGACGATGTTGCCTGATCGTTGTACTGAAAGATAGGGACTGACTAAAGAATTGGACAACAGTAACTAAAGTAGGTCTTGGGAAGAACCCGAACACATATTGCCACTCAGCGATGGAAGTTGGCAGAGTTAAGGTTGGGTACTTCAAAGTCGTTAAACGAAAATGTCAGAGTATTGGGGGCCGCTGATCGCTGATGTTAGAGGCATCAGCGAGCCTTCCTGTAACACACTAAAACCTCCAGCCTAAGAGCTTAGGCCAGAGTCGGGAACGTTCACAAAATTGTAAAACGTCCGTCACACTCGCCTCGTCGTCAGCTAAAACAATGGGTAGGGCACGACCAAGATTAGCCGCTGCCCTCTCAGCACGATATAAAATACACTCAATTAAAATGTGGCGTATAGTAATTTGCACGCCACAAGCATCACAAATCGGTGGATTCTCCCGACGGAATAAAAAGCTGTGGGTCAAAGGGCTGTGTCCAATGCGAAGGCGCGTCAGTGTCACTTCGATACGTCTGTGTGGCTGGCAGGAGGTTCGCCACGGTCGGACAGTTGGTTTAACCAACCGCAGTTTATTACCTGTCACTGCCAGCCACGTCTCCTCCCACAACTGAAGGGACCTCTGGCCCAGCACAGAGTAGACGTCCCGCAAGGGAATGGCACACTCTGTAACATTTGGGTCACTGCAGGCCGCCTTCGCAGCCACATCAGCCGCTTCATTTCCGAATATCCCAACATGCCCAGGTACCCAAAGAAATGACACCTCTTTACCCCGCCGTTGGAGGAGGTACAGTTGGTCATGGATTAATTGTAGTATAAGTTCAGCCGGGTACATGACCAGCAGTGATTGGAGGGCACTAAGGGAATCTGAGCAGAGTAGAAATTTTGTACTTCGAGCACGCCGGATGCCGGTGGCCGAGGGGACTGAGGCGCTCCAGTCACGGTCTGCACGGCCACTACGTTCGGGGGTTCGAATCCCCCCTCGGGCATGAATATTTGTGCCGTCCTTAGTTGTAGGTAGTTCATAAGTAGTTTGTAAGTTTAGGGACTGATGACCCCTTAGTTAAGTCCCATAAGCTTAACAAACATTTGAACATTTGAACGCCGGATGTGTTCCAGTGCCTGGAGGATAGCATGCAGCTCTGCCGAGAAAACGGAGTAGGCAGCGGGCAGGCGAATCCCTATGAGGTGACCTGGAAACACTGCAGAACACCCCACCGAGTCCCCTCGTTTTGATCCGTCAATGTACACAATTGTAAAATCACGATGCTTATTTAAAATGTTGTAAAATTCGGACTGAAACGTTATGTCTGGGGTGCAATCTTTTTTAAAACTGGTTAAATCTAGAAGGAGGCTGGGCCTCTGTAATAACCAAGGGGATATCTACTCCATCCTGGACGCAAAACAGTAAAATCTGAAACACCCATATCTAAAAAAAACAGTCCTTAGCACGTATCCCTAAAGGCCTCGTCGTACTGAAGTATACGGTAGAAGCTGCGATCCGAAACCTCGTGAATGGCTCCAGCAGTCAGAGGTGTGCCGGCACTGGCGGTGGCAGTGGTTGGCTCAGCACGCAGAGACGCGGCCCCCGCGGTGGTAATGGCGTTTTGATTGCGAGGAGGGGCAGCAGCCGCCAGCTGCCGCCTGCCGCACATCGCGCGGCCGTCCACCTCCCCACCTCTGCCCGGCCACTCGCACTGTTTAGCCACAGAATAAGGAGTATACAGAAAGGAAACTCCCGCTACAGTCTGTCGTCCAAAATTTAGTGCGCATGCGCGGAATCCGCCATCTTGAAAAGCAGTAAACGTGTGATCACTCCCTACTCTGCAGCGTGGTAATGCGCCGTCTTTGTTTCTTAAATGTATATTTTAACTACCTGAATCGCATAAAAGTAAACAAGTATTTGGTACAGTTCAGTACAGTGAAAAGAAAGAACTGTGTGTCAGTTGTTGGAGCTGTTCCGTTTTTATTATGAGCAGCAATAAAAGAAAAGGCGGCCGATGGTGTTCAGCACCTAATTGCCGCAAAAATTTCAATACGAGTAAAGCTATAAGATCCTTCACCTTCCCAAAAGATGCTGAGCAGTAAGTCGCTACATGTGTAATGAAAGTTACATGTTATCAGTTTCGAATGAGAGCAATGTGTGCATAATTATTAAAAGTAGACTTGCTTCTTCTCTTGACGATAACTCTCGCTGTTGCTGTTGCTGAAACAGTTCAACAACATCGAAATGTTGAAGTACATTTATATTTTATGTTTAAAGTTGCAGGGAATAATATAAAATGAATGACAAAGAATAGTGCGTAAGTAGGCAGGGAAAATTTTACTTACGGCATTGGAGGCGTAGTGTGCTAATGTTGGCAACGAATGCTCTTCGGATACTCAAACAAATAGATAAAGGGGAATAATTGTTTTATGCTGTTCCTGCTCTGTGGTTGACAGATTCCTCTGTATGCCCTTCTCCGATCAGTAAATTAATGATACTCCTAAAGCAAATACAACTTTTATATATGCCCAGACGTCATTAGTTCTGTGTAATCACGTTGTACTGCTAAGTCTGACTCAATATTTTGTGCGAATTTATTCGTGTCAAATAAAACCTGGCAGTTGTAAAGTCACTTTCTTGTTTATAACTAATTTCCCAAACATAACTCCGCGTTATTTGGGATTTTTCTAGAGATAAGCACCAAATAAAACGATCATCGATTCCACCGAACATTTTCGTAGTTGTATTAAAATTTAGGCCTTTTTGTATTACAATTAGGTGCAAGAAGAGGGCGCAAAATAGATGAGAGCATAATGAAAAGCCGTTTCCTTTCGTAAAAGTCGGTGAGATTAGCTGCAGTTCGTAAAAAGTCCATTTCCAGCCAAAGTACTAAGTGGCTATAGTTCCGCGTTTACTGCTTTTCAATATGGCGTCGAGCGCAATGCTTGGTAACATACAGATCAAAGGCGCCGCCCCCAGCTTTCCCTTCTGTATTCTCCCTATTCTGTGGTTTAGCCGTAGCTACCGGCGCCGCTAGTCTACACGACGACACTAGGTTGCGACACTCGTTGCATGAAATCCATTGCGCGCAACTGGTTTCGTGTATGTCTGTAGACACGGCGCCAATACCATACACTTCAGTTTCGTTGTTTTGTGAGTGCCGTACTCGCCGTAGAATGAACGTTTTGGTAGCTGTAACAGTTGTGGCGGAGCTATTGCTTCACTGTGAGAAGTCGCTGCATAAAGGCTAGTTTACACGACGACACTACGTTTCATGAAACTGCGCTACTGGCCAATGCGCATGCGTGGCAGGCGTTCGCGCAACTAGTTGGCGAAACTAAACAGTTTCGGCACCTTCCAATTTTGGCGAAACTGATTGCGCGTGTTTTTAGGTTAGGTTATATCCAATATAGAACACAATACAACATAAAGGGGGGAACGGAAGAAATAATTCGGTTTTTGAACATATATGCGTTGCGTAGGTGTTTGTGCGATTTTAACGGCGTGTTAGTGCTCTTCTAGTAATTACTTGTGAAATTAAATATTGATGGGTTCACGATTAGTGAATTTCAAACTAAAATACATCCAATTCGAAATACCTATACAAACGAAGTATGGCAATTGTGGATTTCGGAATACGGTACAAGTACTGCAGAGACGAATATCTACTTGACAGAAACGTAATTAATGCAATTTGTAATTTCAGTTCTGGTAACAATGCTTCACGCATAATTGTATCTTGTTTGTTTATTGCATTGCTAACTCTGTTTAAAAGGAACGTAAACGGCTCTATTGACATTCTGAGTGGATTAAAATAACTTCAAATTTCTTCAATCACAATTTCATTCAGCAAGGTCGCTGAGCAATCGAACTGACGTCTTTTTTTAATCCAGTCACAAACCCGACACGTTCCTTATTCTTTTTATGTTTAGTCTTAAGCAGCTACTTCACACAGAGAAGCAATAGCTCCGCCACAAATCTTATAGCTACCAAAAATTTCATTCTATGGCGACTAGGCACTCACAAAACAACGAAACTAAAGTGTATAGTTTTGGCGCCGTGTCTACAGACATACACGAAACCAGTTGCGCGCAACTTATTTCATGAAACGAGTGTCGCAACCTAGTGTCGTCGTGTAGACTAGCCTTAAGACTAAACATAAAGAGAATAAGAAACTTGTTTAGGGTTCGTGTGGGATTAAAATAAGACGTCAGCTCGGTTGCTCAGCGAACTTGCTGCAAGAAATTGTGGTTGAAGACCCTAGAAGCTATTTTAATCAACTTAGAATGTCACCAGAGCAGTTGTCGTTCTTTTAAACAGAATTATTAATGCAACAAAGAAACAAGATACTGTTAAGCGTGAAGCATTGTTACCAGAACTAAAATTAATTTCATTGCATTACGTTTCTTGTCGTGTAGATATTCGTCTCTACAGTACCTGTACCGTGTTCCCAAATCCACAATTGCCATAGTTCGTTTGTATTGGTATTTGGAATTGAATGTATTTTAGTCTGCAGTTCTCTAACCGTCACCCCATCAATATTTAATTCACGAATAATTGCTTGTAGAGCACCAACACGACGCTGCTTATTCCTAAGATTTTCATCGTTGAAATCGCACAACCAGCAATGCATCGTATATATGCTCGAAAACCGAATTATTTCTGTATTGGTTATAACCTAAACTAAAAACACGCGCAATCAGTTTCGCCAAAGTTGGAAGGTGCCGAAACTGTTTAGTTTCGCCAACGAGTTGCGCGAAAGCCTGCCGCCCATGCGCACTGGCCATTTAGCGCAGTTTCATGAAACATAGTTTCGTCGTGTAAACTAGCCTTAAGACCAGAGTCGAACATAAGAGTCGCGAAACTCCCAATGATTTTCTGCAACTTCGCGACTGCAGCGCTGCCAAGCGGCTGGGTCGTAAAAACGCGCCGCGAATCGATTGAGTAATGAATGTGTATTTGAACTGACGCGGCACTTTCGAAATAACTTCATGTTTACGACCTTTAGTTGCGCTATAAATTGTATCAACTATCAAGAATATAATTCGGAAATCGCCCATTTGCAAAGGATTCTCAGAAGTAACATAATAATGTTGTGAATAACAACTGTTCGTTTACGGTGGTGTGTTATACTTTTAGGCATAGAAGTAAATCTTTAACAATTCATTCACGCCCAAACTTCTGCTCGTAATCAGAATCGCAAATACTTGACCCCTATTTCATAATATTACTGCTAAATAAAAGTAATGTCTGAATGCCTGCTTGGGTTCGTACCTCAGCTTCACAAAAATGATAACCCTGTATACTAACATATTTTGGCGGTTACCTAATAGTTTAATAAAGTGAATACGTAGCTACAAATAAATAATATGACTATATATAAATTTTTAATGTCGGGATGTCACATTCTTGAAGATTCAGTTTGATACCTGCCAAGTAGCTAAAACATTATGATAGGTACACGAAAGGCACAGAAGCAAGTACAAGGTGAATAGATGGTTTAAACGACGATGTAGAATCATGTCCCCTACAATGTAAAAATCGTGTGTACTTCTGAAAATATTACAATGTCCGAAATTCGCTAAAACAAAACTTGTGCAACATGTCAATACGCAACGAGCACGCTAACATAATCTTAATCAGTTCCTTTAATATACTTCAGCACATCAGGTTGCAATTCATTTCTGCTTTCGAAAGTTTTTAGAGGATATTAATATGACTCGGGTACTGTGAACTGTATGAATTGCACTGCACTGACAGTTTGTTAAATTATAGACTGTCATTAACAGAAGCAGTGATATTACTTCAATAATGTTTTCGTATTTGTATTAGAAGGTTCACAGAGACGTTGAGTGACCCAGAAATATGTAAGTAACAGCATTAAAAACGGCAACTCCTCAGTTTGCATCACGTCATTCCACTGTTATTCCCTACAGGCCGCTTGGAGCGCTAGTATAGATTCGGCTGCAATTTTTTTCCTAGAGTGTTTCGCGACTGTCTGTGATAGACTGTGATAAGACTGCAGCCGAAGCCACCGCCAAGGCACACGCAATAGCAGGCAACACGTGTTGACCTTCACACATACATCGAGGCGATACAAGTCATGTGACTTCTAATATGATTGCTGCGGAAGGTTAATAAACATCTTTGAACGTCCGCTAACAATTATTTTTAACATAGCTATCGAATAATCGTAACCCACAGATCACAGACGTTTAAACCACAGTATAAATTTTACCGTTGCAACTGCCATCTGTAAACATGCAACATCTTTGGCCAACTGTCAGAATATCAAGATAAAAAAAATATTAAAATTTTATTTAACGATATTTGTATAATACTACACAAGTGCGACACAAAATAAACAGAAAGGGCACGACATTGTCCAAGGATGTCACAAGGTCGTAAGTAAAAACTTTATATCGAAAAAACAGACCTAACTTAAAAAGTATATATAACAAAACGATGATTATTATATAAAATTTTTGTGTATTTCGCAAATTGTCTGACGATGGCTAATTGTGCTGAAATGGATCCATAACAATTATAATAAAAAAACTTTAAAGCATCATATTGGTATAATTACACGCTGTCTCTTAAAGATATATTCTGTGCTGCGGGCTCATTGGATAGAAAGTAATTTTTTTTAACGTAAACACGACTGCCCTCCCCCTCACCCTCTCTCCGTGTCCACTACTCTTCATTATTTCATTCAGAAATCGGTGAAACGTATTTTTCTGTTCGAAATATTGAAATATTTCGACCATTTCAGGGCAATGAAATAAATTCAACGGCAAAGTTGAAAATTTTTACTGGGATTCGAATCAGGATTTCCCGCTTCGGGCTAGCGATCACCTTAATCAATTAGACTACCCAGGCTCGCCTCCCCTCCTATACAAATACTCAACATATAGCACACTACGATTGAAGCGTCCCCAGCCCATTAGTTTCTCTTGCTCGCAGCTTATACTGTATTCCAGCAGCGGGCTGAGTGTCAATTTAAATGCAGATTGAGAAACCCTGAGACGGTTTTTCGTCTCGAATATGTCCAATACATTAAAGATAATCGTGAAGCAATGAATTAAAATTTGTGTGCGGCCGGGACCTCTATATTAGGTAGACATCTTACCGTGAGACCACCGCACCTCTAACGAATAAGGCGCCTCGGAATAGTCTAAGTACGATTTCCCGACCGCACCACAAATTTTAATTCATTGCTTCACGTTTATCTGTAATGTCTTCGACTGATTGTCTTCGCGTATCTGCACAGAAATTCTCAATTGGCTGTTGGGGGCATATATAAATGTCTGTTCTTTCGGACATGTCCGAAAGAACAAACACCATATTAATAATTACAAATTTTATTACTATAAACTAAAATCATGCGAGCCTTTTTAAACGCTATTTGTAATGTTTCGTTAACTCAGCGAGTTATTAGTAACTGAAGCTATGTGCACTCAGTTTAAAAGGAAACAATATTAGGTTACGACGGGCGTACTTGTAACTACCAAATTTTGAATGGGAATTTACCAATTTACTCTATATATATATATATATATATATATATATATATATATATATATATATATATATATATATATATATTTAAAAAAGACACTTTTTATGGGGTTATTTGGCTTTTATGTGCAGTGTCTCGAAACAACCAGCTGGTCCCTTAGCATTTTTACAGCGAAGCCTCACTGTGTTTCTCGCTTATTGCATTTGGTGTGCGAGGTGCGTGCAAGACGTTGGATAACAAGTATAGGCGACATAACTGCCACGAGAGAGACAGTAACTCAGAAACTGTATCTTTATTTTAAAGAGTTAACATTTATCGCTCAGTGTCAGTTGCACATATTTTTCATTACATTACATACATATTTAGATCACCTGGATCATTTTCAGATACTACTTCTGAGAATACAGTTCGGTGAATTGTCCTGTAACATTAACGTAGATGAACCGTGAACAACAGTTATCATAGTGTCCTTCGAAATAGTAATCTCCTATGGCTATGCTATATATGTCCTGCAAACCTTGCTTGATGTCTTCCTTTGGGATGGTGTTCAAAAGCTTCGTCATGTTTCGCTGGATGTCAGAAATATCGTCAAATCTCTTTCCTTTCGAAGCGACTTTGAGTCAAGTAAATGGGAAGAAGTCTGGATGATTGAGATCGGGCGAGTATGGTGGATGTTCAGGTTGAACCACCCCGTTTTTCGCCAGGAGGTGTTTGACGATATTGGCTGTGTGTCGTGCGACTTGAACACCCACCATAATCGCTGGATCTCAATCCTCCAGAATTCTTCCCATTACTTCGACTCGAACTCGTTTTGAACGAAAGAGACTTGACGATATTCCTGACAACGTAACGTGACGAGGCTTTTGAACACCATCCCAAAGGAAGATTTGCAGGACAGGTATTGCAGAGCCCAGTGGTGCGTGTTTATGAGAGGTGACTATTTCAAATGACAGTAAAGTAATTGTGGTTCATAATTATCTACGTTTAAGTTTTAGGACTATTCACCCTACATTATTGTCAGAGGTTGTATTTAGAGGTTTTATTTAATCGTGTCTGAGCTACATCCGTAGTTAATTAATAGGCTACATATACTAGATTACAAATAAAACTAAGTACTAATTATACATTCCTATATACAGTCATGATTTTCACGCATCATACTTAATTATTGTCCATAGCAGGCTCATATCTCCCTCCAGTGTTCGGCACACTTCACTGCAACGTCGTCGACCAGCCACAGGTCTTTGAAAGTGCATGGCGCCGGCAAGGATGGGCAGCTCAGCAGGTGTGTCATTTTTTGTTTTTCTCCACATTGGCAGAGGTCGACTTCTTAGAGGTAACCCTACATAGTTCCGCCGGCACACCGCCTTGTCTTCGTTAAACCGTATAGGAGTACTACTAAATATCTGAAGATGATCAAAGTGATCGAAACACAGAGTCAAATGCAAAACAGGTGCAACTGAGACTGGGCAATAAATGAAAATTGTTTGACACTGGATAAACATGGACAAAAAAGGAGAAAGGCAATTTGTGCTGATAACGAAATAGTTATAGACAGATAGGCAAACAGACCTATTTTTTAAATGAGGTTTCGTGATACTTCCAGGAGTTCTGCGTTATAAATAAAGCATTAAGCTGACTTTGACCTGTCTTTTGTCGCAGATGCGTGTAGCGCATGTGAAAGGCAAATTCGCAGAGAAGTGGAGCGACGCAGGTGTATCTCTCGAGTCCGCAAGCCGCCTTACGATGTATGGCTGAGGGTCTTCCACAATGGACTTGTGCTTTCTCTTCTCCATTCGCGTTTGGCGCGTGGGTAGAACTGTATGACTTCTAGCAACTGGCGGTCATTTCGCGAGATGTGTGTGAAGGGAAGTAGAAGTAATATGCTGCTCCACTCCAGCAGCAGTAAATTTCTCTATTAGGAACAGCGCCTCTGTTGTAGCGAATGCTGCAGAGGTTTGCCGAGAGTCCAAGCAGCGCTTTCACGCTTACCAAACGCTCTCATGACGAAGCGTTCCACACATATTCTCTTTGTCACCTTGACAAGGGACCCAGAGGAATGAGCAATAGTCCAGAGTTAATAGATTAAGTGTTTCAAAAATGTTCAAATATTTGTAGAACTTACGGGACTTAACTACGGGGTCATCAGTCCCTAAGCTTACAAACTACTTATCATCTAGCTAAGACTAAGGACGGCACAAATATCCATGCGCGAGGGGGGATTCGAACCCCCAACCGTAGTGGCCGTGCAGACCGTGACTGGAGCGCCTCAGTCCCCTCGCCCACCGCGGCCGGCGATTAAGTGTTTTGGAAGCCACTTATTCCATGAATGAATTTCTTTTCTGGGGATGCTGAAAGACAACATCCGACGCCACTGCCTCACCATAACTCCGGACATTCTTTACAGTGCTGTTCACGACATTATTCCTCGACTACAACTATCGTTGAGGGATGATGGTGAACGTATTGAGCATTTTCTGTAAAGAACATCATCTTTGCTTTGTCTTAATTTGTTATGCTAATTATTGCTTTTCTGATCAGATGAAGCGCCATCTGCCAGACATTTTTTGTAACCTTTTTATTTGTTTTTTTCCTAGTAAAACCTCACGTCATTCCAAGCATGTGTGTCAATTTTTACCTCTCTATCTACATTATTCGGTGATTTATTAAGGTTTCAATTTTATACTGACTTTTTGATCACCCGGTATTTTTGGTGCGCATTCAGAATTTGCGAAACCAGTCCCAATAATAATGAATCATGATTATTAATTATGATTCCTGACGTTTTTCTAATTTTATTATTTCTTTATGTAAGGGTTTCTTTTCAGCGATGTATTCATCAACCTCAAACCATTCTTCGAACTTGCATTAAATGACTTACAGCAAGAGGAATATGAAAGATAGAGCCCTCTGAAAAATTATATCTTTAGACTTGTGTACCAACTTTCAGAGTCAAAATATCGAGATAAATTTGAAACAAGAATTACCCGATATTAAATATTGAACAGACATTACTTGCACATTTTTTCAATCCCTTTCATAACAGATGGTGTAGGACACAGTGCTGACACCCTGGTCACTGGTGATCAACAAATACGTATGTAAAATTTGGTGCCGATCGGTTGAACGGCGCGACCTAAAAACACGTTACGGATAGACACACAGAGTGTGAAATCGCCGTTATTTTTGCAAATGTTTCTGAAACGTTGCGAGATATGGAAAAAACATAAAAGAGGAAAGTTATACAGAATTTTCTCTTCTACAAATCTGTTTATTCAATTTCGTCTGATGCGGCGGAGTGATCGAGAGCATTGAGGCGCTATGCCCTGATCGGCGAGGCCGTTCCCCGTCGGTGTTTCGAATCCTCTCTGGGGCATGGATGTTTGTGTTGCCTTTAGTGTAAGTTCATAAGTAGGTTGTAAGTTTAGGGACTAATGACCCCGTAGTTAAGTCTCATAAGCTTAACAAACATTTGAACAATTTCGTCTCCAATTTACGGTTAAGACGTTATTTGGTATAAAATTTGAGCTGTCAAAAGGACATCGCTACCGGTCCACTTTTAGTATTACCAACCCAACATCGGCCAAGTACCTGGTTTGGCTCCCATTGAACCAAAACTTCTGCCAGCTGGTGGAACACACACACTGAGAAGCCCTCCTCCTCGGCTTTCTAAATCGCTGCAGACGGACGAGCTTCCCCGCAGAGACAGCAGCCGTGTTTTTCTGCAGCTCAGAGAGAGGCCTAGCGCCGCGCTCATCCATTGCGAAGCTCCCGTCACTTGCCGAGATGCTTTCGCTGATTTCATCACGGCGGTGTGCTTTTTGTTCTACAGCTGCTTCCCCTCGCAGCAGAGTGCTCGTCCAATTACTTATCTGATGTTTTGTAACGTCATACCTGTCACTCAGGTGCAGCTACGTTTCAGGAAGGTATCTCTCTGCTTGAATTCCAAAAGGTGGCTGTGTTAAAAAAACAGACATGAAATGCGGTTTACAAAATAGGGTGCACAACTTCTCTAATCTATGACTTCAACACAGACCTCCTAATCTTATAAATAGGGTTTTTAGAGAGATGTTGATACTCAAATACACTCATGTTCAGAAAAATAACACCTTGAAAGACCAGAGACAGGATGTTCATGTTCACAGGATCTGGACGTTACTATGTTCTGAAGAAATGATTAGCATTTCAGTCACCTCGGTTCTGGCATAAATAAATAAATAAAGATATTTCATTCTAGTCAACAAAGAAAATGACTACAGTTCAAAATTCAAATGTTTGTAGAGCTTATGGGACTTAACTACAGGGTCATCAGTCCCTAAACTTACAAACTACTTATGAACTAGCTAATACTAAGGACGGCACAAATATCCATGCCCGAGGGGGGATTCGAACCCCAGATCGTAGTGGCCGTGCCGACCGTCACTGGCGCGCCGCAGTCCCCTCGGTCATCGCGGCCTGCGGCTACAGTTCCCCGAACTGAAAGATATGCTATCACCTGTAGTATTAAAACTATAGGCCCCTACACACGCTTCGAATTAACGTACGACCAACTAGATGTCCAAACGAACCAACCAATTGGTAGCAGCCTACATACGTTCCGACCAACTGCACTCAGCGCCACCGTGTTCTGGTGTCTGTCTGTCGAACAGTTTTTGTTTTCGTGTGTTCGCTGTGCAGGCGACCTCAGACATGGAAGTTGGTCGGGAAGCGCTAAATGGCGTACAATTTATCGGGTGAAGAGGTGGAGGGAATCGGAGATCGGGTGGTCAGGCACAACCAACCGGCCGACAAGGAAAGTTGGTCGGGTAGCACCGAAAACCCCTCAATTTATCGGGTGACCAACGAATTGTTCCAATAAATCGCATCGTGTGTAGGGCCCTTAAATATGCATATAATGGAAATAAAATAGAACAACACAGATACTCTGATAACTAACCTGTAAAAGGAAATAAGAACTTCTGGAGGTATCCTTCCATTCAGCGAGTAGGACAGAAACATGACTCAAGCGACAAATACAAAACTACCCCTTAGCCAGTAACTGTACCTGCAGGCGGAAAGGAGAACACAAAATTTTGTCTCCGATGGACTTAGACTCCTTACCGTTGAGTGAGTGGCTCCAAATACTAAAAAGTAAAATGAAGTTAAAAGTAGAAATAAAATAGAAAGAAATTAAAACTCTCTGTGACAAAAGGAAAAACATAACTCTCCATTAGAGCGAAAAACAAACACCCGAGAGGAAAACATGAGTGATCAACCAAGTGAATAAGTGCAGTACGGAGAGCGTCGAAAATTTGTGTTCCCAGGCGTGGTCGTTGATTTCCGTTCAGCGACCGCCGTGTTTCTTCGATTTCTTTTCTTTTTTCGGCGTGCTCTGTGGATTAATGGGCGTCGACCCGTTCGATAAAAAGAGAGAGACTTGAGAACAGAGCAGGAACTCATTAGGTGGCAGGTGGTGGTGTTGAATACAAATGACACTCGTCGCTGCGGTTAATTGAGGCCAATAAATTTGGCGCAAATTTGAGTGTGAGGCGTTCGCTACTGACTTTGAGCAGTACTCCCGTTTGTTCTTGTGGTGACGCTCTGGTATGGCCGCGAGATCTGAGGTGTTATATCACGGAATGCGCGGGCATCCCCGACGGAGGTTCGAGTCCTCCCTTGGGCATAGATATGTGCGTTTGTTGTACGTCGTATAAGTTAGCTGACGTAGTTTGTAGGTCTAGGGATGACTCTAACAGTTTACACAAAAAATTTGGTTTCTTCTCTGGTGATTACCGACGAGAGTATCTAATAGGCCGCTGAAGACGGTCCATATAACTGTTATTCCAGTCCATCACTGAAATATTCCTGAAAGCATTTAGACGCATACAGGGCATCTAATTATTGACTTCCGAGTACTGCACACGATTAATTACGCCATCAATGTAGATATTAGTTTATTTTTTCAAATGACTTCTAATTATTTTTATAATCTGTACAACACGTTTTTAACCTCATTGTGTTTTAACATTACATTGGTGTGTGCTGCCATCTGGCGCCATATTTTTTGCCCTTGACTTGTATCATGTATCAGTTTGCTCTTGTCACTCACTGTGATAATTATGTTTTATTATAATGACATAGTGCACCTATGCACTGTAAATCGTTTTATATAACAACTATTTGACATTACAAGGTATGTCTCATCTCTAAAGATGCCCAATCTTGCTCTTATGGATTTAATTGACGTATCTTCTCGTTTTATTATAATGACAGGCATGTTTTAAATTTCCGTTTTTCCTTTTTAACAGATTATGGCCTTGTAAAATATTTTATTTGACCTGATGATGCTGACATAGTTCAGTGAAACCGGTCGTCATTAATAAAAACTGATGATAAGCGATCTTGGCTATTTTATATCTTTTTAAAATATTATAATTTGATCGCCTCCTATAACGTAAACCAACTTAGATATTATAATTCAGTTATTAAGACACAAGCAACATATGGCTCAGAGTGCCTCACATTGAATAAGAAATGTGAACTAAGAGAACTAGAAAAAAGAGAGAGCAAATTCTAAGAAAAATTCTGGGTCCCAAGAAAAACAATGAAAACATATGGATGAAAAGGAGAAATGAGGATTTATACAAAATTACAGAAAAAAATCACAGATACAATGAGGAAAAGACGGCTAAAATTTTATGGACATTTAAAAAGATTGGAAGACACACGGATTACAAAGAAAATTTTTAATTGTGTTAATAAACTGAAGAAAACTGTAGGATGGATAGAAGCAGTGAAGAAAGATGCAAACAAAATAGGTGTAACAGAAGAAATAATATGTGACAGGAATCGCTTCAGGCTACTGATAGAAAACGCAACCTATGAAGAAGATAAGCCCCAACCTCGACCAAAGAGAGTGTGGACATGACCAGAGACGAGCAGTTGGAGAGAAAATGAAGAAGTACTGGGAAGATAGGAAGAGATAGAAACACCATTAGTCGTAAGTTGTATGCGGTCCATAGCTGGCCAAATTTTTATTATATATATATATATATAGTGCGTCTCCGTAGCACAGTGGTAGAGTGCCGGACCACAAATCCAAAGGTCGCGGGTTCGATCCCCGCCAGGTCCTGGGATTTTTATCTGCCACTTTCCACTTACTTCACCTCTGGCAGTATTGCTCATGTGAAAAATACCGAGTAGCACCGTGGTTCGGAACCCACGTGAAACTGTCAGTTCGAAGGTCGGAGGAAGGCAACGGCATACCAACTCCAAACAGGACCATGCCTAGTAAATCACTGCGGTGTTCAAACCAATCTTCGGATTGTTGGACTGCTTTACCTTACCTTTATATATATATATATATATATATATATATATATATATATATATAAAGGTAAGGTAAAGCAGTCCAACAATCCGAAGTTACAACAAAACTACTCAACTTCGACATAGAACCGATGTAATATAAAAACAACGAATAAACAAAATCGGTACAGCGCTTGCCTGGAAAAGGAAACGTTCTTGGGGTCAAATCCTGGTATTGCAAACAGTTATTATCCACACAGAAGTTACAGAGTTAGTTTCATTTAAAAAGCTTGAATAGATTTGTCATAAAAACAGAAGCATTACTTTTTAGCATGCCCCCGAAGCAGTTTTGTCGTGTCCATCAGTGTGGCAGTTAATAACTACATGCCACCAATAGCGGTGCAAGCCGTTCAAGTACAGCGTCGCTCCAATAGACTGCGGCAATACGATAGCCCAGATTCTGCACACAAAAACTTGATGGGCCATCGAGAATTGAACCCGAGACCTTCGGCGCGGCAATTGGCCACGGCCGGCCATTACGCCTCACGGCCTGGCCTGTCCCGGCGATCATTTCTGCCGCCGGAAGCAGCCTTCACTCGTTCACGGCGGGACTGCGTCAGAGCGCGAGCGAGCAGCAGTAGGAGCGGCGCAGTTAACGGGACGCGCCGACCTTTATTTCGCCATAGCTTATTAACCGCGAGCCCAAGGCCGCCGCCGCGCCGCACCACGCCGGTTCAGTTATCGCCGCACATCGGCCGTAAGAGCCCCAGAGCGGCCACTCCAGGTGTAGTGGGGAAACACGCCGGCCAGGCTAGTCTGCAGTGTGGCTGCGCAGACACCCCGCCTAGAGAGAAGGCCGCGGCGCTCTCGTGTGACGTCAGGCACAGTAGGTTGCGCGCGCATAGCTGACTGGATCGCTGCTACGGCATAGTGGGCCGTGCCCCAGCGGCTACCCTGTCAGCTGTGCGCGCGCAACCTACTCTGGCTGATGTCACACGAGAGTGCCGCAGCCTTCTCTCTAGGTGGTGTTGGACATGCACGAAATGACTGACTCAAGCCCCCATGTGCGCTTACTATCTCTCTCTGACAGCCACACCGTGCTTCCGCAACCAGCTCTCGGTACCGACACCGCCCTGACCACCACCACCTAGAGAGAAGTAGCGCTCTCGTGTGACGTCAGGCACAGTAGGTTGCGCGCGCATAGCTGACTGGATCGCTGCTACGGCATACTGGGCCGTGCCCCAGCGGCTACCCTGTCAGCTGTGCGCGCGCAACCTACTCTGCCTGATGTCACACGAGAGTGCCGCAGCCTTCTCTCTAGGTGGTGTTGGACATGCACGAAATGACTGACTCAAGCCCCCATGTGCGCTTACTATCTCTCTCTGACAGCCACACCGTGCTTCCGCAACCAGCTCTCGGTACCGACACCGCCCTGACCACCACCACCTACAGAGAAGGCCGCGGCACTCTCGTGTGACGTCAGGCACAGTAGGTTGCATGCACATAGCTGACTGGATCGCTGCTTCGGCATACTAGGCCGTGCCCCAGCGGCTACCCAGTCACCTGTGCGTGCGCAACCTACTCTGCCTGACGTCACACGAGAGCGCAGCAGCCTTCTCTCTAGGTGGTGTTGGACACGCACAAAATGACTCAGTCAAGCCCCCATGTGCGGTTACTATCGCTCTCTGACAGCCACACCGTGCTTCCGCAACCAGTTCTCGGTACTGACTCCGACCCGACCACCACCACCATCTAGAGAGAAGGCCGCAGCGCTCTCGTGTGACGTCATGCACAGTAGGTTGCGCGCGCATAGATGACTGTGTAGCCGCTGGGGCAAGGCGCACTATGCCGAAGCAGCGAGCCAGTCAGCTATGCGCACGCAACCTACTGTGCCTGACGTCACACGAGAGCGCCGCGGCCTTCTCTCTAGGTGGTGTTACCCTGACCCCAAGCCGGCAGACAGGCGAGCGTACAGCGGGCTGGCAAAGTAATGTCGACACCTGTACTTACTTGGCAACGGTTTGTAATCAGAGATGATATCTGGCGTTCCCCAGGGACTGTTCCTTATCATCACAAACGATTTAGAAGAAATTGTGAGCAGCCCTCTTAGAATGTTTATGGATGATGCTGTCATTTATCGATTACTGAAGTGACCCAAAGATCAAAAGCAGCTACCAAATGATTTATATAATATATCTGCATGATGTGAAAACTTGGCAGTTGACACTAAATAATGAAATGTGTGAAGTGTGTTGTGACCTTGGGATGCTGTACTGTGAGCGGTAGGTTTCAAATGTTTGTAAATCTATGTTCATATGTTTGTAAATCTATCGGACCAAACTACGTGATCATCAGTCCGTAGCTTGCAAATTACTTAAACCTAGTTAAACTAACCTAAGGACAAACACACACACTCATGCCCCCGGGAGGACTTGAACCTCCACGGCGAGCAACCGCGCGCTCCGCAGCGATACGCTTTAGACCGCTCGGCTACTCCACCGCGGCAGCGGTAGGTTTGGCAGGTGGCCTGTGACTAGCCAGGTTGTGGACAAGGTCTCCAACTAAAAGAAGTGATTAGTCCTCAAAGGTTTTATTGACAGAAGAAATCAATACTTCACTTTGATGTGCTTGTGTTGGCACGAACTTCTTGCACTATTACATAGTTTTGTTACACCATAGAAAACTGTTCCAGCTTGTGCATCGACAGAAGGCTAGCTCTTCTAGGGGAAAATTCTGGAACTGTAGTATCCGTGGGGCTGCGTCGTACTGGCTGGAACTTCCGTGCTCTCCGTTCTCTCGTGGTTGTGGTGCTCCGACATATCTAGCCCAGCCCCCTTCTTCCTATTGGCCGGCGCGCGAAGTAGGCAAAGAGACAACGAGACTGCAGACGCTCCGGGCGGTCGAAGTATCTTGGAGCGACTTATCACCTCTTCTTAAAGCTTTTTTGTGCATAGCGTCATGAAACATTCAGTAAGATGGCTGTCTTGGTCACTGGTACTCCAGCTAACTGGGCTCCCACAATATTCCTTAGAGCTTTCATTGCGCATCGACCTCGGCGTCTGAATGGCAATACAAAAGTGTGCAGAGTCTACAAGCCTCACAACAGTCCATGTCACCTCACACCGATAGGCAATGAGAAAGACAGGCCGTGCCGCATATGTTATGTCACATCATCAGAGAAGTCTTGAAACAACGCGATCGCTAGCTGACTGGCTGGTCACTGGGGCAAAGCCCACTATCACATAGCGGTCAGCCTTCTGTGATGACGTGACATGACGTACACACCATGGATAGGCCGTGATTACTAGCTGACTGGCTGGCCACTAAGATACAGTAAGCTGAGACCCACTGATAAGCCATTCAGCTAGCGATCGCGACACTCTCGGTGTGACGTGACACGGACTGTTGTGAGGCCCTGTGTCTAGACGTGTTCGCCCTACTCGTAAATAGCCCTTCACTGTTGCCTAGTCCATAGTAAATACACACAGTCCAGCGCGATGCGTACCATATCTGCACTGTTGGCCATCAAACTCAGCCACGCCATTACTACCAGTGTTGACACTGTTTTGCCAGTTCCTCTAGGTAAACGGGTGGCCTCTGCGGCGTGGCACGACTGCAGTCAACACCACCTACAGAGAAGGCTGCGGTGCTCTCGTGTGACGTCATGAAGAATAGGCTGTGAGCGCGTATCTGCTGGGTAGCCGCTGGGGCAAGGCCCACTGTGCCGAAGCAGCCAGCCAGTCAGCTATGCGCGCGCAGCCTACGCTGCATGAGGTCACACGAGACCGCAGTCTTCTCTCTAGGTGATGTTGCTGCAGCCGGCTAGCAGCGCTTTCGCTGCTGCCCCGCCCACAGACGGCGTCTGACCGACGACCGACGCTGCGTCGTCGTCGGCTGCGGCTTACGGCTTTCTCCCCGCGTGTCGCTGACCACCACTGCGGCGTCGGCTGCAGGTCGAAAGAACACCAGCGACAGTCGCCGGATCTAGCGCAACTGGTCGGGTTCAGAACTAATGTAGAAAACGACGAAATAACTGTAGCACGAGATAAATGAGTCTAAAATGAAAATAATAATTTCTCCTTGCCTCATACACGACGTAACATGTGCCGAATCAGAACATGTCCTCTCCTTTCCCATCCTACCGAGCTGCAGCACTCTACCTGCACATACTACCGCCCCTCCACCTGCACGTAGTCCACACCCTTTCCCAACGATATAGGAGGAAGGACGGAATCTTAGGTTTTAACGTCCCGTCGACAGCGTCGTCATTAGAGACGGCGCTCACGATCGGATATTTGGGTAAGGATGGAGGGAGGAAATCGTTCGTGTCCTTTGAAAGGAACCATGCCTGCATTTGCCTGGAGTGATTTGGAGTAATCACGGAAAACCTAAATCTAGATGGTCGGAGGTGGAATTGAACCGCCATCCTTCCGAATTCGAGTCCAGTGTACTACCACTGCGCCACCACGCTCGGTCCCAACGATATATCCACCGCTTCGCTCTCCTAGATAGTGGATTACGACCAGGCATATACCCAAACTACCAACTCTGAAGCCTATCCCACTCTATCCTCCCCCCCCCCCTCCCCTCCAGGGACCCCACCACATCACACCTCCTCCTCTGACCTCTCACTCCCCACTCTCACGCCACAATTTTATCTCCGAATACAATTCATTTCTCTGTCTCTGACCGATAACAGACATATCGCATCTATACCCTATACCAGTCCCCATAAACTGCAGCGCCACTCTCCCATCTCTCCCCATAAGCACTTCTCCTGCCATCAACCATCCCAGAACACGCCTCCATTTTAAATTTTGCGAAAATGACACGTATTGCGTTCTCCGTCTCTTTTATTGTGCTCTCGTTCCACTGTTGCAGTGTTCAAATGTTCTTTTAAATGTGTTCTCCGTTTGACAGTGTCATGCTCCATTAAATTACACCTATTAAATATTTTTGAATCCACTGTAAATACGTCACCTACTTTTGTGTCATGTCTCCATTTCCACTCGTAATGTCTTTGGCTGAAGAATGGGTTTAGTCTATCACTTTCCCGCCCTATATATGACGAAATGGGGGGGGGGAGGGGGAGAATGTTCAAATGTTCAAATGTTTGTAAAGTCTACGGGACTTAACTACGGGGTCATCAGTCCCTAAACTTACAAACTACTTTATGAACTAACTAAGACTAAGGACGGCACAAATATCCATGCCCGAGTGGGGATTCGAACCCCCGACCGTAGTGACCGTGCAGGGGGAGAATGAAAGGACTGTGTGCCCAACATTATATTTGCCATAGGTAATGGCTGCAAGCGTAGTTTTTTATTGTTTTATTTACATTTTTTATTTTTCTGCACATATATGACAAACTTACATAAACTTCATTGGCCTCCTTGTCAAATTAATATTAAAATCGTACTTTAATTTTCGTATCCCAGTACTAATATTATGATCTGCGTAACTTCATGAACCTGTAGGAAGGCTATGAGAATTTATTTCGTGCTACTCCCTATTAAAAAACAAAAATGTTCCATTAAATAAACATACCCTACTTTTTCAGTTGCATGTCAGCCTGTATTCATTTTTGTCACAAGTATCGCAATGTCTCCTCCTGCAGCCCTATTTGTTCATTTCCTTTTCTCCCTCCCTCTCTCTCGCATCTCCGCTCCTTCCTCTCTCTGCCCCCTCCTCCTCACTTCTCCCTCCGTTCATCTCCTCCTCACCACCCTTTGTCTCCACTTTCCTCTCGCCTGCTGCGGTTGCCGAGCGATCTGCGGTGTGTCAGTCACGGTCTGCACGAACTGATGACCCTGTAGTTATGTCCCATAAGCTCTACAAACGTTTGAATATTTGAACCTTCCTCTCATCCCTTTTTACCATTACTTCGTCCCCCTCTCAACTTAGCAGTGCCCGTTTATTCCCACCCCCCAACAACACGTTCAGGTACTGACCACACAACACACCAGTTTCGCAGGGCAGCCGCGATGGTAGGTGTTACCAAATTTTTCTACCCATACCTTCATCCTTATCGGAGTTATGTCGCTGGCAGTGATCAGAAATCTGGTTTAATGTTGCACTGTCATAGAGTTCACTGCTATATTTAAATTTCAAGTCTCTAGTGTATCAAAAATTAGTTTAAAAATCAACTGAAAAATTCATGTCAAACAGATAGACCACAGATTTCCAGACTTTTCCTAATAGCGACATCGTCCAATACATGCAGTTACACGGAACATCCTTTAACTAACATTAATAAACCCGACTCAGTTTAACAAATGATCCTCTATGGAAATATTGGCTGTTGTGATCGATTTCTAAGTGCAGTACTCTCTGAACGAAAAAAAGGTTTATTCCCCAGAAAATTAACTTATTATATATATATATTTTTTTTTTTAATTTTGTAGTCTCGCGACACCCTTAAAGCTGCAACTCAACATCCTGGTGTGTCATAACACCCAGTTTGAAAAGCTCTGTGGTAGACAGACCAGAATGAAGAATGCTCCTGTTGCAGCGCAAGCCAAAAAAGAAAATGTTCAAACGTTTATGATTCCATGGCACCAAACTACTGTGGTTATTAATCGCTAGATTTATCAACTATTTAAACTAAGTTAAACTAACCTAAGGACAACACAAACACACACCCATGCCCGAAGGAGGGGTCGAACATCAGGCGTGGGCGGTCGCGCGATCGTAACGTGGTGCCCCAGACCACACGGCCAGTCCGTGCGGCAAGCCACGCATGTCTCGTCCAGAATCCAAGATGTAAAAGAAGACAACTAGCTACTCGATTTGTTTGGCAGCTTCAAAATAATATACATCAAAACATCTTGACATTCTCGACCTTTTTTAAGAATAGATCATATTTTTCATAGCAGAGAGTTCTCGAGGTAGCTCTCGAGCTTTTATAGCAATAATCCCTGATTGGCGATGTATACATCCTAAACATCAGTGTCATATTACAAAACGAGAAATCCCATGTTGGATGACATTATGCTACATGCATAAAACATAATTTGACTTCATTTTTAAGATACTTTACTACACACAACGCCTCTACAGGCCGCAAATTCAATTAAAAACCTAGAAATGACTATTAGAAACTACCTATATTACACATATGCGTCCTATTTTAATGTTGCGCATTGTGGGATCCCCACCAAGTGGGACTGAGGGACGATTGAGAGAACGTTCAGAGAAGAACAGCTCGTTTTGTATTATCGCGATATAGGGGAGAGAGAGTCACGAAAATGATGCACGAGTTACGGTGAAAATCATTAAAAGAGGAGTTATTCGCTGCGGCGAAATTTATTTGGGAAATTTCTTTCGCCAACTTTCAAAAATATTTTGTTAGCACTCATCTACAGAATATTCATTCTGTGAACGCGGACCTATCCAACATAACGCTGCTGATGTGGTAAGTTATATATCTCCACACTCGCTCGCTTACCACTGTCCATTCACGATTGTTTTTTAAATTCTCTAACTTCCATTTTAGGAACTTTTTTTCCCACCCTCTTATAACTCTTGACGATGCTTTTGATTAAATCCTCAGATTTTATCCAATCCCAAATGCTGAGCATCGTGTGCTTTTACGCCAACTAATGCCATGCAGCTGTTTCTGAGCTATGTTCACGCCCCCAATTCATTGTTTCCTGATATTGTAGTGAATAGGTCCGCGGCATGAAACTGACATTTGTATATTTTCCCTGTTACAGTGTTCTGATGAAGCGCCAAAATCGCGAAACGCGTGAAAAAGAAATAAATATTATAATTTGCTACAGAGACTACTTTTCAATTCAAATATGGATTCACTGTTGCTACACCAGGCCAACGAACTTTGGAGTAACGTATCCTTACTGTAAGTTAAAGTAGTTCGTATGTCTAGGAAACTGTTGACCACAGCAGTTTGATCCAACAGATTTAGAAACATTTACACATTATTCCTTACATCGCGTCGCTCAACTGCAGTTCGTAATCTGTTGAGAAACTTCAAGGTACACCAGCTCTCATTATGACCGGAAGGCAGCTCTTCTTTAAGTTTTCTCCAGCCTAGCGGAGCAGTTTCTAGTCTCTTTTGGCACATGTCTAGCGTTTGGGTTACGTTTTTGGTGCTGCCAGAGGCCCTTACGAAATGTTCGCTGGACTTCAATCGTGACGGTGCTGGCGAGAGGCCAAACAGTGGGTGAGTATGAGAGGTCACGGCTCTACGTCCTTCTGCTTGGGCAGCTGGGGCACATCCGGGTATGCCCTGGTAACGGCACAGCAGCCGGCTAATCCTTCCACTACAAAGGCATCAGCCACTGAAATATGACACCACTCAAGATGATGTACTGTGTGACGCGAAGCGCCGTAATAATTCATTCAACACAACGTGAAACACGGGTTATTTCATACTGCGATTGTCATGGGGCACAAAATGCCATAATGTCACATCTCGAATCACTACACGATGTCATGTGTCACATCACAATGTAAAGGGCCATGACATGTCATGGTCGAGTCAGACCATGATAGAAGATGTTACAATGCAGAGCATGATGTGCTAAATACTTTACAAGCAACATGCCATCCGCAGCAATCTATGTGCCTGATTTGATACTTATGTTGCATGATAGGACATTGTGTTGTATGTAGGACTCAAGATTTCTGATATGAGGCATAATTTAACATACAATTTGGGTTAAAAAATTAACAAGTAAAAAGACGCAAAAATGTTACAATTTTATGTAAGTATTCTTTCTCACTCCTTGGTAGAACAATCCCATTTCCATATTTAAGGCTCAAAATAATAAATTGTTTTTGTTATAATCCTTTTTATTTATTTCTCACTAGATTTCGGCTTATTAGCCTACATTCATTGGTTAAACAGACGGGGCTGTAAAAAGTGGGTTAACGGAATATGAGCGTAACTGAAGATTACAATAGGGGAAACTACCTTTGCATATCACATACTGTAGGGAAGTACATAGATACCAAATCCACAAGAAGTGTTACATGCAGCAAAAAAAAAAAAAAAAAAAAAACCACCGCTAGAAACAGTGCAAGGAAATTAACATATAGCTAATAATATTCTTTTCGTTCTAAATGATGAATTACAGCTGAGCATATCCCCAAAATTAACCTTCACGTAATGCAGTTCAACCATACAACTATCACAGAACATCACACTTTTGTTTATATTAGCATACCACGGATCATCTTAAAGATCAAACACTTTTTTTGTGTTTATACCAACATTTGTAACTGTATAATATTTGTGTTACATATTCATTACACATCCAAGAACAGGTGCCACAGTTAAAATTATTCCTTTTCTCAATTTATTTCCAGTTATAATAACATTTGTCCGAAATGATCGAAATTGGACCACGTTACCCTACAAACATTTGAAACATTTTGATATGGTATCTGTTGTTTCCGGACATATCCGAAAGAACAGACACTAACGGCCATAATTTCACGATTTCGAAATATTGAAAAATTTTCACCGCTTCAGGGCATTAAAATAAATTCAAAGCCGAAGTTGAAAATTTGTGCTTTGACCGGGATTCGAAGCCGGATTTTCCGCTTAGGGTCATCTGCAAGAAAGAGGAACTAATGGGCAGGGACCACCACCATCCTACTGCATTATAAGTTGAGAAATTGGGTTGGAAGGGAAGCGTGCCTGGATAGCCTAAATGCTCAGGACAACCGCTGGCCCGAAGCGGGAAATCTGGGTTCGAATACCAGTACAGCAGAAATTTTCAACTTCGCCGTTTAATTTATTTCAATGTCCTGAAACGGTCGAAATGTTAATGTCCTGAAATATTCTGAATACTTTGCTGGTTCACCAACTTTATCAGTCATGTGAATTTGGCACCCCTTTTTTGGAAAATGTACATTTTTCCCAGAGTTCTAGACAGATATGCAATAGTTATGGAGTTCTCTGTACAAAATTTAAATAGTTCTTCAAAATTTCGCCGAAAAAAATACCAAAAATTACCCCAAAATTTAGTTGTTTCAAAATAATTTTTTGCCTATTACTACAAACGTAGTTCTGATGACAGTTCTAAATAGCTCTCAAAGAGTTCTACAGGAAATCCTAATGATATTTTTCTGTGCAGATTATACTCCATGAGATAATTGCAATAATGGGGAATCCATTTACACGCTACTGTGAAGTTGGCACCCCTTTTCTCAAAAATGTGAATTTTTTCAGAGTTCTAGGCAGATATGCAATAGTTCTGGAGTTCTCTGTTCAAAATTTAAATAGTTCTGCACAAATTCGCGAAAAAATGTCAAAGAATTATAACAAATTTTTAGTTTTTTTCCAAATAATTATTTGCCTATAAGCGTAAACATAGTTCTGCTCACAGCTCTAAATAGCTCTCCAAGAGTTCTGCAGAAAATCCTAATGATATTTTTTTTGCCCAGATAATAATTCATGAGGTAATTGCGTAAATGAGGGACATAAACTACACAAAATTGCACCAGAGTCGTGTGAAGTTGTGGAATATACAATTTTTTTCAGAGTTCTGGGTAGTTCTTCTATAGTTCTAGAGTTCTCTGTACAAAATTTAAATAGTTCTGCATAATATCGTGACATATCGCAATTCTGAAAAATAGGAGAGCTGTGAAGTTGGCACCCCTTTCTTCAAAAATGTAAATTTTTTTCAGAGTTCTACAGAGAACTCCAGAGCTATTGTATATCTGTCTACAACTCAGAAAAAAATGTACATTTTCCAAAAAAAGGGGTGCCAACTTCACAGGGATAACTTTACCTTCAGGTCTTCTCGATAACGAAGTGGGTAAGCCGTCTCCCTGCCACCTCGGGGCCAAATGAACACGACACCAGGACCTAAGCGCTGTGTTCTCAATCCGCCGGTGCACGGCCGCCTTTAGTTTAGCCGATTGTCAGCGCACAGCGCTACTATAGACACCGTTACAGACACCCGACTGTGGTCGGCCGGACTGAATTGTTTTGTAGTGCCGGCCGCTCCCGGCTCACGATTTAGGTCAATTCCACGGCCCCGTTGTCTGAACTTCACGGTCGGTTACCGAGGTCGGCTGGCCTCTGGGGCGCAGGGCGGCAGAAAAACGCCGGCAGCCACGCACGGACCTACTCCGCGGCCGGCGCTTACACAACGCGCCACAAAGCTTTCGCCAGTCATCGCGCGAGCCACTGCAGTTTCTGTGCCCCTCGGCGGCCTTCACGCCAATTTCCCTGTGTGGATGCGTTTCTTCTGCCTCTGACTCACTTTCCCCGGAGCACGCGCCGAATTCATCTGCATGGCACGGGGCGATCAGGGTAGGCGCAAGAAGGACTTGGCGGCACGGCTGACTTGGTCGAACATGTCACATATAAATTCCGGCTCCGTAGCTCAGCGGTAGCGTCGCTGACTACCACGCAGGAGGCCCGGGTTCAATTCCCAACAGGGGACTGGGTGTTGTATGTTGTCCTCATCATCTCATCATCATTGGCACGTAAGTCGCCCACGCGGCGTCAAGACTTACACTTAGGCGGTCGAACAAAATCGCAAGGGTTCTCCCGGCCAAGAAAGCCATACGATCATTTCCATTTTTCGAATCTGGAAACGTTATGTGGCTGCGGTACCGACCTTTCACACCCGGCATTAGATCCAGTTGCAGGTTGCGTATCTACCAGTTTCCAGGGGGAACAAAAATGTTATTTCCAGTATTTGGCATAATTATCAACTGAATTTAAAATCTTGTCATCATCTTCTTATCAAGTAGTATTGTAAACTGCAAAAACCGTCGTACAGGTCTTCAGAGACCCAACAGGTGCGCCGGCCGCGGTGGCCGAGGGGACTGAGGCGCGCCAGTCACGGTCTGCACGGCCACTACGATCGGGGGTTCGAACCCCCCTCGGGTATGGATATTTGTGCCGTCCTTAGTGTTAGCTAGTTCATAAGTAGTTTGTAAGTTTAGGGACTGATGACCCCGTAGTTAAGTCCCATAAACTATACATTCGAAAAACATATTATTAACCTGTCGAAGAGTATACAGGGTGTCCCGTTTATCTTGTTCACCCAAAATAACTTTTTTTCTGTTGCCTTAACTGATGAATGTTTAAAACAGTTTTTAATTTTCATGTTTATTTTTTCAAGATCATCGCGATGGGGTGGAGATCTCTTCTACACAACATGTTTCAAGGCATCCCAGATGTGTTCAATGATGTTCTTGTGCGGGTAGTTTGGTGGCCGGAAGAGCCACTCTGTAGCAGTTCTAAGACGGATGGGGTGTCACACTGTCCTGTTGCAATTGCCCAAGTTCATCAGAATGCACAATGGGCAGGAACGGATGTATGTGATCAGCCAGGATGCGTACGTACGTGTCAGTGTCAAAGTCAGTCAGGGGTACCTTATCCCTCCAATGCAAACGCCTCACAGCGTTGCAGAGCCATCACCAGTTTCAACAGTCCACAGTCGATATACAGAGTCCATTGATTCATGAGGGTGCCTCCACACCCGATACAATTGGTAATGAAACTTGTCGGACCATGCAACATGATTCCGGTCATCAACAGTCCAGTGTAGGTGTTGGGTCCAGGCGAGGCGTAAAACTTTATGTCGTGCAATTAGCAACGGTACACGAGTTGAGTTCGGCTCCGAAAGCTGACATCGACGATATGGACTCGCCGGCCGCGGTGGCCGAGGGGACTGCGGTGCGCCAGTCACGGTCTGCACGGCCACTACAGTCAGGGGTCGAATCCCCCCTCGGGCATGGATATTTGTGCCGTCCTTAGTGTAAGTTAGTTCATAAGTAGTTTGTAAGTTTGGGGACTGATGACCAGGTAGTTAAGTCTCATAAGCTATACAAACAAACAACCAAAAACAAACAAACAAACAGGTGCCGTACTATCACCACGTCATCCTCCGCCCGAAGGCGTCGACGTATGCGGCATGCAAGGAGGACTTGGTCAGTTCCACACTCCCGGCCGTTGAGTCAGGTTTCGTGACCGAAGCCAGTGCTTCTCTCACTCAGGGAGCTTCTCACGTTGTCCTCACGAGGGCTCAGTGCGCCCCGCTTGCAAACAGCAATCGGCAGACCAGGACGGTCTAAATGTTCAAATGTCTGTAAATCTATTGGACCAAACTGCGTGGTCATTAGTCCGTAGTTTACGAACTACTTAAACCTTGGTAAACTAACGTAAGGACAACACATACACCCATGCCCCAGGATGGACTCGAACCTCCGACGGCGAGCAACCGCGCGCTCCGCAGCGCACGCCTTAGACCACTCGACTACCCGGACGATCTAAACAAGCCCTAGAGTATGCATCTTTTTTTTTTCCAAATGTCTTGGTCGCAATATACTTTATTTTACCATTACACATTTAGATAACATCATCAGATCTGTAGCATAAATAACAGACGGACATTACATTTCGAATGTTTATAGTTCATAATCACAATATTCACAAGGAGAACAAACACATTATATGCGCATATACTTGGAAACGTTTCTTTAAAACCGATGGGAATTAAAAAAATATCTTAGTGGAGATGCATATCTAAAACATAAACCACCATCGTGGATGTCTAGTGAAGGTGTCCAACTAGATTCACATGCCAACAATGTGAGAGGGGGGAAACACCGTAACAGGTAAAGTAGGCCCAATAGCCGCCAGATGGCGCAGGGCTAAAATTAAAAGTTATTTGAATAAAATGACAATAACATCATCTTGCTGACATAGAAACTATGAAAAACATTGCTACAAGATGTGTTAAGTCGTTGTAGCAATGTGCATATAATGAGTTTGTTCTCCTTGTGAATATTGTGATTATGAAATGTAAACATTTGAAATGTAATGTTCTTCTATTATTTATGCCACGGATCTGATGATGAAGTTATCGAAACGCGTAATGGTAAAATAAAGTATATTGCGACCAAGACATTAAAAAAAAAGTATGCATGCCAACGTAAGGTCGCTTGTTCGAAAAAAATGGAAGGTTGTATGAACCAAGTGTTAAGCCCGAGAGTGCTTCATTTCGCGGGAGCTGCCTTTCCACTGCGGTACGGAATTGGCTGCCAAGTCGCATCATCTTTCGTTGAGTAACTAACACAATAAGTCAATTATTGAGGTTATAGTGTATGGGTGTTGCAGTCGCGTTATTCATGGCGCTAATATTTCCCGGTATATTCGCTAAAATCTACACTGATTTAGAAAATGGTATGGAACAATAGTGCATAGATGGCACACATTCGTCGCTTGCATACCACATCCCCCTGCACTAGTTGTAGTTGTGTCGGACACTTGTGAGACATGGAAAGGCAAGTGATTAGTGTAAGTTAATAGAACTGAATTGTAAATCGGGAAATTGCTTTAAAGTTGGGAATGGCCGCGCGGTCTAAAACGTCTTGTGAGGGATTGCGTGGCCGGTCCCGTCGGGGATGTTGTCTGTGTTGTCCTTAGTATGAGTTGGTTTAAGTAGTTTGTAAGTGTAGGGACCGATGACCTCAGCTCTACAAACAAATAAACACACACACACACACACACACACACACACACACATATATATATATATATATATATATATATATATATATATATATATATATATATATATATATATACGAGGTACTTCCAGCAAGTAAGTTTCGTTTGGTTATATAAAACAAACGTGTACAGATACAAAAAAATATTTATTGTACAAAAATCTACAACTGTTAAACTACTTTTCTACATAGCTGCCGAAATTTTGTAGGCACTTGCCATAGCGTGGCACAAGTTTCTGTATGCCTTCTTCATAGAAGGTTGCCGCCTGTGTATTCAGCCATGTGGTAGCATGTTCTTTCAGCTCGTCATCATCGTTGAAATGTTGACCACCATGGACAGATTTTTAGGTGTAAGACGATGTGAAAGTGGCTAGGAGCGAGGCCCGGGCTGTACGGATGATTATCAAACACGTCCCAGTGAAATTTCCGTAAGAGTTGTTTGGACACATTCGCCACATGAGGTCGGGCACTATCGTGGAAACAAACACCACCTTTTGATGGAAATCCTCTTCTTACACCTAAAATTTGTCCTGTCAACACTTCAACGATGACGGGCTGAAAGAACATGGCCGCGGTGGAGTAGCCGAGCGGTCTAAAGCGTCTCGCTGCGGAGCGCGCGGTTGATCGCCGTGGAGGTTCGAGTCCTTCCTGGGGCATGGGTGTGTTTCTTGTCCTTAGGTTAGTTTACCTAGGTTTAAGTAGTTTGTAAGCTACAGACCGATGACCACGCAGTTAGGTCCGATAGATTTACAAACATTTGAACATTTGAAAGAAAATGCTACCACATGGCTGAATACACAGGCGGCAACCTTCTATGAAGAAGGCATACAGAAACTTGTGCCACGATATGACAAGTGCCTACAAAATTTCGGCAGCTATGTAGAAAAGTAGTTTAACAGTTGTAGATTTTTGTACAATACATATTTTTTCTGTTTTATACAACCAAACGGAATTTACTTTCTGGACTACCTCGTATATATATGTGTGTGTTTATTTGTTCGTAGAGCTGATCCTAGATTTGCGACCTCGAACTCGAAAGAATCCTCTTGAAAGTTCAGATTCTTCTTCGGTTAGATCCTCTTCTTGAGAATTGTTATTATTTTTGCAGGTGTTCAGAGGTTAGGAGGCTACTGTCGGGTATACATGAACGCGCAGCTACCGCTGAGTTGGACTAGGCTGGCGTCGTCCACAAGACGCTGGGGCATGCACCTCCGGGCCCCGCTATGAGGAAGCGGGCAGGTCCTGTCCTGCGACTCTCGCCGCAGCGTGGGCGGCCGTGCACACGACCGCTTGAGAACTCGCCACACCAGCCGGCCAGCTGACGTCGCACGCGTCTAGCCCAGCTGCTGACGTCACCGCTGTGCATACTGGTATTCCAGACAGGTTCCCTGTTAGCTCACAGGTTCCCACGCAGGAGCGTGCCGCACCAATACAACCGACGACCTACAGACGCGATGTTTAGTTATAACCGTACAGAAGTCAAGTATTTTCAAATGAATTTGCGACCTAACACCCAATGCGTTCATCACTAGAGCCGCTTCTCCGTCTTTTTTTTTTCTTTCTTTTTTTTTAATTGTTATTACTTTTTCAGGTGCTCAGATGCTCGATAGCATCATGGATATGTACAGAAAGTAGAAATGCAGAAAAACTGCCAAATGCCATTTCTTTGAATTACTTATTTATTGCATGAACCGGTTTGCAATGTTTTGCAGACTCATCTCAAAAATGAAATGATCGATCGGCATTAGCCGGAAGATCCTGTACAGAATTGTTCGGCCTCTGTAGTGCAAGTCTTTTGAGTTGGCACCGCTTGGGTGACTTGGGTGCCGACAATGATAATTAGGACTACACCCAATCCTCTACCGGTAATCGAACCCAGGCCCGTTGCATTGGCGGTCAGAGACGCTGCCACAGAGCCACAGAGGCGGACGACTCATATTCATATAGCAGGTTATGAAAGGGATGCAGACGTCGGGAAGGGTGTAAGACATGGTTGTAGCCTTTCTCCAATTTTGTTCAATTTGTTCAAATGTTCAAATGTTTGTAAAGCTTATGGGACTCAACTATGGGGTCATCAGTCCCTAAACTTACAAACTACTTATGAACTACTTACGAACTAGGGCCGGCCGCGGTGGCCGAGGGGACTAAGACGCTTCAGTCACGGTCTGCACGGCCGCTACGGTCGGGGGTTCGAATCCCCCCTCGGGCATGGATATTTGTGCCGTCCTAGTTCGTAAGTAGTTCATAAGTAGTTTGTAAGTTTAGGGACTGATGACCCCGTAGTTAAGTCCCATAGACTATACAAACATTTGAACATTTTTACGAACTAGGACGGCACAAATATCCATGCCCGAGGGGGGGATTCGAACCCCCGACCGTAGTGGCCGTGCAGACCGTGACTGAAGCGCCTCAGTCCCCTCGGCCACCGCGGCCGGCGTTCAATTTGTACACTGAGCAAACCATAAAGGAAAGCAAGGAGAAGTTTGGAGAAGGAATTAAAGCACAGGGTGAAGAAATAAAAACCTTGCGTTTTGCTGATGACATTGCAATTCTGTCAGAGACAGCAAAGGACCTGGAGGAGTAATTGAACGGAATGGACAGTGTGTTGAAAAGAACATATAAGATGAACATTAACAAGAGCAAAACAAGGGTAATGGAATGAGAGATGAAAACGTTTTTCACACAATATAACGCTTCGTTGATCCCTCTTCCTGCCCCTTATCGTGTGATGTAAATTATGGATGACCTCTTAGTTCTGGTTATTTTACAAATTCCTCAACCCCCCCTCCCAAAACCAAAAGTCCTGAGTCCGTCCTTGAATGGTGACATGGAGTACTGCGAACTGCTTCGGCCTGAGTAATTCAAAACAGGGGCATTGAAAATACATTCCTGGCCATTAAAATTGCTGCACTACGAAGATGACGTGCTACAGACGCGAAATTTAACCGTCAGAAAGAAGATGCTGTGATATGCAAATGATTAGATTTTCTGAGCATTCACACAAGGTTGGCGCCGGTGGCGTCACCTACAACGTGCTGACATGAGGAAAGTTTCCAACTGATTTCTCATACACAAACAGTAGTCGACTGGCGTTGCCTCATGAAACGTTGTTGTGATGCCTCGTGTAAGGAGACGAAATGCGTACCATCACGTTTCCGACTTTGATAAGGGTCGGATTGTAGCCTATCGCGATTGCGGTTTATCGTATCGCGACATTGCTGCTCGCGTTGGTCGCGATTCAATAACTGTTAGCAGAATATGGAATCGGTGGGTTCAGGAAGGCAATACTGAATGCCGTGCTGGATCCCTAGGTCTCGTATCACTAGCAGTCGAGATGACACGCATCTTATCCGCATGGCTGTAACGGATCGTGCAGCCACGTCTCGATCCTTGAGTCAACAGATGGGGACGTTTGCAAGACAACAACCATCTGCACGAACAGTTTGACGACGTTTCCAGCAGCATGGACTATTAGTTGGAGACCTTGGCTGCGGTTACCCTTGACGCTCCATCACAGACAGAAGCGTCTGCGATGGTGTACGCAATAACGAACCTAGATGTGCGAATGGCGAAACGTCATTTTTTCGGATGAATGCAGGTTGTGTTTACAGCATCATGATGGTCGCATCCGTGTTTGGTGACATCGCGGTGAACGCACATTGGAAGCGCGTATTCGTCGTTGCCATACTGGCGTATCACCCACCGTGGTGGTATGCGGTGCCATTGATTACACGTCTCAGTCACCTCTTTTTCGCATCGACGGTACTTTGAACAGAGGCCGTTACATTTCAGATGTGTTACGACCCGTGGCCCTTCCCTTCATTGGATCCCTACGAAACCCTACATTCTCGCAGGTTAATGCACTACCGTATGTTGCAGGTCCTGTACGGGCGTTTCTGGATACGGAAAATGTTCGAATTCTGCCCTGGCCAGCAAATTCTCCAGATCTCTCACCAATGAAAAGGTCTGTCCAATGGTGGCCGAGCAACTGTCTCGTTACGATACGCCAGTCACTACTCTTGATGAACTGTGGTATCCTGTTGAGGCTGCATGGGCATCTGTACCTGTACACGCCATCCAAGGTCTGTTTGACTCAATGCGCAGGCTTATCAAGGCCGTTATTACGGCTAGAATTGGTTGTTCAGGGTACTGATTTCTCAGGATCTATGCACCCTATTGCGTGAAAATGTAATCACATGCCAGTTTTAGTATAATATATTTGTCCAGTGAATATCCGTTTATCATCTGCATTTCTTCTTGGTCTAGCAATTTTAATGGCCAGTAGTGTATTTATTGATGAAAGCTGGATATGCCACAATAATAAGAGCAAGGAACTGATCTGCGTCTGATTGCTTTTAGTCGCCCTTCATGCAGACATAGTAACTGGTGAAGCTTCTTCCGTTTTCCGTGGTGCTATAATTTCTGCTTCCATTTCCGTCTCGTCGCGGAGGCGCGCTATTCCACCTGCCGTGCTGCAGGAGCTGTTGAGAGCGTCGCAGTACAATAGTGAGACAGAGAGCGGCGGGGCAGACAATCGGCGCCGGTTGCTGGTGAGCCCATTGTCCGCGCTGCGGGAGCCGCCTCGCCGCTCGTAAACACGGAGGCAGCACCCTCAGCGCAGCCGTCCTCAGACCCTCTGTAAACAAGCCTTTGTGTCCGCAGCGGGCCTCGCCAGCTCCCGATGACGCCAGATCCGGAAAGCAGCAGCACGCTACACCACCTGTGCTCCTCCACTTTCGGGAGACGTTCGATACCAAGTGATGGGTGCTATCGACTAGGGTTCGTAAATCGATTCCGTACGTCTTGATTTCCAGAAGGCTTTTGACACCGTACCTCACAAACGGCTTTTAATCACATTGCGTGGTTGTGGTATATCGCCCCAATTAACCTATCGCGCATATTTTAGTTCGCGACCTATCACGCATATTTTAGTTCGCGACGCATCGCGCATATTTTAGTTCGAGACCTATCGTGCATATTTTAGTTTGCGACCTATCGCGTTTTAGTTCGCGACCTGGAGCTCTCCTTTCATTTCGCCTGTGGGAGCGTTCTTCCGAACTAGTTCGTTCGCAAACTACACAGTGTTAACAGCTTGCTCACTGCCGCGGTGGAGTAGCCTGGCGGTCTAAAGCACCTCGCCGTGGAGGTTCGAGTCCGCCCTGGGGCATGGGTGTGTGTGTTTGTCCGTAGGTTAGTTTACCTAGATTTAAGTAGTTTGTAAGCTACGGACTGATGACCACGCAGTTTGGTCCGATAGATTTACAGACACTTGAACATTTTGAGCTTTCTCACTGCACAGATTAAAAAACATTGGGGAAAGGCTACAATCCTGACTCAACTCCCTTCCCAACAACTGCGAGCCTTTCATGCTCTTCGACTCTAATAACTGCTGTCCGGATTTTGTGTCGATCATACCAGGCGTGAATGAAAGACGAGTTCTAGAAGGTATAGAAAAATCATGCCCAATATAACTTTTTCTCTGTTTAGAGAATGTATATTTAGGAAGAAAGAAAGGGTCACGGAGATGGTCGCTGATGATGGCAGATGTTACAATCGGGTGCGTGAAGTAGTGGATATGTAGGTTGGAACATATCCTGTATTCAAATATTATGATTTATCTCGAACAGAACTATCTATTGACCCAGCGTCAACACGGATTTAGAAAATATCGTTCATGCGAAACACAACTAGCTCTTTATTCACTCGAAGTGGTGAGTGCTATCGAAATGGGTTCGCAAATCGATTCCGTATTTCTTGATTTCCAGAAGGCTTATGACACCTTAGCTCACAAACGGCTTTTAATCAAATTGCGTGGTTGTGGTATATCGCCCCAAATTTGCGATTGGATACGGGATTTCCTGTCACAGAGGACACAGTTCGTAGTAATCTATGGTAAGGCATCGACTAAAACAGAGGTGATATCGCGCGTTCCACTGTAGTGTTATTGGTGCTCTGCTGTTCCTTATTTACATAAACGATTTAGGGGAAAATCTAAGTAGCTCTCTTACATTGTTTGCAGATGACGCCGTCATTGACCGTCTAGTAAAATCATCTGAAGATCAAAACCAGCTGCAGTACGATCTGAATAAGACATCAGTATGGTGTAAAAATTGGCAATTGACTCTAAATAAGGAGAAGTATGAAGTCGTCCACATGAGTACGAAAAGAAATCCGTTAAACTTTGTTTACAAGGTAAATGAATCAAAAGTGAAGGCCGTAAACTCCACAAAATACCTAGGAATTACTATTACTTCAGACTTAAACTGGAAAGAACACGTAAACAATGTCGTGGGAAAGGCCAACCAAAGACTGCGTTTTGTTGGCGGAACGCTTAAAACATGCAAGAGAACTACAAAAGAAACTACAGGTACTACGCTTGTCCTTCCTTTTTTGGAGTATTGCTGCCCAGTGTGGGATCCTTATCAGGTGTGTTTGGCGGAGGACATCGAAAGAGTCCAAAGAAGGGCAGCTCGTTCCGTATTGTCACGATACAGGAGAGACAGCGTTACGGAAATGATAGAGGGTCTGGGATGAGAATCATTACAACAACGACGCTTATCGCTGCGGAGTGGGATACTTACGAAACTCCAATCGCCAACATTCTCCTTCGAATGCGAAAATATATTGTTTGACTTCAACTTAGATAGGTAAAAATGACCATCAGAATGAAATACGCGAAATCAGCGCTCGAACGGAGAGATTCAGGTGTTCTTTCCTCCCGCGCGCTATTCGAGAATGGAATGGGAGATAAATAGTATAATGGTGGTTCGATGAACCCTCTGCCAGGCACTTAAATGTGATTTGCCGAGTATCTATGTACATGTAGACGGCAGGGCGGCTGAGGCGTGGGCAGGTGGGGCGGTGGTGTTGGCGGTCGACACAAAGGTCAGACGGCGGTGGCGGCGGCGGCCGGCCGTTACGCAAGCAGCGGCGCATCGCATCGCGGCGCTCCAGAAACGGCGGCGGCGGCCTTCACGGCCAGGAATGCCTCAGCCCCAGCCTCAGCCTCGCTCCTCTCTGCCCAGCCCCCAGTGCCACGCCGTGCCGCGCCTCCTGCACGCTGCACTACGCCTGTCCGCCAGCAAACGCCCCACTTGTTGCTCAGGAACGCCATTGTCTTGAGCCACAATGCCGAATACCATAGCAAAATCAAAACATACAAACACAAAAAGTGTTCCACGGATAGAAATCTCAGAGGGTTTAGAACTTTTCCTTTCGCTGGAAACTGCTACCTATCCGTTTCTGCGTTACATTTACATTACTGCAGATACAGGAACCTGGCAGTACACTGGCAAGCTCAGCAATCGACCACACTTCTCAAAACACGGGATCCGGTGAGATATCATACATAATATACATATGGTACCATATTTTGAAGAGAGACTTCTCTCTTCATTCACTTACACACGAAAGGGTTTATCAGGTACTTCTCCAACTACCGAACTATTGCACTCATATCTCACGCAAGTAAAATTTTACTCTACATACTGAACCAACGTTTGAAGTCGTACATTCAACGCCACATATCCTCAGAACAAGCAGGTTTTGTTGAAGGGACAGGAACTCGTGAAAAGATTCTCGACGTAAGACAAATAATAGAATAATCACGAGAGTTCTGTATTTCTGTTTTCCTCTGCTTCCTTGACTATAGGAAAGCCTTTGACTGTGTTGTCTGGGAAAAGTTGTGGCAGATACTTGCAGAGATCGGTGTCCCTCCCCACTTGACAGCATTGATCAAAAATCTGTACAATGATCACTCCGCAGTTATAAAGACAAGTGCTGGCACGTCTGCTTCCTTCGGGGTTTCAAAAATGTGTGAGACAGGGTTGTGTTCTATCGCCACAACTGTACAACATCTATGCAGAACACGTCATTAGGAAAGCAATTGATGGTTGGACCAAAGGCATCTCAGTTGGCGGAAGAACTGTCAACAATTTCTGTTTTGCTGATGACACTGTACTTTTAGCCAACAGCGAAGATGAACTTGCTGAGCATATGCTTTGAAACGTATGGTAGCACGTCAACGAGAGCTAGGCAGCGGGTAAAAGCTAATAATAATAATAATAATAAATGATTAAAGCGATCTCTGGCGTAAGACGGGAAATCTAGGTTCGAATCCCAGTCCAGTGAATTTAAAATTCGCCACTGAGATTATTTCAATGACTTGAAACGGTTGAGATGTTTCAGTATTTCGAATTCAAATTACTTGCAGTTTCGCTAAGGTTAAAGGCCACATTACGGCACTGTACGACACAGAGCTCAGAATCATGACGTCATAAAGACTGCGAGGCGTGAGAAACTGCCGCAATATGAATGGCGTTTAAATTTATTATTGCTTTGCTGCTAAATGTATTCACAAGATATTTGGAAGATAGTGTCAATTTATGGCAATGGTGTGCCTACACAACTATTTCATTGTACGACTTGTAGATTAGGAGATATGGCGTCATAAACATTGACACGTGCGGGAAACTGCCGCATCATGTTTGTTCGCATTTTATGTGCTCTCGTACCGTTCATCCGATTACTGCGAAACTTTGCACGGTCGTTCTTCAAAACACTACGATTTTATTCCAATCCTGAAGAAATTTTGCACACTTAACTTTCAAAAGAAGATGAAAACAGCCGTATACCTAAGATTTCATACGTTGCATAGGGGAAGGTACCTTGCAATAAACTTAGACACCACTACACTGTTCACTATGAACGTTAACAGAGTTATATGATTTTCAGAGTTGGAAGAGCCCATCATCTGAGGAGGTGGAGCAGGCGTTTGACAGAGACACGAGAGGGTCACTGAGAGAGAAAGGGGTACAAATAGATCAAAACACGTAGGGGAGATGAACACAGAGAGTGGGTGCGGCTGTAAGAGAAGATGAACACAGATGGAAATACAAGGTGAACAGAGACAGAAAAGGGGAGCATGTATGGCCTAATTTAATACTGCAATAAGTGAGTAATGGGCGACGTCGGGTTTTCTGCTAGTAACAAAAAATTTATTGTCATGTCTGTACCTGTTGGACTGGACTGGTGCTATAAATGGCTGTATGTGTGTATATATTAAACTACTAGATAAATTCAACCAAATTTGGTACACACACTGCTTGCAACACGAGAATCATCATCATGCGCTTTACAACCTCCTAGTTTCCATGCGAGTGGAGAAACGAGCAGTAAAACGTGTTTTCCAGCCCGTACCAATAGGCTGCAGTGTACAACCTGTGTGTTGTGTGGGAATAATAACAGCGTGCCCTGTGGACCAGCTCTCCAAGGCAGTGTGCATGTCAAAGGCAAGAAACTGAAAAATGGCGGATGAAATGGACAGAGAGAATAACGAGAATGAGTTGGAAAGGAGGAGTTGGACAGAGAGAGAGAGTGTGCGGCAAGAGATGAACAAAGAGGAGAGGGGGTATGAAGAAAAGGCCAGAGTTAGGCAATGGGAAGAGATATTTAGATGAAGGGGAATTAGTGTGAAAGGTTGGAGTGAAGAAGAGGATGGTAAGACAGAGAGAGGAGAAAGAGTTGGTGAGAGAGGGGGGGGGGAGGAAGGGAAGGGCAGAGAGGTGCGACGAGAAGATGGGCAAACAAGAAGAGGAATAGAATGAGGTAAATAGTAGGAGTAGATCGATACAGAGCCTTGATGTACATACATCGATTTGGGTGTATCAGCTGGGCGTAGAAAGCGGGGGTGAACAGATAGAGTGAAAAGGAAGAGAAAGTTAGTTATAAATGAGAGGATGAGAAGGAACAGAGAGACAGGGTATGGGTATGGATGTTTGTGTTGTCTTTATTGTAAGTTAGTTCATAAGTAGTTTGTAAGTTTAGGGACTGATGACCCCGCAGTTAAGTCCCTTAAGCGTAACAAACTTTTGAACATTTTGAATTTGAAGAGAGACAGGGAAGTGGGACAGGAGGGATGATGGTATGAAAAAATTAAGGAAGGATGGTATGGTTGAAGAGATGGGAAAGAGGAAAGGCTTATAAGAAGTGTGTAGAATACATCCGTGAGTTGCATGTACAGATGGGTATGGCAGAGCATAGAGAGGGGCGAGGAGGTAGAAGGTGAAAGAGAGGGAAGGATTATGTTGACTGAGAGAGTAAGAAGAGATGGGAAGGGGTGGCTCAGGCAATTGACGTAGACAAAGGGGGAGGAGATGGACAGAAAGAGAATTGGGAACAAGAGATGTGTGCAGGAGGAAATGCAAGACGAGATAAAGACCTGAAAAATGTATACCTAGTTCTAAATAATCCTTTTACTAGACGTCTAATTTTCTTTAATGGCAACATCAGTTACACATTCTACCTTCAAAGAACGGAAATGAGTCGAATATATGACTCAATAAGGCATACCTGCCAACCTTCAAAATGTAAAAATCAGGAGATCCAATTTAAAAAATCGGGAGATTCTTTTAAAAATCAGGAGATAGGAGATACGTTCTATCAAAAAATGCGGCGCACTTTAGTACAAACCGTAAGATAACTTATTTTAGCCTTTTCCTATCATCTCACAACACTCATAAAGGCTACAAAAGACACTTGAACTATCTCGAAAGTTGATTACATCCTTATTTGTAGCCAGTCCAGGTAAAGTGATTGATTGATTAAAAAAAAAAGTTCACAGCTGTATTTTTGCGCTATACTGCTACCTGGGAACATTTTATGGAACAAGTGACCCACATGAGCATTGCATTTAATTGGTAAGTGATACTCTAAAATAAACAATGTAAATAAGCACTCTGCATGTATCACGTGCTCACTTTCACTTTTCTCAGCAATTTCAGTCTTTTATTGTTTCTCACACACTTTTCATTTTCTCTGCACGTATTCTGGTATATCGCTTTTTCCACGATGTGACGTGGAATATCACATTTACAAAGAGAACAAAATACAAATAATGTTCCAAAAACTGCTTAAAAAAGGGGTTATATTTTTTGTCATACTGGAACACACACTACCGAATTGAAATGCCAGAATCACGTAAAATATGTTTACAAGAAAGTTGCTCTTTCTGCATTTCACGTATGGAACTGATGCTCCTAACTATTAACTCAGAAGCTAGCCATAGATTTAAAAGCCTTGGAAGTGATTTCACTTACGTACAATGGCAAAACATCACATTCAGAAAGATTTCAACATGGAAACACCACAGATGTATTTGCAAATGCGTGCAGAAATAATCGTTATACAAGTCACGCGCAACTCGTAATTTCTATGAATTTCGATACGTACTTATATTAAACTGATAAATGAAGAAAGGACTTTTGATAATTGGCCAAAGAACATCTTGTGTTTCAGGATGAAAGCTAAAAATCGGGAGAAATAATGGCAAAATCAGGATGCGGGAGAAAAAGTGAAAAATCAGGAGAGAGAGAGAGAGAGAGAGAGAGAGAGAGAGAGAGAGAGAGAGAGAGAGAGAGATCGGGAGAGTTGGCAGGTATGATAAGTAGGGATGCAAACGGTACATCGATGTTTTGAAAACATCGATGTTTCGCCCATAAATATCGATGTTAACATCGATGTTTTGAACAGCGATATATCGCCGATGCATCGACAACAGAAGTCCAAAACTATCGACATCATTCAACAATTGATTGGCAACTCCATTATTACTTTATTAGTTGCTCAGCCAGCGTCAGCTCAAGTGTGGTGCTCCTGCTGTCGTCGCTCGTCGCTGTTTTCATACTTTTGAAATAGTAGGTAAGTGAAATATGAAACAATCTGATGGTTGTCCAACACGGGCTGCTGGCATTGCTGAAATTTCACCCTCCAACATCAGTGGAATCGAATCTTTGACAGTGTTACCCAGTCAGACTGATATCGTACTGTCAAAACGTCAGTTAAAACATCAAACAAAAGTCGAGAAAAATCCGAGACAAAAGCCAACAAGCCAAGTATAACAAAGATTTTCGTTTCAGCAAGGTACATGATTTGATAAACGTCATTGATGAATATTCATTTTAAAAATACATTATTAAGTAATAACTGAAAGATGCATAATGTTTAATTTTCTCCACGTCGACAGCTAAGAAAAATGCAATACGTCAACAAAACACAAGTTATTTCGCATGCAATGAACAAATCGATGTAAAACCAAAGTAAAAATCAGCGGAATTGGTAGCGAAACCTTATCCCTAACTTCTTTTTCATTCTAATCTGCCATTTCGCTGTGTATTCGAAGCCTAGTGAAAGAACATAAAGAAGACAGATACTTCCTGGCAACACAGCTTCATTTCAGTGTGTTTTTCATAACTTTTTTTAAACGTATGGAAACATCGGAAAAACATCGATGTATCGTTTTTCAGGAGCGATGTTTTTTTAACATCGATATTTTTCAGCAGGAACATCGATGTCTTAACATCGATGTTTTATCAACGATGTTGCATCCCTAATGATAAGGGGTTTCCGCGTTGAAAGCTGGAAGAGTTAGAGCGCGGCGATGCTGGCTGTGAGATGTGCGCGTTATGACAGAGGGCGGGTCAAACCTGGGGGTGCAGTGTGCGGCGGCGACTACCGCGCTGGCGGCGCTTGCGCAAGGTGCGGCTGGCCCGCGGTCCTTGGCGTTGCACAAGGCGCGGCCGTAGCGGCCCAGGGCGCAGGAAGCGATCTGTCAGCCTCCCACGCACACGTCCACTTCCCGTCACAGCCACCTGCGCCACTCCCACCACGCGCTTTCACGGCGGCCGCCCCGTCACTCTAATTGTGCCATCACCAACAGCAACTGCCGCGCTTTCTTTATTTTATTTCGTTTACTAGCCCAGACTCTGACGTCTGCTGGCTATTTATAGTCTCCAACTTCCTGTTATTCTCTTAACTCCTCCTCCACTCCATCTCCTCTTTCATCCTCCTTCCGTTTATCTTGCCCCTTGACCCTATATCAGTCTCCTCATCTACCTTCGCTTCCTCACCCTCCATCTTATGCTCCTCATCCATCGCATCCCTTTCACATGTCCAAATGCTGAGATCATCGGTCCCTATATTTACAAACCACTTTAACTTATACTGTTGTCGTGATCTTCAGTCCGGAGACTGGTTTGATGCAGCTCTCCACAACACCCTATCCTGAGCAAGCCTCTTCATCTCTACATAAGAACGGCAACCTACATCTGTCTGAATCTACTTACTGTATCTTGGCCTTCCTCTGCAATTTTTACCCCAAACACTTCCCTCCAATGCTAAATTCACGATTCCTGGATGTCTAAGAATGTGTCCTACCAATCGATCCCTTCTTTTAGTCAAGGTATGCCAGAAATTCCTTTTCACCCCAATTCTGTTTAATACCTCCTCATTAGTTCAAATGTGTTCAAATGTTTGTAGAGCTTATTGGACTTAACTACGGGGTCATCAGTCCCTAAACTTACAAACTACTTATGAACGAGTTAATACTAAGGACTGCACAAATATCCATTCCCGAGGGGGGATTCCAACCCCCACCGTAGTGGCCGTGCAGACCGTGACTGGCGCCTCAGTGTCCTCGGCCACCGCAGCCGGCCCTCATTAGTTACGCGATCCAACCACCTAATCTTCAGCATTCTTCTGTACACCACATTTCAAAAGCCTCTATCCTCTTCCTGTCCGCACTGTTTATCGTCCATGTTTCACTCCCATACAAGGCAACACTCCACACAAATGCCTCCATAAAGGATTTCCTTAGGCTTAAATCAATATTCGATGTTAACAAATTTCTCTTTTTCAAGAGCCGGCCGCGGTGGCCGAGGAGACTGAGACGCTCCAGTCACGGTCTGCACGGCCACTACGGTCGGGGGTTCGAATCCCCCCTCGGGCATGGATATTTGTGCCGTCCTAGTTCGTAAGTAGTTCATAAGTCCCATAAACGTAACAGACATTTGAACATTTGATGAACAAGCTTCAGTAGTTCGTGCAACGCGACTGTCGTAATATTTTGACGCAGCTGAGCTTTAGATGAGCATGAACTATTTTAACACCTTGTATTCGCCTATACGTAACTCCGCTGACCTGCCCGTATACCGTAACGGGGCGCGTGCTGCCTTGCGATGTGGGGAGGTTAGTCAGAGCCGGATCGAGCCGTGTGACAGATTAACGACGCTGGCCTCACTGGATGTGCTTTGCAGACGATTATGCACGCTGGTTTAGCTGAATACTGGGCCGGGCGCCAACGCGCTCGGACTCAGGAACTACGTCAGTTTGCAGAATGGAGCCCACACGATGCACAGACAAATGGCGCACAAGCCTTACCTCACTCTCTTTATCTCGTAAGATCAAATGTTCAAATGTTTGTAAATCTATCGAACCAAACTGCGTGGTCATCAGTCCGTACTAAGCCGACCGCAGTGGCCGAGCGGTTTGCGACGCGCCAGTTACGTTCTGCATGGCCACTACCGTCGGGGATTCGAAACCCCCTCGGGCATGGATATTTGTGCCGTCCTTAGTATTGTATTAGCTACTTCATAAGTAGTTTGTAGCTGTACAAATGTTTGAACATTTGAACTTAAGGTAAACTAAACTGAGGACAACGCACACACAGACACTCCCATGCCCCTGGGAGGACTCGAACCTCCAACGGCGAGCGATCGCGCGCTCCGCAGCGAGGCGCCTTAGACAGCTCGGCTACTACACCGCGACATCTGGCATCACAACATAGGTGCAAACTATTACCTATTGTCCGTAAATTGTTACGGATTTATCACCTTATTAACGGAGTCACGAGAAGTTCGTAAAAATTACGGAAATAACATATTTTACCATCTGATGTTTAAAAAAAATCTGAACAGGCATTATTTATATTTCACTAATGATAATGCTACTGAAAGTTTTATAGATTGTAATGATTTACTTCTCGAGTACATAGCAAAGCTGTAGGAAGCGTTAACGATAGCGTTTTCGCTGGAACCAGTCCCACCTACTCATCCCCCCACACACCTACCAAATGCACGCTCAACCTCAAAGAGCTAGGTAAAATTTTTGGTCTACGACGATTACACTATCTTTGGTCTCAGATTAACAGGCCACGTATTTTAGCGGGCGGCGGAAGTTCGTCAGTTTATTTCCGAAGAAAATAGCTTTCACTGCGTTTCTTCGTGTGTACTTGTTTTTACAGCAGTGTTGAGCATGTGTAATAAAATTTTGCCGATTTGTGACATAAGCTGTGTTGGGTAGTTTTATTCGTCGTTTTAAAATCTAAAACTATTTGTCTATACAGTGTTAGCTGCTAAGCTGTATTAAAAATGCAAGTAAGAAGCTTTGTCTGATCCTGCGGCAACTGCCAAAGTTTCCGTAAAGACAAGCACGACGCAAGTGGTGATGAAATGATGAAAAGTGAAAAAACTAAGTTTCATGGAAATGAAATGAGCGTATGGCTTTCTTGGCCGGGAGATCCCTTGCGAGATTGTTCAGACGCCTTAGTGTAAGTCTTTTTAGTTGACGCCGCGTGGGCGACTTACGTGCCAATGATGATGATGATTAGGACAACAGACAACACCCAGTCCCCTGCCGGGAATCGAACCCGGGCCCCCTGCGCGGTAGTCAGTGAGGCTGGCACTGAGCTACGGAGGCTGACACTAAGTTTCATGCTCCTGTACATAATCCAGATGCAGGCAGTCATGGATTTACTTATGTCGATAATAGTAAGAAGGAAGAAATTTCATATCGTTTCCTCTTGTCTTTCTCAGTGTCCCATTCTTTTATTTAGACAGGTGAGGACATGCAGCTCTCCTGTATGAATATATGATGATGGCATCCTTTCGGGCCAAATATGCGGGAGGTAAAATGATCCCCCATTCGGATCTACAGTCGGGAACTACTCAGGAGGATGTGATTATCAGGAAAATGGTCGCAGTACAGAGGATATAAAATGCAGAATGGCAATGGGAAGAAAAGCGTTTCGAAAAAGATAAATCTGTTAACATCGAATATTAATTTAAGCGTAAGGAAGTCCTTTCTGAAGGCATTTGTTTGGAGTGTTGCCTTGTATGGCAGTAAAACATGATTTATAAACAGTGTGGACAGGAAGAGGATAGAGGCTTTTGAAATGTGGTGCTACAAAAGAATGCTGAAGATTAGGTAGGTGGATCGCGTAACTAATGAGGAGGTGCGAAACAGCATTGGGGAGAAAAGGAATTTTTGGGTTACCTTGACTAAAAGAAGGGATCGATTGATAAGACACATTCTTAGACATCAAGGAATCGTGAATTTAGCAATGGAGGGAAGTGTGTGGTGTAAAAACCGCGGAGGGTGACCAATAGATGACTACAACCAGCAGATTCAATTGGATGTAGGTTGCCATTTTATGAGGAAGAGGATTGCTCAGGATACAGTAGGGTGGAGATCTGCATCAAACTAGTCTCGGAACTGAAGACCACAAGAACAACAGCTTTAATTGGCCCAATATTTACAAAATTGCTCTCTGCAATCCTTGAGAGTGCTAGCAGAGAGGTCTTAAGCGCTCTCTCTCTAGATCACGACTGGCAACATGCAAACGAAGCCGTGATAGCGGAACGATCGCCTGTTTACATGACAGTACGTGAAGTCAGCCGTGAGCTGGCACTGACCTCAGAAGTAACACTGCAGAAACAAGCGTGAGAGTTTGCTCAGGTGTGTGTGTGTGTGTGTGTGTGTGTGTGTGTGTGTGTGTGTGTGTGTGTGTGGCGTCAGCTACAATAAAGGTTCATTCAGCACCTTTCCTGACACGAGGGTTCTCTCACTCAATTTAGCTTACTATTCAAACGGCGTTGTGCAGCATCATCATATTCTTACGAATGTTGCAGGCCGATTGTGCCTAGACCGTACTCGCGTGGTATATGATGTGACAACACTTCAAATGTTCAAATGTTTGTATAGCTTATGGGACTTAACTACGGGGTCATGAGTCCCTAAACTTACAAACTACTTATGAACTAGCTAATACTAAGGACGGCACAAATATCCATGCCCGAAGGGGGATTCGAACCCCCGACCGTAATGGCCTTGGAGACCGTGACTGACGCGCCGCAGTCCCCTCGGCCACCGCGGCCAGCGTGACAACACTTAACTCACCTAGTTGTCACAGTAGTTGCTACTGTGGACTGGCTTTTGGGAGGATTGGAGTTCTAACACCCACCCGGACTTCAGGACTTTGGTCATCATTGGCCTTCCTACTTTACTTACAGCGAATGTCATCGTCGAATTCCTTCTCCATCGAAGGATTGTGCTTCGTTTATAATTACTGCGTCTTAAACGGGACCTTAAACTCTACTGTCCTTCCTGACCTTCCGAGAACCGTGGTGATTTACCTCACAGCCAGTGAAAGGCGTTCTTTTGTTTTGCATATAGATTAAACTGTGTTATGCGTCGCATATACGTCGAATATATTTTCGTTCCTTTCTATTTGCATGCTACTGAATAATAAAGCCTACTGTAGCACATATTTGCATATTTGTGACCATACGTGCAAGCGCAAATGCATCAGTGTCTACTAAATTACTGAAAAAAGATGAGTGCTTTAATGGATCCCCTATTTTTAATAATAAGCGTACGTCGTTAATTTTTGCTGACGTAAACTAAATTTTCTGTCGATACTTGGTAAATAACAAACACGGGATAGGTGGAATGTGGTCCGTATCTGCAGCAGTGGTTTCCCTTTTACTACATCCGGCACCAGAGGCGTACATAACGCGAAGGGGAAGATATCGAAAGTCTCCCTCTCAAGAGCCATACCCTTAAAAACTTTTATTATTTATTTATTTATTTTTAGTCGACCACAATGTAACCTGTATTCCAATTGTAAATGCTGAAATCGCTGGAATGTTTAGGTACAAATGTTCTGGTAGCTGTTAATCCTAAAGTAATTTTTAACAGACTGCAAATCAACTGCTCGAAACATTCTACAGAATGTTTTGGAGAAATTCCTCAACTCCCAAACAGAAACAAAGAATAACGTTGGACCCTAACTGTAGCTTACTTCAAATAACAAACTAACAGTGCTGACACAATTGACTAGCATACGGTACGACGGCGGTTCAAATCCGCATCCGGGCATCCAGACAGTTTTTCTCTGATTTCCCTAAATCACTCCACGCAAACGTCGGAATTTCATTTCCCATCCCTATCAAAACAAACCTAGCTTGTCCTCCGTCTCTCATCATCATGTTGTCGACGGAACGTCAAACTCTAACCTTCGAAACTACAATAAAACGAGAAAGTACAGAAATTGGTACGAAGGGTCAAGGCTTTGACGTCGTGACGGAAGGACTTATTGACAGTTTTATGTAGGTGCTGTAATGCCCGAGTCATGATGAAATACACAGAAAAAGTGCATACAGGAAAACATTTTAACAGAGTAATTTAGCAACGTAGATGAAACCATATATTGCTAGTCTCTCGCCAGACCAGTAATAGCTCATACGCGTTTTGAAACCGTCGATTTCACGCTCTTTGACTATGAAAGCAAGGCGAAAAAACGACGCAGTCGCATACCAGAAACAAGAAAACTAGTCCAAGTTGCGTATACAGAGGCCATCAAACGTCCTACAGGGCAGAGTGCCGTCAGCAGGACAGTTCCAGCTACCAGTGTCGGGTGAACACCTATAGACGGCAGAAATTACGTCTGGCAGTATTGCTCATGTGAAATACCGAGTAGCACCGTGGTTCAGAACCCACGTTAAACTGTAGGTCCCCCTACAACTGGCTGGGTAAGTCAGTTCGAAGGTCGGAGGAAGGCAACGGCATACCACCTCCAAACAGGACCATGCCTAGTAAAGCACTGTAGTGTTCAAACCAATCTTCGGATTGTTGACTCTTTACCTTTTTTTAATACCAAATTAAGCCTGTATAGTAAAAAGGTCTTGAGAAGGTTGGTTTTTTGTACGAGGACTTGCTGTAAAGTAAATAAAATATCCTTCAGTAAAGTTCTACATCTTTATTCTTCATGTCTACATCTCAGCACAGTCACCCTGAGCAACATGAGATCGTTCTGTTCATGCCGTCGCTGTATAATGTTTGACATTGTTGACGGAGCTACAACCTCACCTATACTTGCACACTTTTGTTTTGGAAACATGAAAATCGGATGGGGCCAAGTCGGGGCTGTGTAGACGATGATCGATGACACTGAGCTTAAATATTCGGGGTTTTGCGCATGTCGCAGCACTCGTATGAGTCGTGGTGAAGAAGAGAGTGTTCCATGTGCTGTCGAACTCTTCTACTTGGTTTTAACGCTGTTTGTGACAAGCTGGTGTGTTTTTCCTTCATCATGTTGTATGGGTTGTCAGCGAGAAAAAGTTTCGTACAGATTTGGAACTACGTGTCAAGTCCGTTGGAAGTTACTAAGAGTTATCGTTGTCGAGTGGTTGGAATAATTGAGCGCCATCAGCTGGAACACAAACCAAAAGATTGCAGTTGTAATACTCGTTCTGTCGTGTTAAACTGAAGGTAATGAACTGAATATCACAGCACTTTGAATTTTTAAATTCGATCAGTAAATACATGAAATATGGAAAACGAAATTTTCATTTCTCTTGAATCCCGTCAGGTAGACCACGTGGAACAAAATTCATGACGGACGGATTTCGAAAAATGGGTTAATATTGTATTATACAGCCTGAAAAGTCTTTCCGTACCGTTTCCAACCACAGAGAGGTGAGAAGTCTCAGGTAGGCTCCGTTGGCGACCTACCTCCGCAATCTGCAACTCATTTTCGACAACTCAAAGTCTAAAAACGGTTTCGTTTCGATTGTGATATTCAAAGTAAATATCTTGCAACCAACGTCCGGTTACGACAGTCAAGTGTGGGGAAGACTGTGTAGAATACTAAAGTATCCCACCTCTCTCTCCCCTTTTATCAATCCGGTTTCGAAACTCATTGAATTATGGGACATGTAAAATGAATAATGTAAAATGTAAGGCATTCGACAAGTCGAAGATTGTATTGAACACCACAGCGATTTACAAGAGATGGTCCTTTTTTGGAGGTGGTATGAAGTTGTGTTCCTTCGACCTTTGAACTGAATTACCAAGCCAGTAACAGGAGGAGCTACGTTTAACGTGCATTCCGAAACACGGTTTAACATGGAATTTTTCACATTACCATCATCGCACCAGGTGTACGAAGTAAAAATTGACATAGAACAATTCCAGGCATTCCGGATCGTGTAGAAGGTAGCGATAGACCGAAAGCCAATAGCAAGCAGGCGTCAGGCATCCTGGAGGGAGTAACCGAAAGATGCGCGCCCTCTATAAGCGGCTATATCTAGACCGATATAGGTCTGGGTGGCCCGTCAGTTACCTGTCAGTTACTATTCAGAACTGAGGCAGTTACAAGGTCAGAACTTGGCTACGAACTTACCAGTCACTAGGTCTCAGCGCAGCTAGCATCACACGGAAGACACCGCGAGAAGCAAGAACAGAGAAGAAACAGACATACGTTCTAAAGTTGAGTATCATTGTATCTTCAGTCAATAAATCTTGCAATACTAATCTCTATAGAAATATTTTAGCTGACCATCGATTCCTGGAGGAATTTTATTAGAAGTAATATGCTCCAGACTGAAAGGCATAATCAGTCTCTAATGATGATGATGATGATGATGATGATCGATCCCTGCACCAATACCTTTCCTGAAAACTAGACCGGGAGGAGTACTCAACTAATGGCAGAAAGAATGAAACAACAAAAGGCGACGAGGTCACAACACCCATGAATTTTATTTTGGAGTATATGTTAGTAAGGGTTTCTCTGATTAGGTTTGCCGGCCGCGGTGCCTGAGGGAACTAAGGCGCTTCAGTCACGGTCTTCACGGCCACTACGGTCGGGGGTTCGAATCCCCCCTCGGGCATGGATATTTGTGCCGTCCTAGTTCGTAAGTAGTTCATAAGTAGTTTGTAAGTTTAGGGACTGATGACCCCGTAGTTAAGTCCCATGGACTATACAAACATTTGAACATTTCTGATTAGGTTTGTGGTTTTGTTGTCTAGTTTCTTTTCTTTTAATACAGACATGAGGGATTCCCTATCTATTGAGTAATATTTACTTTATTTATTCATTTTTATTTTATTTTATTATTTCCTTAGAATATCTGGCCCATCTCATTCTACGCGCTGAGGCACCGCTCCGAAACCAAAAATGTCCAATTGTTTGTAAATCTACCGGACTCAGCTGCGTGGTTATTAGTCCGTATCTTGCAAGCTAGTTGAAATAAGTTAAACTAACCTAAGGACAACACATACATCCATGCCCGAGGGAGGATTCGAACCGCCGACGCGGGAGACCGCGCGATCCGCAGCTCGGCTACTTCACCGCGGCGGTTTTTATCTCAAAAGGGTCAGACACAGATCCCATAAATTTGATTTTGGAGTATGTGTTAGTAAGGGTTTCTCTGATTAGATTTGTGGTTTTGTTGTCTAGTTTCTTTTCTTTTAGTATAGAGATGAGGAATTCCCTATCTATTGAGTCATATTATTTTTTTTTTTTTTTATTATTTCCTTAGAATGTCTGGTCCATCTCACTGTACGCACTGAGGCACCGCTCCGAAACCAAAAATGTCCAATTGTTTGTAAATCTATCGGACTCAACTGCGCGGTTATTAGTCCGTAGCTTACAAACTACTCGAACTAACAAGGGAAGTACTTGGGCTCGAACAAACCATATACACCAAAATCGTATGAGAGATAATGTAAAGATCTCTTATTGCACTAGTGATACTCCCGCATCTGCAAAACTCTGCCTGTGCCTTGCCACAATGCACTTTGACCTGTCGGTTCGCCAGTAGGGACGGTGCAGTGTGCCTCCGAAGTTGCGTTTTGTGACGTTATGTGTGTGGTGAAGCGTCAGACGGGGCGGCGATTGGTAATCAATCCTGCAAATGTATTGCGATTGGTTGACATGAAGTTACGAAGAACCATTCTTCGTGAAGATGGTATAAGTGTAGAAGATGAATCATTCGCATGCTTTTTCGTCTCTGTTATGGTACAGAAATATGAGCATAAGTTAGATACTGTTGTAACATTAACACATAATGATGATAATAGGGATGATAATGACGAACAACTCATTGCAAGCGGTAGTGCTACGGTAAGTGCGGAAAGAGGCAATGGAAGCAGTGGCAGTGAATACCAACAGTCTTCCGAGAAGAAGGTTAAAGTTGCAACTATGATCACGGCTTTTGACAATACGCTAAAGAACATGTGAGATGATTATTACATAAGTTATAGTTAAGACTTCTGCACTGCGTATGGCGTCTACAATTACATCTACAGTGCTATCTACAGCAAGATTGCAGAGTTTTGCACAAAAAACGACACCCACCAGCACATTGAGGTGTACGTAGAGATCCTGTAACCAAACGTTCATACTGATATGTTTGTTCGAGTCCATGTACTTTCCTTGTAAGTTAAACTAACCTAAGGAGAACGCACACATCCATGCCCGAAGGGACGGCCTCGGTGGCCGAGGGGACTGGGGCGCTCCAGTCACGGTCTACACGGCCACTACGGTCGGGGGTTCGAATCCCCCCTCGGGTATGGGTATTTGTGCCGTCTTTAGTATAAGGTAGTATATAAGTAGTTTGTAAGTTTAGGGATTGATGACCCCGTAGTTAACATTTGAACATGCCCGAGGGAGGATTCGAACCCTCGACGCGGAAGGCCGCGCGATCCGCAACGCGGCGCTCCAGACCGCTCGGCTACTCCAGCGCGGCGCTCCGAAACCAGATATGAGTAATGAATGACAGATATCTCGTTGAGTGTGCCCGACAATAACAAACAGTCGGCGGGTGAACTGAGCGGGCAGAAGAACACGAAAGGAAGTGAATATTTAGTGAGGCGCGCGCCGCACATTTCAGCCTGTGTTTTCCCCGGCGCGGTATCTGGGGCGGTGTATCTGCGCTGCCAGCTGATGATTTCGGGCCGAGCCGCGGCGGCCGTGTAAGTACTCTACTGCCGGTCGCATGACGGACGGCGGCGGCGGCGGCGGCGCTGCAGTTGCCGATGCGTGTAGCCAGATGTTTATCGGCGCTTAAAGTTGTGGGCCGCTGGGAGACACAGCGCGGCCGCTGTGGGCCGCGTTACAAGAGCGGGCCAGCCATCAGTCAGCGCGTGGGCGGCGACACGCCGGGCCGACACTCGAGGCGCCGCCCAAACGCGCCGGACCAGGCCAGCACCTAGCCTCACAGCTCTCCTACTCATCTGAAAGAAAACTAGACAACAAAAGCACAAACCTAAGCAGAGCCCGTTCTACACGACCGACTTTGTAGCGACAATTGACTACTCGACGTGCCTGAGCCTTTCCTACCAGCGTATAAACCAGTAGCCAACCCCGTCGCGAGTGCGTCTGTGACGTTAATGGTCTATAACCTGCCGAGTGTGGCTCTAAATTTCATAGTATGGCGCAGAATTCTAATGCGCGGAAGCAAGGAACCGGGTGGTGACTGCTCACATCTTAAACTGCATATCCTGGTCGAGATCATTCATATTACAGAAATGCTTTCGCTTCTTCTTTAACTTTATTCTGTTGCTTCGTTTGTGTTTTCAACACACCGAAAAAGTTGCAGCAGAGCCTACTACTCTTTTTTCTACTTGCATTCTCCTACAAGAGAGACGAAATATCTGGAAGCAGAAAGATATTTAGCACTATGACGGACGGCCGTGTAAACCAATCCATATAGGTCAGAATGCCAGACATTCTGCAAGCAGTAGTAAGCCGACCTGCACTTGGTTTCCTTATCTTCTGTCTGGCACAATGAACTGTCTGCTCTCTGAAATGAGCAAGACAGTCTACATCTACATAGGATATTCTGCAAATCGTGCATTAATTTCTGCAATACTGCTAGCAAACTCTCGGACTTAATCGAGCAGAAATCGCACGCTAAGTTAAAAAAGGTTTACTTCAAACGCGGGCCGGATTAACACTTACTTCTACATCTTCATATACATGGGTTCGCAAATCATATTTAAGTGGCCGCGGTGGAGTAGCCGAGCGGTCTAAAGCGTCTCGCTGCGGAGCGCGCGCTTGCTCGCCGTGGAGGTTCGAGTCCTCCCTGGGGCATGGGTGTGTGTGTTTGTCCTTAGGTTAATTTACCTAAGTTTAAGTAGTTTGTAAGCTACGGACTGATAACATCAAAATGCTTGGTCCGATAGAATTACAAACTTTTTTTTTTTTTTTTTTTTTTTTTTTTAACATATAAGTGCCTGGCAGATGGTTCATAGAACCACCATTATGCTATTTATCTCCCATTCCATTCTCGAATAGCGCGCGGGAAGAAAGAACACCTGAATCTCTCCGTTCGAGCTCTGATTTCTCGTATTTTATTCTGATGATCATTTCTACCTATGTAAGTGGGACTCAACAATATATTTTTGCATTCGGAGGAGAATTTTGGCAATTTGAGTTTCGTAAGTAGCCCACGACGCAGCGATAAGCGCCGTTGTTGTAATTTATTCCCATCCCAGATCCTGTATCATTTCCGTAACACTGTCCCCCCTGTATCGTGACAATACGAAACGAGCTGCCCTTCTCTGAACTCTTTCGATGTCCTCCGTCAAACCCACCTGATAAGGATCCCACACTGGGCAGCAATACTCTAAAAATGGACGGACAAGCGTACTGTATGCATTTATTTTTGTAGTTCTGTTGCATCTTTTAAGGGTTCTGTCAATAAAACGCAGTCTTTGGTTCGCTTTCCCACGACATTATCTACGTGTTCTTTCCAGTTTAAGTCTGAAGTAATAGTAATTTCTAGGTATTTTGTGGAGTGTACGGTCATCACTTTTGATTGATTTATATTGTAAACAAAGTATACAAGTCCCTGTCCACGGAACATGAAAAGAAATCCAGAACTGAAAACATAGCGTTCACATACAACTCTGACTCCAAGGGCCCCACTAGAAACGTCTACATTTCGTAAACAGTCTGTATGAACGTAAAAACAAAGGGAAAAAAATCATTGTTCAGAAAATCGAGAAAACGACATACAAAACAATCGGTTGAATGATCATCAAAACGGAACACTCACTAGAAAGTTGATGCAATTCTTCTTGCACAAAGACTTGATCATCAGAAAAATTCTCGATTCGTCGTCCTCGATGTCACTGCCAATAAAAATATTTCTCAAATTCCTGCAGCGTAAGAGAAGTGAAGACATGTCCTTCATTTACCTACTGAGAGAGCGGACATCACTTTCTGCCTGCCCCGTTTCATACTATGAATGGGACTGGTTGGACGATTTAGAAACTAAATTCACGAGATCTTTGGGCTGTTTTAGACACTAGATTTACCAAGTAAGGCATTTAAGATAGATCTAGCGCGTCAACAAACTTGTTTTTGTGTTTAAAAGCACGAAATCGAAGATCACGTCAAATGACGTGATCGGCATTTTACGGAAATTTCCGTATCCCGTCAATTGACGTGATTCGCAATCAAAGTGTTAGATTTTCCGGGGGTGGGGGAAAGCCTACACTATGCACAAATGGAAGAGTAAATACATAAAGTGTTTTGATGAAAATTACTCATACAGGGTAACAGTTATTAGATGAGAATAATATCTTCAATGTTAATTAACGGAAAGCAAGGAAACAAGTAACTAAAACTAAAGTAAATAGACGTTTTTACGGCAATTTCGATATTGTTTGATGAGTCTACCAGTATTAACTTTCTTCAGGAAATAAGTTCTGAAATGTTTGAATGACTCCTATCCTAGTTTTTAAGATTCTCAATTGTGTTCAAAATTTACTAATGCCATTTGACGAAATTCAAATGTTCAAGTGTTTCTAATTATATGGAACTTAACTACTGTGGTTATGAATCCCTAGGCTTACAATATACTTATACAAACTTAAGGGCAGCACACACACCCATGCTCGGGGAAGGAGTCGAACTTCCGACATGGAACAACCGCGCACACCGCAGCAAGACGTCTTATAGCGCTCGGTCACTCCACCGCGGCGACATTTGACGACATCAACTATGAATCACCCTCAATCATCATTTTTGTGCTCCTACGTAAAAAGGGCCCTCATAACCTTACTTCATCATGCACATGCCAAACTACACAGCAGACTGCGCTATTGTTTTCGTGGTGCCGTCGAAACAACTCGAGACAGGCGAGACGCAGTACGGAAATAACACGCTAGGCGTGCTGCAGTAGACCCAACCCTCCCGAGTAGTCAACTGTGACCAGAAAGACTATCGTTTAAGAGGAGTTTTAATAACACACACTCTCCCCACACTGTTTAACTGTGACCTAGAAAAAGCCGTCAGAGAGTGGAACATGAAGATCCATTGTGGAATCCAGCGGGGGAAGAAATGACATTAAAGTGGATTTCCTAACCTCTGCAAATGATATGATCCTACTCCCTGAGACTAGGGAGGAAGCAAAAGAACAAACCCTCGAACTGCAAAAGCAAGCACAAAAGACAAAGATAACGACAAACATAAAAACCCATCAGAACATCTTAAAGTGGAAGAACAAAGAACAGAGATTGTCAAGGAATTCAAATATCTTGGAGAACGGATCAGCTGGAATGCCCTTTAGAAAAAAAAGCAGTGGAATCTAGAAGTCTAAATGGCATTCCAGCTCACAAAAAACACGTAGAACAAAAAGTTCTCTATTGTGGAATGCAAAAATAAGGCATCATAACGCAGTATCAAACTGGAAGCCCTGTATGCAGCCGAGAAACTGTCTTTTACCAACCATGACCTAGTTGAAAGGATGGATATCAAAGAAAGGAAGATATTAAGAAAAATCCTTGGCCCCAAGTTCCAAGACAAGAATTTTCATCTGACGGAAGGCGTGCTAGAGTGGTTCACATGGCCGTGCAAGCAGGAGACCCGGGTTTGAATCCCGACTAGGCAGTAATTTTCAACCTTTCCTCATTGTTTTATTTCAATGCCTACAGGCATATCGTAAATATCTTAGTCTTGATTGATAATAGCTGTAGGATCAAAATGGCGTCTTCTCTTACGCTCATGTCTGAAAGATCAGACACGACGTGTATATGTATATTAGAAAAATGCTTCTGTCGGAGCAAAAATGATAGTAATATGTTCCTGTTTAAACGACTCTTAACGGAAAAGTGGGGAACCAGCTTCCTTAATGTTTATTCCGTCAAGCTCATGAAAAAATCTGTCATGTTAACATGTTCGCGCTTCATCCTTTCACCAACTCTCTCTTTGTGGTGAGTCTTCATACTCAGCACCTGCCTCTCACTGCCACCATCTACGTACGTATTTCTTCCACTGCTGTCTTCCTCTCCCTTGTTTACTACCACTATCTGTCACCTTGACTGTCAGCTTCATCTTTCTGTCCCACTGCACTGCCACCTCTCTCTTCAACAGTCACTATCTCTGTGCTACTCTCTTTCAGAACAAACAAAAAGCGCGAATATGCATACCAAAAAGTTTTGGTTACGCAGTGGAAATGACGAATGAGACAGCAAGGTCCTAGGACCTCTTGTAGCTACATGATTGACAAGTAGAGGCTCCAGTCAAGAGATCCCACATAACGGCCGAGAGTGTGGGGCGCTGAACACGTCCGCCACCATGCCGTATACCGTGAAGGATGACACGGCTGCCGGTCGGTATCTGTTGGACTTGTAGGACAGGGTTGACAATTTGATATGTTGGTCGACTGCTAGAATAGGACGCACTCAGAATTTCTGCGGTAGCTCAAGGAAGAACGCCTCACTTGCACCGTCTGCCAATGGAGTTAGCCTGTCGTCTCGCTACGGCTTTAGCGCTCACTACGTCAACCAGTGATGAAGTGTGCTGCTCTCCTTTCGATTTTTTGTATCTCCTCTACCAATCCTATCCGGTATGGATCCCACAATGAGGAGCAATGTTGAAGTTCTGGCAGGGATACATTGGACACAGTGGCAAAGTCGGGTTTTTGATATGGGAGGGGACTGAGTGTCTTCGTGCCCAAAACTGCACCGGATTAAAAAGATAGTAAAGTGGAAGGGAATTTAGAATTCCCTGTAATAGTTTCTACCTCTGTCTTTTTTTATTCATTTTTATTAACAGTCATAAAGCTTGCAATGCGGAATATGCTAAGCAAAGGTGGTTCGTTTTTGGGGCTTCTTGTTCATTTTTCATTATTTGTGATAATTCTTTATATTATCTTTCTGGGCTTCAGTTTGTTTCGGTTTTCGGGGCTTTTATCTCTAGTTTAAACTTCCATTTTTCAGCTTCTATTGCCCATTTCTTGTTTCGTAATTTTGGATAGTTTCAAGTCTTTTCTAACATTTTGAATCCATTCTCCTTCTTTAATTAGGGATGCTACATATTTTACTATTCTTTTTGTCAGTCTGTGTTTCAGAAGCTGTATTATGTGGGCATAGCATTTAAGGCGTGTTTTAGTCATATCTGTTCAAAATGTTCAAATGTTTGTAGAGCTTATGGAACTTAACTTCGGGGTTATCAGTCCCTAAACTTACAAACTACTTATGAACTAGCTACTACTAAGGACGGCACAAATATCCATGCCCGAGGGGGGATTCGAACCCCCGACCGTAGTGGCCGTGCAGACTATGACTGACTCGCCGCAGTACGCTCAGCCACCGCGGCCGGGAGTGATATCTGTCTCTTGGTTAGAATATTCTTCAATTTTTGAAGTTTTTTTGTAATGAATATCCATTTTAAGTCCACGTTGGTCTCAGAATTTTCCTAACTATTTTTCTTTAGATTTCCCATATCTGTTTTGCTATTTAGTGGCAAGAATTCGCCGATTACTGTGTTGCAATGTGTAATTATGGTATTTAGCAATAAACATTTTTATTATAAAGGTTTCTGAAGCTGCTAGGAGCTAGTTGTATTATTTCCTGTTGTGATTAGTTTTCAGAGATAGTTTCTCTTAGATATTTAAAGTATGGTACCATTTTATTATTATTATTTTAATAGTTTAACGTTGTCAAGAAATAAATATAGTGCTGTGGTTGCGTAGACTTTCCCGGTGTAATAACTGATAATATTAATCTCGGGTGTGCAGCCGGATACCGTCGTCAACTAGACACGATATTTCAGCAGACCAACTGGCTGCCATCTTTAGGTGAGTGCGCTGATACACTTACTCTCCGGAAACTGAGGCAGAACAGAACTGTGCGGATCTTTGGGCCGATGTAAGTTTTACCTCAATATCATGGAATTCTATAAACACCGGGTTTCCTCAGTCCTAAACTGGAGCATAACAAAGCTGTCCTTAAACAGTATGGGTACACTGCTCAACAAATTTCTCGTGCGTTTCAATTTGGTCCAAAAGGTGAACCATTAGAGGACAATTACAATGAATAGCTACGTAACCCACTGAAAGTTCCACGGCGAATGCGCCACCGGTCCTGGTATGCACGCTCCTTGCTTCATTCAAATCAGTAAGTGTGAATGTCTGCAGATGCGCTGACGCATCTTTCAATCTAAACCACATTCCCTAGATCATAAGGATGTCCAATTCCTGTGATATGCAAGTATAGTATACATGTATTTCGTAAGAAGTCGGGCATATATCTGTCGAATCCGTGTCAAAAGTTTATTAAACAATTATTATTGCAACTGGTTGGCTACTTATTAATTTTCTAATTACAAGTCTATTGCATTTTTGCCTTTCGTCGGGAATATTTCCTTGAAAATTTCAAGAATTTTAAGATGATTTGAAATTAAAAGTGTTTTTATGCCCCCACCAAAGAATAGGGCCCTCCTTGGGTCAGTCAAAGATGCTTTAGGACTGAGGAAACCTGTTGTTTATAGAATTCCATGTTATTGTGGTGAAACTTACAGCGACCAATCGATCCGCATAGTTCAGGATCGGTGTGTGGAACCCCACCGTCATACTCGTTTACTTCAACCTGAAAAGTCAGCTGTTGCTGAACATAGTCTGGATGAGGGACACAAGATGTTATATGATGAAACTAAACTGATTGCTCCTGCTTCCCGCTACTGGGAATGTGTTCTTAAAGAATCCATAGGAATTCGTATGGCTGATAATACGAAGCGCGTCCAGAAAGTAAGTTCCGTTTGGTAATAAAATGAATTGTACACAGATACAGAAGAAATTTTTATTGCAGAAAATTCTACAACTCTTAAACTACTTTTTCACATAACTGCCGAAATTTTGCAGGCTTTTGTCATAGCGTGGCAGCAGGTTTTGTATACCTGCTTCATAGAAATCTGCCGCCTGTGTCTTCAACCAGTTGGGAACAGTTTCTTTCAGCTCGTCATCATTGGTGAAGTGATAACCGCCAAGGAAAGACTTGAGATGTAAGAACAGATGAAAGTCGCTAGGAGTTCTGTAACCAAAGGTGGACGTCCACTTCGTTCTTCATCGTGCACATCACTACGCCCGCCATTGAACTGTCGGACCCATCGTCTCACCATCACTCATCGCATTCGGTCCGTAAACATCGCAAATTTGCCGATAAATTTCACTTGGTTTCACTTTCTTCGCATTCAGAAACCGAATCACCGACCTGACTTCACAGGCGGCGGGATTTTCAATCAACGCCGACATTTCAAACGAGTACAACAAAGCATACGCAACTGACAGCGATCTCCAAATGGCGCACGTTCTTCTCCATGATACACATCGTCTACAGCGCATGTGCGGAACTGCAATCACAGCGCTGCAACGGAGTAAAATTGAAGCGGAACTTACTTTCTGGACGCGCCTCGTATTATTAATAGGGACAATAGCTTCCCTCTAAAAAAACTTGGAACCCAATCTTATCTGATATTAAGCAACAACGGTCTTCATTTCGACCTGCTGTTTCTTTTAACTAGTCTTGTTTCGACCCATCGTTCTGCCGATTTTCTCCACCGGCGCGCTACTAGTTCTATTGCGCCCAGAGGGCCTCTACTTTGGTTTCGCGCACGCGCGCTAGGTCGCCAGCGGTGTATAAAGGGGCCGCTGTCTCTGTTCTGTCTCAGTTTCTGGCGAGTAAGTGTATCAGCGCACTCACCTGAAGATGGCAGCCAGTTGGTCTGCCGAAAAATCATGTGTAGTTGACGACGGTATCCGGCTGCACACCCGAGATGAATGTGACAAGTGTAGTGCTGGTCCCGTTAAACGGATGGTGGGAGGGGGGAGGAGGCTGCAGCCCCATAGCCACCTCCGCCTCCGGGTTGCGCCACTAGCTGGCCAACATGCATCTGGATAGCTGGAAGGAATACCAGCTGTGCAGGGCCCTCTTATCGCCTGCACACCGACCAGCGCAACAGCGAGAGAACTAACTTTAGCAGGCGTAGCTGCAGGCGCCAATTACGACAAAACGACGCCTACGGCCACAGCGCTGACTTAAGCAGCCGCACTTGGTGGTCGTGAGACAGTCGACCAGTGGGGCCACGAGCAGCACTCACAAGAATGCAGCGTAGTTCAGTTTATGTTTGTTACTTAGCAGTCTTCTTGTTCCCTGTTTCAAGACTCAAAGCGAGTCAAGTACTTGTTTTATGAACGAATTTATCTATTAATGAGAATGTCTGTTCTAGTAACGCCCCTGCATCATATTTCTGAATTTCCGGAAGGCTTTTGACACTGAACCCCACAAGCGACTTCTAATGAAATTGCGTGCTTATGGAATATCTCCCCAATTGTGCTATTGGATTCACGATTTCCTATCAGAAAGGACACAGTTCACTGTAATTGACGGTAAGTCATCGAGTAAAACAGAAGTGATATCTGGCGTTCCCCAGGAAAGCATTATAGGGTCCCCTACTCTTCCTACTCTTATAAACGATTTAGGATACAATCTGAATAGCTCCCTTAGACTGTTCGCGGATGGTGCTGTCGTTTATCGGTTAGTGAGGTCAACAGAGGATCAAAAGCAATTCCAAAGCGATTTAGACCAAATTTCTACATGGTGCGAAAATTGGCAATTGACACTAAATAAAGAAACGTGTGAAGTAATATACATGACCACTAAAATAAATCCGCTGAACTACAATTACGCGATAAATCAGTCAAACCTTAAGGTCGAAAATTCTACCAAATACCTAGAAGTTACAATTACGAACAACTTAGACTGGAGAGAACGATATTGTGGGGGAGGCGAACCAAAGATTACGTTTAATTGGCAGAACGCTTCGAAGATGCACCAGCACTAAAGAGTCTGCCTACATCACACTTGTGCGTTCTCTCCTGGAGTACTGTTGCCCGTTGTGGGACCCTCACCAGGTGGGACTGACGGAAGACATTGAGAAGGTTCAGAGAAGGGCAGCTCGTTTTGTTTTATCACGTTACGGGGGGGAAAGCGTCGCGGAAATGTTGCACGAATTAGGGTGGAAATCATTAAAAGAAAGACGTTATTCATTGCGGCGTGGTCTGTTTGCGAAGTTTCAATCGCCGACTTTTACGTCTGAGTGTGAAAATATTTTGCTAGCACCCACGTACTTAGGGAGATATGACCATCCCAATAAAATAAGAGAAATCATATCTACAACGGAATGATTGAGCTGTTCTTTCTTCCCGCGCGCTATTAGAGAATGGAACGGTAGAGGAAAGTTATAAAAGTGGTTAATAAACCCTCTGCCAGGTACTTAAATATTATTTGCAGAGTACCTATGTAGATGTATACTCTTCAGAAATGTTCAAATGTTTGTAAAGTTATGGGACCTAGCTTCAGTGGTCATCGGTCCCTAAACTTACAAACTACTTAACCTAACGTATCCTTAGAACAACACACACACACACCCATGCCCGAGGGAGGACTCGAACCTCCGACGACGAACCTCCACGCGCACTCTTCAGAAGCGCGCTATTTTCGCACCCGACAGAGGAGACCAGCCACAGCTGCGACGGCCGCGCGGTGGAAAATCACGGGCCGATATACGGTGAAAGCCCCGCGCTGGACACAGCAGGAGAAAAGCCGGCGGGAGAAAGGAGCCGGCAGGCGGGGCCACGCCCGCCAAGGCATCGCCATCGGCCGTAATGACAGCGGCTCCCTGGCCGAGCGCTGCAGTCGCCGCTTATCTGATGGCCGCTGCCGCTGCCGACACACACGCATTGCGGCCCGGCCTTGCACAAGGGCGTCCGCAGGTCGCAGCCAGCGGGCTCTGCACGGGGAAAGCGACCGCTCGCCGATCAACACGGACCGAAAAAACCGCGCACTGCCTCGCCACTGTCGACCAGTACACATTAAGGAGGAAATAAAAAAAAAAAAGCATCTAACTGGCTGAACTTACCTTGCCTATTACTGCACTACTACTGCACTATTACTGCGGGCTACGATCCATTCACTTCCTGCGCAGCAGCTGCAACCTTGCCCGCCTCCTACGGACTACGTCCCGTCTCTAGATCCAGCCCAATCATCATCTTCAGTGGAGCTTTCCAAAATAAGGTCCCTGGCCGCATGTGGCTCGCAAAGGAATTCCGTGGTTATGGTATAAAAGGGTAAAGCAGTCAACAATCCGAAGATTGGTTTGAACACCACAGTGCTTTACTAGGCATGGCCCTGTTTATAGGTGGTACGCAGTTGCCTTCCTCCGACCTTCGAACTGACTTACCCAGCCAGTTATAGGGGGACCTACAGTTTAACGTGGGTTGCGAACCACGGTGCTACTTCGTATTTTTCACGTGACCAATACTGCCAAAGGTGAAAGAAGTGGAAGGTGGCAGATAAAAATCCTAGGACCTGGCGGAGATCAAACCAGCGACATTTGGATTTGTCGTCTGGCACTCTACCACTGTGCAACCGAGGTATAACGCCCCAAATTTGCGATCGGATAGCGGATTTTCTGTCAGAGAGGACACAGTTCGTAGTAATCGATGGTAAGGCATCGACTAAAACAGAGGCGATATCGGGCGTTCCACAGGGTACTGTTATTGGTCCTCTGTTGTTCCTTATTTACACAAACAATTTAGGGGAAAATCTAAGTATCTCTCTTACGATGTAGATGACGCCATCATTTACCGTCTAGTAAAATCATCTGAAGATCAAAACCAACTGCAGAACGATCTGGATAAGATATCAGTATGGTGTAAAAATTGGCAATTGACTCTAAATAATGAAAAGTGTGAAGTCGTCCACATGAGCACGAAAAAAAATCCGTTAAACTTTGTTTGCGAGATAAATCAATCAAAAGTGAAGGCCGTAAACTCCACAAAATACCTAGTAATTAATATTACTTCAGATTTAAACTGGAAAGAACACATAGATAATGTCGTGGGAAAGGCGAACCAGAGACTGCATATTATTGGCAGAACCCTTAAAAGATTCAACAGAACTATTGTCACGATACAGGGGAGACAGCGTTACGGAAATGATACAGGATCTGGAATGGGAATCAGTAGAACAACGGCGCTTATCGCTGCGATGTGGGCTACTTACGAAACTCCAATCGCCAACATTCTCCTCCGAATGCGAAAATATATTGTTGACTTCCACTTACATAGGTAGAAATGATCATCAGAATAAAATACGAGAAATCAGAGCTCCAAGAGAGTGATTGAGGTGTTCTTTCTTCCCGCGCGCTATTTGAGAATGGAATGGGAGATAAATAGTATAATGGTGGTTCGATGAACCCTCTGCCAGACACTTAAATGTGACTTGCAGATTATACCATGTAGATGTAAATGTAGATGTTAATTCGGCCCGCGTTTGAAGTAAGTTTTTTGTAACTAAGCGTGCGATATCTGCTCGAATAAGTCAGAGAGGTTGCTAGCAGCATTGCAGGAATAAATGCACCTTCAAAATCGCCCCACTGGTTCAGAAATACGAGAGACACCACAAGGAGCGCACTCTCACAGTTCCAGGCTGTTTACTCCTGCTGCCAGCATCTTGTTTGCTTTGTAATAGCACGTATTTTGTTATTTCGTGGTTTCTTTGTTTACTACAAAAACTGTATGGTGCTGAAATCACACGATCATCTGTGTGGAGATCCGAATGTTGTTAACTCAGAAATATTTACTACCTTGAATTGTTTTCCAAATAAAAAACTTGAAAATATCAGGATTTATGTTTTTATATATTAACTAGCTAAACCCGATCACGCTTCGCATTGGCTCACTCTCATATGAAATAAATATAAAAAGAAATACTGTAATTAGTGTGAACATAGAGTCACCGAGACAATGCTTCAATCAAATCAATATCGTTCGTTGGGCTACTCTGACTATGCCGATCAACACTCGCTACAGGAGAGGCCGAAAAACCGCACACTACCTCGCCACAGTCGACCAGTACACATTAAGCAGGAAATTTAAAAAAAAAAAAAAAAAAAAAAAAAAAAAAAAAAAAAAAAAATCTACCTAGCTGAACTTACCTTGCCTATTACTGCACTACTACTACTACACTATTATTGCGAGCTACGCCCATTCACTTCCTGCGCAGCAGCTGCAACGTTGCCCGCCTCCTACGGACTACGTCCAGTCTCTAGATCCAGCCCAATCACCATCTTCAGTGGAGCTTTCCAAAATAAGACCCATGGGCGGATGCGGCTCGCAAAGGAATTGCGTGGTTATGGTATAACGCCCCAAATTTGCGATTGGACAGGGGATTTCCTGTCAGAGAGGACACAGTTCGTAATAATCTATGGTAAGGCATCGACAAAACAGAGGTGATATCGGGCGTTCCTCAGGGTAGTGTTATTGGTCCTCTGCTATTCCTTACTTACATAAACGATTTAGGGGAGAATCTAAGTAGCTCTCTTAGGTTCCTGGCAGATGACGCCGTCATTTACCGTCTAGTAAAATCATCTGAAGATCAAAACCAACTGCAGAACGATCTGAATAAGATATCAGTATGGTGTAAAAATTGGTAATTGACACTAAATAATGAGAAATGTGGAGTCGTCCACATGAGTAGGAAAAGAAATCCGTTGAACTTTGTTTACAAGATAAATCAATGAAAAGTGAAAGCCGTAAACTCCACAAAATACGTAGGAGTTCCTATTACTTCAGACTTAAATTGGAAAGAACACGTAGATAATGTCGTGGGAAAGGCGAACCAGAGACTGCGTTTTATTGGCAGAACCCTTAAAAGATGCAACAGAACTACAAAAGAAACTGCATACACTACGCTGGTACGTCAATGTTTGGAGGATTGCTGCCCAGTGTGGGATCCTTACCAGGTGGTTTCGACGGAGGACATCGAAAAAGTCCAAAGAAGTGTAGCTCGTTTCGTATTGTCACGATTCAGGGGAGACAGCGTTACGGAAATGATACAGGATCTCGGATGGTAATCATTAGAACAACGGCGTCTATCACTGCGGCGTGGGCCACTTACGAAACTCCAATCGCTAACATTCTCCTTCGAATGCGAAAATATATTGTTGTCTCCCACTTAGATAGAAATGACCACCAGAGTAAAATACGAGAAATCAGAGGGTGAACGGAGATATTCAGGTGTTCTTTCTTCCCGTGCGCTATTCGAGAATGGAATGGCAGATAAGTAGTATAATGGTGGTTCGATGAACCCTCTGCCAGGCACTTAAATGTGATTTCCAGAGTATCCCAACTAGATGTAGGTGTTAATCCGGCCCGCGTTTGAAGTAAGCTTTTTGTAACTAATCGCGCGATTTCTGCTCGATTAGGTCCGAGAGTTTGTTAGCAGTATTGCAGAAATAAATGCACGTTCAAATTTGCCTCCACTGGTTCAGAAATACGAGAGACAGCACTAAGAGCGCACTGTCTCATTGACTGTGACTTCATGTTCCGTTTGCTTTTTCTGCGGTCATCTCGTTTGTTTTGTAATAGTGTGTATTTTGTTTTTACGTGGTTTCTTCGTTCACCACCAAAAACTGTGGAGGTGCTGAAATCACACGATCATCAGTGTGGAGATCCGAATGGTGTTAACTCGGAAATACTTAGTACCTTGAATTGTTTTCTAAATAATAAACTTGAGAAGAACAGGATTTATGTTTTTATATATTAACTAGCTAAACCCGACCACGTTTCGCTGTGACTCACTCTAATAGAAAAGGAAATACTGTAATTCATGTGTACACAGAATCCCCGTGAGAATGTTCCAATCAAATCAATATCGTTCGTTGTGCTACTCTGGCTATGTGCAACGAAAGTTATAAAAAAATATATAATTTCGCAGATACTCATTATTTTAAACCTATGAGATAGAGTACATTTTTTGTCGTTCGTTTCCCCACAAACATACAGATCAGTTTACCGACTCTGCACCATGTGATGTATAATTCATCTTAGTTCAAATGTTCAAATGTTTGTTAAGCTTATGGGACTTAACTACGGGGTCATCAGTCCCTAAACTTACAAACTACTTATGAACTACTTACGAACTAGGACGGCACAAATATCCATGCCCGAGGGGGGATTCGAACCCCCGACCGTAGTGGCCGTGCTGACCGTGACTGCAGCGCCTCAGTCACCTCGGCCACCGCGGCCGGCATTCATCTTAGTAAAAGGCTATTGTTTTCTACATTCTTTGCCTATATTTCCCATACGCTATGTCTGTCTCCTGCTTCCCCACTATCTAACTCTTCATCCTCGCTTTAGGTAATTCCCGACCTCTGTTCATCACTCTTTTCCTTGCATTCCTCTTTCATGTCCTCCTCCATCAATCTCTATGTCCGTATCGTCCTTCGCTCGTCGTACATATATAAAATGAAGAGATTAAAAATTAGGGAATTGCTTCAAATTATGTGTTATATGCTAGAAACTCCCACAAAGTTACTGTTACATAATATTAAATGAAATAACGGCGCCCATAAACAACGTTTTGTTCAGAATTCGTTTCTATTGTGTTTTGATTTCCACTACTAATATCATGATCGATCTTATTGAAAATACGCTGTTATCATGTCAGTTCTGAAGATAGACCTTCATAAATTGGGATATGCATTCTTGGTTAGAATTTTAAAAAAAGTATATTTCTCTTTTTTATGAAAATCAGCCATTAATTGGGTGAAATAGGGGAAGAAAAGATTTTTGAAAAATGCTGCTATTAAGCCAGTTTCAAGCCTGAACTACAACATTTGGTATTTGGAGTCTTGGTTACAATTTAGAAAGTACGTTTGTATCTCCCCTCCCCCTCTTCGTCATTGCCTACCCGTACTGTATCTCGCCTTAGAACAGTAACTTAGAACCATGTTCAATGTTATGTTCAAAATCTTATATCTCCGAAAGTTCTTGACCGAATGCTTTGAAATACTGATACAACGTACTACTGGAATACGCGCATGTTTTTACATTACAATTTTTTAAATTGGTGTCACATATGAATTTATATAAAAATTACAATGTGGAAAAGTTGTCACCAAAAATGCAAAAAACCTTCCTGTGTTAGTGCAACGATTTGATAGATTTGGAGCTCAATCGGTGAAGAACTTTGAGATTTTGAAACACACACAATCCAACACAATATTTTTATATATAGAGATAGAGAAGAGGAATTAATTTTCCTTTAAATATAGAATATACAACATCTACTGGGACATATTAATTTCGATAAAAATGTTATAATTTATCACTAACATGCCATGGAAGAATAAGGCAGGCACATCAACGCAAAAAGGTGCACGTAATAACCAGCTTCACAACAATAAATAAACAAAAAAGAAAAATAAACAATGAAGTTGTTAGAGCACTTTCCCAGGAAGAGCAAAACTCTTGGGTTTAAGACGTGTTGAGTCACATACTTTTAGCCCATCAAAGAGATCAACGGAGTAATAAATTCAAAGTACCATGCCCGCATTTGAATAGTTCTACTGTATGAAAAGCCAAAATGTTGTAAGCGATAAACATTTTCTTTCGGTGTTTTCTTGGTGGGCTTGAGCAAGAAAAAGTTTGCAAAGATTTTAAACTATTTTTGAAGTCTGTTGCAAATTGCTAAAGCCGCGTTCACATAAGGCTTGAAGACGCGCGTGGACGATGAGATGGTGACGTGACGGCGTGGAATTCAGCATTCCACTACAGCGCCGAGCGTGAAATGAAGAATTTGGCAAGTCAGATTTTTGCCTCGTGGAGAGGAACGTAGCCAAAGAGGTGGAACTTGCTTTTTACATCATAAGCAGAACTCTGGAGACGCCGTAACGTATTTGGTAGTTTCACTAATATAAACTATTTTAGACAATCAGCAAACTGAGGATCTCCCGAAAATGCGTTTTTACGAATTATTTGTTATAATAAAATGAAAAAAAAAAAATCTACACAACGCTAGGCCTACTTATTGGATTTTCGTATTTGATGCTGTTATTATTCGTACTATGCTTCTGTCCTGAGGCACAATTATGCAAAGTGAAGAGTATTTGTTACAGTTAAATATAAAAAATGGGATCTGAGCAACAGTCTTTACGTTAGTATGCTGCATATGAACTAGTAGTTGCCCTCGGTGAAATCATAAAGCAGTTGATACATCATGAGTTGTCACAAGAAATGTGTGAGTCTTTTATTATTGATGTAACATAAGTATCATTTGGAACAGAGCTACCAATATACGTTGTAAAAGTGTGTGTACAATGACAACTTAAAAAAATAAAACTTAAAAAAAAATTAAAAAAATCCTTAAAATATTGATTGTCAAGTATAGACAACATTTACTAAACTGACACGTTCCACATCATTACGAAATGTAGTATATATGATCTATGGAACAAGTATTAATTTAATCTAATCGTGCCGCCGTACGGAATGGCCGTATGCCGGCCGCGGTGGCCGAGGGGACTGAGGCGCTCCAGTCACGGTCTGCACGGCCACTACGGTCGGGGGTTCCAATCCCCCTCGGGCATGGATATTTGTGCCGTCCTTAGTCGTAGTTAGTTCATAAGTAGTTTGTAAGTTTAGGGACTGATAACACCGTAGTTAAGTCCCATAAGCTATACAAACATTTGAACACACATTTGAATGGCCGTATGGTCTAAGGCGTCATGCTACGGACTGGACGGCTGTTCCCGCGTAAGGTTTGAGTCCTTCCTCAGCATGGGTGTATGTGTAGCCCTTTGTGTAAGTTAGTTTACCTAGCTTGTAAGTCTAAATAATGATGACCACAGCAGTTTTGTGAAATAGGTTTATAAACATCAGAACATTTTTGCGCGTGTCGGTGCAACCCAGAAACCAGTCCCAGTACGATAAAGGAAGTCACATGGTGTATGGTAGTCCTCTATACGCCATCGATGATAACGGTACCCATTTGTAGCGCCGCGGCGGGGCGGCCGAACGCATTGAGGCGCGAGGTCGTTCCTCGTCGGGGGTTCGAATCCACCCTCGGACTGTGTTGTCGTTAGTATAAGTTAGTTCTTAAGTAGTTCGTTAGGTTAGGGACTGATCACCCCACAGTTAAGTCCCATAGCTTTACAAACATTTGAACATCTTTTTGTACCTGAAGGGCGTGCTTTTCAAGGTATAAGGGTGGGGCAGTTTTGCCTTCTAGGAATTTCTAGAGCATTTCGGAATATTTGATTGTATTCGAAAACATTCCAGAACATTCTAGGGCAGTCCACAACATTACAGAATGTTGTACTACGTTCCGCTATGTTATGGAATGCTCGGTAAGAGTCTGGAACATGTGGGAAGACTCCAGAATGTTCGGGAACATCCTGAAACATACCATTTCATTTTGAAACATTTCAGAACATTCTCGAATATTTGACTGCCCACACTGAAATAAACAGTATGTATTATATTTTCATGGAGAACGTTCTGTATCCGCAAGCCACCATATGGTATATGGCTAGGGTGCATACAGGAGAACGGAGAGGATGAGAATGAAAGAGCGGGGGAGGGGGGGGGGGGTTGCTCCGAAGAAACACATTTTCAGTTGTCACCAAGTCATAGACCACATTCAGAAATGCAGCTTTAGTCGGCAGAATTCGCAAATTGTCAATAAATAATCGATTATTTCGAACTGTGTTCAGTCTTCAGAGTAAGATTACTAACAGGTGTGACAAAACCATTGTGTCGGAGCAACCCGATGTGGTATAGACCCAAAAAGTCGCTGGAAGTCTCCAGAAATAATAAGCCAAGCTATCTCTATAGCAGTCCAGTGCAGGAATATGTGCAAGAAGTGACTTCACGTCTATCTTCCAGATATGTTTGGTGGAATTCCTGACGAGCGATGTGGATGGCCAAATCATTCGTTGGAACTGCTCAGAATGTTGTTCAAACCAATCGCGAAGAGATGTGGACCGGTGAAATCGCTCACTGTTGCCTATAAAAGACTCGCCGTTGTTTGGCAATATCAAGTCCACGAACGGTTGCAGCCGAACGTAATCATTTTTCCAGTCAACATCAGTTCAAGTGGTCCAGAGGAGTCACCCCACACAATTATGGAGGTAGGATGAGCTTGCACAGTGGCTTGTTGACAAAAAAAGTTCAAATGTTTGCAATCTTAAGGGACCTAATTGCTAAGGACATCCGTCCCTAGACTTGCAAACTACTTAAACCAACTTACGTTATGGACAACTCAAACACCCACGCCCGAGGGAGGACTCAAACTTCCGGCAAAAGCGACCGCGCATATTTTCCACCAGGTAGAGAGAGAGAGAGAGAGAGAGAGAGAGAGAGAGGACATTGAGCCCTACGACCCAGGTCGCTGACCTAAGAAACTGGCACTTACAAGAAGACCTTCCGATGCTGGAAATTTGGATCGGGATCAGACTTTTCAGGCTGGTAGTAGACTTTAAGGGCGACCACTCGTAGACGTGCTAAAGTGCACTTTCCAGAAAATTTCAAGAAAAAGATCTCTAATGTTTTAAGCGCGTCACACATACAAGTGACAGGCAGTTCCAACGTGGTAGCACAGCGTGTTCGGTCAGAGAACTGCCCCCTCCCCGCCATCCTCTGCAACAAAAAAAACTAAGATAACAATCCAACGACCAACGTAGCCAACGTAGAACAAAACGAACCAACATCCGCAAACGACCGATCAAACCGAAGAACACACACACGCAATAAGAAAGGGAAAAATTGCTTAGATGGTAGCGTGTTCTGTCATGTAGACGATGTAAGTTCGAACCTACCTACAAGAAACGCAATATTTTTATTACTTATTTGACTCTTCTTGACCGTCTACCTGTCTGTATACGTACAATAAAGATACCGCTCCTTCGAAATTACAACGTATATTTATAATCTTTCCACAGCTTCACAATATCGCCTAATTTTGTAATTAAATTCTAATGACAACATTATTTAAAGCTTTAATCTACCCAGATTAACTGTAAAATGCATTTTGAACCTGTCGATTTTTTAAACAGAAAATATCGCAATTAAATTTTTAATTAACGGCAACCATCATGTCATAAATAAAGTTGTTGCTGAGGTATTGATAATGTTTTATTTAATTAATTTTATTTAAAAATTGTTATAATTTATAATACAAATAATAAGTAATTAAATGCTTCATATAGGTAAGATCGAACCCTGATTATGCACATGACAGTCAGCAAATCTACCACCTTAGCCATTTCTCCAAATGCTTTATATAACTCATTCACTAGTATATAAGATATATATGAATAGCGCTTAAGTTTAAGAGCCCTTTTCATCTAAACATTCTAGATAGTTCACACTCAAACTTCTATGAGTGGATACCTTGACGTAACCTACGAACATGCGAAGTCTCATTCCAAACTGAATACCGAGAGCGAAAGGTCTCCATGTTTGACCATGCAGCTCTTTCCGCGTGGTTCTTGTTAACAATTTGGGTCCATGGCTTCATCGAGTCTGTGCCGAACGGGAATCGAATTACCATGTCTTACAACTGAACATGGCACTAATCTGACCCAGTCACGGTTTTTCCAGTCATCTGGAGCTCAAAGCATGTGGTCACCACCATATGACAGGCGCTGTCGTGTGCCGCGCTGTTAGCAAACGCACTCCAGTCGGTCGTCTGCTGCCATCATTATTCGGCGTAGAAATTTAAACAAATATGGTTTGCAAATCATCTTTTTTTTACTTTCATATGGTAAGAACCATGCCATCAGAAGTTCAAAACACGGAAAATAACGTCTTTCTAATGAAAACCAATTTTTATGTGAATTAATAAATGTCAGATAAATTCAAATCTTTTAAAACAATTTCTTAGTGCTTACTTCTATGTTTAAATGAATTTGTTTACCTTACAATTTGATATTAACTAGACAATAAATGCTTTAGATTCAAAAATTTATTTACAACTAGCTGAAAACCCGGCGTTGCCCGAGTATTTCTTTATTTATTCGAGCCTTGAGTTAGTACTTCTCCTATCCACTCTCTCTCTCTCTCTCTCTCTCTCTGTCCATCTTCTTTCTTCTAAAAATATGTTACATTTATCAGAAAATATATAAGAAATCACACGTAAAAATATACTCGTTCCGAAAAATCCAATCACGAAATTCAACAATAATGATTGTAATAATATCACAGATCGATCACTTGCTGTAATGCGCAAAACGTCAAATAGATTTTTTAAAGATATGTATTAAAAGAAATTTCTTTTTTAGAGCTTTATTTATTTATTCTTATGTTTCCTTATTCGTATGCTTATCCTTACAGAGAAAGAACTGAAGACATTGTAGCATGCATAGACTAAATATACGGTCTGTGGCATCAAGTTTCGCCGTGTGTAACCTACTTGCTATAGAGTCGCAAACGTCATCGCTGGCCTTCAGTCAGAATTTTTTTTAATAATTTGACGACTTTCAACCATCATATCTTGTACCCCTTTATAGCTATCGGCATGGAACTGCTATAGTGTACAACGGGAGACTTCGGACAACAATTACACACAGACCATTCGTTTTCGTTCTGTAGTTTTCGCTGCAGAGCGATGTATTAATACACACACACACACACACACACACACACATACGTGGAATTTTATATATACCAATAACTTTTCATCCCAATATACTCCACCCTATTAACATTATCAACCCTCAAGCAACAATGCAACCAATAAAACCATTTTCAAAGAGTAAATATAATTTTCAAAGAGTTATTATTGTTCCGCTTTTTGCGTTATATTCTTCAAATTACTAAATATCTATCAGATCGCTATAAAACCGTGCCTAGACCTTCCTCAGGTACAAATTAGTAACTGTAAAGTCTCTGCGTCTTGTTGTTCGGACGTGATAAGCGTACACGGAACAGACATTCAGCTATCCGATTGCCATAAAACCGTACCTAAAGCCTTTCCCGGGTAGACATTAATAACTGTACAAATTTTTTGCTCTTTATGTCTTGTAGTTCAGACGTGACAAGCGTACACCGAACAGACATTCACATTTATAGATATAGATTACATTTACCCCAAGAATTTTGGGTCAAAAATGATCGTGCCAGGACATGAGACTCACTACATTTTCCAGGGCAGTTAAGGGTTAATCTGCCACGAAGTTTCGAACTGTTGAAAATGAAACTTTGTGCCCCTGGAAGACCCTAGATGAGGGTCGTGGGCCAGTTTCGGCTGGTTTGTGACACAAACCGCTGCGAGCGTCCACTTTCACTGGTTTTGGTGAGGGGAGAGGCGGGCAGGCGCGGACCGGCTGTGGGGTAGGGCGGCCAAGGCCGCGGCAGGCAGGGAGGCAGCCGAGCGGGACCTGCGCCCTACCTGTCTGGCAGCCATATGGCCGACAACAACAAGTGTCACGTGAGCCGGCGCGGCGGGAACCTGCTGCCGCTAACTGTTCCGGTCCGGTGGGAGGGGCGGCTGAAAAAATTCAGAAGTTGTCCGTGTTCACCTTCACAAGGTCTGCCGCTGCCGCTGCCGGCTCATCTCAAACAGGTTGCGCCTCGGCGCGCTGGCCTCAGTCACGGCGCACGAGCGCGCGCGTGCCTTGCCGGCTGCTGGCTGCCTGGCTGCCGGCCGGCGCTCAGTGCGCATGCGCAGCAAGAGCTGCCGGGGAAGCCCCGCGACACGCCCACCCGCTCCACTGACGCAGGCGCTGCAATTCGCGAGTGTTGCGCGCGGACTGCACTGCCAATAAACACCGCAAGCGGTATCACTGATGACACTGCAACCGGCAGTGCGTAGTAGGAATGTTTCTGTTACTGACAAGTTAGATATATGTGCAATATTCAATAATCACTTTCTGAATATAGTAGGGGAACTAAACAAAACTCTAGTTTCTACAGGTAATCATATAACGTTTTTAGAAAATGCCTTTCCAAGACTGTTACCTGAAATGGTCCTTCACGATACTTCCATAGGTGAGATTGAGTCAATAATTAAATCACTAAAGACTAAGGACTCTTGTGGATATGATGGGGTATCTATCAGAATTCTAAAGTACTGTTCTCCATATGTTAGCCCAGTACTAAGTCATATTTGTAATTTTTCCTTTCAGAATGGTCAGTTTCCTAACAGATTAAAGTACTCAGTAGTGAAACCACTTTATAAAAAAGGAGAAAGGGATAATGTAGACAACTATAGACCTATTTCTATGCCATCGGTTTTTTCTAAAGTTATTGAAAAGGCTGTATTTTCAAGATTAATTGATCATTTCAGTTCACATAATTTATTGTCAAACGTGCAGTTTGGATTTAGAAGTGGTTTAACGACTGAAAATGCTATATTTTCGTTTCTCTGTGAGGCACTTGATGGGTTAAATAAGAGGCTATGGACATTAGGCGTCTTCTTTGATTTAACAAAAGCGTTTGATTGTATTGATCACAAAATATTGTTTCAGAAATTGGAACATTATGGAATACGGGGAGTAGCCCACTACTGGTTCACCTCTTACTTTAATAACAGACAACAGAAGGTAATTCTCCGCAGTGTAGAAAATAGCTATGACGTGCAATCTCAATGGGGCACAATTAAGTATGGGGTGCCCCAGGGGTCTGTTTTGGGACCATTGCTGTTTCTTATTTATATAAATGATATGCCTTCGAGTATAACAGGTGACTGTAAAATATTTTTGTTTGCTGATGATACCAGCTTGATAGTGAAGGATGTTGCTCGTAATATTGACACAATAACAAATAATGCAGTTGAAGAGATAAGTTCATGGCTTGTAGAAAACAAGTTGATGTTAAATCACAGTAAAACTCAGTTTTTACAATTTCTAACACATAATTTGACGAAATCTGACATTCTGATTACACATAATGGGCATGTGATAAGTGAGACTGAACAGTTCAAATTTCTAGGTGTTCATATAGACAGTAAGCTGTCATGGAAAGCCCATGTTCAGAATCTTGTTCCAAAACTAAATTCTGCTATATTTACCATTAGAACAATATCTGAGATAAGTGATTTTTCAACACGAAAAGTAGTCTATTACGCTTACTTTCACTCACTTATGACGTACGGCATTGTTTTTTGGGGTAACTCGCCTGATGCAAAAAGGATATTTCTGGCTCAAAAACGGGCGGTTCGAGCAATATGTGGTGTAAGTTCGCGAACGTCATGTCGACCCCTTTTCAGTAGTCTGGGAATTTTGACTCTGGCATCACAATACGTTTTTTCTTTAATGTCGTTTGTTGTTAATAATATCAGCTTATTCCCACGAGTTAGTGGCTTTCACTCGGTGAATACTAGACAGAAGTCGAATCTGCATTTGCATACACCACCTTAACACTTATGCAGAATGGGGTACAATATTCTGCGGCATCCATTTTCAATAAGCTGCCACAAGAACTAAAGAATCTTAGCACTAATCTACACGCTTTCAAATCTAAATTGAAGAATTACCTCATGGCTCACTCCTTTTATTCTGTCGAGGAACTCCTAGAAAAGTTAAACAATTAAGCTAATTCATTTTTTTCTTTATTGATTCTTATCACTTTGTCTTAAGATTTTTGTGTGCAAAGGACTACTTAAAAATTTTCTAATGCCATTCTTGTGTAACAATTAATGTATTGACTTGTTCCTTGACCATGGAGTCTCACTCCTCAATTGGGTCCTATGGAACAAAAAAACAATAAAAAAAATGTATACAACTATAGTCCGATTAAAATGACCAGCTAGTAGACAGATCTCGCGCTGGAGCTGCTGTCCTCCAATCACAAAGCTCAACGTCATGCCTGAACCGTTGACTTTTGCCAAACTGCCACAGCGCCATTCTTCACATGCCAGCTAGAAAAACAAAGTCTCTCACAAAATTTCGTCCTGTGCATGTTTCCGACGGTAAATGAAGAAGACTGAGATGGGTGTGTTCCATACGTCATTGTGTTTCAGAATTACACAGTTACGCAACAAACGTCTGGGAGACGTAGAAGCCGTCATGAGGAACAAAATGAGTATAGAAACCCATGTCAAGACACGCCATCCAACGACGCTACAGAGAGTCTTTAGTTGCTCGAGGGGATGTCTAGCGGCAGGCGCCGGTGCCTGTAATTAGGACTCAAATGTTTTTAAATCTATCGGACCAAACTGCGTGCTCATCAGTTCGTAGCTTACAAACTACTTAAACCTAGGTAAACTAACCTAAGGACAAACACACACAACCATGCCCCAGAGAGGACTCGAACCTCCGACGAATTTAGATTCGCCGTAGCGTCGTTGAATGGCGTCTCGTGGCATGGGTTTTTGATGCTCATATTGCTCCTCAAGACGGCTGCACATTTTATAATTTTGAAACACACTGACGAATGAAACACACACCCATCTTACTCTTCGACGTCCATTTATTGTCGGAAGTATGCGCAGGACGAAATTTTTTGAGAGACTTTTCTTTATTGCTGGCATGTGACGAATCGCTTTGCGAAGCCCGAGTGCGCGAATTTCCCTACAATATATATAAATATACTATCTGAAAACTCCGGGTATTTATTTATTTATTCAAGCCTTGAGTTAGTACTTCTGCTATCCCTTCTCTGTCCATCTCCTTTTTTTCTAATAGGATTTTATATTTATCAGAGAATATATAAGAAATAAGACACTGCATAATGTACAAAATTATAACTGTAGTCTCCAAACAAAGAAATATAGTAATCAAAATATAAATGATATGTAACATCCATACATTCATTTAATTCACAACTTTACTATAAACAATATTTCTTGTGACTTGTCCAGGATCTAACATGAAAAATTTCTTTGGTGAGCCCATCCCTGAGAAAGTAACAAAGTTGTCCGTTTGAGAAACATAGACATTCCACAGTATTGAATAGATTGCCCTGTGATTTATTAATCGTAATGAAAAATGCAAGTCTCACAGTCTCTGGAAGTTAAAAGCTAGATCTATCGGAAGTAACGGGTTTTCGTTGGATGTACACTGATTCATTCTCTTCCTTTCCTTGTAGCTCTATAGAAGTCTATTGCTTTCAACTTCAGCCGTGAGCGCTTCACAGTTCAGAGTTCGTTCAAAAAATGTTCAAACGTTTGTAAATCTATCGGACCAAACTGTGTGGTCATCAGTCCGTAGCTTACAAACTACTTAAACCTAGGTAAACTAACCTACGGACAAACAGACACACCCATGCTCCAGGGAGGACTCGAACCTCCACGGCGAGCAACCGCGCGCTCCGCAGCGGGGTGCTTTAGACCGCTCGGCTACTCCACCGCGGCTCAGACGTCGTTAAATGTTGTCAAGAGCAGTCAGCTTTCAGAAATTTCCTTAAGATGACTGGAATACAGGAGTGTTTTAGTGGTAAAAACGTAAATGTATTAACACGTGGTGCATGCTGTGACAGTATTTTACCCATCGCAGTATATATGAGCTCATGTTTATTTAATTACAAGTTCTACAATCTTATATTTTGCAGTTATATATTCATTTGTATAAGTCCTGTATGTCGGTAAAATCCGTTAGGAACGGAGTTACTTATAAAGAAGTAATAGATAAAAAACCTGAGGCGTGATAGAGCGTTTTTCCATGAACGTTACTGTTTATGTCCTTATATCTCATGAACTACGTGTGTACTGTGATACAATTTCGAAATTACATTCAAGCTGTATGTGTGTGTACTATGCGTAAAATTTCCTGCGACTACAATTTGTAGTGTAGAAATTATAAACTGTAACGTCATACCGAATGCCGTAATTTACTCCATGGACAGCGGAGAAGCAGTAAGCGAGAAACTTTTTTTCCTTGAATAATAAAGTCTCGTCGCATTATGTGGCAGTTTCTTGCAACTCCAGAACCAGGTGTCGTATGTGGTTCTTACTCCTACAGCAAGTATCATCTCACGTAAGGTATATGTGTATCCAATTTGTTTGAATTCGGTCCAGTGGTTTAGGAGGAAATATGCAACATCGTCGTTTGATGCAGTAGTTTTTCGCGCATCTCATTGTTTATGACGTCATATCTCATGAACAATGTGTTGTACGTGATCCTTACACTTACTGGGACCGTCCTGACGGATTGAAACTTCCGTGTGCAAAATTTCTTAAAGATTAGAACAAAACTGTAGATTTGTATGTAATATGTACACACAAACAAACATACGGAAACTCTGCTTTATAAGAAAAGATAATGGAAAGTGGTCGTGCATCAGCATTTTCTGACACATTCGTTCCTGTAAACCGATTCGAAGTAGCAATTATGGTTCCAAAGTTACAACAACTTTTTGTTCTTGCAGGTTCTGCTATCCTTCATGCTTATGGATGATAACCATTCAATGTTGATGCAGCTACTCCAGTACTTAGCAGAGGATGGCCCAGGGAGACGCATCTAGTTTTTTTTTACGTTGGCCCTAGAGCAAGTTCAACAAGTTTGCACAAGGTATCTTGTTCAGTGATGTGGCAAACTGTTTTGTCAGTGGTGAAGTGAAGTCAACCGTCAAAACCGCAGACACTGGAGTGACTTGAATCGACGCTGGGCGGAATTTTCAGTCGCACTTGCTGACGTAAAGGTGAGGCTGTGATGTGGAATGTTGGCTGTCGGTATAATTGGACCCAGTTTCATTGACCAGAACCTAAATGCTCAAAGGTACCTGGAAACACTACAAGAAGTGGTGTTTTTGTTAGTTGTGAATGAAGATCGCAGCTTTCCCTCTCACTTTCAACAGGCTGGGGCTCCACTACACTACGGAGCAGTTGTTTGTCAGTGGTTAGACGGTCATTTTCCTCCTCATTGGATTGGTCGACGTGCTTATGTGGAATAGCCTTCTAGACCACCTGACCTCTCACAATTTGATTTTATCTGTGGGGCCATTTAAAGCAAATCGTATACGCAGAAAAAATGAGAAACAGACACCATCTCGAACAACCCACTGAAGAAGGGGTTGTCAGCATTTCTGCAGAAATACTTCTACGAGTGCACGGTGATTGGATGCAGCGCCTTCAGATGTGATTTGACAAAGAGGGACGGCATGTTGAAGTAATTAAATGACTGTTCATTATGGAGAACGAGTCCGGCCTGTACTTCAAAACCAAATGAGTTGCAATTTTTCAACCTTAATTGCTACGCCGAATCTGTTAGCAGAATGAACTTGTCAGAAAAATCTGATGTTATATGAAGGAGGGGAAAAAATAATAATAATAATAAAAAAGTTCCCTGACTTAGATACAATGTGGCTGATTTCAAGATGGTGCCCATGTACGTTACATATTGTAACTACTGAATGAAAAGTCGAAGCTGATTTAAACATAACAAATTAATAAAAACAGCAAATTATCGCGACTCATTAACATATGTATCAAAACAGACTTGCAGTTTTCGTAACAACGCTCAAAAGAACGAAGATACGTGTTATCCACAATAAACAGCACTTTTACAACGGTCATGCTACTGAAATAAAAGCCGAAGTTGAATGAAATTGGTAACACATTAACAAAAACAGCATATCAATGCAACTGATTGCTGTGTGCATCTTCAGTTTGCCGTACGAAAAATTACAGCCATATACAACACACGAATTGAGCACTATTTGAAAATTCTAAAAACATCGTAGTTACTTCCGTTTAAACCTACCCTGAACTTCCACGAATATGAGATGAACGTTATCCTGGACATGTGTACGTGATTTGTCCACTCTTTCCGCCCACTATCGAGCCGATAGTTATGACTACCTGTTGATACCTTTATAAAGCTACTGAGTCTAAAATACACATATTTTAAATTAATATCGTTTATATTAAGAGGTAAGTGATACGAAGTTTTCCAGTCATCTAGTCGACCCGGCAATGCTTCGCAATTGCTAATATGTATGTACACTTGCTTTGACCGTCAAATGTGCAAAATTTTATCGCAATCGTACGAACGATATTGATATCCCAAAGAATAGAGCTCTTTCAGTTATCCACAAATTTTCCTATTTTCTGGCCAACTATTCCAAGCTTTTACTTCATTCAAACCTTCCTCTTGCTTGAACGTCGAATATGCAAAATTTTATCGCAATCAAATGAACGGTATTGATATTTCATAGAAAAATATCTCTCTATTTTTTTCTGAATTTTACAATTTTCCGGGAAACTTTTCCTAATTTTTAATTCATAAGAACGTTAGTCTTGCTTTGAACGTCAGATATGCAAAATTTCATGAAAACCAGCCAAATGATATTGATATCCCATTGCAAAAAGCTCTTTCAGTTTATCGCGAATTTTCAATTTTTCCGGGTAACTTTCTCAAATTTTTAGTTCATGAGAACGTTCATCTTTCGTTGAACGTCAAATGATCTAAATTTTATCGCAATCGGATGAACGGTTCTCATCTTATACTGTTGAGTACATTTAGAAACACTTTTATCCATTGTGTAGGAACCTGCGACTGTTTATTGAAATAGGTTTCAGAAGATTGTTCTCCTTGAACAATTAGAGATTTTCATCCACAAATATAAATCACCACACACAATTCTTAATGAGCAGACAGAACTAGCAAATACCTCATTCTTCCAGTATTTTGAAGACTTTTTAAAATTGAATAATTAGACAATCATTCACAAATACCCCCCCCCCCCCAATACACACACACACACACAACACCAAAAAAATCTCCTTGCACTTACACTCTTTCTTTCGTCTTCTTCTACTTCATCCCATTCCACCCCACCCCTTACACCACCACCCACACTACTCCCTACCAAAGCCCAAAATTATTTTGAAATTTTCGAAACAATGAATAACACACAAATTCAAATGTCTTATATGCCACCTAAAACAACACATGTGACGCATGTAAACAGATATAATAGTAATCACAAAATCAATACTCCTAATATTAATGTAACTATCATTTTGAAATTATATTATATACATATGTTAACTTTGAATACAACTTTTAATCTTATGTAATCTAAATTGGCATCATATGTATATTCTATAATAAGATAAGCTTTTATTAATCTTTGGTTTCACATAGTTCCTATCTTGTGTATAAACATACTCTTTGGTTTGTTTACAAGCTGTAAGTTATGCTAGTGGCTAAAAAAAACGTAATGGGTGTGAAATATTTATCAATTTTACAACCTAAAATTCATGGGATTTGTTGTGGCATGATGATGGAAAAGAAGTGTTCTGACATTCTATCAATAAGCGGACCAAATATGGACAAACTACATGTAAAGTGCATAACTGTAAGTAATGTCTTGAAGACAAACTTTTATTGTAATTTAAGTATAGCCTACCAAAATTAGTGTTTACCATTTTCTCGTTTTCTGCCCTATCACAGATTGATTTGTAACTTGTAATATTTTATACCATCTGAAGATGAGCTGCCAGGCAGCTCGAAACCGGTAATGGTTTAAATAAATCTTCATTAAGAAGAAACAAAAGGCGACTGGTTGCTGTAATTTCTGAAACCTATTTAGAAACACATTGAAAAAGGAACTAGGTTCGAATTTTGCGACTTTCATTTTTAACTGTCCTCCCCCTTTTTTTTTCTCTTTTTTCTTTTTTCCAAGACAATAATGAAAAAAAAACCTCCGTCGTGCGAATAGTCAGTTATAGTGCTGAATTCAATCAAAAACACATTGAAAAACGTACTTTCAATTTTTCTAAAATTTTCGGGTAGATTTTCAAAAAAATTATTTCATGTCAAGCCGTACTCGAGTGATGCTCTTACAACCATGTGCCTACTGATTTTTACACATAGAAAAAAATCGCTTTCGGTTTTTCGTAAATTTTCCTACTTTACGGGCGACTTTTTTGAAATTTTTATTTCATGCGACCCTTCCTCTTGCTTTCAACATGAAATGTACAAAACTTTATCGCAGTTGGACGAACGGTATTGATAGTTCACTGGAAAAACTGATCCAGTTTTTCCCGATTTTCCTCTTTTCCGGACAACTTTTCCATATTTTACCACCGTTTAAGCCTTCCCTGGACTTACACAAATATTTCAAGACTGAAATTAGCCAAATCGGTTCAGCCGTTTGAATCTCCCTCTCGGCCATGGATGTTTGTGCCGTCCTAGTTCGTAAGTAGTTCATAAGTAGTTTGTAAGTTTAGGGACTGATGACCCCGTAGTTAAGTCCCATAGTCTATACAAACATTTGAACATTTGGTTCAGCCCTTCTCGAGTTTTACCGAGACTAACGAACAGCAATTCTTTTTTATATATAGATAATCTCTTTAAGTAGCTGTGTTTGTATTATCATTAACACTGATAAACGTTTGTTGTTGGCGTAAGTAGCGTGATACTGATTTCACGTAGAGGTACAGAGAATATTCTGGTGCCGACCCACGGGAGAAAGGGATCGACGCAACCAACACATGCACGAATTTCTGCGAGTAACACTTCCCCCTTTATTAATAAAGAGGAGCAGCCACGTAATCATGTTAATTAAGGTACGATGAGCAACATTACGCTGTAATTTCACACTTGCGGAAGGAGACTTGATTCACGGTTGTTACATAATTCGCTTTGCTCTGCTATCAGAATAAAACTAGATGCTCTTCAATTACTGTAATCATAATGCATGTGCTGCAGAGATTCTTGTTATCTCTGACTGAATTCCGCGCTGCTCTTGTCACTGTTCAGCTGTAAACACTAAAGATAGTGCTAAGAGCCACAATTTTGTTGAATGGCGATAGGCCCGCTATGATTGAGGCACACTGAACTGTCGTCCGTCATGTTATTTGGGGTACCGGCTGAAGCTGGTATACCACACCCACAAGAGAATTTTACCTGTTTACACAGTTCCACGTTTTAAATAAAGAATAAGGATTTGCATTAGGATCTGCATCTACATAGATACTCTGCAAATCACATTCAAGTGCCTGGCAGAGGGTTCATTAACCACTTTCGTAACTTTTCCTACCGTTCCATTCTCTAATAGCGCGCGGGAAGAAAGAACACCTAAATCGTTCCGTTTTCGATCTGATTTCTCTTATTTTATTGTAATGGTCATGTATCCCTAAGTAGGTGGGTGCTAGCAAAATATTTTAACATTCAGAACTAAAAGTCGGAGACTGAAACTTCGCAAACAGATCACACCACAATGAATATAGTCTTTCTTTTAATGATTTCCACCCCAATTCGTGCAACATTTCCGTGACGCTTCCCCCTCCCCCCGTGACGTGATAGAACAAAACGAGCTGCCCTTCTCTGAACCTTCTCGATGTCTTCCGTCAATCCCACCTGGTGAGGGTCCCACAAGGGGCAACAGTACTCCAGGAGAGGACGCACAAGTGTGATGTAGGCAGTCTCTTTGCTGGATCTGGTGCATCTTCGAAGCGTTCTGCCGATGAAACGTAACCTTTGGTTCGCCTTCCCCACAATATTTTCTATGTGTTCTCTCCAGTCAAAGTTGATCTCCACACTTTATCAATGCAGCAACCTGACTAGCCTGATAATGTAGTTCCTAAAAATGCAGATATGATATCTCAACCCAACCTATCGTAATACAGTTACTGTTCGAAGTATAACAGTTAGTTTAGGTTTGCAAGAACAACTAAAGTGACGCTCTGAAAATATTTGAGTTGATTGTAATGCAAGTGCATGGTCCAAACGTACTGTGAATCTTGTACAGTACTTGTTATGACGAAAAATCACGATCATGGATTTGCATCTGTTGTTAATGTGTTGTAACAACTGCTTTCATAACGGCTAGTACACATTTATCTGGCGTTTATTGAACGTATGAAGTCCAAGAGTTTGGTTGTGTACAAAGACGAAAGTGACAACAAAACTTTGCAGTTAAAATTTCGTCTGGGTCAGCTGCCACAAAGGCATTCCACTCCGATATAAGGTGACGTTAATAACATTCGTTATTGCCATGCTGCAACAAGTAAAGTTTTATGGGCGAAATTTGTGTACAAAGACGAAAGTAAAACAGAATACTGCAATTAAAAATGCTTCTGGATTAGCTGCCACAAAAGCAACCCACACGGAAATGACGCATCAGTAATAGCTTACGTTATTGCCATACTGCTATAAGTAAATATTTCTTCCAAAGAACACAGGCAATTAACAAGTGAAAAAACTATGGCTGTTTCTACTGTTCCAACACTTTGCACTGGTTATATGTCAACCATACTCGAACAAGTAATGCCAACAACAAATGAAAATATTTTTAAAGAAGGTATAGGCACTCAAAAGCGTTTACTTCACTTTATTACTCAACATATGTGATGCTCTTTTATTAACTACAGCAGCAACAGAAGAAGAAACATCACAAAAACACACAGACACCAAGAAGAAAACAGAGTATTTTTTGTGGTGTGTACTTCAAGGGAACTTAATGATACATTATCTGTAGCATCACTGTTGGGGCAGCTAAGTGCTATTAGTCAAGAATTATGTTTGGGTATAGACAGGCTGAAATCAAACAAGTGTTCTAGCACGAAATATTTATCGTTTTATCACTCCGGTTTGTGCATTTAAATGCTGAAGACACTTTTGGCATATTTCAGCAGCAGAAATTGTACCGAAAATATACACTAAATACAGCACTTCACTTTCAACAACATACAATAGACAGTCTATTCTCAAGTGTACTGACGACCGTCAATATGGTGGCCGAGTTTACGTAGGTTGCCAAAAAAGACGCTGTAACTCATGTGTTAGCCACTTTATGAAATTCAAGCTCGTTGGATAGTCGTAACTACTGATTGTTGTTACCAATAGTTGAATACAGTGTAACGTTTGTCAGTATTCAGACGTAATCACTGAAGTACGGCGTAGCTACCACAGACATATATTACCAGACTGGCAATCAGTGATCTATGTCACGGCCGTGTTTCTATACAACTGCATGTATAACTCTAGCGTTTTGAGCATAGAACTGCAGCGTGCCTGCACATTCGAATGTTTCCTACAAGATTTCGTGTTATCCAGCATTTTTTAATTTGTGAAATGAATTTCAGTTTTTAGTGGCAAACAATTGCTTACTTACCTCTTGATTTGAAACTTATGTCAGTACGCGATGTAATCTATTACTTTATGATCGTGAAACCAAAGGTCAATAATAGTTTTAAAAAATAATAGTGAATGGCGAAAATAGAATGAGGAGAACAGCGAAAGGATTCAGCCATCCACACAGAGCAGTGGAATCCTGAATAAGAGTGCAGTTGAGGCATCGAAATGACGATCATAAAAGAGGTTTGAAGATAAGTATGACGCAACCTAACGACTTAGAAGATTTAGTCGTCAAAAACACAAAAAGACTGCGGAGACGTGAATGGATTCAACGGTGCTTACCGAGCAATAAAGTTGGACCCAAAAGAATTCCTTATGTCTTCTACTTCGTACTCTATCTCCAATGGCCGTCATATCTTTCGAGCGTTGTAGTCACACAACAAAAGTTTCCCATTAAACATTTCGGTGGTATACGTCCTTGGATAGCTGGGAAGATATGACGAGTTTTAGAGAACCTCTGACGTTTTGCATATTTTAATGTTCGTAGCAGAGATGTATAGCTAGAAAGAGCGAGAACCGTGCCAGCATAATCTGCATAAATAAATAGACAGCCCTTTGCTGGCGTCTGTGTCCGCTACTTTCAATTCCGAGACTTGCTGCCAGTGCAGCTTAACCACGTTTACTAATGTGTAGGTTACATAAGGTTACATACGTTGAAGGAGTAATTTGTTTCGATGGCGTGTCGCAAAAGCTCTTTTCAAATCAATGTTTGTTGTTGTTCAGGTTTATGAACTGTCACGTTTCAACAACCACAACAAAATTAAGTTTGAGAAATATAATTTTACATATCATATTTACGAAGGTAATGGAATGCAATGTCAGAAAATCAGGCGATGCTGAAGGAATTAGATTAGGTAATGAGACAATAAAAGTAGTAGAAGCGTTTCTGAAGAAGCGAAACTTGTTAACGTCCAATATTAATTTAAATGTTAGAAAGTCCTTTCTGAAAGCATTTGTCTGGAGTGTAGCATTGTATGGGAGTGAAACGTGGACGATAATGAGTTCAGATAAAAAGATGATAGAAGCTTTTGAAATGTGGTGCTACAGACGAATGATGAAAATTAGATGAGTAGATCACGTAACTAATGAGGAGGTGCTTAACCGAATCGGGGAGAAAAAGAGTTTCTGGCATATCCTCACTAACAGAAAGGATAGGTTAGTGGGACACATTCTGAGACATTAAGGAATCGTCAACTTAGTTTTAGAAGGAAGTGAGTGGGATGAAAATCGTAGAGAGAGACCGAGGGACGAATATAGTAAGCAGATTCAAAAGGATGTAGGTTGCCGAACGTATTCTCAGATGAAGAGACTTGCACAGGACTGGGTAGTGTGGAGAGCTGCATCAAACCAGTCTACGGACTGAAGACCACAACAACATTTACAAAGCGTCAAAATGGGCTCCAAGAAAATAGGCCAAAGTTCCACATTGTGACATTTATCAGGCTATCAAGTTCCTAAAGATTGTTTGATGAAACCTGCATACTTAGTTTATCAGTTACTTCATATTTACCTGTGCGTGGAATTCACTAATTTCGCGTGCTGGATTGCACTGAGTCTTCAAAACTGTGAGACGTTTGTTTGATTGGGAGTGGGGTAAGGTAAAAAGGGGTGGCCGGTACTAGCGTCTTCTTACTGAGCCAGAGTTTAGCTGACGCTGAGAATTCTTTCACCGTCCCCACCCCCCAACAGGCCGTCCTGAATCCGCTCCTGATACGAACTCTTCTTTCTGCATTTATTTCTTCGAGCGTTCTAGCGTTTTAGTGCCAAGAAAAATTCTAGTATATGGAGTGTTAATGTTGCTTGATTCATTCCATGGACATCGCCAAAGATATGACTATTATTTTGAGTGAAACACACGAGATAATTGTGCAATATTCTGCAAATTTTATTTGTTACTAACTGGTTTTCGGCAGTTACGCCATCGTCAGGTAAATACTACAGAGATATAGTTATGCAGCTTAGAAGTTCACAGGTCAAAGATCTTAAGTTGTTGTACAGATAGTATGTCTACAGAAATTTCTTAAAGAAGACTAGTGTTATAGGTATAATTACATCATTGAACTTGTAGAACTTTGATAAAATATGTGACACAAAATGTAAATTACAACACAAAGAAATAATTAGTAACATTTAAAATTGAACAAAATGGTCTATTGATTAACTGCACAAATATTCAGAATATAGAACGGTGAGTATAAGACCAATGAAACATCTGTTCTATATTCTGAATATCTGTGCATTTAATCAATAGACCATTTTGTTCAATTTTAAATGTTACTAATTATTTATTTGTGTTGTAATTTATATTTTGTGTCACACATTTTATCAAAGTTCTACATGTTCAATGATGTAATTATACCTAAAACACTAGTCTTCTTTAAGAAATTTCTGTATACATGCTATCCGTACAACAACTTAAGATCTTTGACCTGTGAACTTCTAAGCTGCATAACTATATCTCTGTAGTGTTTACCTGACGATGGCGTAACTGCCGAAACCTGTAGGTAACAAATAAAATTTGCAGAATATTGCACAATTATCTCGTGTGTTTCACTCAAAATGAATCAAATATTCTGCCAAGAACCGACGGAACAGTCTGTAAATACAATATGACTATTAGTTTACTGTGCGTGTCCGATTTGCGATTTGGATCCCAGTAGTTTCTACGTAATTTATTACTGCTACTTCTGGACAGCCGAAATGTCGTGTTACGTGTCCATACGTTTCATCGTGTTGGCTGTTGCCTTTTGCTTCCAGATGCGGCTGTCGTTTCCACGATATTGGATCAGGCCCGTCAATCGTTGCGTTACGCTCTAAGATGCTTTCCCTGTCTCAGCGGATTAGACGCGTGGTATTATGGTAATTAATGCGGCCCAGACGTGGACTCTGATTATTTGATATTCACGCTGGGACGCTCCTCACAAGAGACACAGAAAAAGCATCTCCACTAACTACGGCGCATGCGTCACACCTGCTTTGGCCGCTCGCTCATGTTCTACTAACATATCTCTGGCGACGGGGACAATAAGTCAGCTTAATTATCGAAGACACACCCAGTTACCTCTAGGAAATACTGAAGGAATGTTTATCTGATTAGTGTTAATTCTGATCAATTTCTCACGCCATAATTGATGAAAGAGGGTAAATATTGCACCAGAATTACGTTCCCCTTTCCTGTTTCATTCGAGGATGATGAGCGAGAGAGTCACAACCGGAAATATGTTTGAGATAGTAATATGTTTTTGATTAGTATTAGAAAGTGGATTCTCGTAATACTAAGAGTGAAGCACTTCTCGATAAAGGGGGGACATGGAATCGAAAGCATCGAAATGTAAATTTGTATATGATATCAGCTACCTTTTCTCAAAATCTATATTAGCTAGGGGGTTAATTTTTTTTTTTTTTTTTTTTTTTTTTTTTTTTTTTTTTTTTTTTTTTTTTTTTTACAGTTTATGCTCATATGTATCCTGTCGATGTTGAAAAAAAAACCCTTCATGTTATTGCCTGTAATTCATTTACTTTGCAAGTAATTGACATACAACTAGTCAGTACATACACAATAGCTGTATAACCACTCAAAAAAGTTGGTAGTTCTATTTTCAGTAAAAGCAGAGAAAAGGTACATTAAAGGTGTAAAACCGAAATTTTCGGGACATTGGCTCCGAAGTTAAAACAGCCCAATGTTCCACTGAAGTCCTTTCTCGATGACGGAACAAACCAGTGACGACGAACGCCCCACAACTTTAAATCGTTCTTATTTCTTCTACTACATCCAATGATTAAGGCCCCCAACTGTTTAAGAATCATTATACAGGACATACCAAAATAAATGTTTGGGTTTAGAATTTATTACGGTCACATGACCGTTACAAATTATACATCACACGATTGAGCAACTTAAACAGTTTGTCCTATTAGTGTCCGTGTTGGATACCGATAATTTCCTGGATAGGGTCGTCTTGAGTGATGAATCGACATTTCACCTAGGTGGACGTGTGAGCACTCATAATGTGCGTATCTGGGGGTCAGCAAATACCCACGAGATGGTAACAGTTGAACGAGAATCTCCTATTTTTTTTTTTTTTTTTTTTTTTTTCGCATATCCTCGCTGATTAGTTAAACAACGTTGTTCACGACTGCTGCATTGTCCGCAAGAGGCCGGGTGACAGTTTGTTTCGCATCCAGATGTGACGCCTTGCAATTTTTACCTTAAGGGGTTTGTAAAGGTTCGGGAATATTTTCCTCCGCTACCAGCTGACCTAAACGACCTACGACAGGATTGAAGTTGCATCAGTTACTCAGCTATCTACTCGATGTCTGCTGTGTGACGAAGGGTGCTCACATTGAACACTTGTAGTACACACTGCCTGAGTTGTTCCTTCATTTGATGTATTATATAAAATATTTATCAGCGGATATTCTTCCTTCTATAGGCGAACGAAAATATTTTGTTTAAGATTGAAGAGAGAAATATAGAAATTCTACGTGACGAATTTTGAAAATCTTTACTGTATCTTTGTTTCGACTGCATTACTTACTTCTTCATTTCATTGGAACATTTGGAAAAATATAAAAAGGATTAACAAAAGTTCTTATAAAAATCGTTCGACTCGAAGAGGGACATCCATTAACATAAAGATGAATCCCCTGGAGGGACTTTGAATTCTTAAATAGGAACACCCCCCTTTTTTTATTGTGGATTTGATTTCTCCGTAAAAAAGTTATTCTTGCTTGGGTTTATTTTTATTTATTTATTTTTTTAATTATAGATGGAGTTGTAGTCGGCAAAAATGAAAATGAGTTGAACATAGTTGAACAACGGTAATATCTCAAACAAATACGCATTGGACTCTTTCCCTAGACTTAACACATCCAGTTTCGGAAGTCGTTGCAGAAGAAACATTCTCATCAGGGCACTAATTGGCATACCTTTGACGATCTATTTTTATTAGATTTAAAGTACGAGGAAATTATATCTACTATCTCTGTAATCAAAATGTTAAAATATTTGTAAAGCTTATGGGACTTAACTACGGGGTCATCAGTCCCTAAACTTACAAACTACTTATGAACTACTTACGAACCAGGACGGCATAAATATCCATGCCCGAGGGGGGATTTGAACCCCCGACCATAGTGGCCGTGCAGACCGTGACGGGAGCGCCTCAGTCCCCTCGGCCACCGCGGCCGGCTCTCTGTAATCGTTAAGATCGTGGAACACCTATGTAAGAGTTGTGTACAGTACCACAGACTGAGAGCATGATCAAGATCTGTGCTTCATTCGATTGTGTGTGGTGTCACAAGATAGCATTATTAAAAATTCATAAACTGTACCTTGATTTTCCTAATCTGGTATATAAAACCATTTTTCAACAATTTTTATCTCATTTTCATTCCTGCCATATATCATGAAAATTATGTTTTTATAAAAGTTACATTTTTTACACGGTTAATCCAAATCTGTAACAGAAAATAATATGGGTTCCCTTTTATGATTTCAAACTCAGCCCTACCCCTATCGAGTCTCGGCCACTCCACCGCGGCTTCCTCTTCGAGGTGAAGAACTTATATTACAATGTTTTTTAATCGGATTTGTATTTTTCCTATTATCCGAAAAACAGTTTTAAATGCCTTGTCCTTTATATATGGGCGCTGAAGTATTGAAAATGAAATTTTTATTTCCCTGGTGTTCTGTTGCACAGTGGTAGAGTGCCAGCCTACAAATCTAAAGGTCGTGGGTTCGATCCCCGCGAGGTCCTAGGATTTTTATCTGTCACTCTCCACTTCTTTCACCTCTGGCAGTATTGATCATCTGAAAAATACAGATTAGCTCCGTGGTTCGGAACCCACGTTAAACTGTATGTCCCGCTATAACTGGCTGGGTAAGTCAGTTCGAAGGCCGGAGGAAGGCAACGGCATACTACCTCCAAACAGGACCATGCCTAGTTAAAGCACTGTGGTGTTCAATCTTCGGATTGTTGACTGCTTTACTTTACTTTTTATTATTAGACAGGCCACCTAAAATTGGCTCTACTGTTCAGTATTACCGATGAACAAAATCCCAACAACAGTATTTGTTTGTTGTTTGGATGGAGCAGAGCTGAGTTTAAAAGGACCAAAAAAATTCAAGCAGTTTTTCCATTAGCGAACTGCGCTTCTTGCGGACGCCAAAAGGAGGTTTAACCAGCCGCTAATGACGGCACGCCGACGTTAACAGGCGTTAACAGGGCGCTACTCGACGCAATTCGGCCTCTCCCTGTTTGCTTTCTGTCCGACTTTTCACCCACTTCGAGGCGCCGTGTGTGTGCACTTTGTCGCCGGTCCCGTTCGCGCTTATGGCTCTCCGTAGAGGAAAAACAACGAGAAGAAATCCGTGCAGTAAATAGCGAGTTACAGTTATCGCCTACAAATAAAGAAGGAGAGTTAATACTGTCCGCAACCTTGCCCGTCGATTCGGATTGCGTCGCTGGCGCTCGCCGTAAATTACTGGCCAGTGTGGAAAGTGCGAGACACGCGGCCGCAGAATTGGGCTGCGGCCAACGATACGCTGGAGCGGATCTCGTAAAGGGGGCCGTCGACGCATGCGCAGGAGGTTTCCGCTGCTGCTATGATTTACGTCGTGGGCTAATGGCGAGGGCGTTACGAAACGCGGCAGGGGAGAGCAGGACAGCCGAACCGCGCCGACACGCTCCACCGGTGGCCGACACCGCGTCGCGATACATTTCGCTCTCCGTCTGGCCGGACCTTCCGCCCCGTGAAAGGCGCCGCAGGCCGCGGTGCCGAGTCCTGTTACCAGGCTGCGTCTATCTGGCCCTCTCTAATTCTGTAATTCTCTGCCGAGGCAACAAGTGCTTCTTCGTGCTGATATATCAAAGGCCCAAACTGGCTGTGAAGTAGACTCCTAGGACATTTGTTGGCTTCCAAAATTCAGGTTGGTTTAATTATTCAACACATCCCACTCTTAAGTTCAGACGCAATAATTTCTCGCAAAAATTCGGACACTAACAAGGAGACCAAATGCTCAAATGTTTGTTAAGCTTATGGGACTTAGCTACGGGGTCATCAGTCCCTAAACTTACAAACTACTTATCAACTACCTTATACTAAATACGGCACAAATATCCATGCCCGAGGGGGGATTCGAACCCCCGACCGTAGTGGCCGTGCAGACCGTGACTGGAGCGCCTCAGTCTCCTCGGCCACCGCGGCCGGCACAAGGAAACCACATGGGTATCTAATGTCGGGATTTTTTATATTTATGGTACGTGAAGTTCAGAACTCAAATAACAAATCAGCCATATGCATTCGACATAACTCTCAAAAATTCTCGACAAGATCGACTTTGCAGTTTTCTAATCACATTTAAGTATCTACGCGCATTAAAGCTCACGGCCACTTCCACGTGGCTGTATGTTAAAGATGTCCCTCTTCGAAATGTTCAAATGTTTCTAAACCTATTGGACCACTCTGCTATGGTTATCAGTCCCTACACTTACAAACTACTTAAACTAACTTAACACTACGGACAACACACACACAGATATCCATGCCCGAGGGAGGACTCGAACCTCCAACGGACGCATAATATATTGCTTTTTTTTGTGGTTTTAGGGCACTCAGCTACAGTGGTCATTAGCACCCGATTCTGACCCTAGATAAAACAAAAAGGTGCCGATAAGGAGAATTTCAGAATATCACTAAAACGAGGAATAAAAACTATCATTCGAAGAAATTAAATGTCATTGGACAGATTTGTCATATGTATAAAACTCAAAACTCTAGATTGTTAATAATGATGATTTAAACATGCAACCAACCGACCAATCAAACTTCTGTGCGAGGAGTAATTTCATTGAGGATATGAACAAATTTACACTATTTGACGCCGGCCGCGGTGGCCGAGGGGACTGAGGCGCTTCAGTCACGGTCTGCACGGCCACTACGGTCGGGGGTTCGAATCCCCCCTCGGGCATGGATATTTGTGCCGTCCTAGTTCGTAAGTAGTTCATAAGTAGTTTGTAAGTTTAGGGACTGATGACCCAGTAGTTAAGTCCCATAACCTTAAAAAAAAAAAAAAAAGAAAAAAAAACACTATTTGACATTCAGTTACATAAAATATTTTGGGATCTCAGTTTGTGAATAATTTCTCATGTTTAAGTTTAGAGTTATCTCTATATCTTGGCATTATGGAATTTATTAGTCAAATATTGCAGAGTGCAGAATATTTCAAAGCAGGAATTTTGTAGCACTGAACTATGTAATCTAGCAGGCAGACGCTAACCTCGAAATGGCTCTTATCAGCAGAAGGCAAACACGTGATTTTTAATTCTCTTCGCTACCTATCGGGCATCTTTTAGTTCGCGACCTATCGCGCATATTTTACTTCGCGACCTATCGCGCATATTTTAGTTCGCGACCGGTTGCTCTCCTTTTAGTTCGCAGCTCGGCTGCAAAGTAGGTCGCTCTTTTTAGTTCGTCCGCTCGTTTTGGCTTTTGCTACCGCTACTACAACTACACCTGAGCTGCATCTCATCTCGAAATGACTGACAGAAGGGAATCACGCGGTTCTGCGCGCTCTCGCGTCCTCTCGCTGTTACCCGTCAGTCTTTGGAAAAGGAGCGGACGAACTAAGAGGCGCGGGATCTGCGAACTAGTTCGCGTAGTTCGCCTAGGGAGCGCTCTTCCGAGCTTGTTCGTTCGCGAACTACACAAGACTACTACTGGCGTAATTAATGTCTTACACAATCGCAGCCTTAGCTGCTGAGCTTTTGCAGGAGTGATTTGACTTGCTTTGTGTGCCATGGCGGGTCAGCCAACAAATGCGTTTGTTTGGTATAAATGTCAATAGCTGTCTGGAGTGGTCGCGTGGTGTAACGCATCATGCTGCCGACTGGGCGGTCGTACCCGCCGGAGGTTCGAGTCGTCCCTCGGGCATGTGTGTGTGTGTGTGTATGTGTGTGTGTGTGTGTGTGTGTGTGTGTGTGTGTTGTCCTTAGTGTAAGTTAGTTTACGAAGTTTGTAAGTCTAGGGACTTATGGCCATAGTAGTCTGGTCTAACAGGTTTACAAATACAGTGAAACTTCCCTCAACGGACACTTCCCAGTAGCGAACTCCTCTAAATAGCGGACATTTTAAAATTCCCCTGCGAAACAACATTAGCCATTACGCTACAATTATTTCGAATATCGGACGTTCTCAATTACGGACTCGGACGTTGGAATATGTCCCCCAATAACAATCAAAACTTACAAATAACCGACAACGTGAAAGAAAGAGACGGCTGCAAACTAAATGACAACAGTCATTTCATTTGAACGTTTTTTAAGTTAAAGTTGCATACAGTAGGTGTTTCTGTCTTAGAGCAAGTTCAAAAATGTTCAAATGTTTGTATAACATATGGGACTTAACTACGGGGTCATCAGTCCCTAAGCTTACAAACTACTTATGAACTAGCTAAGACTAAGGACGGCACAAATATCAATGCCGGAGGGGGGATTCGAAACCCCGACCGTAGTGGCCGTGCAGACCGTGACTGGAGCGCCTCAGTCCCCTCAGCCACCGCTGCCGGCTTAGAGCAAGTGAGTACGTACATCTGTAGTGTTAAATGTCGGTATAAGTACGATTACTGATTGGAAGACAAATTGATCAGAAATTGAAACATTTTGTTCCATTAAAGAGTCAGGCAGTGCAATGAATTCGCGAAAAACAATGAGAAAAGATTCACAACCTCAGAAGAGGCTTTATTTTTGTGGCATGTACAAATAAGAGCGAAAGGCGTGCCAGTTTCAGGTCCTCTACTTTCAAAGAGCGATGACTTTTTATGAGCTGATTAAAGGAAATGAACAAGAACTCCTCGAAAATGATGGCTGGCTGGATTGCTTCAAGAAGCACGCGGCATTCGCACGTTTCCCGATCATACTTCGCGGTATTTATGCAATTCGGTGTATTTCACGCGTGAAAACAGGAGACTGCGGTTCATCCGAGATTTTCGTCATCACAACCGCCCGCCGTCCCGATCATTTCGAATAAACAGTAGTTCACTGTTTTGTGTTTCATCTATTTCTTAACAGCAGACATTACTTAAAAGCGGACAGTTTTCTTTTCCCCATGTTGTTGTTGTTGGGTCTTCAGTCCGGAGACTGGTTTGATGCAGCTCTCCACAATACCCTATCCTGAGCAAGCCTCTTCATCTCCACATACGAACGGCAACCTACATCTGTCTGAATCTGCTTACTGTATCCATCTCTAGGTCTTCCTCTGCAGTTTTTACCCCACACACTTCCCTCCAACGCTAAATTCACAATTCCTTGAAGTCTAAGAATGTGTCCTATCAATCTATCCCTTCTTTTAGGCAAGGTATTCCAGAAACTTCCTTTCTCCTCAATTCTGTTCAGTACCTCATCATTAGTTACGCGATCCACCCACGTAATCTTCAGCATTCTACTGTAGCACCACATTTCAAAAGCCTCAATCCTCTTCCTGTCCGCACTGTTTATCGTCCATGTTTCACTCGCATACAAGGCAACACTCCATACAAAAAATGCCTTCATAAAGGACTTCCTTAGGCTTAAATCAATATTCGATGTTAAAAATTTCTCCTTTTTAAGAACGCTTTTCTACCCATTGCCATTCTGCATTTTATATCCTCTGTATTGCGACCATCATTTGTTATTTTACTGCCCAAGTAACAAAATTCATCCACCTCCTTTATTGCTTCGTTACCCAATCTAATTCCTTCATCATCACCTGATTTTCTTAGACTGCACTCCATTACCCTAGTTTTGCTCTTGTTAACGTTCATCTTATATGCACCTTTCAGCACACTGTCCATTCCGATCAATTGCTCTTCCAGGTCGTTTGCTGTATCCGACAGAATTACTATGTCGTCGGCAAAACGCAATGTTTTTAATTCTTCCCCCTGAAGTTTAATTCCTTCTCCAAATTTCCTCTTGTTTTCCTTTATAGCTTGCTCAATGTACAAATTGAATAACATTGGAGAAAGGCTACAACTCCCTTTCCAACCAGTGCATCCCTTTCATGCCCTTCAACTCTGACAACCGCCGTCTGGTTTTTTTTACAAGTTGTAAATAACCTTAAAAAAAGGTAAAGCAGTCAACAATCCGAAGATTGGTTTGAACAACACAGTGCTTTACTAGACATGGTCGTGTTTGGAAGTGGTATGCCGTTGCCTTCCTCCGACCTTCGAACTGACTTACCCAGCCAGTAATAGGGGGACCTACAGTTTAACGTGGGTTCCGAACCACGGTGCTACTCGGTATTTTTCACATGAGCAATACTGACAGAGGTGAAAGAAGTGGAAACTGACAGATAAAAATCCTAGGACGTAGCGGGGATCGAACCCGCGACCTTTGGATTTGTAGTCTAGCACTCTACCACTGTGCAACCGTTACGCTCCCTATACTTTACTCTTGCTTGCTTCAGAACTTGAAAGAGTTTATGCCAATCAACATTGTCAAAAGGCTTCTCCAAATATACAAAAGCTAGAAATGTAGGTTTGCCTTTTCTTAATCTATCTTCTAAGATAAGACGTAAAGTGAATATTGTCTCCCGTGTTCCTACATTTCTCCTGAACCGAAACTGATATATCCCGAGGTCGGCTTCTACCAGCTTTTCCATAGGTGTCCGTTATTCAGAAGTTTTACTGTATTTGACTTGAACCGTTCACCAGGACTGGTAACACCGCTAAACACGAACAACACGAATGGGCTGTGATGGCGCCTCAACGTTTCGCAAAAAATGGCAGCTCTAAATCATTTGCATAGCTGGCGATGGCGTGCGGGTTTTACGCAGTCACGCCGCCACTGGACCAGGTACCCTGCGTGCCCCGGGCTGTGTGTATTGGGAGAGGCAGGGCTGCGTGCTGCCTTAATTGGGGCGCCCGCCTCGCAGAATTCCCTGGCCGTGTAGCGCGCAGGTTTTTGCCGTCGGCCGCTCCTGCCGGCGCCCAAACTGCACGCAGCGCGTTTTTCCGCGGCGTTACGGCGCCATTACGACCGCAGATTACACGGCCGCTGCCGCTGCCGCCCGCAAGAAGCGGCCGGGCCAGCCGGCGGAACCGACGAGCCGATTGCCACTGTCTGGGTCACCACCGCTGCCCGCGGCCAGCGGGGAAGGCACACCAAGGCGCATACGTCACTTCAGGATGGTGCTGCACGCGCCACACACTCTGCTATGAAAGGTGTTCACGTTTCACAGCCGGAGCGTGTAATACGCTACTGGCCATTACAATTGCTACACCAGGAACAAATGCAGATGATAAACGGGTATTCATTGGGCAAATATACTAGAACTGACATGTAATTACATTCTCACGCAATTTCGGTGCATAGATCCTGAGAAATCAGTACCCAGAACAACCACTTCTAGCCGTAATAACGGCCTTGATACGCCTTGGCATTGAGTCAAACAGAGCTTGTACAGGTACAGATGCCCATACAGCTTCAACACGGTACCCAGGTCATCAAGAGTAGTGACTGGCGTATTGTGACGAGCCAGTTGCTCGGCCATCATTGACCACACGTTTCCAATTGATGAGAGATCTGGAGAATGTGTTGGCCAGGGCAGCAGTCGAACATTTTCCGTATCCAGAAAGGCCCGTACAGGACCTGCAACATGCGGTCGTGCATTATCCTGCTGTAATGTAGGGTTTCGCAGGGACTGAATGAAGGGTAGAGCCACGGGTCGTAATACATCTGCCGGCCGCGGTGGCCAAGCGGTCTGCGGTGCGTCAGTCACGTTCTGCACGGCCACTACGGTCAGGGGTTCGAATCCCCCCTCGGGCATGGACAATTGTGGCGTCCTTAGTATTAGCTAGTTCATAAGTGTAGTTAAGTCCCATAAGCTATACAAACCTTTGAACATTTGTAACACATCTGAAATATAACGGACACTATTCAGAGTGCCGTCGATGCGAACAAGAGGTGACTGAGACATGTAACCAATTGCACCCCATACCACCACGCCGGGTGATACGCCAGTATGGCGATGATGAATACACGCTTCCAGTGTGCGTTCACCGCGATGTCGCCAAACACGGATGCGACGATCATGATGCTGTAAACAGAACCTGGATTCATCCGAAAAAATGACTTTTTGCCATTCGTGCACCCAGGTTCTATGTTGTGTACACCATCGTAGGCGCTTCTGTCTGTGATACAGCGTCAAGGGTAACAGCAGCCATGGTCTCCGAGCTGATAGTCCATGCTGCTGCAAACGTCGTTGAACTGTTCGTGCAGATGGTTGTTGTCTTGCAAACGTCTCTGTCTGTTGACTCAGGGATCGAGACGTGGCTGCACGATCCGATGCTTGTTATCTCGACTGCTAGTGATACGACGCCTTTGGGATCCAGCACGGCGATCCATATTCTGCTAACAGTCATTGGATCGCGGGCAGCAATGCCGCGATACGGTAAATCGCAATCGCGATAGGCTACAATCCGACCTTTATCAATGTCGGAAACGTGATGGTACGCATTTCTCCTTCTTACACGAGGCATCACAAAGTTTCACCAAGCAACGCCTGTAAACTGCTGTTTGCGTATGAGAAATAGGTTGGAAGCTTTCCTCATGTCAGCACGTTGTAGGTGTCGCCACCGGCGCTAACCATGTGTGAATGCTCTGAAAAACTAATCATTTGCATATCACAGTATCTTCTACCTGTCGGTTACATTTCGCGTCTGTAGCACGTCATCTTCGCGGTGAAGCAATTTTAATGGCCAGGAGTGTAGATTTAGCCTTGGGAAAGCAATTTGTTTTGGGTAATGAAGTATTGCATACCATTCATGCCTATATATCAGTGGCGGCGCGTCCTATGTGTTCACTGGTTCAGTGAACCCCGGAAAAGAGTTTGTCGTGAAAAAAGTAAATAAAGAAATAAAATAATAAGTGTTTTTAAACCATCATTATTCGTTTCGTTCTTCTATCAGGTCATTTTATATGCACATTTTTTATCATATGAGAAACGTTTTACGTCGCGGAGACAGCACATATACGAGTCGTTGCGTGACTCCGCAGCGGCTGCAGCGCTGCAATGCGCATGCGCGGCTGAGGTTCAAATTCTCTCCTGAACCCCCTCGAGGCAGCATATGAGCGCTCCCGCGGCAAGGGAGGAGCGAAGTTTGTTTGTAGTCAGGCACTCCATCAAAGTGTTTATTTAAACGGTTGCTGATCAGTCACCGATGCAATAAAATTTGGTATTTGATGCAATATTTGTAGATCCTATAACAAAGAAAGAAAGCCGGATTAAGCAGGCGGTTGCCGACATGGGATAACCATCAAAACAGGTGACGAAATTTGTAACTTCACAGTAGTTGTGACGGATCTATATTATTAAATAGTCAGTTATAAGCTGCACTAGTACTCCAAGCGGTAAGAAATCACACACTCACAGGTGTTGTAAAGATAATGTTTGTTTGCAGATAGATATTTTTCACTCTGCAGCGGAGTGTGCGCTGATATGAAACTTTCTGGCGGTTTAGAACTGTGTGGCGGAGCCGGGTTTAGAATCTGGAACCTTTGCTTTCCGTGGGCAAGTGCTCTACCAGCTGAGCTATCCCGGCACGCTTCATAGCCCATCCTCACAGCTTTACTTCTACCAGTGCCTCGCCTCCTATTTTCCAAACTTCACAGAAATTCTCTTGTGAAACAAATGTAATTATCTATTGATGTATTGTCACAATAAAGCCTTTTTCAATGATTCGCTGTAGTTTTCATACACCATTACTAAACTTGAATAGGGCTATAGGTCTAAGTTTTCGTTAATCGCGGGAAATGTCGAATACATTAGTCCAGAGCTTTCAAAACTGGGTGTCGCGACACCCTGGGGTGTCGCGTAGTAGTATCAAGGGCGTCACGAGACTAACAAATTTAGACTCTAAACAAAAAAACTTGTCATAAAATAACACAAAATATCCTTTTCGTCATACTACCTTCAAGACTCGCTTGCAGCGTAAAATTTCGTAAATTTGGTTAGACCTGTCACAAAATTAACTGTCCAACGCATCCTGTGGATGTGTACATTGCGGTTAGTCTTCCATACAGCCTTTCTCTGGCCGAAGAACATTGTGCATTTTTTTCTACAGTGCTGTGTGGACTGTTTAGTCGAATGAAGAAGCACACCACAAGGCGACTCAAAATTCTCATCAGAAGGACAATCGCGGACAGCTCCATTCAAAACGTACTGCGATAATCGGAGACTGCCTGCTCAATGCCTGAGCTCGCATTTCGCGTCGCCCATGGACACACCTTGTACTATGAGCAAACAGATTAGTTTTATCGGCGGTGACGGCCGTCTTAAATGTTAGAACCAGAAGACGAAAATGAGGCCCTAGACATGGAGCAAACAAAGAGTACCGCGCTCGTAACATCGTCTTACTTGCAGGAAGAAATAAGAGAGCAACGGGATCAATTGCATAATTCCGCCCGGATGCTTTCACTCCATAACCTCGGCTCTGCGTAACGCAAATGCTATGTGCTGGAATAGTTTTGAAGAGAAATCGTTGCGGGTGTTTTATAAATTATCAAGACAAACGACGTCTCGAGAATTTCTTGCGTTGCCCGCGCGGCATTGTTTGGCGAAGCCACGCACGTAATCCTTTGTAGGCACGTCAGGTTGCAGAATCGCTCAGTACGAGGTGCGCGCATTCTTTGTCCGTTGCAGCCGGGTGCGGCTGCATTTCATAGTCGGCAGTGTGTGGCGAGAAGCGAACCTCCCTTTCAAAGACCACCTAGTTAATGGCACAACTTTTTATTCTTATAATGTACATTAAAAAAACACGCATATCCTTTATATGAAAACAAGCGCCCTTCATGGGTAATACCAAATGTCTACAGGTGGACTTAAGCATAAATCCACGCCCTGAATCAGTCTATCATTAGTGAAAGCCGTATCAAATGCACTACTGTTGTTGGTCAGATCAGCCTTCACACACGAACAATAGAGACACATTGTGCAGCAAAATTAATAGTCAACGTCTTCAAAGCCCCTTAACTGTGTCCCATTGCAAAGAAAAGGGTATAAATATGCCTCAAAAGTGTCTACACCCTTCCTATTTAACGGTGCAAAAGTATGTCGTCTTGCGACGACTCGGTCGGCGAAGATGCGAACAGCGAGCTGTCAACGCTCGTGGAAATAAAAAGGTCAGCACTGAGAATTTCATGTGAGATCTAAGGTGGATAAATGAGGTTACATTGGCACTGCAACAATTGAAAATTCAAATGCGGACAGGCAGATGATCAATCACGTGACTGTACAAACGAAGGTCCACACACTTACTTACTGTTTATTAAGATCATTTTCATGGGGGATGACCGAACTCCACCTAGTCAACGAAAACGAGGTAAAGCACCACGAGCGCAAATAAAAAAAGATACAATAGCAAGCTTAGTAAACAATTAAAAAGAATAAAAATCAGCATCTAAAAAAATTAACGGAAACAACATTCATATAAAAATAATTCTAGCATATTCAGCTAAAAAAATTAAAGGAAGTTCCCCTGCCCCTTAGACAGCTAGCTGTCCAATGGTTAAAGGAGATGGCTCTGTGACGGAGATTAGTATGTTTTACTAACGAATATATATATATATATATATATATATATATATATATATATATATATATATATATATATATATATATATAATTTGTGTTGGAACGGGCTTCGAACCCAGTTTTGCGATTCGGATCAGCAGTCCTTTGGTTCGTGATTTCTATTTTTATCGGTGCGTTGTTGGCTCAGTTCCATTTTTTCTATCTCTCTCTCTTTTTTTCCCCTTTTTTGAGTAGGCATGCAACACATCTTACTGAATGCCAATTAGGCTACCCATACAAGCTTCCCGTCCTGCCCAAATTCTCAACTTATCGCAGTTATCCCCTCGTCCACTATCTCCTCTTGCTCGCAGCTCTTAACCGTATTCCCGCAAAGGATCGGACATATCTGGTCATCCGTACAGAGAGTGTCATTTGTCTGTCGGCGGCATACATACCATTATAGATATACAAAGCCGTAAATGTACTGAGGCTACAAGTGAGACACCCCACATTAAAGCCACAAGTTCTCATAATGGAAGGCCAAAAAAATCGTTCCAGTCACACAACCGCTAAAAGTCGGCGCGATAAAGTCCCTCGGCGAGGAAAAATGCACGGTGAATTGACTGACGCTTCCCCTCTGTGCGTTTATGCGCACACATTTCTCGGTCAGAAACAACAGTTCGCAGTGCGATGAGCAATAGATATGTTCTTGATAACCTTTGATAGTGCAAACACCCACCGATCCAATCAACCCTTCTTCAAGGACATCATGGGGTTGTAACCTCAACGAATTTGACCGGACTCCTTTGGAGTTTGGTGCGACCGCAATTTTTGTTCTGGGGCCGTTTAAAACCATTCTACGAAATCTGAACCTAATCTCAAGCAGCAAACAATGTTAATGCTTTCTCATCCCTCCTGTGACGTGACCACAAGGGTGAGGGAGCCAGAGGAGAGAGTGCAACATTGAGTAGTGGGTGTCCGAAATTGAGCGATCCATGAATAAAATGATAAAAGTATCCATCTGATTCCCCCCACCCAATTCGGTAACACTCGCACTTCAAAAATGTCCCTTTTCTCAAATGTTTGTACATCTAAGGTTCCAAATGATGAGGTCATCAGTCTTACCAATTACTTAAACTAACTTAAGCTAATTAATGTTAAGTACAGCATACACATCCAAGCCCAAGGGAGGACTCGAATCTCAGACGGGAGCGCCCGCGCAATCTGTGATATGCCAGGTCAGACCGCGAGGCTCCTTTTCTCAAGCAGACAATTATCGATTCTTGCCGGCGTGACAAGCAACCATATGGGTAGTGGTGAACTGTGTGCTGCATCGTCGGTGAATTTGCGCCCGCTGGCTACATGCGAATCGAAAGGTGTCGAATCGGTGACTGGCAGCGTCAGAAAATGAAAAATTTTAAAGTGACCAACAAAGATGTGAAGGTAGTACAGAAAGAGCAGATGAACTGGAAGGTCTTAGAGAAACACTTTTACCCATACATATGTCAATTTTGCCCTGCCCTCCACCTCCCCAGTCACATCATGCCACGGTATGGCTAGAAAGGTTGACTCGTTGCCAGTCCCCATTTTGCAGTGGCGTCACTCTTAATTGCACGTCACTGGTCGCTTAAGACTAGCTACTCAACAGTAAGGCTTATCGTGACTGATCTGACTTCTTTTATTATTATTATTATTACTCCCAAAGCACAGTCGTTGTGCTAGGAGAACATCTTGGAGCTCATGAATGACATCTTGCGCATATTCAAGCGAGTACACGAAATCTCCTACTCTTATTTTGGCTACCGATGTTCCTTCGTATTTCCACTTTACAATCGCAACACCAGCAGTCGAAATGGGCAGCTTCAGAAACGTTGACATGTTCAAAAATGTTCAAATGTTTGTATAGCTTATGGGACTTAACTACGGGGTCATCAGTCCCTAAACTTACAAACTACTTATGAACTAGCTAACACTAAGGACGGAACAAATATCCATGCCTGAGGGGGGATTCGAACCTCCGACCGTAGTGGCCGCGCAGACCATGACTGGCGCGCCGCAGTCCCCTCGGCCACCGCGACCGGCTGACATGTTCCTGATGGATCTGTTACACCGATGGAGTCCAATGAATAATCTACGAACGAGGTTGCTGAGCTTTCCTAACCTACGTATTCTGCTGTAATGGCTTCCGAAGTGACAACACAGTACTCTCCGACTGTTTCTTTACTGGATGGTCTGTCTCACATGACAACTACTGGTCAAATAGCCGCGCGCGAATTGCCGTGCGATTTGCGGCGTCATGTTTCGGATTACGCAACCGCTGTCGTCGGAGGTTCGAGTCCTCCTTCTAGAATGGGTTGTGTGACTCAGGATAAGTAAATTTATGAAGTCTGTAAGTGTAAGGACCGATCACCTTGGCAGCTTGATACCTTAGGATTACAAACATTTTTGAAAATCAAATGTTTGTTCAAATATTCAAATGTTTGTTAAGCTTATGGGACTTAACTACAGGGTCATCAGTCCCTAAACTTGCAAACTACTTATCAACTACCTCATACTACGGACTGCACAAATATCCATGTCCGAGGGGGGATTCGAACCCCCGACCGCAGTGGCCGTGCAGACCGTGACTGGAGCGCCTCAGTCCCCTCGGCCACCGCGGCCGGCCTCAAATGTTTGTATAGCTTATGGGACTTAACTACGGGGTCATCAGTCCCTAAACTTACAAACTACTTATCAACTACCTTATACTACGGACGGCACAAATATCCATGCCCGAGGGGGGATTCGAACCCCCGACCGCAGTGGCCGTGCAGACCGTGACTGGCGCGCCTGAGTCCCCTCGGCTACCGCGGCCGACACGACTCACGATGCCGCCTCACAACTGTACTTCCGAAAGTACCTCGCCTCCTACTTTCCAAACTTCTCAGAAGCTCTCCTGCGAACCATGCAAGACTAGCACTCTTGGAAGAAAGGATATGGTGGAGACATGGCTTAGCCACAGCCTAAGGGATATTTCCAGAATGTAACTTTCACTCTGCAGCGGAGTGTGCGCTGATATGAAACTACCTGGCAGATTAAAATTGTGTGCCGGAACCGGGACTCGAACCTGGGACCTTTGCCTTTCGCGGGCAAGCGCTCTACCGACTGAGCTATCCCGACACGACTCACGATGCCACCTCACAACTTCCGCCAGGCAAAGGTCCCAGGTTCGAATCCCGGTTCCGGAACACAATTTTAATCAGCCAGGAAGTTTCATATCAGCGCACACTCCGCTGCAGAGTGAAAAGTTTCATTCTGCTGCTTTAGGTTGTCCGTGATTTCTTTATATCACTCCAGGCAAATGCCGGGATGGTTCCTTTGAAAATGTCACGGCTGACCTCCTCCCACATCCCCAAAAATCTGAGCTTAAGCTTCATCACTAATGACCACGCTGTCGACCGGACATTAAGCCCTACGCTTCCTCCTCCTCCTCATCCTGCCGGTGATAGTAACTATTGTCGGTATTCTCGTGTGTCACCCTCCTGCCCGTCAGTTTTCAATACGACAAATAGTGGACCAGTATTGAAACACTGCGGTCCACGAGGATTAGTGTCAGACGAAAGTTGTTGCGTAAGTCGCCCTGGTCCGCGCAGAGTGGGCGGTCGGCGTAATTAAAAGAGTGTCCGCGTGCCATGTGGCGTTTCTTGTTGTGGAGAGCGGGAGTTCCCGTCCACCAGATGGCGCCGCAAATCTGCCGCCTGCCCTATCAGCCGACCAGCGCGCGCGCACATTCCCGCATTCTCGCCCCGCGCGGACACGCCCTGTGCTGCCAACGAGACCCGCGGTTCACACGCCCTCACTATACACTCTGGAGCACTGAAAGTAGTGCACCAAGGGGGAGCGTCGCATCGGAAACATAATACCGAGAGTCCAAATGTGTACAACTGGGCAAATACAGTGCAATATCAATTACGCGATGGACCACTTTTTGCTGTTATGCGTTAGTCTTATGTAGTTCGCGAACGAACGAGTTAGGAAGAGCGCTCTCACAGGCGAACTACGCGAACTAGTTCGCCAATCCTGTGGTGTCTCATAAGTCTGAAGTGCCGCGCCACGCACTTTCGCCGCGGGCAGCCATGCAAGCACGGCGCGGCGTTCTTACGACGTCGGCCACGAGCGCCCTCTGCTGCAATCCTGCTCGTGGCCACCACTGAACTGCATCGGTCACTTGGGAATATGACAGGCACCGATCAGGACTCTCATCAGTAGGCAGGCCTCTACCTAGTTAAACATTGTATCTGCATTCCACTTGTCTTCAGTTAACAAAGTTAAGTACCGTATTGTACTATCTCTACGAAATATATCTCTTGTTCTAATCTAGCTTAGTGTTTCTAGTTTCTGCTGTCCCACTGGCTGGTCACCTCAGACTCTGTACCCGCACACGCGTGCATCCTATTTTCCTGTCTCTCTCTACTCGGCCACCGACACGTAGGTCAACCGGCGGAAACGAGACACAAAAGATCCCTCGCCTCTTAGTTCGTCCGCTCCTTTTCCGAAGACTAACAGGTAACAGTGAGAGGACGAGAGAGCGCGCAGAATCGCGTGATTCCCTTCTGCCAGTTGCCGTCATTTCGAGCTGAGATGCAGCTCAGCTGTAGTTTTAGTAGCGGTAGCAAAAGCCAAAACGAGCGGACGAACTAAAAAGAGCGACCTACTTCGCTGCCGAGTTGCGAACTAAAAGGAGAGCTACCGGTCGCGAACTAAAATATGCGCGATAGGTTGCGAACAAAAATATGCGCGATAGGTCGCGAACTAAAAATATGCGCGATAGGTCGCGAACTAAAAGATGCGCGATAGGTCGCGAACAGAATTAAAAATCACGTGTTTGCCTTCTGCTGACGAGAGCCATTTCGAGGTCAGCGTCTGCCTGCTAGATTACATAGTTCAGTGCTACAAAATTTCTGCTTTGGAGTATTCTGCACTCTGCAATATCTGACTAATAAATTCCATAATGCCAAGATATTGAGATGCCTGTACACTTAAACGCGAGAAATTATCCACAAACTGTTTCTTTTGGTTTGCGTGATATCGTTAGCGGCTCAAGCAGCAAGCGCATGAAGCAGCTAGGTGGGGGAACTTCTCCCTCCACCTGCATGCGCAGACCACGCTGCTCAGCCGTCACTGGGAGCGGACGAACTAACAGAACGAACTAGTTCGCGGCAGAGCCGCGAACTAAACTGAGCGCTCCCGATCGCGAACTATTATGCGCAAGTCTACTGCCCACCAGAGGTGCCATGCCAAATTTCCGCTGCCTTCAGTTATCTCTTTGTAGTGACCGAGTGTCAACGTATATCGTAGTGAATACAGTGGCAGTTCTTTCTTAAAATGAATACGGCATCAATGGATACTTTATAGTGTATAGAGAAAAGAGTTGATTTGGCATTAGTGGAGGAAAAGAAATTGAAATCGTTAATTTGGAAAAAAATTGGATAATTATTTGATGGCAAGGAATAGATCGACGATATAGTGGCCTGTTTTTCGTGTAAGAGTGTATATCCTTACACTGTTTCATCGCAACCGAATGAACGGTGCAGCCGCGCATAAAATACGAACAAAATATAAACAAACATTCATGTTTATGTATTAGATAAATAGTGACGGAAGTAATATTGATTGACAATAGCATTTAACAGCAACTTTCGTAATCAGAAACGGTGTACAGTTAAAGTAACATATTTAGAAAGGTACACAAGGTTATATTGTATAGGCTGGTCGTAGCTGCAGCCGGCATTGTCTCTTTCTCACATAGTGTATATCTCAGATGTTCATAGCTTAACCGAAGAAAATGTTATTCGAAACGGCTTCCTCCTCTATACTTCGGTAAATCAGAAAGAGTACAGTAGCTTGTTCCTACGCTTGCAAAATGCACAGTTTCTCTGTGCGGTTGGTAATAATATTACGAAATATCTATTCTTGATTCCAGTAATGTTACATTTGGGATTCTAAAAGAGATAATTTATTTGTACTCAACGTAAGTTTTCCTGCTGGTATGTAACGTGTGAAGAAGACCCAGCAAAAAAATATCTGGTGGACAAGACGCTGTGCATTCTCCGAGTCACCGACCTCACTTGAACAGAGAGCGTAGGCTGAGACACCACAAACAAACGTACATGTTGTTTGCACAGAACGGCTCGAGACGGCACCTGCCGTTGCTTTGTAGGTGAGGTTAGCTACCAGCATATTTGCTATGGGCTGGCTTGGAGCAAATGAAGATTCAGTTCGTTTGTGTTACACTCTTTCATTAGGCGCAATCGGAGGGCTTTAGAAAAACGACTGTGTGAAATGTTGCTTTCGTAACTGTTTACAAACATTAAAAAATAACGAGAAGGAGAACGAAATTCTGCTCGCGATTGATAGTGGTTACTTTCTGTTTTGTTAACCAACATCATGGTCCTGAAAATGTCTTTGTAGGATTGTAAAATAAAAGGAACAACAGAAAAAGGCCGCATGCAACAATTAATTTTCTTACGTTTCCTCCCCCTCTTCCTTCTTGCTGAAGTTCTGTGTCAGTGTCGATATACATCCTTGGTCTATCGACGTCTCTTGTCCTCTTGGAGTTTAAAACATTTTAGTTTAATTCTCCGGTATGCACTTTCACGGCAATGCTGAAAGAACAGAGGTCTTTCTGCTGTAAACGTTTATGACTTGACATAGACGTTCACCATGCTAAACCTCTTCAACAGCCAATTTCAAGATATGTAAACTTATATAAGGAACTCATTGTTCGATGGGGCTATCTATAATTGTTTAATAATGATTTTGCAGCCAAGATCGCATTTTTCATTTACTATGTTACCGGTTTCGGCGTGCTCGACGCCATCTTCAGACCTGTCGTAATTTACATAACTTCACAACCTTTCTTTATATACTAAAAAGAGTACATCCAGGTTGAGGCGTCACCAAACATAAAATTACTAGTCACAAATAAAATATATACATCCATCTTCTAATGGTTCTGAAGCGAGGTACTTCAAAGTCCAAGTTCAATATTAATTGATGTTCAGTTTAACACTACTGTTATACTGGACGTATACACTACTGAATCAAGTGACGCGAGCGGAGGACCCCTATATATGCCGCGGAAGGCCGAGGGCGCGTGCGCAAGAATTGGCAGTTCTGCCCTATACGTTTCAGCGAAGCCAGTGATAGAAGCCGGCGCAAACGATAGATCGCTATTCAGCAGGTCTGAAAAGAGACCGTTGTTTTTTTATGTCAAACAATACATTCTGTCCATTCTTGCGCACGCGCCTTCGGCCTTCCGCTGAGTATATAGGGGCCTCCGCTCGCGGCTTATACTCGGTCTCGGCGAGTCGGTGTACCACCACTGTCACCTGAGGATGGCGGCCAGGTGGACCGCCGAAATATTGTATCACGATGGCGTATTTATCCGACAGGAAGCCTGAGAAGAGTATTATCAAGTACGTTTTACTTTTGATAGAACCGCTTATTGTTTATAACTGCATTCGACAGCTCATAAGAAGAGAATTACAGTGATACAGCGTTTGTTAATGTTGGCGTTGAAACTCGAGTCGAGAAATGTCCTAGAAATTTGAGGGCACAGTGGCAGGAATCGGCGTTAGCAACACAAACACTGCCGAGCACCTCTCGTAGTACATAGGGTCAGAATATCATTAGATACTAGTCGACCCGTCAATGCTTCGATATTGCTAATATGTATGTACTCTTGCTTTCAACGTCAAATGTGCAAAATTTTATCTCAATCGTACGAATGATATAGATATCCCAAAGAAAAGAGCTCTTCCAGTTTTCCACAAATTTTCCTATTTTCTGGCCAACTATTCCAAACTTTTACTTCACTCAAACCTTCCTCTCGCTTTGAACGTCGAACGTGCATTATTTTATTGCAATCACATGAATGGTATTGAAATTTCATAGAAAAATCTCTCTATTTTTTTCTGTATTTTCCAATTTTCCAGGAAACATTTCCAAATTTTTATTTCATTACTCTTGCTTTGAACGTCAAATATGGAAATTTTTATCGCAATCGGGCGAATGATATTGATATCCCATTAAACAAGCTCTGTCAATTCCTCGCGAATTTTGTAATTTTTCGGGTAAATTTACCAAATTTTTTGTTCATAAGAGCGTTCAACTTTCGTGGAACGTCAAATGATGAAAATTTCATCGCAATCGGAGAACGGTTCTCAACTTATCGCGTTGAGTACATTTAGAAACACATTGAAAAAGGAACTTGGTTCGAATTTGGCGACCTTCCTTTTTAGTGTCCCTATTTTTTTAAACTGACAACTGTTCCAAGACCATAATGAGCAAAACAAAAAATGAACTACCCCTCTAAGTCGTACGAATAGTCAATTATAGTGCTGAATTCAATCAAAAACACATTGAAAAACGCACTTTCAGTTTTCTCGCCGTTTAAACCTTCCCTGGACTTAAACGAATATTTCAAGAGTAAAATTAGCCTAATCGGATCAACCATTCTCGAGTTTTAGCAAGACTAACGAACAGCAATATATATATATAAGCTGAAAACCCGGCGTTGCCCGGGTATTTATTTATTTATTCCTGCCATATTTGAGGTATATATTCATTTATATAAGGGCTGTAAGTCTGTAAACTCTCTTGGGATTACAGTCAATAGTAAACAAGTAATAGATTAAAACTTGGTGCGGGAAGGGGCTGTTTTCTATGAACGTTCGGTTTAAGAACTCATATCTCATGAACTACGTGTCGGAATGTGGTACAATTTAGAAGCTACATTCAACTACATACGTGTGTACTGTCTGTGAAATTTCCTGTCGCTACAATTTGTAGTGTTCAAATTATAAATTGTAACGTCATACCGAGAGCCGTAGTATTACTTTATAAACAGCGGAAAAGTAGTAAGCGAGAAACTTTTTTCCTTTCATCATTTTACTATGGTTGCACGCGAGAAAAAGTTTAATAAAGATTTGAAATTATGTTTAAAGTTTGTTGCAAGTCGCTAAGTACTGTCATTCTCATACAGTGTATTTCGAAATTCTCGCCGCATTATAGGGCAGTTTTTGCGATTTACATTGGTTACGACGTAATATCTTTTGAACCATGTGTCGTGTGTCATTCTTAGCCATGCAGAAATTGTTACCTCACGGTAAGGAATGTGTGTACCAAATTTGGTTGAAATCGGTCCAATGGTTTAGGAGAAAATGAGCGGCACGCGCATCTCATTGTTTATGACGTCATATCTCGTGAACTATATATCGTATGTGATTCTTACACTTACGGCGACCGTCCTCATGGATTGAAGCTTACGTGTACAAAATTTCTGTAGATTTGCATGCAACACGTACAAATATACGGGCACTCTGGTTTATATATTAGATGCTAACCCTACTTGGCTCCTCGGTTGCACAGTGGTAGAGTGCCAGACTACAAATCCAAAGGTCGCGGGTTCGATCCCCGCCAGGTCGTAGGATTTTTATCTGTCACTTTCTACTTCTTTCACCTCTGGCAGTATTGCTGATGTGAAAAATACCGAGTAGCACAGTGGTTCGGAACCCACGTTAAACTGTAGGTCCCCCTATAACTGGCTGGGTAAGTCAGTTCGAAGGTCGGAGGAAGGCAACGGCATACCACCTCCAAACAGGACCATGCCTAGTAAAGCACTGTGGTGTTCAAACCAATCTTCGGATTGTTGACTGCTTTACCTATATGTATATATAAAACCCTATTTGAACAGGACAAGGTAATGCGGAGAACTGCATCGAAGCAGCCGGCCGCGGTGGTCGAGGGGACTGCGGCGCGCCAGTCACGGTCTGCACGGCCACTACGGTCGGGAGGTTCGAATCCCCCCTCAGATATCTATATTTGTGCCATCCTTAGTATTAGCTAGTTCATGAGTAGTTTGTAAGTTTAGGGACTGATGACCACGTAGTTAGGTCCCATAAGCTCTAGAAACATTTGAATTTGCATCGAACCAGTGTTTGGACTGAAGAGCGCCATAACAACAACTGCAATTGCTCGGCCTGAGCCCGCCCCCTCGGCGCAGTTGCTGGGGACGGTGTTCGGCGCTTGGCGCGCGGCGTACGTGTGTGAGAGGCGCGGCAGAAAAAACGCATCTGGGCGCTGCCCGCGGTCCAGCGCAATTAACGGCCGCTGGCGGCGGCGGCGGCGGCTGCGGCGTTGCCACGCGGCCGAGGCTGCGGCTGCGGTCCGCACAGGCACAGGTGTGCCGCCTCCGCCGCCGCCTCAGCCTCTACCTGCAGCCGGGCGCGTCGCCTATCGCCGCAATCTGCGCGCTACACGCGCTATAAAGCTCACCCTCTGCCGCGACGACAAAGCGCGAGCCGCGCCCCTCACACCGCAAACAGGTGTGATACGCCACCATCGACTGTCTCGGTACCGCGCCGACCTAGCGACTCGTATTCGTCCCGGTTACCGCGGCATTTTTCCGGCACCTGGCAGTTTTAATATTCATTGTTAAACTTTCAAGGGGCAGCCCTCAGTCGCAAAGCACGAATAAATCGGGACCAGGTTTCAATGCCGCTATGGGCACCTTCTTCAGATGAAGATTAATATGTTAAAACTTCATGTCAAGGTCTAAAATAATACAAAAGCGCCTCGGTTGCTCAGTGGTAGAGTGCCAGGCTAAAAATCCGAAGGTCGCCAGGTCCTAGGATTTTTATCTGTCACTTTCCTCTTCTTTCACCTCTGGCAGTATTGCTCATGTGAAAAATACCGAGTAGCGCCGTGGTTTGGAACCCTCGTTAAACTGTAGGTCCCCCTAAAACTGGCCGGGTAAGTCAGTTCGAAGGTCAGAGGAAGGCAATGGCATACCACCTCCAAACAGGACCATGCTTAGTAAAGCACTGTGGTGTTCAAACCAATCTTCGGATTGATGACTGCTTTACCTTTTATCTGACAGCTAGCTGGAATGTCTCCGTAGCCCCTAGTGACTGCTCCGCCTGGCCACAATTATTTACTTTTTAGGTTTGACTATCTGATTATGTCAGATATTTTTGTATTATTTTACATCTTGACATGTAGTTTTAATGTTTGTTTAATGTTTGTAATTCTTATGGGAGCAAACTACGTTGGTCATCAGTACCTAGACTTACAAACTACTTAAACTACGTTAAACTAACCTAAGGACAACACACACATCCATGACCGAGGGGGGATTCGAACCCCCGACGGCGAGCGGCCGCGCGCACCGAAGCACGGCGTTGCAGTACGCGCGGCTAATCCGCCGCGGCGACATGTAGTTTTAACATATTCATCTTCGTCTGAAGAAGGTGCCCATAGCGGCATCGAAACCTGGTTACGATTATATTCGTACTATGCGACTGAGGCCTGTCCCTTAAAAGTTTAATTGTATTGTAACAGTCGCTGATGCACAGCCATACACAAAACTGTTCGAATATTTATTGCATCGGTGTGCTGTCTGTTCTTTCGGACGTCCGAAAGAGCAGACACCACACCAATACAATAAGTATTTAAAAGCGACGACGGCGTTAGCTGCAGTTATTTCACCGCAGATGCGGTCATACGTCCGACCTCGAACGGGAATCAGTAATGGCGAGTGTAAGAGGGCATGGACGATAGGGGCGCTACAAACATAGCGTGCGACTTGTGGGAATTTGAGACGGACGGGAGGCGAGCACGAGGCCCCAAACTCTGTACTACCCAGTAACAAAAAACAATGCAATTCACTGGCTACTTGGCAAATACGTCACCTACGTGATTAACAACTTAGGCACTGACAACATAATAGAATTCAAGGCATACATGTTATGTGAATACAACACAATCAAAAAATACAGTAATCACAAGAAACAATACACGGAATATGTTGAAAGTTGTTCTTGAAAGGACAGGTGTTGGTTAAATAACTCAAAGAAAAATCCCTAACTTGCCTCCATCGGAAGTAAAGAACCCTGCTGGGAATTTCAACAGAGGCTGTTTTTAACTCCATTCGAATTTATACGTGAACGTATTAGATTGATATCACATAAGTATTTGAAAATCTGTTAGAAAATTCACTAATATAATGCAGAGCACATGTTGAAGGAACTCCTTATACTGTACGCCAACAAGCTAAAAAGGCAAAGGAGTAATTCACGAAAGAACTACCCAGCAACAAGAAAACTAGAATTGACAAAGGGATGAAAATGTTTTAACGTATACACTGATGAAGAAAGCATAACGTGATATATATCACAGTGGTACAGTCCCAGACTAAAAATCCACAGGTCAAGGGTTCGATCCCCGTTTTATTCGAAAAAAAAAGTGGCCAAGAGGTTAAGGCGACCGCTGGCCCGAAGCGGGAGACCCGGGTTCGTTTCCCGGCCCGGCTCACATTTACACTTGTTGCCATTGCATAATATCAATGTCCAAATGCGGCCACTGTCAATCCTTTCTTTCCTATACTTTTGCCTTCCCTTCCTTTACCAACCATTTGCAAAAGTATTAATATTCTTCCTGCAGCTTCTCTGTCGAAGACGGTTGGTTGTGAAACGTGCTATTACGTAATATCAACCAGGGAAAAAGTAGAGGTATTTCAAGGTGTCGTGACAGAACCTTGGTGGGACTGCGTGGGTGGAATTTATATCGTTTGTTAACATAATTTGTGATTATCTGCCATATTTTTCCACATTTAATGACTTGTTCAAAGTTTCAAATGTTCGTAAGACTATAAGATCTAACTGCAGTGCTCATGTGTCCCTCAACTTACAAAGTACTTATGCGACCGTGGTGGAATGGCCGAGCGCTTTAAGGCACTTTCGTGCGCAGCTCGTTGTTGCTCCCCGTCGAAGGTTCCAGTCCTCCACCGGCATGGGTGTGTTTGCTGACCTTATCATGAGTTAGTTTAAGTAGTTTGTAAGCCTAGCAACCGAGAATCACAGTAGTTGGGTCCCGCAGATTTACAATCATTTAAACAGTTAACGCCAACAACAACACGAAACACACACACACAAACATATATATATCATCGAGGAGGACTCGAACCACCGACGGGGGACACGAGCGCGCTCTGCAGCAAGGCGTCTTATAGTGCGCGGCTTTATGACTGTGGAGACTGTTCGGCCTTAATTGGAGGTTGTTCTTTCAATCATCGGTTTCAGCGATATAAGTCATCTTCGGATTTTTTAATAGACAACATTTAGGAACTTTTGAGGCTTTCTAATACTCGTTCACTTTACAATTGCGACAGGAGAAAGTGAAAATAAACTTTGTTTACGGTCAGATGTAGATGAAGGCGTCCGACAATACTCGACGGTATACGATCGGCACTGTTTAAATGTTCAAATGTTTGTAGACCTAGCGAACCAAACTACTCTGGTCGTCGGTCTCTAGACTTACAAAGTACTTGAACTGACTTATATTATGGATAACACACACAGAAACACACATGCCCGAGGGAGGACTCCAACCTCTGGTGGGGGCGACCGCGCGCGCCGCAACGTGACGCCCCATAGGTCGGGACACACACATTCGGGCAGTGTCGAGATGGAGTGTCGGACGGGTGACGTCCGTGATCCGGCCCGTTCCTCTAGCATAGGGTGACCAGACGTCCTGTATTTTACGGGATCGTCCCTTATTTTGCTCAAGTGTCCCGTTGTCCCGACAAAACACATACGGGGCGTACTTTGTCCCGTTATTCCTTAACCGTCCCGTATTTTCGAAACATTGTGTTTTTAAGTAACACGTGCCATAATAAAACGAAGAATTTAATATGTAGTCATAGACAAAGGCTACACTGATGTACACTTTTTGACTAAAGGAAAATTTACGACGAACGATTTATGAAAGTACACATGCATACAAAGGGACGGAGGGCTGTAAAGCGAGGTACAGCACCGAATAAACTATGGTTGGATCAACTGGAGGAAAACGAGCGGAGTGTTGTGTGACAAGAAGGTGAGCAATGGGATGAAAGGGAAAGTTTACAAAATGTTCAAATGTTTGTATAGCTTATGGGACTTAACTACGGGGTCATCAGTCCCTAAACTTACAAACTACTTATGCACTACTTATGAACTAGGACGGCACAAATATCCATGCCCGAGGGGGGATTCGAACCCCCGACCGTAGTGGCCGTGCAGACCATGACTGGAGCTCCTCAGTTCAAATGTTCAAATGTTTGTTAAGCTTATGGGACTTAACTACGGGGTCATCAGTCCCTAAACTTACAAACTACTTATGAACTACCTTATACCAAGGACGGCACAAATATCCATGCCCGAGGGGGGATTCGAACCCCCGACCGTAGTGGCCGTGCAGACCATGACTGGAGCTCCTCAGTTCAAATGTTCAAATGTTTGTTAAGCTTATGGGACTTAACTACGGGGTCATCAGTCCCTAAACTTACAAACTACTTATGAACTACCTTATACCAAGGACGGCACAAATATCCATGCCCGAGGGGGGATTCGAACCCCCGACCGTAGTGGCCGTGCAGACCGTGACTGGAGCGCCTCAGTCCCCTCGGCCACCTCGGCCGGCGTAAAGTTTACAAGTCGGTGGTAATGCCTGCTATGATATACGGGGCAGAGACATGGCCAATCACAGTAGCCCAGGAAAGGAAGATGGAAGTAACAGAAATGAGGATGCTGAGGTGGATGTGTGGTGTAACAAGAAATGACAGAATTAGAAATGAATTTGTTAGAGGAGTTGTGAAAGTGGGACCATGGGGAAAAGATACAAGAGAGTAGTTTAAGGTGGTATGGACACTTGCAGAGAAAAGGGAAAGAGTATATCGGAAACAGAGTTCAAGATAAAAAGATTGAACGAGTGAGAAGGAGAGGAAGACCGAAGATGAGGTGGAGAGATAAGATAGCGGGGGACCTAAGGAAGAAAGGATGGAAGAAGCAGCGAATAGAGTATTATGGAGCAGAAGGATCCAGTAGAGGAACGCTGGGCCGCGGTGGAGTAGCCGAGCGCTGCGGAGCGCGCGCTTGCTCGCCGTGGAGGTTCGAGTCCTCCGTGGGGCATGGGTGTGTGTGTTTGTCCTTAGCTTAGTTTACCTAGGTTTAAGTAGTTTCTAAGCTACTGACTGATGACCACGCAGTTTGGTCCGATAGATTTACAGAACATTTTGAACAACGCCGACCCTACTTGACGTGGGACAAAGCTACGATAAAGAAGAAGAACGAATTAAGACTATCTTTCATTGCCTTGGTTTTAACAGCAAAACGAGAAATTAAAGTTGAACAGAAGTACTTTTTGGTCGATAGCGGAGGTCGGTTGGCCTAGCTCTTTACAGCAAAACCTCGACATAAAGTATGATTCACATACTTTATGTATGTGTCGGTGAATCATTCGCTGTAATCGTCCAGAAAGTTCTTCAAACCTCTTGTAAACAGTTGTGGCTTAGTGACATGCCACATTGTCATGCTGAAAAATTCCATCGTAGTTTGGGTACACAAAATCTATGAATGACTTTTTTAAAGTGCGAGTGTTAACAAAAAGGAATGGTGATGTAAGTAGTTATATTATCGACATAATAAATGAATTCAAACCTATTTTATTAACACAGTATTTAGGAAACGTTTGACAAATTGTGGCTTCCTTTCAATTTCCAAATTTGTGTCCCGTATTTTCATCTTGGAAATCTGGTAACCCACCTCTAGCAGCCACACGTCCGGGATCACTTGTTCACTGTAGTGACTCGGGCGCGCTGATCTGTGTTTCTGTTTGTGAAAGTTATAAAATGTTCGCTAATTTTAGAAATAGTGAATTAGGACTAAATTATAATTGAATTAATATTTTTCTGGTATTAAAACTGTATAAAAGGACTGTACAAAGGAAATAAAATTGAAGGCAGTATTCTAGAAATGGAAGACGAAGTGGAAGAAGATGAGATAGGATACTCCGACAAGAATTAGATAGAGTGCTGAAGGATTTAAGTCGAAAGAAGGCCCCTGCAGTAGATGATATTCCGCCTGAACTGCTGATATCGTTGGGAGAGCCAGTCATTAAAAAAACATTATTCTTTCTTGTATGCAAGATGTATGAGACAGGGGACATAGCCTCCGACTTCAAGAAGAATATCGTAATTCCAATCCGAAAGAAAGCAAGTGCAGAGAAATGTGAAAATTACAGAACTACCACTTTAATAAGTCATGGTTGCAAAATACTAACATCAATTATTTACAGACGAATGGAAAAACTTGTGTAATCCAACCTCGGAAAAATTGAAATCAGTATTTGAAAATATTTCTGTACTTTTTTAAATGTAAGTATTAAAAGAAACGGAACATAAAAATACAATTTTGTGTTCCTTCTCCATTTTGGTGGCAAGAGGGGGAAGGGGCGCTAGCTGATTCTTCACACCTCGGAGCACAGTACCATTAAGACGTCCCTGCCCATATTTATTTATTTACCCTTGTTGCGGACCAGCTGCCTTTGTGTATATAGCTGGTCGTGATTACAAAACTATATGATACATTTATGCGACTGTGATACATTATTTTCTTTATACATTTACAGTAATTAGATAAAAAAATACAAAGAAAAAACGTAAAAACTTATCATAAGGAAAATGGAAATGGAAGTTAAAAACATCAACTACTTTAAGAAGAGAATAATAGAAGATAGGAAAGATTGGTATAAGTGATAGTCTGAAGAATAAGAGCGGAAAGTGCAGGGTGGGAGGCCTCTGAAATTACTTCGAGCCGTCCCATCCTGGAGTTTTCTCATTTGGAGACTCCTATCATGAGCTATATCTGTAGGTTACATTTCGCATGTGTTTATATCGTCCTCTGAGTCGGGGCTGCCATCTGTGGTGTAATTTGCACTGATTGCGCTTTCAGTGTCAGATTCATCATAATTGTTTTGCCTTCTGTTGTGGGCGTTTCGTGTAGCATTACGTCTTACGTTCTGTGTGTACTCGTCTTTTTTTCGTAGTCAGCCTGTTCATTATGTCCCATCCGTTCTTATCTCGTATTAGTTCGATTACGTCTTTAGTCGTGTCAAACATAGTGTGACTGTGTGTTTTGTAGAGCTGACAGTGTATGACAGTGTGTTCTGGGGTCCCAATTTCTCCACACGTACAGCATGGATTGTCATTTGAGACCCACACGTGTGAGGTGTGTGGGGTAGGGGCCGTGTGCCGTTAGGAAGTGGATCATTACCCGGCTGGGATTGATATGACCCATTCGAAGACGTTCCCTTATATTCGGGAAAAAGTCACAGACACTTCGCTGTCGACCAAAAAGTATTTCTGTTCAAAATGTTCAAATATTTGTAAAGCTTATGGGACTTAACTACGGGGTCATCAGTCCCTAAACTTACAAACTACTTATGAACTACTTACGAACTAAGACGGCACAAATATCAATGCCCCAGGGGGAATTCGAACCCCCGACCGTAGTGGCCGTGCAGACCGTGACTGAAGCGCCTCAGTCCCCTCGGCCACCGCGGCCGGCATTTCTGTTCAACTTTAATTTCTCGTTTTGCTGTTAAAATCAGGGAAATGAAAGGTTGTCTTAATTCCTTTTGGTATATATGTGTACTTTCAGAACTCTTCTTCTTTATCGTAGCCTTGTCCCACGTCAAGTAGGGTCGGCGTATCTCTTCTGGATCCTTCTCCTCCATAATACTCTATTCACTGCTCCTTCCTTCTTCCATCCTTTCTCCCTTAGGTCCCCACTATCTTATCCCTCATCTCATCTTCGGTCTTCCTCTTCTTCTCACTCCTTCAATCTTTATATCTTCAACTCTGTTTCCGATATACTCTTTCCCTTTTCTCTGCAAGTGTCCATACCACCTTAATCTACTCTCTTGTATCTTTTCCCCATGGTCCCACTTTCACAGCTTCTCTAACAAATTCATTTCTAATTCTGTCCTTTCTTGTTACCCCACACATCCACCTCAGTATCCTCATTTCTGCTACTTCCATCTTCCTTTACTGGGCTACTGTGATTGGCCAGCCGCGGTGGAGTAGTCGAGTGGTCTAAAGCGTCTCGCTGCGGAGTGCGCGGTTGCTCGCCGTGGAGGTTCGAGTCCTCCATGGGGCATGGGTGTGTGTGTTTGTCCTTAGCTTAGTTTACCTAGGTTTAAGTATTTTGTAAGCTACGGACTGATGCCCACGCAGTTTGGTCCGATAGAATTACAAACATTTGAACATTTTTTTGTGATTGGCCATGTCTCTGCCTCGTATATAATAGCAGGCCTTACCACCGAGCCGGGCGCGGTGGCCGAGGGGACTAAGGCGCACCAGTCACGGTCTGCACGGCCACTACGGTCGGGGGTTCGAATCCCCCCTCGGGCATAGATATTTGTGCCGTCCCACTTCGTAAGCAGTTCATAAGTATTTTGTAAGTTTAGGGACTGCTGACCCCGTAGTTAAGTCCCATAAGCTTAACAAACATTTGAACATATTTTATCCCATTCCCTTTGCCATGTATCCATTCTCCATTTAATTAGTCGGCTCCGTTCTGTTATCTCTTGCCAACAAGTTCGTGGACCTTGTGGTATTTCCCCGCCTTCAGCCAGTACATAGCAGCTCTTAGTCGTATGGTAAGGTGCCCTTAGTGGAGTACTGATTTGAAACGATCGGCCGTCTGCTGCCGGTAAAACCCACAGGTCTTTGAGGCACTGTGACCACGGCCCAAGAGGCGCCGGCGTCAGTGGGAAGGCCAGCGGCTGGGCGTGGCGCCCTCCGTGACTGCGGCCACGCCTAATTGCGATCGCAGGCCGCCCAAATTAATCGCACACGCGCCACCCCCTCCATCATCCCGCCATCCATCACCGCCTCCGCTATCGACAGCAGCAGCCGGACAGCTGCGGTGCTACAAGTCGCTTTCCAGCACAGCCGGTGGCGGCACACTGACGGTGATGCCAGGCAACTCAAAAGTTCAAATGTTTGTATAGCTTATGGGACTTAACTACGGGTCATCAGTCCCTAAACTTAAAATGGGATACTTCCAGCCAAGCAGAGGATTGATTCACTTTCTCACCGGCCATGGCCCGTACCCGGCGTATCTATGTCGGTTCAGGAAGCTGGCGACTCCAGAGTGTGGCTGTGGAGCTCCGCAAGGAACTCCAGAACACGTCACTTTCGAGTGCCGTACATACGATCATATTGTCTCTCATCACAGACTACAACTACCTAACTCAGACACATACCAACTCATCAGACATGAAGCACATTTTCAAATTCTCAATGAATTAACCGACAAAATCTCAAACCACATCAGACATGACTTTGTAAATCGATTATGAGACATTTTTTCCAGGCATGACTGCTGCACCACGCCGTGCCGCCGGGGTACTCCGCCGTGCCCTGGATCAGGAGGCCTGAGTGCAGCCAAATCACCGATTGCGACGCTAGATATAAGTTAGATTAAGTTAGGCTTAAGAGAAAATACGACAAGGCCAGCTCAGTGCCAGGGGCACGCCCTCCGGAATTAGTTCGGGGGGCACAGGCCAACCAATAGGTTTGTACATTGCTGGCACACCTGTAAGCACTGCAGGGGGGGGGGGGGGCACAAAATAAGACACTAAACGTAGCAGTAGCGACTTCCACATGAAACACAACATGCCAACGGACCCTGCGTGACACAGCACATACGGCAGACACAACAGCAAAAACAAAACGTATCATGTAGCTCAGTAGAAACATTAGAAGTAGCATAAAAAGCACAAAAAATGTAGTAGCATAAGAAGACCCATTTATGTATAGGTATTGGGTTATTGTATAATTAAAAGAATAATTGAAATAAATGCTTTCAGAATAAAAAAACTACTTACGAACTAGCTAACACTAAGGTCGGCACAAATATCCATGCCCGAGGGGTGATTAGATCCCCCGACCGTAGTAGCATAAGAAGACCCATTTATGTATAGGTATTGGGTTATTGTATAATTAAAAGAATAATTGAAATAAATGCTTTCAGAATAAAAAAAACTACTTACGAACTAGCTAACACTAAGGTCGGCACAAATATCCATGCCCGAGGGGTGATTAGATCCCCCGACCGTAGTGGCCGTGCAGACCGTGAGTGGAGCGCCTCAGTCCCCTCGGCCACCGCGGCCGGCCCAGGTAACTCACTTCTTTAGTTTCGCCGCCCTGAGCGGCCTCAGTTGCTAGTAATAATACCTTAATGACTTCACGAAAATTCTGTGAGAAATTGAATTAATGCAGTTTACATTTCGGTAGGTGGCTTTTCCCACAACGGTTTCGCTGAGGAAGCTCGTACTGCGGTTGCTCCTTTCCTCACCTGGGAGGAAGGAACGAGAAAAGGACGGAAACTTTTATTGTTTGAATGAAATAAATCGCAATTGGCTATCAGTTATGGCTTCACTGTACTAGGTTTAGATGGAATACCAAAGTGCGGCGAGTGAAAATTTGTGCCTGAACGGGATTCGAACCCGGGATCTCCTGCATATTAGGCAGACGCGTTGAGCACTCTGCCCCCGAGGACACAGTGACCACACTGACTGCATAGGACTCTTCCGTGCACGACTCCCGCCACACCCAAATCTCAGCGTGGCGAATGGAGATCCCGGTTTCGAATCCCGACCGGACACAAATTTTCATCCGCCGCACTTTGATATTCCATCGAAACCTAGTGCAGTGAAGCCATAAGTGATCGCAAATTGTGCCGGCCGCGGTGGCCGAGGGGACTGAGGCGCTCCAGTCACGGTCTGCACGGCCACTACGGTCGGGGGTTCGAATCCTCCCTCGGGCATGGATATTTATGCCGTCCTTAGCATTAGTTAGTTCATAAGTAGTTTGTAAGTTTTAGGGACTGATGACCCTGTAGTTAAGTCCCATAATCTATACAAACATTTGAATTTTGATCGCAAATTGCGATTTATTTCATTAAAAATGAACGCTGTAACGTCGTCGAAAATATATATAATTGTATACAAGCCGAGACTGGGCTCCTGACGACAATTGGGTCTCGATACCTCATGGTCTGTTCTTCCTGATGCAGGAATATAGTATTGTGCCTGCGAGCATTACAGAACAAATAGGCTGTGCTATAGGAAAGAGACAGCGTGGCGAATGGAGATTTGGGTGTGGCGGGAGACGTGCAGGGATGAGTCCTCTGCAGTCAGCGTGTCACTGTGTCCTCGGTGGCGGAGTGGTCAACGCGTCTGCCTAGTAAGCAGGAGATCCCGGGTTCGAATCCCGGCGGGGCACAAATTTACATTCGCCGCACTTTGGTATTCCATCTAAACCTAGTACAGTGAAGTCACTACTGATCGCAAATTGCGATTTATTTCATTCATTGAACGCTGTAACGTCGTCAAAAATATATAATTGTAAACTACTATTGTTGGTTTTAGGTGGCAGTCTACAGACACAATGTACTTCCAAAGAATCATTTGAATCGAAGTTGGCGCTTGAAAGAAATGAAGCGCACAGGTACCGCACGATAACGAACAGCGTGAGGTTGACGCTTTATTCTCGGGACGTGATAGCTACGCGATACGTTTCTTTCAGTTGTCAGCTTCGCGATTTCTCGGGTTGTAATTAACGTATTGGGTTGATACTGATGCCATTTTCTCTCTCTCTCTCTTCTTTTTTTTCCATGCTAATGACTGAATAATATGGTGTAACAATTACAAAAAGTAACATACGTTCCTGTTGAAAATAAAATTTGTTCACGTTTCGGAGTGTGTCATAGTAGTTACTTTCGTAAGTACCTGCCGCACGTTTATGTCGGTGAAAGCCGTTTTTTAATATTTGTATTTATTGATCTGTTGTTGGCCCAGAGATATCTGAGGTGAAAAGTTTTGAATATGACACCCCACGCTTTCCGTCTTTGAATCGTCGCACCGAGAGGGGCTCTAATCACAACGCTAATCCACCTTACTTCGTTTTACGTGCACAATGGGGACACTGGAATCGCTCGTCAGCTGCTATAGCCCATTAACGTTAAATCGGCGTCGCACTCTCCTAACGGATACATTTCCCATATGTCTCTTTCTGCAGTTATTTCACGCAGTCTCGGCCACGCCATTGTCCGCGGTAAGAGGTAATGCCTGAAATGTGCTATTCTCAGCGCACTCTTGACACTGCTAACCTCTGAATATTAAATTCCCTGATGATTACCAAAAAGGAATGCTACTTGTGTGTGACTGCAACTACACTTCCGCGTTCAAAGTCTATTAATTACTGTCGTACGGCCGTAATGACGTCGGGACGCTATTCACATGAATAACCGAAGTACAAATGACAGGTCAGCCAATGTAGCATCCTTTCATACACTGTGTTTGCAATACTACCACCACCTGTCTCTGAGCTTATCGCTGTCCCGTGACTTTTGTGCCCTCAGTGGATAACAATAAAGGAACGTATATGACACTTCCGTCATCTCTCCCGCTTGTAATCGATTCCTCTCTGAGTTAACGAGACGAATTCGCTGCACGGATGTTGTGTTGTAAGACCGTGCAGTTGTTTTCAAAATCAACTTCCTTCAGAAACATTTTTGTAAAACAATCTAACTTCGGAGCACAGCAGCCCGAATACCCGCGCGGTTTAATGCGCCGATTTCTGGGACGTGGACGTCGAATCCGGGATGTTCGTCGTTGTGCTGGTCAGCCTGAATGTGGATTTTAGGCGGTTTCCCACATCCCACGAGGTGAATACCGGGCCGATACTCAACTCCCGCCTCAGTTCGACGATTCGGATAAGATTAGAAAAGTTATTATGCATCACATGTGTAATACTATAAGCAGGCAATTGAGGTACGCATATTTCTTCCCAGGATGGCGAATTTAGGGGCATCCGCCAGTGCCCTAAAAAACATGCCAAATCCTAAATGACGAAGCCGATCCTGCGAATGTGGGAAGAGGAACAGAAAAGAAGAATCTTTACTTTCAAAATGTTTCAAATGTTTGTATAGCTTATGGGACTTAACTACGGGGTCATCAGTCCCTAAACTTACAAACTACTTATGAACTAGCTACAACTAAGGACGGCACAAATATCCATGCCCGAGGGGGGATTCGAACCCCCGACCGTAGTGGCCGTGCAGACCGTGACTGGAGCGCCTCAGTCCCCTCGGCCACCGCGGCCGGCGAATCTGTACTTTCGAGCACACCTAGTAGGATAGTATATCACCTATTTACAGACTTATGACTGAATCTGACAAACCGAGAAAGGTTGTTTGATGTGTACTAACGAAACAAAGCAACATGAACCTAACGCTAGAATGAATGCCGCCTGGTCGCGTTGCGGAAACTTGATGCTGCAAGGAAAGTATGTAAAGCGGATCAGAGAGTAATAGGGAATCGATCCAGCAAAGATACGACAGGAAATGGAGAAACACACGGATATAATCGATTCTGACAACGGACAGACTGCTATGGGCCGGCGCCGGAAATGTTGGCGTTGGAATAGTGAAACTGGTCGGATGATAACAGCTGCTGTCGCGAGAGTCTACGGAATGTCTGAGCATCAAGATGGTGGCCAAAAACGCCTCGCCTCAGAACGTGGAGATGGCAGGCTTGCCTTCTCTGTTAAGTTCTTACAACCATAGCACTAGTAATAACCCGCGACAAATCTTTATAACCAACTTCAAAAAGATTAAAAGTGATTACACTTAAGAGCAAAATAAATAAATAAATAAATAAAAAGGTACAGCCATGCGTATAAAAAACACAGAGATATGCAAACACTCAAGAGGACGTTGCTACGGTCGGTGACGCATATACAGGATGACCCATCTAATACACCGCAAATATTGCGGAAACGGAAAGTGCAATTGATGTGCGGTTTTCACAGAATGGATTGGTAGTCAAGGACTCGTATTGTTAGGAAATAAAAAGATTGTAAAAATACCAAGAAAGTGTATTTTTTATGCAAACATACAATATTTCAAATGGAACAATATTTGTTTCTATCACGGACTGGAATTTTCGACACCAGCTGTGTACAAAGAATTTTGAATGACAATTTATGATGAGCCCTGCAGGATGTATGGTGTCAGTTCCCTCTCCTCCAGCACTACTTTAGAGACATTAGTCGAGTCCATGCCACGTCCTGTGGCGGTACTTCGGCATGCTCTGCGGGGACTCTACACGATATTGGACGGAAGTGCCTGTTTCTTTGACTCTTCACTGTACATTACGGACCACAAAGCCTTCAAGGCCACCAATTCTAGTTATAGAACCAACACGAACAGTCAGCCAGGCAGAACTATGTGTGCAGTGTCATTCTTCAGAGCGGTAAAATCCAATGCACCACCAAACACTGAAGGCCTATCTTACACTCCTGGCCATTAAAATTTGCTATACCACGAAGGTGACGTGCTACAGAGACGAAATTTAACCAACAGGAAGAAGATGCTGTGATATGCAAATGATTAGCTTTTCAGAGGATTCACACAAAGATGACGCTGGTTGCGACACCTACAACGTGCTGAGATGAGGAAAGTTTCCAACCGATTTTTCATACAGGAACAGCAGTCGTCTGTCGTTGCCTGAGGAAACGTTATTGTGATGCCTCGTGTAAGGACGAGAAATGCATATCATCACGTTTCCGACTTTGATAAAGGTCGGATTGTAGGCTATCGCGATTGCGATTTACCGTATCGCGGCATTGCTGCTCGCGTTGGTCGCGATCCAATGACTGTTAGCAGAATATGGAATCGGTGGGTTCAGGAGGGCAATATGGAACGCCGTGCCGGATCCCAACGGCCTCGTATCACTAGCAGTCGAGATGACAGGCATCTTATCCGCATGGCTGTAACGGATCGTGCAGCCACGTCTCGATCCCTGAGTCAACAGATAGAGACGTTTGCAAGACAAAAACTATCTGCACGAACAGTTCGACGACGTTTGCTGCAGCATGGATTATCAGCTCGGAGACCATGGCTGCGGTTACCCTTGACGCTGTATCACAGACAGAAGCGCCTGCGATGGTGTACGCAATGACAAACCTGGGTTCACGAATGGCGAAACGTCGTTTCTTTTTTTCGGATGAATCCAGGTTCTCTTTACGGCATCATGATGGTCGCATCCGTGCTTGGCGACAGCGGGATAACGCACATTGAAAGCGTGTATTCGTCATCGCCATACAGAGCGTATCACCCGGCGTGCCACTGGTTACACGTCTCGATCACCTTCTGTTCGCATCGACGGCACTTTGAACAGTGGCTGTTAGATTTCAGATGTGTTACGACCCGTGGCTCTAGCCTTCAATCAATCCCTGCGAAACCCTACATTTCAGCAGAATAATGCACGATCGCAGGTTGCAGGTCCTGTACGGGCCTTTCTGGATACGGAAAATGTTCCGACAGCTGCCCTGGCCCACATTCTCCAGATCTCTCACCAATTGAAAACTTCTGGTCAATGGTGGCCGAACAACTGGCTCGTCACAATACGCTAGTCACTACTCTTGATGAACCGTGGTATCTTGTTGAAGCTGCACGGGTATCTGTACCTGTACACGCCAACCAAGCTCTGTTTGTCTCAATACCCAGGCGTATCAAGGCCGTAATTACTTGTCTCAATACCCAGGCGTATCAAGGCCGTAATTACGGCCAGAGGTGGTTGTTCTGGGTACTGATTTCTTAGGTACTATGCACCGAAATTGCGTGAAAATGTAATCACATATCGGTTCTAGTATAATATATTTATCCAATGAATATCCGTTTATCACCTGCATTTCTTCTTGATGTAGCAATTTTAATGGCTAGTAGTGTATATTGTCTGAAAACAAGTTCGATTCCCTTAACCATGTTCCGTTCCCATCCGTGACATAACTATCCAAGTGTGTCGCCCGCCTCTAATGACCACGATGTCGACGGGACGTTAAACTCTAATCTTCCTTCTTTCCTTCCTTCTTCTTAGAAACGTTACACCTAGCAAAGGTAATGTCAATAGCTTTAGAAACAATGTCGCCACCGCGCCTACGTATTCTATAACGACGCGTCTCTTTGATGGGTATGGGGAGCAAAATGCTGGTGAAAGCACATGCGATTCGCTGCGCACAGTTCAGAGCACATGAACAGGGGCGCAGCGCACAGCACCGGCGTGCTTCCAGTATTGACCTGATGACATCGTCAGTTACCATTACTGTGGGCAAGGGCTCATCGAGATTACATTGTGGATCAATAGAAACGTGTTTCATGGTCACGTTTCTTGTTACACCAGATCGTTGATCGGTTCCCGATACGCCGCCATCCAGGTTACCAGTGCTCGAAACGTGCGTCGTGCCGCGGACGTGGTCGGGGGGACAGTGTTGAGCAACGGAGGACACAATGGGAAATATCCAGCTCGGATATCGTGGCAGCTCTGTCAGTAACTGAAAGTTTTGACATTTGTGGCTGTTGAAGGAAGCAGTCATGTTATAAATTTGCATCCGCAGCTTAGTTCATAATCAGTAGTACAGAAGGCACAGTGACTATCAATTCTGTGGGAAATTCCGCCTAAATAGGGAGTGTATAATCTGATTGTCTGACACTCAGAGATTTATCGTGACAAACCTATCTATATCTATAAATGTGCATGTCTGTTCGGTGTATGTTTATCACGTCTGAACCACAAGACATAAAGAGCTAAAAATTTGTACAGTTACTAATGTTTACCCGGGGAAGGCTTTAGGCACGGTTTTATGGCGATCGGATAGCTATTTATCTATATATATTAATGTGAATGTCTGTTCGGTGTATGCGTATCCATGTCGGAACGACAAGACGCAGAGACTTAAATATTTGTACAGCTACTAATTTATACCTGAGGAAGGATTTAGGCACGTTTTATAGCGATCTGATAGATATTTAGTAATTTAAAGAATATAACGAGAAACGCGGAAAATAATTATTCTTTGAAATGGTTTTATTGGTTATATTGTTGCTTGATGGTTGAAAAACTACAGAACGCAAACGAATGGTCTGTTTGTAATTGTTGTCCGAAGTCTCCCGTTGTACACCATAGCAGTTCCATGCCGATATGTATAAGGGAGTGGAAGATATGGTGGTTGAATGTCATCAAATTATTAAAAAATTCGGACTGAAGGCCAGCGATGACATTTGCGACTCTGTAGCAAGGAGGTGATGCCACAGACCATAGCTTTGGTCTATGCGTGCTACTACAATGTCTTCAGCTCTTTCTCTGTAAGGATAAGCATACGAATAAGGAAATATAAGAATAAATAAATAAAGCAGTAAAAAAGAAATTTCTTTTAACACATCTCTTTAAAAAAATCGATTTGATGTTTCGTGCATTACATCAAGTGATCGATTTGTGATATTATTACAGTCATTATTGTTGAATTTCGTGATTGGATTATTCGAAACGAGTGCATTTTAAGTGTGATTTGATCTACCAACACGCGTGCGGAGCCGCGAGTTTAAGCTGGTTTTTTTATAAAGTACTCTTTCTCCAATCAAGATGGGTAATTTATTTTATTTGCTGGTTTTTACCGGTTTCAATGAGCTATGTCATCATCTTCAGAAAGGTTACAATGTTCCCCTATCTTCAGTAAACTAACGAGTGACTCGTGAAAATGTAAAATGAGAAACAGAACATTGTCAAACTATTAAAATGCGCATTATTAAAACTTGCATCACCAAAGTGGCTCGTCATCTACATTGTACACTAAAAAATTGTGTATGTTCTTGAGACTAGTACCAAGGAGACTCCTTGTTACTTGTGTCAAGAACATACACAAGTAGACTCCGTGTTACTTATGTCAAGAACATACACAATTTTTAGTGTGCAATGCAAATGACGACCCACTTTGGTAATGCAAGTTTTAATAATGCACATTTTAATAGTTTGACAATGTTCTGTTTTTCATTTTACATTTTCACGAGGAACTCGTTATTTTACTGAAGATAGGAGAAAATTGTAATCTTCGTGAAGATGATGACATAGCTCATTGAAATCGGTAAAAACTAGCAAATAAAATAAATTAGCGATCTTGACTGAAGAAAGTGTACTTTATATAAATTTTCGATCGCTCTCCATAGGTATAATATGCCAGTTAACTATAAACATAATTTCATTTAGTAATATTTGGTGAACTAGAGTTCAGATTAAATTTTCATTAATATCATTAGCCTCACAATAACAATCTACTTCACACTTATTTGCAATGATTACAAAATGAGTTCTAGAAAGACACTTGGCACCAAAATGTGTCGCCAACACACAGTGATTCGTGTGGCAGTGTCAGTTGAGTGCGGGTGGTAAACAATCTAACAATGTAGAGCCGAGACGGGCACTACCACAAAGCGGTAGCAGGAAACCGCGCACTGCAGTTGTATAATCTGAATGTGTAAATAGGTTTTTAAGAGCAGGATGGAATTGTATAAAATTGTGCATCAGTCTAGTAGGAGGACGTGTCACTGAAATTTCTGTGAATTTCTTCGTTACGTTTTTTGAGAAGTTTGATGTTTTATCCCCGATTGCGTGTTTAACATCTGGCATGCCGAAAGTAGTGACGACTTCACTTAGTAAATTCAAAAGCCTTGACCAACAACATTAGTTACGATGTTCAGCCTCTCATCAAAAACTATGGACGTGCTAACTGATTTCTACTTCTGCGCAGGGGCAACGACTTCAAAAGGTTTCAGGTCCGTGAAAATCAATAAACTACAGGTTTCCACCCTGAGGAGATGCAATACATCTTGTTGCGTATTTCTGGTGCAAATGGATAACACACATGTATGCTCGTAGGAACATGAGTGAGGGTAAAATAAGGGAGTTGTGGGACAAATTCAGTGATTGTGAAATGCGAGGGTCTAAAGGCTAGTTTACACGACGACACTACGTTTCATGAAAATGCCCTACTGGCCAGTGCGCATGCGCGGCAGGCGTTCGCGCATCTCGTTGGCGAAACTAAATAGTTGCGGCACGTTCCAACTTTGGTGAAACTGATTGCGCGTGTTTTTAGGTTAGGTGATAACCAATACAGAACAAAACAAACATAAAGGGGGGAAAGGAAGAAATAATTCGGTTTTTGAACATATATGTGATGGGTAGGTGTTTGTGCCATTTTAACGATGAAAATTTCAGGATTAAGCAGGATTAACGAACTATGGCAATTGTGGATTTGGGAACACGGTACAGGTACTGTAGAGACGAATATCTATTTGACAAGAAAAGTAATGCAATTTGTAATTTCAGTTCTGGTAACAATGCTTCACGCATAACAGTATCTTGTTTCTTTATTGCATTACTAACTCTGTTTAAAAGGAACGTAAACTGCTCTGGTGACATTCGCAGTTGATTCAAATAACTTCTAGGGTCTTAGATCACAATTTCTTTCAGCAAGTTCGCTAAGCAACTGAGCTGACGTCTTTTTTTAATCCAGTCACAAACCCAAACACGTTTCTTATTTTTTTATGTTTAGCCATATGCAGCGACTTCACACAGAGAAACAATAGCTCCGCCACAACTTTTACAGCTACCAAAACTTTCATTCTTCGGCGACTACAGCACTTACAAAACAACGAAACTGAAGTGTATAGAATTGGCGCCGTGTCAACAGACATACACGAAACCAGTTGCGCGCAACTCATTTCATGAAACGAGTGTCGCAATCTAGTGTCGTCGTGTAGACTAGCCTTAAGTGATATCCACTGGTAGTGCCTTTGGAGTACGAACTATCCTGATACTAATCTGCCCGTCCCATCACAGTTTCACCAAAGGAATGTACCTCTAGAACAGACTGGAAACATATACTACCATAATTCACACAATTCTTTCCCTTTTCCCGCCGTAAGGTACCGTAACAGCTGGAACTAAGTCATCGTTGTGGACCATCTGTAGGCCTGTACCTTCAAGCTGGATGCCTTACGCCGCGCGGTTCTAAGCGTCATGTCAACGACAGTGATCACTCCCGCTGGAGGTTCGAGTTCTCCCTCGCGCATGAGTCTGTGTATGCTGTTCTTAGGTTAGTTTAATTAGTTTGTAAGCTTAGGGACTGGTGTCACCTTTGATCAGGACAACGATCCTTTGAACAATACCTGAGTCATGCTACACTGCTTTAAGGAGTATTATGATGTTGAACTCTATGTCTTGCTCACTAGATTAACCAGACGTGAACCGGTTTGAAGTACATATGCGACGCTATCTCGAACCAGCTGCCTGTCACAAATGTTCAAATGTTTGTAAACCCAGCGGACCAAACTGCTGAGGTTATCGGTCCCTAGACTTACGAAAGACTTAAACTTACGCTAAAGACAACATACACACCCATGCCCAAAAGAAGACTCGAACCTCCGGTGGAAGCAGCCGCGTAATGCATGACGTGGCGCTTTATTCCTAGTGGTCATTCCCTCGCGGCAAGCACATATGAAGCTAAAGTATATTTGACACTTGGGGAAAAGATCCAGGGCACATTCGGCCATAACGTAGCGTGCCTCATGTAAAGACATAGCACGTACAAAAAAATTTCATAGTTAAGCCATTTCAAAATAAACATACTGAGAAATAAAAACTACTGTATATTATCTCTTAATTTTTCACGCAAAATCTCGGAACTCGTCAAAAAGTCAGTCTTTATATTACGTACACAATTTTACAGCTGACATCCAACAGCTAATGTGTTGTTTCTGTTTTCGACAGTTTAATGCTAAACTGCTACGGAATAAGCCTTAACGCCGATATATGCGTCGTACGTATTTTGGTGTCTAATTATGTGTTCATAATTTTTACTTGAGTATGTAGTTACTGGGTCTGTACGCTTTTTTATTTTTTGTTTTATTTCTATTTATTAATTTTTATTATTTTTATTTATTTATTTATTTATTTTCATTTTATTTTTGCGAAGTTCAGAGTTCCGCTCAGCTAGGAATTTGGGGATCCAGCGTATACATTTAACTGAAAATTACGAATATTTGTTTCCTAATCAATATGCACGTAAAAATTGATGATACATTCCACGCTATAGTTAATAGAACTGAAACATAACAACAATGAAAAATAATATCATACATGTATCCTCCTAATAATGATGTAATACATAGTTAGAATTATTAACGCATTGTATATTAGTGTGTGTACTCAAAGTTATACGTAGTATTCTCTCTCAGCTACATTGATTTACTTTGCAGCATACGTTAATTTACAATATAACATCAGTTTTGGGCTCGAAAATCAATATGCATGCAATACAACTCAGATAACGTAGTTATCCGGGCACTTGTGAGGAGTAAAACCCACAATAACATGCACTACACATGAAGTTCCAGAATTATGTAGGGATAATTTCGTTAAGAAATCTCAGGAGGCTTGTTTATGCTTTCGACACATTCAAAAAATTGATACTTCTATAGTAGCAAACTACTGAATTAAAAATAGTGCCTTAGTATGTTACATAAGTGAAAAAATAAACATCATTACAGTACTTACCCTTCAGCGACATAAATGAATCCCCAAAACCACGGTTGCTGACGGGTTAATCCAACCAATAGTTCAAATCACTCGATATGTACGTACCTGCAAAGAAACGAAAGCGTTTACTATACTGGTTCATATCTATATTTTGACGAGTCAGTTTAATGTCTGAAATAATAATAAGAAGACGAGAGAAGATAGTGCAGTTTCTGAATTAATTTTGAAAATGTGCAACTATATATAAACTACTTAAACTAACTTACACCTAGAACAACACAAACACCCGTTCCCGATGGAGGACTCGAACATGCGGCGAAAACGATCGCCTAGTCCGTAGCAAGACGCCTTAGACCACGCAGCCATTCCGCGCAGCTAATCATGTTACATTATCCTCAGATTTCCTGGTGAGATGGATCAATTATGTAATTTGGGTTGTTCATTCCCTTTCATACAAATTATTTCGGCGACTGACTGAGTAGTGTTTGTGATGTGCTGTGACCTCTGTTTTTATGCCCTGAACTCGTATCAGACGGGGGTATCCATGGAAACGTCACTAGTAGTTTTGTCACAATCGGAGAATGCCTACTACATCTAATTCTGGGATCACACGCGCCGGGCCGGACATATACCGTATAAGGATAGTATGGGTCCAAGTGTATTTCCTTCTGTAAATAATTACTCTGTAATTCTACCTATGGCGCTCCATGCAATCGACGTTCATGTTGTTATTTTACCTATTTCACAATGGTCATAATCAATATGTCGCTACCTTGGAGGAAAACCGGCACATCTCTAAAACCCCACTTAAAGATAACAACCAAAGTTTCAGTCAACATTACTTTTCTCCATGAGATCACATCAGCACTGTCTTTTTCTTTCTAAGCAGTAAAAACTCAGAGGTAACTTTTTCTTTGATTTTGGGATATAAATTAACCCTAAGGGTTTCGATATGACACTTTTCTACAAAGAAAACTTCAATTTTAGTTAAAGGGCTTTGACTTGTGACACATAAAAATATAAATTTCAGCTCTTATATCTGTAAAGAGTATGAAATAAATACTTTAATAAAGAAAGAATTGTAGGAAAATATTAATTTATAAAAAAAATAATACATAACTCTGCACAAATTATTTAAATCAAATCAAGAAATTAATCAACTCAGGTCTTTTGGTTTGCTTTACATTTTAAATAACATATTTAGCATAGAAAAATTAACCTACAGGTTATTTAAGAAATCAAAATAAAATTTTTGAACCATATTTTTATTTATTAACTGCAACAGTCCAGCCTTTTTTTTTTTCCGCGATGATATCGAACGTGTCAGTTTAGTAAATGGTGTCTATACATAACACTCAATATTTTAGGGATTTTCTAACTTTAATTTAAATTAATTTTTTTTAGTCCAACAGATTTAATGACTGTGTGTAGCTTTTTGAAATGGAACAGTCTTCACGCAAAACACACATGAGTACTGTACGAACGCTGCTGCAAATTGACAATGTGACACTCTTTCTCCAATTGTTAGAATATGATGAAACATAATACTAAAAATAGCTACATCTTCCTGAACAGGTTAAAATGTCCATACATAACCTCACTGGCACCCACAACACGAAACATAATAAAACAATAATGAACCAGTAACTGTAAAAATGCACCCGATGATGGCAGCGTGCTGCCGAAACGCGTCGTGCCAATAAAAATATTAGTAAAAAGTGACTGCTGCAGCATTAATTATTCCAAAAAAGGATAGGTTTTGTTAGTGCAACACTCAGGTAACTGCTCTCTAGTGGCCGAATACGCCAGTTACGTTTGTGACACTCTTCCACATAAAACTACTCGTTTTGGTGATGTCATGAGCGAAAAATCGGCACTTTTAAGAGTTGTAGATTCAGAAAAAAAATCCTTCAGTAGTCGAGGTCGAAAGTGTATTTTTATTTGTATTCTACATTAACGAATGACCTGCCTCATCGTCATCTTGCGCAGATAAATAAATTAAAATAGTTTAAAGCATAGAAATTATTGTCTTTCCTTTACTCGGTGCATATAACGAATGTGCTTCGTAGGTGTGTACCCATTTAAAAATAAAAAGACAGATTGCAACACGTGCCGGGGACAGCTAGTTAGGAATAAATGGGAGGGGTTTATCAGTCCCGGTGTTTATCTGATACTCAAGGGAAACCTTGGTGGGAAGTAGTTAGTAAGAGCTATTGTAAATGTATACTGGAACAATGTGAGTTACTGTACGGAGTGATGTGTTGTTTGATGTGGCTGCATCCAGGTTAACCTCAAGTCTAGGTGTAGTGAGTCAGTTTCACCTACGCGTAACAGAGTCTTCAAGTTGGACCGAGAGAGAGAGAGAGTGAGAAAAGAGAGAGACAGAGAGAGAGGGACAAGGAGAGAGGGTATATCTGACAGAGCTAGACACGCTGAGTGGGATACAATAGAAACCGTGTTGCACGCCTGAGAACAATAGACGCGCCAGCAGGTATGGAAATGCTGCCCCGTGTTGGAGCCGATTGCCACTCTGCTCTCGATGTCTATGCAAGGGTGTCATAACAGGGAACGGTTCGTGCCTGCGACAAGGCGGCGGTCGTGGCTCGGATGCAAACACCCGGACAAGTATGCCAGGCCTCTGTTTACCGAACTGCGCGAGAGAAAGTCGATAATCAGGTAACAATGTGACAGCAAAAACGAGAGAGAGCAGGAATTATTTGCGAAAGCGCTCAAAGGGTGACTACGCAGTTGTGCATTACACTCTGCCCTCACAGTGTGTAAACACCCTGTAAAAACTTCTTGTAAGGTCCTCCTGCCTGCAGCAAACAAACCAATAAGTACTTCGGAAATAAACAGCAGTAATGATAAATCTGAAGCATAGAATTAAAATTTGTGATGCGGCCGGGAATCGAACCCGGACCTCCATGTTTACTAGACAAACGTTTTAACTTTTTTTTTCCAGGTAGATCTGTGCTCTGCGGTCGTTCGTTTGGTTCGTTCTTCATTGTTCGTTGAATATTTGGCTCAGCTTTTTTATTACAGAGAGTGTTTAGCCCCCTGGCCAGGCGCGCTGAGCCACGGCGCCCGGCACCGTTAGACCACCACATCACTAACGACTAAGGCACCTCGGAATAGTCTAAGTACGATTTCCCTCCACGTCACAAACTTTAATTTAGCTTCTGTGTTCCAAAGACGATTGCCACTATTGCATCCAGGTTAATCTCAAGTCTAGTTGCAGTGAGTCAGTTTCACCTACTGAAGCAGAATTAAAGTTTGTGACGTGAAGGGAAACCGCACTTAGGCTATTCCGAGGCGCCTTAATGGTTAGTGATGCAGTGGTCCAACGACGCCGTGCGCCGGTCAGACAGCTCAACGCCCGCTGTCGAACAAACACAATCAGCGGCCGCAAAAAAGAAAAAAAAGAAAAAGAAAAAAAAAAAAAGAAAAGAAAACCACTGTGTGCCTAGTAAGCATGGAGGTCCGGGTTCGATTCCCGGCAGCATCACAAATTTTAATTCTATGCTTCAGAATTATCATTATTGTCTTTGACATTTTCGAGACGAAAATCCGCCTCAGGGATTGTTTGTTGCCGGCCGCGGTGGCCGAGATGACTTGAGGCGCTCCAGTCACGGTCTGCACGGCCACTACGGTCGGGGGTTCGAATCCCCCTCGGGCATGGATATTTGTGCCGTCCTTAGTATAAGTAGTTTGTAAGTTTAGGGTCTGATGACCCCGTAGTTAAGTCCCATAAGCTTAACAAACATTTGAACATTTTTTGATTGTTTGTTTGTATTAAACAGCAGTAAGTTATCTGTCAAGATAATAGTTTGATTCTTAACACAGGTTATGTTTCCTCGTACCAACGAGGAATCAGGATTTTCTTTGCGGATGAGCTACCCCTACATAGATTTTATTACTCTGTTCTGATTCGGAAGATCCTGGCGCATTAAAACTGTGTTCTGCACCGGGAGTTAAATCTGAACACTTTTGGAGGAAGTGCGGCTACAGAAGAGCGGGTCGGGAGTCATGTTCGGATAGTTCAGTAGAACATTAGCTGACGAAGTCCCAAAGGCCGTTCCGTAGTGGGTACACCAGTTCCCAATGATTTATCGAAGTTACGGGCTATCGGGCTTGACTAAGACTTGGATGGGTCTCCGTACGGGCTTGCTGTTGGCAAGTGGGGTGCACTCAGCCCTTGTTAGGCCAGCTAAGGCGCTACTTGATCGACAAGTAGCAGCTCCGATAACAAGGCGACTGGTCGCTATCTTTAGAGGCCTGTAGGACGGGGTTCAGTTTCGTTTTTAGTTTTAATCATTCTCTCAAAACGTGTAAGATTCCATTGAAACCTGCGACAGAGGGAGGCCAGCCGAGGAACTACTGCCCAATAACACTGCTGAGCCATCTCTACAACAGACGAACGAACTGCAACCGCATAGTAAATATCGCACACTAAAAGCTCATTCCCCAATGGGCTGTATTTACACCCGGAAAATCGTGCACCTGTCAAATTTATCCCTCCCAGAATACACAGATAAACGGTTTGAAAACACGGAAATAACGCGTTAGCTTTGGTGGACTTAAGTTCTGCATATGACTCCGTCAACCATAGAATGCACATTAAAAAAATAAAATAAAATAAAAATAAAACAACTCAATAACGCAATAAAAGTTCATCACCTCACAAAAATCAAGGTCTGTTTCTTATTAGCTGGCGAATGAGAAAAGGTTTGGGCTCGACTCCCAGTATAGCAAGCTGCTTTTAACCATACTCTGCCCCGCAGGGTGCAGATACGTTGTAGGACGATCGTATCTTTACCTATTTATTATGTTTGCACCAGACCCACATTGCACAAATACGATATAGTTCACAATACTTCAGTGTGAGGCGTTTAATAAAGCAAGGACAGTGAAGTCTACATCTACCTACATACTCCGCAATCCACAGTAAGGTGCGTGGCGGACGGTAAGCTGTACCACTACTCGGCATTTCCTGTCCTATTCCACTCCCAAATAGAACGAAGAAAAAAAGAATACCTATATGCCTCCGTAAGAGCCCTAATTTCTCTTACCTTGTCTCTGTGATCACTACGCGAAATGTAAGTAGGTGGCAGCAAGATAGTACTCCACCTAGCTTCAAATTCCGGCCCTCTAAATTTCCTCAACAGAAATTCACGAAAAGAACGTCGTCTTTCCTTCAGCGATCCCCGTATGAATTGCCGGAGAATTTCCGTGACACACGCGCATTGGTCGTACCTACCTCTGAACTGCTTCTATGTCTTCCTTTAAAAAGATCTGCTGCGGGTTCCAAACACTTGAGCAATACTCAAGACGTGGTCGTACAAGCGTTTTATACGCGGTCTCCTTTACAGATGAAGTACATCTTTTCAAAACTCTCCCAATAAACCGAAGTCGGCTATCCGCTTTACTCACAACTGTCCTTAAATGTTCGTTCCATTTCATATTCCTCTGCAAGGATACGCCTAGATATCTGAACGACGCGACTGCATCCAGAAACTTACTACTAATGCTGTATTCGAACATTATCGCCGCGGTGGAGTAGCCGAGTGGTCTAAGGCGCCTCGCTGCGGAGTGCGCGGTTGCTCGCCGTCGTAGGTTCGAGTCCTCCCTGGGGTATGGTTGTGTGTGTGTTGTCCTTAGGTTAGTTTACCTTAGTTTAAGTATTTGTTAGCTACGGACTGATGGCCACGCAGTTTGGACCGATAGATTTATAAAACATTTGAACATTATGGGATTGTTTTCTCTACTCATGCGCACCACCTTACATTTTTCTACATTGAGTGTCAGCTGCCATTCTTCGCACCAACTAGAAATTTTGTCTAAGTCATCCTTTATGCTATTAGAGTCAGTTATACACGATACCCTACCATACACCACTGCATCATCAGCAAACAACCACAAATTACAAGTTACTCTCTCCATCAGATTATTTAAATAGATAGGAAAATAATAGCGGTTCTATCACACTCCCCTGGGGCACGCCTGACACACTCGTCTCTGATGAACACTCGCCGTCGAGAACAACGTACTGCGTTCTATTATTTAGGAAGTCTTCCAGCCAGTCACACATCTGTGAACCTATTCCATAAGCTCGTATCTTCGTTGGCAGTCTGCAGCGTGGCACCGCGTCAAACGCGTTTTTGAAGTCGAGAAAAACACAATCCACCTGTTGCCCTTCATCCATGGCTCGCAAGATGTCATGTGAACGATCTTTCCTAAACCCGTGCTGCTTCATAGAAAGAAGCTTTTCTGTTTCAAGGCATAAACAAGACTCCCACTCCTTGCCAACACATTTGATTCTATAAACAATACCGTGGGAGTCTTCATATCGTAGAATTTTTACTCGAAAAAGCATTCCTGCAGTGCAATTTAAAGCCATAATGACTTTTACAACCGTGACTGTAAGTAAATAATTAACAGGTTACTTATATCACCGCTGCCAGTCACCAGAGAGCTGGAAAATGGACATTTACGAAGAAACGGACATCTTGATCCATATGATGTACGAGAGTAACGAAATCCTAAACTAAATGACAAGAGTTCAAGAATTCCTATTTCTTCGATAATATTACTTCTCTACTGTCAAAATAAAATGTGAGCAGGCATCCCGTGCCTGACAACACCGGTGTAATTCTTTAAGATAATGTATTTTTCTGCAATAGCGAACATAAATTCACCACAACGAGTCATTATGCAAACAACCACATCAGTAAAGTACAGGAAGACAACAGAAGGCATTCCAAGCGACTCAGAACTTAAAAATAAATAGTTGAATTGAAACAAGCTTTATTTGAGGGCCAACTTGTTTCCAGCAACGGCTGTGGTGACAATGACAAATGTTCAAATGTTTGTATAGCTTATGGGACTTAACTGCGGGGTCATCAGTCCCTAAACTTACAAACTACTTATGAACTACCTAATACTAAGGACGGCACAAATATTCATGCCCGAGGGGGGATACGAAACCCCCGAACGTAGTGGCCGTGCAGACCGTGACTGGAGCGCCTCAGTCCCCTCGGCCACCGCGGCCGGCGTGACAATGACATTGCCATCCCGTTTCAAGCAGCTGCTATGTCGATAGTGAAATCGTGTTTCACAGTGTTGTGTTTTGAGTTTAATAAGGCCAGAATAAAAATGGCGTCAGTTTCAAATACCAGAAAAAGTGAGCTACTGAACAAGAACAAAGTGCGTTGATAAAACAAACTTCTGCAATCAAACATGCAGTCAAGAGAGACATCACCTCACGTAGGTTATCTTTTTGTTTTTCACAGGTGTATTGCTACAAGCAGTAAGATGTTGTTAGTGTAAAATTATACTAAAATATTTTTTTTGTAATTTTTGGAATGTCAGAATAGCTTGAAAAAATGTTTGTATAGCTTATGGGACGTAACTACGGGGTCATCAGTCCCTAAACTTACAAACTACTTATTAACTAGCTAATCCTAAGGACGGCACAAATATCAATGCCCGAGGGGGCATTCGAACCCCCGACCGTAGTGGCCGTGCAGACCGTGACTGGAGCGCATCAGTCTCCTCGGCCACCGCGGCCGGCGAATAGCCTGAAAATGATGCTCAACCGCGAAACATGTAGTTAAACAAAAAATGTTTACACTTGTAAAAAAATTGTGAGTGGTAGCGGTAATATACGTAACTTGTAAATTATTCCGCCAGTGAATAAGGCAGACTTGAGTTCAACTCACATTGATATCAAGAACATTATACACAGAGAAGGGTCATTGTCTAGCCACTATGAAATTAATTTTTTTATGAAGTATGCTATGCTTACTTTCATTTTTTTTTCTTCAGACACACACACAAACACACACACACACACACACACATACATACATACACACACACACAAACACATGCGCGCTTGCGCATATACTTATGGCTGTGTTTAGTTAGATACCACATAAAATTACAGATCGTTAACAGAACAAAACCAACAAAGATAAACATAGCACGGTACACGTAACGCTGGCAACTAAGATGTAGACACGAGGAAAAATTACACGCACCCAGGCTTGCGTGACCACGTTTCTCTCGTTAGGAAGAGCCATTCAGTATAACATTACGTTAGAGTGAAAGGGAAGATAACTGTGCCCTCCCCAAGCACAGACTGGACGTTATTACGAAGGGAAAGGCATAGACAATGGGTATGGCAACCTCAGAAATGGCTGCTCCTGGTGTACAACTAGTCAGTTGTTTTTCTGTCGCGCTTATCACAAAACATTTCAGAGGCATGGAAGTGTAGGGTCAGTCTGGCGTTTCAAAGGAACCATCCCGGCATTTGCCTGGAGCGATAGAAGGAAATCAAGGAAATCCTAAATCTGGATGGCCGGAGGCGGATTTGAACCACTGTCCTCCCGAATGCGAGTCCATTGTGTTACCATTGCACCACCTCACTTGTCATATTTAATCGAGCAACTACTAACGCAGCATTCGACCCTTAGGGGTTACTTTTCTAACAAGTCTGCAAAAACCTGAGGTTTTCTACATCTAGAACTAGCTGCCACTCATCACCAAATGTAAATATTGTGTGAATCATTACTTCATTTATTAAATTTTAAGTGCCGGAACGAGTCCCTTCAACCATATTCCCCTCCCTCCACCCATGGAAAGTATTTGTGATAAAACAACGAGAAATCATTTTTTAGAAAATACTGTTCTTAAATTCAGTGAGTAATACCTTATAATCATGACCATGAAGCAACGAGGTTCAGTACAAAAAACAGCTGCTACCGCCTGCCTTCGTACCAGAGTCAGTTTGCTCCCTCGCTGTGGTTCATATGCACTGGCACATGTCGGGACTCTACATGCATATGAGATCGCGATTTCAGCCTCTGCCTGCCGCAACTTTCGAAATGTCGCTTTGCAGCTACCACTGTGAACGTGTGTTCAACGTTAATTAATAAAGCATTTAGCGGTTAATGACGATGAAGATATTCCTGCTCCATCTGGATCTCATTCGTTTCCCATTTCCCACGTCACGGAATGTTAATTCCGTGTGGCTTTTGTACCACTGCAATACGACGAAGTTGATAAGAATGCAAGACTTTCATTAAATCCAACTAAGAAACATCCCGATTCAACCAGCTTTCAGACAAAAAATCCACTTCTTTAAAATGGGAACTTTCGTTTGGAAACTACGTTACTACGTCAGCAGACAGACAGAAAGATTCAAGGGTCAAACATAATATAACACACATAACACACCTCCGTTCACCATTGGGAGTTAAAAAATTCCCCCTGTGTGAGCCCCCCTCTGCAGTACAGGCAATACAAACTAGCTACAGGGTCAACGATGTTCTAACAAGGGCGCGAGGCAGCTAAACATTGAAAGGTCTGGAGTCTGATAGGCAAAGGAACGTATCGGCTCAAAGAGCTTTTAGTCACATGTGCTCCATACAGACAGTTAATCAGCAGCTATGACATAAATTACAAATAAAAATATTTTGTGAAAGAACATTACACAGACGCTACGCTGATATTCTAACACGCCTCACGTTATTTATTTGTCATTAATACGCACGTGAGACGACGCCCTGCCATTATATCGCTAAGGTTGTAGACAGTCGTAAACATAAGGCCATCGACCTCAGGCACGAGGAAATTTCTGTACGCTGATGACTTAGCCCTTTCTACGCGGAATATTTGCTTTGAAACTGTGGAAAGAAATCTGACAAGCGCACTTAGAACACTGTCAAGTTACTACAGTCAGAACCAACTCAGACCAAACCCGTCGAAGACACAAGTGTGTGCCTTTAACTTAAGGAACAGGGAAGCTAATCGTGAGCTACATATAAAATGGTCAGGTATCCAATTGCAGCATTATAACACCCCTAAATACTTGGGTGTCACTCTCGATAGGTCTCTGACATTCAAAACTCACTGCAAGAATACCAAAATGAAAATCTCCACGCGAAATAACCTAATTCGCAAAGTATCGGGGACACAGTGGGGCTCACATCCACAGACTATCCGCTCTTCTGCAATGGCGCTGTGCTTTTCTACTGCCGAATATGCTTCCCCAGTCTGGTACAGGTCATCTCATGCCAGACAAGTAGACACTGCTCTCAATGAAACCTGCAGGTTGATCACTGGTTGTTTAAAACCTACTCCAACCGAGAAGCTTTACTATCTGGTTGGAATAGCACCACCAAGTGTACGCAGAGAAGTGGCTGCCAACAAGGAGAGACTGAAAGTGGAAGTGAACAGTGCCCACCCAATGCACGGATATAATCCTCCACAGCAACGGCTGAGCTCGCGAAAGAAGTTCCTAAGAACATCTGAGAAACTCACCGTTTCACCAGAGAAGGCAAGACTGGAGTTATGGAAGAAGATGACGCCTCACCTTCATGGATGGATGCCTGAAGCCGAAGAACTACCACCTGGACACAATGAAAACTGGCTCGTGTGGAAGGCTTTGAACATATTACGATCAGGAGTTGGACGATCCCGAGACTTCTTCAAGACAGAAGACACTTCCTGTGACTGTGGAGAACAACAAATCACAAGCCATATGCTCCAGTGCCCTTTGGTCCCTACATCCGGCACAAAGACTGATCTCCTGCAAGCCACTCCAAACGCCTTGGAGATTACGAAGTATTGGGCCATGTAATATAATTACAATTGTACCTATTTATCAATGTCTGATATGTACGGCTACTGTAAATTTGTATTTTTCTGACTCGAGAATAAATAAATAAACGTAAGGTGATAAGTACCGATCAAAACTTTGGGCCGGCCGCGATGGCCGAGGGGACTGAGGCGCTTCAGTCACGGTCTGCACGGCCACTACGGTCGGGGGTTCGAATCCCCCCTCGGGCATGGATATTTGTGCCGTCCTAGTTAGTAAGTAGTTCATAAGTAGTTTGTAAGTTTAGGGACTTATGACCCCGTAGTTAAGTCCCAAACGCTGTACAAACATTTGATCAAAACTTTGGGACGAAGATCAGCTTATTTTGGGTATACACGAACACACACAAAGACACACACACACTGTAGCTCGCCCATTGCCCCTGGCCATCGAATGACGTTGGCGACTGATTGTCTCGTTCACTTGTGCTGGAACAAAGGCAAATTACAGTTACATTGCGATTCTTGCGAACTAGTTCGTTCGCGAACTACACAAGACTAACAAATGGTAGGTGAGTGCGTGACATTTGCCTGGGTTGCCTGGGGTGTGGGCGGAATGCAGCCGCTTTCCTCAGTCCCCGCGGCTCGCCTCTAATGAGCTGCGTTGGCGGGCATTAACCCCCAGTGTTTTCCCCGCGACTGGGCGGGGACAGCGAGTGAGGCACGAGCTGTCGCGGCGGCGGCTGTGTACCGCAGTCGATCTCGCGGGTCAGCCGGGGCAACGGAGCGGCCGTATCGCTTCCTGCTGCCCTGGCGACGAAAGCCAAGCAGAGGGGCGTGGCCGGCGCGACACCCGACACCCGGCCGACTCGGGTGACGCCGCGCCGGGGCGAAAGTGTGACCGCAGGCCAGTGCTGGGCTGTACTGGCAGGGCAGGAAGCGGGACCCTGCTGTACACTGAGCGAGCCAAAGTCCGGACTGTGCCGAATATAGCTTTTTTTTATCATTTTTTTGCTTCTGAGGGATGGGGCAACATTAATGCAAGGGTAAATTAAGTAATTGTATGTGGACACTTCATGATATTTTTGTATTACTTTTGTTGCTCATATACAAGGTGTCCCATTTATCTTGACGTCCCAATACAATACTCAACTTCTATCTCTTCTTCTCGCTGCTCGCTTCTCTCGGCATCGTCTTCAGTACGATACTAATGCGCTGAGACCTAGTTACTGCCTAGTTCGTAGCCTAGTTCTGACGGGTCGTCCAGAAGCATGTCGGTCTCCTCTCGTAGAGGGCGCGCGTCTCCGTTACTCCCTCGAGGATGGGCGGCGACAGCGTGTGATTGGCTGCCAGTCATCCGCTGCCTTCTCCACGATCGTTCTCTTGCGTCTGGCGTGTGGTGCTGACGTTACGCCACTACATTAATTAATGATGTGCAGTCATATTTCCAAGTATTGGTGAAGAGAGTGGGGTGCTGTTGGTGCGAAGTTCGTGCCAGTTCAGGTTGATTCGGTCCGAGTCGGGGTCGCGGCCGGCTACCTGTGCATACTATGCGGACGGCCGGCCGCGGTGGCCGAGGGGACTGAGGCGCTCCTGTCACGGTCTGCAGGGCCACTACGGTCGGGGGTTCGAATTCCCCCTCGGGCATGGATATTTGTGCCGTCCTTAGAATTAGTTAGTTCATAAGAAGTTTGTAAGTTTAGGGACTGATGACCAAGTAGTTAAGTCCCATAAGCTATACAAACATTTGAACTGTTTTGAACGAAGGGTCTTTCGCGCCCCCCCCCCGTCTCCCAGGAGCTCCCGTTGTTTTTTTATTATTTATTTTTTATATTTTTTTTTAGAATTAGAAGGAGCTAGCGTGATATCACTGCACTGAGTCTTCAAAACTGTGAGACGTTTGTTTGATTGAACTATGCGGACAGTTACACCATGTTCGGAATAAACGGCAATTTACACTATCTGTCTCCACTCTTGTCCACTTCCGTTTTTTTCAGTGTCTGTTCCGTCTCAGAAAATGGTGTAGCATTCATTCTACCTTCCTTTAAATTTCCGTTTAGTTGACGTGACAGATCCCTGTTCTTCATCGTCTGGCCTTTTTTTGTACTAAGTGAGAATGCAAAAGATATAGCAGCTTGTAGAGAGCGCGCGTCTACGGTCACTCTCTCCTGGGTGCGCGGCGCTGGCGTGTGATTGGCTGCCGGACGTCGTCCGCCGTCTTCTCCACGATCGTTCTCTTGCGTCTGGCGTGTGGCGCTGACGTTACGCCACAACATTAATTAATGATGTGCAGTCACACTTCCAAGTATTGGTGAGGAGAGTGGGGTGTTGGTGGTGCGAAGTTCGTGCCAGTTCAGGTTGATTCGGTCCGAGTCGGGCTCGCGCCCAGCTACCTGAGCGTCCTTTGTGGACAGTTACACCATGTTCGGAATAAACGGCAATTTACACTATCCGTCTCCGCTCTTGTTCACTTCCGTTCCTTTCAGTGTCCGTTCCGTCTCAGAAAATAGTGTAGCATTCATTCTACATACCATCAAATTTCCGTTTAGTTGACGTGACAGATCCCTGTTCTTCATCATCAAGCCTTTTTTGTACAAAGTGTAAAAAAAAAAAAAAAAAAAAAAAAAAAAAAAAAAAAAAAAAAAAAAAAAAAATCTTACCGTGATCGCAAGAGAAAATATTAAAATATTCTTTTTGCTCCAATTAAAAAACAAACATGATTTTTTATCTATATTATATGGTTTGAAAGATGTTATTGGTCTTTTTAAAACAGCTATATTTTTATGATGTAATGTCAACAATAAAAAAGTTGAACTCCATGAAGTAAAAGGGACTTCCGTGCAAATTATCCTCTATACAGAGTGTCCCATTTATCTTGACCACCCAAAATATCTCCAGAACAACAACAGCTATTGTAAAACGACTTTCACTGGTATTAGTGTAAGGGGCTCATGAATGTACATATTTTGAAACGTTCTAAAACGAAAGCACATGTGTTTCTGACACAAATTTCTGTGTTTTTAAATGGACGTCCTATATTATTTCATCAGCAATTTACAGTAGAGTTGGCTATTGAGTTGATGTTTCGACTCAGTGAATCGAGTCAGCGAGCTGTTCGACTGAGTGGAAACTAGAAGCGGCACTGTTTCGAAACAACGAATCTTGTGATCCATGTATCGAACGCTACGTACCGTTAATATGCGTTTTGCTGTCCGTCTGCCTGGGTGAGTTCAACACAGCGCCCGGGTTCGAAGTTGTTCTCCTACCGCCTATAGAGGTTTGAAGACGGATACCACCGAGAAAAGTTGTGAAGTCCTTCGGCGTTTTGAGGTAGTTTCGCGTGAACATAGTTCTTATGCATTGTGCTATGTGAACGCATCTTTTCAAAGCAAGGGCAGATACATTCAGCGAGACGAAACCGCATTCTCAGTAAGGAAATGTCAAAAATAACGTTTTTGAATTTCAGTTTAAAGAAACTATAACTGAACCTCTTTTGGCTGACTGAAGATGAATCTGATTATCAGAATACCTATCTGGACACGGAAAAATTGTAGTTCAGTGTTGAGGTTTCGTCACGCAAACTATGAAATGTGTTTCGTTGTGTTGATACTCGTAGTAATACCTTTTGATTGCATTAAATACGTCCTTGGAACAAATCTTAAATATTTTGCTTATATTGATTGGTTAGAAAAGTTATTTATTTCTGGATGCACGTAGACATTTGAACCATGATCTTTCTTGTTTCATTTAAACTTAATTGTGGGATTTTGAAGGTTGGAAAAAGTGTCATGACTTTGGCATTTGAACATTACTATTTTGTGCTTCCTTTGTTTCAGTACTTAGTAAACGTTTATGCTTTAACACGATTGTAAAATCGTAGTAGCAAACAAATTCTGTGCCATTCAGTTCAGTCTACTGAACAACATAATAAAACCCAGTTGATATTTCATAGATGTTTCGTCTTTGCTATATGGCGCTACTGCGCTGTGCCCTGCAGCTTTCTCAGCTCACGTGAATCAGCGAAGGTGGCGGGACGCAGAACGTCTCGTGTTCTGAGTGCCGAAGCAGCGAGTCGACTCACTGCGGCGCCCTGCAGCTGCCGCGGTTCACGTCAATCAGGGAAGGCAGCGCGGCGCAAGACTCTGCGGCACGCCAGATGTTTCGTGTGCCGGAACATGGAGTCGACTCACTAGATTCGGATGATCCATATGTTTCAAAACAGTGAAATGATCCGGACTGCCCATCACTAATCTACAGCATGAGAAATCACATAAACAATGGCGTTGATTGTGGCTATGTAGACTTTCCCGGCGTATTAACTGATCAAGTTCTTCACGGGTTTTCAGTCGGATCATTCTGACATCTGTACACAATATTTCTGCGGTCCAACTGGCCGCCATCATCAGGTGAGGAAGCTAAGCCGCTCTCGCCGTGACTGTCTGAAACAGTGGAACGGCTCACTCTATATACGCAACGAAAGTACGAAGGCGCATGCACTAAGTACAGCTGTTGACCCCTGGCGCGAGAGAAGTTGTAGCGCATCCAGTGGTAGGTAATGTCAAAAACGATACATCGTTATAGATTGCCATTTGTTGCTATATGATTCAGATGCCGATGTTTCTTCAGGTCTGATAATACAGGATTCCACGATTTACTCTGAAAATAACCACTGCCACGATTAATTCTGTTATCTGTTATTCTGATTTCAATAATCGTGGCAGTGGTTATTTTCTGAGTAAATCGTTTTTAACATTAACCACCACTAGAGGCGCACGGGTTTGCACGACCACTACGGTCGGGGGTTCGAATCCCCTCTGGGGCATGGATATTTGTGCCGCCCTTAATGTTAGCTAGTTCATAAGTAGTTTGTAAATTTAGGGACTAATGACCCCGTAGTTAAGTCCATAAGCTCTACAAACATTTGAACATTTTGACCACAGAAATATTGTGTACAGGTGTCAGAATGATCTGGCTTGGAAACCCGTGGAGAATTTCATCAATGGCGTTGATTGCATCGCAATACGCCAATTACATCCCGGGATGTTGGGAAACTTTAAATACGCGAAACGCGCGGCTAGCGCACGTCCTGAGCAGCATGGGGTTCTCGCCTGTCTTCAGGACGTGCGCTAGCCGCGCGTTTCGCGTATTTAAAGTTTCCCAACCTTCCGGGATGTAATTGGCGTATTGCGATGCAATCAACGCCATTGTTTATGTTATTGGTCATGCTATAGATTTCTGATTAAATACGATTGGGGGTCCATTCAAAAACACAGATTTTGACTTCTATATACCAGTGGCAAACAAAGTTATCCCATAATAGTATATTTTCTTGGAAAGGGGTTTTATAGTCTGCAAGCAAAGGGTAACTTGCAGCCGGCCGCGGTGGCCGACTGCGGCGCGTCAGTCACGGTCTGTACGGCTACTACGGTCGGGGGTTCGAATCCTCCCTCGGGCATGGATATTTGTGCCGTCCTTAGTGTTAGCTAGTTTATAAGTAGTTTGTAAGTTTAGGGACTGACGACACGTAGTTAAGTGCCATAAGCTATACAAACATTTGAACAATTGGTAACTTGCAATAAATTTCAACTCTATTTCACTGATGACCAAGAAAGTTGACAGATACTGTATTTGAATTTTTTAGAATGTGGTGAGGGGTGAGTAGCGAACAGATGAGCGGAATGGTGGAGGGAGGAAGGGAATAGGTCGTGAGAGGGGGAGGGAGAGATAAACAAAGAGATGGGAGAGCAAGAGATGGTTTGAAAAAGAAGAAAGGAGGGAAGATGGACTACAAGAGTATATAGTAAACTAGCTGAACCCCGCTGCTTCGCATGCGTAGGCTGGTTGGTCTGCACAAGTTGTTTCTTTTTAATCCTGATGAAAATTCCATTTCTTAATTTTCGTAGTTATAGCTTGAAATTTGAGTTAAAAGCACCATATTTTTGAAAATCAATTTTTGCATCCCTTATTTCACCCTATTATTAGTCTAATTTCCAAAAATATCGAAACATGTGTCTTTTAAATTAGAACCTCGAATCCAAATCCGAAAATTTGTAATTTTAACTTGAAAATTGTCTAAATAACAATAGATTTTCGAAAAACATCCCCTCTCCAATTTAACCCACTTGATGGTTGAATTTCCAAGAATACCGAAACACGTGTTTTTTAACATCTAACCAAGTATACAAATATCAATTTTTTGCAGCTCTAGCATTAAAATTGTATCAAAAGCAACGTGTTTTCAAAAAGAATTTTTGATCCTCTATTTAACCCTCTTACTTATATAATTTCCAAAAATACTAAAAATCATGGATTTTTAATCCTGACGATGATTCCATATCCGAAGTTTCATAGTTTTGGCTTAAAATTTGAGTTAACAGCTACATATTTTTGAAAATAAAGTTTTTGCGTCACCTACTTTACCTCCTAATTTGTCGAATTTCAAAAAATGCCGAAACACGTGTCTTTTAGATTCGAATCCTGAATTAAAATCCGAAATTTCGTAGTTCTAGTTTCAAAATTGCCTAAATATCTGCATATTTTCAAAAAACGTTTCATCCCCTATTTCACCCCCTTACGGATGGAATATCAAAAAAGCGCTTCTTAAATGACGCCTACAGAGGAAGATCAACACCCTCCACAAATTTCAAGTTTCTATCTTCAGTGGTTTGGGCTGAGCGATGATGAGTCAGTCAGTCAGTCAGTCAATCGGGACACTTCCTTTTATATATAAAGATAAGTACCCCAGCATCATCGGGTTTGCAGCTAGTCATTATATAATTACGCGATGACGAAAACTGAAGTAGTTATTTTATTATTAACTAAACAAGAAGGCAAGTGACATAACCCCCACGGCGAGCAACCGCGCGCTCCGCAGCGAGAAGATTTAGACCGCTCGGCTACTCCACCGCGGCTATGGGCTGATCACCACGCAGTTTGGTCCGATAGATTTACAGACATTTGAACATTTTTGGTCTCCAGGTGCTTTTTGTATGTCAGGGACCTATCTAGGCAATAGAAGTTAAGAATCTTGATTGTGGTTTGAAGAGCTGCAGTACGTTCGAAACGCACTGACGAAGAATGTGAGGTAGGCGCCGGTTTAGCCGGTGGCCCTCATCCGTCGGTCGGCGGTGTCGATGATGTCAGACTCGTCAGGGGGGCGGCAGAATCTGGCGGCGGGATCGTGGGAAGGCGGCGTGACGGGGCGGGGGCGGAGGCGGGGGCGGCGGGGGCGACGGCGGCGGCTGCGGCAGCGCCCGCGGCGCGCCGCCCCCCGGCCAATCTCCAATAGCGGCGGCGGCGGCCGGCTTGGTAATCAGCCCGCGTGCCATTGTCTTAGGCGACGCTTGGCAACGCCGCGCCCCCTCCGCTCTCCCGCTCTGTCTCTCTTCGACGCTTCTCCTCCGCCCGTTCTCGGTCATCACAGCCACCGCGGCCGCCGGCTCAAAATGGCTGTCCGGTCCGGCCGAGCCGATTCCTCGGAGGCAGGGAGAGGGAGAGAGAGAGGAGGAAGGCGGACGCGGAGAGGACGGAGGAGAGGCGGAGGATCGGCCAGATAGTATCGTCAATTTATGGCGCCATCGCGGCCATCTGATTGCTCCTCTAAAAGGAGGCGGCGCGGACCAGGGCGGACGGAAGCCGCGCGGCCAGCGTCACAGCTGGTCGCCGACTAGCTGCCTCTCCGGATTCGACGACGGGGTCTTTCGGCCAAACACGCGCGGTCGAATTGAGCGTACGCTCTGGGCAACGAGCGTGGTGAACGAACATGTAATCTAAAATTACATTTGAATCAATGAAAAATTCCAAAATTCAGCTACTGCTTTACCAGTATTACCTTAGCTCCGTACTATAGCAACAGTTATCCATCCGTTGCCATGACTTGCTTGAGTGTTATGAGTTACAGTAGGGTTCATAACATAGACGGGACCTGAAGAATCACTAGACCAAATGTTCAAATGTTTGTATAGCTTATGGGACTTAACTACGGGGTCATCAGTCCCTAAACCTACAAACTACTTATGAACTAGCTAAGACCAAGGACGGCAGAAATATCCATGCCCTAGAGGGGATTCGAACCCCCGGCCGTAGTGTCCGTGCAGACCGTGACTGCAGTACCTCAGTCCTCTCAGTCACCGCGGCTGGCAATCACTAGACCTCCGAGACTATTCTACGTAGTAATTTCAATATCACCTATTGCCTAATAGACCGGAAGGGGCGAACGCCTCCACCGCACGAAACTATGCTTAGGATAACAAGCAATCACAAACAAAACATCATTTCTACACAAAACGCAGCATGTGTCTGCTAGCGCAACTAGGATACTGGCCTATTGTTGTGTGATTCCTAGGCGGGTTATACAGATCGTACCCTTCTAGATGGACAGGTCATAGAGATCGTACACTTCTAGATGCAACCTTTCCAAACAAATATGTTATGCTCAAGATCTTGCCATCGAAAATAACAAAATATTGCCAACCTCTTGATGTTTACTTCTTTAGGCCCCCCAGAGGGCTCACGGTTCTTTCGTGAGTACGTGCGTGGCGAGCACGGGGCCCCCAGCTAATGCAGTCTTCCATCTTTTTTTACTTCTTGGGCTGCATTTCCTTTCCCCCTCCCCTCCTTTCCTACCCTCACTCCTTCCCCTCCCCGCCGGGAGACTGATAACAGTAGTTCAGTCCCCCTATTCCAGACAAACAACCCAACCCAATTTCTTTCGGCAATATATGGAAATGAGCGTATGGCTTTCTTGGCCGGGAGAATCCTTGCGGGATTGTTCGGCCGCCTTAGTGTAAGACTTTTCATTTGACGCCGCGTGGGCGACTTACGTGCCAATGATGATGATTAGGACAACACACAACACAGAGTCCCCTGCCGGGAATCGAACCCGGGCCTCCTGCGTAGTCAGCGACGATACCGCCGAGCTACGGAGGCGGACTCGGCAATATAAGTTCTTTGTCAGAAGGATTACTGATTTTGTAGGACTACAAGATGCAAAATCAAAAGTGAAGGAACATCATCATTAATTAATCGTTAAACTTTACTCTGTGATTTACAATCAATTTGCTGCATCTAAGTGTAAGCCTATGTTGCAATATTCTTTGCGAAAGCCAGGGCATGACATACGCCGGCCGCGGTGGCCGCGGGGCTGAGGCACTTCAGTCACGGTCTGCACGGCCACTACGGTCGGGGGTTCGAATCCCCCCTCGGGCATGGATATTTGTGCCGTCCTATTTCGTAAGTAGTTCATAAGTAATTTGTAAGTTTAGGGACTGATGACCCCGTAGTTAAGTCCCATAGACTATACAAACAATTGAACATTGATCATGACGTACGAATAGCATCATTTGAAAAAGTAATTAGTGTGGCTTCTGATACTGGACTGTGTGAATGCGAAAGTGATTTGAAATGTGATAACATAGTTTTTGGTGCTGCTGACTGAATATGTAATGATACAATGATGCCATTAAATTTCGTTACATTTCCTTCCTATAGTATCTTGTTAGGTACTTTGTTTCTCTCCGTTTAAATATTACTTGAGACACAACGCAACGATTTGCACGGATTATTATTATTATTATTATTATTATTATGATTGCTGTTATTCCAAGCATGGTTTCGTGCTGTTCCGAGAGTTCGAAGTCAAAGGTGTCCCTTGTCAGTAGACATACAATAAAGGGAGATACAATGAATTAAAATTTGTGCCTCGGCCATGATTCGAACGCGGGGCCTTCAGTTAAGCAGACGCTTTAAAGACTAAACCAGAGAGTTTCGTAAAGCACGTCTCCCTGCACAAAACTAACTGCAATTCTGTCTCATGTTCCCGAATGTAATACGTATCAGTGTTGTCGAGTCTCTCCAATAGCAGAATAGCACCCAAGCAAAGACGTTGATGGGAACTATCCTGTCCGTACTTATGATATAGTCGTTATAAATATCAAGGAATAAATGAATTTCCAGAGACATATTTTGCCTCCATATATCAAAGATAGAACCTCTTGAAATTGATTTATAATTTGATATCACTAGATTTTGTTAAACACTTAAATACCGCCCCCGCAATACGGGAATTTTTGCCGTAAATGAATTTCTTTCAAAAGGTCTTCCAAAAAGGCCGCAAAGTAAAAGAGATTATAAAAATCACATTGGCCTTATTTTTCGGGCCTCTTTTGCAAATTATTCGGACAAAAAAGTATAAATAGTGTAAATGTATAACAATAATATACATTGTGTTATTATTTTTACATATTTAATTTCCCGTTATTTTCTTAAATACTATGAATAATGTTAAAATTATTCATATATCTAATTTATATTATTTCTATAGTATTTTTTTGCCCGAGATATTTGTAAAAATCATAAAACTACAATTCCGCGATTTCGTCGGGGGTCATTTGACTTCCCTCTGCAAGTGCCGCCCGGGGCAGACAAGGTCACCGCTGCCGCGAAGAGGGTAATCCGGGTTCGAATCCCGGTACTTCCAAATTTCCACTTGTCGCCGTAGAATTATTTAATTGCCCTAAGGCAGCCAAAGAAGATCATTTTCCTGCTCCCTTCCCCATGATGTAAAAACTTAAATTATAAAACAACTTTAGCAGTCGCCAAATTTTGAGTTTATTATGAACGACACTTTTCGCAGGCTAGGCTACATCATCAGTTGGCAGTTCCAGTGTTTACTTCAGGTACATTGTTCCTGGGAACAAAGCGCTCTCTAAATTTGCCGAGTGTTGATCCCCGTGCCCAAATACTAAACTAGCTGATTTATAAACTTGTACAAGTCATGAACATCTGGGTTAGGTTAGGTGCAGACTCAAGTACACAGTGAAATTTTTTACCGATACCGGCACTCGAACCCGAGTGTCTCGCTCAGTATACAGTTGTGTTACCCACTACGCCACCCTGACACATTTCCTTCACACAACCGCATCCTTCCTCAAATTTTCTCCTCCCTCCTCAAACTCGAACTATATTCCAAAGTTTTTCCACATCTTTCGGAACAGTACTTATGCACAGAATGAAACTGTGATATTGCTTGTAAACGGAAGTGGTGTTCCAAAAGATCTGAAAAGCTTTTACAACGTTGAGTTTAAGAGGACACAATACGCGGATTGAGGCAGAGATGACAATTTCCACTGAGAAATGAGTCGTGGCAGGGTAAATCAGCCGGTTCGGAAAGTACCTTTGTCATGGTGGCGTAGTTCTTAACGCAGTAGTTTAGTCAGCAGGAGACATGGGTTCCAATCCCAGTCTTAGTACCAATCTTTATATGATGGTTGTCTCTGCATTCATGGGATGCTCAGAGTATAAGGGAATCAAGTCACAAGTTCCAAGTAAAGTAGACCGAAGGTTTCCGATAAATAATTAATATTTAAGTGATATAAATGTTGTATAGTATTTTGTCACGTCGTACTAAGATAAATATAAATGCTATTCCATTCTCCCTTTAATTGAAAGGTATAGTTGTGGATTTGTATACTGCTCTTTATTGTAGTTTTCAGGTTATATAACGGAAAATGTAAAGAAAACACATTTCTTGTATATGTGGTTATAATTTTAACCACTATGTCTGCTTGTTACATTATTTAGAAGCAGAAAATTATGTAATTCAAATTCAAAGCAAATGTGTTCACTTTCGTCTGCTTGCTCTTAGGAAGCCATGGAAACACTTGCACACGTTCCAGTTCTTGAAGAAAAAGACAGTGAGGCGAGAAACAGGCAGAATGTAAACCCTCCACATTCATTTTTTTCCTCCTGTTTCGTTATCGGACGTCGTTTCGTATAAAGAGGTCCCTGTTGGATGTTACAGAACTATAGCGTGGGATTATTTTTAGAAGCTTTTCTAGAGACAGTTATGTCGTCTGTGGCAAACAGTAGCTCAACTAATAAAGTTCTTTGTAGATACACTTCAACCTGTCAATGCGTGTTTTTTTTTAATTAGCCTCTGGAATGGCAAGCAGTTTAATTGTAAATATTCAAACTTGCATTTTCACCTCAATGACGCTGGCCTAGTTCCTTTGAAAGTGCACGGCCGATATCCCTTCCCGATCCCTGACAGCCGCGGTGGAGTAGCCGAGCGGTCTAAGGCGCCTCGCTGCGGAGCGCGCGGTTGCTCGCCGTCGGAGGTTCGAGTCCTCCCTAGGGCATGGGTGTGTGTGTTTGTCCTTAGGTTAGTTGACCTTAGTTTAAGTAATTTGTAAGCTACGGACTGATGACCACGCAGTTTGGTGCGATAGATTTACAAACAGATCCCTGAATATATATATTGCACCGTTTCTAATAACCACGATGCGGACGGGGCGTTAAACCCTATCTTCCTTTCTTCTCACGCACGGAAAATTTCAAAAATGTTCAAATGTTTGTATAGTCTATGGGACTTAACTACGGGGTCATCAGTCCCTAAACTTACAAACTACTTATGAACTACTTACAAACTAGGACGGCACAAATATCCATGCCCGAGGGGGGATTCGAACCCCCGACCGTAATGGCCGTGCAGACCGTGGCTGAAGCGCCTTAGTCCCCTCGGCCACCGCGGCCGGCACATGGAAAATTTATCAACAGTATTGTGCACCGCTACACCTGGAGTTTTTTCGCGAGTTCTTCAATCAAACATTTGCAGCAATGAATCGGCACAGACGGCCCAACATCATGACTACAAGTCGCCATTTACAATCGCTCATCATTTTTTTTTTTTATCAGCGATAACTTATAGCCATCCTGTATTTTCACAATTATGGTGGATACATGCACTGTTGTATGCGTCCCAAAATATTTCTCTTTATTAATTACTACAAAAGCATTGTACACTCAAAGTGAACATCGCAAACATAAGCGGTAAAGAATGAATGACCCCTGTAAGAAAGTCATGGTTGCGTTTATTTACGTTGGAAACCGGTTTTCGCTTTACGAGACCACTAATGTCCGACGACTATGAATATCTGCGCCGTGGTTGTGATTGCCTGTGAAAATTGCCTCGTAAACTGAAAGCCGGTTCTAAACTTACAAAACCTCTAGATCATCTAAAACATACTTTACTTCATTGTACAGCAAAGATCGTCGGAAAATATGCAGCACACTCTCCTCCTCGTTTGAGGGTTTCAAAGTGCAAATATAGGGAATTGTTCGATCACAAGTCGTCTGCTTAGAGTTGCGGGCGTCTACTCAGGAAAAAATTTCTATTGTCTAGCAGACTCTGACAGGAACCAAGATCCTAGCTTTCTACGGGCTGTCATTCAAACCCATGTAGTTAAAAGTCAGCTTAGAGGTTCAGTCTGAATATGTCTCTCTAGCTTTTAGAAGTTCATGAATAAACATTTGTATGTAAATTAAACGAAATTTTTCAAACACTTTCAAAACTCATAAACATCAATGCTGTATACAGGGTGTTACAAAAAGATACGGCCAAACTTTCAGGAAACATTCCTCACACACAAAGAAAGAAAATATGTTATGTGGACATGTGTCCGGAAACGCTTACTTTCCATGCTAGAGCTCATTTTATTACTTCTCTTCAAATCACATTAATCGTGGAATGGAAACACACAGCAACAGAACGTACCAGCGTGACTTCAAACACTTTGTTATAGGAAATGTTCAAAATGTCCTCCGTTAGCGAGGATACATGCATCCACCTCCGTCGCATGGAATCCCTGATGCGCTGATGCAGCCCTGGAGAATGGTGTATTGTATCACAGCCGTCCACAATACGAGCACGAAGAGCCTCTACATTTGGTACCGGGGTTGCGTAGACAAGAGCTTTCAAATGCCCCCATAAATGAAAGTCAAGAGGTTTGAGGTCAGGAGAGCGTGGAGGCCATGGAATTGGTCCGCCTCTACCAATCCATCGGTCACCGAATCTGTTGTTGAGAAGCGTACGAACATGTCGACTGAAATGTGCAGGAGCTCCATCGTGCATGAACCACATGTTGTGTCGTACTTGTAAAGCCACATGTTCTAGCAGCACAGGTAGAGTATCCCGAATGAAATCATGATAACGTGCTCCAGTGAGCGTAGGTGGAAGAACATGAGGCCCAATCAAGACAATTCCTGCCCAAACGTTCACAGAAAATCTGTGATGATGTGATTGTACAATTGCGTGAGGATTCTCGTCAGCCCACACATGTTGATTGTGAAAATTTACAATTTGATCACGCTCTCCTTTGGCTTTTTCTCTCGTTTTTCCGGTTTCTGTTGGTCCCAGAGACTTGTTGAAAATAGGTCGATCAAGTAAGTTTTCTAAGTCGACTACTTATTTCGTTGATCTATAATACCTCTCGAAGAAAGCATATGAAAGAAAAGACACAGCCGGCCGTGGTGGCCGAGCGGTCTGCAGCGCGGCAGTCACGTTCTGCACAGCAACTACGATCGGGGGTTCGAATTCCCCCTCGGGCATGGATATTTGTGCCATCCTTAGTATTAGCTAGTTCATAAGTAGTTTGTAAGTTTAGGGACTGATGAGCCAGTAGTTAAGTCCCATAAGCTCTAGAAACATAAGAACATTTTTGAGAAGACTCACATTCTTTCCAGAGAAACTTTTACTCTCAAAAGTGTAGACTGTTACGTAACGTCTTGAAATATCAAAACTTACATTGATTTTTTGCACATGATCTGCAAGTTATTTCCACACCTATCCCTCGTGACGTCATCCTCTGATAATGCGACAGGCTTAATAGAACTAAATCAAAATAATCGTCTTACTCAAGCTGGAGAATAAGACCCCTGCAGTCTTCACCATACACTGCAGTGTTAACTGTTTGCGTTTTCGTTGTCCCGCATCCTATTTCTTGTCACCCTCCGTCCGGTCTACATCTCTGCCGTTTATTCCCTCTCGGCTCGCAGCATCCTACTAACCATTCACCTGACATCTCCTACCCATATATTTCCGTTACGGCCACAATTACGTCTTCCGCTCCATTCTCTTCCCGGATACATTAGTTTCCTTTCCTGCCGTCACCATTGCGTCCAGTCGTTGTTCCCTCAGCCGGGCCTGATTTCAAAAATGTTCAAATGTTCGTAAAGCTTATGGGACTTAACTACGGGGTCATCAGTCCCTATCATTACAAACTACTTATGAACTACTTAATAACTAGGACGGCACAAATATCCATACCCGAGGGGGGATTCGAACCCCCGACCGTAGTGGCCGTGCTGACTGTGACTGGAGCGCCTCAGTCACCTCGGCCACCGCGGCCGGCGGGCCTGATTTTTAGAATGGTTCTGCGAGCCCCTGTCTGATCGTCATTAAGTCCACAGCTATCGTGGTACTTCTGTTTCAGACACTTCGGATGTCTTATTCTGACATCTTCGTGTAGTGAACTTAACAAACAGATGACTGAGCATAGCGTAAACAAGACTCCCTAGAAATTACACAATGGATTTTTTTCCCCGAATATTGATAAGCCAAACGCAAAAGGGAAATTGCCAACAGAGGTAGCAAATTGACTAACATGACGAATATTTTTGCAATAAAAAAATAAAGAATCATATAAAAATGTAAAATAGTTAATTGCTTACAGATTATAAGGGCAACGAATAAAAGTTTAAATATTCTTGCACTCCATGCTGAAGGATGACGCAGCAACCAGTTTTTATGATGAGACAGAAAACAGAGCTCCGTTGCTGAACTTTTATTTGTTGACAATAAAGTTTCGCAATCTTGGTTTCGCTTTCTGTCTGAACTTCATTAGTTATTTGAGGAAAATTTCAAATGTTTCAAGAATACCTGTTGCCAGCTAAGTAAGTAAATGGTGTGTTATAAAGTTCAGATATTCAAGGCCAAGCTATCTTGCTTTATAAAGTTACATTAGCGTGTACAATACATGCAGTCCATTCTTTCATGTTGGAAATATAAGAATCAAATTACAGGAGAAAGTGAACCTTCTCTGTTTTATAATGGTGTATATTCTCATAATGATAAAAGTAGGTCAATATTTAAATAGATTACAATGTTCTGCTTTCTAAGAAAATAATGTAGTATGAAAAATAACGGTCCGATATTTTGAAAATTATAACTCTGAGAATCAGTTTTTTTAATACACGGGGTGAATCACGTAACACTTGTTCTTCAAATTTTGCAGAAATAGAAAGTGCGATTGAAGTGCGGTTTTCACATAATGGATTGGTAAACAGGGGCTCCTATTTTTAGCTAACAAACAGAATGTAATATTACTTAGAAAGTGTATTTTTTATGCAAACATACTGTTTTTTTAAATGGAACAATGGTTGTTTCTATCAAGCACTGGAATTTTTGACACCAGCTGTGTACAAAGAATTTTGAATGACATTTTATCACGTTTAGTTTGGCAGCTACAATCGTTCAAAGTTTCGGGGGCGGAGGCTGCGATAGCGTAGCTGACTAGCAGAGTGGCTACCCCTGGGGCACGGCCCACTGTCTCATAACAACCAGCCAGTCAACTACGCTATCGTAGCCTACGCCCAGAAAACTTTGGATGGTTGCAGCTACCAAACTAAGAGTGATAAAAATGCCATTCAAAATTCTTTGTACACAGCTGGCGTCAAAAATTCCAGTGCATGATAGAAACAACCTTTGTCCCATTTGAAAAATTGTATGTTTGCATAAATAATACACTTTCTAGGTATTTTTATAATCTATTTATTGGCTAACAATACGAGTCCTTGACTTCCAATCCATTCTGTGAAAACTGCACATCAGTCGCACTTTCCGCTTTCGCAATATTTGCGGTGCAAGTGTTAGGTGATTCACCCTGCATATGTTATACAAACTGACCAAGACAGAAGAACTGATCAACTGACGTAATTTCAAAGCAGATTTCTACACTTCTCTTTTATGTGTTTTGATCATATACCATTTAGGTCCTAGTACATTACATTTTCAGGAATATTTTGAAATTTACTCTTTTGGAGTCTTTATTTTGATAAAGTTTACGTTACTAGAGGTGAACAAAAAAATCTGTAAACTCTGACCTACAGGCCTCGAGAAGCCTATCCGATACCGACCGGCCACCATGTCATCCTCCCGAACGCGTCAGCGGATACATTATGGAGGGAAAAGTGATGAGCGTTCCGCACTCCCAGTCGTTGTGTCGGTTTTCGTGACCGGGGCCGCTAGTCCTCAATCAAACAGTCCCTCAATATTGGCTTCATAATGACTGAGAGCGCCCCGGTGGCCAACAGCGTTCGGCGGACTCTGAAGGTCACGCAACAAAATGCTAGCCAAGTTCGACATTTCTTAAATTCGTTGATACAGCGGGAACCGATGTATCCACTGCGGAACGGCCTTAGCGAAACAGGAAAGTAGCAAGGGAAAAACCGAGAAGACGGATAAAATTACGATTTAATGTTTATCTTGCACGTTGCTCTGTAATACTGTTGATGCCCAGGTTAGTTCAACATATCGGTATCGACAGTGCTCCCGTAACAATTCGTGTGTCATAAAACTCCTTCAGAGTACGTTACCAGTATATGAATGATCTCCAGTTAGAAATGAAGTGGGAGATGGAAGACGCAAAATAGGAGGCGTTGTGATCAGGAAGGAGTTATTAGACACGAAGGCTATGCACGAACATCTCCCATATCCAGAAACGGCATTAAGCAAAGCGTTGCCGCGGCGGATTAGCCGTGCACACTGGGGCGCCGAGCTGCGGTGCGCGCGGCCTTTCGCCGTCGGGGCTTCGAGTTAGACTTGCGCATAATAGTTCGCGATCGGGAGCGCTCACTTTAGTTCGCGGCTCGCTCTTTTAGTTCGTCCGCTCCCGGCGACGGCTGAGCGGCGTGGTCTGCAAATGCAGGTGGAGTGAGAAGTTCCCCCACCTAGCTGCTTCATGCGCTTGCTGCTTGAGCCGCTAACGATATCACGCAAACCAAAAGAAACAGTTTGTGGATAATTTCTCGCGTTTAAGTTTAGAGTTATCTTTATATCTTGGCATTATGGAATTTATTAGTCAGGTATATTAGTCAGGTATTGCAGAGTGCAGAACAAATCAAAACAGATATTTTGTAGCACTGAACTATGTAATCTGGCAGGCAGACGCTCACCTCGAAATGACTCGTCAGCAGAAGGCAAACACGTGATTTTTAATTCTGTTACGCGCCCTCTCGCTAGTGTCCGTCGGTCTTCGGAAAAGAATCCAACGAACTATTAAGCAAGATACGTTTGGCATGTTCGTCCGCTGCTCCTAGTTCGTCCGCCCTTTTTGGCTTTTGCTACCGCTACTAAAAGAGCTCCTTTTAGTTATGACAGTTTTTTTTATATAATGATCATTGTTGCCAAAGCGTGTGCTATTACCGTATTTTTGGGCAATTTGACATCAAATACTTAGGCAAATAAACCAGTTATTTACACGAATGGGTGATACAATGGTATTCAACTACTTTGCATACAGAGTAATCGTAGTACTTTATTTTTTAAATAGATTTCTTGTGGGCCGGCCGCGGTGGCCGTGAGGTGAGGCGCTCCGGTCACGGTCTGCACGGCCACTACGGTCGGGGATTCGAATCCCCCCCCCCTCGGGCATGGATGTGTGTGCCGTCCTTAGTCTTAGTTAGTTCATAAGTAGTTTGTAATTTTAGGGACTGATGACCCCGTAGTTAAGTTGCATAAGCTATACAAATATTTGAACATTTCTTGTGGCAGTGAACTATGAAACTACAGCTGAGCTGCATCTCAGCTCGAAATGAAGGTAACAGGCAGAAGGGAATCACGCGATTCTGCGCGCTCTCGTCCTCTCGCTGTTCCTCGCCAGTCTTTGGAATAGGAGCGGACGAACTTAGAGGCGAGGGATCTGCGAAGTAGTTCGCCTGTGGGAGCGCCCTTCCGAACTAGTTCGTTCGCGAACTACACAAGACTGGTTCGAGTCCCCCCCGCGGGCATGGGTGTCTGTGTTGTCCTTAGGTTAGTTCACCTTAGTTTAAGTGGCTTGTAAGCTACGGAATAATGAAAATGTTCAAATGTTTGTAAAGCTTATGGGACTTAACTACGGGGTCATCAGTCCCTAAACTTACAAACTACTTATGAACTAGCTTATACTACGGACGGCACAAATATCCATGCCCGAGGGGGGATTCGAACCCCCGACCGTAGTGGCCGTGCAGACCGTGACTGAAGCGCCTCAGTCCCCTCGGCCACCGCGGCCGGCACGGAATAATGACCCGACATTTGAGTATGATAGATTTACAAACATTTACACATTTTTGAAGCAAAGCGTTTCCGTGAGCCTTGCCTTTCCGGCGCACCGTGATTGAAATGACGACCGAGCGGAAAATATTTTAGGGAGGGAAACCGAAAACCGAGATAGGAGGAAAGAGCAGTGTGTGTTAATTAAAACAGCAGAGGGGCGAGAGGGAATAATGAAGGCGCGGCCAGGCGGCGTGGAGCGGCGCTCGTAATGCATGTGGGGACCGTGATGGGGAAAAAAGGCGACGCGGAGCGCCGCTGCCGCCCAGCGCCCGAGGCGGGGGCGGCGGTGGTGGGGGAAACGTGGCGGGAAGAGGGGGGGGGGGACCTTGAGGCCGCGCACACAGCGGCGGCGCGCGCGTCCGAGGCCTAGCCGAGACACTGCTCCCGCGTACCTTCAATCGCTGTTTGCACTATAGTCCACATAGTTGACTTGCGACAGTCACCAACTGTACGAATATTCAAAACAGTTTATTGCCACATGGATAAAATCACAGGGATTACGTTCCACACGTAGGCATAAAAAATGTTCAAATGTTTGTATAGTTTATGGGACTTAACTACGGGGTCATCAGTCCCTAAACTTACAAACTACTTATGAACTACTTACGAACTAGGACGGCACAAATATCCATGCCCGAGGGGGGATTCGAACCCCCGACCGTAGTGGCCGTGCAGACCGTGACTGGAGCGCCTTAGTCCGTAGGCATACAGCCAATATATGAGCAACACTTATAAAAGAGAACTTTAGAAATCTGCTTTGAAATTACGTCAGCTGATCAGTTCTTCTATCTTGATCAGTTTGTTTGTACTGTATAACAGGGTGAATCACCTAACACTTGCACCGCAAATATTACGGAAAGTGTGATTTATGTGCGGTTTTCACAGAGTGGATTGGCAGTCAAGGACTCGTATTGTTAGCCGATAAATAGATTGTAAAAATACCTACAAAAGTGTATTTTTATGCAAACATATAATTTTTCAAATGTAGCCATAGTTGTTTCTGTCTTGCACTGGAAATTTTTGACACCAGCTGTGTACAAAGAATTTTGAATGACATTTTTGTCACGTTTAGTTTGGCAGCTACAACCGTTCAACGTTTCAGGCAAACAAACGATAATTTTAGATTGTCGGGGAAAATTAGTTTTATATGATTTTATTGGCCATTAATTTTACCAACTTCTTGAATATTAATTGGAACTAACTTTGTAATACTTCAAACGAATCGTTCTTTTTTTTTTTTTTTTCATTAGCGCGGACCGTACGCGACTGGAATAGGAGGAAGTGACAATGATACGCGAAGTACCCTCCGCCAAACACCGTGACTGACTTGCGGAGTACGGATGTAGATGTAGTTCGTATCTTCAGCTAACAGCTACGAATGGTCTTTTTTTTATTATTATTCATTTCGCTAGTGAATCTGAATCTTCTGAAGATGGTCCGAAAAGACTGAAACATGCCAATTAAAATACACTACTGGCCATTAAAATTGCCACACCAGGAATAAATGCAGATGATAAACGGGTATAACAGAGCTTGGATGGCGTGTGCAGGTACAGATGCCCAAGCAGATTCAACACGACACCACAGATCATCAAGAGTAGTAACTGGCGTATTGTGACGAGCCAGTTGCTTGGCCACCATTGACCAGACGTTTCCAATTGGTGAGAGATGTAGAGAATGTGCTAGCCAGAGCAGCAGTCGACCATTTTCCGTATCCAGAGAAGCCCATACAGGACCTGCAACATGCGGTCGTGCAGTAACCTGATGATCCTTCGCAGGGATCAAATGAAGACTAGAGCCACGGGTCGCAACACAGTTGAAATGTAACGGCCACTGTTCAAAGTGCCGTCGATGCGAACAAAAGGTGACGGAGACGTGTAACCAACGGCACCCCATACCATCACGCCAGTATGGCGATGACGAATACACGCTTCTAATGTGCGTTCATCGCGATGTCGCCAAACACGGATGCGACCATCATTATGCCGTAAACAGAACCTGGATTCATCAGAAAAAATGACGTTTTGCCATTCGTGCACCCAGGTTTGTCGTTGTGTACACCATCGCAGGCGCTCCTGTCTGTGATGCAGCGTAAAGGGTAACCCCGACAATCTAAAATTACCGTTTGCTTGCCTGACCAGAGGACCATCGTCTCGTGGAGGCGAAATAATTTTCCGTGTCCTGCATTAATTAATATATTAAATTGGCAAGATGGCGATCAGCCACAACGGCTATAGGAGCCGTTAAGTTCAAACCCGGAGAGCCAACGTCTTCGCGGAAGGAGACTTCTGTTTCCGTCGTCTTTGACGAGTTGCCGCCAAGACAGGCCGCCACCCTAGGAGTCGTGAAACTGGGCCTTGCAGGCCAGAACGTACTCTAACTGTATTCTGAGTCAGGTTGGTAACACGTCACTAGTTTGCCGGCGGAAGAATCAGCGGTGCGAAACTCGCGTTAACAAAACTGTCGTATGCGACGTGGCCGCTCTCAGTTCGGCAGTTACTTCAAATGCTTGCAGTTCTTAGGAGGACAGGTCCGCGATCGCCTATTGTGCAGAAGCCGCCATGCTCAGTCTTGGTGATATTTCGTTGACTGACAGGGACTTCACAGTTCCACGGGGCAGGTATTCGCGATGAAAGTGAAATAACTGCATAACGAGAGTTTAATAAATATGCAACGGTCTGCATATCGGGCGATAGGCGCGATGATTACTAAGATGATTTTCCTTTAGTTTTTGTGCCGCCCCTGTTTCGGGCTCAATCTGACAAACGGAAATTTTCATGAAACTCAACACGCTCTCTTTCTCTCTCGTTAAAGGCTGGTCGAAAAATTTGAATGTGCTTCATTTTAGATGTTTGCTCTCTATTGTAGGTCTTGTCCTGCAGTGGGATTCACTAAATGTAACGGACTACCTCGTAAATCTATATGCTACTTACAGAATACAGAGATTATTTCAATGAACTGTCCGACTTGGCTGTAGCCTTCCACTGTTGCTATCATTTTTATTCATTTACAAAATAATAGAAACCCCTGCTAGAAGAGAGGAGCCGGCCGCGGTGGCCGAGGAGACTGAGGCTCTCCAGTCACGGTCTGCACGGCCACTACGGTCGGGGGTTCGAATCCCCCCTCGGGCATGGATATTTGTGCCGTCCGAAGTATTAGCTAGTTCATAAGTAGTTTGTAAGTTTAGGGACTGATGCCCTGGTAGTTAAGTCCCATAAGCTTAAACATTTAAACATTTAGAAGAGAGGAATCCTATGCTGGCAACGGTCACAGAAACAGAAGATTAACAGGTAAGTCAGGCAGATTGATTTAAGTCATAATCTCGTTTCTTTGACCCCACAACCAACCATAGGAAGAGACAGGCGCTAGAACAGGCCTCCCAATGCTGGAGACGTAAAACTCGTCTTCCGAGAAGACGACAGCGCAGTCGGTCATTTGGTTTACGACGACAGCGACAGTGCGGGCTCGAGCACTCTCTCTCTCACACACACTCGAACGCGGCCTGGTGTCGGGCTCTTATGAGCCACGTGTGGCAGGGTCGACGCGCCGTCTGGAGTCGCCGCTGACGCACACATCGACGCGGCCGCGGTGAAGGCCACACCTGACAGCGCCACACTCGGAATCGCGGGTGCCCGCCGCAACACTGTCTGCGAGACGGACCACAGGTGCCATCAACTGCAGTAATCCTGCGACTGACCCTTACAATGGAAACGGAAGACTATCAAGTAGAAAGCATCACGCGAAAATTTTCCGAAACGAGCAGATGGTCTTGAAATCAACGACACAGATACCAAAGTAATGATCGTAGACCACCCTAATTACAATCAACCTGTCAACTCAAGAATTGCTGGTTACGAGGTCGGCAGTCGTTTCGAATATTTACGATCTGTTCTCACAAACAGCCGACATTGTGAGCAGGAGGTCCTTGGGTGCATTTCGATAGTGAAATATCTTACAGCAAAACGCATTCGCATCTGAAAGTTCTCCTCGATCACCGCCCGATGAACCTCATCCCTCTCATCTTCCCCGCCGTGACCTACACGGCTGAAACTTGGGACAATGAAGACTGTGGATCGTCACGGCCGCGGCGGAGTGGCCGAGCGCATTGAGGCGCTATGCTCCGATGAGCGAGGCCGTTCTCGTCGGGAGTGCGAATCCCCCCTCGGGCACGGATGTTTGTGCTGTCTTTATATAAGTTAGTTCATAAGTAGTTTGTAAGTTTAGGGACTGATGACCCAGCAGTTAAGTCCCATAAGCCTTACAAACATTTAACAACGGATCGTCACGATTCAAGCTACAGAAATGTGGCGCTGTGAAAATTACTTCCAATACCAAGGACAGAACTAATTAATCGACCCAGAGAAGTTCGAAATCAGTCGAATTTCATCAACCAAATTCAGCTGAAATATTTCTGTCTTGGGCATGCCGATTTTCTTGATGCAAAGTCATCCGGATCAGGCTCGAAAGATCGACTTTTCACTCTTTTATTTATTTTCTGTTATAACTTGAGTAGACGCGAATCCCTTTAAATGCGCCATCACCTCGTAGTTTCACTGATGAATGTAATAATTTGTTCGACATGCCTTTCATTGTAGGTATGTTTCATCTAATGTAATGCGCAATTATAGCCATACTTGTATTTATGAAGAAGACGGATTTATATACGTCGAAACCATGGTAAAGTTTCATTAAACCATTATTGTTGCAACTGGTTGATTATTAACTTGCTATTATTATTACTTCGTTTTGAGTTTGAGAGAAATGTCACATTGTCACATCCTGATCCAGAATAGTAAAGAGTATCATTTGGATGAGGTTGTACGTACTTTTCCCTTGAAATTCGAGACGTTCGCATGTCCGTGATTGTGAAATCTGTCAATCGCTGCAGTTTCCACTACGATTCTATGTCGTGGCTTGAAAATATAGGGAAACATCTCCATGCATAAGGACATTGCATGCGCTGGCATTTTTTTGTGTTACGCACGATGTTCACACACCAGGATAACGAAAGTCACTTAGCACGAATGGAACCAAAGATATCTCATCGCCTTTCTTTTTGAATACATTACTGAGAAAAATGACGAAATACTTCAGCGCAGAGGGCTATACAGTATTTCAAAATGCTACATTATCGTAAGACATATTCCTCCCGCACAAAGGCTTACCACTACTCTTGCAGGAAAAGGAAAAAGTGACGCTGGTACACAAAGGACTTTCCGCCACTCCGTGTAAAGTGGCTTTTGCGGTGTATGTATCTATAAATGAAGATGTATTAGTAATAGTTCAACCAACGACCTATTTTCGGGTTCATCTAAAAATTCAACGAATAACGTCTTTCTTTTAATGATTTCCACCCCAATTCGTGCAACATTTCCGTGACGCTTCCCCCCCGTAACGTGATGAGACAAAACGAGCTGCCCTTCTCTGAACCTTCTCAATATCGTCTGTCAGTCCCGCCTGGTGAGGGCCCCACAATGGGCAACAGTACTCTAGGAGAGGACGCACAAGTGTGATGTAGGCAGTCTCTTTGGTGCATCTTCGAAGCGTTCTGCCAATGAAACGTAATACTTTTGATCACATAATATATATCAAATTTAATGCCAGAAACAGTCTGTCTGTACGATCCTTCGAATGTGGCCGTGCTTGTTGAACAAACGCCCCGTGTGACAAGTGAATAAAATGCAGATGGTTTCCTGGTAGCGCGCTGTCTTCTAGCGTACCCAAATGAAGCATTGTTCCAGCTGAGGATCAAGATGCGAGTCTCGGGACAAGGCACGGCGGCCGCCGTCACAAAAGCTCCCCGGCAGAACGGCCGCGCAGCATCTGTCTCGCGGCGATCGCTCCACTTAGTCTCAGGGTCGCCACGGCCGTCGAGATGGAACTAACGATAATTACAAGAGATTACAGACTTCTTGTTGGACAGTAGCCGGAGAAACCGCCGGAAATTACGATGCAATAAACGTTTATGCCTGAATTGCATTTTCATGAAATAGTGCAGCGACAGCTCTCGTTTACGTCCAGCGCGCTAAGGCGCATAACAGATGCGGAGAGCGCGCCAGATCGTCAGCCCGGAGTGTCGGCCACTGGAGGCTGTAATTACGTGGTGGTGTCGCTGCAGGAACGTGATGTCGGCCCCGTCGGGAAGTTGTAAATCACGTTCTGCGAAAGTAACGCGGCGAATAAGAAAATGAAGGTGGAGCAGTTGAATCGACAGACACGCACTACGAACGTGGAACCGGAACTGGACTCCCCGTCATGTCGAATCACATTTAACTGTTTACACGCTTGGTCAGGACCAAATTTGAAATTATTTATATCTAAAACCCGTTACATAATAATAATAATGTCGTGTGGCTCATTGGCCAGGTGAAGGTCTTTCAATTGGACGCCACTTCGGTTGCTTGTATGTCCCTAACCTACCCGTTATCCAATCGGGGAAAGGGGACCTACAGCTTAACGTGGAATCCGAACCACATGTCGTTTCTGGCGACTCCTCACATGGTTGAGAGGTGAAGGATGGGTTAAAGTGCAGACTGAAAAAAATCCGAGGTCCGACCAGGTTTGTCACACCTTGATACTTTTTTTGAGGGGTTACACGGAAACTGTCTCAGTAACATTTAGCCTCTTTCTTGTGAAAACAATTTTACCTTAAAATTTTTGTGTGTCTAGAATGAGTGGTCCAAGAAACTGATTATAACGGGAAATCTTTAACATCTGGCACGTCTAATGATCATATCATTTTTTCAAAAATGTTCAAATGTTTGTTAGGCTTATGGGAATTAACTGCTAGGTCATCAGTCCCTAAACTTACAAACTACTAAAGAACTACCTGAAAGTAAAGACGACACAAACATCCATGCCCGAGGGGGGGATTCGAACCCCCGACGGGGAACGGCTTCGCGCATCGTAGCATAGCGCCTCAATGCACTCGGCCGCGGCTCATTATATTACATAAAAAGGAAAAAAATGGAATAAACCAGGTTAGAAATAATTTAATAACAATAATGTTAATAGTTTAATTCCTTTATTGACAGACATTTTTGACCTCATTCTTAAATTAGTCTAACTGTTATCGTCGATAAGATTATCGAGTTGACACTAGGGTTTCCCCCTATCCAGGTCTACTGGTATTTCATACTATAGATATATGAACCTGGGCTTACTAACACATCAATCTTTTACCGTTTCAACCTTTTGACAGATTCCCGTTCAGTTTTTTTATATCTGTCTTCCTCACCGAACATAAGCTTTAGAATTTTTCAAAATTCATGCGGGACGAAGTCGCGAGCAAAGCATAGTTATTACTGATATCCATCGTACGTCATAGACTATTATTTTAAAAGCCTCATTTCACAAACAGTGAGGGACAAGGTATTCAGGTGCGCAGTTTACTCTAGATTGAACAAAGCAGATGAAGAAGAAATGAACCTCTTTTCCACGATCGATTTTATTTTATCAACTGACTGCTCTAGACGAGTGGATCTAGAGCAGCGCACCTGGCATGTTATTCTCTACTACGATGCTCATCTGTTCCCAGTGTTCGTTTTTGTTTGAACGTCTGCTGTGTTGTCAATAAAATTTTTCTGGGCCAAAAATCCCCGAAGAATTTTATTAACGGTGACAAAGTACGTGGAAGCTTTCGTTTACATCTGTCTGCTGTGTTGTTTCGAACCTTTGCGGTCTGCTTTTACGTAGAAACGAAAGAAAGGAATTAAGATACTTGTCATACCGTGGGATCAACATTAGTGTTCCTCTGATGTAGAACTCTTCCGCCTGTGAATGGAACCTGCATATGACAGTCATCTTCAGCTCTTCGTCGCTGGCCGGAAGATTAGGAATTTCTTGAGATGCGAGAAAAGATGGAATGCTTACTGTAGGTGTTCTGCTGCTGCCTGACGATGCTCGTCCTCTTACGGCTCGGTCCACAGCAACTGTTTTTCAGAATTTCGGCTGGGAGCTGCCGGGTCATTCAGCATAAAGTCCTGACCTTCCTGCCCGTGATTTCCGTCTTTTCTTGTACCTTAAGAAAGTCCTGACCCGTCGTTCTCGTCGCATGATGACAGTGGATTCTAACAGCAGCACATGTACTGCACACATTTCTCCCTCCTGTACACAGATCCAGTTCCCACCTCTATCCATCTGTTCCCCTTTTCCATATGTCCATATCCCGGCGTCACTGTTTTCCATCTCCTTCTCCCACTTTCACTGTCAACATAATCCTGTCCCTCTCACTCTCCAATTCTTCCACCCCTCTCTCTCTTTACCCTGATCCATGGCCATCTGCACATGTAACTGTTACTTTTTGTACGCATTTCCTCTTCGCCAGCTCTTCATCCATCTCATCCTCCCTTAATCTATTACCATCTCAGCCTCAACTCTCGTGTCCATCTCCCCTGTCTCTCTGTCCAACCCTTCATGTTCCCTCCTTCCTCCCCACTTTATCTGCCAGTCTTCTCCTCAAGTATGGCTCATGCCAACACTCCCCCACTTTTCTCTCTGTCCATCTCTCCCTCACGTGTATCTTCCTACACATTACGTGTTTGCCTATCTGCTCCTCATCCCTGTCTCTCCATTCCATCTCATCCTCTCACTTATATCTCTCTCTTCTTTTCCACTTCTTCTCTCCTTGCCCTACATCCAAAAGTATGTATATCATCCCACTGTATCAATTTCTTCCTATCCTTTCTCTAATTCCATCACCTAGCGCTCTTGTTTGTCAATCTTCTGATCGCCTCTTCACTGTCCATCACTTTCCGCTCTCTCTCTCCCTCCCTCTCTGCACATCCTCTCCTTCACGTCAACCACTCAGACCAATTCATACCTCCTCTCGTACCTACTTCTCCCTGTTTATCTCCTGCTGCCCACTCTCTGTCTGTCCAACTTCTCTATTGTCCACTTCACTCTCCTCATTCCCTCTGTCCATTTCGTCCCCTCACTGTTTCTTGCTCCTGAGATGTAGACTGCCGTGGACAGCAGGTCGATTAGGTGTGCTGTAGTATGGCCACACAGTACACAAGTTGCGCAGTGCAGCCTGTATGGTAGGGAGTTGGAAAAGACGTTTTTGGCCGTATTTTGCAGCTAAGAGGTTATAAACCCCATGGTAAAGATTCTCGTGTTGCAAGCAGTATGAGTATTAAATTTGGTTGAAATCGATCCAGTACTTTCAGAGGAGATGTGGAACATAGATACAATCATTTTTATAAAATGTGAATATGCAGGGTGTTACAAAAGGTACGGCCAAACTTTCAGGAAACATTCCTCACACACAAAGAAAGAAAATATGCTATGTGGACATGTGTCCGGAAACGCTTAATTTCCATGTTAGAGCTCATTTTAGTATTTCTCTTCAAATATAAATTGAAATAATTCGTGCAGACAATTGTCAAAATACCCAATTGTTTCGTTAGTATGTACTGTACTTCCTCGATTCACCGCCAGTTGGCCCAATTGAAGGAAGGTAATGTTGACCTCCGTGCTTGTGTTCGTGTTCTTCCACCTACGCTCACTGGAGCACGTTGTCATGATTTCATAAGGGATACTCCACCTGTGCTGCTAGAACATGTGCCTTTACAAGTACGACACAACATGTGGTTCATGCACGATGGAGCTCCTGCACATTTCAGTCGACGTGTTCGTACGCTTCTCAACAACAGATTCGAACAGATTCGGTGACCGATGGATTGGTAGATCCGGACCAATTCCATGACCTCCACGCTATGCTGACCTCAACCCTCTTGAGTTCCATTTATGGGGGCATTTGAAAGCTCTTGTCTACACATCCCCGGTACCAAATGTAGAGACTCTTCGTGCTCGTCTTGTGGACGGCTGTGATACAATACGCCATTCTCCAGGCCTGCATCAGCGCATCAGGGATTCCATGCGACGGAGGGTGGATGCACGTATCCACGGAGGACATTTTGAACATTTCCTGTAACAGAGTGTTTGAAGTCACGCTGGTACGTTCTGTTGCTGTGTGTTTCCATTCCATGATCAATATGATTTGAAGAGAAGTAATAAAATGAGCTCTAACATGGAAGTTAAGCGTTTCCGGACACATGTCCACATAACATATTTTCTTTAGTTGTGTGTGACGAATGTTTCCTGAAAGTTTGGTCGCACTTTTTTGTACCACCCTGTATATATAGGGTGTCACAGCTATCTTGGTCAGCCGGCCGCGGTGGCCGAGGTGACTGAGGCGCTCTAGTCACGGTCAGCACGGCCACTACGGTCGGGGGTTCGAGTCCCCCCTCGGCCATGGATATTTCTGCCGTCTTTAGTCTTAGCTAGTTCGTAAGTAGTTTGTAAGCTTAGGGGCTGATGACCCCGTAGTTAAGTCCCATAAGTTGTACAAACAAACATTTGAACATTTTGTAACTTGGCCACCCAAAATATCTCTGGAACAACAGCAGCTGTAGTAAAACGACTTTCACCGGTATCAATGTAAGGCAGGGGCTCATGAATGTACATATTTTGAAACGTTCTAAAACGAAAGCTAATGTTTTTAACGCAAAATAAGTTACGTTTTTTTATTAAATGAACACCCTATATTATTTCTTCAGCGATCTATAACATGACAAATCACATAAACAATGGCGTTGATTGCATCATAACACGTCAATTACATCCTGAGATATTACGAAACGAAGTTGACTCTTGAAATACGCGAAACGCGCGGCTAGCACACGTCCTGAGACTCAGGCGAGAACCCCATGCTGCTCTTCCACGACACCCTTGAAGAAGGCTAGCAGGTGTCTGGCCGAAATATCGAGTGATTTATTAGACGACTACCGGCTGCATACCCGAAACTTCTGTGAACATTCTATCCGCCGCGAAAATTTTAAAGTTTACAGGGATAAGTCATTTAGGACCACACGAAGGCGTACTAGCAGTCGTTTTCCTCACGAGCCATCAGCGAGTATATGAGGAGGAGGAAGAAGTGATAATGGTAGACACGGTAGCCTCCGCCACATACCGTAAGGTGGCTTGTGTAGTATAGAGTTCTCTAAATCCCTCTAGGCAAAACACGGGGTGGTTGCTTCCAAAGCGCACGCTCAATTTCCGTCCCCGTTGTTGTTGTGGTCTTCAGTCCGCAGACTGGTTTGATGCAGCTCTCCACGCTACCCTGTTCTGTGCAAGTCTCTTCATCTGAGAATACATTCGGCAACCGACATCCTTTTGAATCTGCTTACTATATTCTTCCCTCGGTCTGCCTCTACGATTTTTACCCCACACGCTTCCATCTAATGCTAAGTTGACAATTCCTTGATGTCTCAGAATGTGTCCAACCAATCTATCCCTTCTCTTAGTGAGGGTATGCCAGAAACTCCTTTTCTCCCCGATTCGGTTAAGCACCTCCTCATTAGTTACGTGATCTACCCATCTAATTTTCATCATGTACCCTCGCTAACGGAGGACATTTTGAACATTTCCTGTAACAAGGTGTTTGAAGTCACGCTGGTACGTTCTGTTGCTGTGTGTCTCCATTCCATGATTAATGTGATTTGAAGAAAAGTAATAAAATGAGCTTTAACATGGAAATTAAGCGTTTCAGGACACATGTCCACATTAAATATTTTCTTCCGTTGTGTGTGAGGAATGTTTCCTGAAAATTTGGCCGTACCTTTTTGTAACACCCTGTATAAGTACATAGATTCGTCTAGTCAATTGAAGCCAGATACTTGACAGAGCATTGAAAGACCTAAGTCGAAACAAGGTCCCTGGAGTAGATGATATTCCCTCTGAGCTACTGGGAGAACCAGCCATGACAAAATTGTTTCACCTGGTGTGTAAGATGTATGAGACAGGTGAAGTACCCTCAGACTTTAAGAAAAATGATATAATCCACATTACAAAGAAATCAGGTGCAGATAGATGTGAAAACTACAGAACCATCAGTTTAATAAGTCATGGTTGCAAAATATTAACACGAATTATATACAGAAGGATGGAAAAACTGGTAGAAGCCGACCTCGGGGAAGATCAGTTTGGGTTCAGGAGAAATGTAGGAAGACGGGAGGCAATACTCACTTTACGGCTTATCCTAGAAGATAGATTAAGTAAAGGCAAACCTACATTTCTAGCTTTTGTAGATTTGGAGAAGGCTTTTGACAATGTTGATTGGAATAAACTCTTTTAAGTTCTGAAGTAAGCAGGAGTAAAATATAGGGAGCGTAAGGTTATTTACAACTTGTACAAAAACCAGACAGCGGTTGTCAGAGTTGAAGGGCATGAAAGGGATGCAGTGGTTGGAAAGGGAGTAAGACAAGGTTGTAGCCTTTCTCCAGTGTTATTCAATTTGTACCTTGAGCAAGCTGTAAAGGAAAGCAAGGAAAAATTTGGTGAACGAATTAAAGTTCAGGGGCAAGAATTAAAAACGTTGCGTTTTGCCGACGACATAGTAGTTCTGTCAGATACAGCAAAGGACCTGGAAGAGCAATTGAACGGAATGGACAGTGTGCTGACAGGTGCATAAAAGATGAACATTAACAACAGCAAAACTAGGGTAATGGAGTGCAGTCTAAGAAAATCAGGCGATGCTGAAGGAATTAGATTAGGTAACGAAGCAATAAAGGAGGTGGATGAGTTTTGTTACTTGGGCAGTAAAATAACAAATGATGGTCGCAGTAAAGAGGATATAAAATGCAGAATGGCAATGGGTAGAAAAGCGTTCTTGAAAAAGAGAAATTTGTTAACATCGAATATTGATTGAAGCCTAAGGAAGTACTTCCTGAAGGCATTTGTATGGAGTGTTGCCTTGTATGGGAGTGAGACATGGACGATAAACAGTGCGGACAGGAAGGGGATTGAGCCTTTTGAAATGTGGTGCTACCAAAGAATGCTGAAGATTAGGTGGGTGGATCGCGTAACTAATGAGGAGGTACTGAACAGAATTGGGGAGAAAAGAAATTTCTGGCATACCTTGACTAAAAGAAGAGATAGATTGGTAGGGCACATTCTTAGACATCAAGGAATTGTTAATTTAGCGTTGGAGGGAAGTGTGTGGGGTAAAAACCGCAGAGGAAGACCAAGAGATGGATACAGTAAGCAGATTCAGACAGATGTAAGTTGCCGTTCTTATGTGGAGATGAAGAGGGTTGCTCAGGATAGGGTATTATGGAGAGCTGCATCAAACCAGTCTCCGGACTGAAGACCACAACAACAACATCTCGCTCGTATCAGACGGGCTTGTGTCTCCTGAAAGTTTGGCCGTATCTTTTTGTAACACCCTGTATAAATACAGAGATTCGTCTAGTCAACTGAGGCCAGACAGTCGCTCGTATCGGACGGGCTTCGGGCCTTTGGCAAATGTGCAGCGGCAGCTGGAGCGGGAGGCAGCCGGCGAGGAGTGCCGGCCGGCAGAGGCTGGTGACGTCACGCAGCGGTACCGGCCTCGTCAATGGGCAGACCGGTCCACTGTTGGGCTGGACGCCTGGCCGTCAGCTGGGGCCGCAGCCCGTTGCTTTCTTTGGGGCGGGGAGCCCCGGCCGGCCGGGAAACCCACCCAGCCGAGTGGGCCGCGACCAGTCCCAGCGCGGCGCGGCCGTGCGCTTTGGTGCAGCGCGGGTCAGTGTCCGGCCTTGCGGCGTCCTTCCGCCCGCGACACCGGCCACCGGCGCCGCCTTCTTTTTGTCTTCCTCTGAAGACCGCAAACGTCACAAAGCCACTCGACGTCACGCCGGCGAGCTGGCCAGGGCGACAGCCAAGGTGAAGGGCGGCGCGCGTCCTTCGCGCCGCACTGTGCGGCTCTGCAACTGGACCCCAACTGCCAGGCCTCTCACTTTCTGTACGGTGGATGCAGCGGCGCAGCGTTCCATGTCGTTCTAACCTAGGTTGTGCTGCAAAGTTACCTACTGAGTTAATTATCTGCGCCAGCCGCGGTGGTCGCGGGGACTGCGGCGCTCCAGTCACGGTCTGCACGGCCACTACGGTCGGGGCTTCGAATCCCCCCTCGGGCATGGATATTTGTGCCGTCCTTAGTATAATGTAGTTCGTAAGTAGTTTGTAAGTTTAGGGACTGCTGACCCCGTAGTTAAGTCCCATAAGCTTAACAAACATTTTAATTATCTACAGCTGGCGCTACATCGTGGAAATTTTGATTTACATTTGCAGCTTTGTGCAATGTTTGCACATTTTAACATTTCTTCATATACAGGGTGTCCCAGCTTTCTTGTCCACCCAAAATATCTCTGGAACAATAACAGCTATTGGGAAACGACTTTCACTAGTATCAATGTACGGCTGGGGTCATGAATGTACATATTTGGAATCATTCTAAAACTAATGCAAATGTATTTTTTAACACAAACTTATGTTTTTTTAAATGGACACCTCATATTTTTCTTCAGAAATCCATAGCATGACAAATCACATAAACAATTACATCCCGATATATCGTGACGAGATATTGCGCGGTTAGCGCACGCCCTGAGACTCAGGCGAGAACCCCATGCTGGTCAAGACGTGCGCTAGCCGCGCGTTTCGCGTATTTCAAGCGTCAACTTCGCGTCGCAGTATCTCGGGATGTAATTGGAGTCAAGGCCATTGTTTATGTGATTTGTCATGCTATAGATTGCTGAAGAAAAAATTATAAGGTGTCCATAAAAAAAAGCAAGTTTGTGTTAAAAAACACATTTGCTTTCGTTTTAGAATGTTTCCAATTATGTACATTCATGGGCCCCAACCGTACATTGACACCGGTGAAAGTCGTTTTCCAATAGCTGTTATTGTTCCAGAGATATTTTGGGTGGACCAGATAGCTGAGACACCCTATATGTGCAAGCGAATGTTCAATATTTGTAGACAATGGTGTTTTGAAGATGACCGAAACCGGTTGGACTTTAAAAAGTGGTTTTAGCTACTTTTCCGTGTGGGAGTTGTTGTTTACCTCAGTTAGATCGCGTTATTCCCGCAATGCCAGAAAATGGTGACGTGAACACTCTCACGCGCGTAGACGAGGTTCTGGATGTCTGCGCAAAACAGACGTCGGCCAAGTTGTCATATTTTAAGGGCAGTAGTGGCAGATCGTATCGCTACCACAGGACACATAAGGTGGTTTGTGAGGGTAGTTGTCAACCGGTTACTGGCACGTTGAACTACAGGGACACGCACCACGCCTTCTACTCAAAAAGTCATGGTGCTTGTCGGACGATCACTTGGAAGATGGAATAGTGGGCCTTGGTCTTCAGCGATGAAACCGAATTCAGCCTGCACGCAAGTGATGGTCATTTGCGCGTAGGGATAAGCCTGGCGAGAGCTGTCTCGTAGAGTGCATTCATGAGAAAATGCACTAACCGCGCATCAGGCCTTATGGCCTGGAACGCGATGAGCTGCAACTCTCGTTCACCTTGCGTTTATGGAATACATTCTGACGCGTGCTCAGTATGTGCAAAATGTTGTAGGATCCTCTTTTTGCAATTCTTGATACCTGAAGGTGATGTGCTGGAGCAACAGGACCATGGTCGGCCACAAACTGCACATGAAACTCACTTGCTCTGCAAGGTTTGCAACAACTTCAAATGTTTGTAAATCTTTGGGACGAAATTACTGTGGTCATCAGTCCCTAGGCTTACAAACTACTTAAACTAAGTTGAATTAACTTAAGAACGACACACACACCCATTCCAGAAAGAGGAATCGAACATTCGGCGGCAGCGATCTTGCAATGTCTGACTAGACGCCTAGAACCGCTCGGCATTCCCGTGCAGCTGCAGCAACTTCATGACAGCACCTGACGTACCCGTGAAGTCACCTATCCAAGCACTTCGATGCCCAACGATGTTCGGTAATCTGGAGGGAACCGGTGCATCCGCCTCAGCTCAGCCATTGGCAAGGTAGGTTAACTTCGAAGAGGCCACAGTTAGGACTGCGTCGCGTGGTCATTTCTCTGGCACCCAATTTATTTGGAATGTTAGGTTGTTTTCTGCGTTTGTCTCGCCAATGTGCAACGTATATGTTCAGACAGAGTACCGACGAGGTCTTGATACAAGACTGACGGGTTCTCCCCCAGCGAAGTGGCGCATCGTAAGGCCATTCGCACTCGGGTCGTTTCTCACTCGTCGTGGGCGCGACTCGCGCCTCGTCCGTCGCGCGCGTCTCGTGCGAACCTCGCGATGCCAGCTACGGCCGTTGGCACACGGGTCGACTGGCACTCGTCGCGGGCGCGATTTTACTTCAGTCAGCTCGCGAGTTCCAACAGGGAGCTACAAAACTGTTGGTAATTTCCTCCAATAGTTACCCGTATAATGGACACTTCTAGTGATGAGGCGGACATTGTCTTGATTTACTCGTACTGGCGCAAGGAAAGGAAGACACAAAGAGTGTTATGGGTGCATCCGTACATAGAGCGGAGTTTTCCTCATCGTTTGTTCGTTGGTGCTACACAACTGCAAGAGACTGCTACAAAATTTTTTGGCATTCTTCATAACATAAGTAACATGGCTTGAGAAAATGGGATATGCCCGAAACTAGTCGCCAATTAAAAAGTAAATTAACATCAGCAGCTCTAGTTGGGATATAAAAAAAATGGTATGTTCTTGCAATATTTGCGAGCTGCAAGACACGACGTACAGAAAATAAATATTATGTACTTACTTATTTATTAAAAGTTCATTACAGTAATTGCATATAGAACTCATGGGCTCTAAAGTATATTACGCACTGGAAATACAGAAAATACACGGTAAATTACCTTCTTGAAGTGCGATTCGCTCGTCACGCTCGAACTTTCCCGTGCACTGCAGGTCGCGAAAGACGAGCGTCGCTCGCGACGACTTCGAGACGATCGCGAGACGCGTGCAAATCGCCCCGTCGGCGGCTACCCATTTACTTACGTGGGCAGTCGAAGGGGGACGGAATCGCGTCGAGGACGAGTTGCAGCCGCGACGAGTGCGAATCGACCCGTGTGCAGACGGCCTAACACACGGTGGTTAACTCTGCCTTTTTCCATTCAGATTTATATTCATAAGATTTCCCTAAAACACTGCAGGAAAATATCGGGATGCTTTCTTTGAAAGACGGCGGTCAATTTTCTTCCCATCCCTAACAAAAACTGTCAGTGCTTCGTCTCTAATGACCAAGCTGTCGATGGGACGTCAAACTCTAATCTCCGTTCCTTATTTAATCTAAACGTAAGCGATGTGACTTGGTGTGTAAAATGTATGAGACAGGCGAAGTATCCTCAGACTTTAAGAAAAGTGTTATAATCCCCATTCCAAAGAAAGCAGGTGCAGACAGGTGTGAAAACTACAGAACCATCAGTTTAATAAGTCATGGTTGCAAAATATTAACACGAATTATTTACAGAAGGATGGAAAATGTGATAGAAGCCAACTTTGGGGAAGATCAGTTTGGGTTCAGGAGAAATGTAGGAACACGGGAGGCAATACTCACTTTACGGCTTATCCTAGAAGATAGATTAAGAAAAGGCAAACCTACATTTCTAGCTTTTATAGATTTGGAGAAGGCTTTTGTCGATGAGGATATAAAATGCAAAATGGCAATGGGTAGAAAAGCGTTCTTGAAAAAGAGAAATTTGTTAACATCGAATATTGATTTAAGCACAAGGAAGTCCTTTCTGAAGGCATTTGTATGGAGTGTTGCCTTGTATGGGAGTGAAACATGGACGATAAACATTGCGGACAGGAAGAGGATTGAGGCCTTTTAAATGTGATGCTACAGAAGAATGCTGAAGATTAGGTGGGTGAATCAAGTAACTAATGAGGAGGTACTCAACAGAATTGGGGAGAAAAGAAATTTCTGGCGTACCTTGACTAAAAGAAGGGATAGATTGGTAGGACACATTTTAGACATCAAGGAACTGTGCATTTAGCGTTGGAGGGAGGTATGTGGGGTAAAAACCGCAGAGGAAGACCAAGAGATGGATACAGTAAGCAGATTCAAACAGATGTGGGTCGCCGTTCTTATGTGGAGATGAAGAGGCTTGCTCAGGATAGGGTATTGTGGAGAGCTGCATCAAACCAGGCTCCGGACTGAAGACCACAACAACAACACAAGCGATGTGAATTGGAAACAGCTGATAAGGTGTGTATTAGGGAGGGTAATGGTCGACTTCACTTTACTGGCAGAAATTTAGGAACGTGTGGTACATCTGTAAAGAAGACCGTGCGATCCATTTTTATCGCTGCAGTGTGAGAGTTTCACACACGATAGGATGCAAGACTAGAAAGGTATTCAGAGACAGTGTTATATTTGTTACCGGAGGTTCGATAAACGCATATTACCCAAACAATTGGAGCGTGCCCCCCCCCCCCGCCCCCCGCCTGTAATGACCACGATGTGGACGGGACGTTAAGCTGTAATGGTCCGTCCTTCGGGCGCGTCGTCTCGCTCGGCTCCCAGGCCGCCCCGGAGGGCTCCGAGATTTGTCACCGCGTCGCGTCGGCTGCCGCGACCGTCGGGCGAGGCCATTGTGCCGTCGGCCGACTTTACGGCGCCACAATTACGTATTATAAATTGTAATGACGCACGCCGCGCGCGGATAATCGCGCCGTAACTCAGGCGCGACGTCGCAGTGGCCGCCGATCGCGCCGACACTAAATCTCCAGATAGGCATCGCCGATCCGTGGCGTCGTGTGTGCCCAGCGCCAAGCGCGTCCACGCAACGCCGCGTTTCAAAGTCCCCACTGGCCGCCGACGCATCCCCAGTGATCAAATGTTCAAATGTTTGTACAGCTTATGGGACTTAACTACGGGGTCATCAGTCCCTAAACTTACAAACTACTTATGAACTACTTACGAACTAGGACGGCACAAATATCCATGCCCCAGGGGGGATTCGAACCCCCGACCGTAGTGGCCGTGCAGACCGTGACTGAAGCGCCTCAGTCTCCTCGGCCACCGCGGCCGACCATCCCCAGTGAGGCTGGGCGACAATCTCTGACCTAAGTGGCGTCCACGGCATACAATTAATCTCTCTCTGGATACGACCATGATAGCTGCCTACTTTAGAGACGATATAATGCTTGTATTGGTGCCACAGTACCGCCCAAACTGACAAAATTCGATATTTTTTAATTTTACGTAAATTTCGAAAATTTGGACGTTTATGCTTAATTTGGTGTTATTTTTTTCAATACTCCATCTAATACGAGGCGCGTGCAGAAAGTAAGTTCCGTTTCGCTTTATCTCCGCTGCAGCGCTGCGTCTGCAGTTCCGCACATGCGTTGTAGACGATGTGTATCAAGGAGAAGAGCGTGCGCCATTTGGAACTCGCTGTCAGTTACGTACGCTTTGTTCTGCTTGTTTGTCGGCGTTGATTGAAAATGACGCCGCCTACGAAATCAGGTTGGTTATTCGGTTTCTGAATGCGGGGAAAGTGAAACTGAGTGAAATTTATCGGCAAATTTGCGATGTTTACGGACCAAATGCGATGAGTGATTGGATGGTGAGAAGATGGGTCCGACAGTTAAATGGCGGGCGTAGTGATGTGCACGATGAAGTGGGCGTCCACCTTTGGTTACAGAAGAACTGGTTCACGCAATTGATGACAAGATCCAGGAAAACCGTAGATTTACAATTAGTGCTTATGTTATGTTATGTTATGTTTGTTAAGCTTATGGGACTTAACTACGGGGTTATCAGTCCCTAAAGTTACAAACTACTTACGAACTAGCTACAACTAAGGACGGCACAAATATCCATGCCCGAGGGGGATTCGAACCCCCAACCGTAGTGGCCGTGCTGACCGTGACTGGAGCGCCTCAGTCACCTCGGCCACCGCGGCCGGCACAATTAGTGCTCTCGCTATGGACTTCCCCCAAATTTCACTGTTTCAAACTGGTTGAAGATTATGGCGGTAGATTTCTATGAAGAAGGTATACAAAACCTGGTGCCACGCTATGACAAATGCCTGCAAAATTTCGGCAGTTATGTGTAAATGTAGTTTAAAAGTTGTAGAATTTTGTGCAATAAAAATTTCTTTGGTATCTGTGTACAATTTCATTTTATTACCAAACGGAACTTACTTTCTTGACGCGTCTCATACATAAAGCAGAGTGTCCGTATGTTTGTACGTGTTGCATACAAATCTACAGTTTTGTTCCAATCTTTATGAAATTTTGTACACGTAAGCTTCAGTCCATGAGGACGGTCGCCGTAAGTGTAAGAATCGCATACGATATATAGTTCACGAGATATGACGTCATAAACAATGAGATGCGCCAAAAACTGCTGCATTTTGCGACAATGCTGCTCATTTTCTCCTAAACCATTGGACCGATTTCAACCAAATTTGGTACCCACATTCCTTACTATTGCTGCGTGGTTAAGAATCACATACGGCACATGGTTCAAAAGATATTAAGTCATAACCAATAGAAATCGCAAAAAATGTCATATAATGCGGCGAGACTTTCGAAATACACTGTATGAGAATGACAGTACTTAGCGCCGCGGTGGAGTAGCCGAGAGGTCTAAAGCGCCTCGCTGCGGAGCGCGCGGTTGCTCGCCGTGGAGGTTCGAGTCCTCCCTAGGGCATGCGTGTGTGTGTTGTCCTTAGGTTAGTTTACCTAGGTTTAAGTAGTTTGTAAGCTACAGACTGATGACCACGCAGTTTGGTCCGATAGATTTACAAACAGTACTTAGCGACTTGCAACAAACTTTAAACATAATTTCAAACCTTTATTATACTTTTTCTCGCTGGCAACCATAGTAAAATCATGAAAGGAAAAAAGTTACTCGCTTACTACTTTTCCGCTGTTTATGGAGTAAAACTACGGCTCTCGGTATGACGTTACAATTTATAATTTGTGCACTACAAATTGTAACGAAAGGAAATTTTACAGACAGTATACACACATATAGTTAAATGTACCTTCTAAATTGTATCACTCTACGAGACGTAGTTCATGAGATATGAGCACATAAATAGTAACGTTCCGCTGTTCATGGACTAAAACTACGCCTTTCGGTATGACGTTACAATTTATAATTTCTACATTACGAATTGTAGACGCAGTAAAGTTTACAGACAGTATACACGCATATAGTTTAGTATACCTTCTAAATTGTATCACTGTACGACATGAAGTACATGAGATATGAGCATGTAAACAGTAACGTTCATGGATAACCGCCATTTCCCGCACCAAGTTTTAATCTATTAATTCTTTAATACTGACTGTATTCCGGAGAGACTTTAAAGAGTTACACCCATTATACAAATGAATATATACTTGAAAAATGGAAGGAATAAATATAAATAAATAAATACCCGGGCAACGCCGGGTTTTCAGCTACTTATATATATTTTAAACAAATAGCAAATTAATAACAGCCAACCAGTAGCAATATCATTGTTAAATAAACTTTTGACCACGGTTTCGACAGATGTAAACCCGTCTTCTTCAGAAATACATGTATACCTAAAGACAATGTGACATCATAAATTAAAAATTCATAATCTTTATTCCTGAAATATGCGTCGTACCAAGCCTATTGTCTAAAACAATGTGAGATACAAATCAGAATAAAACTGTTACCATCTATACTTGCATATCACAGGAATTGGACATCCCTATGATCTGGGGAATGTGGATTAGACTGAAAGATGCGTCAGCGCATCTGCAGACATTCACGCTTACTGATTTGAAGCGAGGAGCGTGGATACCAGGACCGGTGGCGCATGCGCCGTGAAACTTTCAGAGGGTTAAGTAGCTATTGGCAGAATGTACATTGAATTTATAACGATGTCAATAAATGGAATATTTGGATAAAAAGAGGGTGAGAATTTTGAGGGAAGCTGTGGAGATAAATATTACACTAGTCTTTTTCAAGCGAGATTTCCGATTCGGGGACCAAAGAAATGCAGGGACATTTCGCTACAGTTCTTCAGTGCAATAAGTAAACATCAGTTTTCCGATGTTTTGTCAGTACTAAAGAGGGAAGGGTCACCAGTTGCAAAAGAGCGTAAGCGAGGATCTGGCATGACGTGTCAAATCGCGACGCCTTCAAAATCGAAAGTTGTGTAGTTTGCTGTGAACCGGTTAGTGTATAGAGCCGCGGTGGAGTGGCCGAGCGGTCTAAGGCGCCATGCTGCGGAGCGCGCGGTTGCTCGCCGTCGGTGTTTCGAGTCCTCCCTCGGGCATGGGTATCTGTGTTGCCTTTAGGTTTAAACTAGTTTAAGTAGTTTGTAAGCTTAGGGACTGATAGCCACAGACATTAAGTCCCACAAGATTTACAAACATTTGAACACCAGAAATACAGAACAGAAAACACAGCAGCCAGCGTGAAATTGCTCGTGAATTACATATATCTAGAGGTTCAGTATTTCGCATTATTCAAGCATTCGCGATGAAGTGCTGCAGAAGAATAAAGTGCAATGTTCTTACTGAAGCACACCAGGCAGTTCGAAGTGAAATGTGCGTCTCTGATTCAATATTTCCACGAACACTATAAATGGAAACAAGTGCGGATTTCTAATGAAGCATGTTTCTCTCTTTGCTAAACTGACAAAAGAAGGAATTTACCTTGCTGTTCAAGTTAAAACAAACATTTCCGAGAAAGATCTGATGGTGGAATATGATAAGCAATAGCCATCAATCATGTGCTACGGCGCGGTCTCCTGGTATGGCAAAACAAACGTTTCTTTGAAGGCGACGCAACAGGTCAAGGACATGTACCAAGATACAAAAGGACATATACCAAGATACAAGAGAAAGAAGAAATCAGTGAACCAGGTGGTGTATAGAGACGAGATGTGCGCCCAGATGTTCCAAGACATTAACACAGTTAAGGGTAATCACGAGTGGACATCCCAAAAAGATGGTGCGAAGGCCCATACAGCAATGAATACCGTGGCACAGACAAGATTAATACTCCTGACTTCATAAAACCTAAAGACTGGCCGTCTAAAGGTCCAGATCTCAACAAGATGGATAACTGCATTTAGGGTATACAGCTACAGAAGGTTCAATCACACAGGAGAGAAATCACAAACATTAATGCCCTGATAACTGTGCCCACAGATGCCTGGAACAACGTACACTTCAAACTATCCAGAATTCCACCAGACATTGATTACAACGTCTAAGGAGATAAAATGCGTACCATCACATTTCCGACTTTGATAAAGTTCGGATTGTAGGCTATCGCGATTGCGGTTTATCGTATCGCGACATTGCTGCTCGCGTTGGTCGCATCTCTCCACGCTACCCTATTCTGTGCAAGCCATCTCTGAATAAGAACGGCAACTTGCATCATTTTGGACCTGCTTTCTTTATTCGTTTCTCGGTCTCCCTCAACGATTTTTAACCCACACGCTTCCCTGAAACGCTAAATTCACGTTTCCTTTGTGTCTTAGAATGTAATCCACCAGTCGATCGCTTCTCTTAGTGAAGATACGCCAGAAATTTATCTTCTCTACAGTTTTGTTCAGTACGTCCTCATCATTTATGGGGTCTTCAGTAGTGACACCACGTTACTAAAGGTTGTGTCATCTTTCTGTCTGACTCCCTTACTGTGCTACACCACTGACAGAGGTATTCGGCATTCTATATCTCCTTTGCTTCAGCTATCAGAAGTTATTTTGCTGTCCAAATAACAAAACTTATCTACTAGTTTTATTGTATCATTACCTTATCGAATTCCTTCAGCGTCACCTCATTTTCTTACTATTGTTTTCCCATGGTTAATGTTCATCATATAACCTCTTATCAAGACCCTGTCTGTTCAGGTCAACTGCTCTTCTAGCTCCTTTTCCTATCTATATTAATTCTATGCTTTCTGGTACGACAGATAATTCTAAGCTATTTCTGCTAGTTGATGACACCAGCTTAGTAGTAAATGAGGTTGTTTGCGGTATTGACACGGTATCAAACAATGCAGTTAAACAAATGGCTTATAGTAAATAAATTTATGCTTAATGACAGTAAGACTCAACGATTCTTACAGTTTCTAACATGCAATTAAACAGAACCTGGCATTTTGGTACAAAGAATGGGTATGTGATGAGACGAAACAGTTCAAATTTCTAGGGGCTCAAATAGATAGTAAGTTGTTGTGGAAAGTCCATTTTCAGGATATTGTCCAAGAACTAAATGCTGGGTTAATTACCGTTAGAACAATATCTGAAATACGTGATAGTTGATTCGCTGATAACTTGTTGTGTGGTGTTATTTTTTTGGGTAACTCCTCTTGTCGATCCATGTTCACTGGCCTAGAAATTGTGACATTTGCCTCTCTATAGATTCTTTCTTCAGTGTCTTACAATTTAATCGGCAAAGTCCTTATTTTTTCTCCTGGAACTTCAATTCCTTCTACATAGTTTGTGTCCACCCTTCTGCTTTCCTTCCGCACTATTCGAAAAGAAACAATCGAAGATATTTAACTTGGGACTGCAATACGGCGATGTGAATTGCAGTCGGTAGAGGGGATGCGTTTTCCACGACCTGCATTCAAAGGCAGGACTTCCGGTACGACCGCTTCTGCATGGGAGGCGGCCGAGTCGTACCAAGACGTGAAACTACAAGTGCGCCATCAATCATGTTAGACAGCTGAGCGATAGCGGTTGCGCGCACAGCAATAATGCACATCCCCCACCCCTCCCACCTCTAAGCTCTCTATGGCAAGGAACAATGACTGAGCTACGGAGGTAGTTAAGCACTCAGGGGGGTCTCTTAAGGTACGTTACTGAGAAGGCGACGGTAGTTCGAAATTAATGGGTACATTAAGAAGTCATACGAATAAAAACAGTTATATGTGTGTTTGTGTGCGTGAAACGGTTGGGAAACAGGATATATACGAGGCGCGTCCAGAAAGTAATTTCCGTTTGGTAATAAAATGAAATTGTACACAGATACAGAAGAAATTTTTATTACACAAAATTCTACAACTCTTAAACTACTTTTCCACATAACTGCCGAAATTTTGCAGGCATTTGTCATAGCGTGGCACCAGGTTTCGTATATCGTCTCCATAGAAATCTGCCGCCTGTGTCTTTAACCAGTTGGAAACAGTTTCTTTCAGCTCATCGTCACTGGTGAAGGGATGACCGCCAAGGAAGGACTTGAGATGAAAGAACAGATGAATGTCGCTAGGAGCGAGGTCAGGGCTGTACGGAGGATGGTCAAACACGTCCAACCCAAATCCCTGTAGGAGGTTTTTCGTCATATTTGCAGTGTGATCGTGAAATTTTGGGGAGTAATTGTATACCTACGGTTTTCCTGGATCTTGTCATCAATCGCGTGAACCAGTTCTTCTGTAACCAAAGGTGGACGCCCACTTCGTTCTTCATCGTGCACATCACTACGCCCGCCATTGAACTGTCGGACCCATCTTCTCACCATCGAATCACTCATCGCATTTGGTCCGTAAACATCGCAAATCTGCCGATAAATTTCACTCAGTTTCACTTTCCTCGCATTCAGAAACCGAATCACCGACCTGATTTCACAGGCGGAGGGATGTTCAATCAACGCCGACATTTCAAACAAGCACAACAAAGCGTACGTAACTGACAGAGATCTCCAAATGGCGCACGTTCTTCTCCTTGATACACATCGTCTACAGCGCATGTGCGGAACTGCAGTCGCAGCGCTGCAGCGGAGATAAAGTGAAACGGAACTTACTTTCTGGACGCTCTTCGTATGTATGAGAGAGAGAGAGAGAGAGAAACGACAAAAGTCATGAATTTCTCCTAATATCGAGTCGACCCTCCTTTTGCTCGACGAAGTGCAGACACTCGAAGAAACATGCACTTATTAAGTCGCTGGAGGTCCTGTAGAGGAAAACTGAACCATGCTGCCTCCACAGCCGACCATAATTGCGAAAGTGTTGCCGGGGCAGGATATTGTGCGCGTAATGACCTCTTGATTATTTCCCACAAATTTGTACATCTACAGGGTGCCCCACAAAAATTACTGACACTGTCACTCGGATGTTCGTAATCAATGCAAGTGCTCACAGTGATTCCCTTTCCACAATAAACAAATAAAGAAAGCAAGTCCAAAATAATGCAAGTTGCCGTTCTTATTCAGAGATGGCTTGCACAGAATAGGGTAGCGTGGAGAGATACGACCAACGCGAGCAGCAATGTCGCGATACGATCCCGCAATCGCGATAGCCTACAATCCGAACTTTATCAAAGTCGGAAATGTGATAGTATCTCCTTACACGTGGCATCACAACAACATTTCACCAGGCAACGCAGGTCAACTGCTGTCTGTGTATGAAGACTGCATTTTTGCCGTTTTGTGGCTCCACAACAGGGAAAATTAGCAGGCTCCTGAAGAGACATAAAATTGACACAATCTTCAGGTCTCCAGCAAAGATCCGACAATTAATGAAGCCTGTGAAAGATGATGTAGGTCTCAGAACACGAGGCATTTATAAAATTCCGTGTGAGAGTGGGCAGTTTTATGTCGGCCAGACTGTTCGCACTATTGAATAGCGAGGCATAGAACACGAGCGGTGCTTTCGCTTACGCTATCCCGAAAAATCAGCTGTGGTGGAACATGCTTTAGAAAACGGACACCGAATTGCTTTCGACAAGACTTCTATTATTAAACGGATCAACAGCTTCTGGGAAAGCGTAATAAACGAGGCAGTAGAGATCAGAATTTCAGAAAACACCCTCAATAAAGACGGCGGCTTGCAGCTGAGTACGGATTGAGATCCCGTAGTTGCGGAGTTGAAGCGGGCGCGGCGTACGCGCGACCAAAACATTGCCTTATATGGTCATGGAACTGAGCACCAGTGACGTCACTAGCGGCGGCGCGGCTATATCAGCACGGCAACGGCCGTGAAATGACAGTCATCCACTTGACAATGGCAGAGGAGTTCTCTGTCGAAAGCTCGTGGGCAGTAAACCACATGACGCGACTTGTAACCCGAGAAGATTTCATTTGTGAGAAATCGGTTGGAAACTTTCCTTGTCAGCACGTTGTAGGTGTCGTCACCGGCGCCAACCTTGTGTGAATGCTCTGAAAAGTTAATCATTTGCATATCACAGCGTCTTCTTCCTGTCGGTTAAATTTCGCATCTGAAGCACGTCATCTTCGTGGTGTAGCAATTTTAAAGGCCAGGAGTGTACATACATAGGAGTCTACTTGCTAAACCTCCCGGACGAGTGACAAACAATTAAAGATGATAATTGTCCACGGGGAATACAGTGCTGCATTGTGGCCACCATTTCTGCGGTGTACCACGGGCGAGATGAAGACGACCTGCGGACTGCAAGTGCTTGAGCTGTGCTGCTGTCAGCGGGTGGCTAGACTGTTACGCCGTCTCGGGGCTGCAGTTGTGGAGTCGTTACGCGGTCTGCGGTCTGCACGGCAATTATGTGCCAGGGGGGCTCCTCTTTAGAGCGGAGAGACGGAGCCTCACCTCCGAGAATTCAGTCTTGCCCAGGAGGCAAGACCGCCACAATTCGCCGACGGCCGGCCGCGGTGGCCGAGGTGACTGAGGCGCTCTAGTCACGGTCAGCACGGCCACTACGGTCGGGGGTTCGAATCCCCCCTCGGGCATGGATATTTGTGCCGTCCTAGTTCGTAAGTAGTTCATAAGTAGTTTGTAAGTTTAGGGACTGATAACCCCGTAGTTAAGTCCCATAAGCTTAACAAACGTTTGAACGTTTGAATTCGCCGACGGGTTGTCGTAAACGCAGACAAAGAAGAACCCAGAGATCCACCAAGTACCACCGTTCAGCCTATGACAACGCATTATTCGCATTTACGACAATTATCAGGAGCGCGGGAATGGCCTCACAGTCTGAGGTGCCATGTCCCGGTTTACACGGTCGCTCCCGTCGGAGGTTCGTGTCCTCCCTCTGGCAAGTGTGTGTGTGTGTGTGTGTGTGTGTGTGTGTGTGTGTGTGTGTGTGTGTGTTGTGGTTACCATACGTTAGTTCAAGTTAGTTAGTTCAAGTTCAAGCATGGAGAGCCTTGGCAGTAGTGGCAATTATCTTTGGAACACAGAAGCTGAATTAAAGTTTGTGACGTGGAGGGAAATCGTACTTAGACTATTCCGAGGCGCCTTAATCGTTGGTGGTGTGGTGGTCAAACGAATAAGACGTCTGCCTAGTAGGCATGGAGGCCCGGATTCGATTCCCGGCCGCACAACAAATTTTAATTCTATGCTTCAGATTTATCATTGTTGTCTTTGAGAAATTCGAGACGAAAATCCGTCCCAAGTACTGTTTATTTGTATTAAATTAGTTCAAGTAGTTTGGAAGTCTAGGGACCGATGACCTCAACAGTTTGGTCTCTTAGGTTTACAAACATTTTAACACTGAAATAACAGGAAACCCCGGCGCTTTTGACATAGCTACATTGTGGAGAAAAAAGGCTGTTGGTTAAATTGTTGGATGAAGTAAATTTATTTTATTTATAATGTTCCGCGGGACCGAAATCAAGCCGCCATGGTCATAGAACGAGTTCAGATTGCTGCAAAGGAGAAGCAAACGTAAGCACACGACAGGTCCAACAAGGCGACCACAAGGGTATCGCATTTTAGAATTTTTTGATACATATGATACGTGAAGTACAGAACTCAAATAACAATCGGCTAAAGCCATTCGACACAACTCTCAAAAATTATCGAGAAAATTGACTTTGAGGTTTTGCAATAATTTAAGCAGTATGTGTCGGCGTGGTTCAGGTGATAGATTTGTAGCCTTACCACTAAAGGGTCGGTGTTTCAAATCCTGCCATGATAATTTTTTTTTATTTGCTCGTTGTGTTCGAATACTTACACAATGTCAATATCTAATGGTAATTTTTACGATAAAATAAAAGTGTTTTTTTATATTCCTAAATTTCTATATTTTATAAAAGGTTGTTAATAATGACGGTTTCAATCAAAAGTACAAAAGATACATTTTTTTACAGTGTTGGTTTCACTATTAGTTGACGACGGCAGCCTTTGATTATTTAGTTAGTGAAGAACTACGACGTTGTTTTCAGAAAGTCATCTCCATAGTTACTAATGGCTTTCCAAGCAGCTGACCAACTCAATCATCATTTTAGGTGACGACAAAAATTTCAGCTCGTCTACACAGACATAAACAAAAACTGACACAATGCGTGGAATTAGAGATCCCAAAATGTTTTATATAACTGAAGTCTAAAACAAACAAACAAAAAATCTGTCACAGCGGAATTCGAATCATCAACTCTATGGTTGTGACGCCAGAACGATGCCACCTGAGCTACACCGAGAGATGGTGTTACTGTTTTAATTATTAGTACTAACGTGCACTTTGCAAAACTCTTACTTCAGAAGACTTCTCTCCACTGAGAATGACATGCTGCATTCTGTTATCTTGGAACTCATCAATCCAATCACACAATTGGTCTGATAGACCATATGCTCTTACTGTGTTCATTAAACGTCCGTGGGGAACTGTATCAAACGCCTTGCGGACAAAAAACACAGCATCTACCTGAGAACCCGTGTCTATGGCCTTGTGAGTCTCGTGGACTAATAGCGCGAGCTGGGTTTCACACGAACGCCTTTTTCGAAACCCATGCTGATTCCTACAGAGCAGATTTCTAGTCTCCAGAAATGTCATTACACTCGAACATAATACATGTTCCAATATTCTACAACTGACCGACGTTAGAGATATAGGCCTATAGTTCTGCACACCTTTCGACGTTCCTTCTTAAAAACGGGGATGACCTGCGCCACTTTCCAATCTTTCGGAACGCTACGCTCTTCTAGAGACCTACGGTACACCATGGCAAGAAGGGGGGCAAGTTCCTTCGCGTACTCTGTGTAAAAAAGAACTGGTATCCCATCTGGTCCTGCGGCCTTTTTCTCTTTTGTTTTTCTTTACCGCTGTCAATTCGATATCTGCCATTTTGTAATCTGTGCGGCAATCTAGAGAAGGAACTACAGGGCAGTCTTCCTCTGTGAAACAGCTTTGGAAAAAGTCATTTAGTAATTCAGCCTTTAGAGTGTCATCCTCTGTTTCAATGCCATTTTCGTCACAGAGTGTCTGGACATTTTGTTTTGATCCACCTACTGCTTTGACATAAGGCCGAAATTTCTTAGGATTTTCAGCCAAGTCAGAACATAGAACTTCACTTTCGAACTCGTTGAACGCCTCTCGCATAGGGATGCAAACGATACATCGATGTTTTGAACAGCGATATATCGCCGATGCATCGACGACATAAGTCCAAAACTATCGACATCGTTGAACAATTGATTGGCAACTCCATTATTACTTTATTAGTTGCTCAGCCAGCGTCAGCTCAAGTGTGGTGCTCCTGCTGTCGTCGCTCGTCGCTGTTTGCATACTTTTGAAATAGTAGGTAAGTGAAATATGAAACACTCTGATGATTAATCTAATGTTTGTCCAGCACGGGCTGCTGGCATTGCTGAAATTTCACCCTCCAACATCAGTGGAATCGAATCTTTGACAGTGTTACCCAGTCAGACTGATATCGTACTGTCAAAACGTCAGTTAAAACATCAAACAACGGTCGACGAAAAATCCGAGACAAAAGCCAACAAGCCAAGTATAACATAGATTTTCATTTCAGCGAAGTACATGATTTGATAAAAGTCATTGATGAATATTCATTTTAAAAATACATTATTAAGTAATAACTGAAAGATGCATAATGTTTAATTTTCTCCACATCGATATCTAAGAAAAATGCAATACGTCAACAAAACACAAGTTATTTCGCATGTAATGAACAAATCGATGTAAATCCCAAGTAAAATTAGCGCAATGGGTAGCGAAACCTTATTCCCAACTTCTTTTTCAATCTAATCTGCCATTTCGCTGTGTATTCGTAGCCTGGTGAAAGAACATAAATAAGGCAGATACTTTCTGGCAACACAGCTTCATTTCAGTGTGTTTTTCCTAATATTTCTTAAATGTATGGAAACATCGTAAAAACACCGATGTGTCGTTTTTCAGAGCGATGTTTTTTTAACATCGATATTTTTCTGCAGGAAAATCGATGTTTTTATCATCGATGTTGCATCCCTACTCTCGCATAGCCCTCCTCCCGCTACATTTCGCTTCGTTTAATTTTTGTTCGTCAACAAAAAGACGCAAAAAGAGTGGCAACTCCCCACCACGCACGACAATTGTGTGATATAACGTTGACGCAGCACTAGATGACTAACAAATGTGTTGTGAGGTTCCGTTACGGCCAGTGGACGGGTGTCTGGCGTCCACGGTGCATCGGCCTGCGCCCCGCGTCCTGCTGAGTCAGGCACTCGGTCCATCGGCGGCCAGCGACCGCCACCTTGACATCCTTCATACGCAAACAGCTCCACGGAGGCTGCGGTTCCGACCGCGGCGACCTCGTAAACCGACGCCCAACTGTTGACTCGCCTTCCAGATGCGAAAGACATCGACCCGAAGATTGTCGTCACTAAAACCGCACTGTCTGCTACAGTGTTTTCCTGCTGACTGTGCAGAGGGTCGCTGTCGCAATACTGAGCCACACTAGTAGGCACTGAAACCGGTTGTGGAGCAATAGCATTAACTGTGGTACTAAGCCGCGCGTTAAACTGGTGTATGGATTCTTGGGCAGGAGCTCTGCTCAAGGACAAAACGTCTCTCTCTCTCTCTCTCTCTCTTTACCGCTGCCTGTGTGTTAGTCAAACAGAACCTCTAGGGCATTAACCTTCTCCCAGTGCCACACGACACACGATTTTAACGCTTCACGCCACGAAGCTCTGAAGGCCGGGAGATGGCCTTCGCTGGTACAACAGATGATCGTATTACCGTGGTGGCGTGTAGGAAAAAATGAGGTATCTTAAGACATCACACTACTGGGATTATAGAAAGCACATTTCTTATGAACTTAGTAACATTATCTGACAGAAGAAGATGTGGAAACTACTGAGCTTCAAGAGATTATCTATATCTACAAATGTGGATGTCTGTTCGTCTGAACCACAAGACATAAAGAGCTAAAATTTTGTACAGTTACTAATATCTACCCGGGGAAGGCTTTAGGCAAGATTTTATGGCGATCGGATATATATATATATATATATATATATATATATATATATATATATGTGTGTGTGTGTGTGTGTGTGTGTGTGTGTGTGTGTGTGTGTGAAAGTCTGTTCGGTGTACGCTAATCACGTACGAACGACAAGACGCAGAGACTTAAACATTTGTACAGTTACTAATTTATATCTGAGGAAGGTTTTAGGCACGGTTTTATAGCGACCTGATAGATATTTAGTAATTTGAAGAATATAACGCGATATGCGGAACAATAATTACTCTTTGAAAATTATATTTACTCTTCGCCGGCCGCCGTGGCCGAGGGGACTGAGGCGCTCCAGTCATGGTCTGCACGGCCACTACGGTCGGGGGTTCGAATCCCCCCCTCGGGCATGGATATTTGTGCCGTCCTTAGTAGTAACTAGTTCATAAGTAGTTTGTAAGTTTAGGTACTGATGACCCCGTAGTTAAGTCCCATACGCTCTACAAACATTTGAACATTTACTCTTTGAAAATGGTTTTATTGGTTGCATTGTTGCTTGAGGGTTGATAATGATAAAAGGGTGGAGTATATTGGGATGGAAAGTTGTCGGTGTATATAAAATTCTAAGTGTGTGTTGTGTGTGTGTTAATATTTCGCTCTGCAGAGGAAACTACAGAACGCAAACGAATGGTCTGTGTGTAATTGTCCGAAGTCTCCCGTTGTACACCGCAGCAGTTCCATGCCGATAGCTATACGGGGGGGGGGGGGGGGGGGGTGGAAGATATGGTCAAATTATAAAAAATTCGGAATGAAGGCCAGCGATGACGTTTGCGACTCTAGAGGAAGGTTACATACAGCGAGACGTGATGCCACAGGCCATTATCTTTGGTCTATGCGTGCTACAATCTCTTCAGCTCTTTCTCTGTAAGGATAAGCATACGAATAAGGAAATATAAGAATAAATAAGACAGTAAAAAAGAATTTTTTTTAATACATCTCTTTAAAAAAAATCGATTTGATGTTTCGTGCATTACATCACGTGATCGATCTATGATATTATTCCAATCATTATTGTTGAATTTCGCGATTGGATTCTTCGAAACGAGAGCATTTTTACGTGTGATTTGATCTACCAACACGCGAGCGGAGCCGCGGGTTCAAGCTTGTCGTCTATAACTTATTTGTTACTGCCTACCGTCTTCAAGAAAAATACACGAGTTTCACTTTAAGGCGAATACTAAGTTCGTTGTATGAAACTAGTTCCGGAATTATGTTGGTTCTGACAAGAACCATTCGGCGTTGTCGAGGTAGCTCAGATAGATCGGAGATCACCGCGGTGACGGCGACAGTTACAAGGATAGCAAAAAAAAATGTTCAAATGTTTGTTAAGCTTATGGGACTTAACTACGGGGTCATCAGTCCCTAAACTTACAAACTACTTATGAACTACTTACTAACTAGGACGGCACAAATATCCATGCCCGAGGGGGGATTCGAACCCCCGACCGTAGTGGCCTTGCTGACCGTGACTGGAGCGCCTCAGTCACCTCGGCCACCGCGGCCGGCTACAAGGATAGCGCGTTGAGCTTTGAGGATTGCTTCAGGACGCGAACAACCTCGGATTCGATCAAGGTCGTAATTGATATGACCAGCCACTTCCATTGAGACTGATTACGAAAGGAAGTTACCACTTCCGTCGACTTTCTGGCTCCGTTAGCAGCTTAAGATACCGTTTGGAAGAAGAGCCTCTTAGTGAAGCTTTACGATCTCATTCCTTATCCTATTTTATTACGACTTCTAAGCTCTATGTTATGTGGCTGTCTGATAAAGGTCTATCTTGGTAACACGGAAAGTAGTCTTAGACAGATTCACGATGGTCTCTCCCACGGTTCGGTTCTTTTTAATGTTTACACCGCTAATATTCCATCTACGCAGTCTATGCCGATAATATTGCCATCCATATGAAGTAAACTCTCATAACCACTAACTACTCATCAATATGGAAACCAGATCCTAACCAAAATAAAACAGAAGTAGTTTGCTTCCACCTTTATATAGGATGACTACATATAAACGCAAAATTTCGTTTAACGGTGTTCAACTCAAATACAGTGAACATCCATATTACCTAAGAGTCATGTTGGACAGATCTCTCGGTTTTAAGTAGCACCTTCAGAAAATAGTAGACAAAATTAAAATATATTGCAGCACTTCGCAGGAGCAAATTGGGGATCCGGCGCTAAGGTTCTGAGTACAAAAGCTTTGTCCCTAGTTTACTCCGCAGCTAAATACTGTTCTCCTATCTGGCTGAATAGTGTTCATGTGGGTGAAGTTGACGTACAATCAAATGGGGCAATCAGGCTCATCATTGGCACTCTGACGGCTACGCCCCTTCAATGACTCCCAGTACTATTCAATATGGCCCCTTCTGATATAAGACGCAATGAAGCCTTAGTGTCAGAGAATTACAAGATCTTGTTCACGCATAAGCTTTCTGTTTTGCAAGACAGGTAAGTCGGTTGAAATCGCGTAAACTACCTCTTAGAATAGCAGCATAATTACTTATTAGTAGCTTCTCGGCTGATTCCAACTTCTAAAGATACGTTATGAGTATTTTTTTCTTCCCTATGGGCCCATTTTGAAATTTGTCTGAAATCACTTAGGTACACCACACACACGCAAAAATCTTTGGTCGGACATGCATACACAGAATAAAATAATTGCATTAAAATTTAAGAGTTTTAGTAGAAACTTTCACACCTATGCACAGGGCACTCAAAAATTGACTTCAAAAATTTGCAGTATGAATTACGGATACTGGGAAGCTAATAATGAGACGAAGAATTGAACTTTTTCTATGTTACAGCATAAAACGTAGCAGTGGCGTAACTATGGGGGGGGATGAGGGGGATAGAACCGTCCCCCCCCCCCCCCAGAATCGGAAAAAAAGCTTACCATAAGCTTTCATTGGATGGGAGTGAATTAGTTTATTCAACGGGAGTGGTAGATGGTAGTCTGTCTGAAAACTGACTAAAATTTTGCTCGTGAAGCAGATTTATCCCCCCCCCCCGAAGCCAAGTCCTAGTTACGCCACTGAAACGTAGAGTATTGTTATGGTTTGTAGGCAGTTCCCATATTCTGCTAGGTGATTACCGCACTGGTACCCCATTCCACACTACACAGAAACAGAAAATGTTATCGCAGCTGAACACGAAATCAGATCAGAGGCAGATAGGTGGCCTATACTGATCTGTCCAGGAAGGGAGTCAAAGTGCCTGGAAGGACATTCCGGCCCCAAATTACAACACCAACTCAAACAATCGCTGTATAAGAATGCCGATCGTTGTGATTTTCTGTGAAGAATTTATTCTTCTGCATTGGTGCAAGGATAGATATTTCACATATGATATTTGTAGCTTAATAGCGTGAACGTTGCATCGAAAGATACTTTAAACATTCAGTGCCTTGAGCAGAATTCTCATCCTCCGGTCCAGTCAAATGTTGTGCTAGATGTATCGATACATATAATTTATGAATGAATACCATTTGATAAAAGACTTTTGTAATACGCTGTTATTTCTAAACTAAAGACAAACATTATCTGCTGTGTGCAGTTGCGTAATTTTGATACGTAGCTTTATTATGATATTAATTTCATACATCAGCTTCTATTGAGCAGGTCTACAGCATTAATTTTAATGAATTGACCAATCTACGGTAGAGACAAGGATAAAGAAATTAATATTACAACTATCAATCAAAAACCAAATGTTCCAAAACTAAATATGGAAGAAAAATAAAATCTTTACTGGAGAAAACTACGCAAGACAAGAGAATAATAGAAATAATCTACTTATTTGTAACATTTATGAAAAAGATGAAGAAAATGAAATATCATGGCAACATCACCTACAAACAGTGAGACAGAAGAACCATAGCAACACCCAAAACGTTGTGGCCGTGTAAAAATTCCTAAACTTATTTGTGCTATATATGGTACTGTATCTATATAGATTCTGCCATTATTACCAGTACATATTCGCCGAACTGACGACATAAAGTGCGAATGGATAAAGTTGAAAATGGTTACCAATCATGGACTCGAATCCATGTATACTACTTGCTAGGCAGCTGTTCTGCCCCCTACACCAGTGGTAGGACAGCGGTTACCTCAAGTGCACCGACTACTCGACCACGCCTCTTGTGAGATAAAAATTCTCAACTTTTCCCTGCCCACTATTACTCAAACTCCTGGTTTTGTAACCTGATTCCGCGAAAGAACAGACACCACAAATAACTTATATAATAAGCTAATGACGGGAAATGATCCCTTCAACAGTGCGGAACCAGTCCTAGATCTTTACCCTTATGAGAATGTGGTTACAAAAGCACGCGATTGAGTGATAGTCGGCAGGAAAAAGTTGAGAATTTGTATGTGATGAGGAGAGTGCACTACTAGTCTTTGCAGTTGTGGTGATCTCTGTGTCCCCAGTGGTGAACGGATCAGGGCAACTGCCTACAAAGCAAGAAACCTGAGCCTAACTCATGGTTTGGTACACATTTTTAATTTTACCTATTCGCTGTTAATGTCGTAAATTCCGTGAATATTTTCCTAAATCATTCGAGACAAATGGTGGAGTGGTTCCCTTCAAACTACACGCCCGATTTCCTCTCCACTCTTACGAGAACAATCCGAGGCTGTCCTCCGTCTCTAATGACCAAGCTGACGACGGGACGTTAAACCCTAATCTTCACTCCCCTTCCTTGAAGTCAAAGTAATGTTCTCGGTGACAAAAAAGATTTTCTACTCATCTTGCGCGGTTCCACGCTACTTCTGTGTGGTTTGAGTATCGCTTTTTGTAGCTACAAGTCACGTGGTAGACACTCCAAGGAATCTTAGGTGCGCACGGCATATTAACGAGTGGGCAAATATCCCAATGATGCGTTGACCGATGCGGTGGATTTCCGTCCGTTGAACCCCACGAGTTTAAAAAATAAACGGAAACGGAATGCGCATGACGCTACGGGGCCTTCTTCATTATGAAATGCCTGCGCACAAGAACGTCGGAAAACGAATTGCAAACTTGCACCGTCGCCACTCTTTTTCCACGCTATAACAAACCGCTGCCGTGCATGCAGGAAATTATAAAGTCTTTCTTGCGGCCTCGGTCGCTGCCGAGAACCCCCGCCGCAATTTCCTCGTTCATTTGCAGCGAAAAACACAGCCTCGGTGGCAAATGAGACACAAGGCAGAGCTCACGGCGAGGTTATCACTGCACGGCGCATCTGCTGCAGCGCCAACGGTGCACAGCCAACACCACCTGGAGAGACGTCTGACGTCATGCAGAGTAGGTTGCGCGCGCACAGCTGACTGGCTAGTTGCTTCGGCACAGTGGGCCGTCTCCCAGCGGCCACCCAGTCAGCTATGGGAGCGCAGCCTATTCTGCTTGCCGTCACGACGACAGCGTATCGGCCTTCTCTCTAGGTGAAATAAATCGCAATTTGCGATCACTTATGGCATCGCTGTACTAGGTTTAGATGGAATACCTAAGTGCAGCGAATGAAAATTTGTGGCCGGCCTGGATAGCAACCCGGGATCTCCTGCTTACTAGGCAGACGCGTTGACCACTCCGCCACCGAGGACACGGTGACCAGCCCGACTACAGAGGACTCTTCCTTGTACGTCTCCCGTCATATCCAAATCTCCATTCGCCACGCTGTCTCTTTCGTATTACCACAGCCTATTTGTTCTGTAATGCTCGCAGCCAAAATTCCCGCATCAGGGAAAACAGACCATGAGGTATCGAGATACAATTAATTGCCGTCAGGAGCCCAGCCTCGACTTGTATACAATTACATATTTTTGACGACGTTACAGCGATCATTTAATGAAATAAGTCGCAATTTGCGATCACTTATGGCATCACTGTTACACTACGGTCGGGGATTCGAATCCCCCTCGAGCATGGATATTTGTGCCGTCCTTAGTGTTAGCTAGTTCGTAAGTAGTTGGTAAGTTTAGGGACTAATGACCCCGCAGTTAAGTCCCATAAGCTATACAAACATTTGAACATTTGATTTGTTCCTAAACACTTTTAAGGAACGCCAGGCACTTTAATTAGATCGGCAAAGACAACTAAGGTGCCAAAACTGTGACTGTGACTACTACGACCCCCCTCCCCATACAACAAGCTTGCCATTTTTCTATGAATTTGAAGAAATTTGTGAATAGTTGATAAAAGAATGAAGAGTTATTGAAAAAGATTGTAGAGATTTACTGTGGTGAAAGTTGTGCGCGACGCTTGCCTAGGCCTCACGAAGGCCACCCATAAGACATTCGAGACAAAGTGTCTCGACGACATGTAAGAAGCCATAGCTCAATTAAGCATCGCCGGCCGCGGTGGCCGAGGAGACTGAGGCGCTTCAGTCACCGTCTGCACGGCCACTACGGTCGGGGGTTCGAATCCCCCCTCGGGCATGGATATTTGTGACGTCTTTAGTATAAGGTAGTTCATAAGTAGTTAGTAAGTTTAGGGACTGATGACCCCGTAGTTAAGTCCCATAAGCTTAACAACAATCAGCCGGCCGCGGTGGCCGAGGGGACTAAGGCGCTCCAGTCACGGTGTGCATGGCCACTACAGTCGGTGGTTCGAATCCCCCCTCGGGCATGGATATTTGTGCCGTCCTAGTTCGTAAGTTGTTCATAAATAGTTTGTAAGTTTAGGGACTGATGACCCCGTAGTTAAGTCCCATAGACTCTACAAACATTTGAACATTTTTTTCTTAACAATCATGTGAACATCAACTAAGCATCGGTTACAACTCACAAACAGCCTGTTAACTCTGTTGGCAAATTTTTCAGTCTCTCACATTCATTACATAGATTACGATCATTTTTTTTTTTTTTTAATTTTATCACGAGTGACAAAAAAAATTCCTAAAATGCATTTTTAAAAACCATCAGTTGTTTATTCAAAATCTTATATATCTATCAGTTTCGGTCAATAGAGCATCTTCATTTATAAAAAGGTGTTAAAACTAAATGGTAAAATGCATCAAATGAAATACATCTGGCTGAGTCAGTATAACAAAAAGTGTTAAAAATACAATGTTCATCTTTTTTTATGTTGTGTTTGACTGATAGGTTTTATCTAAGATGACCACTGTATTTTTAACACTTTTAGTTATACTGACTCCTGTTTGTTTTACCATTGAGTTTTAGCACCTTTTTATCCATGAAGATGGTCCATTGACCGAAACTGGTAGTTATATAAGGTTTATAATAAAAAGCTGATAGTTTTTAAAAACGCATTTTATGAAATATATTACGGCTGTTAACATTTGGCTCACCAAAGCATACAAAAAAAAAAAAAAAAAAAAAAAAAAAAAAAAAAAAAAACTCTGGCCCCCCTCGTCCCCCCGCCCTCGTATATACGCCCCTGGTTTCCAGATTGAATTCTGTACGTGTTCTGATCGTGAAATTGTGTAGGCCTACTTCGAAGGTTGTTGTTAGTACGTAGTTCCGGGTGTTGTGGCGAGAACTAATTGCACAAGGCGGCTCTCTGGACGCCAGAAGACAGACGGCGCGGCGTTTGCCCGCCCTAATGGGAGGGTGTGGCGGCGGCAGGGGTGGCACGGGGCGGGGCGCGTGGGCGGCGGTGGGCGACAGGCGAGCCACGCCGCCTGCTTTACGGGCCCGCAATTACTGGCCGGCCTAGCGCGCTTTCGGGGTCACAGCACTGTGAGCGCGTATATATATAAGTGTGTGCACACAGATTGGCGTGTCGTGGGCTGCAACAGCCGGGCGTTCTTCGCCACGCTGCCCCGCCTCTGGCGTTGCCCGTCCTGCCTGTGTGGCCCCCACATATAGCAACCTGCTGCCTCCGTAGTCGACCACACACGTGACCTTGACTAGCATCTTTACTCTGTTGATTATGTCATCAAAAGCATCCGGGCACATGGCTGAAAATATCTTAAAAAGTTCTTGGCGCGCTCCATCAGTAATGCTGGAATTCAATAGCATGTTGGTGCATTCCGTCGGCACACGGAGCGTGTATCTGAACGAGTGTGGCCAACGTCACAACGAGCGAACCGCACGTTGGCGAGGCTTTCCCAACGTGTGGGGCAGTATCAGGCATGCCAGATATTGTCAAAGAGCGTCTGAACGATCACCAATAAGGTGGGAGAACGCCCCCCGACGTCACACCACGTGGCTATCCGGGTAGGGGGCCAGCTCTTTTCGGTAGAGACACAAAGACACCATGTTTGCCGTCGTATTTCGTGGTTTTTATGTATATAACTTATGTCTTATGAATGTGTGACATTTCAAAGTAAGTAGAAGTAACTGAGTAAATTGAGAATCTCTCGGAAACCTGCCATTAAGGTACTATTTGTTCAAAGAAATTAGTGGAAACGTCTTATACGTGGTTAAAAAATTTCCATATTACAGTAATCTGCCGTTTCAAGGCAAGGCAGACTGAAGATCTATCATTACGAAGTGTTATTTGTATCATTTGTTGTAATTACATATCAACAACTGACATATCGCCCAGTAACATATACGACACGTCTAATATCGCAGCCGCGGTGGAGTAGCCGAGCGGTCTAAAGCGTTTTGCTGCGGAGCGCGCGCGGTTGCTCGCCGTGCAGGTTCGAGTTCTCCCGAGGGCATGTGTGTGTGTGTGTCTGTGTCTCTGTGTGTGTGTTTGTCCTTGGATTATTTTACCTAGGTTTAAGTAGTTTCTAAGCTACGGACTGATGACCACGCAGTTTGGTCCGACAGATTTACAGACATTTGAACATTTTGATCTAATATCGTAGGTGAGGATACATTGGTAACGCAGCTGGCCGTAGCATAGGTGTTAAGTCGTGGACTACAAATATTTTTCTTCTTTTATTCGGTTTCCTGATAGACGCAAAGACTTTCCTATAAATTTCTTAGAAGTAAACTGCATAATATTCGATGCTATGTAAAAATAAGTGCGCACCCTCTGAGGAGTGAGTTTGTTGGATTCGTTTTATGAACATGACAGTTTGCACCTCACGTAGAGTAAAATACGCACTTATAGTTTCACATATTGCATTTTACACGTTCTTAACATTCTTCTAGTGAATAGTAACACTGACCGTGGAAGCATGATCTTTTAAGATTTACTAAAAAGCGAGACTATTGCAATAATCTTTGTGTTGTGAAGGCCTATTCTAATTTTATATCGCACAGTTGGTCATGAAACTTTCATTATTCGCTGCAATTATTAACATACAATGCAACTTTTATAAGAGCCTTATGTTCATAGGTATTTTGTTGTTACGTATTTAAGCCTATCACAGAACATAAGCACAAGCGCGGAAATAAGCGATTCAGTAGAGGTAAAGCAGGAATTCCACTCTTTTGATTTGGTAAGCAGTGTGATTCCAGCAACTGATATCGCCGACAATTGTGACTGGAGCGCGCTGCGGTCGCGTGTAGCTCGTTGAGGCACACGTCTCGTATGCACAAGTTGCGCGTCTCCGAGCGTTCAGCCGCACGGTGGACTCGCCACGTTGACCCCACACGTTCAGAAACACGCTCCGTGTGCCGACGGCTTTAGTCTTGAGAGGTTCCACTCTCGCACGCATACGTCCAATCAGGTGCATGGCGGTTTTATTGTGGAATGGCAGGCCATTCTTCACGGAGGGCTGCACTGATAAGAGGTGTCGATGTTGGTCGGCTAGGTGTGGCACGTAGACGACGTTGAAAAATATCGCAAAAGTGTTCCATAGGATTCAAGTCAGGACTGTCGTGTAACCACCCCGCGACAGGCCCTGCATTGTCAACATATGCTCGATCTTGTTGAAAGATGAAGTCGCTATCACGGCATTACAATTCAACAGTGCGAAGCAAGTAAGTGCTTGAAACATCAATGTAGGCCTGTGCTGTGATAATGCCACGCAAAACAACAAGAGGTGCAAGCCCCTACTTGACGACCACGACCACACCATAACATCACCGCCTCCGGATTTAACTGTTGGCACTACACACGCTGGCAATAACGTTCACCGACCATTCGCCATACCCACACTCTGCCATCAGATAGCCACATTGTATACCGTGATTCGTCACTCCATACAACGTTTTTCCACCGTTCAGTCGTCCAATGTTGACTCTCCTCTCACCAAGCGAGGCGTCGCTTAGCATTGACCTGCGTAAAGGACGGCCTCTCGACCATGAAATCCTATGTTTCTCACCTCCAGTGTAACTATCATAGTATTTGGAGTGGATCCTGTTGCAGTTTCGAATTCCAGTGTGATGGTCTGCATAGATGCCAGCCTCTTACCCTGCATGACCCTCTTCAACTGTCGGCGGTCTCAGTCAACAGACGAGGTCGGTCTGTACGCTATCGTGCTGTATGTGTCCCTTCACGTTTCCACTCAACTAAGACGTCAGAAACAGAGGACATAGAGATGTTTCTGAGTGTGAAAATCTCGCGTGCAGATTTCTGGCGCAAGTGGCAACCAAAAACCTGACCACATTCGAAGTCCGTGAGTTCAGTGAAGCGCTCCATTCTGCTCTCTCTCGAGGGCCAATGACTACTACGGTCGCTGTTATGGAGTCCTAGCAGTAGCTGGCAGCACAATGCACATAATATGAAAAAGGTATGTTTTTTGTGGGGTGTCGGTATACTTTTGATCACACAGTGTAAATACATGCCGGAAATAAAAATCAATACGGCCTATTAAGAGTTTTCCAATTCACTCAAGCGTGGTCATTAGAAAGAAACCTCACGCTCGGACGTTTGGGTAAAGATGGGGTAGAAAATTGACCATGCCCTTCCGAAGGAACCATCCCGGCACTTTCGTGGAGTAATTAAGAGAAATCGCAGAAAATCGAAATCACGATACCCACAGGCGGACTTCACCGCCGTCCTACCGAATGCGAGTCCACTGTGTTACCAACTGCGCCACCTCGCTCGGACATTCAAGGTTTATTGTTGAAACAGTGCGCACGGAGTGGAGGAAATGGTTACATTTACAGATCAACGGCACTAGCGGTTTTGAGGTACCAGTGTCGATCCATGCTGAAATATTTTTTACAAAGAAAATTTATTAATGGATACATGTATAAAACAGTCAAGTTTGCACAGTGACAAACCAAATACATACAGGATGTTTCGCAACTAATGTTACATTCTTCTAGAGGTCTTAGAAGAGACATAATAGACCAAGATTTTGCCGGCCGCGGTGGCCGAGGTGACTGAGGCGCTCCAGTCACGGTCAACACGGCCACTACGGTCGGGGGTTCGAATCCCCCCTCGGGCATGGATATTTGTGCCGTCCTAGTTTGTAAGTAGTTTGTAAGTTTAGGGACTGATGACCCCGTAGTTAAGTCCCATAAGCTTAACAAACATTTGAACATTTGAAGACCAAGATTTACACAGGAACCCATGCCCGAAAACATCACCAAACGACGGTACCAGCACTTATTCATTGACGCTGTGAATGAAACCTGTTGTTCCGCAAACTCTTTTCATTCCGAGATTTAGGAGGAGGTACTATGAACCAAAATTACCAAAATAGTCTAGTAATGGTGTGGCATATGGAAGTTTGGATCGGTCCTGGAATCGTGTTCGGGTAGCCTAGTGGTTAAAGCGACCGCTCGCGAAAAGCGGGAAACCCGGGTTCGAGTCCCGGCCCGGCACAAATTTTCATGTGTCACCATTTGGTAGAACATCTATACCTTATACAGTGGCGCTAAACGAAATTCGCTATTGCGAGAAAATATTGATTCCAAGAATGTCCACAGGCTTGAAGTTTTCAGCTAACATTTCGACAGACGTATTGGTCAGATACCTCGCTCTTTAACCGCATGTAACACAGGGATATCCGCGTCGATCACAATTTTATCCGCAAAGTGAGAAATAATGCGGATATCCGCATCCGCGCAGACCTCTAACTATCGATATATAACATTTGGTACCGGTCTGACTGACACCTGCAGGTTTAGGTGTCAGTCATTGTGAGGCCAATTAACACAGATGTTCCTGATTTTTTCTTTTTTTCTTTTTTTTTTTTTTTTTTTTTTTTTTTTTTTTTTTTTTTTTTTTTTGTCGGTTACATTTCGTTTAAAAATAGTGTATTACATATCTAATAGATCGTTCAAATGTTGCAACATTAATTTTACACGAATTGCATCCTTAGTCTCGGCATAATATGCCGTCCTTCTGGAACGAAGTAAAAATTTGACGTTTTAATTGTAAATCCATTCATATGTTTCTGAGTAATAGAAATAAAATTGAGGTGTAAGTACTTACACACCTAAAATTATGAGTTAATTGATACGTTTCTTCTGAATACCTATCTTCAAAAGGGATTAACATAGGTTAACTAGCTGTAACAATGATTGTTAGTATATGCATGTCAATGATCGACATTCAAATGACAGTCCGATGTTGAAGAAAGTGTTTTGTGCCAGAAGGAAACAATTTAACTTAAATGTTTAAAAAAGCGAGACACCTTCCTTCTGGAAGGACATCAGAATCATCTGGGTTAAGGAGAAACTTGACTGAGAAGCGGCGGCTCCGGTCGAGAAAACCGACACAACGGCCGGGAGTGCGGGGCGCTGATAAGGCCCCCCTGCATACTGCAAACGTTGACGCTTTCGGGTGGAAGATGACACGACGGCCGGTCGGTACCTGTTGGGCCTTTCTAGGCCTCATGTACGTAGTTCAGTTTAATTCCTCGGAATAAAATGACCTTCGGCTTTCTCGGCGCATTAGCTGTCCAAAATGTTCAAATGTTTGTAGGGTCTATGGGACTTAACTACGGGGTCATCAGTCCCTAAACTTACAAACTACTTATGAACTTGCTACAACTAAGGACGGCACAAATATCCGCGCCCTAGGGGGGATTCGAACCCCCGACCGTAGTGGTCGTGCAGACCGTGACTGCAGCGCCTCAGTCCCCTCGGCCACCGCGGCCGGCATTAGCTGTCCGTTTCTGCATGTTTACTGTAAGACCGTACGCCGATCACAAGAGCTTGCGATGCAAATGGCGGTGTGGTGAATGGAAGTGTTGAGTTGGGGATGGTAAAGCAGCCAGGCGGGCGGACGCGCCTCATCGGCTGACGCGGATTTAGTAGCGGCGATGCACGCGGCAGATAGGCGGGCCGCGATGTCGGCGCTCGTCTGATTATCTTGTCCCGCCTGGCACGGGGGACGGGGAAGGGGGCGGAATTCCACTGTCCGTGGCCGCAGACGCAGACGCTGGCCTTATATCCGAGCGGCCGGCGACTGCCCTGAGCCGGCGAGGCTTGAGGTGGACGCTCGCCGCCGTGGAGGCACCTGTGGGGACTGAAGTACGCCGGCGATGGAAAAGGTTAACAGAAAATTTAATACTCGTGCAATCATGAGTAAATGGACGATAATCTGCGTGCTTTTTAACCCTCAATCAGTATTGCAGAGTGTGAGGATAAACCTCCAACAATGAAATGGGCATAACGCCAGAATTCTCCGTAAGGCGCACTTGTGCTTCTCAGTTACTTTAGTTCTCTTCCTTATGAGCGTACGCAAGGTTTACAAGGAGACCACATGGGTATCGGATTTAGAATTTCCTTAACAAAAGGCTTATGACCGTGTCCCTAGGAGGAAACTACTGTCAGTTCTATAAGATTATGGTTGTTGTTGTTGTGGTCTTCAGTCCGGAGACTGGTTTGATGCAGCTTTCCACAATACCCTATCCTGAGCAAGCCTCTTCATCTCCACATAAGAGCGACAACCTACATCTGTCTGAATCTGCTTACTGTATCCATCTCTTGGTCTTACTCTGCAGTTTTTACCCAAAACACTTCCCTCCAAAGCTAAATTCACAATTCCTTGATGTCTGTTATAGGAGGCAAACTTCTGCAGGCAATTAAAGGGCTTTACGTAGACTGTCAGGCAGCAGTTAGAGTAGATGGCAAATTAAGCTCACGGTTCATAGTAGTTTCAGGGGTACGACAAGGCTGTAACCTTTCACCACTGCTGTTCATGTCACCACTGCTGTTAATACTATTCATGGATCATATGTTGAAAACAGTAGACTGGCAGGGCGGGATTAAAATAGGTGAAAACAAAATAAGCAGTCTCGCATATGCGGACGACTTAGTTGTAATGGCAGTTGTAGTGGAGTTGTGAGGCGGCATCGTGAGTCGTGTCGGGATAGCACAGTCGGTAGTGCGCTTGCCCGCGTAAGGCAAAGGTCCCAGGTTCGAGTCCCGGTTGCGGCACACAATTTTAATCTGCCAGGAAGTTTCATATCAGCGCACACTCCGCTGCAGAGTGAAGTTTCATTATGAGTTCATAAGTAGTTTGTAAGTTTAGGGACTGATGACCCCGTAGTTAATCCCATAAGCTATGCCAACATTTGAACATTTTGAATACCAGTCTAGAAAATTTAGTGAAAGACTCGGGCCAGTCTATTACGATCATCCCTATTTCTTAGTGAGACGAAAAATATTTGTGACTTCGTAGCTAATTAATCATTTATTTTGTAAACAAAAAATGCTCATGTAAAGTATTTTTCTGTGTTTATAATGTCTCTTTTTTAATATCTAGTTTCTCTCAAGCACTAATTTCCTCCAACCTTTTGAACTGTCCTGATATGTTGTCCGATTCTCGATCCACTCGCGCGAGAGCAATATCGCAGAGGTCCCAATACCACCCGTCTGTGTTTAATCATGACGACATGTGTGTGGACATACTAAAGGAAGGAAAAAAGTAGAGAAAATCATTCCAAAACCAGAGGCTCCACCTTTTGAATACAGCAAATAGTAATGCGACGTAATATGTATCAGTGGAAGGGAGGGGGAGGGTAAGAAGGAGTCCAAGGGGAATAAGTGAATAAGGTATCACCAAAATTGTGAAAACAGTTACTGTAAGGTTGCAGATGAGATATAGGCAGGATATTACTACATCATCCTAATGAGTACAGTTGCAATGTGTGTGTATGGAGGGAGGGCGGGGGGAGCAAAATTTAATAACTAATTATTTTCTTTCTCGATGCAGAAGTTCCTAGTTTCTTTTATTTCCAGATTAACATTTATTTATTTCCTTGAAATCCTGAAACAATGATACCCTAACGATATTTTTGCTCCATAAGTGTTTTTCACAATGATTCATAAGCATCACTTTCACAAGGATTAGATTTTTCCTGCAACAAAAAATTCTTTATTGTACGAAAAACGATGGACCGAGATGACATTTATATTCGATTTTCTCGTAGAACTCTATTTTACAAATAAGAAACGTTCATCACACACTTTGGTACAGCATATCACACACACGAAATCGCTGTATTAGTAGATAAGATGCAATAAAAAACAAAAACAACACAACTTCAACTTCTGAACACAGACTAACGATGGAGGATATATGGTGAACTATCTTTCATTATTACCCACACGCTTCACGATTTTTCCTGTAGGAACGCAGCTACGAGTCAAGTGACGTTCGATATTTCCAATGGCTGCTGTTAGATTCTACAATGGAACGCCTTTGTGCATTCATCCCGTATGCCGCATTACGCAGTTTTCGAGTTCGTAGAAGTCGGTGTCAACACTGGCGATTTCCACAAGAACATGCTACAAGGTGTTGCTCAAAACCAGTTCATTTTTGTCGAACTCAAAAGTAAGCGAGTTCTGCCGTCGCAAAACAAAGTGAGACCAATTTGTTATTTAAACCTGAAAATCGGAATTCGAACCACTTCATCTACATCTACATAGATACTCTGCAAATCACATTTAAGTGCCTGGCAGAGGGTTCATTAACCACTTTCATAACTTTTCTCTACCGTTCCATTCTCTAATAGCGCGCGGGAAGAAAGAACACCTAAATCGTTCCGTTTTCGATCTAATTGCTCTTATTTTATTGGGATGGTCATGTCTCCCTAAGTAGGTGGGTGATAGCAAAATATTTTCACATACAGAACTAAAAGTCGGTGATTGAAACTTCTCAAACTGATCACGCCGCAATGAATAACGTCTTTCTTTTAATGATTTCCACCCCAATTCGTGCAACATTTCTATGACGCTTTCCCCCCCCCCCGTAACGTGATAAAAAAAAACGAGCTGCCCTTCTCTGACCCTTCTCAATATCTTCCGTCAGTCCCACCTGGTGAGGGTCCCACAAGGGGCAACAGTACTCCAGGAGAGGACGCACAAGTGTGATGTAGGCTCTTTGGTGGAGCTGGTGCAAATTCGAAGCGTTCTGCCAATGAAACGTAACCTTTGGTTCGCCTTCCCCACAATATTTTCTACGTGTTCTCTACAGTCAAAGTTGTTCGTAATTGTAACTCCTAGGTATTTGGTAGAATTTACGACCTTAAGGTTTGACTGATTTATCGCGTAATTGAAGTTCAGCGGATTTCTTTTAGTGGTCATGTGTATTACTTCACACTTTTCTTTATTTAGTGTCAATTGCCAATTTTCGCACCAAGTCGAAATTTTGTCTAAATCGCTTTGCAGCTGCTTTTGATCCTCTGTTGACTTCACTAACCGATAAACGACAGCATCAACCGCGAACAGTCTAAGGGAGCTATTCAGATTATCTCCTGAATCGTTTATAAACACGAGGAAGAGTAGGGGACCTATAACGCTTCCCTGTGGAACGCCAGATATCACTTCTCCTTTTAAACAATTTTCGTAACAATTATGATTAAATCGTAATGGTTGGAACCTCTGCAAAACCAAAACAAAACTGGAAATAAAAGTTTCCATTGCGTCCAAAGAAACTCCACTTCGTCACAGTGCTCTGGCAAGCAGTTGCCAGTTTCAAGCGATTAGTGTCTTAATTAAACCGTGGTGCTCGATATGTGGATGGGTGAACGTGAATTGTTCGGTTTGTAGTGTGAAAAGTGCTGAGAGATTCGTAACAAAGGAAAAATCTCCCAACGCAAATCATCAGTGATTCGGGTCGTACAACACAAGACGCCGTGCTTCAGCGTGGCCGGCGCCAGAGGCTGACACCGCATGTTAAGAAGGCAGCGTAATCTCCGACCAATCGAGTGCGTGACGCAAGCCACGCCCCCACATGTTGTGAGCGCGGCCCCCACTCCAATATGGCCGCACGAGACACACGCGATACTTCCGAATTCTGTGTGGGTAGACGAGTACTGTGGCGACAGATCGGCGTAGTCGTGTAGTTAGTTCGTGCTTAGTTCTTAACCAGCCTTAAAGTTCAGTGCCATGCTTCACAGAGTACTGCAAGATTGAAGTTGTGCGATGAGAGTAGAAAATTCCTGCCAATACTGTACTGACATTTATTGTCAGCGTAGTTTTCAAGTCGTAGACGGACCGCGTACGTGATAAGTTCACGTTAAACGGAAGAAAAATGTACCGTCATTAGTTAAAGTCTGACATTTAGAGCCTACGTCCAACAAAAAACTTATGAAAAGGTGGGGCTACACAGACAATAACGAGTGTGAGTGTGGTGCAATACAGTAGTTTTCTGTAGTTCGCGAACGAAATAGTTCGGAAAAGCGCTCCCACAGGCGAACTACGCGAACTAGTTCGCAGATCCCAAGCCTCTTAGATCTTCCGCTCCTTTTCCGAAGACTGACGGGGAACAGCGAGAGGACGCGAGAGCGCGCAGAATCGCGTGATTCCCTTCTGCCAGTTACCGTCATTTCGATCTGAGATGTAGCTCAGATGTAGTTTTATAGTTCACTGCCACAAGAAATCCATTCTAAAAATAAAGTACGACGAGTACTCTGTATGCAAAGTAGTTGAATACCATAGTATCACCCATTCGTGTAAACAACTGGTTTATTTGCTTATGTATTTGATGTGTAATTGCGAAAAAAAATAGGGGTAATAGCACACGCTTTGACAAAACTGATTCATTATATAAAAAAGGTGTCATAACAAAAGAAAGAGCTCTTTTAACAGCGGTAGCAAATCCAAAAAGAGCGGACGAACTAAAAAGAGCGGACGAACTAAAAAGAGCGGACGAACTAAAAAGAGCGGATGAATTAAAAGAGCGGAAGAATTAAATAAATGGACGAACTACAAGAGCAGACGAACTCAAATGCGGAAGAACTAAAAAGAGCGGACTAACTAAAAAGAGCGACCTACTTCAAGGCCAAGCAGCGAACTAAAAGGAGAGCTACCGGTCGCGAACTAAAATATGCGTGATCGGTCGCGAACTATTATGCCAAACGTATCTCGCTTCATAGTTCGTTGGATTGTTTTCCGAATACCGACGGGCAATAGCGAGATGGCGCGTAGCAAAATTAAAACTCACGCGTCTGCCTTCTCCTGATGAGTCATTTCGAGGTGAGCGTCTGCCTGCTAGATTACATAGTTCAGTGCTACAAAATTTCTGTTTTGATGTGTTCTGCACTCTGCAATATCAGACTAAATTCCATAATGCCAAGATATAGAGATAACTCTAAACTTAAACGCGAGAAATTATCCACAGACCGTTTCTTTTGGTTTGCGTCATATCGTTAGCGGCTCAAGCAGCAAGCGCATGAAGAAGCTAGGTGAAAGAACTTCTCCTTCCACCTGCATGTGCAGACCACGCCGCGCAGCCGTCACTGGGAGCGGACGAACTAAAAGAACGAACTAGTTCACGGCAGATCCGCGAAATAAAGTGAGCGCTCCCGATCGCGAACTATTATGCGCAAGTCGAGTATCATTTGCATACAGCGATAGTTGTGACCAATAATGAGGCCAGATTCCAACTCGATAGCTTGGTTGTAAACGTGAAGGAGCTCAAAAATGTTCAAATGTTTGTAGAACTTATGGGACTTAACTACGGGGTCATCAGTCCCTAAGGTTACAAACTACTTATGAACTACCTAAGACTAAGGACGACACAAATATCCATGCCCGAGGGGGGATTCGAAGCCCCGACCGTAGTGGTCGTGCAGACCGTGACTGTAGCGCCTCAGTCCCCTCGGCCACCGCGGTCGGCGTGAAGGAGCGTTTGGGATTGTATACAACAGTCGTGTTACCCATCAAGAGCTAATAATTATACAACTCAGTGCAGGAGTGTGCGACTGAGGTGGAATCTGCCAACCGTCCGTATCGAATAGTACGTCACACGACTACACACAATAGGCAATCGAATTTTACGAGCGAGCTCTTCGGTTACAGAGGAGCCGACTTGGGCCACACACTGGCTGCTTGTAACGTACAGAGCGCCCGCGAGTGCTGGGAACCCGTTCTCGAATTGCCGAGTGCTGGAGTAGTTGGCGCGCTCGGCGGCTGATCGGACATAACTTAGGCACGTGGTACCCCGCAGCCGGGCGCTCGCTACGACAAAGGGCGTAACCCCGCCATGACGTAGGCGCCGCATCCAGCTAGCGTGGCGTGCCAATGCTCGCGCCGAGTCTGCTGTCCTTGCCGTACGCCACGGGAAACAACGGACCAGGCGAATCCTTCCTTATATCCAGCTTGCTTGTTTATTTGGCCTTCGGTAGCTAATGGCCATTTAACCATTTCAAGAACATTATTTCATACCTGCCAACCCTCAAAACGTATAAATCAGGAGACCCAATTTAAAAAAAAAGAAATAGGGAGATTCTTCAACAAATCAGGAGATATGTACTATCAAAAACTGTATCTCATTTCAGTATAAACCTCAAAATAAACCATTTTAAGTTTCTCCTATGATGTACAAAGCGCAGGATATCTATAATAAGAAATGTTTTTCCACCTCCACCAAAATTCGAGTTACAACACCGCAATTAAACCGGAGGTGCTATATGCCAGAGAGACACTGATGCTACACACAAAGACCGACCTTCACAACATTCTCACACAGGGATGAAAAATCATTAGGAAAATTATTGGACTAAAAATTACAGACGAAGGTTATAGACTTCACTGCAGGGATACGACAGAGAAGTTCTCTAACATCGCAGCGGACATTAGAAAGAGGCGACTAAAATTTGGTGGACACATCAGCAGACTTCCACAGACCAGCCGGCCGCGGTGGCCGAGGAGACTGAGGCGCTCCAGTCACGGTCTGCACGGCCACTACAGTCGGGGGTTCGAATCCCCCCTCGGGCATGGATATTTGTGCCGTCCTAGTTCGTAAGTAATTCATAAGTAGTTTGTAAGTTTAGGGACTGATGACCCCGTAGTTAAGTCCAATAGACTATACAAACATTTGAACATTTTTCCACAGACCAGACTCACAAACAAAATCCTGAGGTACATCCAGGATCAAAATGTTCACACGTTTGTTAAGCTTATGGGACTTAACTACGGCCGGCCGCGGTGGCCGAGGGGACTGAGGCGCTTCAGTCACGGTCTGCACGGCCACTACGCTCGGGGGTTCGAATCCCCCCTCGGGCATGGATATTTGTGCCGTCCTTAGTCTGAAGTAGTTCATAAGTAGTTTGTAAGTTTAGGAACTGATGACCCCGTAGTTAAGTCCCATAGATTCTACAAATATTTTTTTGGACTTAACTACGGGGTCATCAGTCCCTAAACGTACAAACTACTTATCAACTACCTCATACTAAAGACGGCACAAATATCCATGCCCGAGGGGGGATTCGAACCCCCGACCGTAGTGGCCGTGCAGACTGTGACTGAAGCGCCTCAGTCCCGTCGGCCACCGCGACCGGCCATCCAGGATCTCAAAACTACTACATCCTGGATGATACAAGTGAAAACTGATCTGGAAAGGGCACATATGGATTCAGAAGACATCACAGATAAAGTCGTCTTTAGACACAAAGTGTACAAGTGGGAAGTGATGTAAGAGAAAACAGCACCTGAAGCCCAACGACCAAAGTGGTCTGAATATAGGAAGAGAGCCTTTAGTGAAAGAATGAAGGAATACTGGAAGAACAGGGAGGACAAGTAGTCATGAATGTTTCGCGTGGTCTGTAACGTGTGTAATAATAATAATATACATAATATTATTGCCATACTCGAACTCATACAATTGAATCAAAATCCTACAATCATGCAAAATAGTTGTTTACATCAAAGTTGTCTTTCTGCAGTTCACTAACACTCATAACTAAACCACTCGAATGGTTTCCACTGATTATAAAAACCACTCAAGGTGCTTCATTTATGTACAATGAGGAAGTGTCACATTCACAAAGAGAACAACACCGAAACAGTACTTCATTGTCAGCATATGTGCGGGAAAGAGCAGAAGTCGATATACAAGTATTGCACGACTCGTAATTTCTATGAATTTCAAAACGTATATTGATTAAACTGATAAACGAGCATATGACTATATACCATTGACCAAAAACAGTGGGGTTACGAAAAAAAATAATCTGTTACAGATAAAGGAAGCATAAACATTTCATGCAGAAAATAATTCTTTCTCTTTTTGATAATTTTTGACAGTATCGTTGGGGGGGAGGGGGGGGCAAAATGTTCAAATGTTTGCAGACGTAACGGACCAAACTACATTGGTCATAGATCTCTAGACCTACAAACTACTTTACTTATCCTAATGACAACAGACATACAGCCATGCGGGAGGGAAGACACGAACCTCCGACAGGCGCGACGCGCGCATCGCAACATGACGCTCAAGAACGCACGGCCATACCCTCGGGGCCGGGAGAGTCAACGGTCTATTCTTCTAATTTACTAGCAAATCAGTCAAAAACAACATTAATCATTTATTCCTGATTCGACTTGTTTATAGGCCACCTTCAGGTTCATGTGGCTCTGTCTCGACTCGCAGCAGTAGACCTGAGTTGGTAACTGCCCAAAGGCGACAACCATACACCTGCTGCGGGGAGTCGAGACAGAGCCACCTGACCTGAAGATGGCCTATTAACAGGCTGGATCCGGTCATTATTTGTACAAATGATTGTGTTTAGACATTTACTAATTAACAACTTTCAGTATTTACACAGAGTCATTGGCCGCTTCTGAACACTGATATCGCTGCTTACCGTACTGGTACAGCATCGTTTGTATGACATTGTCAAAGGAGCCTGCAGCAAGCTATGAAGTCACTGCTGCCTGTACATCAGAATTATCGTGTTTTCCTGTGGAAAAGTGCTTCTAGAGATGAAACATCTGACAGTGACTTGGGCCATTGGATGAATTTTCGAAGTTCTCCCATGCTCATGGCATCTGTAATGTGAATTGTAAGGCGTCGAGTAAAAGCATAATGACTAGGCGTTCCATGTCTCTTATCTCGGAACACTCTGATTTCGCTATACCAGACTATACCGATGAAAATATATGGCTCTCTTCACGGTAAAAATTATATCATCGCCTGTCTTCGGGGAAATGACTTTCTTTTTGTTTTGCCTCTGGTTTATGGACTTCATAGTTGGGTGCCATAAAGATAATGTCTGAATTGCATTCTTTCTGATCTAATATATGATACGAATGTTTCTTCACCAGTGAAAGTGCTACTGGGAAACTCGCCACTCCTTTCTTCACAGCAGTTCTGCGAAATAACTCATTCCATCAGTCCAGGTGCCAAGAGGAACGGTAGGTGACTAGGACCGTCTCTTACGTTGATGGCCATGTGCATAGGACTACCTTAATTTTTTCTATTATAATTGTTGTGCTAAAATTTCATGTACTGACTTGTTCCGTGACCATGCAGTTTTGCTTCTCAATTAGGTTCTTGGGGAACAGAAAACTATCTTATATATTAAAAGAATCTACGAAATCTAAAGTCAGTCGACCAGATCAAGCTACCCGGCCCATTTCCTTCATTTTTGCTTTAAACGAAAGGTATTCATCCACAGATTTGTCATCAAATATCAGAAGTTACATTACTCTCGCCTTCCTTTTTCTATACTCAAACGCGATTTCCTTCTGTGTATTTCTTATGAGGATGTCCTTGCTGTAAACTAAAGTCAGTCGGTCGGGCCGTTTTGTCCGACCGATTTCCTTAATTTTAGCTTTAAACGAAAGCTATTCATTCGCAGATTTGTCATCAAGTATTAACTTAAGTCTCTCCATCCTTTATTTTTTTTTTTTTCAAACGTGGTATTCTTCTGTACTTGCACTGAATATTTCAGTCGGTTTGTTTTAGGATATCATCGGTTCTACTTTAATTACGTAGTTATTTTTGCTCTAACAACACTCAGCGGAGCAAGGTCTTTCATTTGCGTTTTTAAACACTTGCATTGATTGATTCTGAGGAAAGCTATGTGTGAACATTCAATATTACTTCCATTTCTCCCCATCTTTTTGTCATTCCACTAACGGTGCAAAGTATTCGCACGAGTCCTCTAGTATATTATTAGATATGAAAGAAGCAACGATGACTGCAGGTACTAATGGCAGGAGGGTGTCCATAATGAAAAATCAGAAAAAAACTGGGAATGAACGTAACAGCAGTTAGAGCGAATGGGCCGAGATGGTGGGGTTATATTACATGCATGGGACATGCAAGGTTACCTAAGAGACTCATCGGTGCGGCACGTGTAAATGGCGTACAGAGTTTACTCATAATGATTCTCTGAGGTTTGATTATGGAAAAATGGCCGATGTTGAGAAGCATGATGAAGTTGCCAAGAACTTTTCGAAATTGCAACAGTATGATATTGAGGACGAGTTTAGGTGTTCTGCTGGACCTAGGGGAAAGTATTTGGATACAGCAAAAATAATCTTAAAGTAACAGGCTTAACATTAGACGAGGCATCAATGTTGGCACTGAATAAGGGCTCATGGAAGAATTTTATTAGGGCGGGCTATGCTCCAGACCGAAAGCTGAAAGGCATAATCAGCCTGTAATGATGACGACGTTGACGATGATGATGATGAAAAAACCTTAATAGTTTTTCCAAACTGTAGCTCGCATGGAGATTGTTTACCAAAAAAAAAAAAAAAATTCAAATGTTCGTATAGCTTATGGGACTTGACTACTTATGAGATGAAACTCCCTGGCAGATTAAAATTGTGTGCCAGAACTGGGACTCGAATCTGGGACCTTTGCCTTTCTTGGGCAAGCGCTCTACCACTGAGCTATCCCGAAACGACTCACGATGCCGCGTCACAACTTTACTTTCGCCATTACCTCGCCTCCTATTTTCCAAACTTCACAGAAGCTCTCCTGCGAATCATGCAGGACTAGCACTCCTGGGAGAAAGGATAGTTTGGAGACATGGCTTAGCCACAGCCTAAGGGATGTTTCCAGAATGAAACTTTCACTCTGCAGCGGAGTCTGCGCTGATATGAAACTTCCTGGCAGATTAAAATTGTGTACCGGAACCGGGACTCGAACCTGGGACCTTTGCCTTTCGCGGGCAAGCGCTCTACCGGCTGAGCTATCCCGACACGACTCACGATGCCGCGTCACAACTTTAATTCCGCCTGTACCTCGCCTCCTACTTTCCAAACTTCAAAGAACTCTCCTGCGAAACATGGAAGACTAGCACTCCTGGAAGGAAGGATATGGTGTAGACATGGCTTAGCCAGAGCCTGATGGGTGTTTCCAGAATGAAACTTTCACGCTGCAGCGGAGTCTGCGCTGATATGAAACTTCCTGGCAGATTAAAATTGTGTGCCGGAACCGGGACTCGAACCTGGGACCTTTACCTTTCAGCGGGCAAGCGCACTACCGACTGTGCTATCCCAACACGATTCACCATGCCGCCTCAGAACTATACTTCAGCCAGTACCTCGCATCCTACTTTCCGAACTTCACAGAAGCTCTCCTGCGAACCAATCAAGACTAGCACTCATGGAAAAGAGGATATGGTGGAGACATGGCTTAGCCTAAGTGATGTTTCCAGAATGAAACTTTCACTCTGCAGCCGGTTGTGTGCTGATATGAAACTTCCTGGCAGATTAAAATTATGTGCCGGAACCGGGACTCGAACCTGGGACCTTTGCCTTTCGCGTGCAAGCGCAGTACCGACTGAGCTATCCCGACACGACTCACGATGCCTCCTCACAACTTTACTTCCGCTAGTACCTTGCTTCCTACATTCCAAACTTCACAGAAGCTCTCCTGTGAACCATGCAAGACTAGCACTCCTGGAAGAAAGGATATGGTGGAAACATGGCTTAGCCACAGCCTAATGAATGAAACTTTCACTCTGCAGCGGAGTGTGCGCTGATATGAAAGTTCCTGGCAGATTAAAATTGTGTGCCGGAACTGGGACTCGAGTCTGGGACCTTTGTCTTTCGTAGGCAAGCGCTCTACCGCTGAGCTATCCCGACACGACTCATGATGCCGCGTCAGAACTTTACTTTCGCCATTACCTCGCCTCCTACTTTCCAAACTTCACAGAAGCTCTCCTGCGAATCATGCAAGACTAGCACTCCTGGGAGAAAGGATATTTTGGAGACATGGCTTAGCCACAACCTAAGGGATGTTGAATGAAACTTTCACTCTGCAGCGGAGTGTGCGCTGACATGAAACTTCCTGGCAGATTAAAATTATGTGCCGGAACCGGGACTCGAACTTGGGACCTTTGCGAGCGCACTACCTATGAGCTAGCTAATACTAAGGACGGCACAAATATCCCTGCCCGAGGGGGGATTCGAACTGACGTCCGTAGTGGACGTGCAAACCGTGACTGTAGCGCCTCAGTCCCCTCGGCCAGCGCGGCCGGCTACAAAATCCCAGTTAAGCTACGAATAGTTGGGTCACTTTCTAGAATGTAGAACTACTCGTTTCGGGGTTATTGTTGAGACATAAGTTACCAGTTGGTGGCTTTAGTTACGATTTCCGCTGCACGCGTTAATTACTTGTGGTTAACCCAGGCATTGTTTTCGAGACAAGCTGATGTCCAGAGCTTTCACGCCGGCGCAGTAAGAAGTAGTACCCGGGCTGTAACGACGTGCCGTGGGCAGGGCAGCTCTGTAACGAGCGGAGCTATCGGCCGACGCGTTAATAGAGAGGGCCGCGGCCAGGCCAGGGAACAGAACGAGCGCGTCCCGGCGCGGACGCCCGCCCATCGCTCCACGTCGCGGCGCGGAGGTGCGAAGGCCCACAATGGCGGCATTTGTCAGCGCGCTATCGGCGGCCGCATTATCTCATAAAGCGCGGCCGGCCGTGTTGCTCGCCCACAGTCGGCCGCTCCTCCTGAGCGATGGCCGTGATTACCGGGCCGCCGTCTGCGTCCCTGGCACGCCTACCGCCGACCGTCTGGAACGGGCTCATCACCCGACAACACTCGCCACCTGGAGCACTCTCGACACCTACTACAGTACAGATGAAGTGTTTCCAGTGGCGGCGTGTCCTATGTGTCACTGGTTCAGTGAACCCCAGGAAATAACGTCGTCGTTAAAAAACTATCATTCTTCGTATCGTTCTTCTACCAGATCATTTTATATGCACATTCAAAGTACCATATTTGCCGACGTATAAGTCGCACTTTTTTCTCTACAAAATTTGGCCCAAAAACTGTATGCGTCTTATACGCCAGTTCCCAGTTAAAGTAGGTACGTACAAGTTCGGGTTTCTTTTAAGGTTTTTTTACTATTTTTTTTTTAATTTTTTTTTATTGGACTTAACTACAGGGTCATCAGTCCCTAAACTTACAAACTACTTATCAACTAGCTACAACTAAGGACGGCACAAATATCCATGCCCGAGGGGGGATTCGAACCCCCGACCGTAGTGGCCGTGCAGACCGTGACTGGAGCGCCACAGTCCTCTCGGCCACCACGGCCGGCTTTAAGGGATTTCAAAAAATGGTGAAAAATCCGGGAAATAGTGTTTAATACGAGAAGATTTTCTTAAATTTCTCTCTTACATTTTCGTAGTTTTTATTTGATATATCTACATAATATGCACTTAAACACCTGCCAGGAGCTTTATAACGTAGTAAAAATTTTCTGAAATTTATACTGTTTTAGTACCAACTTTAACTGAAACTGGTAACTTAATAAGAAGTGGAAACTTTCGACGTAATTTCATTCATCATAATCGATTTTTCGGCAATCCTGTGACGATGTCATTCATTATTTGAATAATGAAATGCTACTCACGTATTTGTCCATGTCTCGCCTGACGATATTTGAGAATTTATTCGAATTATCAAGTGCAAATAGGTACACAAGTATTTTTTCTTGTTTTCACAGCTTCTGCGTCTCTCAGTTTTGTTTTTGACGTTATAACATGCTGTGTCCATACTGAGCGCCGACTAATACACAGACGCAAACCATCCATCACTCTCACAGTTTATGGAACATCACAAAAATACTTACATAAATATTTGAACTTCGCAATAAATTCTCAAAACGCGATGTCTGATCAGAACAAAGCAGAGCCACCTAGGTGTCAATGTCGTAAGCCTTTAAGACGCTCTTGTCAACCATCGCCTCATAGTCGGTGCGCACTGCAAACAACGATAGGCGAAATATCCGTTTCAATAAGCGCGAAGTGTCAAGAAACTCGACTGCGTAAAGTTTATGAACACTACTTGAAGGCACTGCCTTAGATATTTCATGTACCTTAACAAATTATAATTATGTTGCAATTGACGTATTAGGTGTGATTTTTTTCCCCTGAAAAAGTGTCTTATTAGTGGTGTACGTCTTGTACGCCGGTGCGCCTTAAATGCCGGCAAAGGCGGTATTTTTATCGCATGAGAAACGTTTTACGTCGCGGAGACAGCACGTATACGAGTCGTAGCGCGGCCACATAATATAGGCGGCAGTGGCCGCAGCGTTGCAATGCGCATGCGCGGCTGAGGTTCAAATTCTCTTCAGAACCCCCTGGAGGCAGGTTATGGGCGCTCCAGCGGCAGGGAGGGGCGAGGGGAAACGCAGCTTTTAACAATGGCGTTAGAGCTGGTAGAGACACCAGCTCCTGGCTACTCGAGCTCTGGCGGTTACGCACGAATGGTCCCGAAGCAAGATAACGGAGCTACAGAGCACCTCGCCTTACGCATACGCAAATCCTCCATGAAGGCAACATCCGCCCTTCATACGTGTTTTTGGCGCATTGAAGATCCGATCATGAATAATAGTGAACTGACTACTGTCCATCTACCAGGAATAGTCGTGTGTTCGAGACCGACTGCAAGCATTTGTTTTATTCCGATCTTCTTTTTAACAGATACGGGAACAACAGTAACTTTTGTATTGTTACTTGCCACGTATCTTTGGACATTTTAGCAAATGTGACGCCATTTACACTCTTCGTTGTAATTGTTTGAACATATGTGGGGGACAGCAGCCTTTGCACATGCGTAAGGTTAGGAGGGGGGCTGCTTACAGTGTCACGTGACCCGAAGATAGCTTGTCTCTTCATCGTACCAGATTCATTTTGTTAGTCACTGTGTAATCAGTCACTTCCTGTGTTTTAGTGTTCATGTGCATATTCATATGTTCTTGGTGATTATTATCAAAGAAAAATGAACAACGTTCAGTATCTTTTAGAAACAAATAACTCAGCTTTAAGTTTGGAACAAAAGTGTGGAATAAAGAAGTTTGGTAGGCAGACGCATCAGCTCGAGTTGAAGCAAGCCAAACAAGCCGAGGTAAGACATTCAAATAAAATGTTCAAATATTTGTAAATCTATCGGACCAAACGGCGTGATCATTAGTCCGTAACTTGAACTAAGGTAAACCAACCTAAGGATAAACACAGACACCCATGCCCCAGGGAGGACTCGAACCTCCGACGGCGAGCAACCACGCGCTCCGCAGCGAGGCGCCTTAGACCGCTCGGCTACTTCACCGCGGCGTAAAACATTTTGCAGATCTTTTAAGAAAAATATATCTAAGGGGGTGGGGAGAGGGGGGGGGGGAGCGGGACGCTTTGCCCGGCGCCACTCGCACCAGTCGCCATTGCATATTTCGGAACATGAATTCAACGGGCACTAGGAATGTATAGCAATTATGATCCAATTGTGTCCACATATGGCATCAATAAATATGTAAATTCCGTACGGCACTGACAGCTGTGATTTCGCACGTCGACACTCATCAGTGCCCTTCCTCCACCTTTCAAAATGTTTGTTAAGCTTAAGGGACTTAACTACGGGGGTCATCAGTCCCTAAACTTACAAACTACTTATCAACTACCTTACTCTAAAGACGACACAAATACCCATGCCTGAGGGGGGATTCGAACCCCAAACCGTAGCGGCCGTGCAGACGGTGACTGTCGCGGCGCAGACCGCTCGGCCACCGCGGCCGGCTCCTACAGCTTAAAAGGCCCATTTCAATACAGTGGGCGCTCGTGAGATTACATTTTAGGTGTTCACAAATTTTAAATTCACGGAACCAAGGAAGTGTGAAACTGTAACTGCTTTTGAATTTATACATTTTTAGTGTCTACCAATAATATTAATAATATGCATAGCTTGCCTGATGAACTAAATAATTGTTTTATGCAATTTTGTTGTGTTATAGATAACTGTACATGTTGAGACAAGAAAGAAATACTGTAGTGTGTAAGCTTTCGCTACTCCCCATTTCGTAAACCATATATTAACATTCCTAAAGTATTATCGCTCACTAGGTCTGTTTTTTCTAATGAAATATCCTGTCTTTCCATGTACTCCACCACATGTTTGCAGTTTTTACTATCTCTGTAAAAGTTCCTTTAGTTATTCGACTTTCATGATTCCATCTTTAAGACGTTTCAGACAGAAAAAGGTCACAGAGGGGTGAACACGAGACAGTATAGCTAGCACCTACATCTCATGCTGCAGACGTGCATAGTCTGCTTTGTACTCCTATTGTCTATTTGCGACAACGAAGAAGAAAATGTCTATGCTGCTCATGTCATTCATACAAATCTAATCTGTAGTATTAGGTTGCTGCCTAGCCACACCCTCAGAAATCGTGATTATTCGTAAAAAAATAGGCAAAATTGAGAAACTGTTATCGGTGCAAGATTTTGTGCCCATCTGACCTCTCGGTAACGCCCCATTGGTAATTTGGTCATACTGTTCGCTTGAAGTGTCGAGAATGTACTTCAAAATAATCAGGAATAATTTACTGGTGATCAGTTCTGTTGGACAAAGAGCCAGGCCCTTCCTTGTAAAGATAGCCGACACCATTACGGTGCGATCAGCATTTTGCACAACGTGGGCCTGTGCCTTCGTGCGAGTTGTGCTGCACTGGGTTTTCCATCGTCTAGAGTACAAGCGATATGGTCACGAGCCAGAAGAGGGGCTACAAGTTATGTCGTGTTGTTAGCAAAGGCACTCGAATCGTTCGTCTGCTGCCATAGTCTATTAACGGAACTTGCGCCGCACTGCCCTAACAGATACATTCGTTTATTATATTGGTGTGGTGTCTCTTCTTTAGAACATGTCCGAAAGAACGAACACTACACAAATATAATAAGTATTTACACTCAAAGACGTCGTTTGGTTCATTTACTCCAGTTCTACATCTTTTTTTTTTTTTTTTTTTTTTTTTTTTTTTTGTTGTGAATTTTGATTTTGCTTACGTACATCTGTCGTCATCGGACCAATATCGACGTCGTATTTCAAAGTCTTCTCATTTTGTTTCCGGCTGTGAAAACAGAGTCAGTGTAAAACTTGACTTTAATCCAATTTTTACCGTATTCGTGGAACTCCAAAGCGATATGCATTAACAGTACTGTTGTAATCAAAAACAATACTTTAGTAGGTTCACATCGATGTGATTTTTGAGCTTGCATCTTCCTTTGAAGTTCGGTTCAAATGTTCAAATGTTTGTAAATCTACCGGACCAAACTGCGTGGTCATCAGTCCGTAGCTTACAAACTACTTAAACCTAGGTAAACTAACCTACGGACAAACACAAACACCCATGCCCCAGGGAGGACTCGAACCTCCGCAGCGAGGTGCTTTAGACCGCTCGGCTACTCCACCGCGGCCTTGAAGTTCGGTAATACTGATGTTAATACTGTTGTTGCCGGCCGCGGTGGCCGAGGTGACTGAGGCGCTAGAGTCACGGTCAGCACGGCCACTACGGTCGGGGGTTCGAATCCCCCCTCGGGCATGGATATTTGTGCCGTCCTAGTTCGTAAGTAGTTCATAAGTAGTTTGTAAGTTTAGGGACTGATGGCCCCGTAGTCGAGTCCCATAAGCTTAACAAACATTTGAACATTTGAATACTGTTGTTCAGAGCTACATACATATATCATCACTCCTTCACCTTTCAACGTATCACTTTCTTCGAGTCGATTCCTTTATTTGTACGAAACCCTTGACTACAAAAATAAGTTGAATAGAGAAAATAATATGATTTCTTGGATGATTTTGTATGAAAAGGCTTTTTTTAACATTAAAACTTCTCAAGACGATATATTCAAATGCGTTCTTGAAGTTTATATCATTTTGGAACTCAGTAAGCGTAGGTAGTACTCATAGAGAAGTGAATATCTTTCAAATGTCGTCGCTTTTGTCTGCTTCTGGTAGTTATAATGACCCCGTAGCAAGCAATTAACAAAATAAAATGAATGATAATTTGAAATTTTTACGGACGGCATCTTAGCAATTTCGAAGCACTGGTGGTCCATGCATCAATGGTTGGGACCCACTGCTGTAAGACTGCGACAACAGCAGTTTAACGCAACAAAGCGGTGCCCTGGAGGTAGTACTTTCTTCTAACAGCTCTAACGGGACAGGCAGCTGTAACTGTTGAGCAACAAGCGGACAAATGACGGGCTGTGTCTTTCTTGTTACCTTTCTGGAACACAATGTAGTGCATGGCACTGCCTCATAGTAAACGTATCTCCTATCTAAAGCAAATATTTCCACTCCTGTGCTAGTGCACATCTCAAGCTTCTGCCACAGGATAAGACATATCTGTGCAGAACGCATCAGTCTCCTGCTGCCGCGGTGGAGTAGCCGAGCGGTCTGCCGGGCGCCGTGGCTCAGCGCGCCCGGTCAGAGGGCTGAACGCCCCTCTGTAATAAAAAAGCTGAGCCAAGAACAAACAGAACAACAACGAACTATTAAGATCAGCGACCGCAATGAACAGAACCACCCAGAAAAAAGAAAAAAAAAAAAAAAAAAAAAAAAAAAAAAAAAAAAAAAAAGCGGTCTAAAGCGTCTCGCTGCGGAGCGCGCGGTTGTTCGCCGTGGAGGTTCGAGTCCTCCCTGGGGCATGGGTGTGTGTGTTTGTCCTTAGGTTAGTTTACCTAGGTTTAAATAGTTTGTAAGCTACGGACTGATGACCACGCAGTTTGGTCCGATAGATCTACAAACATTTGAACATTTTTTTTTTTTTTTTTTTTTTTTTTTGAGTCTCCTGCTCACTCTACTCTAGCCTTATTTTGGTGTCCCTGGGTGGGTGTATCTTGCCCCACGCGGATTAAGAAATTCTGGTCAGAGGGAGTTTCTCACTGTTTTTGGTTGTCAAAAGTTTTCCAGTGAGGTCAAGACGACAATGTGCTCGTGAACTGACACTGGCTTCATTGCTGCAATCTCTCCGCTACTCCACCGACTGGCCTGCTTGTAAAAGCCTTGCTCAAGGTTCGCAAAAGTTCCACTGCACTACTCAGGAGCCACCGCACGTACTAGCGGTATTTTTATAACACGTGCCGCTGTATCCCGCGGCCACGACAGCGTCACTCACATCCCGCGGTTTGCGTAACACCTGTTAGCATTCAGCATACCTAGGGAACTGCGCAATACAGTGTTGTCATAAGGAGGCGACGCTTTACATGGAGATGCATGCTCGTTTGGATAAAAACGACTGAAGGAGTCGACCTTGACCTTGTAGAAGTAGCAGGTTATTACGTGAAAATCGATTTTGGTTCTAATTATCTTCTCTGTGCCAAACGAGAGCGGCAATTCCTAGCACTGATGGAGATTTTGTCAAGTTAATGAACATTTCTGACAATCTCCTTCTGCTTCTTCTTCTTCTTCTTCTAGTTTTCGAATGGGTCTAGTATGGACCACGTTAAGCATAATCATACCTGCCAACCTTCAAAAACTTAAAAATCACGAGATCCAGTTAAAAAAATCGGGAGATTCTTAAAAAAAAAAAATCAGGAGATACATTCTAACCAAAACTGCGGCGCACTTTACTATAAACCTCAAGATAACTGATTTTAGCCTTTTCCTGTCATCTCACAACACTACATAATGACTACGAAAATACACTTGCATTAACCTAAATGTTAAATACATCTTTATTTGTCGCCAGTCCAGGTAAAGTGCTTTTTTTTTTTTTTTTTTTTTTTTTTTTTTACTAAAACAAATTAGTTCACAGCTGTATTTTTGTGCTATACTGCTACCAGGGTTTGCCATCCTAGAACACATACCACAAAACTGAAATCCCAAAGTCACGTAAACAAGCTGTTTACACAAAAGTTGACTTTCTGCAATTCACGTATGAAACTGATACTCGATTTCCATCGATTAAAAACCACTGAAGTGATTTCACTTATGTACAATGACAAAACATAACATTCAAAAAGAGCACATCGAAACATTACAAGTGTATTTGCAAATACGCAGAAAGAGCAGAAATAAACGTTATACAAGTCACCCGCAACTCCTAATTTCTATGAATTTCTATACGTATTTAGATTAAAGTGATTAATGGACAAAGGTGTTTTGACCATTGGCCAAAAACGAATCTTGGGTTTCAGGACATAAGCTAAATAATGGCAAAATCAGGAGGCGGGAGAAAAAGTGAAAAAACAGGGCCGGCTGCGGTGGCCTAGGGGACTGAGGCGCTCCAGTCACGGTCTGCACAGCCACTACGGTCGGTGGTTCGAATCCCCCCTCGGGCATGGATATTTGTGCCGTTCTTAGTATAAGGTAGTTGATAAGTAGTTTCTAAGTTTAGGGACTGATGACCCCGTAGTTAAGTCCCATAAGCTTAACAAACATTTGAAAATTTTGAAAAATCAGGAGACTCCTGCATAAATCGGGAGAGTTGGCAGGTATGCATAATTCATTTATGGTTCTTCCTCTTTCAACCGGTTCAGTACTTCTTCACCCTTTCGAAGTGGGCTTCTTTACATTCTTGTTACCAGTTGTTGCTGGTCCTTCGATCGCGGTTTGTGCAGTTGTGATGACTGCAGTGTCCCCAGTGGTGTAGGGGTCAGCGCAGCTTCCTACCAAGCAGAAGACCCGGGTTCGAAACCCAGCAGGGTACACTTTTCCAACTTTACTCACTCACAGTTAATGTCGTAAATTACGTGATATGAATATTACATCAGTTAAACAATAATAGATCACTGCCAGAATGCTATGAAGTATGAAATGCTAAACGGAAATGGAGAGAGAACTACTGAAATAAATGTGAGAGGTGTGGTTGAAATGTGTCTGAGCGCCAGCATTATTCTCGAGCCACTCGGCACAGACCGAGGTTGACCTTGTGGCCCATATGGCTCGCAAGGTGAGTCATAATGTCCTGCCTGCTCTGTATTCTCCTCACCAACGGCTTACGCCTCGGCTTTAGAGAATTCTGACCTCAGTAAATGTCTTCATTCTCACAAGGACACGTATATGTTTAGAAGGTGTTTCTTTTCCTGCAATGCCCACAGTTTTCTCTGCCTGGAACGCTTTCTGCGAGCTACTTTTGACACGTTCTTAATATTTCTGCAGAGCTGCTGACGTTCTGTAAATGTAAACAAACATTTGGTTATTTACGAGTGCGTCTGGAGATAATTCGTGAAATATTGACTTTAGAACTGAAGAAAATGACACAGTCACTTTCTTCACTAACATTAACATGACAGACTGCGATTTTCAAATGTTGAAATTATACTAAAGCGAAAAACGATAACGGATAAATTTTCCTTAGCATATATCCAAATTGTTTACATCTTTTGTTACCAGTGGCTAAACGTGTACAAACTGATACATAAGTGAGAAAATCAGACCGCAATTTTCCCAAGAACGTACGATGACCTTTATTTAGTCGCTATATTTTTTACTCAACAGAAATTTCATGCATTAAATTGCACTGATCTATATGGCTTGCAAGCAACGTTATTCGGTGTGTATACAATGTTCATTACCATCTTCAAATCGTGCGCTTTCCCTAATTTTATCACAATGGTAAGCGGAAGCATGACATGTACAAATTAAAAGGTGAACAATATTATCAAAAAGGAAAAAAAATACCCGTAGATAAAAACAAATTATGTTTTTGTTCAAATTTATTTTGCTGTTACTGTTAGGTCTATTGTTTTATAATACACACGAAGTAACAATGGTTTGCTAAAGGTGAAATATCCATAAGTTTGTTCTTTTAGAAACACTGACTTAAATACTGGCCGGCCGCAGTGGACGAGCGGTCTGCGGCGCGCCAGTCACAGTCTGCACGGTCGCTACGGTCGGGGGTTCGAATCCCCCCTCGGGCATGGTTGTTTGTTCGTCTTTAGTATAAGGTAGTTCGTAAGTAGTTTGTAAGTTTAGGGCCTGATAACCCTGCTGTTAAGTCCCTTAAGCTTACCAAACATTTGAACTTAAGTACTAAGATTTACATTAAATCTCAAACTGACTGCCACAGATCTCACAATTTATTCGCAGAACATTTCTCTGAAGGAAGGTCAATTCTATGCACAGTGGAATTGAAAAACTTCCTAACTCTTGAAGGAAATATTCAGCTTTGCACCTTGTGTTTGCTGCAAAATAAGTCATATTTATCCTTCTCATACCTGAAAAACCACACCGCCCACGCAAGGACTGAAATCAAAAGCTTTTCTTAGACTGTTAGACGTTACAATACTGCGTGTAACGTTTCAGACAAGGACGTAGGAAAATGGATAAGCTAATGTTGTCACTGAATCCAAATTACGTTTTATTTCTCAGCAACAGAACAAGAATAAGGAACAAGAACAAGAAGAACTGTCGAAAATTACGAGGACAATTGTCCGTGTCTTTTTCTGTGTTCTTTCTTGTCAAGATTGTCGACTATTTGGCAGCAATGCTACTGACATCATCCGCGGTGACCTCAGCGACTGCACAGAGTGTGTCTAGCGCTGAGATTAGAAAGCTCTTCTACAGTTAACTATCAAATACACAGAGATCCGATACTGTTTCCAACAGCCCATTGGTAATCAGCTCTTTTTTCTAATTTTAGAGAAGCCGAGATGAACACTCTTCTTTTCGTAACTATATCGGAGCACAAAAGATACACCATTCACAGTTAGTACCCTTTCCACACTGGGGCAAATAAACTCGTCAGTTTCTTTTTCTTTTTCTACGGATGTAATGCGATGGTTCGCGTGCGTAGTAAGCCAGCTGGAAAATACAGACAGCTGTTACTGAGGTTTAAACACAGAGTGGGGCAGTTTGTAGCCAACGGGCTTAGCGATAAATCATACAGAATCTCTGTTTCAGCTCTTCACCGCCGGTAGTTCAGAAGTTAATACGCCACTAATACACACCTCACTGCACATAATCTCAGTTACCGGGACTGGCGAGAAAATTTTCCTCGGAGAACTTCACTTTAATTACAAAACATCTGTGCTCTGCCAGTACAAGCGGGGGGTTGCTTGAGGGGACAACGAATGAAACGAGATATCAAAACATCACTTGCTGAGGAGGTGGGGTCCCGGAAAGTTCCGTTACGACTTCTTACCATCGCGATGTTTAATCCTATTCCGAGTGCCATAAACGTAAAGGTGACGGCACCATTCACTTAGTCAAGGAGAAAACATCCGTTTCATAAATACAACTTCTTTTTCCTGTATTAATGTGCACAATGTCATCAAAAGTAACACCGCGGAGTGGCCGAGCGCATTGAGGCGCTATGCTCCGATGCGCGAGGCCGTTCCCCGGCGGGGGTTCGGATCCTCCCAGTTCAGTCCCATAAGAATAACAAACATTTGAACATTTTGATTTTGATCAAAAGTATCCAGACACCTGGCTCAAAATGACTTACAAGTTCGCGGAGCCCTCCATCGGTAATGCTGGAAAGCAATGTGGTGTTGGCCCACCCTTCTCCTTGATGACAGCTTCCACTCTAGCAGGCTGAAAGGTTTCTTGGGGAATGGCAGCCTATTTTCCACGGAGTGCTGCACCGAGGAGAGGTATCGATGTAGGTCGGTGAGGCCTACGAAGACGGCTTTCCAAAAAATCCCAAAGGTGTTCTGTAGCATTCAAGTCAGGACTCTGTTTATACCAGTCCATGACAGGGATGTTACTGTCGTGTAACCACACCGCTACCGCCCGTGCACCATGAAAAGGTGCTCGATCGTGGTGAAAGACGCAATCACCATCCCCGAATTGCTCTTCAACATTGGGTTCCCAAGAAGGTGTTTGAAACATCTATGTAGGCCTGGGCTGTGAAAATTGACACGCGAAACAACAACGGGTGCAAACCCCCTCCATGAAAAACAAACGCTGGCAGAGGACTCTGACCAGTTATCCGAAATACCCACACCCTGCCATCGGGTCGCCACGTTGTGTACCGTGATTCTTCACTCCACACAACGTTCTTCCACCAACCGTCCAATGTTAACGATCCTTACACCAAGCGAGGCGTCGTTTGGCATTGACCTGCATGATGTGTGGCTTACGGGCAGCGCTCGTCCATAAAATCCAGGTTTTCTCACCTCTCGCCTGTCATAGTTCTTGGAGTGGGTACCGATGCAGTTCCGAATTCCTGTGTGATGGTCTGAAGAGATGCCTGCCTATTAGACTATACGACCCTCTTCAACTTTCGGTGGTCTGTCAGTCAACACGCGAGGCCAGCCTTTACGCTTTCGTGATCTATGTGTCCCTTCACGTTTCTAATTCACTACTACATCAGAAACAGATAACATAGGGATGTTTAGGAATATGGAAAGCTCTCGCACAGACTTCTGACACAAGTGACACCCAGTTACCTGACCTTGTTGGGTCCGTGAATTCTGCAGAGCGCCACATTCTGCTCTTTGATTATGTCTAATGACTACCGAGGTCGCTGATTTGGAGTACATGGCAGTAGGTAGCCGTACAAGCACCTAATATAAAAAAACACATGTTTTGTGGGTATCCGGGTACTTCTGATCACATATTGTCTACTTACGTATCATCTATGCTAAACAAGTTAATCTTTTCTGCAGTTTTAGTGAAGTGACACGTCGGATTCAGTACAGTTCACAACATAATTTTCATATGAATAATCTCTACACATATGTAAACAAAAGTTGTTGTTCCACGTTGTTTTCAAAATTCTCCGAAAGTTCTAGTCCGGTGTACTTCGAATTATTACACGATACTATAATTAACGTTCTAATGGAACAAACAATTAAGTCATTACAAAGCGTTGGCCAGACCCGAAGCTCAGTATGCGGCACAAACATTTAAACTAACAAGAAATGGAGATCTCGAGAAACTAGGGAAGGTCGAAAGGAGAATTTTTAGGAAAATACTGGGAGCTAAAAGAAATAATAGTGTTACTCGTAACTGTAGGTTAAGAGCAAACAGAGAGTTCAAAATTTAAAAAACTAGCTGAAGCACTGAGGAAGAGAAGACAACAGTTTTTTGGACACACGTACGAACTGGATACCAGGCTAAGCAAGCGAAAGTTGACACAATATCTACAAATTCAAGTCCACATGGTTCATTGAAATTGAAAAGGACATGGAAAACACTGGAATTACAACAGATAGAATAGAAAAAAGGACATAATTCAGAGAGGTAGTTCATCAGGCCGCATTTCAGGAGAGCAAGGAAACAATTAGACAAAAGTGGCCCCAAGAAGAAAGGGAATAACACTCTCAGACCAAAGCGGTCTAAGGCGCATCGCTGCGGAGTGCGCGGTTGCTCGCCGTCGGAGGTTCGAGTCCTCCATGGGGCATGGGTGTGTGTGTGTTATCCTTAGGTTGGTTCATTTTAGTTTAAGTAGCTACGGACTTATGGCCACGCAGTTTGGTCCGATACATTTACAAACATTTGAACATTTTTTTTAGGTGAAGTATGGTAAAGTATTTTATTCAGATATTTGTTACAACTGTAATTTGTGTGTGATACAGTACGATATGTTGCTGCCTCAACTCTTTACTTGAGGTTTACATGGTGTTTACGTAAAGCGAGAGACCAAGGGGCTACCGTAATAGTGAGAAACTCATTCTAGTGTCCTCTAATATGGTGTGTGATCACATCGAACGGCCAGTACAGGTGCACTCCTACATGGGCACTCCTGCGTCCGATGAAGAGTAAGAGGTTATCAAAGAGATTTTGGTCATTTGTTAAATATAAAGTAACATAATGACAACACACGCACCCATGCCCCAGGGAGAACTCGAACCTCCGACGGCGAGCAACCGTGCGCTCCGCAGCGAGGCGCCTTAGGCCGCTCGGCTACTCTCCCGCGGCTTTCAAAGGACGAAGGAAATTTGATAACGAAGAAAACGTAATGCACTGAAAAGTCACCAAATGATTCATCGTAGCCTCCAAATGGGTTATTCGAAATAAGAAGACAAAAAAAGTTCTATTATACACGACATACTTTAAAATATTCGTCTTATACAACTACACTGTCTGACAAAATAAATTATGGACACGGAGAGAGTGTTCGGATATTGTCCCATTTCGGTACACATGCATAGCAATTCTGTGTGAGTAAATGATTAGATTTACACGGCTTTATTGTGTAGAACGTCCACCAGAGTGCATTCTTTACGCTACCGCCCTATTGTTGCGAGTATGGTATCAGTGAACTACCAACAGTCAGACAGTGAAGCAAGAAGTTTACGCACAGTACGAAACTTCGTGAAGCCTCACAGATGCGTTAGACAGACTATCCACCAACCGAAGGCATCTGACAGCGGCCGCATAGTTGGACTGCGTGAGGCGGGGCGGTCGTACCCTATAATTGCCAGGCATGTGGTTCATTCAGACGTCACAGCCGCCCGATGTTGGAATGAGTGGATACAGAAGGGCACCCAGTTAAGTGGTGCTGAAGGAGGACCGTGCGCCAGAAATGTGGGGTCCCATGACCTCGGCACCTACCACTGTTACTGGAGACCATACAACATCCTGTGACCTCCCGCACAGAGTCTCCACGAGTCGCATCTGACGAACCTGCCAGTCTATGTGTTAACTGATATTGACACCAGACCACCAACACCTGAGTTTGGAGTGGAGCAGTGACCAGGAGGTATGGCGTCACATTATCATCAGTTTTGCATTTCTAGACCCTACGTAGACCACTGTGTTCGGGTTTGGTACTATCAAGGGCAGAGGTCACATCTTGCCAATATTATGAAGAGACACACAGGTATAACCCCCAAGCAACATGGAGCCACAGGATAAGCGTTCAGATCACCTCCAGTCTTGCTTGGGCAGACATTGACGGCACAGCGCTACGTCACAGACATTCTGCGTCCGCACGTCTTGCCCCTGGTGGCACAGCACCCTGGGACAGTGTTCCAACGAGATACCGCATGCCCAGATGCCCAGGCACAGCACGTGTTTCCATTGGCTTCCTACAGCAAGCTGAGATTCTGCCGTGGTTAGGAAGATCCCAGGTCCACCATTGAGCATGTCTGGCATGACTTTGGTAGAGGCCCCCGTCTCGGTAATCTGAAGGGGCTGCTGCAACAACTGTGCACAAACTTGCGACCGGGGAGGATCGAAAGCCTGTCTGACACCATTCCGAACCGCATAAGGGCATACACCATGCCAGAGAGAGGAGGGGGGGACAGTTTTTTTAAGAGCCGACAACTGGCACACACACCTGGCAGATGCACGATTCGACCGCCATGCTTCTCGCAGTCCAACTATGCGGCCTCTGTCTAATGGGTTCAGCTGGTGGACAAGCTAACGCGTCTACTAACCAACGCGGGTGCTTCGTACTGTGCGTAAACGTCTCGCATCTTCGTCTGACTCGCGGTAGACCTCACAACAGGGCGGAGACATCACAAACGCATCTGGTGGGCGTTGTACGATGTAGAGTCGTGTGAGTCCAATCAATTAATCGCACATCAGTAGTATATATGCATACCGAAATTGGACAATGTCGAATAATTCCTAATGAATGAAATTCAAGGTGACTTTAAAACGATTCTATTGCCCGCCTCTTTATATTATGTCCCGTACGAAAGTATGTACAGGGTGAGTCAAAAGTCGCAGTACACCCTTTTATTTAAAAATATCTCCGGGAATTGGGAAATCTGAATATTCCAGTAAGGTAGGGGTGAAATGGTCTATCCTTTACGGTGCGCACCGAAAAGGGTGGTACTTGAAATCGGCCATCTTGAATCCAAGCTTTTTTTCTTTCTTTTTTTATGGGAGGATAATCTTGTGATGCATCAAATAACATCAGCATTTTTGGTAAGTTCATTCCTGCAAACAGATTCAACATAGCAATTATGTTTCAAAAGTTACAAAACTTATTGTTTGGAGGTACAGACTGAACTGTTCTCTGTAAAGAACCGTAATTTAATGTGTTCAACACACTGTCCCTCTTGGCCGATATTTGAAGGATTTCCGCAGAAATGCTGTCACACGCTTGTTGCTCGAGATGCTGTCAGTTTCTAATATTCTCTGTGTATACGATTTGCTGTAAATGGCGCCAAAGATAAAAGTCAAGTGGTGTGAGATCAGTTGATCTAGGTTGCCATTCCAGAGAATTACGGCCAGACAATCCAATGACCAAGAAATTGACCATCTAACAACTATGAACAACTGTTCAGCAATGGAGCACCATCCCGTTGAAAATAAGAGGAAAAGCTGCCATATTCATTCAGAACTAAGACCACTTCTTCCAGCATTTCCACGTAGCTCTGGGCAGTTAGATCCCGGTCAATAAAAATGGGGTACAATTACATGGGTACCCTGGTCCCACAGCACACCGTACAGTTTACGTCAACAACAAAGTCTGAAGGTTCCATCCAGAGTGGATTCTGGCCACCTCAGTTCTATCTCAGTGGAACTGCAGTCCACCAACAAATGAAGCAGAGGGCAAAACTCTCGCTGGACCAATAGCTGAATACCATTTCGTCTGCTGTCCCGAAGTGTTCCCTGACCGCCTTCCAATAACTAACCTGTGTCCTCAGCAAAGCTGACTTTGCGACTGACAAAAATGTTTCCCTCGTCGCTCAACAACATACCTTGAGTAAAAGCGGGATCCTTTTGTTTACAGCTTTTTAACTTGTCAGAAAATGCAGTTGTTATTTGATATTTTACATGGCCCACAGGAAAGATGGCCTATTTCAAAATGGTATCCGTGTTCGGTATGTACCGCAAACGACAGATCACATCACCCATACCTCACTGCGATGTTCAGGTTTCGCAGTTCCTGGAGAGTTTCTGAAACAAAAGAGTGTACTGCGACTTTGACTCACCCTGCAGACGTCGTCTTCCTTCGTTATACAAGGTGTTACAAAAAGGTACGGCCAAACTATCAGGAACCATTCCTCACACACAAAGAAAGAAAACATGTTATGTGGACATGTGTCTGGAAACGCTTAATTTCCATGTTAGAGCTCATTTTAGTATTTCTCTTTAAATGTAAATTGAAATAATTCGTGCAGACAATTGTAAATTGTAAATTTTCACAATCGACATGTGTGGGCTGACGAGAATCCGCACGCAATTGTGCAATCACGTCACAACAGATTTTCTGTGAACGTTTGGGCAGGAATTGTTGGTGATGTCTTGATTGGGCCTCATGTACTTCCACCTACGCTCACTGGAGCACGTTATCATGATTTCATACGGGATACTCTACCTGTCCTGCTAGAACATGTGCCTTTACAAGTACGACACAACCTATGGTTCATGCACGATGGAGCACCTGCACATTTCAGTCGACGTGTTCGTACGCTTCTCATCAACAGATTCGGTGACCGATAGATTGGTAGAGGCGGACCAATTCCATGGCTTCCACGCTCTCCTGACCTCAACCCTCTTGACTTTCATTTATGGGGGCATTTGAAAGCTCTTGTCTACGCAACCACGGTACTAAATGTAGAGACTCCTCGTGCTCCTATTGTGGACGGCTGTGATACAATACGCCATTCTCCAGGGCTGCATCAGCGCATCAGGGATTCCATGCGACGGAGGGTGGATGCATGTATCCTCGCTAACGGATGACATTTTGAACATTTCCTGTAACAGAGTGTTTGAAGTCACGCTGGTACGTTCTGTTGCTGTGTGTTTCCATTCCATGATTAATGTGATTTGAAGAGAAGTAATAAAACGAGCTCTAACATGGAAATTAAGCGTTTCCGGACACATGTGCACCTAACATATTTTCTTTCTTTGTGTGTGAGGAATGTTTTCTGAAAGTTTGGCCGTACCTTTTTGTAACACCCTGTATTTTGGAGTGGAACAGAAAAGTAAATGACTGGTCGTGATCGAAGAAAATGTCACTTAACGCACGTCTAAGATCTCGATGGAATATTCTCGCATCGGAAAATTGTCAGGTGGACAAACCTGCAGCATAAAACTGATGTCAGACAGTAGTGAGACGTGGCCGTCGTGAGGCTTTTCGCAGGCACCTATCTGGAGTTGCGTTGCTGCGGTTTCTCGGCGGGTGGCCGGCACGGCCGTGTGTCAGCAGCAGCTCAAGAGCACGGCCTCTCGCCGTGACACTGCGCGCCGCAGCCCCCAACACACTCAGCCGCCACCAGCAGCGACTGCCAGCCGCTTCCGTTTCTCACTGGGAGTGCAGTCCACCAACAAATGGAGCTGAATACCCTTCCATCGGCTGTTCCGTGCTCCCCGACCGCCTTCCAATAACTAATCAGTTTCCTCAGCAGAGGTTTAAACGATCCTGAAGGCTCTGGAGCCGATGCGACGTGTTCAACGAGAACAATTTCTCATTCCATCAGTGCAGAACCTGCACCCAGCAATACGTACCAACTGTACTCTCTGCAAAGCCGAGGGAAACACGTGACATTCTGATGGCTGCCAAGGCGTGTCGGGGACTCGGGGATATGAAGAGGCTGATTTGGCAGCCAAGGCGGCCTTCAGAGAACGTAGTGTAAGCGGAGTGCTATTCCCATGCAGGAAATCGTCTCTGTGTTGTGACAAAAGTCCAAGCAGTTGTGGGAACAGACGGAACATAAGTTGCGGTTGCTGAAACTAACTATATGTCCTTGGCGGTCCTCCTCCCGATCACTCAGGCGGCGTGAAATGGCCCTGACACGCTTACGAATGGGGCACGCCGCCTTACGCCCGTCGTGAAAATCCCCAGTTTTGTTATTCCTATGGCGTGCAAATAAGTGTGCGACACATTTTAACCGAGGTCTTTTTGTATCCTGCGGAGAGGGCATAAACGAGTCTTCAGAAACAAATCTGCCCTCTCTTTTAGCTAATGACGAGGTAACTGATGTTGTATTTCTCGACTTCTGTGATACATCTGGACTCTCGCCTAAAGTTTTAGTATGTTTTATTCCTGCTCTATCAGCTAGCAACGGCTATCTGCATCTAACACTTTCTGTTTTAGGCAAACCTGATATTTTACAAGGCCCTTTGGCTTGTAACAACATTCTACCTTCATTGCTGGTTTGTCCTTTTTTTTTTAGTTTAAATTTTTGCCCCTAGTCTCTTATTAGTTACGTATGGAAACTAAAGTCTAGCTGCTGTGACAACCTCGTGAATCCATAGATTCTCCATGTCAGCAGGGTATTGTTCAAGCTGGTCGAGGCATTGTAGAAGTGTGGGACGTTTACAGTTAGAGTGATACGGGACCCTTGACACGTCTAGATACGACTCTGACAGGTGACATATACGTACGCATCCTAGCTGATCTGCGGCGCGTCAGTCACGTTCTGCACGGCCACTACGGTCGGGGGTTCGAATCCCCCCTCGGACGTGGATATTTGTGCCGTCCTTAGTATTAGCTAGTTCATAAGTAGTTTGTAAGTTTAGGGACTGATGACCCCGTAGCAAACATTTGAACTTTTTTTTTCCTGGTTGATCACCTGCATACATTTATGTCCATTGTGCATTCCGACGAATTTTGGCAATTCCATCACGACTGTGCGACACCCCACGCGACCAGAATTGTTTCAGAGTGGCTCCAGGCATATACTTCTGAGTTTGAACATCTTTACGGGCCATTTAACTTCCCAGACGTGAACATTATTAAGCGTATCTGGGATGAATGCAAAGTACTCTTCAGAAGAGATTTCCACCCCCTCCAGCACTACTTCTGACATTCATGTCCATGTTACGCTGTGTTGCGGTACTTCTGCGAGCTCGCGAGAACCTTATACGATATTACGCATGTGTTTCTTTGGCTCTTCAGTGTACATTTAACGAAAAGAGCACTAGTATGAAATTGGAGATACTAAACCAAGCCGCGCCGAAGTAGCCGAGCGGTTTGGAGCGCCACGTTACGGATCACGAGGCCTCTCGCGTCGGAGCTTCGAATCCTCCCTCGGGAATGGATGTGTGTGTTGTCCTTAGGTTAGTTTAACTTAGTTTAAGTAGTTTCTAAGACTAGGGACTGATAACCAACGTAGTTTGGTCCCATAGGATTGCAAACATTTGAACTAAGCCCACACGAAAGCTTACCAGCGAACCGTGCGCTATTCTAACAAGAAAAGGAGGAAGTGACCCCTTGAGTTTGGCACACAGATGTTGATGTAGACTTCATAAGCGCCTTGCCTAGCTGACTACCGTTATTGATGCACGACACTAGCAAACTACAGCAAAATACTGAAGTTCGGCAAAGAGACTGGTTTGTCGTCCTCACAGGTTCAGAGTTCTTGAACAAAGAACTTTTTTCATGCAGGAAGTATGTTAAAATGTTAACAGGTTGTTTTGTAAATTATTTTATTTATTCGTATATATTATTGTTATCCCTTCAAAATGGCCCATATTTGAAAATATTACACTTTCACCGATGGTTCCTTCAATCGCAAATACACTTCTGGATTGCTATCTTTGGTATACAGATAAGTTTATGACAGTCCTTTAACGTGTTCTTTTTGAAAAACAAAAAGGTTACGCACGACCATCATGACGTGTATTCATGCTGGATCTTCACTACAGTATTATTTTTGGCCAAACATTAGACAGCAAGGAGCAAAATGTAACTGAGAAAAAGTTGAAAAACCTTAGAATGTTTGCGTTATTGAAATTAGTATGCTGTTTTGGTTTCTTAAGTAACAGTGCTTTTGTGTTCCGTGGCTGTCAATTCCGTCTCTAACTACACAGAAAGTAGCCGGCCGCGGTGGCCGAGGGGACTGTGGCGCTTCAGTCACGGTCTGCACGGCCACTACGGTCGGGGGTTCGAATCCCCCCTCGGACATGGATATTTGTGCCGTCCTAGTTCGTAAGTAGTTCATAAGTAGTTTGTAAGTTTAGGGACTGATGACCCCGTAGACTATACAAACATTTGAACATTTGATTTACACAGAAAGTAACTGGTGAGGAACTTGTTGAAAAAATAATGACAGGCATCATACTAACGACTGTTTTTGTCAAGCAGACTCACGAGCGCTTCGTTGTCTGCGTTCCTCTGTGACTGTACTTTGTGTCTGTGGTAGTCTTAGACGAAGAAGTTTTCACGAAGCCACGGTTCCACTGTTTCTGCTGATGGAAAGGCAAAACATTTGCTCCCCGCGGAAGTGAGGATACCTATAATTAGTGACAATTACAGCGCATACTGATGAGCACGTAACGTTATCTCTGTGAAATCTCGCAGCTCATCGCGCCGCGTGCTTCTACCACTGCTGCGTTCTCGCGCTGTCGCTGAGGCAAATAAAACGCATAAGACGCAATCGTACCGTCAGAAGCGCCAATCTGTGGTGTATGGCCGCTTAGCTTCATATATTGTTCACTGAACATTCTCAGAGTTCCGTGAAATGAAAGAGGAAGTAAACATGTTAACGTGATGCACATACACAGCAACACTGCCAATTTACTCCTTTGCGTAGTATACCCTCTTCTGTAGCTAATGCCAGTGTCTAGAAATAGACACGCCGTAGAAAACACCATCCAGCGCCACAGGTAATTTATTGTTCTGACAAAGAGGTGTGGGCGAGGGTTTCAGTACTGTTCAATCGACAGATGTTCATCATAATCACCATCCTCAGCAGCAGAACTGAACTGCTAAATTGTTTTAACTTTTACAATTGGAACACAAACAATCATTTGGGGTAATTTACCCTCCTGCTACAATCAAAATCACTATGAATCCAGAAAAAAATTGAGAAATGGCAAAAGTTACAGTGATACATATTCTTTATGTTTATGGGAGAAGATATTAACTTAAAAGTTAGACTACGTTCCAGCCTTTCACCGTGGTATAATATTTTTTTTTAATACATACACTGACGACACTATAAGGCAAAGGATAATGAAACTGACAAATATTACACACGATTATAACTAACAAAATTATATAATGATGTTGCTATTCGAACATCATCAAGTTTTTATTTCGAATAATGAGGAAGGACTACAGATGTGTATGTACATGCCAGATACATTTTATGTCAAGATCAGTATAGAAAACAAGGGCTTATGCCATGGGCAAAATCCGGTAAGAACAAGAAACAGTTATAAGAAACGAGACTGTGGACCAAATGGAGAGATTCAAGTTTCTATGAGCCATGCTTCGTACAGAGGAGATCTAGTTGAAAAAGCCGCAGAGTAGCCGAGCGGTCTAAAGCGTCTCGCGGCGGAGCGCGCGGTTGCTCGCAGTCGGAGGTTCGAGTCCTCCCTCGGGGATGGGCGTGGATGTTGTCCTTAGGTTACTTTAAGTTAGTTTAAGTAGCTCGTAAGCCTAGGGACTGATGATCAAAGAAGTCGCAGAGATTTACAAACATTTGAACATCGATGGAAAAGATAAAACCAAGCAGGTTAATTATTTAAATGGCAACATCAGAAGATCTCTCAAACCTGCACGGAAGTGAAAATCGAGTATTTAAAAACAAAGAAAACTATGATTACTGTCCATTGAAAAACATTGGGCAATATGTACGAAGTGAAACTCGGGTAGTTAAAAACAAAGCTAAATATGATTACAGTCCAATGTAAAACATTGGACAGAATTACGAATTCAGATTACAAAACAACAACGAAAGAACTCATACTAACTCGGCGTCCGTCTTCCAGGACTGTTTGTGTGACACGAGAATGCACTGTCCTAGCTATCCTAGTCATCATAACAACCTGATCTCAATATTACTGAACCTTTGCGGTCTTCCTCTTTACCTTCATCACAGCTTTCTCAAACTGTCAATTTTCTGCACGAAGAATAATGAAATCGGTTTTCTGACACCTTTTCAGGCATGTTAATGTTGTTTTGCTGTATCCCAATTTTTGTCGACACCCTACGCTTGTAAGCAGTCAAAAACGTAATTGCGTGTTTTTATTTTTAGGCGATAATTGCAAATTTATGCATGGCGCTCATAATGCAGGGATGTGAGACGCGAACTGCATAGGAGAGCAGGTTGGAATAAAACTTGAGGGCGTACGGTGGTGGGAGGGGAAGACCTTCAGTAAAACACGTAACATTAAATTTAGCGTTAGACTGAGGCCAGTTTTAATTTTTATTAATATTTTGTTGTTTTACAAGTATATAAAATATGATTAACTAAAGCAAAATGTCCAAATCCGATTAACAACCACGTGATGAAAAGTCCCCATAGCACGGTCAGTTGCACAAACTAGGCACTGTTTAACGATGTCGTATATTGGTTGCTATTCCGTTCCGCATTCGCAGTCAAAAGATGAAAGGAAAACCTACCTCTTCATGGGCGTAAACACATCTCCTTGACCCGTCCCAATGAGGTTACGCCCGAACAGGTTTAACGTAGTAGATAGAATTCCTCAACCTTCTTTGTAGCATCCTGAAACAGGTGAGTGTAGTACGGTGGGTGTTCGTTCCAGCGTTTTCACCATTTGGAGGCCACGTCCAAGGAACTAATGATTTCTGTGACACAGCAGCGTGGTCTGTGCGATTTGAGACAAGTTCCTGGGAAATCCTTCAAGAGCATCATATGAGACGTAGCTCGTACAAGCCACTTTATCTTAAAACCGCTTTCCTCCCTAGATCTTGCAGAGCAATATTAGCTGGATCACGTAACCAATGAATGGACTTACAGCCAACGTTAACAGTCGTAATGACTTCATTAAGTTGAACATTTTTTTTTTTTTTTCTGTGAGCGCAGTTTTCCCACACAGGTGCGAAGTACTGAGGAGCGGAGTACACAACATTAAAAGCAGCAGAGCGTAGACTACAGACTCCCGTGCCATAACAGCTACCGGTATTCTTGCGAAGTAAATTCACTCTTGTGCCAAGATATTTTAGATATCTTTATGCACTGTTTTTTGAATGTCAAGGACCGATTCCTACATATAAGTTACAGTGTAGCTACGTGGCATTTCGAAGGTCACGTGTAGCTTCCTTTTGGGGCTTGTTTATTATTTAGATAGAATTCAGCCCTCCCAGTCTTATTTCCTTTGCTGTTAGTTATTTACACAGGTCAAAACACTTGGGGGGTCAGTTGAGATACGAAGGTACTGAAGTATTGTCATCGACAGAATGATATAAAATGATCCGACATCTTTCTGTCAGTTCTACTGAGTGGAGACAACAACATTACTGTAAACGAGATACTGGTAATAAGAGAAAGTTGCTACAGGTGTTGACATGTGTTCATGCTACCAAACGAATTCAGTTGTGTTCAGATAGTGTAGTGAGCGGGTAGTGCAATGCAAAAACGGGACTTACGCCAAGCTATGACATGGAGAACCAAAGGAAGATTGGAAGCGAGACAGACATTGAGGGAGGTGCCTGTAGCTATTGGAGTGACCCAAATTGTAATTTCCATGACCTGGACGAGATTTCAAACAACAGAAACCGTTCAGAGAAAGCAACGCCAAGATCGTCCACGGGTAAAATCAGGAGATATTACCCTTATCTCCCGTTAACAGACAGTCGAGACCGGAGGCTGAATGCAATTCAGCTGTAACGCACCCTCCAGGCAGCAACAGGACGCGCAGTATCAACATAAACGGTCCGAAATCGACTTTGGGAATGTGGTCCCTACGGACGGAGGCCCATGGTGTGTGTCCCATTAAAACCACGACATCGTTTAGCCCGCAGAAAGTGGGTGGAGGAACATCAGGATTGGAGTCGTTAACGAATGGCGACGGGTTCTGTTCACAGATGGGTCAAGATTTTGTGTTCAGCCGGGCAATCGTCGTTCCATCATGTGGAGAGACCGTGGAACCCGTTTGCCCGATCACCTTGAATTTGTTCAACTGTTTGTAAATCTAAGGAACCTAACTACAACGGTCCAAACTAACCTGAGGACACCACTCTACATCTACATGGGATACCCTGCAAATCACATTTAACTGCCTGGCAGAGGGCTCATGGAACCACCGTTATACTATTTTATCTCCCATTCCATTCTCGAATAGCGCGCGGGAAGAAACAACACCTGAATCTCTCCGTTCGGGCTCTGATTTCTCGTATTTTATTCTGATGATCATTCCTACCAATGTAAGTGGGAGTCAACAATATATTTCCGCATTCGGAGGAGAATGTTGGCGATTGGAGTTTCGTAAGTAGCCCACGCCGCAGCGATAAGCGCCGTTGTTGTAATGATTCCCATCCCAGATCCTGTATCATTTCCGTAACGCTGTCTCCCCTGTATCATTATAATACGAAACGAACTGCCCTTTTTTGTACTCTTTCGATGTGCTCCGTCAAACCCACCTGATAAGGATCCCACACTGGGCTGCAATACTCCAAAAATGGACGGACAAGCGTAGTGTATGCAGTTTCTTTTGTAGTTCTGTTGCATGTTTTTTAAGGGTTCTGCCAATAAAACGCAGTCTCTGGTTCGCCTTTCCCACGATATTATCTACGTGTTCTTTCCAATTAAGTCCTAAGTAATAGTAATGCCTAGGTATTTTGTGGAGTTTACGACCTTCACTTTTGATTGATTTATCTTGTAAACAAAGTTTGACGGATTTCTTTTCGTAGTCATGTGGACGACTTCACACTTCTCATTATTTAGAGTCAATTGCCAGTTTTTACAGCATACTGATATCTTATTCAGATCGTCCTGCAGTTTGTTTTGATCTTCAGATGATTTTACTAGACGGTAAATGAAGGCGTCATCTGCAAACAACCTAAGAGAGCTACTTAGATTTCCCCCTAAATCGTTTATGTAAATAAGGAACAGCAGAGGACCAATAACACTACCCTGTGGAACGCCTCTGTTTTAGTCGATGCCTTACCATCGATTACTACGAACTGTGTCCTCTCTGACAATTTGGGACGATATACCATAACCACGAAATTTGATTAAAAGCCGTTTGTGAGGTACGGTGTCAAAAGCTTTCTGGAAATCAAGAAATACGGAATCGATTTGCGAATCCTTGTCGATAGCACCCATCACTTCGTGTGAATAAAGAGCTAGTTGTGTTTCGCATGAACGATATTTTCTAAATCCTTGTTGACCTTGGGTCAATAGATCGTTCTGTTCGAGATAACTCATAATATTTGAAAACAGGATATGTTCCAAAACCCTGCTGCAAATTTACGTCAATGTTCAAAAAATGTTCAAATGTTAGTGTAGCTAATGGGACTTAACTACGTGGTTATCAGTCCATAAACTTACAAACTACTTATGAACTAACTAAGACTAAGGACGGCACAAATATCCATGCCCGAGGGGGATTCGAACTCCCGACCGTAGTGACCGTGCAGACCGTGACTGGAGCGCCTCAGTCCCCTCGGCCACCGCGGCCGACTTACGTCAATGAAATAGGCCTGTAGTTTAGTGGGTTACTCCTACTGCCTTTCTTGAATATAGGTGTGACCTGTGCAACTTTCCAATCTTTTGGTACAGATCATTCTTTGAGAGAGCGGTTGTATACAGCTGTTAAGTAAGGGGCTATCGCTTCAGCATAATCACATAGAAATCTAATGGGTATACAGTCCGGACCAGAAGACTTGTTCTTGATAAGAGATTTTAGTTGCTGCACTACTCCGATGATATCTACTTCTACGTTACTCATTACGGCATCTGTTTGTAATTCGAAATCTGGAATATTGGTTTCGTCTTCTTTGGTGAATGAGTTTCTAAAAGCTATGTTTAGTAACTCTGCTTTAGCAGCGCTGTCATTGACTGGATTACCATTACTATCACGTAGTGAGGGTATTGTTCGTGTTTTGCTCCTAGCATATTTAACATGAGACCAAAATCTCTTTGGGTTTTCAGTCAAATTCCAAGAAAGGGTTTCGTTGTGATAAGTATTGTAGGCATCTCGCATTGAAATCCTCGCTAAATTTCGAGCTTCAGTGTAGGATCCCAATCGTGGAGATTTTGTGTTCGTTTAAATTTAGCAAGCCTTTTTCGTTGCTTTTGCAACAGTGTCCTGACCTGTTTTGTGTGCCAAGGGGGATCGCCTCCGTCTTTTATTAATTTATTTGGTATAAATCTGTCAATTCCTGTCGATACCACTTCTTTGAATTCGAGCCACATCTGGTCTACACCTACGTTTAGTGCTAGAAACGAGTGGAAGCTGTCTTTCAAGAAGCAATGTACTTTATTTCTATCTGCTTTCCTGAACAAATATACTTTTAGTATATTTTTGGTAACTTTGGGACTTTCGATATTCAATCTCGCTACGACAGCTCTGTGTTCACTAATACATATATCCGCAAGAGAGGGAGGTAATGACAGATACTGGAGAATTGATGGATAGGGAGGTAGGGAGGAGAAAGACAGGCAAGAGAGAGGAGGAAGAACTTGAACAAAGGGAGGTAGAAGGAGTAAATGGACTAACTGAGTACTGGACTCAATAAATACCCGAGCAACTGGCGGGTTTCCAGGTAGCTGGTACAGTGACAAGCCCAAGGGGTCAGAGAGGTTCCAATTGCCACGCATATTCTGCCGTATTGGCTGGTCGCTGTTCACGGCCGCCTCCCGCCGTCCGCCGGCCAGTACCTGCGCGCCTCCCACGCTATTGACCCCGGCTCTTTCTGGGTCAATGGGTGGCGGCTGACGCGGACGCCCCGGCCATTCATCTTCGGCTGGCGTCCAGCCGCGCGGCGCGGCGCGGCAAGCCTTTGATCTGCGCTCAAGTGCCCTGCTTCCCTCAACTCTCGCCACGTTCGCTCATCACGCCCAGCTGCGCCATTCAATCACCCAGCGTTAACCACAACTGAACCGACCAACTTTCAGGGAAAAACGTCCGACAATCATGGGCTCTAAAACACATGGGCCTTTCTTAAAGATTTGTTCAGTAAGGGAAAAAATAAATCTATACCTATAAATGTGAATGTCTGTTCGGTGTATGTTTATCACGTCTGAACCACATGACAAGGAGAGCTAAAAATTTGTACAGTTACTAATGTCTACCCGGGGAAGGCCTTAGGCACGGTTTTATGCCGATCGCAAAGCTATTTATATAAAGGTAAGGTAAAGCAGTCAACAATCCGAAGATTGGTTTGAACACCACAGTGCTTTACTATGCATCGTCCTGTTTGGAGGTGGTATGCCGTTGTCTTCCTCCGACCTTCGAACTGACTTACGCAGCCAGTTATAGGGGGACCTACAGTTTAACGTGGGTTCCGAATCACGGTGCTAGTCGGTATTTTTCACATGAACAATACTGCCAGAGAGGAAAGAAGTGGAACCCGACCTTTGGATTTGTAGTCTGGCAAAAAATGTTCAAATGTTTGTAGAGTCTACGGGACTTAACTACGGGGTCATCAGTCCCTAAACTTACAAACTACTTATGAACTACTTACAACTAAGGACGGCACAAATATCCATGCCCGAGGGGGGATTCGAACCCCCGACCGTAGTGGCCGTGCGGACCGTGACTGGAGCGCCTAAATCCCCTCGGCCACTGCGGCCGGCTGTAGTCTGGCACTCTACCACTGTGCAACCGAGGCGCGTATATATATATATATATGTGAATGTCTGTTCGGTGTACGCTTATCACGTCCGAACAAGACGCAGACACTTAAATATTTGTAGAGTTACTAATTTATACCTAAGGAAGGTTTTAGGCATAGTTTTATAGCGATCTGATAGATATTTAGTAATTTGAAGAATATAACGGCCGCGGTGGAGTAGCCGAGCGGTCTAAAGCGCTTCGCTGCGGAGCGCGCGGTTGCTCGCCGTGAAGGTTCGAGTCCTCCCTGGGGCATGGGTGTGTGTATTTGTCCTTAGGTTAGTTTACCTAGGTTTAAGTAGTTTGTAAGCTACGGACTGATGACCACGCAGTTTGGTCCGATAGATTTACAATATATGAATGTATAGTTTCGCGGCAGATTTTACTGATAAAATTCTCTCGGGCTTCCAGTCGCTTAATGCTGTTTGAAACCCGCGAGATTTCAGTCACTGTCAAGTGGTGACTGTGTAATCATTGCTGCCGCCGTCCTCATATAGCTTCAGTTTGGCAAGTTACGTCCAGTCAAGGCGAAGACATATATATAAATCTGTGTATTGTCTACCTACCTTATCCAAATAACTCACGACGATGCCCCGAAACGCGTAATAAATAAAAATAAAAGCTATTTGAGACCAAGAAATTTCAAGAACTTCATTTTATACTCAGATTCTGACTATTTTGGTTATCTGTTTTTTGATAATAATGGGATAAAAAATGAAGGTGAACGAGTAGAAAGAAACGACTTTGCCCATGTCTACTGCGTACTGATTGGAAGAACTGACAGTAGTATGACTGGCAGAGGCAGTGTAAAAACCAGGGATCGATTAAAATATGACAGATACTTTTTTCTTTTTCTTTTTTTTTTCTTCCTTTCTTAATACAAAACAATAAAGTCACCCTTAGGTAATAATAACAGTCGCAATGGGGATTTTTAATTTTTAATATTTCATCTCCCACATAACTTGTTTGGATGTAATATGACATCATACATTATTAATGGATCAAAAATACTGGCGGAAGTAAAGTTGTGAAGTGGCATCGTGAGTCGTGTCGGGATGCCTCAGTCGGTGCTGGGAGCCGTGGCTCAGCGCGCCCGGTCAGGGAGCTAAACGCTATCTGTAATAAAAAAGCTGAGCCAACCCTTCAATGAACAACCACGAACAAACTGAACCGCGAACCATAGATCTACCTGATGGGGAAAAAAAAAGTCGGTGGAGCGCTTGCCCGCGAAAGCCAAAGGTCCCAGGTTCGAGTCCCGGTTACGGCACACAATTTTAGTCTGCCAGGAAGTTTCAAAAATCTCCTTATTTAAAAAAAGATCTAGTCAATCAAGGCGGTTATCAGTTAACTTGGAAGGATATTTCAATTTGTTTTTGAAACATTTATAATGTATTAATCGCTGCGGAGCGCGCGGTTGTTCGCCGTGGAGGTTCGAGTCCTCCCTGGGGCATGGGTGTGTGTGTGTGTGTTTGTTCGTAGGTTGGTTTACCTAGGTTTAAGTAGTTTGTAAGCTACGGACTGATGACCACGCAGTTTGGTCCGATTGATTTACAGACATTTGAACATTTGAATGTATTAATCACATTTGAAAATGATGTCACAGTGCATTGAAACATGTCATGTCGGAGAAAAATAAATAATTTTCCTCATAGCGGCTGTAACTGTTTTGCTACAGACAGCTTGCTGTTGTCCGACGGAGGGTCAGTAGCTGCGTTCTGCGGAGCCGGGCCGAGTAACGGGGGGAGACGGAGACGGGGGTCAGGTGAGCAGGTGTCACTGGCGGCAATGAATTGGCGCCATTTTTCACGGCCCGCGTGACTGGCGCGCCACCTCGCAAAGGCCGTCGCCACCGGCGGCCGACCCCGCGACCTTTGTCCCGCGAGCCAAGGCCACGGCTGACTGACGGCCGCCGGCGCTAAGAGCCCGCTTATGACGGCCACATTCCCCGCACGCACGCCCGGCAGACAAATCATACGCGGCCGCGATGCTTATCTGCTGGTAGCTCGGGCTGGCCACGCACTGCCCGCCCCGCCTCCACCTCCTGCTGTCGCGGCCGTTCCGTGACGTCAGCGTGCTGTTTCCGACCGTGTCTATTGTAGTCGCGGGGTTTGCCCCGTTATATGAATTCCCAACACTGGAGGACACCGTCACATACCGGCACTATCTGAAAACCCGCAGTTGCCCGGCTAATTACGAGGGTTAGAACTTAAATAGCCGCGATGGGTTAATCGAGCGGTCTAAGGCGCCTCGCTGCGGAGCGCGCGGTTGCTCGCCATCGGAGGTTCGAGTCCTCCCTGGGGCATGGGTGTGTGTGTTTGTCCTTAGGTTAGTTTACCTAAGTTTAAGCAGTTTGTAAGCTACGGACTGATGACCACGTAGTTTGGTCCGATAGATTTACAAATATTTGAAAATTTGGAACTTAAATAGTGGCAACACTCCTGTGGAGACATTATATAGTGGAATCTACTGTTGTCTCTCAGAGCACTTGTTGTTAACAAAACTGCCTTACTTCTGAGCAAATGGACACGCCCGTCCCACGTCACCGGCGTGCGCGCAATCGAGGGAAACAGTCACTTGTGAGCGAGCGATCTAACGTAACGGTATCACTTTGTTTTCGAAACAGCAACAACGTAGTTGAATCGAGATTGAATAGGATGGATGTATGGTTTGATTTTTTAAAGGGACTAAGCGGCTACGGTAATCATTCCCTTGTTCCAACCGTAGAGATTAGAATAAAAAGCTCTACGATGTAGTATAAAACGATGTGTTAAAACTCACCAAGCAAAGTGTGTAACACTTCAAGAAATAAAAGAATCAAAGTAAAAACTGGTAAAAGAAGAGAAAGGTGGAGAGAGGATACCAAAGTCCTGGCCAAGTGACCACAGACAAGGTAGTAGGGCATCTGGCCGCTTCTGCACATTAAAACCACCTGCCTAAAAGAGGAAGCGAGCGGAGAACAAATATAAAATGAACACTGTACGAAAAATCAAATAGATTGGTACAACCCACTCACCGCCATGGAGGCATTGTCCGCAAAAACAAGATTTAAATCGTCAGGGAGATTAAAATTCCTCCTCTGAGTGGCTAAATCCGGATATTCCAAGAAGATGTGGACGACTGTCAGACGCGCACCGCATCGACACTCGGGAGGATCCTCGCGACGGAGAAGGTGGCCGTGCGTAAGCCAAGTAAGGCCGATACGCAGCCGGCAGAGAACAATAGAGTCTCTGCGAGGGACCCGCAGAGAGGTCCTCCACACGTTCGTTGTCTCCTTGATACACCTCAATTTGTTGGGGTGCTGCCAGAGGTCGTACAGCACGACAGTGTCATCTAGGTCTTCAAGAGGCTCGCGCGGAATCGGCAGTGCCGTACAGAACAGTGGCACGTTGTGTAAACACCTTCAACGAAGGTCGGCAAACTGCAGCAGACTTACATCAGGCAGATCGTCCTAGCGTCTCCGAATAAGAAGTGCATAATGCTGCTCCGTTAGTGGACCGCTATCGACGCCAGACGATTCACAAGCTCGTCCACGAAACCGGATTAGCGCAAGCTGTGGACAGCTGGGACTGGGAAGCACTGTACCATCCGCCATACTCCCCGGACTTAAGTCCTTGTGTCTCTGATTTGATTCCGAAGATGAAGGAACCACTTCGAGGTATTCGGTTCCGAACTGTTCGACAGTAGACCGCTCCATTCGCACCATCAACAGAACAGGCTCTGCTAGCGGTATACTATACTTTCCATATCACTCGCAACGGGTTTTACACAAAGCTGGTGACTACTTTGAAGTACAGTAACGAGTTCAAACGTGTAAAGCTTTTGTGACGATTGTGAATAAATTGTTGCCACTATATAAGTTCCAACCCTCGTATTTATTCCAGTTTTAAGTTGGTCCACCTCTCCTTCCCTTTTCTCTCTCTGTCCACCTCGCTCTGTTCATATGCTCTTTACTTCTCTCACTCTCTCTCTCTCTTTACCACTGATTCACATCGTCCTATCCCCCCTCCCCTCTCTGCCATTTCCGCGTTCACCTTTCTCTGCCAATCACCTCCTCTACTCCGACGAAATCCTGCTCCATCTCCTCAGTCCATTGCATCTTCCATCTGTGAAAAATTATGTAACTGTTAACTTTCTTGGTGATCAGTGAAGTGGTGTGGAACTTTATTTCAAGGTACCCTTCGCACATGCACCGTATGAAACCTTACGCAGACGGCGGTGTTCTTCTTGTATTAAACGTTGAGAGTGCAAAATTTCATCAATATCGGAATAAAAGAAAGATTTTCTGGTATGTTAAGTACCCACTGCCATGCACCATACAAAATTTTATGTACACAATGCCTTCCCTCAAGTTTTCAAGATCAAGTGATCAAAGTTTCATCGCATTCGCATGAACGGTAGAGCAACACATAACATAAATAAACATGCGGCGTTTGCACACTCGTCTCCTACTAGAGAGACAGGCCGCGGCGCATACGTCAAGTCACGTCATCAAGAGAAGTCTGAGTCATCGCGATCGCTAGATGACTGGTTCATAGCGGCCAGCAAGTGAGCTAGCCTTCGCGATGGCTCAGGCTTCTCTTGATGACGTGACGTGACGAACGCGTTGCGGGCTGTCTTTCACGTTGGCCTCGCCTCATTGTTAATGACGTCATATCTCTTGAACTACGAGTCATCAAGATATAATTATACCTATAACCTTCTCGAAAGTGCAAGCAATAAGTTGATAAAGTTTCATCGGACTCGAATGTCGGTACAGCAGAGCATAAAATTCCAAAGAAAACATTGAAACATTTATTTTTATATACACCCTCTCCCAATAAGGTTCGGTGAATAGTCCTGTAACATTAACGTAGATGAACGACGTCGAAGTTATCACCTCCCATAAATATGCACCTATGAGCTCTGCTATACTTGTCGTGGAAAATTTACACGAAATCTTTCTTTGTGATGTTGTTCAAAAGCCTCGTCACGTTTAGCTGGATGACAGAAATATCGTCAGATCTCTTTCCTTTCTGGAGTATTCACATTCGCAGTTCCTGCCAAAAAAGAAAGTGATGTCTTAAAGAATCGTCAGTGTCACAAGTTCCAAGTCGTTACGCGGGAGTCTCATCCTCGATGGTCCCTTCCAGGAAAGAATAATTGTTTGTATTATGGATTTTAGTCAAGTCACGTAAAGCATCCACGGACACTTGCTTTTGTTCAGGAGTCAAGGTATGTGAGGCAAGTAAACTGAGTGATAAAAGTCTGCTGCCTGTAAATGGAGCCAGCGCGTGGCAGTCGTCTTCAGCTTTTGTTAATGTAAAACAATGCGGTAACTGCGACGAGCTGTTTACGACAAGAGGCGTGGGCTGTTTACTGCAGGTGTCGTGTCGCTCCAAGGCAATACTTGTTCCCATACGGCTCGGCGCACACCAACTATTTTGCCAAAGTTCGGCTGGGAGCTGCTTCATCATTCAGCACACAGTCCTCATCCAGCTTCCTGTGATTTCCATCTTCTGTTGCATCTCAATAAATTCCTGTCCTCCGGCCAGTGTAACATCTCTGGAAAGGTCACAAACAGTGGTCGACGTGAGCGGTCGCGATAAGGGTGTGAGCGCTCACGTGGGCTGCTGAGGCGACAGCCTTTCTCTCCGTCGCTCTCCATGGTTCTCAGTAGCTGTTGAGATCTGTTAGCAGTAGTTTTTTACTTGGAATTAGATTTTGGATTGCTGCTAGTATTATTTTGTCAAAGTTGAACTGATTTAATTATTTATTTATTTATTTATTTTTATTTAATTTATTTTATTTCTTTAAAGTTGGCAAATGAGCTGTAGTTTATGCCAGCACGCGTGTTGCGCACTGATGGTTACTTGCTATTAAAATATTATGTTCTCAGTTTCAGACAGTAACCAACTGTACTTAATACTCCCCTGTTCCAATACGTGTTAGCCTGTCCCGAATCCATGGCATCGAACCTGCAGTTTTATTCATCACCGTGCTAAATATGGGCTCAGGGGCATGAAATTGTAAGGAAACGGCGTTGTTGCCTTCATCTACATCTACATCTACATCGATACTCTGCAAATCACATTTAAGTGCCTGGCAGAGGGTTCATTAACCACCTTCATAATTTTTCTCTACCGTTCCATTCTCTAATAGCGCGCGGGAAGAAAGAACACCTAAATCGTTCCGTTTTCGATCTGATTTCTCTTATTTTATTGGGATGGTCATGTCTCCCTAAGTAGGTGGGTGCTAGCAAAATATTTTCACATTCAGAACTAAAAGTCGGTGATTGAAACTTCGCAAACAGATCACGCCGCAATGAATAACGTCTTTCTTTTAATGATTTCCACCCCAATTCGTGCAACATTTCCGTGACGCTTTCCCCCCCGTAACGTGATAAAACAAAACGAGCTGCCCTTCTCTGAACATTCTCAATATCTTCCGTCAGTCCCACCTGGTGAGGGTCCCACAAGGGGCAACAGTACTCCAAGAGAGGACGCACAAGTGTGATGTAGGCAGTCTCTTTGGTGGAGCTGGTGCATCGTCTAAGCGTTCTGCCAATGAAACGTAACCTTTGGTTCGCCTTCCCCACAATATTTTCTATGTGTTCTCTCCAGTCAAAGTTGTTCGTAATTGTAACTCCTAGGTATTTGGTAGAATTTACGACCTTAAGGTTTGACTGATTTATCGCGTAATTGAAGTTCAGCGGATTTCTTTTAGTGGTCATGTGTATTACTTCACACTTTTCTTTATTTAGTGTCAATTGCCAATTTTCGCACCAAGTAGAAATTTTGTCTAAATCGCTTTGCAGTTGCTTTTGATCCTCTGTTGACTTCACTAACCGATAAACGACAGCATCATCCGCGAACAGTCTAAGGGAGCTATTCAGATTATCTCCTAAATCGTTAATAAACACGAGGAAGAGTAGGGGACCAATAACGCTTCCCTGTGGAACGCCAGATATCACTTCTGTTTTACTCGATGACTTACCGTCAATTACAACGAACTGTGTCCTTTCTGATAGGAAATCGTGAATCCAATCGCACAATTGGGGAGATATTCCATAAGCACGCAATTTCATTAGAAGCCGCTTGTGGGGTACAGTATCAAAAGCCTTCCGGAAATCCAGAAATATGGAATCGATTTGAGATCCCTTGTCGATGGCACTTAACACTTCATGTGAATAAAGGGCAAGCTGTGTTTCGCAAGAGCGATACTTCCATACGTATCTAATAAAAGGGGTGTTATACCAGCTACGAAGAGATGAAGACGACCGCCACACGGTTATCCCATTCAGATGCGGCAGACTTGGACGATACAGGAAAAAGAAAGTTCGATCCCACGGTATTGCAATCTCCCAAATATTTTCGTCGCGGTGTCTAAAAATTGCTCACACATTGCTGGACCTGTTGATGACAAAGTTTCTCGTGTAACTACGCTGTCTTCTTTTTTTTCCTTTAACACGTTCGCTGCCGTTCACTGTCTGGCGCGATGATGCTAGGTGCCACTTCACGCTCTGGCGCGTGATCGTATTTTGACAGTATCTTTTCATAGTTTTGAGCCACTGAATGTTTTGGTTTTAGTTTTCAGTTTTTTTGATATGGTTTTTTATTTGCATTTATATTTTTGTAAAAACAACAAATGAACAATATAAACAGTACATACAAGGTATTTCAGAAAACATATGAAGTATTTTTTATAACCTGGTAGCTTATCGAAATAAAAATAAAATAATAAAAAGCTTGCTTGCTTGTTTACATAAGAATCCAATAAATCTATCATGACATCATGAGAAGCGTGTTCGGCTCGTAGCCGGTAATGAAAACGTGGAAATCTGGAACCACGTACGTGTGCATATCACTTATTCTCTTCCCTGAGTGCCTGCCAGAGTATAGAGGTTTATTAGACGATGCCAGTTTACAACAACCCATAATAGGACGCTAGGTCGCAGCACGCGCCACAGCGTGAGCGGCACCTGACTCAAGTAACGTTTACACGCGCCAGAGCGTGAACGGCAGCGAACGTGTTAATGGGGAAATTGAGAACCTACTGTCTGTATGAGCCTCGTACTACCGACAGACGAACGTCGAGGACCGACTGCCGGCTGAAAACCGAGAGAGAGAAGCGAGCGCGGCCTGGGCCTGGTGAGCAGCGCGTGGATTGTGAAGGCGGCTAGCGCTAGTGCAGTGCGTGGGTGCGTGGCGCAGGTGTCCCTCGTGGGAATGCCGGCGAGATTGCGTGGCTTCCTTCCGGCCCCGCGCCCTCGGCACGCACGCAGGCGGCCGGACGCTGCCATTGTCAAGACTGGAGGGCAGGCCCACCTGGACACCTGCCGCTCCAAGCCACAGGGGCACCACAGGCCGCACACAGCGCGACACTCGTTATCACTTAGACACTATCTCCTGGCAGTCAGCTGCGACCGTAAACAAATAAGGAACGAAACCAAACAGACACTTTTCTTTTGATGATGTTGTTGTTGTTGTGGTCTTTAGTCCGCAGACTGGTTTGATGCAGCTCTCCACGCTTCCCTGTCTTCTGCAAGTCTCTTCATCTGAGAATACATTCGGCACCCTACGTCCTTTTGAATCTGCTTACTATATTCGTCCCTCGGTCTCCCTCTACGATTTTTACCCCACACGCTTCTTTCTAATCCTAAGTTGACAATTCCTTGATGTCTCAGGACAACCAATCTATCCCTTCTCTTAGTCAGGATATGCCAGAAACTCCTTTTCTCCCCAAATCGGTTAAGCACCTCCTCATTTTTAACATTCGTCTGCAGCACCACATTTCAAAAGCTTCTATCATCTTTTTATCTGAACTCCTTATCGTCCACTTTTCACTCCCATACAATACTACACTCCAGACAAATGCTTTCAGAAAGGACTTCCTAACATTTAAACTAATATTGGATGTTAACAAGTTTCGTTTCTTTAGAAACGCTTTTCTTCCCATGGCCATTCACCATTTTGTATCTTCTTTACTTCGGCCATCAGAAGTTATCTTGCTACCCAAATAACAAAACTCATCTACTATTTTTATTGTCTCATTACTTAATCTAATTCCTTCAGCATCGCCTGATTTTCTGACATTGCATTCCATTACCCTAGTTTTACTCTTGTTAATGTTCATCTTATATCTTTCTTTGAACACACTGTCCATTCCAATCCATTGCTTTTCCAGATCCTTTGCGATCTCTGATAGAATTACTATGTCATCGGCATACCGCAATGTTTTTATTTCTTCTCCCTGCACTTTAATGCCGTCTCCAAATTTCTCCTTCTATTCCTTCACTCCCTGCTCAATGTACAGATTGAACAACATTGGGGAAAGGCTACAACCTTGTCTTACTCCCTTCCCAACCTCTGCGTAAGAAGGCAAATCATTCCACAGAATGTAAGAGTTTATTCATCAAAGCAAACGATGTGCTGGAGGCGGTCTTACCTAGCTGACTGCATCGTTACAGTGTCCGAGCAGTACCACTCGGTCACATAAATACACCACGTTTACATGCGGCACATGTTTAGGTAGGACGCGAATTCGTTAGCTCAAATATGGCGTCTCGAAAATAACTGTTTCAGTTCGTAGTTTAGTCAGCACAGTCTTTGTTTCTCTTTACTTAAATAGACAGACTCATTGAGAGTGCAAGACTTCTCCTTTGCTGCAGAAAAAATTCAAATGTTTGTAAATCTATCGGACCAAACTGCGTGGTCATCAGTCCGTAGCTTACAAACTACTTAAACCTAGGTAATCTAACCTACGGACAAACGCACACACCCATGCCCCAGAGAGAACTCGAACCTCCACGGCGAGCAACCGCGCGCTCCGCAGCGAGACGCTTTAGACCGCTCGGCTACTCCACCGCGGCCAGAAAAAATTACCGAGTTCGTATTAGCCGAAAATTCTTAACAGGAAGACGAAATCTGGCATGCCAAGAACGTTTCAAATCCGGTTACGTTTATACGAGCACGAACATCGATTGTGGAAGTGGAATAACGCTTTACAGAAGTGGATTTACAGAACCGAGCCTAGATTATAGTAAGATTACAATAAGATTAAGGTAATGTTAAAAATCGGTTTTATGTTTCTCACATCTTTACCGAGTATGTTCCAACCGTAATTCGTTGTTACCCGATCATTTGTAGGGCTACAAGGAAACCCAAAAATTCCAGAAAAATAGAAACTCCGCCAAACAACTTACGGCGTCACACCATGGAGAGCGCATTGTAAGCTTTGTTTACCATTTGTATTGTCTTCTTAACTCGAAAAAAGCCCATGTACCATTATACCCGTTTTGTAATTCCGCCTTGAAATTTTGTGTAAATTCTGTCACGCAGATAATCTGAAGATGCCCTACTAAAGGGCGAAACGCGTCATTAATTAATAAAACAATTTGCAATCAAGACGGTTTTTTACTGAAGGAAGATTTAGGTTTCCTGTGACTTTCCTAAATCACTCGAGGCAAATGATGGGATGGTTCCTTTGAAAGGGCACGGCCGAGTTCCTTCCACATCCTTAGCCAAACACTCCGAGCGTAAGCTGCGTCTGTAATGACCACGCTGTCGACGGGCCGTTAAACTGCCAGCCTCCTTCCCTGTGTCGTGTTGTGTGGTGTGGTGTGGTGTAGGGCCGGGCGGCCGCGCGCCGGCTGCGTGCAGCGGCCGGAGCGTCCGCGTCCGCGGCCACGCCCTGCGCTGGAATGCCGCCGCCTGCGGTCATCGTGGTCGGCGGTCGGCGGCCGGTGGCCAGTGGTCGGCGCCTCACACACCGCCGCGCGCCCCACCACCACCACCAGTGACGTAACGGCGCTCTCTGCCGCGCTCTGTCCGCCGGCTCAGCACACTCTCCCAATGGAAACAACAACAGCAACGGCTCAACACACTGCTATCTTGAAAACTGTTAACTACTGCCTTACGGTTCTGGTGGAATCTATTGTCATCTTCTCGGACTGTAAATATGTGCTAATATGTCTTTAATATTTGTTGTTGTTGTTGTTGTTGTGGTCTTCAGTCCGCAGACTGGTTTGATGCAGCTATCCACGCTACCCTGACCTGTGCAAGTCTCTTCCTCTGAGAATAAGTTCGGCAACCTACATCCTTTTGAATCTGCTTACTGTATTCGTCCCTCGGTCTCCCTCTGCGATTTTTACCCCACACACTTCCTTCTAATGCTACGTTGACAATTCCTTGATGTCTCAGAATGTGTCCAACCAATCTATCCCTTCTCTTAGTCAGGATATGCCATAAACTTCTTTTCTCCCCGATTCGGTTAAGAACCTCCTCATTAGTTACATGATCTACCCATCTAATTTTCATCATTCGTCTGTAGCACCACATTTTAAAAGCTTCTATCATCTTTTTATCTGACTGAACTCCTTATCGGCCATGTTTCACTCCCATACAATGCTACACTCCAGACAAATGTTTTCAGAAAGGACTTCCTAACATTTAAATTAATATTGGATGTTAACAAGTTTCGCTTCTTTAGAAGCGCTTTTCTTCCCATAGCCATTCTACATTTTATATCTTCTTTACTTCGGCCATGAGAAGTTATCTTGCTACCCAAATAACAAAATTCATCTACTACTTTTATTGTCTCATTATCTAACCTAATTCCTTCAGCATCGCCCGATTTTCTGACATTGCATTCCATTACCTTCGTTTTACTCTTGTTAATGTTCATTTTATATCTTCCTTTCAAAACACTGTCCATCCCATTCAATTGCTCTTCCAGATCTTTTGCGGTCTCTGATAGAATTACTATGTCATCGGCAAACAGCAATGTTTTTATTTCTTCTCCCTGCACTTTAATGCCCTCTTCATATTTCTCCTTCTATACCTCCACTGCTTGCTCAATGTACAGATTGAAAACATTGGGGAAAGGCGACAACCTTGTCTTACTCCCTTTCCGACCTCTCCATCCCTTTCTTGCCGTTCGACTCTAATAACTGCTGTCTGCTTTTTGTATAGGTTGAATATAACTCTTCGTTCCCTATATTTCACCCCTGCTACCTTCAGAATTTGGAAGAGTGCATTCCAGTCGACATTCTCAAAAGCCCTCTCCAAATCGACAAACGCCAAAAACGTAGGTTTCCCTTTCCTTAGCCTATCTTCTAAGATAAGTCGTAGTCTGAGTATTGCCTCCCGTGTTCTTACATTTCTCCTAAATCCAAACTGATCTTCCCCGAGGTCAGCTTCTACCAGCTTTTCCATTTTCCTCTAGATAATCCTTGTTAAAATTTTGCAACCATAACTTATCAAACTGACGGTTCTGCAATTCTCACACTTGCCTGCACCCGTCTTCTTTGGAAGTGGAATAACGATGTTCTTCTTGAAGTTGGAGGGTATTTTTCCTGTGTCATACATCTTGCATAGCGTTTTATGCGTGATGGATGTGTCTGAACTCCGTGACTGTTTCTATTAGAGGGTTGAGAATAAAATCCGCTAACAGTGACATTAAAGATCGTATTATCTATTTATATCACGACCGGTTTCGGGCTTCTGCCAATCTTCAGGTACTTATAACATTCAGAATATTACATGAGTAGCACGTTAGTGGAGTTCACTGTCTGAAAACAAGTTATTTGGTATTAATAATAGCGCCACCTGCAATTGTTTTCGCTATTATTAATACAAAATAATTTGTTTTGAAACAGTAAACTCCACCAACATGGTACACATGTAATATTCTGAATGTTTTAAGCACCTGAAGATGGGCACAAGCTCGAAAATGGTCGTGACGTAAATAAATAATACGATATTTAATGTGACTGATTTTAGTCTCAATCCTGTCTTAAATATTTTCCTCTAGGGCGTAAAAACAGCCAATGGCCTTCTAGAAGAAACTTCCTGGGAGATTAAAATTGTGTACCGGAACCGGGACTCGATCCTGGGATCTCTGCCTTTCGCGGGCAAGCGCTATCCCGATACGACTCACGATGCCGCCTCACAACTTTACTTCGCCAATTCCTAGCCTCCTACTTTCCAAACTTCACAGAAGCTCTCCTGAAACTTTGCAGACTAGCTGCCCTGAAAGAAAGGATATGGTGGAGACATGGCTTAGCCACAGCCTAAGGGATGTTTCCAGAATGAAGCTTTCACTCTGCATATTGAATTGTGTACCGGAGCCGGGACTCGAACTTGGGACCTTTTCGGTAAAGCGCTTGCCCGCGAAAGGCAAGTGTCCCACGTTCGAGTCCCGGTTCTGGCACACAATTTTTATCTGCCAGGAAGTTTCATATCAGCGCACACTCCGCTGCAGAGTGAAAGCTTTATTGTAGCCTATGAGATAATGACAAACATAAACCAACTGGAAAAGATCCGTGTTTAGGATTTCAGCGCACAACAACCTTCTGAGGAACGAGATTGCTGACACGAAGCGGTTACCTCAGGTACGTAACAACATACGCCCGTTCCAGCGTAAAATCTTTTACCAGTTTACAGAAAGAGAATTCGGACTGAGTAGCACAAAGAATGGCAAGCTTCCCAGACAACTAAAGGAAAACGCTATGCACAAATAACACCATTGCTACCAATCAGGCCTTGATTCAATGGAGTTAGGTGCGCAAGGAAGTGGGCCGTTACTTTAGCGCAGTGTTTTTCAAAATTTTCGAATATGCGACTCCCTTCCAAGTAAAAATATTTTGGCGATCTCCTCGCAAATGAAAATATTCTGGCGACTCACCCCTCCCCTCACGAACCGGAACGAAATTATAGTATCGCAAAGGAAACAAATATAACCTTATTTCTTTTGCTACAACTTTCTTTTAAATTGTTAGACGAAGTTCTTTTGTGTATTTTTCCGAATTGAGCACATTATCCTATTGTTACAAGACTTCGAAAAATATATTTTGCTTAACCAGTGTTTTGCATTTCAGGCAAGACTAAAACGCGAATTATGCTCATTATAACAGGTCCCACTTTATAGAAAATTTGAAAAGAAGTAGATTTTTTTCGAGTTTTTCAGAATTAATTACTGTATCATGTACTATTACCTATCGACTGTTCCTGGAAATAGTTTTCAGGCTTTACGTTTATTCATGATTAACTCACTGTATTATAAAACAATCTATGATGTATTCAATTCATAATGTTACAGAAGGAACTCCGTAATTTTAATATTAATTTCATTCAGGCATACGTTTTTGTATTACTAACCCACCGCAACAATACTTTGCGACACCCCTGGGTGAAAAACCCTGCTTTAGCGCGATGGTACTTAACTACGGGGTCATCAGTCCCTAAACTTACAAACTACTTATGAACTAGCTACAACTAAGGACGGCACAAATATCCATGCCCGAGGGGGGATCCGAACCCCCGACCGTAGTGGCCGTGCAGACCGTGACTAGAGCGCCTCAGTCCCCTCGGCCACCATTATTGGCAACCACAGACTTTGCAGTGTATAAAAAGAACTTATTTCCTTTCTAATGATGGCGAGGAACTGACTTATGCAAAATATAAGACTAGGTGTAACCTCAAAATCTTATTTGAAATTACTCTTGCTACGTTTTTGTCATTATCTTAAGTGATTGGTTGTTTGTTTTTCTCACCTTGCATTTGTAAATATACCAGTTTATGTCATTAAGACTCTTTATGTGGATAACTGTACGGGGTCTACTCGAAGGCCAATAAAATAAAATTTAAACAAAATAGAATAAAAGGTACTGGGATTCTTCCCTGCAAATGGCGGCGGTCAGCTGCTTCAATTCGGGGACAGTTGCCTCGCTTCTCCGCTACGGGGTGGTAGGGTTTGGCGTCGACACGAAGGAACAAAAATGGCGGATGCGCATGCCCGTCTACATCCAGCTGCCCTACTGTTGACTGTCACTACGTTTACATGCAACACATCATCCGGAAGACGGAAACCGATTTTCGTAAACCGTTTTTCGCTGTCGTGCTTACATGGCGCAGACTGAATCGGATTTCCTACCCCACTTAATATGGCGGCTGAAAAACAGCGGATTACGCTCTTGATTTAGTCTCCACAATCGCTTTTTTTTCTTTACTTAAATACACTGTAATATTTATACTTTTATTTCACGCTAGAAAATGTCACCCTGTCCATATGTGCCGAAAATTCTTCACAAGAAAACACAATGTGACAAGCCAAGAACGCTTCAAAAACGGTTGCGTTTACATTGGCACGGAACCACAGACATTACCGAGGTGGGGTGGCTTGCATGCATCAACGATGCAGATAGCCGAACCATAGGTCCAACCACAGTGGAGGGGTATCTGTGGAGAGGCCAGACAAACGTGTGTTTCCTGAAGAGGGGCAGCAGCCTTTTCAGTAGTTACAGGGGCAACAGTCTGGATGATTGACTGAGCTGGCCTTGTAACATCAGCTAACATGGCTTTGCCATGCAGTTACTGCGAACGGCTGAAAGCAAGGGGAAACTACAGTCATTACTTCTCCCGAGGACATGCAGCTCTCCTGTATGAATATACGATGAAGTCGTCTTCTTGGGTAAAATATTCCTGAGGTAAAATAGTCCCATTCGGACCTCCGGGGACTACTCAGGAGGATGTCGTCATCAAGAAAAACAAAACATGCATTCTATGGGTCGGAGCGTGGAATGTTCTAACCCTTAATCGCATAAGTAAGAAAATTTGAAAAGAGAAATGGATAGGCTAAAGTTAGGTGTGATAGGGATTAGTAAAGTTCGGTGGTAGGATGAACAGGATTTCTTGTCAGGTTATCAATAGATGATAGAAGCTTTTGAAATGTGGTGCTACAAACGAATGGTGAAAATTAGATGGGTAGATCACGTAACTAATGAGGAGGTGCTTAACAGAATCGGGGCGAAAAGGAAGGGATAGATTGGGATAGATTGGTTGGACACATTCTGAGACATCAAGCAATTGTCAACTTAGCATTAGAAGGAAGCGTGTAGGGTAAAAATCGTTGAGGGAGACCGAGGGACGAATATAGTAAGGAAATTCAAAAGGATGTAGGTTGCCGAACGTATTCACAGATGAAGAGAATTGCACAGTTTTGTGTCCCAGCCTCGTCGCCGCTTTTGTGTCTCGTTTCCGTCGTAGGAGTCGGTGGCCGAGTAGAAATAGACCGACACAAGAATAAAGGGTGCAAGCTTGTGCAGGTATGGAGGTGAGCAGCCAGTGGGACAACAGGAACTAGAAACACTAGAGTAAATTAGAACGAGATATATATTGCACAGAATTTATACAATACTTAACTTTTACATAGTTCAGCACGGCAGAATGCTGATACATAGTTGAGCTAGAGGCCTGCCTAGTGCCTGTCCGATAGCAAAGTCTTCACTGGTGCCTATCTGATTCCGAAGTGTTAACTGGTTCCTATCTCAGTCCCAAGTGAACGATGTCGATCAGTGGTGGCCACGAGCGGAGTTGCAGCAGAGGGCGCTCGTGGCTGACGTCGTAAGAACGCCGCACCGTGCGTGCATGGCGACGCGCGGCGAAAGTAGGTGGCGCGCACTTTGGACTTGTGCGACACCACACACAGGACAGGGTAGCGTGAAGAGCTGCATCAAATCAGTCTGCGGAATGAAGACCACAACAACAACAACATGACTAACTAAAAGCAGATTTGGGAAATCGGTTTACGAAATCCGGTTTTGGGAGCCCATGTGTGACGTCCAGAGAAAGGCTGAAGAGACAGGACCCGCAGTGGCTCGGAGCCTCGGCGGTGGGCGCCTGACGCTCCGCTCGCCTCGCGCCGCGGACAAGTTGGCAACTGCGCCGCGCGCCGTCTTTAAACGCCGGCAAAACGATGACGCGAAATTCGCCGCCCCCGGCTCGCCCGCGCCTCGCCTGCGCCTGCGCCTCCGCCTGCGCCGGCAGTCGCCTCCGTAATTCGGCCCATCAAATTCTGATCGCGTGCCGCGCGCTCAATATTCACGGGGACGCCGCCTCGGCCGCGGGCCCCGCGCATTCGCCGGCCGGTGGTTATGCTCATTATCTCGCCGGCGCCGGCGGTTTCTCACGGCGGACAGTCCGCTGCCACCAGCCGTCTCCTCGGCGATCGTGAGCTTTTTAGCATTATTCCGACTGCTCCACGGAAACCGGAGTCACGCTAACTTGTTGCGTGCTTCGATTTTTGTTGCGAAGATTGTCCGGAACATTTTTCCCCGTTTTTCTTGATAGGTGCTTGTCATGCACACTTTACACGTAAGAGATACTTCGTTCAGAACTACTAGATTGTTGTCCGACTAAAGGTTCCAAGTATTAACCCTTTCCTGCCCAAGCTATCAAAAATTCGAGCACATAACATCATATTTGGTTATTTAGCTACCAAAGTAAACAAAAGCACATTAGTGTTCAAATGTTTGTTAAGCGTATGGGACTTAACTACGGGGTCATCAGTCCCAAATGTTTGTTAAGCTTATGGGACTTAACTACGGGGTCATCAGTCCCTAAACTTACAAACTACTTATCAACTACCTTACACTAAGAACGGCACAAATATCCATGCCCGAGGGGGAATTCGAACCCCCGACAGTAGTGGCCGTGCAGACCGTGACTGGAGCGCCTCAGTCCCCTCGGCCACCGCGGCCGTCACACATTAGTGTATTAATACATTTTTGTTTTCCTTATTTGACGAAAAAAATGTTAAATTAAAAAAAAAAATGGAACTTGAAATTCCAAGAGGATATAATACAATTGGGAGACATTGTGGAACGCTTATCTCTGTTAACATAAGGATTTACCAGCAACAAACAGATAACAAAATTTCTGTGCCGAATTGCCGTTTTAAATATCGATCCCAACGGAGGAACGAAAGCAAACTGTAGTGCTCCACCGGCCGCGGTGGCCGAGGGGACTGAGGCGCTCCAGTCACGGTCTGCACGGTCACTACGGTCGGGGGTTCGAATTCCCCTTCGAGCATGGATATTTGTGCCGTCCTTAGTATAAGGTAGTTGATAAGTAGTTTGTAAGTTTAGGGACTGATGACCCCGTAGTTAAGTCCCATAAGCTTAACAAACATTTGAACATTTTGTAGTGCTCCCTGAACCGTATTCAAATTTCGTACATCGTAAACAAAAGAAAACAAAACTACAACCATTTGTTAATGACACCTAGCAACAAAGACAATTATATGAATATCATGCACAAAATGCCTTTGTCACACTGCCAGTACTAAAAATTTCCAGTCACAGTTTTGAACGCAATATAAATAAAGAGAGCTTTATTCCTTGAATATCAGTTTCCATTAGGTAAAACAGTACAGAAACAAATTACCAACGTGAGAACAAACAACAGCGTCTTTTTGTGACAGCAAAATTCGCCTGGCGAAACTGTACACAAAGACATAAAACAATCCGTTGTTTACTGTTCTCTGTGAGCAGATGTATTGAGCAATCTCGGCCAGCGACTTTTTCCATATGACACATCAGAGGGACCTAACGACCTGTGAAGAACAGAAGTCAGATATAATTTTCCATTTTGTTTTATGATACTGGAAATGGGCTGGAACTTTTAAGTCCCGTCGGGCAGGAAAGGGTTAAACTACCTGACTTGATCGATTCAAAAATGTTCATATGTTTGTATAGCTTATGGGACTTAACTTCGGGGTCATCAGTCCCTAAACTTACAAACTACTTGTTGTTGTTATGGTCTTCATTCCGAAGACGGGTTTCATACAGCTCTCCACGCTACCCTGTCCTTCGCAAGTCTCTTCATGTGAGAATACGTTCGGCAACCTACATCCTTTTGAATCTGCTTACTGTATTCGTCCCTCGGTCTCCCTCTACTATTTTTACCCCACACACTTCCTTCTAATGCTAAGTTGACAATTCCTTGATATCTCAGAATGTGTCCAACCAATCTATCCTCTTAGTCAGAATATGCCAGAAACTTCTTTCCCCCCCCGATTCGGCTAAGCACCTCCTCATTAGTTACATGATCTACCCATATAATTTTCATCATTCGTCTGTAGCACCACATTCAAAAGCTTCTATCAACTTTTTATCTGAACTCCTAGTCGTCAACATTAGCTACTCCGATTATACTAAAAAAAATGAATAGTTATTCAGTATGTTAGAAAATTTTTCGAGGAAGTAGTAGCCACTAAAACAAGGAAAAAAGTCCAGTAAACGTAAGTATTCAATTCATACCTTAAGAACTATGAGGTTCTCTTCATCTTCGTCATTGTGAAACAACATTTCTGCTCACCGAGCACTCATAGCTCTTAATGTATGCATTTTTGAACCCATGCTGCATGGCTTTTACCGCGGCGGAGTGGCCACATTTGAACATTTTTTTCATATTTTTACCTTCTTTTGGTCCATACCACCTTGTTCCAAATTAAGATTCAAAATGTTTGTAGGCCCCTATAGCTTATGGGACTTAACTACGGGGTCATCAGTCCCTAAACTTACAAACTACTTACGAACTAGCTAACACTAAAGACGGCACAAATATCCATGCCCGAGGGGGGATTCGAACCCCCGACCGTAGTGGCCGTGCAGACCGTGACTGACGCGCCTCAGTCCCCTCGGCCACCGCGGCCGGCCCCAAATTAAGAAATGAAAGAACTTGTAGTATAAAAAAATATATCATCACAGTACACAAGAACAATATGTTCAGTGTAAATTAAGACTCATGAAGCACCCCTTACTGCAGGATTGCCTATGAAAATCACACAAGCACTATAAATGACTTTAAGGAATGCGTGCTTTAGTATTTGTACATTAGAATTTGTGTTATACAGTCTACGTTACGTAATTGGATTTGCAGGTTCAGTTGTTTTTCAAAACTAATCAATATTCTTTACCCGTTTAGAAAAGAAGTCTGCCTGGTAGAAGAGAAGCATTCTTGAGATTATCCATGAAACTGGTGTTCAAGTATAATTTGTCAAGCTACAAGTTTCATACTACAAACACACCCTGTTCATATGAGCTCCCAAAATCGGATTCCCTAAACCGATTTTCCAATTCCGCTTTTGGCTGGTCAAGTAAACACTCCAAAAGCGATTCTGGAAATTCGCTTCAATAAAGTGATTTTCGTGATTGCAGGCTTTCAGTGCATATTGCTGCTATGAAATCTTCACAGGTTATCAGCCGAGTGGCGACGTCGTCTAGAGACAACGTTTCAATGGATTGCGTATCCATCATCACCTGAAGACTCGGCTGATAACCCGTGAAGATTTCATAGCAAATGATTTTCCGCTTCCACAATCAATTTTCTTGCCTATGTAAATGCAACTGTAAATGTGACTGGCTGCTCAGATTTTGTCACATTATGAAGAACTTTGGGTTAAATGGAAATGGTAATTCTTCTGCAGTGAAAGAGAAGTATAAATAATGGCATGGCCACGAATCTGTCTTTTTACATCGAGAGAAATAACGATTGTGCTGTCTAAATCAGGAAGTGAAATAGCTGTTTTCCAAGCACCTTATTTGACTGTGCTAACAAATGGCCTTCGGGCTTTAATATGTAAATATGACAGCGATAAACGGTTTACGACATTCGGTTTTCGTCTTCCGGAAGACGTGTTGCTTGTAAACATAGTGACAAGAGTATCATATTTCTTGCACATCCACAGCAAGACTGAGAAAAATGACACAGGCCCCAATAAGCGTGCATCTGCCATCTGCTATGTCGACACGAATATTGCAAAGACGGTAAATAGCTATGGGCACAGTAGCCAAAATAGCCATGAAGGACTGCGCTTAGTAAAGCCGTCACGATTGGTTCCGCTGTCTTCATTCCCACATTTGGCCAGACAGCAGCTGCCGGCCAATTGTGTTGGGCTAAGGACAGCCGCCGCTTCGTCGCGCCTTTCAAATGTCGCTGCCACGTCACAAGGCTCCTTTCTGGAGCACTTTTTTCCCAGGTGTCTCACTACGGCGCGGAGCTTGAGCCCTGCTTTTGTGTGTCTGCCAAGTGAGACTTTAACCGATAGAAATTAAATGCCGTTACGAGGCTGTTCCCTACCATTAGTTCAGTGAACGACATAATGGATTATACTTCTATTTGCGTACCGTCAGTATTCGTAGTTCCGCTATTGCTAATAACCAATATGGTAGGTCGTTTTTTTAATACACTACTGGTCATTAAAAGTGCTACACCAATAAGAAATGCAGATGATAAACGGGTATTCATTGGACAGTTATATTATACTAGAACTGACAAATGATTACAATTTCACGCAGTTTGGGTGCATACATCCTGAGAAATCAGTATCCAGAACAACCATCTCTGACCGTAGTAACGGCCTTGATACACCTGGGCATTGAGTCAAACAGAGCCTGTATGGTGTGTACAGGTATAGATGCCCAAGCAGCTTCAACACGATACCATAGTTCATCAAAAGTAGTGACTGGCGTATTGTGACGAGCCAGTTTCTCCGCCACCATTGACCAGACGTTTTCAATCGGTGAGAGATCTGGAGAATGTGCTGGCCAGGGCAGCAGTCGAACATTTTCCGTATCCAGAAAGGCCCGTATAGGACCTGCAACATGCTGAAATGTAGGGTTTTGCAGGGATAGAATGAAGGGTAAAGCCACGGGTCGTAACACATCTGAACTGTAACGGCCACTGTTCAAAGTGCCGTCGATACGAACAAGACCTCTTGACGTGTAACCAATGGCATCCCATACCAACACGCCGGGGATACGCCAGTATGGCGATGACGAATACACGGCTCTAATGTGCGTTCATCGCGATGTCGCCAAACACGGATGCGACCATCATGATGCTGTAAACAGAACCTGGATTCATCCGAAACAATGACGTTTTGCCATTCGTGCACCCAGGTTCGTCGCTGCGTACACCATCGCAGGCGCTCCTTTCTGTGATGCAGCATCAAGGGTAACCGCAGCCATGGTCTCCGCATTGATAGTCCATGCAGCTGCAAACGTCGTCGAATTGTTCGTGTAGATGATTGTTGTCTTGCAAACGTCCCCATATGTTGACTCAGGGATATGGACGTGGCTGCACGATCCGTTACCGCCATGCGGATAAGATGCCTGTCATCTCGACAGTCACTGGATCTCGACCAACAATGTCGCGATACGATAAACCGCAATCGCGATAGGGTACAATCCGACCTTTATCAAAGTCGGAAACGTGATGGTAGGCATTTCTCCTCCTTACACGAGGCATCAAAACAACGTTTCACAGGCAACGCCGGTCAACTGCTGTTTGTGTATGAGAAATCGGTTGGAAACTTTCCTCATGTCAGCACGTTGTAGGTGTCGCCACCGGCGCCAACCTTGTGGGAATGATCTGAAAAGCTAATCATTTGCATATCACAGCATCTTCTTTCTGTCGGTTAAATTTCGCGACTGTCATCTTCGTGTTGTAGCAATTTTAAAGGCCAGGAGTGTATTTTATTTACTTAATTATCCATTCTCGGTATCAAACCCATACGGTATAATGATGCAAAGTAGTTTGATTTACATTCTGTAGCGTCGGTGGATACTACGATAAAAAACACACCGGTGGCTTTTCTGGCCCACTTGAGATTTTCCTACAGTTTTATGAGGTTTTTGCAAATATTTCGTACAAAAGTAATGAAAATATAAACTATATGAAATTAAGTAGAACAAGGCGAAAAAGACATTTATAAAGAGATGTAATTTGTAGTCTCCAACAATGTAAAATCGCTTATAGATTTGAATATAATAAAATGTCCAAAATCCCCTAAAACGTTAAAGGAACGATCGTGAAGTTCAGCCTCGAACACGTCGATTTAATCGTAATGAATTCGTTTCGAACAAATCAGGTTGTAAATCATTCCTTGTCTTAAGACGTTGTCTGTACTGGTGCGAATTATTATGGGAAAAACATAACGGATCAAAGTTTTATACAATTATCTCCTCAACAAATAAGTTTATTCCATTTTCGTCTCAGGTGAACGGTTTAGCCGTTATGTTCATTTAAATTTCGAGCTGTCAAAAGACAATCGCAGAGGTCCATTTTTAGTGTTAATACCGTAACCTGAAGTGGGCCGAAAAAGAATGATCTAAAATTATGACGTCTGAAACATCTTAACTGCCACTCACAATTACAATGCATATAAGACTTAAATTGTTTTAGGTCTGGAGAAACATTAGCGCATTTAATGACATTACTCCTGCGCCTCGACTTCCTTTTTTTTGTTCGTATCGGTTGTCTGAGGCGGAGAAGCAGAACACAACCAGGTACCACTCGTCTGCAGCGTAACACCATAGTGTTACCAGCGTGACACACATTACGGCGTGGGAAATGGTCTTTTCGAAATAATATCGATAATTTTGTGTCCCAGATATGTTTTCTCACGGCACTATAACTGTTGTTATAGATGAACATCTTCGGGTGGAATCGACAGTTCACCGAATTCCATAAATAATTCTCACAAAGTAGTAGGAATGTGCCGATGTCATGAATCGACAGTCCATTATATTCACGGCAGTTTTTTTCAAAGTTACCCCATTAACGTAATTAATATTCCACTATTCAAGTTCGACTACCGAGTCAATTTGGAAGGTTCATAGTGTATCGTTATAAAAAAATGTCTGGCTGTCAGCGACAACAGCCGTTATGATAACGACAGCTCCTTAGGTAGCACTGTGTACGAGACATGGTACTGAGCTTGGGCAAAGATATGGAAAGACAACAACTAATGCAGGCTCAAACGTAAATGCAGGATGCGCTGTTATACTGGAGCACTAACGGCAGCTATGCAATGTTTTCACTTTGTTGCAAGTTCAAAAATGTTAAAATGTTTGTAAATCTATCGGACTCAACTGCTTGGTTATTAGTTCGTAGCTTACAAACTATTTAAACTAAGGTAAACTAACCTAAGGACAACACAAACATCCATGCCCGAGGGGAGGACTCGAACCCCCGACGGCGAACGGCTGCGCGCACCGCAGCACGGCGCCTCAGTGAGTACGGCTAATCCACCACGGCTTTGTTGCAAGTCAGTCGCGGCAGTACAGCGTTGTGTGTACTGTTTAACGCATCATGTCTGGACTCCAAATTCTAAAATTGTTGGTAGTCGAAATGTTCAAATGTTTGTATAGTCTATGGGACTTAACTACGGAGTCATCAGTCCCTAAACTTACAAACTACTTATGAACTAACTAACACTAAGGACGGCACAAATATCCATGCCCGAGGGGGGATTCGAACCCCCGACCGTAGTAGCCGTGCAGACCGTGACTGAAGCGCCTCAGTCCCCTCGGCCACTGCGGCCGGCGTTGGTAGTCGTATGGTGGGTGCTTCCGTAAGGAAGGTAGCCGAAGTGTTTGGTGTTTGAAAAAACGCAGCGGAAGCGGAAAAAAACATCATACGATACGACAGAACGTGGACGAAAATCTGTATTGACTCATATTGGCAGCCGAGCTGGATTGTGGCGGAAAATAAGTCGAACATATGTGAACATATGTTAGCGACATTTAGTTGATACCTGATGATAGCCTAATAAGGCGAAAGCCGGTTAATAAATCAATAAGCAATTTTGCAGAACAACAGGAATTAAATGTTCAAATGTCTGTAAATCTATCGGACCAAACTGCGTGGTCATCAGTCCGTAGCTTACAACACACACACACACACACACACACATATGCACCAGGGAGGACTCGAACCTCCGACGACGAGCAACCATGCGCCTTAGACCGCTCGGCTACTCCACCGCGGCAACAGGAATTATTTCTATGTGATATTAAAAAGTGGAAGTTTGTAAATAGGTGAGATTCTCTAGTGTGTATGGCATACCATCTGTTAGCCGATACCCCAAATAAAAACGCGGACGCCGCATCAATTTGCCTCAAACGTGACGGACCTATCGCCACTCTACGAAATTGAAGTTCTTTGGAAGCGACTGTACGCGGCAGAGTGGCATTAGGTGTTCTTCGGTAAACTGAGGATCAGTAGCGCCGCGACAGTTCCAAACAGCAGGAGGGAGAAGCAGAAGAGAGGAAAGAGCGCGGGAGGAGGAAGGTGGGAGAGGAGATGAGAGAGAGAGAGAGAGAGAGAGAGAGAGAGACAGAGAGCGAGGCGGCTGGTCCGCGCCCACTCGCGCCCGCATTAAAATATGCATGAACGATTTCAAGGGCGAAGCGTGACCGGCCTGTGAGATCAGGCCCGCAGCTGCTGTCACGGACCGAGCCCGCCACTCCACCGCACTCAGGGATTAGCCTCCGCTTCCACCCGCCTCTGGAAACTACAACCGATGCACAGGGAGGCGACCCACCTAGCACAGAGTTTGTGACACTTGCACGGAGTGACACGTGCCTGGAGATGTACTGTGTTGACATTTCCCCAGAGCGCAAGACTCTGCACGTATTGGACAAGACACGAGTTTGTGACACTTGCACACACTGAGACTTGCCCAGAGAAGGAAGTTGTTGACATTTGTCAGGAGTCTAGAACACTGCAGGCAGTGGACAGGGTGTTCAACAGGTAGGCTGCACGAATTTGTGACACTTGTGCAGAGTGACACTTTCCCAGAGAGAGATTCTGTCGATATCTGCCTAGAACCCAGTATACTGCAGGTAGTGGACAGGGTGTTTCACAAGTAGGATACGTGAGTTTCACTTGCTCAGAGAGGGAATGTGTTGACATTTGTCAGGAGCCCAGAACACTGGTTTTGGACAAGGTGTTCCACAAGTAGGATGCAGAAGTATGTGAGACTTGCGCGCAGTGACACTTGCCCGGGGAAGGAATTTATTCATATTTTCCCGGAGCCCACAACACTGCGGGTGCTGCACCAGGCATTCCAGAAGTAGGATATGCGAGTTTGTGACACTTGCACAAATTGACACTTTCCTGGAGAGGGAATATGCTGACATTTGCTTAGAGCCCAAACACTCAGGGATTAGCCTTCGCTTCCACCCGCCTCTGGAAACTACAACCGATGCACAGGAAGGCGACCCACCTAGCACAGTTTGTGACACTTTCACGGAGTGACACTTGCCTGGAGATGGACGATGTTGACATTTTCCCAGAGCGCCAAACTCTGCACGGAGTGGACAGGACACGAGTTTGTGACACTTGCACACAGTGACACTGGCCCAGAGGAGGTAATTGTTGACATTTGTCCGGAGTCTCGAACACTGCAGGCAGTGGACAGGGTGTTCTACAAGTAGGCTACCCGAATTTGTGACACTTGTGCGGAGTGACACTCGCCCAGAGAGAGATTCTGTCGATATCTGCCTAGAACCCAGTATACTGCAGGTAGTGGACAGGGTGTTTCACAAGTAGGATACGTGAGTTTGTGACACTTGCCCAGAGATGGAATGTGTTGTCATTTGCCAGTAGCCCAGAACACTGGTAGTGGACAAGTTGCTCCACAAGTAGGATGCAGGAGTATGTGAGACGTGCACGCAGTGACACCCGGAGAAGGAATTTATTGACATTTGCCTGGAGCTCAGAACACTGCGGGTGTTGCACCGGGCATTCCAGAAGTAGAATTCACGAGTTTTTCACATTTGCAAAGATTGACACTTCCCCAGAGACGGAATACGCTGACATTTGCCTAGAGCCCAGGATACTGTAGGCGGTGGTCAAGGTGTCAGAAAAGTAGGATATACTGACCTATCCTCTGCAGCTTCCTTTTGGAGCATATCCGACTTTTGGAGGAGCAGCCGCGGCTGAGCGGTTGAGCGCATTGAGGCGCTATGCTACGATGCGCGACGCCGTTCCACATCGAATTCGAATCCCCCCTCGGGCATGGATGTTTGTGCCGTCTTTAGTATAAGCTAGTTCATAAGTAGTTTGTAAGTTTAGGGACTGATGACCTCGCAGTTAAGTCCCATGAGCTTGACAAACAAACATACATACATACAGAAGGAGCAGTGGTATGAAAACCTGATGGTAAACCCCTGCCTATTTCCTTAGAACTTTTTGATTGTATTGAACAGGAATTAAGTGTATTCCCTACTTATATTTACTCAGACAACAGACAAAGTAATTGATATTCAATGATTGACTATCGATAGTTTTTCTTACGTTTTCCTGGAAATTTCATTGATAGACATTGTGTTGAGTTTGGAGTAAAAATGATTCTGTTCGACAATGACTGAAATCAGAAATTATCTTTGGCATATTTTTGTGTACCACAGTCCCTTTTAACAGTTCCTATTTCAAACATTCCTTTGATATATTTTTAATTCGATTGAAACCAAATAGTTTCGGGATCTAAAGTAAACACTCTAAATATGTAAAACAGCCATTATTTTTTTATGAAATCAAGACTTTAGGAAGAAGTTTCCCATTACAATGGATACTACCTATTTTTAAAGAGATTTTATTCTACGCGAGGGTGTCTTCTAAATAAAATGCTATAAAGAGGTCTGACTGAAGAAAGTCATCATAGGTAGCACGGAAATGTCTCAATAACTTTCCACACATTTTCACTATAAGAATACATTCTTGTTGTGAGAGGGAACACTCAACAAACCACTCTGTATTTACATCCACTTACTAGACTGATTTTCAGCTTACAAAGGGTAGTGCAGATTCACTTATTTTCATGTTAGTTTGACAGTGTGGAAAAATGTCAACAGCTCGAGCTTATATATCTACAGCATAAAATTACCACGATTAGTTTGATAGCAAAATTAGTATCGTAGACTTCTGTTTCCTCAGTGTAAATTTGCAGCTACGATTATGTCGAGGTTTAGACGACATATACGTACTGTATATTTTATGCAATGAATAGAACGAAATCCATCACAGAAGCTCATCAGCAGATTTTAACTTGGAAGCTTCTCTTCGACAATGGCAATGAAATATAAATTTGTCAGTTTAAATTTTGTCCTAAAATGGCAATTATGACAGGGCTGTAACATTCGAAAGAAATGCCGTGTTTCGTACTTGGCTGCCGTTCGATCTTTACTTCATCATTAGTTCCAGGTGTTTAAGACAGGTTATTCAAATGTTTGCAAACTGCTATGGCCATCAGTCCCTAGACTTACAGTCTACTTAAACTATCCTAACTTCCACTAAGACAACACACACACACACACACACACACACACACACACACACACACACACACACATTCCCAAGAGAGGACTCGAACATCCGGCGGGAACGGCCGTCCAGTCAGTAGCATGACGCGATAGGGTATTATTTTTGGCTTCGACTTTAAAATGCTCCTATTTAAACTTCGTCGCTCACAAGTATGTCAAAAACCAACTCATAATAGCATTCTACACTGTACAAAAAACACATTTCTACTTCACAAAGGATAGGTACTATCTCGAACGAAGAAATAAAAACCTTAGTAATTAGTCAGATGCCTCTCTTCTTCCACTGACATACGTTTTTCAACGGTATCCTAAATTAAGAAATAACCATTATGACAGCCATATGAAATTTATTGCCACATGGAAGCCACGTGTAGATTTCTCTGTACAGTCTGCTATTAAGCTGTAAGAATATGCATTGTTCTTGCATGTTTTCTGGAATCAATTACGGTATAGTTTTGTTTTTTATTCTTTGGGGCTCTGAAAAGTGCTTGCTAGGACCATCTATCATCCTTTCACCTGGCTACATGTGCCGCCCACTTCCACTTATTTTCATTACATGTATAATTACGTCTTCCGTTCTAGACCTTCCTTTTCTCTACTTCTGTTATGTGCATTTCTACATTGTTCACTTAGAATGACCTTTTTTTGCATTACATGTACACGTGTCACCAACTATTAGGCAATCATATACTAAGCTTTTCACATCGGAAATTTAGTTTAGCACACTGAATACGAAAACTCTTCTACTAGTTATGTGACTCCACAGCTAATATGCAATTTTTTCCAGTTTTGATTATCTCTTTAACATTAAGTAATTGTTTTTATTTTTCATTTTGAGGCATACTATCAAGTTAAGTGAATTAATTTCTTGCCTTCTCGGTAGAAATCCATTTGCATCAACCAGATAAAGCAGTAGGGAAATTCCATATCATTAGCAAAATGCTCATGTCACAGATAGAACTTGTTTCTTTCCCACTCCAGAGATGTCAATGCATTCTCCAGGGTTACTGAAAAGAGTTTCGATGACATGGTACCTCTCGGACCGATTCCGTCTCCAATACTAAATTTTCAACTATCTTGGACTGAAATAAAAAGTTTACTAATATCAATTACTTTCTGTTTATTTCTACGAGGCGTTTGCATCAGGTTGAAAGGCGTATTTAATTTAAAACGTTTGTGTTGTGTTATTGACTTTGGGGTAAAAATGTTCAAATGTTTGTAAATCTATCGGACCAAACTGGGTGGTCATCAGTCCGTAGCTTACAAACTACTTAAACCTAGGTAAACTAACCTAAGGACAAACACACACACCCATGCCCCAGGGAGGACTCGAACCTCGACGGCGAGCAACCGCGCACTCCGCAGCGAGACGTTTTAGACCGCTCGGCTACTCCACCGCGGCGACTTTGGGGTAACTTGAGGCTCTATATCCTACATAAAAACAAAACACTATTTCAGAGCATGGCTTTGAGGACGCCTTTGACTCAGGGTTGATAATAAATGTGAATGAGCAGCATCAAGCCAGTCATACTCCTGATCACAAAACGAAGAGAAAGGAACTGGTGATCACTTTATTTACTTTCATATTTACGTTTGTAGTCGATCTATTGTGAGAAATAACCTGAGAGGTACGTTCTTAGATAGTATTTTTTCTATTAGAGAGTACCTAGGTTATCTGAAAGTCATAAGAGAGTATTATATGTCATATTAATTCACAGAAAAAATACGCAATGATGGGGCTTATGCTTTGGAAACGTGCTGTGGAAATAAACAATGTCTTATAACAATAAACTTTTTGTTTCATTCGACGGATTATCAACAAGAATAAAGGTAAATTCTAACCCAAAACGTAATCACAATTCATACTACACTATAATATCGCTAAACTGGGCCTCACTATAGTTGGCATCATGTAAGAAGGTGCTTTCGCGCATGGAGGTGGAGCGATAGGAGAATCATGGAGGGGAGGAGCTACGACCGAGGGCCAACGCTTACATTGAGGGAGAAAGATTGCGTAACTCTGGGCCAGCCACGCGCCTAGAGATTGCACATTATTTGCTGCCAGTGCGGCAATGGAGGGGGATGCGCAGAACGGCTGCCAACTGGGCCGCCTTCCTACGTGATGCTGACTATAGTCCGACCTCTCAGTAATCCGAAAAGACGCACACAACAATACATTATCGATCACAAGATTGTTGTTAGTCAAACTATGCTTAATTAAGGGAGTCTACACAAACAGCATTTCAAATTGTGGCATTATTTGCAGTTCTATATCATTTCTTTTAGAAGAAAACAAGCTTTGTATCATACCTCCTGTGTATTATGACATTCTGGAGGCGGGAAGTATAATACGTAGGAATGAACGTGGATTCTGAAGACAAGGATCGTGTTAAAAGCAGATCTCTGCGTTCGTAAACGAGATCCTCCTTGAAAACGGAAATGACCTTTGTTTTTTTTTCGAACATTAGTTACGCTTTACCTTACCACGGACTACAGTACACTGCTGCTAAAATGGGAGCAAGTTCCTTCAAAAATACTGGGCGCTTCTGCTAATTCAACATCCCCAAGAACCAGGAATGACTGTATTAGCAAGAACCTAGTGCACTGATGATTTTTTTCTTTTCTTTTCTTTTTCTTTTACTTACTCAAAAGTTTTCCTAAAATTCATAAAATTGGTAATTCATACTCAGTCCTTAGCTATACAATTTCCATCGAGGGTCGAAAGTGGTCCAGTGCGCATTTCTAAGGCCAGATTGTTGTCACACGATAACAATCCAAGGTTTTTTATTTATCCGTTGGTAATAATTTTAGTGAATGTGAAGCACATTTCCTATATTCGCGCTACAAACCCGAATAATTTAATATTGCCTCCAGCACCCGAATGATTGTATATGACAGAGTAATACGTCCTTTTGCGCAATCTAGTAAACAATAGCCCATTTCCTACGTACTCCGAATACTACGCTCATGTTTCGAGATGAGTACAGAGATACTGAAAATGATGAAGTACCAGGTAGTGCCACATATCCTTTTGTTCACGCGCCCGTGTAACCGCGTGTGTATCGAAAGAATGGAGAACTTTCTAGCGCGGTTGCGGCGCTGCCGAGACCTCAGATAAGATTTGAAGTATTTTCGCCCGCCGCAGAACTTTTTAACAACGGCTTATCAGCGACTGCTATCCGGCGCAAACACACACACGTGTGTCTGTGTCGAGCAGGAGGGAGGCGGGGTAGGGGGTAGGTTGACCTGCAGGTCGTTAATAACATCGAGACAGTGTGTGTGGTGCAGCGCAGTGGAACTGTTAATTGCGCGCTACGCAACTGCTACCGGGGAACTGAATCAGCGGCGAGTGCGCCTATTAAGCATTGAGCAACGCGCTGGAGCTGGAAGCAGCGACGCGTTATATTAATCAGCGCCAGGGCGACTTTCTCCAGCAGTTGGCCACCGGCCTACCTGCGTGTGGCCGAGTCGTGCACGCTGGAGATGGGCGAACTCGTTCATTTTTTGGAACTAGTTCACCGATGATCGGTCCCTTTTAGGAACCGTTCTTTCCTCCTTGTTCACCGTTCCTTTTTTATCCAAATGCAATCCAATTACTGATAGTTTCTTTCACCCCCTACTGCAATGTGTCAGGGGCGCCGACTCCGTGGGTGCTCCTGGGCTCCTGCACCCCCGAAGAATTTTTGGGGGTGCTGAGCACCCACATAAAATTGAGGTAGAAAATAAAATTTTATAATTTTTTTAAAACAATCGGGAAAAACCAAAACCTACCTAATGACTCAAGAGGCAATGCAAAACGTGACTGCCGGCCGCGGTGGCCGAGGGGACTGAGGCGCTCAAGTCACGGTCTGCACGGCCACTACGGTCGGGGGTTCGAATCCCCCCTCGGGCATGGATATTTATGCCGTCCTTAGGATAAGCTAGTTGATAAGTAGTTTGTACTATTTGGCCACGATAACTTGACGATTTGCGCGGTGGCTGCTGAGAGCTTGTCTTGCACGAACGGAAGGCAGCATCGGTGCTTGCTGCAGTGCTGGAACCGTTACCCTAACAATGTGTACATTAATTCTTCGCATCAAGGACGGTTGTAAGGTTGGCAGCGCATGTAAATAAAAGAATAACTTTCAACTGGTGTCGATTTTCTCCGCTTGAGGCAGAACCAAGAAAATCGTCAAGTTACCGTGGCAAAATAGTAAGTTTAAGGACTGATGACCCCGTAGTTAAGTCCCATAAGCTATACAAACAATTGAACATTTGATAACTTGACCATAGCGAGAGACGATATTTCATACTTGAAAGAAATGATCAGTTTTGTACGTGGGTCCCCAAGCGAGTAGTAATGAGTGTCCATGTTTTACCCATTATGCTAACATTATTCATATTGAAGCACGTCGGTCCTTTTGACCTTTCAGGTTTACGTATTTATGAACATTCAATTGTTTTCCTTCAGGAATTCAGCTTGAAGAATCTGATGCTGATGCTAAAGTTAAATCATTTTTCATTTATCTTTGTCACTTCCATTGTTATTAAAATTATAGATTCAGTTGAAATTTGTAATGCTTTTCTCTCTGGCTTAAAGAAAACTTTGGACTATATTAATACTGTCAGGGGTGTAATGAAGTGATGAAAGTTTCGATGAAGTATACAGCTCTTCCTTGGAACTGAGCAACAAAAATTGATATTGAAATTTTATATTGAAAGATATTGAAACTTGATGTCGGACTTCAAAATGTCTTTAAACCTTGGTGACGGTGTTCTACCACACGCTTTTGTCAGAAAGAATAGCCTTGCACAAAATGTATTAAGTTAGTGTACAGTGAAAAATTATTTCATTGGTCGTGTAGAAGTTTTGGGGTGTTGCTTATATCGAAATATCCACTTCGGCCAATTAGATCGCTTTATTGTAGTGTCCTAATGCAGCCCTGCTTTCCTTTTCTTCCTCCTCCTTCTTCCTTCTATCTTTAAAAGGCCAGACAACTGCCTATTTACTTTTATCAAGCATTGCTCAATAAAAAAGGCATGGACATGATTTTCAGGAGGATTGGTTTCGAACATTTGTGAACCGTGATATAGAGCAACCACACTGATTTTCAAAAGACGGCGCCTCTGCACTGTGTACATTTAAATATACCATCAAACGGGGCGATTTCGGACACCGGGGTGATTTCGGACGCTCTTTTCTTTGCCGCTGCAAAGCAATGAATTAGCGCTAATTTCCACCCCCGCGCACTGTTAATTTTATGCACGACGCTGTAAATCCCGCGTTTAGATCGATTGCTTATCAACGCAACAATCAGTCGGATAGTCGCATTGTCAAAAGTTCAAAATTTTCAAATGTTTGTAGAGCTTATGGGACTTAACTACGTGGTCATCAGTCCCTAAACTTACAAACTAGCTAATCCAAAGGACGGCACAAATGCCCGAGGGGGGATTCGAACCCCCGACCGTAGTGGCCTTGCAGAACGTGACTGGCGCGTCGCAGACCGCTCGGCCACCGCCTTTAATAAATAAAATTCCTTATCTCAATCCTTATCCCTTATTTTGATGATGGACGTCCTTAAAATATGTTAAAAGTCACTAAAATCAAACAGAAAGAAAGTAGAATTTAAAGAAAAGTCAATTTGCGTCTGAATTCACTCCATACACTTCGAAACACCAGACACAGATTGGAAATACACACGTGTCCGAAATCACCCAGTCCATGGGCAGATTTCGGAGAGTTTATTTGTCTGTCTCATGCAAATGTAGATGCACATGGATGTTCTGTTTCTAGCATATTTTATTGGTTATACATATACCCCACCACTTCCGCAAAAAACAATAAAATCTGACAAAACCTACGAAAGTTATATTGAAAATAATATCAAAACTGGCCGAAATCACCCCGTTTGACGGTACGTATTTTCAGAACTGTACTAGATCACGTAATGTAACTGTGAAAATATTTTTTGCAGTCTACATCTTTCGAAATCGAAACCTCTCTTCCTGGTGAGCCTAGATTTTTTTTTTAAAGGCGAACATACAGGTAGCATAAAGAAACGACAGTCGAAAATCTGCAGCCACAATAAGCGTCATGTTTTGCCCAGGGAAAATGTAGAGGTTTAACACTCTTACAGCACATTTAAGGAAATGAATGAAAGTTACGTTAAAAAAATTAGACATTAAATAAAGCAGTTGAAATCTGAAAATGTAAAGAAGTCATCCTGATGTAACAGCCACATTCGCTATGAGGAAATTCTTTTAACTTTTTCTCCAACATGACATGTTTTCATGTATTATGACGTCATTTTCAAGCTTGAGTAATTACTGTGATTAAGGCTGCATTAATTACATGTAATTAACAGAATAGTTCTTTTACACACATTGATAAGAACTCAAAAATATTTCAAGGAATGATATCTACAAATCTCATCATTTGGTAATAAGACGCATTTCTGGTCAATAATGATATGGAGCCTCAATCACAGTAATGCTCCGTTACGTATCCGTTACTCACATTTGAAAATGACATCATACTACTTCGAAACATGTCATGTGGGAAAAAAAATAATTAAAAAAATCATCATAGCGACTGTGGTTGTTACCTATGGGTGACTCTTTTTTCTTTCTTCAAAATACATAAGCACAACGCATGTCCTGTTACAATACAACAACGTACAAATGACAAATATTTTTACTACGTCCATTACTGAAAGCGCTGGTTGTTCTGTAGACAAGGAAGAACTGTAGCTAGAATAAGAGCAGCAAATTCTGAAATGTTCAAATGTTCATAAGCCTATTGGACCACACTGCGGTTGTCTTCAGTCCCTAGACTTACAAACTACTTATACTAACAAGCACATACACACCTATTTTCGCAGGTGGACTCAAACCTCTGGCGGGAACATATGCCATAACGTAGCATGATAACATAGATCACGCGGCCATTTCGCGCGGCTGAGCAACTTCTCTCTCTGTTCCTGCAGAGAACAACAAGATATTGAAGTGGCACGACGAACGTTTCCTTGCCCATTTGCACTGTCTCTTATGGGAGCCTTGCCCTTAAACACGACAGTAAATTTAGTTTAGATCAATTTAAAATGCGAGTCACATAATTGTAAATGGATATGGAAGGATAACTAAAACAATGAAATTCATATCATATCATATTCAAGTCCCTGAGGATGATTACCCTCCGTTATGGTATATCGCTGTCTGATGGAGAAACTAGTGAGTCATCAGATGAGATCTCTGAAGATGCTGCAGTTCCAACATATTACTCAACATCTCACAATGGCCCTGTTCGTATTATTTTACTAATTTATAACTCCATTGCACGTCAAATAACGTATTCAATTACTGGACGGAGATGAGTATATCATGAAACAAACGCCCATTTCTCGTATATGGTCACGAGCAAAATTCGAAGAGAGTCAGAATCGTACTCAGCGACCACGGGTATTACAGCGAAGAATACGTGACGATTCAAGCACGTGAAAAAACGGACAACGGACATTGCTTTCAAGGTACCAGCTATGATTCATCAGTTAGCGTCATACCACTCAGGTTGCAGTCGCCATGTTTCGTTCTTTCCTTTTGCGTATAACTCTTGTAGCATCTCGTGACGCTGGCTGCAGGGCCAGTGAACCTTGTGGGCTGGAAATCCCGGACGCATCAGACGTCGTCTTCAATGAGGGAGGCCCGGCGACCGAAGGGAAAATGCCTCTTCCTGGTTAGCATTATTCTAAAATGTGCACCGGCAGTGGTACTCAATAACAAAGCTATTTCCGTAAGAATCACGCTCATGCACGCAACGAGCGAAGTAGCAGTGGCTAACACAATGGACTAGCATTTCGGACAAAGATGGATCGAATCCGCCTCCGGCATCCATGTTTAGGTTTTCCGTGATTTTCCTGAATCACTCCAGGCAAATGCTGGGATGGATCTTTTGAAAGGTACGGCCGATATTCTTCCCCATCATTGGAATATTCTGAACTTGACCTTCGTCTCTAATGACCTCGAAGTCGAATGGACGTCTCATTTTACTGCCTTTTATTTCGCAGACAAAGATACGATGACCTCACATGTGCGGAAACAGTGCCGCAGCCGAGGGATGGGGGGGGGGGAGGCAAGGGGTTGCTGCTCCTCCTCAGGACTACACCCCTTAACCTTTTCTTATAATTTTTTTTATTTATTATTTTTATTTTAAGAAATGTTATGCCGTTTGCGACCTGAGAATTCTGGCTTAGCTACACTGCCCAACAAATACGCACAGTCATAATACAGACACAATGGTCTATGCAAATTGCAACAGCCAGGAAGACCAGATCTATCAAACCGAAATTTAGTTTTGAAGTTAACACGTTGAACAAAGATTACGTCTCTGAAAATACAGCCTCATATGTAGTGAGGGAGGCGATACCAGCACTGGCTGTTCCTGTCAGTGCTCGCTACACAACTGGCCATTTAATACAGAAAGTCTCTCCATGTGTATTTGGGGTATGGAAACTCGTGCTGCGTCACGTAATGTCAAAGTTGGTGTTGCAGCTAGTGATGGAACTCTGGCCAGTCGTTCCGCCAACATCGAGCAGAAGTTTTCAATAGGAGAGGTATCTGGAAACTCGGAGCAGATGTTCAAATGTTTGCAAAGCTACGGGACCTAACTGCAGTGGTCGTCAGTGCCTAGACTTACAAATTACTTAAACTAACGTATTCTAAGACCAATATAAACACCCAACCACGAGTTACCCATCCACCTGCCTAACACTTATCGGTTACTGGCGTAAGCGCACGAAGAGGACCTGTTCACTTCGCGTCATTGGAAAAGTGTTATTGGTGTCGAAGTAGGACAAAAAAGTAGTTCGTCAAAGGACGAAATTTCAAAAAGGAAAAAAAATTGAAAAATTTTACCAGAACTTCACCCGGAAAGACTTCCCGCAGCTTTTTAGACTAGTTGCTCGAGTTTGCAGTATGTTCGGAACTAACGACTTTTCTAAAATGAAATGAACGAAATGGCAAGTCAGTAGTCGTCAGTAGTCAGCTTATTGACGTTGAACTGATTCGACCAATGCGGTTGATGACCAGTACTGTCACTCCAAACATCGAGACGCCAATAATAATAACAATAATAACAAAAGAGAATAAGAGAGTGATGCAAACACTCATTTCTTTCTTTTTCATAAGTACTACTTCAGCTCTGAACTTAACAGTTATCAGTAATGTTATGAAGTTAATTATTGCTTAATACAAATGCATGTATTCTTAGTTTCTTATTTTATGTTTGTGACCACAAAGTTAAGTGGAGACGGCCGCGGTGGCCGAGGGGACTGAGGCGCTTCAGTCACGGTCTGCACGGCCACTACGGTCGGGGGTTCGAATCCCCCCTCGGGCATGGATATTTATGCCGTCCTAGTTCGTAAGTAGTTCATAAGTAGTTTGTAAGTTTAGGGACTGATGACCCCGTAGTCAAGTCCCATAGACTATACAAACATTTGAACATTTGATGCATATTGTGAATTTCAACCCTGTGACGATAGTTGCTGACTTTTGAGCAGTTCATTCTGCTGTAAGGTATTTGGCTTACAGCCTTAAAAATGCTAAATTTCTTGCTAGATACCGTAATGCTAATGTTAGATGCCTTAGTTAAGAAAACATTATGGCATACTTCGTGTTCTTAAAAGAATTTGGTAGTAGCTGGTTGCTGTATTCACAACGTATATTATGGTATATTTCACTTTCACACTCGATTTTTACATTAGCTGTTTCAGGCAGCTCTGTTTAAATTTTTGATGCTATGAAACATCTAAATATTGGAGGATACAGTAAAGCGAAGACGTAAAGTGTGAAACTCTTCCGAAATTAATGTTTGTACAAAAATTTCACAATCGTAGAATATGCTGAGAAAGTGCCAAAAAATCGTGTCTGACGAAAAATTCCGTTCATATGCTGCACTTAGAACGCTAAAAATCTACATATTATAGTTCTGTTTCCTTAGGAAGAGGAAATGCTGTTGGCCAATTTCTACACCGTATGTGTAATAAATTTACACACAACCGAATAGTTGCTGTATATTCAAGGAGTCTGAAGCTGTTTTGTAGTTATATATTTCAATTAGACATAGTTTTCGCGACTTCACGCAAATGAATACTCTCTCTAATCAGCCGCGGTGGAGTAGCCGAGCGGTCTAAAGTGTCGCGCTGCGGAGCGCGCGGTTGCTCGCCGTCGAAGTTCGAGTCATCCCTGGTGCATGGGTGTGTGTGTTGTCCTTAGGTTAATTTACCCAGGTTTAAGTAGTTTGTAAGCTACGGACTGATGACCACGCAGTTTGGTCCGATAGATTTACAAACATTTGAACATCTCTCTAATCAAAAGAATCTTACGCACATTTAAAGTTTGCGCGGAAGTTTGCCACCACAATGGCCGCTGAGGCGCTCTTCAATTTGTCCACTGTTCGCAGTCGACCGCTTACGCGATTGTGTGGACCTTTCCTCATTTTTTTTATTTTTTTTTATTTTTTTTTTTTTTTTTTTTTTTTTTTTTAACATATGGGACTTTAACTACGGGGTCATCAGTCCCTAAGCTTACAAACTACTTATGAACTAGCTAAGACTAAGGACGGCACAAATATCCATGCCCGAGGGCGGATTCGAACCCCCGACCGCAGTGGCCGTGCAGTCCCCTCGGCCACCGCGGCCGGCCCATCATTATTTCACCGACACCCAAGTCGCCGAATTGGCGTCAGCTAAAAAGACTTGCATCATGCAGGCCGAACATGACCCTTGTTGTGTCTAACGGCCATAAATGCCTCACGGAATCATCATCATCCGCGGCAGTCTTGGTACTATTGGCAAGTAAGAGACCGCCAGTAGGTGCACTTCTTATGGTGCCCGCAAGGCGGCAAAAGCACCCACCCCTGCTCTGTGCATTCCACGAGAGACTGCGAGAAAGCGTCGCAGGCAGGATTACCACGAAGAGTGATAATCTCGGGCCGCGGATACCAGCCTTGGTGTGTCAGGCACCTGGAGTGCTATCTCTGACAGAACACCGACTGTGCATAAAGCATGCACGCGGGCCCTATCAAGATGGCGACGGAACGCCGCTTGTCACACGCGCATTGTGCCGTCGGTGGCAGATACGACCTGTGCCGACTGCTGTTCGGCAACATTAGCTTGTTAACGACAAATTAAAAATTCTCCTTGTTACGGCTGTTATCAGACTCAGCTGTCGTGGAAAACAAATGAAATACATTCCGAACGGGCTAGTGTCATGTAACGGAATTGTAGCCTTGGAGTTGCGTAATACACGTAACCTGTGCAAAATGTTGTACATCCTATTCGTTTTAACGAAAGCATTATTAATATTAATGTTCTAGCGCAGTAGTTACTTAGTTATAAACCGTTCAAATTGGAGGGGAAAATGTTTTAATGTTCTACTATCCTCGGAGAAGGATGTGAAGCTTATTTCGTATAGGTAGCTCTGATTAACGCGGAGGTGTTGTGTTGGTGAAAATGGAAGAGAGAAGGTAGAGCGCGAAACCAGTGTCGGCATATGTCTTGCTCTCCTCGGAAAGTCTGGATACACCGGACACTCGGGTGGACGGTCAGCATGATTCCTTGAGAAGCTGCGGAGAGGTTAGGAGTTTAACGCATGACGTTGACTAGTCTCTAGCTCTCATGCGTCCTAAAATTATTATTAGACAGGCTTTTGACGGGAAAACTTGTATGAAAGTCGAAACGGATTGTTCTCTGCCAGTATTATACCACTGTTTTCTTCCTTCATGCCGGCCGCGGTAGCCGTGGGGACTGAGGCGCTCCAGTCACGGTCCGCACGGCCACTACGGTCGGGGCTTCGAATCCCACCTCGGGCATGGATATTTGTGCCGTCCTTAGGATTAGCTAGTTCATAACTAGTTTGTAAGTTTAGGGACTGATGACCCCGTAGTTAAGTCCCATAAGCTCTACAAACATTTGAACATTTTCTTCCTTCCTGTCCAGTCAACAGTAATATTTCATCCTCGTGTTTCTGATAAATCAATACTCTAATAGCGGTTCCCAAAATGTATTTATTTATTTATTATTTATTTATTTTTTGAAAAATACTCAAAAGATTATTCAGCACTGTAACGGAGGTGAGCTTGTTGGTAATAGAGGTGAGGACTGACTCAAATATTTGAATATTGGGTAGACTGGAGGTTAATAATTGTTATTGAAACATAAAATGAACAAAAAAAATGTTCAAATGTGTGTGAGATCTTATGCGACCAAACTGCGTGATTATCAGTCGCTAGACTTACACACTAATTACTTGACTAACTTAAACTAACTTACTCTAAGGACAACACAAACACTCATGCCCGAGGGAGGATTCGAACACCCTGTAGCATGGGACAGGAATTCAACAATGTCTAAAGTACTTTAAGAAAAAGCTAAAAATTTCAGTAATATCAGATTGTTAATAAGTTTTCCAATAGTTAAGCTGGTTAAAAATTAAAACCCTTTATAATACCTTTTACAGTTTAACGTATTGTAATCAAAGTTCGTGTAAGGAGGGACAAGTAAGGAGGTGAGAGCTCACAAACTGTTACTCAAATTTTTAATAAAATTAAACGATTTTATTTAAAAATAAGTAAATGAATGATTTAATATAGTTTTAAACTAAATTCATGATATCTGAAAAATACTTAAATGCATTTAATTAAAGCATATTTTGACCTGGGACTGAAATAAGCACAATTTCTGAGAATGACCCATTCCTCTAATGCTATGGTGTATCGGAGGGTATCATCTTTAACTGACTGTAATAGCATACAAGATGACTTAGACAAAATTTCTAGTTGGTGCGAAGAATTAATGTAGAAAAATGTGAGGTGATGCGCATGAGTAGGAAAAACAATCCCATAATGTTCGACTACAGCATTAGTAGTGAGCTACTTGATGCTGTCGCGTCGTTCAAATATCTAGGCGTAACATTGCAGAGCGATATGATATGGAACGAACATGTAAGGACAGTTGTGAGTAAGGCGGGCAGCCGACTTCGGTTCATTGGGAGAATTTTGGGAAGATGTACTTCCTCTGTAAAGGAGAACGCTTATACGTCCACGTCTTGAATATTGCTCAAGTGTTTGGGATCCGCAGCAGATCATTTTAAGAGAAGACATAGAAGCAGTTCAGAGGCGAGCAGCTAGGTTTGTTACTGGTAGGTTCGACCAATGCGCGAGTGTCACGGAAATGCTCCGGCAACTCAATTGGGGATCGCTGGAGGAAAGACGACGTTCTTTTGGTGAATTTCTGTTGAGGAAATTAAGAGGGCCGGAATTTGAAGCTGAGTGTAGTACGATCGTGCTACCTGCTATACTTACATTTCGCGTAGTGATCACAAAGACAAGATAAGAGAAATTAGGGCTCGTACGGAGGCATATAGGCATTCTTTTTTTCCTCGTTCTGTTTGGGAGTGGAACAGGGAAGGAAATGCCTAGTAGCGGTACAGTTTACTCTCCGTCACGCACCTTACAGTGGATTGCGGAGCATGTATGTAGATGTAGATGTAGATGTACACATTAAACTTTGTCACTTCGATTTCACGCCCAACAATGTCTACTGGTATTATTTAGTTTTTCTCAAAACTTTCGGTGCAAAGGGAAAGAAAGTTTCTGTTAGTCGATGACCAATGTAGTGGCACAGAAAGTAATTAGATCACTGCAGTCTGCCATGCCCGTCGACAGCGACGAAAATTACGTTTAATGTTGCCCCTTCCACGTTATGCGACTGCTGGCGTTAGTATTTTTAATGTGGTAAAAAGATTTTTTTATAAAAATAAAATCTCAGTCTCGAGCTGACACAGCGGAAGAAAAAGGCGGGAACGCCTAGAAGAAGTCCCAGGAGCAAACCGTGCAGTGGAGGCGAGACGTTGTATACAAGCTGGCAGGCGAGTCCCAAAGCTCTTCCAGCAGCAGGCTAAGCCTATGCCACGCTGGAAACTCTCCAGACGGCATTAAAGACACTTTGTAGACGGAAAAACCGGTCGTGACAAGTAACTTATATTCTAAAATCTGCATCCACTTGTTTATTTCTAGCGCTGGACAGCGAACGGACGCGGAATAAATTAACAGGCGGGAAGTCTAGGCCGCGAATGCAAATGACTCAATATTTGAAATAAATTTTTGCACTACGTGCTGCATGCGAGACACTTCCACCCCACCTGATTACGCGTCCGCGTGCAGTGACAGAAAACGTGTACGGGAAGACGGCTCATTACGCGGTATTCACTACTGTAAGAAGCGAATTAATGTCACTGCAAAGGCGCGCAGTACATTCTTCGTTGTACTTAAAGTTTCAAATCTAACAATTTATTATTACTACAACTGAAGAAGAAAACGTTCTCTGCCATGGGCCCTGAGCAACCAGAAAGTCGCCGTACTCCTAAATCAGTACATAAATGGCGATCATTATTGTCAATTGCTATAAGCCATGTACTCGAACGGGTATTAAATAAAATCAAATGTTCAATTTTTTGTAAATCTTATGGGACTTAATGTCTGCATTTATCAGTCACCAAACTTACAAACTACTTAAACTAACGTAAACCCAAAGACAACACAGACATCCATGCCCGAGGGAGGACTCGAACCGCCGACGGCGAACAACAGCCTGCTCCGTAGCTTGGCGCTTTAGACCGCAGCGGGTCCAGTAGTGTACTAGTCTGGTTGTTTCATGGTGCAAGTTCTTCCTCCTTTGACCCCCGACAAGACTTTTTTCTTTAAATTCTTTATTATGGCTTTTGGTGACAGTGACCATACAGCCAGCGGTTATTACATTGACAACATTACAATAGAATTGAGATTCTTACAATGTACAGCACAATATTAATAAGTATGTTACATCATATATCCTTAGAATAAAAGTAGAAAAATAACAGGTAAAGACATTAAACAATACATATTTAACAGTACGACAGATATTTGTAATACAATAAAAGTGCAGAAAGCATAGGACCAAATGAGAGGTGCAAAGACAAATAAAAGTCAAAATATAATATAAAATCACTTATGCAGTTTCCCGCTGTGCATGTTCAAGGTAAACACACTAGCTCTAAAATTAGAGCTGTATGCCAGTGACTTTGAGGTAGTCCTTCAGTAAAGTGTACTTAAGCTTGTCGAATCCATGAAGGAGGACAGTGACACTTGTGGGGAGGGGGTAACCCCTCGCGACCAGCGTTCGATAGAATACACTTTGTGCGGCCGTGTACTTGGTGCATGCCAGTATGATGTGGTTGAGATCCGCCACTGCCGTTACATCTTTGTCGCAATGCCGAGAAGCGATGATTTTCAAACGGTGTAGGTGGGCAGGGTAACATCCATGCCCCAGTCTCATCCGAATGATAGACGTTGCATGACGTCTACTGAGCGTCATCGATGAAAACCACGGTCGTGAGGAGACATTTGGTTATATAGCTGCCAGGTGTCCTCCCTTAAACGCTTGAGAGAGGTGCCATTCGTGGTCCCAAGTGCGATAGGCAGCTTTCCGAATCGTCGTTCGTAAGTCTGTATATGGAATCGGCGTGGGGCGTTGTCCTTCCGTAATACTTCTCTTGGCAAGGCGGTCTACTGTTTCGTTATGGGGTATACCTCGATGTCCTTTAATCCAAAGTAAGTGGATGCCTATGCCCACTGTCTGTGAATTTGTTATGGCCTCCAAGACGTCCAATATATATCTATTCGTTCGTTTGTCAAACGTCGGATGTTGTAATTTTTTCAGCACGCTTTGAGAGTCGGTGAGGATCAATATAGAGTTAAATGTTCGTGCGCCGTAATAAATGGCCTCCCTGATGGCTAGTAACTCTGCCGTGTAAATAGATGACGCAGGCGGAAGCGCAAACATTTGGTAGGTGCCGTTAGAGGGGCAAAAGAAGGCGTATCCCACCCCTGCTTCAGTTTTAGAGCCGTCAGTATAGATGTGAGCATGCTGTGGCCAGTTGCGGAGAAGAAACTGTTCCACGTCGAGAGTGATGTTGGTCCCCGTTGTGAAGTCTGATGGCAAATGTGTCACCGGGACTGGGTTGAAAAACAGATGAAAAGAATAACGGAAACAAGGAAGTTTGGTGTCCTGTATGATGAGTGGGAAGAGATGTCTCCATTTCTCGTAGCTGCGAACCAGTAAAGGAACTCGGGTCATGTCTCTTCTGTGATGCATTTCTCTTATGTTCCAAAATTGGTGTACCGTTTTGAGAGAGGCACTATCACATATTGACGCTCGGCTGAGGAGGAAAATATCGGACAGCATCTGCCGACGTATAGTTAACGGCATTTCAGACGCTTCCACGAGCAAGGCGTTGGTGGGTGTTGACTTCATAGCTCCGAGAACAAGACGAAGCATTCTGTACTGGAGGGCATCAAGTTTGCGCAGGGTTCAAAAATGTTCAAATGTTTGTAAAGTCTATGGGACTTAACTACGGGGTCATCAGTCCCTAAACTTACAAACTACTTATGAACTACTTACGAACTAGGACGGCACAAATATCCATGCCCGAGGGGGGATTCGAACCCCCGACCGTTGCGCAGGGTCGATTGCGCTGCAGTAGCGTAGACGATACTGCCATAATCCAAAACGGAGCGGATCAAGACCTTATAAAGAGTAAGGAGTACCGTCGGATCGGCTCCCCACCAAACTCTGGCAAGCATACGCAGGATATTTGCAGTAGTGTCCACTTTGTCCAAGAGATATTCAACATGGCGCGTCCACGTCAGTTTGCTGTCGAAGTAAACACCAAGGAACTTAGCATATGACCGAACTGGCAGTTTGTATGGACCGAGCTGAAGGTCTGGAGAGAAATAATTCTGTCGTTTCCTCGTGAATATCACCACAGTAGATTTTTCAGGCGACAGCGTGAGTCCGTGTTCTAACTCCCATTCAGCCAGTTTTTCACATGCAGTAGTAAGCCATATGTTAGTCACCCAAAAGCACGACGAGTGGGCGTATATACAAACGTCGTCCGCGTACTGTAGAACTTTGACAGTAGGATGAAAGATAGAGTCTAAGTCGGCAACATACAAGGCGTATAGCAAGGGGCTTAATATCGCACCTTGCGGGAGGCCACGGGAAACGATTCGTGGGCCATGTAACACATTGTCCTGGTCACGGATATAAACAGTGCGGCAACAAAGTAATTTGTATATAATTCTTAACACCCTTAGCGGGAGATGCAAAAGTTGTAATTTATTTATAAGTTTATGTATCAAAACATTGTCATAAGCCCTCGAAAAATCAAGAAAAAGAGCCGTCAAATACCCATTTGTCAGGAATGTTTTTTCGATGTCCATAGCAAGAGATGTTATATTATCGTAAGTGCTCTTCCCCTTGCGAAAACCGTATTGTGTCCGTGGGAACAGATCGTGATGCTCTAACCACCATTCTAACCGGACCTTGAGGAGACGTTCAAAGGTCTTGCACACACATGACGACAATGCAATGGGGCGATACGACGTTGCCTCCGACAAGACTTTGGACACCTGAGGGGGTCGCGAGCCACTGGTTGAAAAACACTAACATAGTGTATATGACTGAATGAAACTGCAAAGTTATATCATTGTGTGACATATAGTTCAGGAGATACACCGCATCATACATGAGGTTTAAGTCTGTTACCTCTCTGCTACGTGCTCTGTTGGCAACAAATATTGTAGCCAGTATCCACATATTCCGCTGAATGTACGTACAAAAGAATATCAACGTGCAATACGTAATTGGGAAACTATGATGTCATAGACCTGAGATGCGTAAATAACTATAGCATTATGTTTGACACCTTTTGTACTACTGAATGTCACATATAATATCCAAATATAGCATTGAAAGGACCCATGCAACTATTGTGCGACATATAGGTCAATAGATGTGACGCGATCACCACTCTGGTGAGTGGAAACGAAACTACAGGGCAAAATACGCTACAGATGCAAGCGAAATAAGTGTACAAATATCGTGGATCGATTTCAAAATAAAATGTGTGTAAATCAATAAGACCTAACTACTCTGGTCATCAGTCCCTAAGCTTACAAACTAACACTAACTTATACTAAGGACAACAAATACACCTATGTCCGAGGGAGGACTCGATCCTCCGACGGCGAGCAGTGGCGCGCTCCGCAACTAGACGCCTTGGAACGTTCGGCCACGCCACCGCGGCAGGATCGATTTAAACCAAACTTTTATACGTATTATTACTTACTATGTGCATAAAATATTGTGCTGGTAAGGACCATCAACTTGCTATTGGGAGAGGTGTGTGGAGTACAAAGTGGTAGAAGAGGTGGACAGACAGAAAGAGAAAATCACACTGACGTGTTTTATGGCCCACTTTAGATTTGTAGTTTTATAAGTTTTTGCAAACATTTTGGACCAAAATAATAATCTAAATAATAAAAAATTAATTAATAAGAGTGTCTGAAACCCTTTTAGGAAAAAAAAATTTAGATAGTCATCCCAGCGCCTTGCCCACTACGCTACGGCTATCAATCAAAAGATGAGTCCTTTAATCTCTTACAGTATATGGCCGTTGTTAACTGATGCTAATATGGCATTTGTAGACACTAGATTATCATTTATCGTACGAAGAACGATGTGTTTTTGTTAATTCTTCAGTGCGCCATTGCTTTGAAATGACAACGTGTAAGCTACAATAAGAAAATCGTCAAATACGCAACGCAAGATGGCGTATGCCAGAGACAGTTCTGAGCGAGGAATGTCACGTGACATCTCCGAACGGCTGGTTATCGTTAATTCAATGGAAGGTGTCAAATCTCCGTTATTTTTGCAACTATGACTCAAACGATACGAGATATGAAAAAAACATAAGAGAGCAAAGTTGTAGAGAATTTTCTCCTCTACAAATTCAGTTATTCAATTTTCGTGTCAGATGAATAGTTAAGCCGTTATTTTCATTTAAATTTCGAGCTGTCAAAAGACGATCGCAAAGGCCTACTTTTGGTGTTAATACCGTAACCTAAAGTGGGCCAAAAGGAGCTGGGCAGAGGTTGGGAGGAGGGGCAGACGGAAAGAGATGGATAAATAAGGGAAGAAAAGGAGATTGACAGAGAGACGGGAGGGAAAGATAAAAGCGCAGAGGGGCGGATGGACATGGACAGAAATAGACGAGGAAATGCTCTTGGAGGAGTTACGAGAGATGGTAAGAAGGAGGAGGGACGGTGATGATGGAGGAGGAGGAGCAGACAGGCAAAGGAGAGGATGATCAGATGGACTGGGAGAAAGGGGACAGGAGATAGATGGCGTGAGGAGTATATGGACAGGGGGGTAATGAGGAGATAGACGAGTGGAAGGCTGCAATAAATTCACCCAGGCCGTTTACTTTGTGTGGCGGATATTAAACATCCCGGGCACTGCCGCTAGTTAAATAAATAAATAGCAGTCGCGAGAGGATCTAGATGACAGCCTTTGGAGAGCGAGCGCCTGCAGCGAGCAGACGGGTATGAATCGGCGGCGACCGCGTGGGCAGCGAGTGGGCCGCTTTGAGATCCGCCGCTCAGCAGCTGCTCAGGCCCCCTAAGCGGAACTCATTTTCATAAACGCTCGCTCGAGTGCGCCACGTAATGCACACCTCGTGCGAACGTGTTCTGTGTAGTCGAGCTTCTCGCCGGCCTGTTGGCAATATCAGCCCGCACCGGCCATCGATGTACGTAGACTTTCGCTTGGGAACTGCCTGGCACTCGCGACCAGTGTACTTATCTTGACGTGCAAAAGCACTCAAGGCGCCGCCCTCTAATGCACAGAGGACAGTGGTTAACATTACTTACATACGGAGGCAGCTGGAATTCTGAAACGATAACAACAATGTATACACCACTCAGTTCTCCGCTTGCAGCACGACTGCTGCGTCATTCAGTATGAAAGGCTGGGTTTTGGATGAGTGATACCCGTGTTATTTTTATAGGATCGGAAGCCTGATATATGATGTATACAGCAATGTCACTGGCTTCGTATATGCTCCTCTGTTCCAGATGAAAGTAGTATTGATGGAAATATCAACAACGATGAAATGTGGACAAGCTTAATCTTCCGAGGATAACCAATTGGACTGTTCAAAAGTTTGTAAACCTATAGCACCAAACTGCTATATCATCAGTGCCTAGACGTAGAAACTACTTAAAATAACTTACACTAAGGACAACACACACCAGTGCCCGAGGGAACACTCGAACCTCCGGCGGATTTGCGGTTTTAAAAAGGACTGTTATCAGGGTTACAAAACGTGAAGCATTTTCTCTATTCTTTACGTGCTGTATCTGTAATCATTCTTTTCAGATCTGCAGGCGGATCATGTAATAAACTACAGGAACAGGTATCCGTTTTATCTATCGCTATTTTTTAACTTCGAACGAAGGTGACTGTGGTTCAGGTATTCCAATGCTTCGGTGGTGAGATCAGGATGTAACATACACCTGAAGGATGTAACGGGTGCAACCACTGACCAACTGATTGTTTCCTCTTCAGTATCATATTGGTCACATCGTTCTGAATTCCACATTATGCCAGGGTCTGGTTTAAGGCACCAAGGTTTCTGCGAATGTTGTTGATGTCATACCACTGTCATCTGTAAGAAGAACGTCCTGTCGACTTCGATGTATCTGTCACGAAGTGTTAGTACGTGACGTTCTGATAGTGCCAAAATAATGTCTAATGGTCATCTTTATTTTGAAGTCGGTAAGTTTGTTGGCGACTGCTTCAGGTGGCTGTCTTGACTTCAGTCTCATATGCAGCCGTTTAAGAAAATTGCACCGACGTGATGGGCATCCCTTTTTCCAATTGTATGAGGGATGTCTGTCGTCTGCAAGTGTGCCATTATTCACGAGCAAATCACGACAATACCATGTTGTTTCTATGTAACCTAGTATCTACGCGTCCTGGAAATGACCTTGGGCATGTTGCCGCACAAACTCACCAAGTGCCAGGCCTGTCATTGGGGTCGGTATTACACTACCAAATTATTAGACAAAGAACTGGACGAAGACATTGGTCCTATTCTTCGACAAGGGGCTATTACACTGTCATCCAATATTCTGTCAAATTTACTTCAAAAAGGCGATTTTATTGTCAGAGGAGAAAGAAGAGGAGGGAAAAAAGAAAGTTTCTGTCTTCAGTGGTTTTGGCTGGGAGGTTACGAGTCAGTGAGTCAATCGGGACATTTTCTTTCTGGCCGTACACGATATCAGTATACAGGCCAATAATACGAGAACAACAACAAATAGCAGACAGTTCTTGTACATTTTGACACAGAACATCCACCGCTTGCCCGCCGCGGTAGCCGAGGGGACTGACGCGCTCCAGTCACGGTCTGCACGGCCACTACGGTCGGGGGTTCGAATCCCCCCTCGGGCATGGATATTTGTGCCGTCCTTAGTGTAAGCTAGTTCATAAGTAGTTTGTAAATTTAGGGACTGATGACACCGCAGTTAAGTCCCTTAAGCTATACAAACATTTGAACATTTTGAACATCCAACGCTTCATGTTTCACTCTTGGGGATCATAACATTTACGATCATTTACTATAAATATATACGTGAATTGAGGACAGTTTCAGATTATGTTTTGATGCGACTTATAATACACCCCTAGCATAAATGTAGAAGCACAAAACATATAAAGATATTCAACAAACCTTTCTTAACACGTTCCATCAAACACAATAGCAATGGAAACTAGCATCGAATGTTATACACACTTAAAAAGATTAAACACACAGCACGTATCGAGAAGCGGTTCTGCGTAACACATGCTACTCCGACAAAGGTAACTTTTGAACTACCTTTACGGTAAAAAAAAGGTAAAGCAGTCAACAATCCGAAGATTGGTTTGAACACCACAGTGCTTTACTAGGCATGGTCCTGTTTCTAGGTGGTATACAGTTGCCTTCCTTCGACCTTCGAACTGACTTATCCAGCCAGTTATAGGGAGACCTACAGTTTAACGTGGGTTCCGAACCACGGTGCTACTCGGTATTTTTCATATAAGCAATACTGCCAGAGGTAAAAGAAGTGGAAAGTGACAGATAAAAATCCTAGGACATGACGGGGATCGAACCCGCGACCTTCAGAGTCTGGTACTCTTCCACTGTGCAACCGAAGCGGCTGTCAGACGTAATTTTTCGTCCCTGTGACGTAATACGCAGCGCTGCCCTCGCAACATGAATCTAAGTGACTAAACTCATAATTATGAATTTCATTCTTCGACTTTCGGCCAGCTTTTCGGACGTTTCAGACCAGTGTGACCCGCATGTAACCTAGAAAGCTGCGGTACCAATCATTCATCAGAACCTTTCGCTACAACGGACTTGACTGATGTCACAAATGTTTGCAGCCCATTCGAGAGGACATCACGAGAGAGAGGCATCCTCTGAACATTTTCAGTTTCCACTTGGGGCTGAGGGCAGAAGAAAATGTAGCCCGGAATGGCAGCAGACAATACCAGGTAGGCAGACCTCTTTCCTTAAGAGCACCGCGTCCGCGCACGTTTTTGTGGGACTCTGGCTACGGACCACGCACGCCACAGCGGAGACCATCCTCGCCCATCTGGCGCCGACGTCACTGCCAACACCTGTTGCACCAACTGCTGCCAAACGGGGCGATCGGAGGACTTACGCACTCGCAATGCGCTTCACTGATCACCGGCGACGGGAAATGTCAGTCTGCATCTCGCCGAAGTACACCGTGTAATCAACAGAGTGCAGGCAGCTATTAGTGGACATTCATGTGAGACGTGTCCAGCCTTCGTCTTTATGGCGGATTGAATTATACTGGGGAAACTTTCACTGAGATGCCTGTATGCTTGTGCAGAAATGACAGCTAGTTTTTCCTCCGTAACCGAAGCCTTGGACACGGGGGGAAGGGGGGGGGGGCGCGGCAGGAGGGCAGTCGAAGTAGCCCATATGCTCCACTGGGTTCTGGTTGAGCCTCTGGGAAGGTCAGTCCATATCACGTGTGTTATTGTCCATAGTTCATTGTGTGCCGCGGTGGAGTAGCCGAGCGGTCTTAAGCGTCTCGCTGCGGAGCGCGCGGTTGCTCGCCATGGAGGTTCGAGTCCTCCCTGGGGCTTGGGTGTGTGTGTTGTCATTAGGTTAGTTTACCTAGGTTTAAGTAGTTTGTAAGCTACGGACTGATGACCACGCAGTTTGGTCCGATAGATTTACAAATATTTGAACATAGTTCATTGTCACACATGTGCTGTACTTATTAAGGGTAGAAATGTCATGGTGAAATAATCATTGTCTCCGAACCGTTCCTCTATTGAACGCAGCACGTGGTAATGTAAAATAAACATACATACTCCGTAAGCCACCTCAAGGTGTGTGGTGGGGAGTACTTTGTGTACTACCGTCACTTCCTCCCCTATCACGGAAAAAACGACCGCCCATATGCCTACGATTCGGCTCTAATCTCTCTAGTTTTACGTAGGTTTATATTATTGTCTCTTCAAGAAACGTTTGCTCTCGGAACATCGACAAATTGTCTCTCTCCAAGCGTCTTCCACTGGAGTTTTCTAATCATCTCTGTGAGGCTTCCGCGCTTACGAAAGGAGCCCGTGACGAAGCGTGTGCTGTCCGTTGAATCTTCTCTGTGTCTTCTATCAACCTTCCTGGTACGTATCCCACAATGATCAGAAATAATCGTGCTCCAAAAGTCTGGTTTGTAATCTAATTCCTTTGCTGACGGGCTAGACCGCAGTGGCCGAGAGGTCTGCGGCGCGCTAGTCACAGTCTGTGCGGCCGCTACGGTCGGGGGTTCGAATCCCCCCTCGGGCATGGATGTTTATGTCGTCTTTAGTATAAAGTAGTTCATAAGTAGTTTGTAAGTTTAGGGCCTGATGACCCCGCAGTTAAGTCCCTTACGGTTAACAAACATTTGAACATTTTGATCTGACGGGCTACACTTCTTGAAGAGTGTTCCTATGAATCTTTGTGGTCTTTCCCTTACCCATGATTAATTTTTTATATAGCCGATCCATGTGAAATCGTTCCTTAAGCCTACTCCAGGAAGTAAGTGCTTCACAGTGTTTGTCGTGCTGTGGCGTAATTAAGTTATATAATAAAGAATCTTTCTTTCTTTCTTTCTATGTAAAAGCAACATTTTACATTTGTTAACGTTGAGGGTCAATTGCCATTCCATGCACTATGCGTCGATACAATACAGATCCTCGTGCTTTTCACGACCATTTTCCGGCGTTGCGACTTCTCGCTGTCAAGGTGATCACAAATCATATTAGAAGTCAACGAGAATAATTTTTTCACTATTATGGTAGCCCCATGGTGCCTCGCTCTAAGTAAACGCTATGTAAACGTCAAGTAAAGAGCTGAGACAACAAAATATCTTACTGTATCACACACAAATTAAAATTGTAACCAATATCTGAATAAAATACATTACCATATGTATATTGTGTATGATGTCTCACTTGATCTAATTGTTTTGAGCAGTGTACGATACTTCCCTATCATTGACGATTCCCTTCCCTTCCCCAAACTAAGCTCCTCACACATCGCTAAAATGGTTAACTCATTTTTCCCCTTTTGCTATATTTTCCAAATTCTTTATTCTCCATTACCACACTTCATGCTTATTTAAAGCAGTCCACTCTTTCGATATCGTGATCTTTAATATCAATTTTACCCTTGCCTTCTCTGTCACCACTGGTTACAACCAAAGTTTTGATTTTCTCCACACTGTATTTCGTTCCACAGCTCTCGATCGTTTCATTCCATGGTTAATTGTTAATGGTTTGTTTTCAGTTCCCTTTCTGTCCATGGCTGGCCACACTTTCTCCGGGAAGACTGTCACATGCCTTCAGGAAGTCAACAAAGTGTCATTTTGCACACTCCCAATCCCTTTCCATAGACAATCTTATAATGAAGATGGGCTCTACAGTTGATCTATTACGTCGTAAGTCTCGCTGCTCCTCTTCTAACTGGCCTACCATTATCCCCCCCCCCCCCCCAGTCTTCTATCCTGTACCATATCCGCTCCACCATCTTTGCTACTTGTTATGTAAGTCGGGTCCCTAACTAGGCAGTGAAAGTAGAATAGTCTGAGAACCTTCTGAAGCAACATCGACCTCTAGTGAAGCCTTAGGACGCGCGTGTAATAATTTGTATCGTTTTGTTATGCGCGAGCAGCGTCGTCAGAGACGATGGGTTACTCGGAGACTAGTTACGTCATCTTTGGTCTGCGAAGATGCGCTGCTGTTAAAGGTAAATGACGATGAGGAGGAGGTAGCGTTAGCGATCAGGGTTTCGTAACAGTCAGATGGCTACAGGACGGACGCACAACGTGCAACTCAACGGAATTGTCATAACTGATCTAGTGGAAGCCACTATTACAGACGCAATATTATTATGATTTGAATGAGATAGAGTTTGTTTGAAATTTATTAATTTTGAGAAAATGGGATTTTACGGTAATGAATGAACATTTTTATTGTAGTGCAGCCGCTCTTCGTTTAACAACAAAACATCAAAAATCAGGAAAATCGCGCAATTTTGCATGGAGTAAAATGTATGTCAATAGCTTTATGAAGACAATAAGAATAGAAGCATTAGTGTAAGGGAATTTATTATTTTATGATTTGAATGAGATAGAGTTTGTTTGAAATTTATTAATTTTGAGAAAATGGGATTTTACGGTAATGAATGAACATTTTTATTGTAGTGCAGCCGCTCTTCGTTTAACAACAAAACATCAAAAATCAGGAAAATCGCGCAATTTTGCATGGAGTAAAATGTATGTCAATAGCTTTATGAAGACAATAAGAATAGAAGCATTAGTGTAAGGGAATTTATTATTATTATTCACCTATGAACACAATGGGACCACGCAAAGTACAATCAGTCAATGTGACTTTTGATGGTTGAACTTTCTATGTGCGCAAATTTCTTTCATCATTTCAGAATGAAATCTCTTCTTTTCATCAGACCACGATGTTTTGGTCCGCTATGTAATTTCCCTCTGACCAATTTTTCAATCATTTTTTATCTAAATATTTTTCATTCTTAACGCCTGTCTGAGTGATACCAGCTAGTTTAAGATGTCTTTAATAACAGCGATCCATTTAACTGACTCTCTTTTGGCATTACTTCTGTTTTCGTGGATTCTACTATGTATTTTATCAACCTAGAGGGCAGCATTCTTTTAATGTTTTCTCATATCACCAAGTACGTCTGTGCATTTTTCTATTCCCTTATTACTTCTCAACCTATAAGTTTCCCTATGAGTAATTTTGGGGCCTAATATTTTCCAAATAATCTTTCCTTCTTTCTTTTGAATTTCTTCAATATCCCTGTTTCTCCTTGAAACTAAAGACATTTCAGTTTGATTACAGTGCTGCAATGCCTAAGTTTACGGAATTCAGAAAGTGATATTATAAATATTTTGCGTTAACTTGACAGCAGTTGCAATTTTTTGACAGGGAACTTTACAGATTTTGTCAGACCGTTTTCTTGTATAATTTTACCCCAGTATTTAAACTGAGAAACCCTTTTTATGATCATTTTGCGGTTCAAGCTCTTCTTGCCTGTGTTTCCTTCCCAATGTATGGTAAGGATGATTGTTTCTGCCTTGAGCAAACACATTTTATTTTTTGTGATTTGGAGGTTTATTTGAATTCATGAAAATGAATATGAATTCCAGAAAACCACAAAAACTTAGTACACTTTTTTCAGATATAACTTGCACACCCGTAGCAGTACACAGAAACCAATCCATAACAAATGTATCTGAGATATACTTTTCAAAAAGACTAAAAGAAGCGATATGTTCAGTTTAGGTTTCACTGTACTTAATTTACTGACATGTAACAAAACCTCGCTCTCTCGCTATTGCCCGTCGGTCTTCGGAAAAGAATCCAACGAACTAAGAAGCGAGATACGTTTGGCATAATAGTTCGCGACCGGAAACGCATGTTTTAGTTCGCGACCGATTGCACATATTTTAGTTCGCGACCGATCGCGCATATTTTACTTCGCGACCGGTAGCTCTCCTTCTAGTTCGCAGCTCGGCCGCGAAGTAGGGCGCTCTTTTTACTTCTTTCGATCTTTTTGGCTTTTGCTACCGCTACTAAAAGAGCTCTTTCTTTTGCTAGGACAGCTTTTTTATATAATGATGTATAATTTCTCGCATATAAATGCAAACAATGTTAAGTTTTGAGTTCTCTTTACTTCTTTACACTATGAAAAGCCGCGGTGGAGTAGCCTAGCGGTCTGAGGCGTCTCGCTGCGGAGCGCGCGGTTGCTCGCCGTGGAGGTTCGAGTCCACCCTGGGGCATGGGTGTGTGTGTTTGTCCTTAGGTTAGTTTACCTAGGTTTAAGTAGTTTGTAAGCTACGGACTCATGACCACGCAGTTTGGTCCGATAGATTTATAGACATTTGAACACTATGAAAGGAGGGTTATATTTAGACACTGCTGAATACCTTAGAAAAGAAAATTTGTGGCAGTGAACTATGAAACTGCAGCTAAGCTGCATCTCAGCTCGAAATGAAAGTAACTGGCAGATGGAAATCACGCGATACTGCGCGCTCCGGCGTCCTCTCGCTGTTCCCCGTCAGTCTTCGGAAAAGGAGCGGACGAAATAAGAGGCGAGGGATCTACGAACTAGTTCGCGTAGTTCGCCTGTGGTAGCGCTCTTCCGAACTAGTTCGTTCGCGAACTATACCCGGGCCGCTGAAGCTTTGCACTTGACGTTTACAAATAACAAGTGACGAGCATGAAGCGGGAGGCGCTATCACTAGGAACGATCCAATCACAGCGCGTTAAACACTTCCCGTGGTCACGTGCCGTGACGTCAAAGTTCCCGCGTTGCCGGCTCTGTTCAGTGCTATTGTAAACAATGTTGTATATCGTGTCTATCGAATATTCGGGTATTTGGATAATGTCACCGAAAAGACGTTTCTCTAGTCATGTTCTCTGAGTAATTTCTCTATTTCGTATGAATAAAAGCTTTTGAAACATATGTTCTGAGCAGGAAGTTCATTCTCGCTTCAAATGATCGGAAAGAAGTTAAGGTGCAGTGGCTACAAGAAAGAAATATTGCTGCAGATACGGCAATGTCAAAACTTCTTTTAGATTTGCTCGTGAAACAGCCTTTTACGCCCACATATGTAGTGCACGAAATCGCAAAGGAGTAGAGTCACAATGTAATAAGGCTTGCCCCATATCACTGCCATTTTAAACCTATAGAATTAGTATGGAGTGAGGTGAAGAATTCCGTAAGGAACAATAATTAGTCTTTCACAATAACAAGAGGTGGAAAGGCTGTTGCGTAAAGCTGTTACCAATATGGATGCTGATCATGGAAAAAAAAAAATGTCGAGCAGCGCAGACAATGGTAGGGATCATCACTGATCATGAAATTGCACGATTGTCGCCGTAAATTGGTGAGTGATTATTAAAGGTAGAGAGAGAAGTTACTATCTTGATTATTGTTTATTTCGTATCTGTCATGATCAAATGCTTATTTTCTATATTTCTCCGTTGTTCTATATTTCTCCATTGTTGAAAGCGTGTGCGTTGTTGTGCTCTTGTCTACATTACTATACCGTTAACTAAGTGCCGCTTTGTGGTAGCAGCTCAAGATAGAATTATTATATGCACTTTTATTGCTCAATGGCTTACATGTACGAGATGCAACTCAAAACAGTTTCGTCTGCCGTGTGTATAGAGGCTAGTGTTGCAACGTCGCTAAAGCAGTGTAGCCAACTTAACTCGTAGTAACGCGAAACGTCAAGTGCAATGCTTCAGCGGTCCGGGTATACGCAAGACTACTCGGCAGTGTCAGGAGCGCGGGGCTCGGCGTTGCTAGCGCGGCTGCCCGCGGCTCCGCCCCCGTCCGCTGTCCGCGGCCCATTGTCTGCGGCGGTATGCGCCCGACAGCCACCTTGTTTACTGCTAATGGCCAGCAAGGGGTGACAGCCCGCTACGCTGCTCCAGGTGCCTCAACTGCGCATGCGCGCAAACCAGCCGGCCTGCGTCGCGCTCAAAACATCGCAGGTTTCTACTTTGCCGAACATCTACGTGACTGCTATGCCATTCACACTTTATTGCCTTTGAGGCGGTTAATCGGTTCAGACTGCATCGCCGGAAAACAATGTGTATGCATGGAAAGAGAACGTCGATTTTGATACGATGAAGGCAGGTGACACCTGTGGGATAGTAGAGGTGCTGATAATGGTTTCAACGTTGTCCCTCAACAGCGTAGTGACTTAGATGTCGGAGCGCGGTCTGATTGTGCCGTTTAATGGGGGATGTTTACAGCTCTGAGAGATATCAATGTGGCAAGCAAACGAGTGCCATGCCACGAAGCCGCACTCGTGGTTCCTACATCTAACTAGCGATTTATAATTGGGTCAACTATGTCCTCTGATGTTCCCTCATGCGTCCCGTCTGTTTTGTCGTCCTGGTCAACCTCTGTTTAGTTCTTCCCGACCTGTCTTTCAGGAAAGGTTCTATCAGGATGTGTGGACATCTATAACAGCTTTACAGATTAGTAATACAAGATTTATTTATAGAAATAAACAATACTCAACTTTTATACATAGGTTTGTCTCTTCTCTTCTAGGGCAGCGTCTTGCATGATGCTAGCTGCACTGAGTCCTATGACAGCCTAGTTCAGAGCCGAGTTCAGACAGGGCTTCCAGACGCATGTTGCCCTAGATATAGCCGCTTGTAGAGGGCGCGCTTCTAGGTTTCTACCTCCAGGATGCGCGGCACCGGCGTGCGATTGGATACCGGTCGTCCGCTGCCTTCTACACGATCGTTCTCTTGTGTCTGGCGTGTGGCGCCGACTTTACGCCACAACACCGTCCACTACAGTTTCCATCCCGCCTGGACCATGGCCCCCCTCCCCTTCCTATTACAAAACTCTTCAAATCCTAGAACGTCACGCCCCCAACCTCGCCTACCGTATCCGACTCCCTACCACCATGTGGATCCTATATGACTTCATCCCATTTCCCCATCTCCTGCAATACCTCGAACACATCTGAATCCTTTACATCAACTGCAAGATAGCCTCCCACAACCCCCTGGTATACCGCTTCCGCACTGGTCACGGGCCTCTGCCACACCTTTACCGCTGCATCCCTCCTTCACCTCTACACTCTCCACGTCCTTTCCCAGGGTAACTTCCACCACCTCCCCCTCCCGCATGACGCCCTCTGTCCAGACATATACCCATCCCACAAACACTGATCCCCTCCCTGGATGAAGCGCCCCATCTCCCCCCACCTCATAGTCCCTCCCCTCGCTTGGTTATTCCTCTTCCTGCCCTGGAGTCGCAACGTTTCCTCTCCACCCTCTCTCCTACTCCCTCTCTCGCGCTTCCCACCCTCCCCCTCCCTGCCCTGCAGTGTCCTCCGCCGTCAGTTTTATCCATACTTCGTCCAGTGTTGTGCCAATGTAAGAAGTTTGTAAATGATTGCTAAAAGAAGAGAAGGAAAAAGGGTAGGGAAGAAAGGATTGACAGTGGCCGCATTTCGGCATTGATATTAAGCAATGGCGGCAAGTGAAAAAGTGAGCCGCACCGGGAATAGAACCTGGGTCTCCCGCTTCGGGCCAGCGGTCGCCTTAACCACTTGGCCATCCGTGATCACCTCCCGTCCGTCTCAAATTCTCAAAAGTCGCACGCTCTGTTTTTAACGCCCCTATCGTCCATGCCCTCTTACACTCGCCATTACGGATTCCCGTGCGAGGTCGGACGTATGACCGCATCTGCGGCGAAATAACTGAAGCTAACGCCGTCGTCGCGTTAAATACTTGTTGTATTGGTGTGGTGTCTGTTCTTTCGGACACCAATACAATAAGGTAAGAAGTGTGTCAAAGTGTGCTTTTAATCTGCGTTCGCCGCCTCCACACAAGTGTCCAAAACGTAACGTTTTAAACAGTATCTTCAGTGTTCTCCTCTCGCTAGTGTTTTGGTGCCTTAAGATATGTTTTTAACACCACCATGGCTCATTGTTTTTACTGCCTACGTGTGTTTTATCGTCTGTCACATCTGTACTGTCGTCATAATTATCGCCTTGTCCATGTTTTACATCTCCATTGTTTTAGAGTCCATACATATGTTTCTCATCCTTCATATTCATTTGTGTATTATCTCTTGGCTGAAGAGCAGCACTTAATGCTGTTGCCAGCGTACTGACATGTAATTTGTCGGTGTGAAATTACAAAAAAAGGACCTCCGAGTGGCGGGATGGTCCTTTCGTAGAACTGCCACACACGTTGGACGTGATGGTTACAGTAGTCGCGAGATCACGCTCACACTGGTAACGAGTTTTAGACAGTGACGCTGCACAGGAGTCTGCCAAGACCAGCGTATTGTAAAGGCATCAGTGCCAGATCGTACAGGTACGACAACGCAAACGAGCGGTGAGACAACGGTCACGTCTTCAAAAAGTTCAAATGTTTGTTATGCTTATGGGACTTAACTGCGGGGTTATTACTCCCTAAACTTACAAACTACTTATGAACTAACTTATTCTAAAGACAGCACAAACATCCATGCCCGAGGGAGTATTCTAACCTGCGGGAGGCCGCGAGATCCGCAACTTGGCGCTGCAGACCGCTCGAGTACTCCCGCGCAGCGGCACGTATTCTACTCACGCCACAGCATCGTCATGCACGGCTCCACTGGAGCTCAATCAAAAGTGCTCTCTTTCGATGCCTTACCAGACATCCATAGGAAAACCTAGGTCGCCAGTATGGCGATGACGAATACACGCTTCCAGTGTGCGTTCATCGCGATGCCGTCAAACACTGATGCGACCATCGTGATGCTGTATACAGAACCTGGATTCATCCGAAAAAAAAAAAAAAAAAAAAAAAAAATGATGTTTTGCCATTCGTGCACCCAGGTTCGTCGTTACCTACACTATTGCAGGCGTTCCTATCTGTGATGCAGCGCCAAGGGTAACCGCAGCCATGGTCTCCGAGCTGACAGTCCATGCTGCTGCCAACGTCGTCGAACTATTCGTGCAATTCGATGAGTATCGGACCTCGGACGTCGAAAAAAGACGTTGGCTGCTGAGGCCACAGACTTGAAATTTTAGGGGGAGGTAACGATGTGTTTTTCGCGTGCCTAGATGTCGCACTACATTATTCCAAAGCGACATATTCAAATTTCAACCGGTATGCTTCTTACGGCGCGCCGCGGTGGAGTAGCTGAGCGATCTAAAGCGTCTCGCTGCGGAGCGTGCGGTTGCTCGCCGTGGAGGTTCGAGTCCTCCCTGGGGCATGTGTGTGTGTGTTGTCCTTAGGTTCGTTTACCTAGGTTTAAGTAGTTTGTAAGCTACGGACTGATGACCACGCAGTTTGGTCCGATAGATTTACGAACATTTGAACATATTACGGCGTTACGTAACTTTTCATTTGAACACCCCTCGTAAAATGAGGTACTTACGGAAAAATAACGAAGAAAATGACATTGGTAAACTGTACATAAAAACACGAAAGACAATTTACGGAAAACATTAAATGTTATGTACGGTGAATGTATAATGAAATACTGTTGGTGATCAATTCGCCACTGTACGTCTCTAGAAATTCAATTTTCAGCCACAGACGAGAGCAAAGAGCAGCGCGCAATACGGGAGCTAGCGAAACAAAGCGGCAAGTGCGACAACAGCTCCCCACCGTGTTCCTGGAAGCCCCTGCGGCACAGCATCTGATAGCAGCGGCGGCGCGTCGGCCAGCGCGCTCGCGGCCGATCCGGCGGGAGCCGCCAGCGCCCGCAGCGCCGCGCGCGGCCGGCCGCCGAACGACAAAAACGCTAACTGCCGCCGCCGCCGCGCGCAGCGGGAAAACAAAGACGGCGGCCGTCCGGCGCTCCGATTGTTTTTATTCGCCGCCGGCCGGCCGGCCAGAAATATGTCCACCTATTGTCTGCGTAATAGGAGGCCCCGCTATAATTGTACAGTCGGCGACGCATTTCAGTGGGGCCGCTCATACCGCGCGACAGATGCGCGCCATTTAGCGGACAGCTGTTGTGCAAACAGCCGCGCCGCTCAAAGGAGCCGCCGACTCGGAACAAGCCTGTCGCCACCTGCGAGGCGAGTTAACAGTGTGGCGCTCGTGAATGTAACGCACGTGGCCGTCCGCTGCCGGCGGAATTACACGTGACAGACGCTGCCGAACAGCCGGCAGTGAAAATTACAACACGAAAGCGAAATATTGAAACATTTTGACCGTTTCGGGGGATTGAAATAAATTCAACGACGAAGATGAAAATTTGTGCTGGACCGGAATTCGTACCTAGATTTCCCGATACGGGCTAGCGGTCGCCTAAACCACTCCGGCTTTACAGGCACGCTTCCCTTTCAATCCAAATTCTGTATTTCTAGCCCCCCTACGCATTGATTCCTCTTGCTCGAAGTCTGGATTCCGGCAAGGAATCGAGCGTTTGAATGCGTCCGCACAGAAATTGTCATTTCCTTTTGTGGGCATATTTACAATTATCGATATGGTGCCTGTCCTTTTCGGTCAAGTCGGAAAGAACAGACACTATCTTATATACATACGTGGCGTCTGTTCCGGAAGAACAGACGTTACTTCTGATCCTGCAGTTATTCTTTCATATTCACAGAATATATGACATCAACTGCGAATGGGCAAAGTTGAAAATGTGTACCCAGCCGGGATTCGAACCCGGGTCTTCAGCTTTTTACGTAGTTGCGCTGACCACTACACCACTGGGGATACAGTGATTTCATTCGCGGTCTAGCATCATACGGAAGACACCGCAAGAAGCAAGGAGAGAGAGGAAACATACAGATGTTCTAAAGTTGAGTATCGTTGTAAATTTCAGTCAATAAAACTTGTAGTACTAATCTCTATAGAAATGTTTTAGCTGATTAACGATTCCTGCACCAGTACCTTTCCTGACAACTAGACCGGGACGAGTAAACAACAAATGGCAACGAGGTCACAACAAAATAAATTTCACTTTTCTTGCGAAATTTTATCATTGCAGAACCCCTGGAGCCCAGACATGCACTGGTGCCGTGGCGGAGCGGCCGAGCGCATTGAGGCGCTATGCTACGATGCACGAGGCCGTTCCTCGTCGGGGGTTCGAATGCCCCGGGCATGGATGTTTGTGCCGTCTTTAGTATAACGTAGTTCATAAGTAGTTTATACGTTTAGGGACTGATGACCCTGTAGTTAAATCCCATAAGCTCTACAAACATTTGAGCGTTTGAACATGCACTGTAATGGTTGTTTTACGGTGCAAATACTTCTCCTTTGAACGCGACCCTCTGAACAATACTTTGCATCCGCCCTGGGGGTCGCACCCATAGATAGGGATGCAACATCGTTGATAAAAACATCGATTTTCCTGCGGAAAAATATCGATGTTAAAAAAACATCGCTCCTGAAAAACAATACATCGATGTTTTTTCCAATGTTTCCAAACGTTTAAGAAATATTAGGAAAAACACACTGAAATGAAGCTGTGTTGCCAGAAAGTATCTGCCTTATTTATGTTCTTTCACTAGGCTACGAATACACAGCGAAATGGCAGATTAGAATGAAAAAGAAGTTAGGAATGAGGTTTCGCTACCTATTGCACTGATTTTTACTTGGGATTTACATCGATTTGTTCATTACATGCGAAATAACTTGTGTTTTGTTGACGTATTGTATTTTTCTTAGCTGTCGACGTGGAGAAAATTAAACATTATGCAACTTTCAGTTATTACTTAATAATGTATTTTTAAAATGAATATTCATCAATGATGTTTATCAAATCATGTATCTTGCTGGAATGAAAATCTATGTTATACTTGGCTTGTTGGCTTTTGTCTCGGATTTTTCGTCGACTTTTGTTTGATGTTTTGACTGACGTTTTGACAGTACGATATCAGTCTGACTGGGTAACACTGTCAAAGATTCGATTCCACTGATGTTGGAGGATGAAATTTCAGCAATGCCAGCAGCCCGTGTTGGACAAATATCAGATTGTTTCATATTCAGTTACCTACTATTTCAAAAGTATGAAAACAGCGGCGAGCGACGACAGCAGGAAAACCACAGTTGAGCTGACGCTGGCTGAGCAACTAATAAAGTAATAATGGAGTTGCCAATCAATTGTTGAAAGATGTCGATAGTTTTGGACTTCTGTCGTCGATGCATCGGCGATATATCGCTGTTCAAAACATCGATGTATCGTTTGCATCCCTACCCATAGGTGGAAAAACACTGCCCTAGACCATAAAGCCTGGTGCGGGGCCAGTGTGTCTCAAATGTATTCTACGAAACAGCGCTGCCCTGGTCTGCGACGTCCGCACAAACGAGTATCGCTTAGTGCAGGCAGAATACGCTTCATCGCCGAAGACCACTGCCCGTCTATCTATTCTGACGGTACCGGTCCAGCCGGGCATGTCGGAGCACTGGCGTGATTGGAAGACGGGCTAGAGGGGTGCGCGTCCATAGTCCCACTGCTAGTAACCGGCTGTCAACAGTTCGCTGAACTCACAAACCTCTCATCTGCTCTGTAGCAGCTGTAAGATCTGCCATTTTTTACCTTACAATACGACCATCGAGGCGGATGACTGTGCTGCACGATCTCGTCTACGGTTTTGGGAATTTCCACGTGACCGCTATATCCAGCATCGTTGCACAACTGCTGTCGTGTGTCGAAATTCTCAGAAAGGATTATACGGCCAATCGGAAGACCACCATTTAATCCTTTTCAGACTCACTCACCTGGATGTACGAGGCAATGACACCTCTCCATTGTATGACCTGCTTTTTTGTCGGCGATATATTTCGCTAGCACCCGTCTATAGGTAAATATCAAGCTCATTTCCTTTACTGTAGCTCAACTGTAATAGTTACAGTTATATGATCATTGCTGGGCAGGAAATAAGAAGAAACAGTTTGGCTGCTTTATTCTTTAAAATCTGAAACATTGACGACAATAGATGGACAAGATGAAGTCGTCATACTATCTACACCCACATAGCCATTTTGCAGTGGAGAGGAAGTGGATTGCGGTTAGCCCATTTAGTTTTCAGAGTGTTTCCTCAGTAATTCCAAGCAAATGCCGAAATAGTTCCTTTCAATGGGCACGGCCGATTTCCTTCCCCCATCCGTAGCAAATATCAACGCCCAGTGTGTGCTCCGTCTCTAATGTTTACAATGGTGACGGGAGGTTAAATCCTAATCTTTCTTCCTTCCTTTCGATTTGGAAGACCGGGGCTTGAAAAATATGTGTGGTCCGCTGCTGAATGAGTACATAATACATTTTTGTGAAAGTACAAAAGAAAAGTTAAAGCAAGTCTCAGTACTAGCATTAATTTCTATTGTTTTCTCGTCGAACAATCACAAGATCTGGCTGCGTTACCTGACTCTTCCGACTCTCTTACCTTTCACGCCTTCTTCATGTCTTCCACTGTAGTTCGTAGTACTTTCGCGCATATTAAACTCAAATGTTCAAATATTTGTAAAGCTTATGGGACTTAACTGCGAGGTCATCAGTCCATAAACTTACAAACTACTTATGAACTAACTTAAAGACAGCACGAACATCCATGCCCGAGGGAGGGATTCGAACCCCCGACGGGGAACGATGCTGCGCATCGTAGCACAGCGCCTCAATGCGCTCGGCCGCTCCACCACGGCTGTTAAACTCATCCGGTTCGATACAGTTGACTTCACCATAGTCCCAAGGTGCTGACTTGAAAATATTGTTTGGGAGTGATAACAGAAGGTACAACATTTAACACAGTAGTTTGAGTTGTTTACTTGCAACCAGGATTTTATCCGTGTTCTGGATGCTCCAAACCAGCCAGCTGCACGTAAATACAATAGCAAAGTCAAAAAATGGCGGCCAGAATTATTTATCTGAGAAATGCATGCCTGACGATTTGGGTGTGAGGGCCTAATTTCTTAGTAATGGGGGCATAAAGTACCTTCCATCCAAGTGTGCGCCTCTGCAGAAAGTGCACTTATTTGGTACCATACTATCACCAACAGTTTCATTGTCTTACTTGCACAAGAGATTGTTGAAGTATTGGCTTGAGTACTCCGTTTATGTAGCCACACAATATAAACGGTGTATGGATAGTGAAACACCGTTACGCAGACCTGTATGCAGAGATACGTTGCGCAGAATAGACAACTGCTAGAACTGCATCAAATCATACCGAAGAACCGAGCGGAAATGGCCGTGCGTTCTATGGCGCCTTGCTGCGGAGAGCACGACTGTTCTCCGTCGGAGGTTGAAGTCCTCCTTCGTGGACGTGTGTGTGTGTGTGTGTGTGTGTGTGTGTGTGTGTGTGTGTGTGTGTGTGTGTGTGTTGTCTTTAGCGTAAGTTAGTTTAAGTAGTTTGTAAGCCTATGGACTGATGACTTCTGCTGTTCGATCCGGTAGCTTTACACCAACATTTGCGCATTTCAGACAAGCCCACGACAACAGCATATCGACGATGTTGTCTAGCTACGGGACTTTTAGTGGTTTATTTCGATGACGTTTAATGACATGCGGTATGTTATTTCACTGCCACACACGAATGGAGTATCTGAACTACCGAATAAGTGTTCCTCTTCTGACCGTGCATCGAAGTCTCCACGCTGAAAGCTACCGATGTCTGTCGTGTGAAGCAACAAATACAAGACTGAGTGAAGACTAATTATAGCTAATCCTAAGAGACGCGAAAATTTTATTTCTGCTTTTACACCCAAAAATGATACTCGATCTTTTGGCAGTATTATTATACGCTGGAACTGCTTTGAGTGTGATGTGGGGCGCTAGTTCGGATGGCGAGGATGCTCATGTCGGAAGTTGGAGTCCTTCCTCGGGCATGGTTGGTGTGTGTTCTCCTTACCATTAATTTAAGTTAGTTTAATTAGTTTTTAAGTGTAGGAGCCGATGACCTTAACAATTTAGTACCTTATGTTTAAAAACATAATATAAATATTCGAATGAGTTTTAGCATTACTCTTATTTCTTTATTTCGATGAAGTTTAATGACATGCGGTATGTTATTTCACTGCCACATAGGGATGGAGTATCTGAACTACCGAATAAGTGTTCCTCTTCTATCCGTGCATCGAAGTCTCCACGCTCAAGGCTACCGATGTCTGTCATGTGAAGCAACAAATATAAGACTGTGTGAAGACTGATTATAGCTAACCCTAAGAGACTCGAAAATTTGATTTCTGCTTGTAAGTCTAGGGGCCAATGACCTTAGCAATTTAGTCCCTTAGGTTTACAAACATTTTATAAACATTCGAATGAGTTTTAGCATTACTTCTTTAACGAGTATATCCTGTTACTATGCTACCCTTCTTTCTGTGAGCATGATGTGATTTCATTAAAACAATCCACTTTTGTCATTTACATCCTGTTTGGTAGTTTTAACGGCGTAGTAGGTAACGTCTGATGTTAAATTTCCCAACTTAGCTAGCATCGAATTACATCGCGAAGTGTTTCATCACCGTGTATTGTTATTTTTTGCTTTACGCTCAGGAACAATAAACGTGTTTGCGTAGAATCCTTATCGACTAGCGTGACTCAACAAGTTTCGGCGCCTCGCCAAGTTCTGTCGCCCACGTGTGCAGCTGGGTGCACCGTGGGTGCACCTAGAGGTGACCGGGGCATAAGAAACGCGCCTCTGTGTGTGTGTGTGTGACGCACGGAGAAAGTTAGTCTGAGCACAGGGGCAGAATTCGGCGGACACCTACCGTAGCGTGGCGACTGGCGCGTAACTTAAGCCGGGGAAAGTTGATCACAGAGCGCGCGGCGGTATAAATAATTCACGAGATGTTTATGTCCCTTGATTGCGGCTACCTTATCCCGCCCGCCTGTCCCGTACGCCGGACAGGGTGGGCGTGTCAGGCGCAGTACATTGCCCCGGCTCGCTGGCGGACAAGTCACCGTTCCGATAATAACCACACAAATGAGCTACTCGAGACCGCTAGACATGTACCGAACGCAAGCTTTGCTCCACCGTTCTGCGTCTAGTGCTGCGTCGAAGGCGCCTTATTTGGGACGTCGTGAGGTTCCGGGAATGGCTCGAGTGAATGACGAAAGTTTTATTTCGTTTAATTACGGAAGGAAGCACAACTAAAACTATGGTTTTATGAATTGAGGATTTATAAAGAAAAATGAAGTTCAGGTTTTGTGTACGTGGTCTTCATATCATCACTGGAAAATGTCCCATCTCTTCACTAACCATTTCATTTCCCCACCTAACATTAGGGACAAATCTGTTCTGCTCATCAGTCCCTAGACGTATAAACTACTTCAATTAACTTACACTAAAGGCAACATACAGTCCCATGCCCAACGGAGGACTCGAACGTCTGACGAGTGCCACCGCGCAATCCGTGAAATGGTGCCTAAGACCGCATGGCAATTTCAGCGGGGCTCCAAACATTTAACAAAGAAGATAACGCAACTGTCTCACTCGTACAGCCGCGGTGGAGTAGCCGAGCGGTCTAAGGCGCCTCGCTACGCAGCGCGAGGTTGCTCGCCGTCGGAGATTCGAGTCCTCCCTGGGGCATGGATGTGTGTGTTTGTCCTTAGGTTAGTTTACCTTAGTTTAAGTATTTTGTAAGCTACGGACTAATGACCACGCAGTTTGGTCCGATAGATTTACAAACATTTGGACATTTTCACTCGTACAGTGACAGTCGTATTCCCGATTACCGTACGTAAGCTTCTATTAAGTTTAAAATACGCGGTAATTAATCAGTGAATGGTTAGTCACACCAGGCTTTTTCCTGACATATCCGGCGTGCAAACTAGACAATAACACCATACGTGTAGACTTAAACAGGCAGTCGCACTTCGAATATTCCATTCCATGTCGATATAAAACACTACTCTTAACTACTATATAAAGAGACGTCATTATTTTTAGGTCGTTACCAAAAATCCCGAAAAATTCTTGACCGGTTTAATTAAATTTTTTTACACATTCCTCTGATTAACGTTCGGACATAGACTACAAGCAAAGGTTGTTTCCAAAAATCTCGAGAAGTTCCTGACCAATTTGCTTCAGTCTTTTACACAGGGCTCCAAATTATTCAGACTGATAATTGCATTCATGGTTAACTCTGTTATTACACTCATTCGCAGATGAAATTTCTGAGAAATACTGTCAGTGAAGATGATATCCTCACAGATCAATCAATTTGAGAGATCTCTTTGATTACGTTATCTACCAACGATCCCGTCCGATTTACCCACTCATTTTAAGCATCTTTAAAACCCAAATAAGTTTTGATTTGCAGAAACAATAAACTCGCTAAACGTCAGAGTGGGGAAGACGAGGCAGACAGAGACGGAGGGAAATAGGCATAGAGATGAAGGAGGTGGAGAGAGAGAGAGAGAGAGAGAGAGAGTGAGAGAGAGAGAGAGAGTGAGAGAGAGAGAGAGAGAGAGAGAGAGAGACTAAAGGAGGAGATTACTGGGAGAAAGGGGAGGAGTTGATACACAGGAAGACAAGATGGACAAACAGAGTTGAACAGAGAAATGGAATTACGAGAAATATCAAATTGCTGTAAACAGTAGTACTGCTGGGTTTGCTAGTACAAACATAAGCCAGATCTTCCGTTGTTCTTTGCAGCAGCCTTCTTTAGGACTACTGTAGTGCAGTTCAGTTTTCCTCGAATACCATATAAGAACTGCCAAAACAATGGCGTTGTAGTTATTTTACTGTTTCATAATAACACACGCTAAAGACCCGAAAGAATTTTTTCTAGACGTATAGACCGTTCAATGCGACGAAATACTGGCTAATTCACACGATAGGAATACCTATCATTATTAAAGTATGCCTGACGATTACTTGTTTGTTCGTTTATGTGACTTCGTGACCTGCATGTTTTCAGGGCAGTTGACATTCTAGGTATAGCTTACAATATGGAATCTTGTATACATTTGATGGTGTTTCATCAACCAGTAAATAGTCAGAACTTGGATGTGTCTGCCGCGGCGGAGCGGCCGAGCGCATTGAGGCTATGCTACGATGCGCGAGGCCGTTCCCAGTCGGGGGTTCGAATCCTCCCTCGGGCATGGATGTTTGTGCCGTCTTTGGTATAAGTTAGTTCATAAGTAGTTTGTAAGTTTACGGACTGATGACCCCGCAGTTGAGTTCCATAAGCTTCACAAACATTTGAACATTTGGCTGAGTCTGCTTTTCATCTCTTCGCTAACATGAACCGCTCCCTAGGAGGACAGCATTTTGTCACAGAAAATTTACTGCATACTACCGTAGAGAACTGATTGTAATCTTAGGTGGCTGCCTCCTTTGACGAAGGTATTCAAAAGCTCGTACAACGCAACTACAGGTGTCTAAGTCGGCACAGCGATCCTCAGAGAAGTAGCTGAAAGTTGTGATTAAATCTTGCAACTGGAACATTGTCGGCTTTCATTGTGGTTTCCATTTTGCAACCGACAGCACCTTGAAAATCAACTCGGCACCGTGAATTATTACGTAAGTTGAAACCTGTCCAAAATATTCCACTAATTACAGCAAGTTGTTATTCTTAATCATCAAGGAGAACAACTCATTGAGGAATGAATTAGTTGCTAAATCTCCTTCTTCTTCACTTAACATTCATATAGATTACGCGCAGTCGCTATACAGCAGAAAGGAAAATGATACTGTCTACTGACTCTTCAAGAAAAAGCAGAAGAAAAAAAGAAAGAAATTGAGAAAATGAACATTACGCCTTCAGGAGCATACTCATCTATCTATCGCGTTGTATGTACGGCAGAAATAGTGTATAGAGAACCCACAATAGTTAGACAATTTCACAAAAAGGTGTTTCTTCCGAAGATTTAGGCATCAGCGTTAACATACAAACGTATTACATTAATTATAGATTACCGGTTTCGGCAGTCTTACTGCCATTATCGGGTCTTCCTATCACAACACAACTCTCATTACGTAGGAAACTCAATAAAGTTTTCCGCCGAAACTATCACTGGCATGTTATAAAATCTTTTCAACATATAGTGGCAAAATGTGGGACAATTTCCATTATGACATTCAGTTATAGTGTTGGCGAAAGACTTCATTTCCTACGTAGTAAGAGTTGTATGTTAAAGATTGTATGTAAAAGACATAATGATTACAGCAGTATAACCCAGAGAAACCAATGATCTAATTTTTTTAAAAGGAATGAGCGATCCTGGCTGTTGTTTTATGTACTATCCGTACTGACGGTCCCACTGCTGGCCAGTGATAGTTTTGTAGCACGCTGCCCAATTACATTCCTCTATTGATTGATTGATTGATTGATTTTTCCAGGGACGCCCAAAACAGTCTTGGTCCAACCCGCCACTGCCCATTAGACACAATTTCTTCGGGTCTGGTTGTCTCAAATGTTCTGTGCCTTTTACTCTCCAATGCAATGCATTCAAAGATTAGATGTGATGCAGTTTCATCACCGTCACCACAGATCCTACATTTAGGGTCCTCTTCTGTTATTCCCATTGTATGTAGGTGTTTTTTGAAATTCCCATGGCCGGTCAGCAATCCAACCATGAGTCTAATCCCTCTCCCGTTCAGGCCCAGGATTGCAGAGCTTTTCCTCTCTTACTCTAGTTCAGATCTATGGGACTAAACTACTGTGGTCATAGGCTTACTACTTCAGATAACCTAAGGACAACAGATACACACCGATGCCGGAGGGAAGACGTGAACCTCCGACGGGAGCAGCCTCGTAGTCCCTGAGAAGGCTCCTAGAACATCTCGCCTCCTTACACTAGTGCGTCTTACGCTCCAAAAGGTCGAAATGTATTGTGTGTTACACACACAGGCAGTGTCGAAAGTAGGATTATAACTTGGATGATGAGAGATCTCCGATATCCTCAATCAAATGTTGACCCTCTCGGGCATAAAAAGCGTTAGAAGAACAGGTCGAGGTCGTAGTTTTCAGCTCGTTGTGTACAGTGGCCATTATTAGGAGCTGGGCTAGCGGCACACGCAAGGGTCGTAGTAATACGAAAGTGAGATTTACAATTACGGCCGGCCTCCGCGGAGGTAAACTGAGTGCTGGTTGCGTAACGCGAGGCTCCGGCGCCAAGCCTGCCGCTGGAGGCGTCAGGCAGCCACCTGAGCCGCGAGGCGGACTCCGCAGGACCACGCGCCGCTGCCAAGCCACCCACACACAGGGCCTGTGCGCTGCCTGCCGCGGGGACTCATAGCACGAGCAAACTATGAAACGTGTCCATAAAAATATTTTTGTAAGAAAATGTCTAATATTGTGCCTCCTGTTTTGTGTCGAGTAACTTGCTTGCAAGAAAATGTATAATATTGCTTCTACTGTGTGTATCGATATGTGTACTTAACTCTGTGAAGTTTCATCTTTGGCAAAGATCATGTATTGCATAGCATTGTAGCTCGTGCAGAGAGAGAGAGAGAGAGCGGCACTTGTGGTTTAGCTCGCTTAGAGAGCGGTTGAGTTGTGTGTATGGCTCCGATGTAGAGCAGAGGCTGCTGTGCCAGTGATTGTATTTGGAATATTTATATTGTAATTTTTATTACTATGAAAACGTTGTAACACCGCTGGAATGAAGGTAATTGCATTTCACGTCATTAGGAAAAAGTTGTATTATGTATGTAATGTAATGGTGATTATTAATAATAAGTAACAAAGTTGACCTTTCTTTCCTGTTTCATTTACGTAGTTAGAAGATTAACCTACTTCCTTCATATGATAATTAGTTATTTGTGGATTTAAAGTGTAGTATTTATTTTGTAATCTTGTTGAACAGATTTGGTATTGGTGCCATAGTAAATGATTGTCACGCAACACTACAGTACATTGATTATGATACTAAATTTCAATAATCAGGTACTGATCTGCATACAATTCTCGCAGTCAAACATTAAGAAAGTGGCTTGTGGTTTTTTTAATATCTTTCTCGCAGTCAAAATTTTTGGGTATAGTCAGTGTCTGTTTCATGTGGTGACTTGCCACAGTTGTTTTGTTAAAAGATCCGTTGCGCACATAATCAGTTTAATGCACTGTTTCTTCTTTAACACTATATACATCAATATCAGAGCCATAATTAAACCAAATTACTGTGTTAATGAACAATTTGTTGTCTGGTTGAACGATAGGTTCAACATCATACAACACACACACAGCTTTTAACTATTTGTCTCATGTAGCATTGTGCTGAGTTTGGGAATACGTACACGTTGCACACTGTGTTTCTGAATGTGTTTCGTGTTATCTAAAGCCGGGTCCACACGCAACGATTTGTCTGCGCAAATGTCTGAGCACACCAATCGTTGCGTGTGTACGGGTGTTTACATCGCTGCAAATTCTCGCGCCCGACATATTTCAGTGAAATAAGAAATTAGGTAGTAAAGACTGCAAGCGAAATGGCAAGCGACTGGCAAACAAATATGATACGCTTCTTTTCCGAAGTTTATTTTTGCCAGTGATGGAGGAATTATTGTTATGGTCACTGTTTACAACGTGACATTGCTGCCGAAGCTGAAAAAACGAAGCAAGAAAAGGACATGCGTCACCCTCTATATGGACACCAGCCTGCTGACCGACGGCTTCGTTCGAGGAAGAGCTTCCTGTCACGTACCCGAGCACTGGAAGGATCGGCCGCAGAGAACCGTATTGCAAGGTGGAAAATGGATTTGAGGAGCCCCCATTAAGCAGCAAAAGAAGAACTGGCATCTGGTGGAGACCTGCCATACACAGTCTGGAGAACTCTGAACCGTATGATGGTAGAAGTGCCAAAGTGCAAGACAAACATGCAGCGATGGGGCTTCCTAAAAGATAATGAGAACACTCTGTGTCTTTGTGGTGCTGTACAGGATCCTCAACACCTGCTTATCTGTCCATATTTAGAAAAGCCCTGTACAATGGAAGACTTATGGGAGGCTAACGACAAAGCCATATCGGCTGCTAATTTCTGTAAGTTAAAAGTCTAGTTCCGGACACGGAAAGTAAGTAAGTTTGCAACGTGTCTTGGAAAAAAAGATGTACACAAACAGCAATAAACAGAAAAGACGAACGAAATGGTCTAGGCAACGGCTGCTTAAACGAAGGCAGTTGTCACACGCGATTTTGTACATGTATGGCACGAACGGGAAAAGGCTGTGGGCGTTTTCCGGTCGGGGTTTGACGGGACCAGCAAATCATACTCGGACACGAGTGTTGCGGTGTAACGAAATGGTTGTATTTCAGAAAAGGGGATACAATTTCTGATATTACGGCCTGAGGAGAGCCACCAGTGGTGCAACAGAAGTAATCATTATGATAACTTAAGTAGGAGAGCGAGCCCAGGGGGCTGCAGAGAGGGGAGCGTCCTATCGGGGCGAGAGCCGGCGGCAGACAGACCTTTACCGTCTGTAAAGATCTCGCAGCCAGCCAATAGTGCTGAATTTACGTAATTGCATTCATACTGTGATTCGTCGCGATCCACGATGTGGACTTGTCACAGGTGCTCTGATCAGCGGTTTCCGCGCCCGCAGTTGCATGGATCGGCGACACGTGTCGGTTGCTGAACACAAATAGAATCGGGCCAGGGGATTCGGAATGCGCACGGTAGCGGAAATGTGACGCGCATGACGGAAACGTATGGCAGGGAACATCGGCCTCCCTCTGTCCTAAGGCACGTGCGGCAAGACATGGAAAATGATGTCGAAAGTTACGAGAAAAAATAAAAAAATATATAATACTGCTCTTCTCCACTGGTGTACAATTTTACTTCGTGAGTTGGAGTGCGAAGCGGATGACTGGCGTAACTATTTGCGAATGGATGTGGAAACTTATAATTATCTTTTCACACTGGTAACTCCTCGTATAATACGTAAAAACACTTGTATGAGGAGATAAATTTCTCCACTTGAGTGGCTGATACAGTAAGATTACTGGCCACAGGGAGGCCATACAAACACCTCGAATTTTCAACAGCAATTTCTAAACAAGCATTGAGCGAAATCATCCCCAACATTTGTGAAGCTATTTACGCTGCCCTGAAGAATGATTTCATGAAGGCAAGTAAAGTAGACCTACCTTCTAACAAAACACAAATAAAATTGTCTGAGTTTTAGATATGTTTGAAACACTGTGTGCCTACTTCACTTTATATTATATATGTGGCCCATGAGCTGTGGCTAACTTCGTTTCCCAGTCGAGATTTTCAGTTGTCAGCCATTTTCATCCACTGTCAGTATAGTAAATGCACGATAAAAGTATACATTGATACAAATTTGCAGCGATCTCCTGTCCACACGTTCCAACTTGTCTGCGCAGATGTGATTTGAACCCACAGATTTGAGCAATTTTGCTCAAACCTCCAACTCCAACTTGCAGGTTTGCGCACATCTCATATCTGCGCAGATATGCTGTCCACAAGCAACGATTTGCGAGGTGTGGGCAGACATTTGCGCAGACAGATCGTAGCGTGTGGCCCCGGCTTAAGTGATTCTGTTCTGCACCATTCAGGCCGAACACGAGCTGGCGTCTATCGGTCGAAAATGCCACGAGATCATCATCACCAGTGGTCCAGGAATTGGCTTCACACGTTCAAACGTGTTTGAGGTGTATCGTGAATGGCTGAATGACAGTATCACAGACTAAAACACACGAGCTGCTAGCCGTCCAGACACTCTCATCCACCGCGGCCGGCAATATCTGAGACGTATAATTGCGACTGTGCAACAAATCGCGACTCAGTTCAACACTGCACGTGCTAGACTCGACAATCTGTAGGATCGTGAGTTCCATGGGGTATGGGACCTGGAGCCGCATTCAACTGCCGCTGTTTATACATTATCAGGCATAACGACTTGCATTTGTCGCCAGTCATCGGGGATAGACACTGGAACAAAAGCAGACCATGATATTGTTGAAAGAGTCATGATTTCAGCTGCCCATGTCGATGGGAGGCACAGTGCGTGCATAGACCACATGACTCGTTAGATTCCACCTGCCTGGAATTTGTAGTCCACACTGGGGGAGACTCTGTTACGGTATAGGATGCATTTTGCTGGTATGGAATGGGCCCCGTACTGTTCTGGAAGGGAGATTATGATTTAACGCCCTATCGATATCGTCACTGGAGCGTAACCTTGGATGGTTTGGTCAAGGATGGGGAAGGAAATATGTCGTGCCCTTTGAAACGAAGTAGCCTGGCATTTGCTTGAAGCGATTTAGGAAAATCATGGAAAACTTGAATTTGGATGGCTGGCCATGGAGTGAACCGCCGTCCTTCCGAAAGCGACTTCAGTTGTGTATCCACGCCACCACCTCACTCGCTGTTGTTTCAGTTGTTCGCGGTATGCTGAATTGCTCGGCAACCATCCCCAGCCATTTATGACCTTCCAACACTCAAACGGTTCTGTGGTGTTTCAAGATAATGCGCCGTCGCAGAATGGTCCCAGGATCACGCAGGATAGGTCCGAAGATCGAGATGGCCAACCTATTTAGCATATCTGGGACGTTCATAGTTCCGTGCCATTGATCCTGCACCTGCGAATAGAATTAGCTGCCGCTCTGCAAATCGTTTTACAGCTACTTTCAAAAATATGACAAGTACTTTTCGACTCTTTTACACGACTTTTCATTGCATTTATAGGACAGAGTAGGTCCATCGCGTTATGAAGTGCCTATTCCATGACATCTGCTAAATCTGTACACTTATAAATAGATGATAATGCCAATATTTTTCATTGCATATTGTCAGGAAGGATGTATACATAGCTGTTGAGAGTGAAATAACCGCATAAATCTAATGATATGAAAGACAGCAAAAATGTGTCGCAGTGGGAGAATCCTTCTGTAGCCCACTCACGAAATTAGCACCTAGCAAAGTCCTTGTTCATTCGATACTTGAGTTTTACCCACTATCCTGGCATATGTAAGCTACAAGACTCGTTGTATGTGACAGAGGTGAAAACGACGTATGCTGTATATTTTATTATGTTATTCGAGAAGTGGCTGCTACGTGGATCTTAGCACCCCCATGATTCTTAGGATTTAGTACCGTAGTGCCCACAAGAAAAGTTAAAATTCCAAAATTAGCGTCTGAAATTCAAATGAGACGCCACGTACTCCGGCTTGGATCAGATAACGTAGCGAGAAACGGCGATATATGTGATGACATTACTTCTAACAGCTGACTCCTATGCCAGGAAAATTTTGGTCGTTTCTTTTTATTTACTTAATTAGTCTTCACGTACCTATGTGGTTAGCCTAGTGATACCACACGGAATTATTGAGTATTTAGTCAGTGGAAGTTTCTTTTTGTATAATGTTCTTTTCCATTAGGTAGTCTCCGCGGACGTGTTAAGAGTTGTATATTTGGATGTCCACTGAAACGCTGGAACTCCAAACAACTGTCAATTACTGCAAACCCGCTGAAGATGGCTGACATGAAATGACAATTCACGCAGGAGTAAACACACACACAGACACACACACACACACACACACACACACACACAGAGAGAGAGAGAGAGAGAGAGAGAGAGAGAGAACATGTTAGCATGCAGGCAGAAAGTAAACAAACTTTCAGCTGCATGAGATGCGTGTTTGTATAGGATACTGTCATGAAGGATGCATTTACAAACTCCAAGATGCATTTACAATGCAACTACAGGATCCACATCTGAAGACTGCATATATGCAGCCAAAATTAGATACTGGGTTTAATTTCTTTACTGAAAAATTTAAATCTTTAATAATGAATACTGCCTTTGATAAAATATCCAAGTGATAAATATCAGTGAGACCCTTGTCTTTAAGATTCGTGACTCAAGCTAGGAAATTAGGGACATAGGCCTACCCGCTTAGCCTATGTTCATCCCTCGAATTATTATATTTTTATTAATAAGAGTAGTTTGGTTCTACTTAGAACGTAGTTACTTTCGTGAATGAAATCTCTATTTTAATGTCACAGTTACAAAAGTGCAGTAGAATACAACTACAGGTTTTCCGGTCACTCGAAAAATACAACTTTGCGCGATAACGTTTTACAACAAAAATGCTCTCAACAGGCCTATGGGATACAGCGAAGTGATACTCAAGAAGTGATACTACGTAAGAAACTTGCACAGACCAAATTCTTATTTTCATGCTTTGATGTACATTATTATGAAGTATGTGACTGCGTTCTGTTTCAAATCGATTTTGTAAGATAGAAAGTAGAACATGACGTTAGAACAGCTACGATGTAAACTTAATTTAAAGCGCAAGTACAAGATGACGACGGCGTGATCCGTAAACATATTATAGTACCGATGAGGTGGAGAGAGGGGGTAATTGTGCCTGTCACATTTTCCAAATACTGGCTCAAGACGATGAAAACATGAAAGCAATTTTGAACGGCTTGTGTCAAGACCTAACAGTTGTAACAGACTTCTGCTTTACATACATCATACCTTACTTTTCTGAAACTGAATTGTCATTTATGAACACTGGAGTGAAATGTATTCCATTTTTAGGATATCTGTGGCACCGATGAGGAATAGCGTTACATTTTTCTTACGACATCATTAAAAATGAAATAGGCTTGTTTATAGGAAACGAGAGACCACCTTAAAGACGCGTTGAATAACTGAATCGTTACTACAACTACAGACGATGAAATCGTATTTAATCAGGACTCTTAATTACTTATGAACGAACAACTTTTGGTGTTTCAACTTCGTCAGTCAAAATTACTCTTTTCATCAACAGCTGCATATTGTTTTGTAAATCTCAGAGTAGCATTTTCCTTTTTAAACAGTTACAATGTGGCTGTAATTCTGATACACAGTAATTATCAACATCCAAACCAGTTAAAAATGGATAAAAACGGAAATTACAACTTGCATGTTTTGCAATAAATAGATATAACCAATGCCGGAAATTTTGTTTTAAAAAATAATTTTGTAAAACTGCGTACCAATCAAATATAGTTCTAGAAAGTGGGCCTCCCGAGTTTCATTGATACCGTTAATGTTAGATAGGATTGAAGAATTAATGCTGTTGGTATTTTATAAGAAAAGATCACGGCACAAAGGAGACATGTAGATTAAAAGTTGTACTTATGAAACTTAACGTTTGCTATCAACTAATGGTATTCTGAACTCTAAAATTTTTTAAAACTCTATGCACATTACTGCCTCGACACAATTTCTTTACCATAACCAGTTGCGCGCAGAAAAATTTATATGGTGAGAAAATATTGATGAACTAGTTAACATGTCAATCTAGTGTAAAATAACTTAACGCAAGAACTGACATTTGAAAAACGATATCCTGATTAGTCTGCTGAGCAATATAAACAAAATCTAATGCTAATGATTTTCTGCCAGATAATGGTTATAAAAATTAGTAGTCCGTAGAATGACATTTATAAAATTTATAGCATATTTTTGACAGCTGCCTGTAAAAATTAAAAAAAAAAAGTCAACAACTTTCCTTGCGATTTAAGAGAGTAAAGTTCTCATCCAGAAAGCTGACTGAGTTAACGGGCTATTGATAAAAAGTTAATAGTGGTGTAGTAAAAAAACAGTGTGTGCAACAAACAGACTAAAACTGTCAGCGAGTAAGAGGAAATTTGGATCTGTAAGCAAATACAAGTAAACAAATCGCACATGGTTCCTCAGTGTTTACTGAAGTACAAGAGCGTTCTCACGATCTGACGCTCGAGTGGGAGGGGGCAAGGCTTTAGAACGGGAAGGGGGGTGGGGAAAGCTGGGAAACGTCATTTGTACAAATAATAATGATTTTTTTATTTGTTTGTTTATTAATGTAATTCTTAGGGTGGTTAACGTGGATTATTGGATAGGTCCATCCGCTTGTTATTTTCTCTTTCCTTAACTCTTAGCTCGTCAGACATAAAATGGCTTGACCATCCGGTTTGTCATATTAGGTAGAAATTATTAAAAAGCCGGCCTCTCAGTTTGACGAAATAGCCAAGTTATACATATCGATCAGAGAGACCAGATTTTTAATAATTTTTATCTAAAAATGAAACAAATTTGATGGTGAAGCCACTTTTATGTCTGAGAAGCTGAGGGAAAAAAGAAAGAAGAATGCAAGCGTATGGACCTGACGAATAATCACCGTTTACCACCACAAGAATTTCAAGTAAAAACAATTAAAGCACGTAAAGATGCAACAACATGAACTTGTAGTATGGGTCTCTACGATTCCAAATAAAAAGAGCTAATTTGGATCAACGGTCTTTCATTCTGTCATTTCTAATTTTACTTACATCTACATTTTTAACCGTTTGAAAGTTCCTTCAAATATGTAGAGTTTAAGTACCGGTACTTTGTACGTTTACGGACAGATGACCCTGGAAGTTTGGTCCCTTAGAATTGCAAACATTTAGGTTTCGAAAGGGATAACGGAGGTATTTTATAAAAAAAAAAATAACAATGAATGCCTAATGATGAACTATACGATGGATGAACTAAGGGTACTGGAAAGAAGGATTATTAGGAAAATAATGTGTGCAATAAAAACTGCAGACGGTTGGAAAATAAGAAGTAATGAGGAGACTACAAAAATGTAGAGAAAATATCTTAAGTAATGGCCAAACGAAGTTAACCTTTTCCGGACACCTTTACCGAAGGGATGAAAATAAACAAAACAAATACTCCTATATTTCTGGAAGAGGAAATCGACAGAAGAAGTATGGAAAGATCTAGAAAGAAACAACACCAAAGAATCAGAAAGAGACTCGAAAATAAAACGTTTGAAAAATAAAATACTAAATTTGGAAGGCTTTCAAAGCAGAAAGGAAGAGTGTTGATGAGGAGAAATGAGGGAATACTGGGAAAATACGAAACAACAAAGGAAGAAGAGGAACTGAAGTTGTTGACGTGATCCTAGTTGGTCAATACGACTGTAATAAATAAATAAATTGGTTGCTGTTCTCTTGTTTCCAAGAATACGCTTGTGCTTTGTTCACAACAACAGTCTCAAAGTGTCGGATTTCGAGAAAATGAAGTAAATAATAGCACGTGTGAGGAGTGATGGTAAGTCAGATTGCTCGGGTGGGGGTAGGTGCGGGGGGGGGAGGAGAGAGGGGAGCTTCGACCTCCTCCCCCCCCTCCCCCAATCCAGCCAGTGAGTGGGTTCGCCCTTACTGAAGATGCCTTCGGTGGGAAATATCTATATATAAGTAACGAAGAAGCGAGGGAGTTGTTAAAGGTGGGTACTGAGCCGAAAGGGAAAGTTGCGCGGGTGAAGGATTGCCGGAGGTGCGGCGATGGGTTTGATGGTGCGAACTGTACAGTGAGGGGGAGTCGGCGGGCGCGCAGGTGCAGCAGCGGCTTTGTTCGCGCGGCCCTACCTGAGTCCGATGACGGGCGCCATGTCGTCCACCAGCTCGGACAGGACGAGCACGGTGGTGGCGGGCCCGGCGGGCGCGCCGAACAGCTGCGGCGGCGCCTGCACCACCGTCATGCCGCCCACGTTGACGATGCCGCTGACGGGCACGCCGCCCACGCCGCCGCCCAGCCCCAGGCCGGCCGCGCCGCCGCCGCCGCCCCCGGGGCCCACCACGACCGCCGCCTCCTCGTAGGCGGCCTTGGCGGCGTGGTCGGCGGCGTCGCACAGGTCCTTCTGCAGCTCGATGACGCTGACGGGCGTCATGGTGGCCAGCATGAGCGGCGGGCTGGGCGGGCTGGGCGGCGGCGTGGCGCGCACCGCCTCCGCGGCGGCGGCTGCAGCGGCGGCTGCGGCGGCGTCGTCGGGCGTCGGCGGCTGCGACAGCGGCGACGCGCCCGCCTCGTCGGCGCGCAGCTCGTCCGCGGCGCGCCTCGTCATGGCGCTACTGCTGCACGTGGCCGACCGGTTCGCGCGTGTCTCTGCGTCCACGGAACCGGCCCGCCGCCTCAAAACAGTGCCGTGGCGGGGCGCGGGTGACTCAGTGATTATGACGAACCTGTTCCCCGATTCGGCTGGCGCGCGCGCGCGTGCGCGCCTCGGCGCGGCGAGAGGGGGCGCCCCCGGGGGTGGGGAGGGAGGTTCGCGGCGTCGGCGTCGTCGTCGTCGCGGCCGGAGGCTGCAGCGTCGGGAGAGGCGGCAGGAGCGGTCCGCGCGCCCTCAGCACACAGCGTGCAATGGCGGCGCGGCATACCTGTGCCTGCCTCCGCTCCTCTCTCCCGTCTCTCTCTCTCTCTCTCTCTCGCTCTCCCTCTCCCCTCCGCCGGCCGCAGCGCTGCCGCAGCCTCGGCCTCAGCGCCGCGCTCAGACAAGGACGCCGCAAACAAAGCCAAAAAACCACGCGCGGGAGGAGGAGCCACGTGGGTGCGGTGGACGCCGCCGCCGCGACAGCCGCAGACGTAACGCCGGCAGCCTTTGTATCGGCGCAGCGCCGGACAAAGGGAGAGCCGCGCCGACGACGCCGCCCGTTGACAACCAGCTGACGGACGGCCACCGGCACGTGACACACGCGTCTGGATTCACCGGCACTGCTTTTGCGTTTGGCAACACCAAAGTCCGACCGACACGTGATTTGTGGCCGATACCGAAACTTACGTAATCAAGTTAAAATTTCTGTATATTTACGATACAACAAAAATCACTATAGTCCGTTCACCGAGAGCTGGGACGAAACGTAAACAGTGTCACGTGAGCAACTACGACCGTTTCCAGAGAAAGCATTCACTATTCACGTGATACGAAGGGGTGTTCAAAATCCTTGGCGCACGATTTGCAGCAGGTGGCGTCGGCTGGCTGAAGAGGTGACGTCAGAGGGGACCCTGAGAATTGGGTTACCAGATGTCCGTCTGCAGAAAAGAGGACATTTCTAGATTCATAAAAGAATCTCTCTCTCTCGTATTGACAACTCAAGTATTACTGATGTCCTCTTCTTGTTTCAGCCGAAACCGAAACTTGCGTAATCAGGTATCTTGAATACCAGCAACCAGTCACCTTTTATGTAAAATGTTTTTATTACATTTCTCCCATTACCGGTTTCCATATGCCAAGGAGGTGGTGTGTGGAGGAATTTGTGCATCTGTTATAATTACAAAAACAAAACAAGTAACTAATAGTTCAGTTGTTTCAAGATGCACAAATTCCTCCACACACCACCTGATTATATAAGTTCACCATCTGATGATGATATGCTAGGCATATCGAAACCGCCGCGGTGGAGTAGCCGAGCGGTCTAAAGCGTCTCGCTGCAGAGCGCACGGTTGCGAGTCCTCCCTGGGGCATTGTTGTGTCTGTTTGTCTTTAGGTTAGTTTACCTACGTTTAAGTAGTTTGTAAGCTATGGACTGATGACCACGCAGTATGGTCCGATAGATTTACAAACATATGAACATTTTGCTTATAGAAACCGGTAATGGGAGAAATGTAATGAAAACATTTTACATAAAAGGCGACAGGTTGCTGTTATTCAAAATACCTTACTTCACCACAGTCGCAGTGTTCCGAATCCATAATGGATAAAAGTTTTACTTACGTAATCAAGTTAAAATCTAATATATCAAGCAGAGTGTCCGTATATTTGTACGTGTTGCATACAAATCTACAGTTTTGTTCCAATCTCTATGAAATTTTGTACACGTAAGCTTCAATCCATGAGAACGGTCGAGTTAAGTGTAAGAATCACGTACGATATATAGTTCACGAGATAAGACGTCATAAACAATGAGATGCACGGAAAACTGCTGCCATAGGCGACAATGCTGCTCATTTTCTCCTAAACCACTGCACCGATTTGAACCAAATTTGGTACACATATTCCTTACGTGAGGTAACATCTTCTGTAGGAGTACGAACCACATACGACACATGGTTCAAGAGACATAACTCCATAAGCGACAGGAGTTGCAAGAAACTGCCATAATGCAATGAGACTTTACAAATACACTATATGCGAATGGGAGTACTTAGCGACTTGCAACAAACTTTAAATATAATTTCAAACCTTTATTAAACTTTTTCTCGCTGGCAACCATAGTAAAATGATGAAAGGAATAAAGTTTCTCGCTTACTACTTTTCCGCTGTTTATGGAGTAAAACTACAGCATTCGGTATGACGTTACAATTTATAATTTCTACACTACAAATTGTACCCGCAGGAAATTTTTTAGGCAATGTACACACATATCGTTGAGTGTGCCTCAGAAATTGTAGCACAGTGCGACCTGTAGTTCATGAGGTATGAGCACATTAAACAGTAACGTTCATAGAAAACCGCACTATCACGCACCAAGTAGTAATCTATTACTTCTTTAACACCAATTGTATTCCCAAGAAATTTTACAGACATGCAGCACTCATACAAATGAATACATACCTGAAAAATTATACAATTGTACCACATATAACTGAATAAATATGAGATCGCGCGAATTTTATATGTCATTTGTGTTTTGACTTCTATCTTTTTTCGTTTGAATAATGCGCTTATAATTTTGTACGTTATCCAAGACAGCGTTATTTCTTATATGTTCTCCGATAAAGATAACATATTTTTAGAAAGAAGAAGATGGGAAGAGAGAGAAGGGTAGGAGAAGTACTAACTCCAGGCAGAAATAAGTAAATGAATACCTGGACAACGCCGGGTTTTCAGCTAGTTTCTGTATATCTACGTTACAAGAAAAATCACTATAGTCCGTTCACCGAGTGCTGGGACGAAACGTAAACAGAGTCACGTGAGCGATTACGACCGTTTCCAGAGAAAGCATTCGGTGTTCAGGTGATGCGAAGGGGTGTACAAAATCCTTGGCGAACGCTTTGCAGCTGGTGGCGTCGGCTGGATGCCGAGCTGACGTCATAGCGGACCCTGAGAAACCTGGACAACAATGTAATGAAATAAAGCACGACAGGGAAGATTCAAAGCCAGTTACAATGATGTTAAAAGTACGATGAAATTGAGTTCATTCTGTCAAAACAGATTTGTTTTCATACAGGTTGCTTACCAAACGCTGCATTTATACACATTTTTAATAACATATCATCCCCTCTAATGATAATGGTAAAGGACGGCGAAGCAAGGTTCATTCTGTCAAACGTGAACTGTTTTCATTGAGGTTTATACCAAACTGCTCCTCTCTCTCTCCTCTACAATTTCCACATTTGACTTTCAACTAGAAATACGACACGAAGAACGCACTTGTTACAAACTTCTGCAGTCACTGTTCTTACTGCTTCTTCTTGCAGTTCTTCCGGCATTTTGTACGTTTTGTCTTTCACTGCAACATAGCGTTTGTTTCTGGCCCACACTTACTCGAGGGCGTTTAATTCACAGCGGTACGGAGGAATTATAAGAACAGTTTCCCCTGCATTCTTGGCCATTTCATCTATCGCGTATTCGTTGTGCGGTGTTCTGTAATTTTGAAATATATCTTAAAGTTATTTTTTCAACATACCGTCTTCAAAATCGAGGTGATTTTAGCCACTCTGATATTTCGTGCTTATTGGAATTCGCACTGGGAACTTTTTCTTTTCTACGCTAATGGTACGGCGCTTTATCAACAACAGTAAGTGCAAGCCGAGGAAGAACATCTTAAAACCATTTCTCGAAGGTTCAACTAGTCTTTCAAGCGTCTTTAAAGATGAACTTAAGACATCCTGAAATCTCCGCTGCACAACACGCACTAACGATCTCACACCTGCAGTTGAGACGGCCACGCTGACTGCGCGCCCCTGCCTTGTACACCCCTCGACGGCAGCGCTGTGGTCACGCGGCTTGCTGTGTTTACAGTACGTCTCTCGTTTCCGTGAATGGAGTATAGTATTTACACATTTTTTCTAAGAGCCCCTCCCTCTGCTGTGTGTAAGCGTAATCAGGAGTCCGTAGGAGATGAAATGTGAGAAGACGAAGTTTCGACAAATCGACGGTGCTTTTATAAAGTACTTCCAAATTGGATTATGACATTTTCAACCTAAACAAGAAAAATTAAAGGTAGTTAGACGATAAATAAAATGAACTTGACACCGTGAAGTCTGGGTATTTCGGATCTCGGAATTACGAGTTTCCCATAAATACGAGCATCATGAAACAACAACTGCGGGTACACTCTATATTCATAGAAAAAGGCACCTCATCATTATCAGGGGCGGATCTTGGACGGCCTTCTGGGGGAGGGGGGGGGCGGTGAAAGAATTTTTCATCGTCTGCTACACTCTGGGTTTAGAAGGAAAGTACTTGGGCTCGGACAAACACATATACACCAAAATCGTATGAGAGATAATGTAAAGGTCCCTTATTGCATTAGTGATACTCCCGCATCTGCAAAACTCTGTAGTCGTCCGTTAGAGGCATCTGCGTGTGCCTTGCCACATTGCACTTTGACTTGTCGGTTCGCCAGTAGGGACGGTGCAGTGTGCCTCCCAAGTTGCGTTTTGTGACGTTAGTTGGGTGGTGAAGCGAAAGATGGGGCGCCGATTGGTAATCAATCCTGCTAATGTATTGCGATTGATTGAGATGAAGTTACAAAGAACCCTTCTTTCTGAAGATGGTATTAGTGTAGAAGATGAATCATTCACATGCTTTCTCTTATCAGTTATAGTACAGATATATGAGCATAAGTTAGATACTGTTGTCACACTAACACATAATGATGATAATAGGGATGATAATGACTCACTGCAAGTGGTAGTGCTACGGCAAGTGCGGGAAGAGGCGATGCTAGCAGTGGCAGTGAATACCAACCGTCTTCCGAGAAGAAGGTTAAAGTTGCAACTATCATCACGGCTGTTGATGACAATACGCTAGAGAACATGTACTATTATTAATTCATAAGTTATAGTTAAGATTTCTGCATTAGAAAATGTTCAAATGTTTGTAAATCTATCGGACCAAACTGCGTGGTCATCAGTCCGTAGCTTACAAACTACTCAAACCTAGGTAAACTAACCTACGGACAATCACACACACCCATGCCCCAGGGAGGACTCGAACCTCCACGGCAAGCAACCGCGCGCTCCGCAGCGAGACGCTTTAGACCGCTCGGCTACTCCACCGCAGCTTTCTGCATTATGAATGGCGTCTACTATTACATCTACAGTGCTATCTATAGCATGGTTGCAGAGCTTTGCAGAAAAACGACACCCACCAGCATATTGATGTGTACATAGAGTTCCTGTAACCAAACGTTGATATAGATATGTTTGTTCGAGCCCATGTACTGTCCTTGTCAGCACAAAGACTAGTACCGGCCACCCCTTTTTATCCCACGCTCAATCTAACAAAGTCTCACAGTTTTGAAGACTCAGCGAAGTGATAGCACGCTAGATTCGCATTCTAAAAAAAAAAATGAAAGAGCTTCTGGGAGGGGTGGGGCTAACGACCCTTCGACCCCCCTCCTTGGATGAGCCTATGATCATTGTAACGAAAAGTAAATAGTGAAAAGAATATAAAACGTTTCGGTTGTCAATGTAAATGACTACCGGTATTTACAAACTTTATTTTGAAAAAGTTCATATTTTTCACACAAGTATTCTTCTCAAGGTCAATTTTCTTCTTTTTTCAAACGTAAATTTCGATAGTTCGAAGTGATCACGGTCCCGTTCATTTCGAATTAACGAGACTACTGTATAGCTGCCACAATTCCACAGTCCTACATACATTTTTGTAGGAAGATAATCTTTAGGTATGCAACGGGCGTAGACACATGCCAAATTGACATTACGAAATGCGAGAGCCTCAACACGACCACCGCAATACATACAAAACATGCAAAAAGTAACCATTTGTTAGCTTCCATAAATAGCCTTTACGATTTTGTTCTTGAGAAGAATAAGCTAAATAAAATGAATCGCAATATCCAACGGTAAACAGTCATGACTTAAAACTTCATATAAGGTTAAACAAAAACTTACTCATTACTTGAAGAAGGAGGCAAAATATCCTGGGAATTCTCGATATCCATTTCTTCTTCTCCGGACGTATAAAGACGGTAACTTTTGGTCCACAGTCGTAATTTCCTCTACATTTCGGCACAGAACAGCGAAACGGCATTTTTTCAGTAAAAAAGAGATCACACAATGTTCTCACACACACACAAATCGCCCAGCGTAGCGATCACACACCAATTTACGTAATAAATACACTCCTGAACGAAAGAATGCACTATAAACAGCGTACACTGCTAATGTTTGCAATCTTTCAGGGGACTCTAAGCCTCTCACCGCCGCCATGTTGTGACGTCGTGCGCAGGCTTTCTTCTATAGGGGGTGCTGCCTGTACACGTATTTCACAATATCCTTGATTTAGCAGCCATCAACGCATGGATCAGTTTCAAGCTAGTGACAGGGATCAAAATAAGTAGGAGGAATTTCATCCTAAATCTAGCAGAAGAATTACGTAGACCCTATACGGGAACCATAAATCAGGAAAGGATGCCAAGGGAAGGAAAAGAAAACTAAGAAAAGGAAGATGGCGATGAAGACAGAGAAGAAGCGGAAATTGCTGCGAAAGTAAGAAAGCTATGCCAAACCAGGAAATGCAGAAACAAGACAAATGAAGTGAGCAGTAAATGCAAGAGATATATTTTTGGGCCGTGTACATATAAAGTAATAAAGACAGTAGTTTGTAATGCTTGTAAGTAGGGTTAGGTACTATACATGGTCATATTTTATGATTGGTGTTTCTCTTAACATATTCATGGGTACTTAGTTTCTCCAGTAAGATTAATATCTATTAGTTTTAAAACTCTGAAATACATTTAGTATGGGTACAGATAAATATTGTGAACTATGTTCATAATATTAGTAATATTATGTTCCCATTGTTGTTGTAAAATACAATGATACTGTTATTACACGTAATTAAAGTGATAAATTGTTATCAAGGTCATTAATATTTACATTAAACACCACAGCATGTAATTACAAAGAAAGTGGTCACTTTGACCACGTCGGCGGTTCTAAGTATAGTACTAGTTCCGGCTGTTTTAGTGTTGAATTATTAAAAAAGAATAAATTTAAAAAAGAATAAAAATAATTAATTATAATAAGTGTCAAAATAAGTCATAGATAAATAAATTCAATGGGCTTTATATTTAAAAAAATCGCTCCCCAGAACCAAATTCTGGCTGCGCCACTGTAACTTATACTTCTTCAATGCAATAACAAAAATACTTCTTGAGTTTGTAACGCAGTGACTTAGTGAAGCAGTTAAAAGACACGATACAGCAAGCCAGTCCTCACGACAAGAAAGAGAACCTTTTGAATGAAACCCCTCAAATCTGATCACGGATTAGTAATAAAAATTAAATTCCTATTAAGGGATAGCAGTCATCAAGAAACTGTTTGTTTCACCTTGTCTGCATGAAAATACCATCATACTTCAATAAGAACATGATAATTCCAACTCCAGAGAAACTTAGTGCAAGCAGTTAAAAAATTACAGAACGATCATATTAATAAGTCATCGTCGCACAATAGTAACACGAATTACTGACACAGGAACGGAAAAAAAACCAAAACAAAACAAAAAAAGGTAAAATCCGACCTCGGGGAACATAAGTTTGGATTTGGAGAAAAGTAGAAACATTTGAGAAAATGTATTAAGACTTATCTTAGAATAGAGGTTAATGATACACAACTGGCTTTGCTAACTTTTGTTCATTCGCAGAAAGCTTTTGATAATGTTGTCTCGAATACACGTTTTTCAACTTTGAAGTTAGCAGGTGTAAAACAAAGGGTTGTATACAACTTGTACAAAATCTAGACAGTAATTCATGAGTCTAAGGGCATGAAAGGAACGCATTGTTTGGGACAGCAGTAAGACAGGGTTGTAACTTTTCAGCAATGCTATTAAATCTGTATAATTAGCAATCTGTGAAGGAATGCAAGGAGAAATTTGGAGTAGCAATTACAGTTCTGGCGGAAGAAATAAACTCTTTGCGGTTTGCCGAAGACAATGTAATTCTGTCAGAGACAGCAAAGGAACTGGAAGAGCAATTTAACGGCATGGGCAATGTCCAGAAAAAAAGGTTATAACATGAACTTAACGAGAGCAAAACAAGAGTAATGGAATGTAGTGTAATAAAATCAGGCGATGCCGAAGGAATTAGATTAGGTAACGACAGAATAAAAGTCGTAGACGAGTCGTAGCAAAATAGCTTCCGATGGCCGAAGTAAAGAAGATATAAAATGCAGAATGGCTTTGGGTAGAAAAGCATTTGAGAAGAACGAAATCTATCTCTTCTGTGAAATTCCACATAATACATCCAAGCCGATATATTTATTCAAATATCTGACAGCTCACTTAATCTTCTAACGCCCAACTAATATGACCCAACGATAAAATTCCTCTCGCACACACTCAAAGAATATAATAAAACATACAAAAGATAAAAATCTGAAATTATTATAGTTCCTGCTGTCGTGATAATTGTTCTCAGTTAACAGTAATGTGCGAAAGTACTATTCGGGTGGCATAGTTTCTCAAACTTGTTTTCTGGATTGATTGTATAGTTAATAAAAGTTCAAATATTTGTAAACGTAAGGGAACAGACTGCTGAGGTCATCGGATCCTAGACTTAAAAAGCTAGTTGAACTTAGGTCAGGACAACACAAACACTTATGCACGAGGGAGGACTCGAACCTCCGAAGAAAGCGGCTGCACAGTCTGTCTCACTTTCGTCTTAGACCGCGCGTTCCTGATAGTAAATAATTAGAATAAGACTGCTGACGTGAGTTGACAGATCAATGTAGCATTAATTCAAGACAATCGTAATAACGAAATGCAAATTACTTAGTGAACAATTAGTGTACAGTGACGTTAACCCTGGTTGGAGTTAGATTAATCGTAATACTGTTCTGTATTGGAATACAGCGAAGCATAATAGTGCCCCTGTATGTATTCTCAAATTAGTTGTCAGCCAAATTAATATCTTCTGTTACGCTTGATATTCCTATCTAGCTGCAAGTGTGTTCGTGTAATCGATAGCTTACTGAACAGTATTAAAATCAGTGAAGGTGAGACAACAGAGAATGATGAAATTTATCACTAAACGCATAATGAAGTAAATCCAACTTTGACTCTATAATTTGGCTGTAAAGTACTCGCTGCGAGAGAATATTATGTGATAGTAATGCAGTTGCCATTTGTTTTGACACTCATTTGTTAAATTCATAGTTATCACTGTATATACACTTCGACTCAGGTCTCAGTACTAATTTTCTTACACGAAGTAAACAAAGATGCAGTTGGGTTTGAATTCACAAATGTACCTATTTTCTCGCGTAGCCCTAAGACCGTAGAAACTACCACAACGGTCACAAAAGTAGAGTAGATGCCACATACAACCACCTGACTGTTGGCAAGCATTACTCGGAAATAAGCAACAGTTTTAAAAGTTTTTGAAGTAATAATACTTAAACGTGAAATTTAATGTTATTCATTTTGTCGAAAAGTTCAGTATAATCAAAAGCACAGTTGGACATCACCACTGTTTTGTCAATAATCACTTGTTGTAGTCGTAGAGATGTTGGTACCACTAATGATGGCATACCTTCGACTATAGGTATTAAAAACAACTCCTCTTTTGATAAATTATCAAACTTTTCCCAAAATAGCTTTACACACGCTTCTCCACAAAGGTCTCCTAATTGAACCAACTCGATCAACGTTTGTCTCTCTTTGAGTATGGTACGTAACACTTTTACACAGATATACTTTTCCCTACTAAGCCGAAGTTTCCAGGAATTTAAAGGTAATATATATAGGTAGGCCTAAAGTACGAACAGTACACTAAATCAAAAAAAAATATATATATATCAATCTATATATTTCCAAATATTAGATGTTAATACACACAAATGACACGATAACTAAAAGCAATTAAAAGAAGGAAAGCAAATAAAGTATACACAATATCGAGACTCTCTACTAGATATTAACTGATGAAACACTGTCACAATAATACCAAAGGAGGTCCAAATTTTGTCCGTCTCAGCTGAATGACTAAGAAAAAGTAAACAAGGACAGAAAGAGTGAACATTCCCCTCCAGACGAACTTAATTGATGCAGTCATCGATCAAAGTAAATTTTACATTCAGATAATAAGAATATATAGCATAATTCAAAAGAAAATTTAGTAATTCTCAGACAAGGATCTTTTTGGTATTGGGAAAGGTAAAGAGACCACGTGACATTGCACCTTTTGGAACGAAGACGTTCCATAAATCACGTTGACATAACTTGTTGAGTTAGAAAAACGCGTTGGTCGATATAAAATGGTGCAACATGTTTGAACGTCTCAGAAAAATGATCATAAAGTGAAGGAAAATTAGAGTGACACAGAATACGAACAAGAAGTACGAGAGAATGATAACAATAGAAGACCAAGAATTACGTGCTGGATTGTAATGAGCTGACAAACGTAATGAGATATGTCTAATACGTATTAATTTTGACAACATTGTCAGAGGAGAAAAACAGCGATCTATTTGGTATGATCAATATTACAAAAAACAGTCTTGATCGCAGAAATCAACAGTTTCTATTAACCGGTTTCGACCTGATGTAGGTCATCTTCGGAATTATAAATAGCCCATGTGGCCAGTGCTGCACTCGGCTGGGCTGGGCTGTTCTGGGCTGTTCTGCTGCCAACAGGTAACTGTTCACACAACAGCCCAGGACAGCCCAGCCCAGCCGAGTGCAGCACTGGCCACATGGGCTATTTATAATTCCGAAGATGACCTACATCAGGTCGAAACCGATTAATAGAAACTGTTGATTTCTGCGATCAAGACTGTTTTTTGTAATATTGTCTAATACGTTTTGGACGACCTTTTGCCCGGCGCAAAGTAGAAGCTAGACGTGGCATACACTCTACAAGCCCCTGCACGAATATTGGCCCATACTGCCTGTACAGCTGTCGATAATTACGAAAGGATTTTGGCCACTATAACAGTCATGCAAACTGAAGAGGTTGCTATTTGAAGAGGTGTAACACAGCGATGTTGCACGTCACCAACTCCTTTACATATGTCTATGTTGAACAGCTAATCAATAAGGCCTTGGAGAAAGGAAAATGACTTATACTGGTAGGATAAAGAATTAAAACTATCAAGTATACAAATGACATGACTGTACTAGCAGAAACGGAAGAAGAGCTTCAGGTAATGCTGGAGAATATTGTAAGATCGGGGAAAGAATTCGGAATGCAACCGAACATTGGTAAGAACAAAGTGATGAAGTCGTAAAAGAAGACAACACGATCAAGTCATACCTAGACGGAAGAAAGCTACGGAAAGTTCAGTCATTCCAGTATTTGGGAAGCTTCATAAGTTGTATAGAGGAAGTGAGACGCAGAATCTCCATGAAAAAGAAAGCGTTACGCAAGATTTGATGGCAGCCAGAAGCATCTCCATTAACCTGAGGAAGAAGTCGCACTATTTTGTGTGGAGCGTGGTGTCTTATGGTTCTGAAACGTGGACAGTCAGAGAGAACAAAATTATATAGAAAGTTTTGAAAAGTGGCTACGGAGAAGAATAGGTAAAGTGATGTCGACCCGACAGGATGCGAAATGTGGAAGTGTTGAGCGCGATGAGAAAGGAAAGGAACTTCATGAGGATGATACAGAAGAGGAAAACGTCTTGAGTGAGACATACAGGATGCTGGAAATTCCCGTTACAACATTCTAGGACTTCTAGAGGATAGTGAGTTCATGATATTTTGCAGAGTGGTCTGCGGCGTGCCAGTCACGGTCTGCACGGCCGCTGCGGTCGGGGGTTCGAATCCCCCCCTCGGGGCCGGCCGCGGTAGCCGAGGGGATTGAGGCGCTCCAGTCACGGTCTGCACGGCCACTACGGTCGGGGGTTCGAATCCCCCCTCGCGCATGGATATTTGTGCCGTCCCTAATGTTAGCTAGTTCATAAGTAGTTTGTAAGTTTAGGAACTGATGACCCCGTAGTTAAGTTCCATAAGCTATACAAACATTTGACCATTTTGACCCCCCTCGGGCATGGATGTTTGTGCCGTCTTTAGTATAAGCTAGTACGTAAGTAGTTTGTAAGTTCAGGGACTGATGACCCCGTAGTTAAGTCCCACAGACTGTACAAACATTTGAACATGATATTTTGAATAGGAATCCTTGTCCGGAAACGTATCGTTTGCGTTCCACGACGGTTTCAATTCAGATGATTATCTTATCCACTCCTACTTGAGGAATGTAATTAGGCGTGACCCAGAACAAATGTTGCAATCAATTTGAAAAGTACATGCTTCGGAGGTACAATGTGTGTAACGACGTTGGTGGTCGCCACATCGAGCCGCTGTTGTAATGCATCGGTACGTTGCGGCTGGTGCCGTAGATGCTGCGTTCTTGTTGTTGTTGACTAATGTAAGCCATAAGGTGTAAATTGTAATGAAAATGGGTAAGTAATAACGGAACGATTCAATATTCTTTTCAAAGTAACTGTAACAATTATACTGGTTCACGTCTAATTACATTCCTCAAGTAGGGGTGGATGAGATAATCAGCTGAATTAAAACCGCCGAGAAACGGAAACGATACGTTTCCGACCGTGGATTCCTATTCAAATTATTATGTACTCACTACCGTCTACAAGTCCTAGAAGTTTATAACGGGAATTTCCGAGCGGCCTGTATATCAGACAGGGTCTACTGCAGAGGATAACAGAGGGAAAAATGGAAGGCAAAAGAGGGAGACGAAGATTTGAAGCGTTAACCGATATGAAGAAAGGAAGGACTTAGAAGCAAAAAGGGGAGTGCCAAGGTCGGAGAAACATGGAAGACGGTCAGTTGATACTTCTCTGAGGACAGATTTAGCGAAAGAAGAAGATTCCTGTCAATGATCGGTTTAGAGAACCGAGTCCATTCCATGTAAAAATAGCCCACATAATTCCGGTGCCACCAGCAGCTTCCACAGTGCTCTGCTGACAATCTGGGTAGATGGATTCTTGTGGTCTGAGCCACTCTTGAACTCATCTGACCATCTCACGGTTTTCTGATTTGTTCTCCTACATTTGAAGACATAGTACGAAAGTTCACCGTCATTGGGGTATCAGTGTACTGTAATTCCGCCAGTTCCACGCGATGGATAGATTTGCTTGGGATGAGGTTAGCCCGGCAAGAGCGCCGGTTTCCGTGCAAGTGTTACTCCGTGCAAATGTCACTCCGTTCAAGTGTTCCAACCGCCCTGGAATGTTAGACGACACAGGAGTAGAGCGGTGTGTGCTGTACAGCAGAGGGGTCGCGAAACGAACTGCAGTCCATCGCGACTACTTGGACCCTTGTTAGGAAGAATGTGTGGCGCTGTATTATCCCAGTACGTGTTTCAAAATGAAATAGCCATCACATTTCAACATGAACATGAGTAGAACGCTCTTTAAAGAAATTAAGCTGATCGTTACGGCGCACTGAGTTCACAGTGCACTAGTTTAGCGCAACTGGCAATTGCACTGCTGTAGCCACAGCACTGACGTTACAATACACAACGTGCTTGGCGACCAGCTGTTGTTTTTTTTCGTGGCTCTGTAGTAAGTTAGAGTTACTTTCATTGTGCAAAACACTGCACGTTGAATGTGTCAATTTTTTAATTCTGTTTTAATGTGTTTGTAAACCTATTGGAGCAAAATGCTATGGTCAGTGCCTAGACTTACAGACTTCTTTAACTTACACTAAGGACAACACATACACCTATGCCCAAGGGAGGACTCGAACCTTCGGTGGCAACAGCCGCCTAGTTTGTGGCATGACGCCTTAGACCACGCAGCCATTCCGCTCGGCCCATTTTGTTTTCCTAGTCATATAGAAAACAGGACATACGTCGAGATGCTCGTTGAGCACAGTATTACATGGGTAAGAATTTTCGTGAGAAATGTTTTTCGCGAGTAAGTAGTTCCTTTCCTGATTTATTTAATTTCTGATCACTTTTCATTTGTTTCAGAAGAAGAAGGTACATAGTTTCCATGTAAGTGTCACGTAGGATACATACTGGCTTATTTATAAGTTATCATAAACTCAATGAGTTGCAGATGTGCTGTAAAGCAGAATTAAAAAAAAAAAAAAAAAAAATCTCTTTGCTGCCTAGTCTATGTATACAGGGTATATCAGAAAGGATGGCGAAAACTTACACGGTTGAAACTACACGATAATAAACATGACTCCACAAACAAGCTGTTTGAGAGATTATTATGAATGTATGGATCCAAGCCGCCACTGACGTCATTGTAACCATCGTCCTAGTTAGTACATATTAATTTGAAATTTAGACTTAATAATAATAATTTCGTGCGGCTCATTGGCCTGGTACAAGTCTTTCAATTGGACGCCACTTCGGCGACTTGCGTGTCCCTAGCCTACCCCAGTTATCCAACCGGGGAAAGGGGACCTACAGCTTAACGTGGAAGCCGAACCACGTGTCATTTCGGGCGACTCCTCACATCGTTGTAGACGGGAAGGTGGAGTAGCCGAGCGGTCTAAGGCGCCTCGTTGCGGAGCGCGCAGTTGCTCGCCGTCGAAGGTTCGAGTCCTCCCTGGGGCATGGGTGAGTGTGTTGCCCTTAGGTTAGTTTACCTTAGTTTAAGTACTTGTAAGATACGGACTGATGACCACGCAGTTTCGTTAGATAGATTTACAAAGATTTTAACATTTGATGGGAAGGATGGTTTAAAACGCTGACTTAAAAAATCCGAAGACCGACCGGGTTTCGAACCCGCAACCATTCGGTTTCTAGTCTAGCGCTTTCTCTCAAGACCACCGGGTGCGGGCCTGACATTTCATTATTAAGATTTACGTTACATTTACTTTACATTCCACTGACAATTGTAAACATTGTCTTCGTACAAATTGATTTGACATTTAAACTTCACTTAGGTTTGACATCGCATTTAGTTCGCATTTCACGTATGGGTTATCTGATAAAGGATGTGTTCGGAGGGTCTTCCTTGCATCTGGATGTTCGTCTCTGCAGTGAATTTCGAATTCTTTCGAGAATGTCCGGATTATTTCGGAATTCTTGACAAGCGTGTACAACTCTCTTCTCCATTTCTTCAACCGTGTTAACGGGTGTGTTGTATACTTCGCTTTTGAGGCGACCCCAAACACAAAAATCCAAAGTATTTATATCAGGTGATCTTGGAGGCCGACGTACAAGTCGGGCTCGACCTATCCATCTTTGGCCGTATCTGTGCGTTAGATAACGTCTCGCAGCAGCAGCAAAATGTGCCGGCGCTGTACCACAGCCACGCGGAAGTATCCGAGAGGTCTGGAGCGCCACGTTACGGATCACGCTGCCTCCCGCGTCGGAAGTTCGAATCCTCCCTCGGGCATGGATGTGTGTATTGTCCTTAGGTTAGTTTAACGTAGTTTGTAAGACTAGGGTCTGATTACCAACGTAGTTTGTTCCCATAGAATTACAAACATTTGAACGTTTTTGAGCTGTACCAGATACTCTGATGTTGCTGAAGAGGTACATCTCAATAGTAAAGTCCTAAACTTCAAATTAATGTGTACTAACTAGGACGATGTTTACAATGACGTCAGTGGCGGCTTGAAACCATACATTCGTAATCATCTCACAAACGGCTAGTTTGCGGACCCAGGTTTACGGGGAAATTTTTGTGTCTATCATCGTGTACTTTCAACCGTGTAAGTTTGCACCATCCTTTTTGATAAACGCTGTATACATGAATAAGCCGTATGCCGGTGCACATCTTCGGAACATTAATTTTTTCGGAAAAAAAGCTACACGTATATGTACAAAGGTTCGCCATCAACGCCCTATACTGTTCCTACACTATCTTTTGATAAAAGTAGAAATGCTAGAATGCCATCACTCTCATACAAGGTTCGTATACTGTGCTTTGAATGAAAGTACAAATGCTACAGTCAGTGAAATGGATGTTCTTACGATAGATGGGTCTTGGACAAGATTAAGACAATTCAAAGGACCAAGTACTTTTTAATCAGAATATAGTCGTTTGTTATGACTGCTCTAAACAAACAGTGCAAAGGCCTTGTTAACACTAGAGTGTTCGCACGGGCTAAATTTGAAGCCCAGCGCGTGAAACGGTCGATTATTTCCAACGATTGGTGCACAACAATGCCGTTGTTTCGTGTATTTCTCAGGTATGAATCACACTCCCCGCTAGTGGCTTGCTGACCAGTGTTGCCAGACGTAGGGAATTTTCCCTACACGTAGATACTTTTAAGCATTAAAATAATGTAGGGAATTTTCATCCAAAAGTCCCCAACGCGTAGGTACTTTGGTAAAATTTTACAATCGCTGACACAGGCCAAGCGGGTAATGTTGTCAACAGAACAGTTATCAGCACGCGGGAATGAAGCCGACCAACTGTGGCAAAGTTTGAAGTAGCCAATGATAGTTTAGACTTCATAGTTGTTTTCTGTTCGTAGTAAACAATATTAATTTGAAAATTTAGTTTCAGACACGTTAAAATTGATGCGAATTATGATGATTTCAATGTATATCAGTGGAGTGAAGAGTCGGTTTTGAAATAGTGTTAGAAAATGTCGGCACAAGAAAAATTCATTATTTCCATGAACGAAAGACGTTTTATTACCTTGACTAGATTGTTATTTACTTACGTCAGGACGATATACTAGTCAGAAGATTCTGACAAGAAAAAGCTAAAACATTTGCGACAACGTTATAATGAACAAAGCGCTAGATATTCGTTGTCAACATAGTATTAGTCTTTGAAAATCGAATCATGTAGAATGACGAACTTCCTTTTTTGTGCTAACTGTGAACTAAATAATTACTGCTGTTCCTACTCTATGGTTGGTTGTGTCTCGCTGTATCCTTGTGCGGTCAATAAGTCAGTTATACACGTGTAAGGCGCCGTTCACACTACGGCGATATATCCTAAGTGATTTATCGTAGCGATATACGATACGCGACAGGCATGGACAGATACGTGAAATCAAGGTATATAGAAAAAATCTAGAGTGAGGCAATAAAAAGGGTTCACACTATATCGTAAGCGATATATCGCTTTTCGTACCGCTTGCCGGTCTCCTGAGCGATTAGTCGCGAGCGATATTTCGAGCTGTAAACATGGCGGGAAGAAGAGAAGACAATTCTGTGCTTTCTTTCATAAATTTAGTTAAAGGTCATCAGTGCCTCTGGAACTATTCCATTGGCGCTTACAGTAAGGCAGATGTGACGAGTGCCGCATGGAGGGAAATTGCAGCAGAAATGAAAGACACACCAACGAGAGAATGTGGAATCTAGTGTTTCAGCTGGGTCCAGACCTTCTTTGTGGAATTCGTCATCCCATCATGACACCTTGCAAACTCGGGCTCATATGAGTAATAGTGCATCGACTTTCGGACTCAATCAGAATGCCACACTGCCGCAAGAAAGTGGAACTAATTGGTTCAATTTGTGAAAAGTGATAAAAGTAAATCTACTGAGTTATGTTAACACTTCTGTTTATTTTCTTATACAGTTACGTTTAGTAATCCTGGTACAATTTGTAAAACATTATGACAATAAAACTTCAATTATATTAATATTGTTGTTTACATTCATGTCTACATACCTTAACGTAATCAGAAGTTTTTCATCGGGAGAAATTGCTTTCCTGCAGCGTGTATCCATTTTTTTCCCCCAAGGGTTGACGACACAAGGTGTTTCAGAAAATGAAAGTTTCCAGGGTACATTCGATAAAACTCCCTGATTTTTGATTCATGTTGAGCCAGCTCTCGAGAAACAACAGGCGAGCTATAGTGGACGTTGGTTACATTGTAGGGATGTACCCAGTATTTCCTTTTTCTTCTCATCTTACGCCTGAACCAGTAAGCCACAAAAACGTCTTCCTCACTTGAGCTCATATCTGTAACTGAAGCAGTAAAAACTGTGTTCCCACCACATTTTTACCGCACACGTCGCGCCATTTATCGCCTGCTGTTGTAAACCTTGCTAGCAACATATCGTCGCGATGTATCGCTTACGATAAATCGCTTACGATATATCGCCGTAGTGTAAACGGCGCCTAACAGTGCACTTGGAATTAGCGGCATTTTTGGGGAAACTAATTAATGCTGTTTCTCTCTATGGTTGACAGGTTCTTGATTTACCCTTGTCCGATCGATAAATCAGTAATCCTCTTGTAACAGAGCACTTGGAATTGGCGGCATAATGTACAGTTGACTCAATCAATGAGTAACGATCAGTCACTGGAAAAACATATCTAGCCCTTAACCCGAAACATCGGTCTCTCAGACCCCTCGTTTATTTTAAAGGTCGAGTGTGGCAGCACTGCAAAAAAGCGCGGCTCCCCCTTCCCAGTACCTTCGTCGCAATACTTGCCGCGTGTAAAGCAACAGTCAAAAATCAGTTTTGCTTCATCACTGAAGAGATACAGAGTATTGTTTAGAGGAGTGCGCCAAGTTGTGTGCCTGAGATACCGCATGTTTCGTATTACGTACAAGAATTTGGTGGGTCCAATAGACCGAATGTTTCTAATTATGACATAGTCTGATTTCAGTGGTTGTTATTTTGTAGCATTTTCTTCTTTGCGTGAATGTAAGTTATATTTCAGGTATAATATGAATCGAATTTCTAAAAAGAGGGACATATCTGCAGCTAATCCGATTTGGAAGCTTGGGTGCAAGCGCAATTACGGGATTTAGATGAAGAGGGAAATGTCAACGATGATGACACATTTGATGATTCTGATGATGATCCAGATTTCGTGATAGCCGGCCGCGGTGGCCGAGGTGACTGAGGCGCTCCAGTCACGGTCAGCACGGCCACTACGGTCGGGGGTTCGAATCCCCCCTCGGGCATGGATATTTGTGCCGTCCTAGTTCGTAAGTAGTTCATAAGTAGTTTGTATGTTTAGGGACTGATGACCCCATAGTTAAGTCCCATAAGCTTTAAAAAAAAATTTCGTGATAGGTGATGGCCACCATGAAACAGAGAGTGATACTAGTGAAGAAAATGATTTATTGGAAGAAGAGGCTGGAGTGGTCTGTACATCAGACAATACCGCACAGGAAACACAGTTCTTTTATGGTAAAAATAATTTCAATTGGGAACGTTCTGAGCCTGTTAGGACAAGAAGAACACCCGTGCACAACATTCTGAAAGCAGGAATGCCTGGACTAACAGCCGAAAGTAGAAGTTTGGGACAAAATCCTACTAAATGTCAAATATGGAAGAATTTATTTGATGATGACATGATAGATGAAATAGTTTTACATACAAACGTGAAACTGAATACTATACGGGCAAAGTTGCAGACAACAACTGATCCATCCAATTACAGAAATACTGACAACACTGAGATCAAAGCTTTCATAGGTCTTCTAAAGATGACATCAGTATTCAAATCGACTCATGGAGATATGTTTTCTCGTTTCGAAAAAGACCTGATCGGACGTCCTATATCTGTGGTGACAATGTCGGCAAAGCGCTTTGAAATACTTCTAAGCAGCCTGAGATTTGACGATGTGACTACCAGGGAGGAAAGAAAAAAGTCAGATCGCACTTACTTGTGATATTTCATGTTTATTTTATATAATGTAAACAAGAAAGTGTTAATATCGACTAGAAAGTATTAAATTTACTTAGAATATGAATTAACTGACTCTTTACTTAATTTCTGTTAACTAATGTGGAGTTCAGTGACATAATAACATTAGGTGGTCTGAGAGACCGCATGTTTCTAGTTACGCACATTTCAGAGATGTTTCGGGTTAAGGGCTAGCAAGTGAAGCATGATGCCAAACATTTATTTTAAAGTTTATCAAAATTGTGCACTCCAGTGTTAATCTAGACGACCCGTATCTCAAACCGCTTCTAGGCAGCTCGTTACGGGGGAGAGTCCCGGACGTAAACAGTGGTACGGAGTGGGAGCTGTGCTATAAGTGCGGCAGCTGAACGCCGGAGAGAATCGCAGTCGTGCGGCAGTTTGGCAGGGGGCGCAAGAAGTCCCGAAACCGCCGCGGGATGGGCCGGGACAGACCGGTCATTAGGTGCTGTAACTGCGGTAATGGCGGCTGGCGGCGGCCGGCAGGTGCCGAGTCCGTAATGCCCCCCGGAATGCGGCCTTGGGCCTCGGGGTAGGTTTTCCTCCACCCCCACCTCCTGCGCTGACGTAGCAGGTAGGAACCCTGGCCGTTCACAGGTGCGGCAGCCAGCTGGTCGCCCCGCAGCCTGCTTCTCGCCCTGGCTAGCGGGTCCTCACAATAGGGTCAACCTGCCGCTTGTTATCGTATATCTCTGCTGAGAGGGGCAACAAAACTGTACACAAGTTCATCTCCAAAGGATGGTGTAAAACATGAATTTTTCCTCAATACACTGTTCAACATGTGACAGTGGTAAAACCAGATTGATTACTGGAAGATTTGATACTGAAACACTGATCTAGACTCCGTTTACCGGAACAAGAGACAGTCTGTAAACACGCCGAGGCGCGTGACCAGAGGTGGACAAAATGAAATGGGGGAGCTTGCTTAGTGTCCAAGAATCCGTTTCAGGTGTTATTTATTTAACTTGTTAAGGTTAAGGCTTTCAGTTCCTCTCTCATACCTAATCAAGCGTTCTGCATGTTTTACATCTAACATATAAAGCAGAGTGTCCGTATGTTTGTACGTGTTGCATGCAAATCTACAGTTTTGTTGCAATCTTTATGAAATTTTGTACACGTAAGCTTCAATCCATGAGGACGGTCGCCGTAAGTGTAAGAATCACATACGATTCATAGTGCACGAGATACGACGTCATAAACAATGAGATGCGCGAAAAACTGCTGCATTTTGCGACAATGCTGCTCATTTTCTCCTAAACCATTGGGCCGATTTCAACCAAATTTGGTACACACATTTCTTACCGTGAGGTAACAATTGCTGCATGGTTAAGAATCACATACGGCACTTGGTTCAAAAGATATTACGTCATAACCAATAGAAATAGCAAAAAATGCCATATAATGCGGCGAGACTTTCGAAATACACTTATGAAAATGAGAGTACTTAGCGACTTCAACAAACTTTAAACATAATTTCAAACCTTTATTAAACTTTTTCTTGCTGGTAACCATAGTAGAATGTAGGAAAAAAGTTTCACGCTTACTAATTTTCCGCTGTTTATGGAGTAAAACTACGGCTCTCGCTATGACTTTACAATTTATAATTTAAACACTACAAATTGTAGCGACAGGAAATTTTACAGACACTATACACATATATAGTTGAATGTAGCTTCTAAATTGTATCACATTCCGACACGTAGTTCATGAGATATGAGCACATAAAAACAGTAACGTTCATGGGAAACCGCTCCATCACGCACAACGTTTTAATCTATTACTTCTTTACTACTAATTGTATTCCCAAGAGATTTTACAGACATACAGCCCTTATACAAATGAAAATATACCTGAAAAATGGAAGGAATAAATAAATACCCGGGCAACGCCGTGTTTTCAGCTAGTTTCCAATATTACAAACGTTATACTAACTACAGTAGGTAATAAAAAGTTTATATTAGTTTTGATAAATACCAAACATGTCAGGTATTACATTATTGGGCCGTATGAATAAAAAAGAGCACATGCTCCCGAGAAGATTCTCAGAGCAAAAGAACGTTCTCTGAGTAAGTTCTGTTTCGTATGAATACGAACTTCGAGCATATGCTCTGAGTAGGAAGTTCATTCTCGCTACCTCCCCTCCTTCTCCGTGTGTATGTCCAGCACAGATCACGCGTTCAATCGTGCATTTCTTATAGCCCAGTCAGGAAAATTATGAAGTGTACAAATATGGAGTAGGCATCTACATGTTCTGGAAGAACTGTACTATGTTTAGATATTAGTTTGTTGTGAAGCAGAAGATTATAAGACTAAATGTGTACTTTTTACGAAAATGTATTCTTCTGACGATACAAAACTTTTGTCACGGGAGAAACTTTTTTGTTATTGAAATTGGGTTAGTACAATTTGCGAACGAAATTTTAAGAATTCATCACATATTCATCTGTTTCAACGTGGAATGCTTTCGGAGCTTTCTAACATGAGAGACCTGTTGTTAAATATGACACCCAATGGTCTGCTCATAAGCGTTAGGCTACGCTATTTTGTTACAAGAAACAGGCTGCTGGGTATGGAATTAATTCAGTTATTAATTGTCCTGTCGTGTCTACTTACTTCTAACATAACAGAAGTTACGATTATGAAATCAGATAACGCATCTTAAATATGCCAAACGGTTTGGGTAGAAACAATACTTCGGTATGCCTACCTGATAGTGCAGCAATATTTATTTTGTGATAGAAACTGAGAAATCCTGGGATGCACTTTATTTGGAACTAACATCATAAGGCCTTACTAATAGACCCTACTTAAAGACACAGATTATTTTGTTATGTAGGTGTTTACACCTGTAAACATACATTCCAAACAAATGGGTAAAACACGCAGCTCAATCCACTTACATCACTCTCGTCACTATATAAAATGCTTGAAGTGTCATACGATTTTTCTGAAGGAAGCTACTCGTCCACAAAATGTTTTATTGCATTAACTTTTTAGATCCCCGCGTATTTCTTAAAGACTACGTATAAAGGAACTTGTTTTTGCCTGCTAAGTAACACAAATGTTGTCATTTTTATTATAAACCACAGTAAAATATAACATTAACAGAAGTTACTCAGCACGAAGTATGCTGGAGAGCTCGCTTCGGAAATCGGAGAATGTTCTCCGGTCGTGAGAAACTTCTCTGGTTTTATTCATATGAAATTGGAGAAAGTTCTCTGCTGCGAGCAACTTCCCCTACCTTGTTACTCAAGCTGAGGACTTAACTAGGCTGAAGCATATTCTCCGACTCCCTTTATTCATGCGAACCTCAGTATGTTCTCTGGAATTCAGAGTATAAAGTAGATACCCCGTTTTATTCATACCGCCTATTAGTCGACATTTAGCCGTGGGCTACCCGTGACTGTATCTTATATGTTAGGGATGTATTATGATAATAATAAGCCGTCTTCAGTCACAATGAAAGAACACACTTGCTACCAATAGACACCAAAACCACAAAATATTCCAGTATTCCTCACATTGGAAATGCTTCTTATAAAATTGCCAATCAGTTAAAAAATATGGCTGCAGCCTCGTTGGTCCCCCCCCCCTTTCTCCCTCGATTCACCACTGCGTTAGTTCTTACAGTTGTTTACAAATTATCAGTTTTGATGGTGTAATGATACTCATTGTGTGGTATTAATCATCATCATTATTAGAGACTGATTATGCCTTTCAGCGTTCATTCTGGAGCATAGTACCTCTAATAAAATTCCTCCATGATCCCCTATTCAATGCTAACATTGATGCCCCGTCTGATGTTATGCCTTTTACTTCAAAATCATTCTGCACCGAATCTAAGTACTTTCTTCTTGGTCTACCTCGACTCTTCTTACCCTCTGCTGCTGAGCTCATGAGTCTCTTAGGCAACCTTGCTTCTCCCATGCGTGTAACATGACCCCATCATCTCAGTCTGTTCGCTCTAACTGCTTCATCTATGGTGTTCATACCCAGTTTTTCCTTGATTTCCTCATTATGGACACCCTCCTGCCATTGTTCCCATCTATTAGTGCCTGCAATCATTCTTGCTACTTTCATATCTGTAACCTCTACCTTGTGAATAAGGTAACCTGCATCCATCCAACTTTCACTCCCATACAACAAAGTTGGTCGAAAGATAGAGCGGTGCACTGCAGCTATAAAAATGATGGGAGTGCCGGCTAAAAGAAAGGTATATACGGCCAGAGTTACAGAAAAGAATGGGAAAAGTACGTGGAGTTCAAACATTGGTTGAAACCTGTGTCAGGTAACTCAAGCTTATTGTAGCTAGGGCCAGTCTGCAGTGTATGCAAAAATGAACGATCTGAAGAAGTATTCTGAGACGAAAAAAACATGTGAACTAAGTTCTCTAAATAAAGCAACTAACTGTTTTCTCCATTACCATAGACAACATGTAATTATTATGCAAGAATTGTGTGTATATTAGCGTTTTACATTGATGAACACAGTTCAGTTTCCAAGATTGATCATTTGACTGAGGTGTGAAAAAATGCTTCGAGGATTCTAAATCTACAAATGACATTACATTACATAGAACCGCATGCACAGAGCTGATAAATTGTATTCTAGCACTTCATTTCAAACAAGAACTCTTAAGTGACATAGATGATCAAAAATATAGTTTATTATTAGATGAGTCAACAGATATAAGCACCAGGAAATATCTCGGGATCGTGGTACGATATTTTAGTTAAAACAAAAAAAAAGTAGTGTCTGTACTTTTAACCTTTGAAGTCGCTGGAGAGTTCTGATGCCGTTGTATCAGCACTTATACAGCGTTTAAAAATTTATGACCTCAAACTACAAAATCTATTTGCAATAGGAACCGTAATGCAGCTGTCATGTTCCAAATGTTCAAATGTCTGTAAATCTATCGGACCAAACTGCGTGGTCATCAGTCGGTAGCTTACAAACTACTTAACCTAGGTAAACACACACACCCATGCCCCAGGGAGGACTCGAACATCCGACGGCGACCAACCGCGCGCTCCGCAGCGAGGCGCCTTAGACCGGTGTCGCGAATTCTGGGCCCAGTGAATTTTGGGCCCACTGAATTCTGGGCCCGGAAAAGGTCGGGCCACTGATCCTCCTTCCCCCCTCCCCCCACCATCACGCCGGGATGGGTGCCGGCACAGAGTAGTGCCGGCCGGCAGGTAAGCGAGCCGACTTCATTATTTTGCGCCGGCCGGTAGCTTGGTTCATACTTTTCTACAAATATTACAAGGCAACAGTGACCGGCATTGTTACAGTACATGTGGCTGCAATTCGAGTGGTTCCAATGTTGCCAGAAAACATTGTGGGCCAGTGTTGTCGCCAATAACAATTTTTATGGCCCATGCAAACGTAGTTTTACGTGCTGTACTGATGAAAGAGGTATGGAGATGATCAAACAAGAACCAAAAGTGATACAGTTGGAAATGGTCATGTAATTTCAGTTTGACAGCTTTTACTTATGATTGGATACTCAGAAGCTACAATGGAAAACCTGGAAACCAAATTACAAATATAGAATTTTAAAATCACGTCTGTTTGACAAAGAATATTTAAATTAATGTAAAATAAAATCTGTTCCACACTCATCGACCTGCGAATGTTAGACCTACATGTAATGTACATGAACCAGGAGTGTGCACGTATAGGTGAAATAATCTGCGTATTGCTTCCCATCTCACTCATATCGCTAAATGTCCATGGCCCCTACATATGACTTCGAAACAGGAAAACCCTTTCTATTTTGTAATTACAATCCTGCATAACGTTATTAGTATTGCCAAATGTAAAATATATAAAATCAGCAATATGAACTCGCGCATACATTAAAACGAGAGTTTGTGAACCATAAAATAGTTTACATAATAAGAGTGCGTGTTTACGGCTATAATGAATGGCATGATTTTCCATACCATGACAGAGAATGCATCGTAAAACAAGGGAAAACAGGAAAAAACTAGAGCCAGTGCAATACGCGTTTAAAAGAGGGAATATCGTTGAGCATTATGTCAACATTCAACGTTGTTCTTCCGGCAGCAGGACATTTTGTTTCCGTTGGTGGTCATTTGAAGGGCGGTGTTAACGCGGCTCTGACAGGACGGCATAACATCATAAATCTTAAAGTAGGCATTAGGAGAAAATTTTGCTCATTTCTTTTTGCAATCTGTATCTCCAACGTAGAGTCGCTTTTGTGCACCATTTCCATTTGATCTTCAATATTATCTACACTAAATTTCTCCTTGTCAAAATGCAAACATAATGCAATTTTCTTGCTAACATAAGTATTTTCTTCAAATCGCCACGTATGAAGGACCTTCGAGTCTGGCCAGTGGAGGGCTTCTCAGCGACAGGACATTCATAAACCCCCTAATTTGCATATTTGGCTTCTTATGTGGTATATTATCACGCAATCGCACTTTAAGATTGTGTCGTTCTGAACGCAGTTTTTACTCTTTGCTTCCAAAAATGTATGTTTTAGTTTTTCTGACGGCTTGCCAGTTGTTATTCTGTTTTGAAATCACGTACAGGGGATATGCACATGTAGTGGTAGGAGCGGGAGAAGAAGCCATGTACAGCTTATGTCACCTACGCACTATATGTGAGTTATATCCAATGATCTTTAATTATGTGCATAATCCTACCCTTTTTTCATACGCCATCATATATTATGTTCTTTACATTACATATACCATCCAGAGGTAGGATGAGTATATTATTTTATATTTATTTTAATATAAAGTTTTGTAAAGATGAATAGATACGATTTTTAAATTACATTTTTGTAATTAGGTTTTAAGTTTTCCATTGTTTTTGGAGGTAGTTGACATTGGCTGAAACTGGCCATAAGTGAAACCTTTTTGAAGATTTAGGTGTAAATGATTGTGTCAGAGAGACAATATATTACAAAAAGTCACAGTGCTCCATATAAGAAATTCGCTTTTTCCAGGAAGTGATCGTGTTATGTTTACGGAATGTTCGTAATAAACAGACTCCCATCACACTTTATCCAGGCTTTGGACTGGCTAAATGACAAGAATACATTGTCATTCAGGAGTGTTTAAAATCAGTAATTTTATCTTTTTTAATTTATTTTATTTCATTAACTTTTAAATTATTATTTATTTGTACATTTTTTCACATACGTTGTCTCAAAGTAGGCCAATGAAATTTATTCAAATTTTTGAAGGTAAGAGATCGCTTTCAAACAGGCCCTGATGTCACCATGCTCTTCGTACTTTTGTATTATTTTTGCCATCTTTTCATCGAGTTTCACATATGTTTTTTTTTTTTCTTTCGTCTTCCCTCCATACCTAACGCTGATCTCATTAAAGCACGTGCCGAGTTCTCTGCTTTCGTCTTCATGCACTTGATTACATCTTTAATTTTAGGATTCCGTTTCCCAAGCAAATTACTAATCTTGTTGTGCCAACCTACTACAGCGTTGGTGGTACGATGGCGCAGGCCCATCTGCTTTGGTTCTCCTTATGGTATATGAGTAGCCGTCATATTACGCACATGGCTTACCACGGATGGTCGTTGACATTTCCATTTCGGACTTAAAGGACACTGGGAGACAAGATGCACGAACTGAATACTACGCAAGCTAGAGTCGTACTGGCAGTGACTGTCTAAGCGGTCAGCCATTGCGTTGGACAAGACCTTCGGGCCGTGACTGACAAGGAGCGTTCCCAGGGGAACAGGGAGGCTCTGCCCTCGCCACAGGCAGGTAGTTTCCAGGAAACTGGGCCCAGAATTCGCACATTTCTGGTTGGGCCCAGAATTCACTGGGCCCAGAATTCAGTGAACCCCTTAGACCGCTTTGCTACTCCACCGCGGCAGGGGGCGGGGGGGGGGGGGGGGGGCAGGAAGAAACTTTGAAAAAAAAGAAGACACTTCATTGATTGATCTTGCCGAGGAAATGGGATACAGTGACTATTGACAGTCATGCAGCAGTGGCAAACTGTTCACTTCGTTCATTGGAGTCCGTTAGACAGGGACACTGTTAGCTTTTGGACTGAAGTATTCGAATGTAACAATGCGATTGGCATAAACACTTTACAGGATTAGCTATTGCTAACGCCGAAGTAGAAAGGGTGTTTAGCTCCGTGAATATCGTGAAAAATTAACTTTGGAACAGATTCTCTGAACAAACTGTAAATTCTCTTCTTTTCATAAGAAACCAACTCAAGATTAAAAACATTAGTTACTCGACTTTCGATCTCCCTGAAGGCGTTATTAACTAATTTGGTAAGGGAGACCATCAGAAACTGGAGAGGCTTCCAACTTCTTCACTAACCGCAGTTGACGATTGTGAAAAATTTTTGTTATGACTTGAAATTTAGATAAAAGAATTTACTTAATAATTACATTTTCTTTTATAAAAGCTTAGCGTAATATATACAGTAGAGATTCGATTATCCGGACCTCAGTTACACGGATTCGCGATTATCCGGATTGCCAAGCATGAGAAAATACTTTTGCAAAAACTATTTAATGTGGCGTGGACGGACATGTCACACTGGGTGGCAATTTTTACAGCCATCAACTGTATGTATATTACATTTTATTCTTGACCGATTTCGCTTATCACAACCATCATAATTGCTACGTGAATTTACCTTTCAGTGCTGAGACAGCGTCGCTTTTGATATGCTAATGAGTCAGTTGTGAGAAGCATGCACTTTCGAGCCAGTTGATGTGCTGCGTTTCTTCCAGTGATGTGGTTGTAGAAACCGAATCTGGTGTAGAATTAAGCGGAATGTGCACGCTAATAGCATTAAAAATGCTTTTCTTCTAAGATTTAATAGCTGTAGGAGGTTACCCGTACAAGTTAAGCGTTTCGTTACTGTTTGAGTGAGACAGTTGTTATCGCTACATCACTGCGCCGTACTGTGCTTAAAAATACCAAAAAGGTGAGAGAGCGTTACTGATTCATTAATAATAGGAAACTGATTTGATTTAGCCGATAAGTAAGGCGTAAGAATTTCTGCAATAACTGATACTAATAAGAATAACTATTCAGTTTTTTAGTGCAGTGACAAATTTGGAAGAGAAATTGCAGCAATCATCTAAAAGTGACAAAAAAATTTGAAAAATGTTATTTTCCACGCAAATTTATATTGTTGATTTCTACAAAAGGATGAAATGGGCAGCTGATATCTGATTATTTCTACTGTAAAACGTTCTTAATACTCAAAAGAAAAATACATACTGTACAAAAATCGCTTTCCTTCATACATTCAATATGTGAATTTTTGATTATTCGTATGACCTATGACGGCAATTAGTTCGGTTAATCGAATCTTCACTGCAAACCGTAACCATGATACCTATAGTCAAGTTAATGTACTCATCATTGCGAACAACTATTACCACTGGAGCAGCAGCGAAATCGCAAAAAATAAGTTGCTCCGTACATTTCATATGGAACGCCGAATTTCTCGCGATTTCAGTGTCGGTCTGTTAATAGGAGTTATGAGTGCATTATCTGCGATTTCATTGTTACACATTTAAAATGCCACAATTAATGTATTTTATTTATAATATCGAGTGCAAATTACAACTAGAACATTTTAGTAGCTGAAAGTATACTTTTTATTTTGTCTTCCAAAATCGAAAGCCTGGGACACAAATGATTGGCAACATGGACTGTCTGTACCCGGTGTATACTGGGCGTGGAGTACTATGTAACAAAAGGCAGTTTTAAGATGTGAACTCTTAGCTGGGAACAGGAGACTGATAACCCAGCAGTTTAGTCCCCTTTAAACACCCAACAACAACAATTTTGGCTGAGTGGAACATTTATAAGCATCATACAAGAATGTAATTTTTTCAGATTTTATTAACCTAATATATTTTGGAACTAATTGTGCTATTAAAAGTAATTACACACTTTCAGTTCCGTATATCAGTAAATTAATGTGACTTTTAGTTTTTCAAGCCACCTTTGTAAAATATTGCTAGAATAAAAACAAAATTGTTTCATTAAAAAAGTCTTGTAGTACATTATTGTCTGCCAATTACTAAGAGATGAAAATATTTTTCCGCCACCGAAATTATCTTTGTCCGTGAGAAAGTTGAGCAACATCTACCGGCGCTTCAGTTCTTTGCGAAAGTTTAATGGCGTCTAGCGGATTTTTAATGAATGTTATTTTACATATCCAGTGGAATTTTTAACAGCAGCGAGCGCGTTTTATGCAACGGCACCATTGGTTCGGTTAAAATTTACTTCCCGGCCTGGCAGCCTCGTGTGATAATGTTGGCAACGGACGTTGAATGCCGTTAATAATGTGACGTTGTCATTAGCTAATCGCGTGACAATGCAAATACTTTGTCATGAAATCTTCGTTTTACGAGGGCAATTACTGCTACTGATCTGATAAAGGTATATACAAGAACCTGTCAATAAATAAGCTGGAATAACGTTACGTATTTATTTATTTTATGGTCTGTACGAAACACGAATAAAGTCATTCTACGTCCTTGGGATTTCTAAGAATATTAACGTCTGTTGGCAAAACTTATCTCCCATGTTAATGATATCGCAAACGTAACAGGTGAGGTCGCCGTACGAGAAGTAAACATTTTATCCAGTTGTAGAGGGACGATTTGCTGACACTTTCGTTGTGATGAACTGATGATAAAGCTAAAAGCAGCCTAAAATACGTAAGGTATTCCTTACACATAATTACGTCAGCGTCATGGTCTGGGTCGGAAAGCAGATCCAGAACTTCACCGCAAAGTACTCTCAAACAATCTAACGTCTCCTACCGACACGTCTGATATTATTCATAACCTGCATCTTTGCCTGTGTCTAACTCATCTTACATCAGCTGCCGCACACTGCTGTTCTTTCAGTAGTTCAAATATCTAAAAGAGTTTCTGTATATGTATCTGTCCCTTGCACTGACGTCTCACGCCAACAATCAAAGAAGGTAGTACAAGGAATTGTCAACAGATTGAGCTGTCTCAGATTACTGCTACGTGGGAACGGTCAAAGTGTATAGTAGTATATTAAACAAACAATAGAAGGTGTAGCTTGCGTTACATTATTTTATCGTTAAAGCGTCATTACACAGCTTATATACGAACCCAAATATATTTACATAGCTTATTTAGTATGCGTTTGCTAGAACAGAAAAGCGGACTACTTCACTGCTGCTAACAGATTATGTGACAACAGGCTGCATTGCTATATGCGGTCATCGCTCTTACCTGGACTAGAGAACTTCGATTTTCGTCTTGTATCAAAACTCCCATGCCCCTGCGATATTCCAACAGTCACAAATTTCTTGCTATCGATGCCATATTAGCACACCGCGTGACCGGACACGACGTGTAGTTTTCACTGTTTTATTTTCGTCTCGGGTCAAAGATGTAAATATTACAGAGATAATCTCGAAACAAAACCGCTTTGGCTGGATACGACTACCAGAGTATTTCTTTAAGCTTCAACAACTTTCGGTAAATGTAGTGAGTGGTTACGTTGTATATGTGTATATTATTCCAGTGTACAATAATACATCGAAGAGACTGGTGATAAAGCAACACTTCCGTTGATTAAATTACTTTAAGTACTGCTGCAGTCAGATTTTATGGCCATGTTTGGATTCACTGAAGATAGTTACTTTATATTGTACAGCGATCTCTATGGATGTATAACTCTGGTATAGCATATATTTTGTGGGGGAGGGGGGCCATACGAATGTAAAGCTAAGGGTAATTGTTTATTTCTTTATTTTCATTATTTCGTGGGGGGTGGTGGAACCCCTGCTCCTGCCCCCTTAAATACGCCACTGACTCTGGCCTCTGAGGATAGAACTGCAGCGCGTCTGCACAGTCGTAAGTTTTGTACATGATTTTCCATTGCCAAGATGTGTTAGAATTTGGAATCTAGTTCCTATCAATTTGAACGTGACCAATTATATCGAACTTTATGTCAATATGCGACGCAATAGGCTTTTACTAGAGCAGAAACTAAGCGTATTTTCGTTTCCTGACAACATTTCGGAGTAGCAATGTTTAATTTCGCAAGAAATGGAATATGAATATCTGTGACTGTCAGGCTCAGACACCTGAAGTTCAACATCCAGGTTGTATAACGATAATAATATTGGTTATACACATCGATTTCTATGTTACCTGTATGTTGGACTTTAGGTGTCTGAGCTTGCCAATCACAGATGTTCATATTTAGTTTCTTGCCACATTCAAATATGGCTGCTGTGAAGTTCTACAACAAAACCTGGAGAAAATACGTTTCTAAATCTGTAAAAAAAATAGACCAACTCTAAACTCTCGAATGGATTTCGGAAAGAAAAATTGGAGAGTTTTAGGCTCGTTGGAGTTGCGATCATAACCGTCGAAGCGTTCAAACTGCACTTTTCGCAGAATTACAATCGAATCTGACTGGCGGTCAAATGTTCGAAGCAGCCAATTCCGACTACAATGTGTAAACTGTTAAAGATGGCAGAGTTCTGAGAGGGGTATGGGGAGCAGAGGAAGAAAGTCCCGCCTCACACAATGACAGCCGCGGGGAGAGAGGCGAGCGGGCGAGACAAACCACGCCTACGTTCTGCAGTGCTGACACCACAAACTACGCGGCATGCTTCCGCGAAAGTACATCGCTTTAAATGTTGATCTAAATGAAATAAAGGAGCATGCTCACGAGAATGGTTGATAACGAAACCAACTACAGGAATCACTCAATTAAGTTACGTGTTACACACAACGGAACATTCAGAACACTGTTATGCAAACAATAAGAAAGCAGACGTCTATTGTTGCCTCCCACAGCACTTTCAGTCAGTAATGTTGGCTGCAGCCTCGAAACAAAGACTGCCGGCCGAAGCCGCCTGACGTGTACCGACTAGTACCGATTCAGAGCTAGGGAGAGCTAATACTAAGGACGGCACAAATATGCATGCCCGAAGGGGGATTCGAGCCCCCGACCGTAGTGGCCGTGCAGACCGTGACTGGAGCGCCCCAGTCCCCTCGGCCACCGCGGCCGGCTGCCATCTAACAGTTAATACACTGTACTCTGAACCGAGACAGAGGAAATGCTGCTTACCTACTCCGAAGCGTTTAAGAACCTTGCTCCAAAGAGATAAGCCGAAACCACAGACATACATTACTAGACTGGAAAACTTACCTCTGTGACTGAAGCCTGATGTCGCCATCTTGCCTCACCTCACGTCAAAAAGTTTCCATACGGTACTACTATGATCTTCTGACACAATAAGACATTGTGAGCTGTACTAGTTGGTTTGAACATGATTTGTATTTACCACACAAATACACTGTAATATGCAATAATAATTAAAAACTGACGGCGATTGTCCTTCTATATGGCGAGAGTTTTATTCCACAAAACAGGCCTTTCTTGAATTAATGATAAGAAAATTTCGTCATTTAGTAACTAACGAAGAGGTACTGAACATAATTGGGGAGAAAAGTAATTTCTGACATACCTTGACTAAAAGAAGGAATCGATTGGTTGGACACATTCTTAGACATCAAGGAATCGGGAATTCAGCGTTGGAGGAAAGTGTGTGGGGTAAAAATCGCAGAGGGAGACCAAGAGATGAATATAGTAAGCAAATTCAAATGGATGTAGGTTGCAAGACTTATGAGGAGATTAAGAGGCTTGCTCAGGATAGAGTAGGGTGGACATCTGCATCAACCAATCTCCGGATTGAAGACCACAACAACAATAGTATAATAGTTTTATAGCAGTAAGGGCGGCTTAAAATTAGTGAATATTTACGCTCTACTTTGGAGACAAAAATCATGAGCAAGGCGCTTTAGTTTGGTGGTTTCAAAGAAGGTTGGCTTTCAACAATGAGTTCAAGCCCTGGATTTTAAAAGTTTCTTCAGATGCTTCAAAAGTGTATTTTTGATGGTGTGATATGAGGAATAAAAGATATTACTTAATTCAGTAAGAATCCATCAGTACGTTACACTTGTTCTCAACATCTCGCTTTCTACCTTCTTCAGTGGTGATGAAGATTATCGTGTGAAATCTTACGATAGTGACCTCTGGACCATTTGCTTTCTCTGGGGCTGCCATGTCCACTTCTGTAGTACACGCTCCAACTATACAATTTGACAGACAGAATCGCTAGTGATCTTTTAAACATTTTGCGTTAAGGATTTAATACAGTAGCTATGCACATTTAAATATCAACTATTTACAACAGAAAATAATGCAACCATTTGTATTATCTTCTCTGTATATAAAAGGCCACGTCCCGACTGACTGACTGATTGACTGACTCATCATCGCCCAACCCAAACCACAGAAGATAGAAACTTTAAATTTGTAGAGGGTGTTGATCTTACTCTGTAGGTGTCATTTGAGAAGCGATTTTTCGATATTCCGTCAGTAAGAGGGTGAAATAGGGACTGAAACGTTGTTTGAAAATACGTTGCTATTTAAGCAATTTTGAAGCCATAACTACAAGATTTCGGATTGTAATTCTGGGATCGAATTTAAAAGATACGTGTTTCGACTTTTTATTTATTTTATTTTATTTTATTTTATTTTATTTTATTTATTATTTTTTTTTTTTTTTTTTGAGATTCAACCAATAAGGGGTTAAAATAGAGGACGCAAAAATTGATTTTCAAAAATATGTTGCTGTTAACTCAAATTTTAAACTAGAACTACGAAACTTCGGATATAGAATCTTGGCCAGGATTTAAAAAAAAACGCGGGTTTCAGTATTTTTCGAAATTCAACAAGCAATAGGGTAAAATAGGGGATGAAAAATTATTTTTCAAAACACGTTGCTATTCAGACAATTTTGAAGCTAGAGCTGCAAACATTGATATTTGTGTTGTTGGTTAGAGATTAAAAAAAAAAAAAAAAACTGTTTCGGTATTTTTGGAAATTCAACCATCAATGGGTTTAAACTGGAGAGGGGATGATTTTCGAAAATCTTTTGCAATTTTGAAGCTACAACCACATAAATTGGTATATGTTTTCTTGGTAAGAATTAAAAGATACGCATATTAATAATATAGGGGGTGAAATAGGGGATGAAACACTTTTCTAAAAATATGTTGCTACTAAACCAATTTTAAACCCAGAATTACAGAAAATTATATTTGCATACTTGGTTGGAATTTAAAAGACACGTGTTGGAGTGTGAAATTCAACTATTAAGGGGTGCCCTAGGGGGTTACAAGTAGTAAAATCAAATGTTCAAATGTTTGTAAATCTTAAGAGACTTAACTATGGGGTCACCAGTCCCTAAGGCTTCCAAACCAATTAAACTTACTTAAACTTAGACTTAAACTAACTAAGGACAACACAAACACCCATGCCCGAGGGGCGAAACGAACCCCCGACGGCGAACCGCAGCGCGCACCGCAGCATGGCGCCTCAATACGCACGGCCGTTCTGCCGCGGCTACAAGTAGTACCACAACATTTCATTATGATAGTACTTAAGCTACATCAATGAAAATTTATATTAAGAGGGAGAAACAGCTGGTGCAGACCAACCAGCCTACGCATGCTAAGCAGCGGGCGTTACGCTAGTTTTTGATATAATTTCTTTTTTCATCACTGGTTTGGGTCTGAGCCCATTGTCAGACGGTAGTGTTGACTTCTTGGAAGATGTGACCTAAAATACAGCAGAGTTTTTGTGGTTACATTCTTTAGAAAATTCTTCTTACATAGTTTACAAAAGGTTTAACTTGTATGAATACTCCATTAGGAGTCATGTGCACCATGACTACGCCAGTACTCACGTTAATAGGAATTTCATCTTTGGTTGTTATGATAAAAATATTGATTTATAAATATTGCTTATCGATTTCGGTCATTGAATGACCATCTTCAGTGCAGTATTTAAATACACGGGACTCATGCAGACCCCAGAAAATACTACGGTTAACATGTATAATTTTCAGTCAGACTCAAATTACACCTTTTCTTCCATTCAGCTTGTGCTCAATGAGGCTCGTAGCCGGACATTTTTGGGGTAGTTTTGATTTCTTCGATTCCGTATGTTTTTTGGGGTGCTGAATACGAATCTGACATTTTCCAACAAAATTTGGTGACGCAATATTGATAACTTACTCTGTCCATCAGATCATTTATATAGATAGAAAATAATAGCGGTCCTATCACACTCCCCTGGGGCACGCCTGACAATACACTCGTCTCTGATGAACACTCGCCGTCGAGAACAACGTACTGCGTTCTATTATTTAGGAAGTCTTTCAGCCAGTCACAAATCTGTGAACCTATTCCATAAGCTCGTACCTTCGTTAGCAGTCTGCAGTGTGGCACCGCGTCGAACGCCTTTTTGAACTCGAGAAAAACACAATCCGCCTGTTGCCCTTGATCCGTGGCTCGCAAGATGGCATGTGAGAAAAGGGCAAGCTGAGTTTCACATGAGCGATGTTTCCTGAAACCGTGCTGATTCATAGAAAGAAGCTTTTCCGTATCAAGGAAATTTACTATATTCAAATTGAGAATATGCTCCAGCGCAACTATCTAGAAATCAGGAGACCCGGGTTCGAATCCTGACTGGGAATACACTTTCAGCGTTACCCATTCGAAATTAATGTCATAAAAAAAGTAGTCAACAATTCGAAGATTGGTTTGAACACCACAGTGCTTTACTAGGCATCGTCAAGTTTGGAGGTGGTATGCCGTTGCCTTCCCAGCCAGCCAGTTATGGGGGGACCTACAGTTTAACGTGGGTTCCGAACCACGGTGCTACTCCGTATTTTTCAAATGAGCAATACTGCCAGAGGTGAAAGAAGTGGAAAATGACAGATACAAATCCTAGGTCCTTGTGGGGATCGAACCCGCGACCTTTGTATTTGTAGTCTGGCACTCTACCACTGTGCAACCTTTTTTTTTTTTTTTTTTTTTTTTTTTTTTAAAAGATAAACTTCATTTAGAAAATGTGTTTGCAAATAGTTATAATTTTGTGAAACAAGTTGTCTAACAAAAAGTGAATGAACGGCGCAAATTTTTCTCTTTTCCATGGATCGTTGAGGATTTCTCTTCTTGCACGGAGGATGTATTGTCGAAAGTCGCTCACAGATCCACCTCCCGCAAGGGTATAGTTGATGAACGAATATATGAACCAATTTAGAGTTCTGGTCTTGGACACTGGGAAAGCCTTTACATCTATGTACACCAGTTTCTTCGTGTTGATGTCGTTGACACTCAGACGACATCAACACGAAGAAACTGGTGTACATGGATGTAAAGGCTTTCCCAGTGTCCAAGACCAGAACTCTAACTTGGTTCATATATTCGTTCATCAACTACGCCCTTGCGGGAGGTGGATCTGAGACGCACTTCCGTGAATTCTCAGATGTAGATGTCGTCTCCTGCTGTTGACTGCTGCCGCTGCTGCTGCGGCCGTGGAAGGATATTCGGGCCACGTTGCCTGAATTACGCGCCGCCTTCCCGGCTGTAAGGCTCTAAAATTGCCGTGAAATGCAAACAAAAAGGAAGGGGCAGGCGAGGGACGTGACGGGGGCGGGGAGCCTAATGGGGGCGGCGAGCGCGTGCCGCGACTGCCGATGGCGCCGACGCCGCCGGGGGCCCAAGGGGCGTCAAGGCGGGTGCCGGCGGTCGCGCCGGGTGGCAATGGTCTGTCCGTGCTGACGCAGGTCACGTGAGCACAGGTGCAGACGGCGCCATGGGCGAAGCCGAGGAGCGGAGAGGGATCCAACCCCACCACAAATACAAATGTTCAAATGTTTGTTAAGCTTATGGGACTTAACTACGGGGTTATCAGTCCCTAAACTTACAAACTACTTATGAACTACTTACGAACTAGGACGACACATATATCCATGCCCGAGGGGGGATTCGAACCCCCGACCGTAGTGGCCGTGCAGACCGTGACTGGAGCGCCTCAGTCCCCTCGGCCACCGCGGCTGCCCACAAATACACTACTGGCCATTAAAACTGCTACCCAAAGATGAAGTGCAGATGATAAACCAGAATTCGTTGGACAAATATACTAGAACTGTAATGTGATTACATTTTCACGCAATTTAGATGCATAGAGCCCGAGAAATCAGTAGGGGAGAGTAGTACACAGTGAAACACGGTACACAGTGAAACATTCCATCTCAATTGTTTTTAGTAATTTTTTTTTCTACTTGTTGGTATCCCAGTATGTTTATTATGATAAAATACATCTTTGACTATAATGGTGGACAGTTTGGTTGATTATTCTTGTTTCTATACGTTGCTATTGGTTTTCGGTGGTCAGAAGTTACAGTTGCCGGCCGCGGTGGCCGAGGGGACCGAGGCGCTCCAGTCACGGTCTGCACGGCCACTACGATCGGGGTTTCGAATCCCCCCTCGGGCATGGATATTTGTGCCGTCCTTAGTATTAGTTAGTTCATAAGTAGTTTGTAACTTTATGGACTGATGACCCCGTAGTTAAGCCCCATAAGCTATAAAAACATTTGAACAAGTTACAGTTAACGTCTCTTTGTAAGTTTAATATTTTCGATATAACATAAAGCTGAAAGAAATATTATGTTTTGTGATAAGATTTACATCTTTAGCTATATATTGACCAGTTGTATATTTGGTAGATAGGTAGGTTAAGAGTTGTGACTAACCATTTAGTTTATGGTGACTTTGGTACACAGTGAAACACTTGTGTGTGGTACACAGTGAAACAGGACCATTGCCCTCAGATGGATGTATGACTAGTCCTAACAATTTGGAGGGTACTATGGAAGATGTTGAGGAAGCTATTGCAGTAACAACAGCAAAACATAAATCTCGCCAAGAGAGTTTCGTGGTTTGCCCAAAGCAGCTTTCAGATAAACAAGTGGACGTTCCAAAGGTAGAAACATAATATTAACATGAACATTAGAGCAAATAGCTTTCAGAAAAAGGACAGAGCTGGAAGAAAGGGAGATATTCCAAAACATTGTATATTTTGTAGCTAACGTCTTGAGGTCGGTGGTTTGTGGTACTGAATAAGAAGTCTCATACTTTCGGAAAAAAACTTGTTTTTTATTCCCAGTTGCAGAATACATAGTCTGTGTTTTGCATAAGGACATTGCAGTAATTTTGCCACCTGTGTTGCCTATGGATACGAAGAGACTCTCCAACCACCAGTATATTCGTTTTCCAATAAATTTTGGTGGACTTAACATTCACTGAACAAAATTTAGTATCTGTTAATGTTTGTACTTGTAATTAACAAACATATTTATGTTTTATAAGTCTCTCAGGCGTAATAAATACAAAAAAATGGCAGCTGTTTCACTGTGTACTACACGCGGTACACAGTGAAACATTTGCGGAGGTTGTTTACAATTGTTATTTCACTTACTAATTAGTAGCAAAATTATTATCCTTTGTTCCAAAATATTGACAAAGTATTGTTCTTTCAAGTAAATAAAGAAAGTTTGTTTTGTGAGTAGTATTTTAGACGAAACAATGAAAAGGGTAATTTTTGTTTCACTGTGTACTACTCTCCCCTACCGAGAACAACCACCTCTGGCCCTAATAACGGACTTCATACGCCTGGGTCAGTCAAACATAGCTTGGATGGCGTGTACAGGCACAGATGCCTATGGAGCTTCAACACGATACCACAGTTCAAGTAGTGACTGGCGTATCGTGATGAGCCAGTTGCTCGGCCACCATTGACCAGACGTTTTCCTTTGGTGAGAGATCTGAAGAATGTGCTAGCCAGGCCAGCAGTCGAACATTTCCCGTATCCAGAAATGCCCGTACAGGAGCTGGAACACGCGGTCGTGCGTTAACCTGCTGATATGTAGGGTTTCGCAGGGATCGAATGACGGATACAGCCACGGATCTTAACACGTCTGAAATGTAACGGCCACTGTTCAAAGTGCCGTCGATGGGAACAAGAGGTGAGCGAGATGTGTAACCAATGGCACCCCATACCATCACGCCGGGTATACGCCAGTAATGGTGATGACGAATACACGCTTCCAATGTGCGTTCCCCGCGATGTCGCCAAATACGGATGCGACCATCATGATGCTGTAAACAGAACCTAGATTCATCCGAAAAATGACATTTTGCCATTCGTGCACCCAGGTTCGTCGTTGCGTACACCATCGCAGGCGCTCCTATGTGATGCAGCGTGTTTTCCACTTCCCCACGATGCCACTATGTTGTTTACGTCTGCTCAACTGTTTTTGTGTAGGTTCTGAGTGTTGCCATGATATTTATTTTATTTTGTTTTTATTTTCATTTGTGTGTGTGTGTGTCAGCAAATTGTAAATATAGAGAACAATGTCAAAAATATTTTCCAGGTATGTAGATGTCATTAGGATGGGAGTGAGGTTTGAGTTTTTACAAGGAGACGAGGGGGGTTAGTGAATGTAATGGTCGGATGCGGTCATGTGTTCATGTTTATTAAATAATTTGTTGGTGAAGAACAGCAATCAGCCACAATTGGTTTTATTATACTTTATTTATAAAGTACCATTACCGGTTTCGAATATTACATATTCGTCTTCATAAGGTATATGCTTTCTAAACAGCTGGTGTCCTAGGATATACAGAATTTAGTTTAGAAAGCATATACCATCTGAATATCAATATATAATATTCGAAACCGGTAATGGTACTTTATAAAGAAAGTATAATAAAACTAACTGTGGCTGGTTGCTGTTCTTTGTCAGCAAGTTATTTCACATAACAGCCACAGTCTCAAAAATGTATGTTTATGACAAAATTGCTTAATGTTTATTGTTTATTCTGGGTGGTCAATAATCTTGAAAAAGTGTGATTTGCAAGATTACTTTGGTCATTTATGAGAGATTTCTTTACTGTTAAGATTTTGTGGTTGTGATAGTTTTCTTACTTTCTAGGCATCAGACATTTCTGATCGTTCGTAAAAGTATTAAGACAAGGACAATAAGGATACTTTTTAAATATAAAAAGATATCAGGCTTTGGAGACAAGAAAAGCAGCTGTATGAATATCAAGAACTCAGACGAAAAACCAGTACTAAGCAAAGAGGGGAAGGCTGGACTGTGCAAGGAATATATAGAGGGCCTATACAAAGGAAATAAACTTGAAAGCAGTATTCTAGAAATGGAAGACGAAGTGGAGGAAGATGAGATAGGAGATATGATACTGCGAGAAGAATTTGACAGAGCGCTGAAGGACTTGAGTCAAAACAAGGCCCCTGGGTTAGATGATATTCCGTCTGAACTGCTGATGTCATGAAAAAATTGTATCACCTCGTATGCAAGATGTATGAGACAAGGGAAATACCCTCCGACTTCAAGAATAATATTGTAATTCCAATTCCACAGAAAGCAAGTGCAGACAAGTGTGAAAATTACAAAACTATCAGTTTAATAAGTCATGGGTGCAAAATAATAACACGAATTATTTACAGACGAATGCAAAAACTTGTGGGAGTTTGTGACACTTGCGGGGAGTGACACTTGCGCGGAAAGGGAATGTGTAGACACTTGCGCGGAAACCCGGACGCTGCAGGTAGTGAACAGGGTGTTCCAGAAGTAGGGATACACCACCCCTACTCCTCGCCCTCCAGTCGCTACCTGTGCCGTATTCAGGGAAAGGCCCACCGAGCGAGGTGGAGCAGTAGTAAAGGCCCGGAGATATCACAGCCTCATTCAACAGGGAGATAACACGTCATACAAATATCACTCGATTTACTATACAGCACCATGTGAAGAGGAATGTGATGAAATCGGAATTGAGCGCAACCGTTGCTAACTACAATTTCGGATTTACTGCATTTTGAGTCAGAATTCGCATCTATATTCGCTTTTATCGCAAATGCGAATTTTTTCCTGTCCCTAGTAATACCTCTAAAAATAAACAGCTGATCAAGGCACTAAAAGCAAGGGCAGATCTTTGAGTTTATTACTACAAACAACTAAAACACAATTTGATCGTGGAATTATATACAATCTCATTATAAAGGTTTTTTGTAGGTGGTTTTGAGCAGCTTTTAAATATGTTAGGAACAACATTATGAAATATAGACAGCTACACCTTTTGTTTATTATGAGATATCGATTTCGGATAATTTCAGGTCATCTTCAAGTCTCAAACAACAGGTGTTACTTATGCATTTTTCCAGTGGCACTCATAACCCGTAAGTGTTTACACACGCCGGCCGCGGTGGCCGAGGAGACTAAGGCGCTCCAGTCACCGTCTGCACGGCCACTACCGTCGGGGGTTCGAATCCCCCCTCGGGCATGGATATTTGTGCCGTCCTAGTTCGTAAGTAGTTCATAAGTATCCAGAATGAAACTTCACTCTGCAGCGGAGTGTGCGCTGATATGAAACTTCCTGGCAGATTAAAATTGTGTGCCGGAACCGGGACTCGAACCTGGGAACTTTGCCTTTCGCGGGCAAGCGCACTACCGACTGTGCTATCCCGACACGACTCACGATGCCGCCTCACAACTTTACTTCCGCCAGTACCTCGCCTCCTACTTTCCAAACTTCACAGAAGCTCTCTTGCAAACACGCAAGACTAGCACTCCTGGAAGAAAGGATATGGTGGAGACATGGCTTAGCCACAGCCTAAGGGATGTTTCCAGAATGAAACTTCACTCTGCAGCGGAGTGTGCGCTGATATGAAACTTCCTGGCAGATTAAAATTGTGTGCCGGAACCGGGACTCGAACCTGGGACCTTTGCCTTTCGCGGGCAAGCGCACTACCGACTGTGCTATCCCGACACGACTCACGATGCCGCCTCACAACTTTACTTCCGCCAGTACCTCGCCTCCTACTTTCCTCCAGCAGTGCTAGTCTTGCTTGTTTGCAAGAGAGCTTCTGTGAAGTTTGGAAAGTAGGAGGCGAGGTACTGGCGGAAGTAAATTTGTGAGGCGGCATCGTGAGTCGTGTCGGGATAGCACAGTCGGTAGTGCGCTTGCCCGCAAAAGGCAAAGGTCCCAGGTTCGAGTCCCGGTTCCGGCACACAATTTTAATCTGCCAGGAAGTTTCAGTTCATAAGTAGTTTGTAAGTTTAGGGACTGATGACCCCGTAGTTAAGTCACATAGACTATACAAACATTTGAACATTTTGTTTACACACGAGGTCTAACGTTGTTAATCGCGTTAGTGATGAAATTGGAAACCCAGAATCTTTGCGTCTAAATGATACATATATTGGTGTGATATCTTATTTCGAAAGAACAGACATCACACCAAAACATATATAGCTCTCGGTAAAGTGGAACGGTACGATGTCGTTACGTAGCACAGCACAGCCGACTGGAAACGCAGGAGAAGTGCAAACAACGTTCTCTCCTCAGAGGTATGATTAGATTCGACGTAGACTTCTACAACATACAGTCTACAGGGCGAAGATTACACCAAAAAATTTAACGTTTCGTCTACTTTGGCGATAGCAACCAAATTTTAAAATCGTGTCTACTATGTAAAGATGTAGCAACACAAAACGCTTCAAGTCCAAAACTTCACTGATTTTCGAGTTCTGAATTTTTGATATGTTTCTAATGTTATTACAGAGAAAACATATTTGGGACTCGCACTACAATTTTCATATGGCAGAATTTGTAGGTACATTCACAAGACATAAGTCAACGGTTGTGTGCATTCATCTTATGAGAAATATCAATCATTTGTTTTCAGTGTTTACTTCAAATTTGTCTTTTTAGTTCTTTAATTATTAGTACCTAAATGTGGTTATGAAATAAATAAATTACGTGTATATGTGTAGTCTTATGCGGCCAAACTACTTAGATCATTGGTCGCTAGACTTACACACTACTTAATCTTACTTTATAACTTAGGCAAAGTACAAACAAACATACCTATGTCCGAGGAAGGACTCGAACCTCCGATCGGACCGTCCGCGCAATTTGTGACACAAATTACATATTTGATAATATTAATGCATAGAAGTATGAAATCACGTCAAGACTACTTCCTGCAAAGATTTCGACAAAAAAAAGTTGGCACTGAGTTTAGAAAAACAAAATTCTGGTATATTGGATTTTAACATTTTATCAAAAATTAAATGTTACTACAAGAGATACAGCCATTCAAATTTACGGGCACCATAACGTTTTCCCTTCGTGAGTAAATGAGCTGCTTCTTATAGTTTCTACACCTTTTTCTTGAATGTTCTGAATATAAATCTTCACACATACTTCTTGAGGAGGAGAGAATTTATCTTTAACATTTTTCGGTGTGTGACATTCCCTTACACATTCCGTATTTCATATATTTCTTAGATGTATTTGTAATTCCAATACAGCCAAATCGTTTTGGGATCTACGAATAAACGCTTTAAGTATGTAAAATACTCATTGACTTATTATTAACGTTTTTTAATTGGAGGTTTAAGGTTCCATCTCCTATTAAAAAGCCTAGTAGCTATTTTTAAAGAGATGGAAGTTGCGTGATAGTGGGGTTAACTACATAGCGGTCAATTACATCAACGTATCTGTGCAGGATGCCTGATATATTTATTGCTTGGGCAGGTGTCTTGATATGCTTAGTGTTCTGAATAATATGCTTTTAGGAGGTATGGCTGTGGAAAGTCATAGTCTTGTAGTAGCAGAGACAAAGTCTCCAAACATTATCACTATTAAAATACCCTTTTGTTTACAGGAGGAACACTCAACGGATTAATATGTAGTTAGAACAAGTTACTATATTGCTCTTCAGCTTGCAAAGGGTTGTGCAATTTCACTGATTTTCGTGTTATGTTGACAGTGTGGAAACTTGACAACAGCAGTGCTAGACTTCTTGGTGTGCCTGTACGCAGGAAAAGCCATAAGCCACCCCAAGGGCCCCGGGTTCCGCGCAAGTGTCGCTCCGCACAAGTGTCACTCCGCGCAAGTGTTCCAACCCCACTTGTGGAATCCAACCTCGGGGAAGATCAGTTTGGATTTAAGAGAAATGTAAGAACACGAGCGGTAGTACTCACATTACGACTTATCTTAGAAGATAGATTAAGGAAAGGGAAACCTACATTTTTAGCGTTAGTCGATTTGGAGAAAGCTTTTGCCAATGTCGACTGGAATAAACTCTTCCAAATTTTGAAGGTATCATGGGTAAAACATAGGGAGCGAAGAGTTGTATTCAACGTATACAAAAACCAGATAGCGGTTATTACAGTCGAAGGGCAAGAAAGGGACGCAGAGGTTGGGAAGGGAGTAAGGCAGGGTTGTAGCCTTCCCCAATGTTGTTTCCATCTGTACATTGAACAGGCAGTGAAGGAATGGAAGGAGACATTTGGAGAGGGCATTAAAGTGCAGGGAGAAGAAATAAAAACATTCCGTTTTGCCGATGATAGAGTAATTCTATCAGAGATCGCAAAAGATCTGGAAGAGCAATTGAATGGGATGGACAGTGTCTTGAAAGGAAGATATAAGATGAACATTAACAAGAGTAAAACGAAGGTAGTGGAATGTAATGTCAGAAAATCAGGCGATGCTGAAGGAATTAGATTAGGAAATGAGACAATAAAATTAGTAGATGAATTTTGTTATTTGGTTAGCAAGATAACTTCTGATGGCCGAAGTAAAGAAGATATAAAATGCAGAATAGCTATGGGAAGAAAAGCGTTTCTAAAGAAGCGAAACTTGTTAACATCCAATATTAATTTAAATGTTAGGAAGTCCTTTATGAAAGCATTTGTCTGGAGAGTAGCATTGGATGGGAGTCAAACGTGGACGATAAGGAATTTAGATAAAAAGATGATAGAAGCTTTTGAAATATGGTGCTACAGACGAATGATGAAAATTAGATGGGTAGATCACGTAACTAATGAGGAGGTGCTTAACCGAATCGGGGAGAAAATGAGTTTCTGGCATATTCTGACTAAGAGAAGGGATAGATTGGTTGGGCACATTCTGAGACATCAAGGAATTGTCAACTTAGCATTAGAAGGAAGCGTGTGGGGTAAAAATCGTAGAGGGAGACCGAGGGACGAATATAGCAAGCAGATTCAAAAGGATGTAGGTTACCGAACGTATTCTCAGATGAAGAGACTTGCACAGGACAGGGTAGCGTGAAGAGCTGCATCAAACCAGTCTGCGGACTGAAGACCACAACAACAACATCAGGCTTCTACCGCATATTTACTTCTTTTAACGGTTTTGCCGCATTTTCGCAGATTTCTTCTCATACACGTAGCTGGTTCTGTATTACTTTGGGATGTTTATTTGTTGAGTAGCTATTGAGTCTTGGCGTAGTATTGACATTGCTTTCTTCCAAATACACGAATGTGTGTTTCAGTTATGGGATATCAGCCATGTATACCGTGGATACAAAAACACTGTGCATCAGATTCTCGCGTTTGCTAACTGCTGCGATCAGTAACAAACGCGATTGATGTTGGTGTACCTCTACAGTCAATTCACTTTATTGCCTTTACCTCTTTGATTGTCGTGACTCGTGGGAGAATGTACGTCGCCTGTGTTCGCTGGAATGCTGACTTGGGCCGCAAAGAGTGCGCTTCGGCCTTATAAGCGGCTCAAGGCCTCGGTTCTTGCGCGGTGCACCATGCGTCTAGCCGGCAGCGGGGACCCTCCAGTTCTGGGAAGCGTGTCCCCGTTAAGGCGCTGCGCCGGGGTGGCTGCCCTGCCGTCCTGTCCCTTAAGGCCGCAACTCCCAAGGGCGGAAGGCGCCCTGCTGCGAACACAACAGCCTTTATGTTCTCCATTTCCCTTCTGGAAACGACTTCCCACACACAGCGTTCTGTTACCTAGAGAGGCTACCAGGAAATAGAGAAACAAGAGACTAGTGCAAAGAGGAAGGCACCACTTCCTGATCCCACCTGAGCCTATATGCACTCCCCAGACCAATACCACACTCTAACATATACAGTCACGACACTCCCACAGATTTTTGTTATACGCTGCGACAGCAGCGCTCCAAGCGGCCGGCAAGCTACGTTTCTGAATACATTATGGGGCCGTATGAATAAAATGGAGTATCTACTTTATACTCTGAATTCCAGAGAACATACTCAGGTTCGACATAAATTTATCCATGTTATTTGGATTCCACCATACATAACTCATCCTGCCATCCAACAACACACAAACATGCTGCATATAGAGTATTTGTTAACAGAGACAACAACACACCAACGGAGAACAATACAAAACTTGAAGAATTCAATATCATCAAACAAATAGCCACAGCAAATGTTTATGACGACACACTGGTTGACAACCTTACACAAAAAAGCAAAACCAAAAAGAAACCAATCCCCACACAGAAATAAAAAAATAAAGCCACAGCATGTATCCCTTTCATTGGCAAACTATCCTACAAAATAGCAAACATTTTCAGACCACACAACATCAACATAGCCTTCAAAACAAACAATAAATTACAACACTCACTGAGGCACAATGTAAACATACTAACAGGTAAACACACACACTCAGGCATCTACAAAATAGTATGCAACACCTGTAATGCCCTGTATGTAGGCCAAACAGGAAGAGAATTCAAAACAAGATACAATGAACACATAAATGCCTACCACACCAATAACTTTAATAAATCAGCAGTAGCTACCCATATAAAGAACACAGGGCATCCATTCCAGAATATCAAGTGTGATCTTCATATACTGCATAAAATGGACAAGGGAAACATAATGGATCTCTATGAAGAACTAGAAATCTTCATCCATGGTGACCTTCTACTAAATGATAAACTGGAAAGCAACAATACTAATTTCTCCAGTATTGAATACATTTTTCATTAAAATATAAAATTAATAAAAGTAAAATTAATATTGTAACACTGATTGATCAATTCTTTAAAATGTAGCAACTTCTGTTTCAACTCATGCTGCTACATATGCACTTTTTATGGCATATTCACTATAAATACTGATGTAAGTTGTTTATCTTAGCCTTTAAGGATCTTTGTACAGTAACCTTTAAATACAAAATGTCCGCATGTGCTGTAAGTGTATATGTAACTATGTTCTTGCCTTGTGTGTGCCAGACAACAAGATTATCAAGATTATCAAAACTGTAAGTAAATACAACACTACAATAATCCAAAAACTATAATGATGAAAACATAATACTAAAAATAGCTATATCTTCCTGAACAGGTTAAAACTGTACAAACTCAACCTCACTGGCATACACAACACAAAACATAATACATCAAGAATGTAGCCAGTAGCTGTAAAAATGCACCCGATGATGGAAACGCGTAAATAGTGACTGCTGCATCATTAATCATTAAAAAAAAAAAAAAAAACCCTCAGGTTCGCATGAATAAAGGGTGTCGGAGAATATACTTCAGCCGAGTATGTTCTCGGCGTGAGTAACGGGGAGGGAGAAGTTGCTCACTACAGAGAACATTAACCAATTTCATGTGAATAAAACTACAGAAGTTTCTCACGACGGGAGAACATTCTCAGATTTCTGTAGTGAGCTCTATGGCATACTCCGTGCTGAGTAACTTCTATTAAGGTTACGTTTTACTGAGGTTTTTAATAAAAATGACAACAATTTTGTTACTTAGAAGGCAAAAACAAGTTCCTTTATATGTAGTCTTTAAGAAATACGAGAGGATCTATAAAGTTAATACAAATAAAAACATTTTGTTGACGAGTATCTTCGTCGGGAAAAATCGTGTGACACTTCCAGAACTTTATACAGTGACGAGAGTGATGTGAGACCTGTTTTCACTACCGACATAAAAATGAAACACAAATGGATTCAGCTGCGTGTTTACTCATTTGTGTGGCGTGTATATTTACAGTTGTAAACAGCCACATAGCAAAATAAAATTGTTTTTAAATAGGGTCTACTAGTAAGACCTTATGCTGTTAGCTACAAATAAAGTGTATCCCAGGACTTCACAGTTTCTATCACAAAATAAATATTGCTGCAATACTAGGTAGGCCTACTGAAGTACTGTTTCTATCCAAACCGGTTGGCCTATTTTATGATGCGTTTTCTGACTTCGTAATCGTAACTTCTGTCATGTTAGAAGTAAGTAAACACGACAGGAAAATTAATAACTGATTAATTACGTACCTAGCAGCCTGTTTCTTGTTCAAAATCGCATGGCCTAACGCTTATGAGCAAACCATTGGGTGTCATATTTAACAAGGCCTATCTCATGTTAGAACACTCCGACAGCATTCCACGTTGTAACAGATGAATATGTGATGCATTCTTAAAATATCGTTCGCAAATTGTGCTAACCCTACTTCATTAACAAACGAGTTTCTCGCGCGACGAAAATTTTGTATCGCCAGGAGAATACATTTTCGTAAAAAGTGCATATTTAGTCTTAATAATATGCTCCTTCACAACAAACTAATATCTAAACATAGTACAGTTCTTTCTGAACACGTAGATGCCTACTCCATATTTGTACACTTAATAATTTTCCTGATTGGGCTAGTTTAAAGAAATACACGATTGGACAGCTGATCTGTGGCGGACATGACACGCGGAGAACTTACTCAAGTAGGAGGGGAGGTAGCGAGAATGAACTACCTGCTCAGAGCATATGCTTCGAACTTTTTTTTCATACGAAATTGAGAACTTACTCAGAGAACGTTCTTTTGCTCTGAGAATCTTCTGTGGAGCATGTGCTCTTTTTTATTCATACGACCCATGGGATCAGTGCGAATAGTATCGGGTATATTGATTTTAACATACTTTTTACATCAGGGAACGTCTGTAGTGCAATACATTTAGGTAATTATTTATAAGAGCTCCACATTTCTCGTCCTTAATTTTCCTAAGATCTCTGACAAGTTACGAAAGGGTACCTTACAGGACAGTTTCTTTACAATTATCTTTTAACATACAGGCTTTAACTGAATAATTTCATTTTCTATTAAAAGTAAAAAATGGCTAGAAAGCACCAAAGGATCTGACCTTTAGCAGAGAGACGTCGCTTTACTACGCAGGAACGTGAAGATTTATTTCCAGTAAAATCGGTGTAACGTAGGAAACGTACATAGAATGCAATAACTACAGTATTTAACGTACCAAATTAGCTACCAGAGTTGTAGCTGAAGGAAGTCCGTCAGAGAAGTGGCAATAAAACGACAAAAGCAATAAAACTGTTTTCCAACAAAGAAGAACCCAATTCCACAATTGCTGCTACATATGAACCACAAACGGCAAGAATTATCAAAACATTGCCTTTTTAAGCTCAAGTAATAACACTCAAAAGATTATGCACTATAAGTGAGGTGTAAAAATTTGCGGATCATCAGACACCACACCGAATTGTACACGCCAAAAAACTGCCTGTCGTAGTAAGAAAATACTATTATAGAAATTTACTATTCCCTTATGTTTATATTCTACTTACTTTCAGCGAAATAAGCTGTAAATACACACATATTCGTAAGTATTAGTTCATGACGAAAGTGTTCTTTATACCACTGAATCAGTTAAATTCGGCTGTTTTTACTTTAATTTCCGTATTATGTATGCTTTTTGATATTTTACTAATTATCGTATCGCAAAAATTATACTATTTCGTTAATTACGTTCAAAAACAATTATAAACAAACATCACTACTTCGGCGGCTTCCCCACCGCTTGGAGCGCTAGTGTCACTGCAACTGTCAGTTGGTAACAACTTTTACAGCAGTGAGTGTCGCGACTGTATATGTTAGACTGTGCCAATACTAACATAGACTGCACGAGGCGTCATTATACCAACATCTAAGTCACATGACTATGGGAAGGAAGCCGTTTTCATTACGAGCAGTGTGAAATGGAGCTGACAGTTGCAGTTTTTCTCATCTGTAGCTCCAGTCAGGCACTTATTTTAACGATACAACGTCTTATCGTATTGTTATTGTACATGAACGTTATTTCTCCGCAATTCCTAATACCTACTAATGAGATAGTTGTAGCTATTATATGTTCGTAGATGAAACGAACAGAAAACTCTTTTAGAACTAACGGAATTACAGTTGTTAAGTGACTATTAACTTTCGTTGAGCCAATAGTATTTTAGTTTGCATCGTACATAGGAGAAGAAGAAATATCAGTTTTGACAAGCAGAATCAGTATTCTATCGATTATTCAAAAAATGTTCAAACGTTTGGTAACTCTTTGTGTAATGCTCATATTATCTTCTAATTTTCAGTGAACACTCACCATACCATGATCTACAGCATGGACTAGAAGATCTGAAGAAAAAAAGAAAACTTAGTGATTTATGATTTTTTTGTTGTATATTTTCAACGAAAAAAGTTTATATATTAATTTTTTAATAAAAACTTTTACACATAGAGAAATTTGATGGTTTTAGAATGTTATAACTGTGTATGATACCTATAATTCTAAATTAAAATAAATGCAAAATATTGAATATTTATTGTTCTATAACGCAAAACCGTGATTATATGCAGATTTGCATAGTTAAATTTTCCTACATTTTAACTTAAAATATCTGTTTACGTTGTTGCCAGCGCATCTATATATCTGCAAATAAATAAATAAAATTCATAGTATTCTCTTGTATACTTTAGGAGGGGGATAACAAAACACTAAATATTTGCAATGCAATAACTGTATCTACCCCTTTAGACAGTTGTGATTAAGGCGGACAGGCCGTCTTCGGTACAATGGGAGAATTTTGGGAAGATTTACCTCATCTGTAAAGGAAACCGCGTATAAAACGGTTGTACGGCCACCTCTTGAGTACTGATCAAGTATTTGGGACCCGCAGTAGATAAGTTTAAAAGAAGACGTGGAAGCACTTCAGAGGCGAGCAGCTAGGTTTGTTGCTGGTAGGTTCGACCAATGCGTGAGTGACACAGAAGTGCTCCGGGAACTCAAATGGAAATCTCTGGAGGAAAGACGACGTTGATTTCGAGAAATTCTGCTGAGGACATTTAGGGGGCTGGAATGTGAAGCTGAATGTAGAACGATCTAGCTGCCGCCTACTTACACTTCGCGTAAAGATCACAAATACAAGAAGGTAATTAGAGCTCGTGCAGAGGCATATAGACATTCTTTATCCCCTTGTTGTATTTAGGAGTGTAACGGGAAATGAAATGCCTAGTAGTGGTACAGTGTACCCTCCGCACGCGCCTTACGCTGGATTTCGGAGTACATAATATGTAGATGTACCTGCAGAGTTTCTGAAATAAAAGGGTGTGTTGCTACTGTTGACTCATCCAGTATTTTTATGCTGTGACACGTCCATTAGACCTGCTGTGTTTTGGAAGAAGAGAGTTCAGCTATTCTCTCCCGGACACAGAAAGTAAAGTAAGTACTTATAACGCGTGGGCACTTTAATTCAGGAAGCACGCAACGGTGAAAGCCGCAGTGGCGCCTGGTTGCTGACTGATGTCGCTGTCAGACGCCACTGCCAACTCTTTAAGGCAGCGCCAAGTGACACCGCGCACGACAGATGGCGTTTCTCACTGGCGCAGGGGAGGGGGGGGGGGGACAGCTCTTACTGTGAGTTCACTTTGGGAAACTCGGCGTCAATTACTTTGCAACAAAAAGTTCACTGCCCGAAACGCGCACTTGAAACCATTGTTACTAAAATTAAGAGAAAGGCATTTAAAACAAATCATAGTGTTTGGTTTGTAAGAGATTTGTTTCAAGGTTATCCGAAGCTGCTTATTGTGTTTCTGATGCCTATAGTCCATTCACGGAAACGAGAGACGTACTGTAAACACGGCAAGGTGCGTGACCACAGCGCTGCCGTCGAGGGGTGTACAAGGCAGGGGCGCACAGTCAGCGTGGCCGTCTCAATTGCAGGTGTGAGCTCGTTAGTGCGCGTTGTACAGTTGGATCTCTTAAGTTCATACCCGAAGTAACGTCTGGGAAGATGACACCATAAAGTCCTCAAAACAAGCGTTTCTGTCTGGATCATCCACCGGAAGCAAGGTACATCTACATCTACATACATTCACCGTAAGGTAAATCGAAGTCGGCTGTCCACCTTACTCACAACTGTCCTTACATGCTCGTTCCATTTCATATCGCTCTGCAATGTTACGACTAGATATTTGAACGACGTGAAAGCATCAAGAAGTTCACTACTAATGCTGTATTCGAACATTATGGGATTGTTTTTCTACTCATGCGCATCACCTTACATTATTCTACATTGAGAGCTAGCTGCCAACTAGAAATTTTGTCTAAGTCATCCTGTATGCTATTACAGCCAGTTACAGACGACACCCTCCCATATTCCACAGCATCATCAGCAAACAGCCGCAAATTACAACTTACTATGTCCATCAGATCATTTATATAGATAGAAAATAATAGCGGTCCTATCACACTCCCCTGGGGCACGCCTGACGATACACTCGTCTCTGATGAACACTCGCCGTCGAGAACAACGTACTGCGTCCTATTACTTAGGAAGTCTTCCAGCCAGTCACAAATCTGTGATCCTATTCCATAAGCTCGTATCTTCGTTAGCAGTCTGCAGTGTGGCACCGCGTCGAACGCCTTTTTGAAGTCGAGAAAAACACAATCCGCCTGTTGCACTTCGTCCATGGCTCGCAAGATGTCATGTGAGAAAAGGGCAAGCTGAGTTTCACATGAACGAAAGAAGCTTTTCCGTTTCAAGGAAATTTACTATATTCGAACTGAGAATATGCTCCAAAATTCTACATGAAACTGATGTCAACGATATTGGCCTGTAATTGTGTGGGTCAGTTCTCTTTCCTTTCTTATACACGGGAGTCACCTGCGCCTTTTTCCAATCACTAGGAACTTTGCGCTGAATTAAAGATTCGCGATCAATGCAAGCTAAGTAGGGGGCCAACGCCGCAGAATAGTCTTTGTAAAACCGAACTGGTATTCCATCCGGACCAGCAGACTTTTTCGTATTTAGCTCTCTCAGCTGATTCTCTACACCGGAAATACCTATTGCTATGTCCCCAATTTCGGAATTAGTACGTTGATCAAATGATGGTAAATTTGTGCGGCTCTCCTGCGTGAAAGATTTCTTAAAGGTTTGCTGTCTTCTATTACTGCCCCGGAATGATCAACGAGTTACTGGACAGTGGGCTTTGACCCGCTTATCTATTTTATATAGGACCAGAATTTTTTCGGGTTCTCGGAAAGATCTTTTGCTAAGGTATGGCTGTGATAATTATTGTATGCTTCGCGCATCGATCTTTTTATAGACGCACGAATCTCTACTAACTTTTGCCTGTCATCATTTGCGTGTTCTTTTTTGAATCGAGAGCGCAACAGCCTTTGCTTTCTCAGCAGCTTTCTAACATTATTATTATACCACGGTGGATCTTTTCCATCCTTAATCGTCTTTACTGGCACATATTTCTCTAACCATTTATTTACAATGCACTTAAATTTAGTCCAAAATTCCTCTACATCCATAGTCCCGGAATTAAACGATGCCCATTCATTTTCTAAGTGCGATCGTAACATTTTCTTATCGCCTCTTCACAACAAAAACACGCTCCTAGCCTTCTTGATTGGTTTATGAACTTCAGGGAAAAGGGAAATGTCTGATTATCGCACACATTGGCAGCAAAACAGCGTTTGTTGAAGGATTTTTGTGGACTTTGGAATCCAAGAAAGGTGGAGGTTATCATGAGGAGATGTGCGCCGTAACCTTCGAGAAGTGTTTTCAAGATGTTCTTCCTCGGCTTCAGAAAAACGCAGTTATTGTTCTTGATACCGCACCGTACCATTATCGTAGAAACGAAAATGTTCTCAATGCTAATTCCAATAAGCACAAAGTATGAGAATGGCTAAAATCTAAAAATATCTATTTTGAACACAGTATATTGAAGACAGAACTTTTAGATATAGTTAAAAATCACATAACAGCACACAAAGAATACACGATAAATGAAATGGCGAAGAATGCAGGGAAAACTGTTCTTAGATTTCCCCCATATTAAACGCCAACGAGTTAGTGTGGGCTAGAATCAAAGGCTATGTTGCAGCGAAAAACAAAATATCGGAAATTGAAGAACTGCTAGAGAAGCAGTAAGAACAGATACTGAAGAAGATTGAAGCAAGTGCATCCTCCATGTGATAGAAAAAGTTGAAATTCAAATCTGGAAACTAATTAGACTGAATTATAGAGGAGAGAGTGGAGCGGTTTGTTATAAACCTCAATGAAAACAGTTCCAGTTCGACAGAGTGAACCTCGTTTCGTTGTCCATTAACATTATTATTACTGATATTGTTATTAAAAATTGATTTTGTTTGAATGGAGCGTTTTGTTACCAACCTGAATGAAAGTAAATCTACTTCATCAGAAATATGTCACTTTCATCGTACTTTTAACATTATTGTAACTGGCTATATTTCGTTACATTGTTACCGAGGTTTCTAACGGTCCGCTGTGACGTCAGCTCAGCAGCCAGCCCACGCTGCCAGCTGCAAAGCATGCGTCAAGGATTTTGCTCACCCCTACGATCACGGACACCGAATTCTTTCGCTGGAAACGAGCGTAGTCGCTCACGTGACACTGTTTATGTTTCGTCCCAGCTCTCGGTGAATAGACTATAGAATGGCTTACCGTTACCACTACATCGAGTGCAAATGAGCATACACCAACCAGAATATGATGACTACCTACTTATCGTCGATATAAGTCCATTGATGTAATGGCATCGTCGAATGACACCGAATGACGACACAAGCACGGTACGTATAAACTGCTGGAAAATCACGACGTTTTTGATTAAGTGACGAGAAATACCGCTCGGGGACAGTACGTGTACTGATAATTGTTTCAACGTCGCCCGACTAAGTATAACGTAGTGACATAAAAGCCAGAACGCGAACTTTTTCTACTCTATAACAGGGTAAAATTTATAATATGGTTGTGATAGGCAAACTAACCTCCGACTTCAAGGAGAATATAATAATTCCAATTGCGAAGAAAGCAAGTGCGAAAATTGTAGAAAGTATTAGTTTAATACATCATATTTGCAAAATGCTAACACGAATTATTTACAGGCGAATGGGAAAATTAGTAGAATCTGCCCTTGGGGAAGATCTGCTTCGATTTAGGATAAATGTAGGAATACATGAGGCAGAACTCACATTACAACTTATACTGGAAGATAGGTTAAGAAAAGGCAAATCTAAATATTCGGCATTTGTAGGTTTCGAGAAAGCTTTTGTCATTGTTGTGTGGAATACACTGTTTCAAATTATGAAGGTAGCGGGGGTAACATACAAGGAACAAAAAGACCAGACAGCAGTTATATAAGAGTCAAAGGGCATAAAAGGGACGCAGTTGTTGGGATGAGACTAAGCCAGGATTGCAGCATTTCCCCAATTTTACTCAAACTGTAGGTTGAGCTAGCTCTGAAAGAATGTAAGAAGAACTATCGATTAGGAATTAAAGTTCAGGGAGAAGAATTTAAAACTTTATGGTTTGGCGATGACATTGCCATTCTGCAAGCGATGGCAGAGGACCTGGAAGGGCAACTGAAATAGACTGTGTCTTGAAAGAAGGTTATGAGGTGAACATTAACAAGCGCAGTTGTTGCTGTTGAGTCTTCATTCCGCAGGCTGGTTTGTTGCAGCTTTCCACGCTACCCTCTCCTTTGCAATTCACTTCATCTGAGAATACAAACGGCAACCTACATCCATTTGTATCTGCTTACTGTATTCGTTCCTCGGTCTCTCTCTACGAATGTTACCCCACTCACTTCCTTCTAAAACTAAGTTGATGATTCCTTGATGTCTCAGAATGTGTCCCACCAACCCGTCCCTTCTCTGTCAGGCTATGCAAATACTCCTTTTTCTCTCCAATTCTGTTGAGCAACTCCTCATTAGATATGTGCTCTACCCATCTAATCTTCATAGTTAATCTGTAGCACTGCATTTCTAAAGCTTCTATCATCTTTTTGTCTGAACTCCTTATCGTCTACGTTTTACTCCCATACAATGCTACATTCCGGATAAATGCTTTCAGAAAGGCATTCATAACTTTTAAATTAATATTCGATGTCAACAAATTACTCAGAAACGTTTTTTTCAATAGCCATTCTGCATTTTATATCTTCTTTTCTTCGGCCATCAGTAATTATTTTGCTACCCAAATAACGAAACTCATCTACTGCTTTTATTGCCTCATTACCTAATCTAATTCCTTCAGCACCGCCTGATTTTCTGACACTAAATTCCATTACACTTGTTTCGCTTTTCTTAAAGTTCATCTTATACTCTTCTTTCCTACATTTCTTCTAAATCCAAACTCATCTTCCCCAAGGTCGAATTCTACCAGTTTTACCATTCGTCTGTAAATAATTCGTGTTAGTATTAAGCATCCACGACTTATTAAACTAATAGTTCTGTAATTTTCACATTTGTGTGTACTTTCTCTCTTTGTAAATGGAATTACTATATTATTCTTGTAGCGGAGGGTATTTCTCCCCATCTCATACATCTTGCATAACAGATGGAACAATTTCTTCAAGACTCGCTCTCCTAACAGCAATTCAAACGCAATCACATCTACTCCAGTGGCTTTGTCAAATATTCTCGCAGTATTGTATGTCCTATCTCATCTTCTTCTACTTCGGCTTCAATTTATAGAATAGTGCAATCAAGTTTATTACCGACGTAGAGATCCTCTTTATATTCTTTCCACCTTGCAGCTTTCCCTTCGTTGCTAAGTACTAGTTTTCAGTCTGAGTTCTTGATATTCATACAGCTGGTTTTCTTCTCTCCAAATGTCTGTTAGCCGCGCGCTTTGGAGCGCCGTGCTGCGGTTCGTTCGGCTGTCCGCCATCGGGGGTTCGAATCCCCCCTCGGGTATGGATGTTTGTGTTGTCCTTAGGTTAATTTACCTGTGTTTAAGCAGTTTGTAAGCTACGGACTGATGACCACACAGTTAAGTCCGATGAACATTTCAATTGTCTGCACTTTGTTTTCCTGTAGGTGGTATCTATGTATTCCCTATTTATACATTCGTCTGCAGTCTTCCACTTGTCCTCCAGCCACTCCTGTTTAGCCAGTCTGCACTTCCGTCAGTCTCATTTCTTAGTCGTCTGTTGTCAATTTTGCGTGCTCAGCTTGCTGAATTTTTATGTTTTCTCCTTTCATCACTTAAGTTCAGTATCTCCTGTGTTATTCAGGGATTTCCATTAGGCCTTGTTGTTTTGCCTATATGATCCTCCATCACTACTCTATATCTCAGAGCTACCTATTCTACTTATACTATATTACTTTCCACTATTTCAGTCATTCCATGCCTAATGCTCCCTCTGAGATTCTCGACCAACTCTGGTTCCTTCAGTTTGTCCAGGTTTCATCGCCTAACTTTTCCACATTTTTGCAGTCTCTTAGGTTTTCTTCTACAGTTCATAATGAATAAGCTATGGTCAGAGTCTATGGATATGTATATGTCTCACAGTTTAAAACCTGGTTTATAAACCTTTAACTTACCTCTATAAAGTCAATCTGGCACCTTCCAATGTCTTCTGGTCTCTTCCACTTATAGATCCTTCTATCATGATGAATAAACCAAGTGTTTATAAAGATTAAATTGTGTCATGTACAAAATACTACCAGGCGATCTCCTCTTTCATTCCTTTTCCTCAGTTCATTTTCACCTACTACATTTCCTTCCCTTCCATTTCCTACTACCTATTTACAGTTCCGCATCACAATCAAGTTTTTCTCTCTCTTAACTGTCTGAATATTTTTTTATCTCCTTATACATTTCTTCGATCTCCTTGTCAATGACAGAGCTAGATGGCTTATAAACTTGTACAACTCTGGTCTATGTTGGCATCGTGTCTGTCTTTGCTACGATAATGCGTTCACTGTGCTGATCATAGTAATTTAGCAGCATTTATATGTTCTTATTCGTTATGAGACTATTCCTACGATACCACCAACTGATCCTGTGTTTGTAAACCTCTACTGACCTGACTAGAAATCCTGTTCATCCCGACACCGAACATCACTAATCTGTACCACATATAACTTTAACCTATCCATTTCTCTTTTCAAATTTTCTAACTTACCTCCCCGATAAAGGCATAGAATATTACACACAACGATCCTTAGAATGCCTGTTTTGTTTCTCTTGATGACGACATCCTCCTGAGTAGTCCCCACCCGGAAATCCGAATGGGGGACTATTTTTCCTCCGTAATATTTTAACCAAGAAGATGCCATCATCCTTTATACATTCAGTAGAGGTGCATGTCCTCGGGAAAAGTAACGGCTGTAGTTTCCCCTTGCTTTCGGCCGTTCGCAGTAACTGCATGACAAAGCCACATTAGCCGATGTTACAAGGCCAGCTCAATCAATCATCCAGACCGTTGCCCCTGCAACTACTGAAAAGGCTTCTGCACCTCTTCAGCAAGCACACGTTTTTATTGCCTCTCAACAGATCTCCTTCCGCTGTGGTTGCACCGACGGTACGGATATCTGCAACGCAAGCCACCCCACCTCGGCAATGTCTGTGGTTCATGAGGACTAAAGAAGCGTAATGGAATGCTATTTTTTGCCAGTGACAACTTTCGCATCCCGTAAAAATTTGAGTTACAGAGTGCTTCTGTAATAATGCTTCAGAAGTTATTAAAAGATTCACACATTGCCTTTCTGAATGCTATCCGTGTTTCGATTCGCATTTGCCTATCTTCATGATACGATTCGCCTCTTTGGTATTTTTCGGAATACGTCTATTACGAGCAGTTTCCTAATTTGGTTTCTATACCGTGGTGACTCTCTAGTATACAATCCTTGAGAATGGAATATAATATATATTGTGTAAGTGACGTCTGCAGTTCTGTTAAGAGTACACGTTATTAAAATGTCTATTCATTCAAGCTACGCCTATAATCTATACCAAAATAAACCGCCGATATTACGCTCCAGCTGCATTTCGGAATCCAAGATGGATATACTGAAATTTCTCTGTTGCTTATTTAAAGTTTTGAAGTATGTTGTTGTTCTTGTTGTCTTCAGTCCGGAGACTGGTTTTATGCAGCTCTCTCCCTACTATATCCTGAGGAAGCCCTTCATCTCCTCATAAGAACGATATCCACATCCATCTGTATCTGCTTACTATATTCGTCTCTTGTTCTTCCTCTGTGATTTTTCCCCCACACTCTTCCCTCCGATGCTAAATTTACGATTTTTTGATGTCTAAGAACGTGTCCTACAAATTGATCGCTTCTTTAGTCAAGGTATTTCAAAAATTCCTTTTCTCCACAATTCTGTTAAGTACCTCTTCATTAGTTACGCGATCTACCCACCTTCAGAATTTTTCGGTAGCGCCACAATTCAAAAGTCTCTCTTTCTGTCTAAACTATTAGGCGTCCTAGTTTCACTCCCGTACAAGACAACACTTCACGCAAACGACTGCAGAAAACACTTCCTTACACTTAAATTAATATTTGATATTAGTAAATTCCTCTTTTTCAAAAACGCCTTTCTTCCCGTTGGCATTCTGCATTTTATATCCTTTCTACTGCGACCATCGTATGTTATTTTACTGCCCAAGTAACAAAACTCATCTACCACCTTTATTGTTTCGTTATCTAATCTATTTTCTTCAGCATTACCTGATTTTCTAAGACTGCATTCCATTATCCTTGCTTTGCTCTTGTTAATGTTCGTCTTATACACACCCTTCAACACACTGTCCATATCGTTTAAATGCTCTTCCACGTCCTTTGCTGTCTCTGACAGAATTACAATATCATTTGCAGAACGCAATGTTTTTATTTCATCACCCTGAACCTGGATGCCTTCTCCAAATTTCCCCTTCTTTTCCTTTACAGCTTGTATTAATAATATTGGAGCAACGCTACAACCCTGTCTTTCTCCATTCCCAACTTCTGCAGCACTTTTATGCCCTTCAATTTTGATAATGGCTGCTGGTTTTGTACAAGTTGTAAATAACTTTCCGTTCCTTATATTGTGCTCCTGCTGATTTCAGAATATGTCAAAAGCCGTCGCCAAATCTACAAAAGCTAGAAATGTAAGGTTTGCCTTTCCTTAATCTATCTTCTAAGATGAGCCGAAAAGTGAGTATTGCCTCCCGTGTTCCGACATTTCTCCTGAATCCATTCGATCTTCCTCGAGGTCGGCTTATACGAGATTTTCCATCCTTCTGTAAATAATGTGTGGTAAAATTTTGTAACCATGACTTAGTAAAGTGATGGCTCTGTAATTTTCACAAATGTTCAGATGTTTGTTACGCTTATGGGACTTAACTGCGGGGTCATCAATCCTTAAACTTACAAAACTACTTATAAACTAACTTATACTAAAGACAACACAAATATCCATTCTAGAGAGTGTATTCGAACCCCTGACGGGGAATGCGCTCGGCCACGTCGTAATTTTCACACCTGTCTGCGCCAGCCTTTTTTGGAATGGGGATTATTATATGTTTCTTAAAGTCTGGGTTTATTTTGAATGTCTCATACCTTACGTACTCTGTGAAACAGTTTTGTCATGGCTAGCTCTCTCAGTAGTTCTGAGGGAATGTCGTCCACTCCAGGGGCCTTGTTTCGACTTACGTCTTTCAGTGCTCTATAAAATTCTTCTCTCAATATGGTTGCAAAATACTAACAAGAATTATTTACAGGCAAATGGTAAATTGGTATAATCTGATCTTGGGGAAGATCTGTTTGGATTTAGGAGAAACGTAGAAATACGTGAGGCAACACTCACATTACAATTTATCTTACAAGATAGGTAAAGAAAAAACAAATCTACACATTTGGCATTTGTAGATTTCGAGAAAGCATTTGATAATGCTGAGTGGAATACACTGTTTCAAATTATGAAGGTAGCAGCGGCAAGATATAGGAAACGTAAAGTTACATACAACTTTTAAACAGACCAGACATCAGTTGCAACAGTCAAAGGGCATGAAAGGGACGTAGTTGTTGGGATGGGTGTAAGGCAGGGTTGAGTATTTTCTCAGTGTTATTCAATCTGTTTGTTGAGCAATCTGTGAAAGAATCCTAGGAGAAATTTGGAGAAGGAATTAAAGTTCAGGGAGAAGAATTTAAAACTTTGTGGTTTGTCGATGACATGCCATTCCGCAAGATAGCAGAGGAACGGCAGGAACGGCAGCTGAATGGAATGGACTGTGGCAGTGGCATTTATGAGCCGGGAGGGAGGGGGGGGGGGGTTCTTAAAATGATGAATATAAAGAACAAAAATAAGTATACGATGTCATTTTTTCCAAATTTTTTGTTTTAGGCATGAATTACAGATACGATGCCACAAAATTTTTACCCTTGCCTCCCTCCCCGAAACGATGTGATATATTTGCAACTGAGTGGCTTGAAAGTAGGTTATGCGATAAAAATTAACAAGAGACAAAGAAGCGTAATTCATTGTTATTTTTTGCTGTTGACAGCTTTCGCATACCGCAATAATTTGAGTTAAGGAGTGATTATATAATAATGCTTCAGGAGTTATTGAAAGACTCACTCACTGCCTTGCCGGATGCTGTCCGTGTTGCGATACACATTTGCCGATGTTCATAATGTGATTCGCCTTGTTCCTATTTTGCAGAATACGTAGATTCTTAAGATATTTTCTAATTTGGTTTCTCTGTAGTATACAATCCTTCAGAACGAAATATAATATACTAGCTGAAAACCCGGCGGTGCCTGGGTATTTATTTATTTATTCCTGCCATATTTCAGGTATATATTCATTTATATAAGGGCTATAAGTCTGTAAACTCTCTTTGGAATACAGTCAGTAGTAAAGAAGTAATAGATAAAAACTTGGTGAGAGAGTGGGTGTTTTCTATGAAGGTTCGGTTTGGGAGCTCATATCTCATGAACTACGTGTCGTACTGATATACAATTTACAAGGTACACTCAACTATATGCGTGTATACTGTCTGTAAAATTTACTGCAGCTACAATTTGTGGTGCAGAAATTATAAATTGTAACGTCATACCGAAAGCCGTAGTTTTAGTCCATGAAGAGCGGAACATTACTGTTTATGTTCTCATATCTCATGAACTACGTGTCGGAATGTGATACAATTTAGAAGCTACATTCAACTATATATGTGTATACTGTCTGTAAAATGTCATGTCGCTACAATTTGTAGTGTTCAAATTATAAATTGTAACGTCATACTGAGAGCCGTAGTTTTACTCCATAAACAGCGGAAAAGTGGTAAGCGAGAAACTTTTTTCCTTTCATCATTTTACTATGGTTGCCAGCGAGAAAAAGTTTAATAAAGGTTTGAAATTATATTTAAAGTTTGTTGCAAGTCGCTAAGTACTCCCATTCTCATATAGTGTATTTGTAAAGTCTCATCGCATTATGGCAGTTTCTTGCAACTCCTATCGTTTATGGAGTTATATCTCTTGAACCAAGAGTCGTAAGTGGTTCGTACTCCTACAGAAGATGTTACCTCACGGTAATGACTGTGTGTACCAAATTTGGTTGAAATCGGTCCAATGGTTTAGGAGAAAATGAACAGCATTGTCGCAAAATGTAGCAGTTTTTCGCGGATCTCATTGTTTATGACGTCATATCTCGTGAACTATATATCGTGTAATTCTTGCACTTACGACGACCGTTCTCATGGATTGAAGCTCGCCGGTCGCGGTGGCCGAGGGGACTGAGGCGCTCCAGTCACGGTCTGCACGGCCACTACCCACTACCCCACTATCCCCTCGGGCATGGATATTTGTGCCGTCCTTAGTCTTAGTTAGTACATAAGTAGTTCGTAAGTTTAGGGACTGATGACCCCGTAGTCAAGTCCCATAGACTCTACAAACGTAAAGCTTGATTGAAGCTTACGTGTACAAAATTTCATAAAGATTGGAACAAAACTGTAGATTTGTATGCAACACGTACACACATACGGACACACTGCTTTATATATTAGTTTAGAAAGATACACTATAAGTGCCGTTGCAGTTCTGTTATCACAATGCTCATTCATTGAAAACAATGTATCTTGGCTACGGCTTCGGTTTATACACAGAAAAAAAAAAAAAAAAAAAAAAAAGTAGGCTCTATTACGTTTGCCACAGTTGCAAATCAAATGTTTGTAAATATATGGGGATTAACTATTTTGGTCATTAGTCCCTAGCCTTACAAACTACTTACACTAACTTACGCTAAGGACAACAAATATACCAATGCCCGAGGAAGTACTCGTACGTCCGACGGGGAGCAGCGACGTGGTCCGCAGCTATGCACTTTGGAATGCTCGACCACTCCACCGCGGCGCCATAGTTGCAGTTCGGAATCGAAGATGAATTACTGAAATTTCTGTGTTGCTTGTATAAACTGTGAAAGTAGGCAACCATAGCCTGAAGTTCATTTTTTTATGGATTTTTAGCTTTATTTTTGCGAATCTGAATGTGTATCCGCCTTATAGCTTTATATTGTATGTGAAAGTAATCCACGATCGATAATCTCAGCCCATGTTTGTAACTCCTGCACATTACAATGCCTTTGCAACTGCGATGTAGCACCTGAGCTGCAGCAGCTTCTTTGACTGCTGAGGCGAGTAGTAGAGAGTGAGCTGTTGAGCAGAAGAGTCGATCGTGGGCTAGGCTAGCTGACAGACGTATGGCAACTGTGTTGTGTACTAAGGTTGAATTGGTCAGCAATGATTGTATTGAGTTTGATTTATTTCACTCTTTATTTATGAATACAAACGTATTATCAGGCTTGATTCCATATCGGAATGGGCGCTCCACGACTGTATTTGACTTGTGGTAATTTATTCTGCAATCAGTCGTCATAAATATAAAATAAAGATTTTATATTTATGACGACTGATTGCTGAATAAATTACGACAAAACAAACGTATTATATTGGACAGTGTATTCTGTATAAAGAGGAAGAGCATATTTGTGTGGAACGGAATTGTATAAGACCATTGTATTATATTGAAGACTCAACAAAGGTGGTTGTTGTTATGGTTTTCAGTCCGGAGACTGGTTTGATGCAACTCTCCACCCTACACTATCCTGAGCAAGCCTTTTCATCTCCTCATAAGAACGGCAACCCACGTCCACTTGAATCTGCTTACTATACGCGTCTCTTGGTCTCCCTCTGCGATTTTTACCCCACACACACTTCCCTACAATGCTAAATTTACGATTCCTCGATGTGTAAGAATGTGTCCTACCAAGCGATCCCTTCTTTTAATCAGGGTATGCCAAAATTCCTTTTTCGCCAATTCTGTTCAGTATCTCTTCATTAGTTATGCGATCTACCCACCTTATCTTCAGCATTCTTCTGTAGCACCACATTTCAATAGCCTCTATTCTCTTCCTGTCCGCACTGCTTATCGTCCATGTTTCACTCCCGTACAAGGCAACACTTCACACAAATGCCTTCAGAAAGCCTTCCTTACACTTAAATTAATATTCGATGTTAGCAAATTTCTCTTTTTCAAAAATGATTTTCTTCCCATTACCATTCTGCATTTTATATCCTCTGTACTGCGACCATCACATGTTATTTTACTACCCAAGAAACAAAACTCATCTACCACCTTCATTGTTTCGTTATCTAATCTAATTCCTTCAGCATCGCCTGATTTTCTAAGACCGCATTCCATTATTTTTGTTTTGTTCTTGTTAATGTTCATTTTATATGCTCTCTTCAACATACTGTCAATTCCATTCAACTGCTCTATGTTTACTTAATTCAATAAATAACTTAATGATTACTAATTTTTCTTATTTCAGCTCAACCTCGTCCCCCATTTTCCTGATTTTGGCATTTTTGATTTTGTTGTACGGTACGTGTTGAGTTTTTGAGAAAAAGATTTCCTTTTAAAATGTAAATGTTCACGTACCAGTAAAGTAATCTGTCCTTACTTGCCACAGAATCTGACTGTCAGAAATTATGTTCACAGAAGTACAGATTGCTTTATTTACGGGGCCTAATTTTGTTTGTTAAATCCGTTGCACACATATGATTAGAGAAACTCCTTGATTTAAATAGAAAGAATAAGAATAAGAAACTTTCACTTAAACTTTCATCAAGCTTTCACTTTCATTTAATAAACTTACAACAAGAATCATTTTTTCGATTTCCGTCGTCCTTAGTTGCATATGAAATTGGTGGAGGTGTATTACCGTCTTTAGCAACTAAATGAAAGGCGTTTTTTGTGTGCCATACGCGTTTCGCTTCTATATTTATGAAGCATCATCAGTGGCCTGTAATACATGTTATTTTTGTATAATATTGTAGTACAGTCATAATATTATAGGTATTTTTCACAGTATGACAGTTAACAGTTTTGTTACAATTACTAAAGTTCGGATCTACTAGCTTAGAAACAACTTCTGTAGCACTAGCTTTTGCAAAGTTAATTATACCGTTTTTGGCCCTACTTACGGTTTTCTGTTTTATTCCATGCGTGTCTTCGTGGAGATGTTTGTGAGGTCTTGAGTTGGATATGCATCACCACTTCACTGTGTACTCGTTTTTGAACGTTTGTCCGGCCGCGGTGGCCGAGGAGACTGAGTCGCTCCAGTCACGGACTGCACGGGCACTACGTTCGGGGGTTCGAATCCCTCCTCGGGCATGGATATTTATGCCGTCTTTAATATAAGGTAGTTGATCAGTAGTTTGTAAGTTTAGGGACTGATGACCCCGTAGTTAAGTCCCATAAGCTTAAACATTTGAACAATTTTTTGAACGTTTGTTTACAATGTTTAGTGTTGCCAACTGTCGCTTTTCCTCTGTCTCTTGTTTGTGTTCCTTGTATCTCTGAATGTATCAGCTGTTTTTTGTTTGTGTTGGTGTCTGTGTAGACTGTGTGTGTGTGTGTATGTGTTGTTATTTGTGTTAGTTTTTTGTGAATATGGGTGTGTGTGTTTGTGTGTTGTTATTTGTGTTAGTTTTATGTGAATGTGGGAGTAGGGGGAGGGGAGCGAGTGGGAGAAGGAGGTAGGGCATTTCATGTTTCGTTACTGTTTTTCACTGTTTTTGTGGCCAGCTTGATCAGTGAGTTGTTACTTATGTTGATCTGATCATTGATCACTTTCTTATTCATTGCCAAGGCTCTCTGTATATGAAAGGTTTCTTGTAGTATCAGAACCAATAGTCGAGACAGAAAAATCCTGACACTACAAGAAAACTTTCATATACAGAGAGCCTTGGCAATGAATAAGAAAGTGATCAATGATCAGATCAACATAAGTAACAACTCACTGATCAAGCTGGCCACAAAAAACAGTGAAAAACAGTAACGAAACATGAAATGCCCTACCTCCTTCTCCCTCTCGCTCCCCTCCCCCTACTCCCATATTCACAAAAAACTAACACAAATAACAACACATACACACATACAGTCTACACAGCCACCAACACAAACAAAAAACAGCTGATACACTCAGAGATACAAGGAACACAAACAAGAGACAGACGAAAAACGACAGTTGGCAACACTAAACGTTGTAAACAAACGTTCAAAAACGAGTACACAGTGAAGTGGTGATGCAAGGGTTTTCATCAAGACCGAAAATACCATATCCAACTGAAGACCTCACAAACATCTCCACGAAGACACACATGGAATAAAACAGAAAACCGTAAGTAGGGCCAAAAACAGTATAATTAAATTAACTTTGCAAAAGCTAGTGCTACAGAAGTTGTTTCTAACCTAGTAGATCCAAACTTTAGTAATTGTAACAAAACTATTAACTGTCATACTGTGAAAAATACCTATAATATTATGACTGTACTACAATATTATACAAAAATAACATGTATTACAGGCCACTGATGATATTCATAAATAAAGAAGCGAAACGCGTATGGCACACAAAAAACGCCTTTCATTTAGTTGCTAAAGACGGTAATACAGCTTCACCAAATACACCAAGAAGCTTTCAACTAGTATAAATCGCTCGAAACCTAGGGCATACGGTTTGTACTATATGGAAGACAAACGGGGAAAAGTGCATCGGCTGTTTTCGCGTCTAGATGGACTTTTCCCGCGGGCCGGATTGAGCGCAGCGCATCGTGGTCCTCGGCGTGCACTGTGCAGGCAGTGTTTGTGTAGGTGACGGCTGCTGCATGCAGTGTGTAGCCACCAGCCGCCCACAGGGGTCGCCGGCACGGCAAGGTCTCGGCCCGCGCCCACGCGCCGCGCGCCGGCTCTGCGCATGCGCGCTCGCTACTCGCGCCTCACACCTGGCTAGCGCGCATTCCGCCGCGCGCCGCAGCGACGCAGTGATTAAAAATGTACATACACACTTGCAAGGGGAACACCAGGTATGGTGCCAACGGATTTTGATGGGTCGCAGGTATGTCGTGAGGGAATTCCTCCAGACCATCAACCTAAAAGGATTTATTCCAATGGGCCTCGATTTCTAAGAAATTCCTGATCAAATTCGCAGCAAATTACCACGCGTAACGTGTCTACTTATACATGGCGGTTACTCCTCAGCGAGGCAGCGTGGTGTATTCGGCAAGGTGCTAGGCTCGAATGCAATCAACTGGATTAAAGGCATGGCGCTACATTACCTTTACCGAGATAGCGACAAAAACATCGCCGGCCGCGGTGGCCGCGGGGACTGAGGCCTCAAGTCACGCTCTGCACGGCCACTACGGTCGGGGATTCGAATTCCCCCCTCGGTCATGGGTATTTGTGTCGTCCTTAGTCTTAGCTAGTTCATAAGTAGTTTGTAAGCTTAAGCACTGATAACCCCGTAGTTAAGTCCCATAAGTTCTACAAACATTTGAACATTTGACAAAAACATCCTCGATTTCTGGAAACACACACGACTGTCCAACGTGGAGCATCCTACCCAACCACTTATGCGAACTATTTACGGTCGCTGTTCACGAACCCTCCACCCAGCTGGGGTGTTCCAGGTGTGAGAAGGGAATAATGAAGCAGCCCATAGAACCTGATCGATCCCAACGTTACAAAGGCTACCGCCCTTGCATGCGAGAAGACGACTGGGATACTCATGTGCAGGATTGTCGACGGGTTACGTTCTTCGAACAGTTGGCCCCCTATAATAATCATAAAATGAAATAAAGCAATATATTACAACTGACTAAAGAGGCATTTCTTTTGTTTCATTCATTTACCATGTAGAAACGTTTTCGTTGTACAGTGTTGCTCATTGTTCACATATTAATTATAAAATAGAAGATATTTAGTTTGCTTTTCCAGTTGCGTTTTCATTACAAAAGGTTTGGTTAAAAACAAAAACATACTTTTTTTAAATGTAAGAAGCTATTAAAATAGTAATAAAAACAGAACAAAAAGAATAAAGAAAAGGAAAAAAAGGCTGATCGGAAACAAATAATTTTTTTTCTTCTTATATTTGGGTTTTCTGATAGACTTTACTAAAAAAAGCGGCAGAACAATTTTTAACAATTGTAATTGCTACCTTTTATATTACCCAATATATATATATATATATATATATATATATATATATATATATATATATATATATATATATATATATATATATATTAAGCAAAGAAAAAGATTAAAGAAAGAAAAACAAAAGTAGTGAAAATTCAGACGATTATAAAAATAACCAAGAAAATAACAAAAATTAAAAAAAAAAAATTTCCCTTTCGAGTCATAATAATCCCCTGGTACGCGTCACGTGGGTACACACGTCATAGGAATAGATGAAAACAGCACGGTTAATAACTGTAAACATAGGTATTAAATGTTGCCCAAATATTATAGGTATTAACAAAAAACTGTTTACTGATTTCGAAATATGCTTCAATCACCTTAAAAGTGTACTTCGAAAAAACAAAATGAATAAAATAATCGTCGCGCAATACATAACATATTGAGCGAATGTTACCTGTTTTTATCCTGACCATTTACTGCAAACGTTTGCATAGGAATGGTTATAAAATACATAATTATGGACAATCATCGAATAGGTGTGAAAAGTAATTGACCCATGTCGGACTTCAACCCAGGTCGCCTGCATGGCAGCACGTATCTTGCTGTCTTGCTGAGCTGTAACCACCATTTATAAGTAGACACGTTACGCTTTGTAATTTCCTGCGAATTTGATTTCGTTTTTCTTAGAAATCTAGGCCCATTGGAACAAATCCTTTTAGCTTGATGGTCTGGAGGACTTCCCTCACACATCAAATTCCGTTGGTACCATACTTGGTGTTCCCCTTGTTAGATCAATAAAAATGAGTATAATTACACAAGTTTTACAGTGAATAAATATGACAAAGTTACAAAAGTGTTCAAATCGTAATTCACTCGGCGTCGAAACATTTTTGAGCACGATAGCGTACATTGTTTTGTTGGTGACCTCTCTCAGACCACTACAGCAATCAAATGACCAGGCGTTTGAATTCCATGGAGCAGTTCCTCCATAGTGCGCGGTTTTTTGGTGTGCACCACGTTCTTTACGTAACCCCGTGAGTAAAAGTAAAGTGGGGTTCATTCAGGTGAACGTGTACGGTACTTCTTCGGTCGACGTCGGTTATGGTAGTGGGGTGGAGCACCATCTTGATGAATATGAAAAATAATTTCGTTACGAAACGAAGCCTGACTGTTCTGTAAAATTAATGTCTCAAGCGTCTCCAAGTAATTGATACAGTAATTGTTCCCCTATACGTAGGACTACTTAAACTAAATTATGATAAAGACAGTATACACACACACACACACACATATACACACGCCCGAGATAGTACTAGAACGATCGCCCAGTCCGTGGCTATTCCGCACAGCATTGGATTACAGTTTGAACACTTACTATAATTTTCACTGTAACTTTGTCATTCTTATTCATTGTAGTACTTACGATAATGTATTCTTTTTCTTCATCAAAATGTGTATACTTCTGGCCCACTTTAGGTTACGGTAATAACACTAAAAGTGTGCCTTTGCAATCGTCTTTTGACAGATCTAAATTTAAATGAAAATAACGGCTTAACCATAAATCTGACACGAATATCGAATAAACAGATTTGTAGACGAAAAAAATTCTCTACAACTTTGTCCTGGTATGTTTTTTTTTCATATCTTGCATAATTTCAGAAATATTTGCAAAAATAAGTACGATTTGACTGTGTCTGTCTGTCCTTAACGTATTCACACTTTAAGGTCGAATCGCTCAACCGATCGGCACCAAATTTTATAGACATTATTGATGGCCTACAAAGAGAAGAACCTCCCTTTTTCAAAATTTTCGGACAAAAAATAAGTTAGTAACATTAAAAAAGCCGTCTGGGATGTAATCATAATTGCAAGGAAACCGTTCATCTGACACGAAAATTGAATAATCGAATTTGTTGGGGAGAAAAATCTCTACAACTTTCTTATGTTTTTTTTCGTAACTCTCACCGTTACAGAGATATTTACAAAAATAGCGGCGATTTGGCACCGTCTCTTGATTTAACGTAAGCCCAGCGTTAGGAAATGTCACGTGACATTCCTCGCACAGAACTCTCTCTCTGGCATACGCCATCTTGCTTCCAGTATTTTACGACTTTCTTATTGTACTTACGCGTTGTCATTTCAAAGCAGTTTCGCACTGAAGACTTAACAAAAGAACATCGTTCATGGTACGATAAATTATACTCTAGTGTCTAAAAAGTCATTTTAGCTGTTAGCAACTGTTAGCAAGAGTACGAGAATCAATGACCAATGTCTTAGTTGTTTGCTGTGGTATAGTGGGTAGTGTGTTTACGTTGTGATGCATGTGGTCGGTAGTTGGAAACCCACCACTGACATTTTTTTTCGCCTTGGCTCCTAAAAGAGTTCCCGGCGCTCTCATTAATTAAATAAAGTAATTCGTCGCCCCTAATCTGCCAGGAAGGTTCATATCAGCGCACACTCCGCTGCAGAGTGAAAGTTTCATTCTGGATACATCCCTTAGGCTGTGGCTAAGCCAGGTCTCCACCATATCTTTTCTTCCAAGAGTGCTAGTCTGCCATGTTTCGCAGGAGACCTGTGAAGTTTGGAAAGTAGGAGGCGAGGTACTGGCGGAAGTAAAGTTGTAAGGCGGCATCGTGAGTCGTGTCGAGATACGATGACAGGAGTTAACTGCTAATATGTCATTTTTAGACATTAGATTATAATTCATTGTCCTAGGAACGACGTGTTTCTGATAATTTTCAGTGCGCTATTGCTTTGAAATTATAACGCTTGGGTATAATAAGAAAAGCATCAAATACAGAAAACAAGATGCCGTATGAAAAAACGAGTTTCGGGCGAGGGATGTCACGTGACTGATTCCCGAACGTCAAATGTACACTGAGTTCCTTCCAGGCTATAGTCATTCGTAACCAGTACAGGCACAGAAAATAGATCTTGAACAAACTACCAAGGCAAGACAGGTGATGATATTTTAACGGAAAAGTATAATGACAATATGGAAGAGATATTAAAATAATAGTTTCAAGAGGTAAAAGCTAAAAAAAAGTGTATCTTTGTCCAAACTAAACTCAAATATCAAATAATTTTGGCTCTTCGTTAAAGTACGGTCAGAAATAATATTACGTGTAGGGTGCATAGATATTATCACAATAGTAGAGTCACAATCACATAGCCCATAATTTTTATTATTTACATTTTTCTTATTTTTGTCCGAAATGTTTGCAAAAAAATCATAAAACTACAAGCAAATCTAAAGTGGGCGTAAAACACGTCAGTGCGATTTTCTTATAGCCGCTATATACTGTCACATCAATTGATGCTAGTAAACACCGTAGCTATTCTGAGGGCTTTCCGCGAGAATCAGCTGACTCTACAGTGCTCAGCCGACTGCAATTGCCATACCGTATTCCGTAATAATTGTGTTTACCAGCGAAAACAATGTTGTTTACACCAGTAGGAATTTCTGTTAGCGAGTGGCGGTTGAGGACACTGACTTACCGTATATCAAGGAATAATCGCCCACAGATTGTGTGTTGTCTGCCCACCACAACCTCCTGTGGGATTCCACTTCTTTGATGAAATCATCCATATTTAGTTGGCATGTAATAATGTTTTTGAAACGTTTTGATGGTAAACATTTTTTATTTTTATTTATTACGTCTTTCGGAACACCATCTTCAGCTACTTTCAAAAGGAATAAATACAGTACAAAGATTGATAGACAATACTCAGATGTAAATATACGACACATCTATAGGTGCGATGTCGTGTTGATGTTCTTGACTAGACGTGACATAGGAAACGCAGTGTGAAACTACTGTAAAGTAACAGAAGATTCTTACTGGTAAACAAGTTAGCAACTAATGTAGGAGACGCTCATTCATCAGGTACAAGAAATTCGTTCAGATAAGTCTGAAAATTATAGCATAACTAGCTTAACGCCCGCTGGTTTACACCAGTTGTTTCTACCTCTTAATATAAATGTTCATAGATGTAGCTTCAGTACTATCATAATGAAATGTTGCGATACTACTTGTAGCCGCGGCAGAATGGCCGTGCGTATTGAGGCGCCATGCTGCGGTGCGCGCGGCTGTTCGCCGTCGGGGGTTCGATTCACCCCTCAGGCATGGGTGTTTATGTTATACTTAGCATAAGTTAGTCTATGTTAGTCAATTAGTTTGTATTCCTTAGCGACTGATGATCCAATAGTTAAGTCTCTTAAGTTCTACAAACATTTGAACATTTGATTTTACTACTTGTAACCCCCTATGGCACCCCTTAATAGTCCAATTTCGAAAAATACCCCAACATGTGTCTTTTAAATTCCAACAAAGTATGCAAATATCATTTTTTGTAATTCTGGGTTCAAAATTGGCTTAGTAGTAACGTATTTTCAAAACATGCTTCATCCCCTATTTTACTTCCTAAATGATTAATTTTCTGAAAATACCGACACTTGTCTTTTTAATTCTAACAAAGAAAACATATACGATTATTGATGGAAATTCTCCTCAGAGATGATAAATTATTTTTCAAAGGAGATAGATTGGCTGGCCAGTACTTACCTTTGTGCTGTACCGCCGATATTTACGCAAATGAAGAAAAAAAAAACGGGGGGGGGGGGGGGGGACGAAAAACATATACCAATTTATACCAATTTATGTGATTGTAGCTTCAAAATTGCCTTAACAGCAAACGATTTTCGAAAAACATCCCCTTTACAATTTAACTCCCTTGATGGTTGAATTTCCAAAAATACCGAAACATGTATTTTTAAAATTCTAAGGAACAATACAAATACCAATTTTTGCAACTCTAGCTACAAAATTGCCTAAATAGCAACGTATTTTCAAAAAACGTTTCATCTCCTATTTCGCCCCCACATGGACGGAATATCGATAAATTGCTTGTTAAATGGCATCTACAGAGTAAGGTCAACATCCTATGCAAATTTCAATAATAATTCTTCAGTGGTTTGGGCTGGGCGATGAAGAAACTGTCAATCAGTCAGTCAGTCGGGACATTGCTTTTATATATACAGATTGCCACCGCCAGCAGTTTAAACAAAGGTTCGTCGTTATGACTCCCTTTATGTCACGTCTGAAATTCTAGCGATGTTGAATTCCTGTAGCGTGGTGAAGAAAGAAATGACCCGTCGGCGGATGATGTCGCGGAAAAAATTGTTGCAGTGAGCACAGCTGATAATAATAATATGGCTTTCTGTTCCGCAGGACCTAATTGAGGAGTAAGACTCCATGGAACAAGTCAAAACATGAAGTGTAACACAAGAATGGTAATAGAAAAACTTTAAGTAGTCCTATGCACATGACAATCTTAAGCCTAACTGAAACGAATCAATAATAATTTAAAAGAAAATAGTTAGCTAAAATGTTTAACTTTTCCAGGAGTTCTTCGACGAAATAAAAGGGGTGCGCCATGAGGTAACTCTTCAATTTAGATCTGAAAGCGCGTGGGTTAATACTAAGATTCTTGAGAAAAAAATAAAAAAATAAAATAAAATAAAATAAAAAGACGAAAAGCCGTACGTCATAAGTGAATGAAAGTAAGCGTAGTAGACTACTTTTTGTGTTGAAAAATTACTTATTTCAGATATTGTTCTAATAGTAAATAAAACAGAATTTAGTTTTTGAACAAGGTCCTGAACATGGGATTTCCACGACAGCCTACTATCTATCTGAACACCTGGAAATTTGAACTGTTCAGTCTCACTTATCATATGCCCCTTATGTGTAATCAAAATGTCAGCTTTCGTTAAATTATGTTAGAAATTGTAAATACTAAGTTTTGCTGTTAACATCAGTTTGTTTTCTACAAGCCATGAACTTATATCTTGAACTGCTGAGAAATATGCAACACTTCGGCGCTTCAGGATGTGACGCGAAAATCCAGGAGAAATTTCGTTAAGTAAAGACACCATCAACTCACTCATGTCCAACGCACTATTTCTGATCCCAGAAAGAAACATTTAATTATAAAGAATTGTTGCAGTGAGCACAACTAATAATAATAACATGGCTTTCTGTTCCGCAGGACCTAATTGAGGAGTAAGAAACCATGGTCATGGAGCAAATCAAAACATGATGTTTAACACAAGAATGATAATAGAAAAACTTTAAATAGCCCTATGCACATGACAATCTTAAGCCCAACTGAAAAGAATCAATAATAATAATAAAAAAAGAATCAGTTTAATTGTTTAACTTTCCCAGGAGTTCCTAGACGAAATAAAAGGAGTGCGCCATGAGGTAAACTCTTCAATTTAAATTTGAAGCCGCGTGAGTTAATACTAAGATTCTTGAGTTCTTGTGGCAGCTTATTGCAAATGGATGCTGCAGAATACTGCACACCTTTCTGCACAAGTGTCAAGTTGGTGTGATACAAATGTAGATTCGACTTCTGTCTAGTATTCACCGAGTGAAAGCTGCTAACTCGTGGGAATAAGCTTATATTATTAACAACAAACGACATTAAAGAAAATACGTATTGTGACGCCAGTGTCAGAATTCTCAGGCTACTGAAAAGGGGTCGACGCAACGTTCGTGAACGTTTTACTTTTTGTATCAGTCGAGTTACCGCAAAAAATAACGCCGTACGTCATAAGTGAATGAAAGTAAGCGTAGTAGACTACGTTTCGTGTTGAAAAATCACTTATTTGAGACATTGTTCTAATGGTAAATAAAGCAGAATTTAGATTTTGAACAAGATCCGAAACATGGGCTTTCCACGACAGCATACTGTCTATCTGAACATCTAGAATTCTGAACTGTTCAGTCTCACTTATCATATGCCCCTTATGTGTAATCAAAATATCATCTTTCGTTAAGTTATGTATTAGAAATTGTAAATACTAAGTTTTTCTGTTATTTAACATCATTTTGTTTTCTACAAGCCATGAACTTATATCCTGAACTGCTGAGAAATGTGGAACACTTCGGCGCTTCAGGATGTGACACGAAAATCCAGAAGAAATTTCGTTAAGTAAAGACACTAACAACTCACTCATGTCCAACGAACTATTTCTGATTCCAGAAAGAAACATTGAATTGTAAATATTTTGTAATTACATACCACTTAAGATGTTCAACATTGATTGAAATGAAACGCGTCTGGTGAGAAAAGATCGCGCCTTTAATTGTAACTGCATAGATGGACTATAAAAATAAAGCGTCCATAATTCAATCCACTCTACTGATGCTGTTTAATAAGAGGTTTTCAGCCAAGATCGCTTTCTTCTTTTAATTACATGACCGGTTTCGTCGTGCTAGACGCCATCTTCAGACCTAATACATAAAGGTTTTTTTTTTTTTTTTTTTTTTTTTTTTTTTTTTTTTTTTTTTTTTTTTTTTTTTTTTTTTTTACAAAATGAGCTGCATTATATATAGCCTAAAAAATCTTATCTATCTACAATTACATGGTTACATACCTGTCGCAAATTTTTTTTACATGACTTCACTGCTATTGCAACAATTTTTAACATAGCAAATTGGTATACATCCACATTGATGTGTTATCCAAATAAAACTTGATGTATTAGGTCTGAAGATGGCGTCTAGCACGCCGAAACCGGTCATGTAATTAAAAGAAGAAAGCGATCTTGGCTGAAAACCTCTTATTAAACAATTCTAGATTGCTACAATAATGTGTTCCTTATATAACTAATGCTGTATTCGAACAGTGTGGGATTTTTTCCTACTGATCTGTACCACCTTCCATTTATTTGATATTTAGATCTAGCTGCTATTCATCATACCAACTAGAAATTTTGTTGTAGTCATCAGCTTGTTTACTTCCTGTGAATACTCACACTCACCATCGGGAAGAACACACTACGTTATATCATTGAAGAAGTGCTCAGCAGTTGTGGGAACCCACTCAATGTGCTCGTACCTTCGCTAGCAGTATGAAGTGCGGCACCATGTCAAACGCCTTTCCGAAATCAAGAAATATTCATTCTACCAGTTGTCCTTCATCCACATCTTTTGTGAGAAAAGGGCAAGCTGAATTTCACAGGAGCGATGCTTTCTTAAGCCGTTCTAATACATGGATAGAAATAAGCCTTCCCGTCTCAAGGGGGTCTGTTGTAATTCAACTGAGAATATGTTCAAGTATCAGGATTCGGAAGGTAACACCAGTGGCCGTAATAAGGTGCAGCCTCAGCATTTCCATTGTTGTGAAAACGGCGAACCACCGTGAAACATTGTGAGCGACAGTATTACCGACAGCAGTTCAGAATTGAAACTGGAAACAGTTACCGCAGAATAAACTGACAGGCACCGGTGAAGCGTGGAGAAGTCGGTGGCAAGGAAATGCAACTGCCCCAGAAATGCCAGAGCGGAGGCAGTGTAGTACATACAACGGCTAAGGGCGTCGCAACCAGCAGAGCTGAATATGTAACATTGTAGGGGCTTCTACTTAACAGAGCAGCGGGTCGCAGGAGAGACTTGAGGGTTATTGTCCACCCAATGGAGCTAAAAAGGCCGGCCTAGGTGAGGAGGTTATGAAATCCTGACGAAAGCACAAAGCAGACTAATTGTGCGAAACTTTGACAGTTACGTGATTCAGTTGTTTACAGGGATCGCTCAGCAAAGTTTGGTTACGTACCACTTGTCAAAGCAACGGACAACGTAGATGAAGTGGCCCATCAACATCCCATTTCGGTGTACGACGGCTGTTCAAACAGTAAGGTGACTTTTCCTAATTGCAACATAAATTCGATTATCGATCTTTTTTGTTATGTAGACACACATGTCCTGAACATATATGTTAACAGTTTCAGGTATACAACATACTAAGTTTAGTTTGACAGATAGAAAGGTTAGACGTGTTTCAGTGTTCTGATCGGTTTTCTATTACTACAAAAAAGAAAAAGAAAAAAAAAAATTAAGCATAGAATATGCATAATCAAACTTCGTGTTAAAAATGTTGACAGTGGCGTACGGTGAGTCTGCTCCGAGTAAAAAAAAATATGTTTAGAAGTGGTACAAGCTCTTTCAAGATGGCCGAGAAGATGCAAAAATGTTCAAATGTTTGTATAGCTTATGGGACTTAATTACGGACTTAACTACGGGGTCATCAATCCCTAAACTTCCAAACTACTTATGAACTAACTAAGACTAAGGACGGCACAAATATCCATGCCCGAGGGAGGATTCGAACCCCCGACCGTAGTGGCCGTGCAGACCGTGACTGGAGCGCCTCAGTCCTCTCGGCCACCGCGGCCGGCAGAAGATGCTAAAGACGAACCTCGCTGTGGACGTCCCAGCACATCAACCACAGATGATAACGTCGAATCTGTGAAGAAAATTGTTTTGGAAAATCGTCGAATTAGCATATGAGAAGTTGCTTTGAATGTTGACGTATCGTTCGACGCGCATCGTGCATTTTTTTTCCGGATGTTTTGAGCATGAGACGTGTGGCAGTGAGGTTCGTTTCAAAACTTCTTAATTTTGATCAGAAGAACCGTTGCAAGAGGATCGCTCAAAAGCTCTTGACTGATCTCAGTATTATCCTGAATTACCCAAAAAGTTATAGCTGGTTACGAAACATGGGTTTACGGTTATGATGCCGAAACCAAAGGCTAATCGACCCAATGAAAGCATCCCAGAGAGTTAAGACCAAAAAAGGGGGGTCAGTTTCCATCAAATGTCAAAGTTTTGCTTACTGGTTTTTCAATTACCATGGCATAGTGCCTCATTAATATTTACATCGGGGTCGTAGGGTCAGTAGCGAATATTAACTTGTTGTGTGTTGTTTGCGAAAATCACTAAGCAAAAAAGTCCTGAATTGTGGAAAAAAATACCTGGCTTTTACATCACGACAGTGCACCTTAAAAGTCGACCACTGTACGAAACAAGAGCTTTGTTTTATCACTAAAATTAGCAAATGAGGTCCGTGTGAACTACCGGTTACTCCCTGCTATAAAGCCTTGTTCCCTGGCCCAAACTGAGAACTGACGCGTTTCAAATTACTTCTATAACAGTAAGTTAATACTACAGTGGTCAATATACATAGCAGCTCACACGTTATTACACACAGACATTAATAAGCAAGCCACAATTAAAGTTATCTTAGAAAGGTGGCTAAGAAAACATTTATGGCGCAACGGAATTTAGACGTGAGAAACGTTGAATTTGAGCATGTTCTCAGCACTTGTGAAGAACAATATTAAATCAAAGAAGGAAGGTGCTCTAAAACTACAATTTTCAGGTAACTTATGGAATATGCTGAACTTAAACTTGTTTATTCAGATAGAAAACAAGCAAAATGGGGAACCAATTTTGTTAATATAATAAAAATGCATCTCTTAAATGGAATAATGCGGACGGTACCCAGCCTAAATTATACATGATTTAACGCTACTGGGGGGAGGGGGGGGGGAAGGATTCACAAACAACACTCATTCTCTCTCACACACGCAATGCCACAGCGAAACTCATCAAAATCAGCGTGCTGAGACGAGGCGGAAGCAGGCGCCGCTATCGTAGGCGAAATTCAGCAAGTAGGAGGTAGCACAAAACACAATATACAAAAAACTTTGAAGCTGGCTCTGGTCTGTCGTGCCTATTTTGAGATGGTGTGTGTGTATAGCCAAGTTAAATTACATCTGAATTGGACAGCGAGCAAACACGCTAACGGCGACACACGGCTACATTACATGAACGCACTCCACTGAAGGTGAAGTGATTAAAAATCGGATTCATTATACAAAATCACGGTGCATTCGTAAGTTACAGTCTGTTAGAAATCGATCTAGGTACTGGTTTTATATGAGAAGTGGCGTGAATTCAGGCGACTAGCTGCAAACCCCGGAAGTCGGAACTCGGACCCACGTGGTTCCGAAAACCGATAAAATTGAATAAATTCTGTTTCCGTAAAATAAAGAAAATTAAATACAGCAGGCAACCCCTAATAATGCTTAGAATTACATGAAGAAGCGAAAGAAATGCAGCTACACGCGATAGGAACCGCTTATAGAGACGGATGAAGTCCAATCTCAAAAAACTCGTTAAAATGAAATAATTAAAAAGGCGGAAAAATAAAATTAGGAATTACAGCATGTAATCCATAGAAATGTTTAGAATTACATAAAGAAGCTATTGAAGGAGGTTGTACAAGGCTCAGAGAGAATTACTGACAAGGACAGAGTGCATCGGAGAAGAGACAGCAAAATTAAAATATGTGGGGAGAGAAGATCGCGAAATATTATAAATCAGGATACTCGCATAGTTACTTGGCTGATGGGCATGGAACAAACAAGAGTGGAAGCTGAAGGCTTTGTTCTATGAATCAACCACGTAGAACACATATCACTCACGGAAGGAAAGGATGAGAAGAATTTTACATACACTGTACAGAAATGAACATATCACCTATTAGAAATCGGGCCCCACAGAGCTAGAAAGTGTTTACATAGAGTTCATACACCGCCACATGATCACAAAAGGTTTAAACGTACCAGGCCGTTATCAAACTGCAACTAGAATCACACACACCGCGTTTATCTATTGGAAATCACTGAATTGAAAAACGAGAACACATATTCCAAAAAAATGATTCTAAGTTCACGAATCTAAGTTAAACGTGCTAGACAATGAAACGCTACGATCTCCAGAAACAAGAGCAGAACCAACGTTACCTCACCAGACTACCAGCACAGAATGGCCAGACCGAGCGGCCACGGGACGTGGGAAGCCACCGGAAGCCGGAAAATCCAAGATCAGCGGTGATGCGGACGAAGAGACTCGCCCTAGAGAAAGCTCGCTGACTAGACTGTAACCAAAGGGTGTAGAAACCTCTTTGGTAGCCTCAGCAGCTAACGACTCTGAGCCAGAGAGAACGATGCAAAGCGAGCTATAGCTGCCCACATTCAGACAGCCATAGATTCGCGCACATCCTCTTAGAAGTAAAGCAAGTACACCTTCTCACAGGGACAGTGGTGTAGCGGAGAAGCCACATTTATGCCACATTAATTAATATAATAATAAAATTATTAACATAACAAAATAAGAAAAATCTAGCAATATTAACTAATATTTTAACACATGAAATAAAAATGCTATTCCTCAAGCCTTGAAAAGAGTGGGGCTTAAGTTTTAACAAAATGATAATATCCTTGGCAACCCCCCCCCCCCCCTCCAAATCCGTGAACGTGCACTGGAGTCACTGTGGCATCCTGCGAGTTCCCTCGCAGTCACTACGTTTACATGGAACACATCTTCCGGAAGACGAAAACCGATTTTCGTAAACCGTTTATCGCTGTCGTGTTTACATGTCACAGCGTGAATCGGATTTCCTAGCCCACTTAATATGGCCGCTGAAAAACAGCTCCTGATTCAATCTTCAAAATCGATATTTTTCTTATTTAAATACACAGATTATTGTTCACTCTAATATGTATACTTATATTTCACATTACAAAACATCACTCTTTCAATATGTGCCGAAAATTCTTAACAAGAAAACACAATCTAACAAGCCAAGAACGCTTCAAAAACGGTTGCGTTTACATGGGCACGAAAATCGATTGTGGAACTGGAAAACCACTTTAGCGAAGCGGATTTCCAGAATCGATTTTGGAGTGTTTACATGACCAACCAAAAGCGGATTTGGGAAATCGGTTTACGAAATCCGATTTTGGGAGCCCATGTAAACGGGGCGAGTATCGCGATGACTCGCATCTGCCGGACTGTTCTCCTACCGATCCCATACGCCGCTTGCTGGGATGCACTTGGCAGATGCGTTGAAGCCACACCAGCACTTCCCACTACGGTTGCAGAGCTGGATATTGCGTTCAATTAAGATCGTCAAGAGTGATTGATAACCTCATTGTCTATGTCGCGCAGGTGCTCAACTATACTGGTCGTCTGAGGTGATCACACACCTTATTGGAGGGCAACAACGAGAATGAATTTTACTATTTTGGTAGCACTATGGTGCGTCGCTCTAAGTAAAATTCAAGTAAAGAGTTGAGACAGCAAAATATCGTAATGTGTCACACAAAAATAACAATTGTAAACAATATCGGAATAAAATACGTTACCATATGTATGATATCTCACCTGATCCCCGTAATTGTTTTGAGCAGTGTAGAAACAATGACGAATTTCTTTAATCAGGTTAACAGAAGGTAACAGTTGGGTGTACGCTTTAAGAAATAAACCGAAGAGTAAGAATGTCTGGAATTCATTTCGAAAAGTAGTCTCCTACAGTGACTTAAAACAGGAAGTCTGGCCGGCCGCGGTGGCCGCGGTGACTGAGGCGCTCCAGTCACGGTCAGCACGGCCACTACGGTCGGGGGTTCGAATCCCCCCTCGGGCATGGATATTTGTGCCGTCCTAGTTCGTAAGTAGTTCATAAGTAGTTTGTAAGTTTAGGGACTGATGACCCCGTAGTTAAGTCCCATAAGCTTAACAAACATTTGAACATTTGAACAGGAAGTCTGTAACCAGTGTAGAATGTTAGTACTAGTTATTGGAACTGAAATATAGATTGTAAAGAAACTAATAGTTAAAAAATTGAGGGTTACCTAATCAGCAATGAAAAGATACATTTCAAATATAACGAATAAAGGAAAAAACGGGTAGGAGTTCAGGACGCTGCCGTGACTGCTAGCAAACTGGATACGGCGTAAGGTGAGACGTAATGATGGAAGATCAACGAAGTACTGCTGAAGTTTGCAAAGACGCGCTCAGAAGTGTTGCGAGATTGGTGTGAGTAGCGATGTGATTACGGTTTTGTTTTGTTGAAAAAAGACGACCACAAAACAAATCGAAATACAAACACTCATATCTTCCAGCACAGGCGTTCATAAGTGGCAGCCTAACTGACTGTGCTTCCGTATAACCTTTCTGTCACAATTTTTTCCCAATCGCACAGCTGTCACTGCAGAACGAAATGAAACGTCTATTTTTTGTTGCGACGTTGTGAGCCCTCTCGGTTAATGCATTCTGTAAAAAAGTGTTACGTAACAATTTTTCCAACTTCGTTTACGCGAGAGTATTACGTCACCTTCTTGAGAGCATCTCGTAATTATGGCTTCAAAGTGCTCATAAAATTTTAATGGTGTCAATTAACCAACTCCATAGGCATTTCATACCCTCTGCCCTCTGACGTTTCGAATATCGGAATTGTAAGTCGACAAACGGTGTAATTGGCGGCATCCAATGTTTATGTGTTTTTCTCGTCGGTACATTACGCTACTCACCTGGGGACCTTTTGCAACCAGTTCTGATGCAAGGAGTTTATTTAAATTCCGAAACGTTTGGACAACGGCAATCAGATAGTACACGCAACCCATAATAAAACTTCGCTGAAAATTTTATTCAGCATCTCTTGTTGTTGGGATACAAACAACAAAATGAACATGAAAAGCAAATAGGTACAATTCTAAAGTAATTCTTGGAATGGCACAGATACCGTAGAAATGACAAATCAAATAATAAAAAAATTTGCTGTGGTCGAACACTATTTTTGCAGAAACCTATCCTTTCGCTCCCATCTGCGAAGAAAACTTTCAAGATTATTATGAAGGTTTGTACGCTAGCCACCTGCTGACTGAAATAGAATTTCGTCTCCGCATTCCTCCGCACTCACTCGTGATGTTACATAGATCCGTCGAGAAGAAAAAAATATAGAGATTGTCAAGGAATTCAAATATCTGGGAGAATGGGTCATTTGGAATGCCCTTGGGAAGAAGGCAATGGAATCTATAAGAAGTGAAGTTGAACTGACTTTCAAACTGACAAAAAACACATACAACAAAAAGTCCCTCTCATGGAATGCAGAAATAAGGCATTATAACTCAGTAATCAAACCGGGAGCCGTGTACGCAACTGAAACACTGTCTCTTACTAATTATGACCAAGTTGAAAGGATGGAAATCAAAGAAAAGAAGATATTAAGAAAAATCTTTGGTCCCAAGTTCGAGACAATATTTTTATGGATACATCCTCAGAATGAATCCAAGTAGATTAACCAATTTTTTTTTCAATAAATGGATGCTCCAAGCCAATGTCAAAACCAAACGAACTATCCAAATCTTTGAGGAAGAAAGAAAAGCAAGATCAGAAAGAATGAAACAATACTGGGCTAATTGAAAGGCACAGAACATTAAGAAATGATTGATCTGACGTACCCCAAACTCGAAAGAAGTAGGAGAACTGCAGTGGATTGTGTCGACTATTTCTGCCGGCAGGCGTGTGTAGTACAACTCGTTCCCAGTTCAGTGCGAGGTGTGTATGTGAGTTATTAGCTTGGCTTGTTGCGTTCATCTACAGCGTTGTTTTTTTTCCGTGCGATGTTTCTTTATTGTTTCGTTTCTTGTAATGGCAAGTTTAAGCGAACGACACACAACTGCGAAGTTTCGTTTTGTATCCGAATTAAAAAAAAATCTGCTGAATCGGGTTTGATGTTGAAAACAGCCTTCAAATATGCAACTGGGAAAACCTCAAGTGCACGAGATGTTTCCTCGATTTAAAAATGTCGACGTGGATGACAAACATCGTTCTGGACGACCATCAGCAACCCGAATCGACGAAAATATCGAAACAAATTCGAGACCTTGTCTTCACATATCATCGACAGTTAATTGATCAACTTTCAGAGATTAGTGGCTTATCTTGGAGCTCGGTTCAGCGAATGTAAAAGAATATTTGGGAATGAAAAGGGCTGCTATCAAGTTTGTTCCTCGTGTTCTGACTGACAATCAAAAGGAACCTCGAGTTGAAACATGTCGTAATTTGGATAAACAGCTGGAAAATTACCCAGAAATAAGAAAATGCTTCGACAACAGTAACTACCTCTTTACCAAGAATGAAATACAGAGCCTTCTTGAAATTAATCCCAAAGCCCCTAGAATTAGGTCACAATCAAAGGTCCATAATACCAACTGTTAGGCCTCTTGTGAACTCAATTAATAGCGCAACCCATAACTTAACGAGGAAATCACATGACTTACTAGTTGAAACGTAGGACATTCTCGTGCATCGCAAACGGAATGGCGCCTTGACCACAGCGTCCATAGAAAATCTTCACATACCAATGTTTACTTGCACGCCACAAGCCATCATCACGCGGCACAGAAGCGCACTGTATTACAGACATTGCTACATCGTGCAAGAACAATATCAGACGCCGATAACCTGCCCCATGAGTTGAACCACCTACGCTAGCTCTCAGGAATAATGGCTACAACGGTCATGAAATAAAAGTGATGCCTTCTCAGGAAATAAGCACAATAAGAACACTGACGAGGAAGAGGATAAGAAACTTACTTTTTTACCATTCTATGGTTCTGTGTCGGGAAAAATAAGGCGCTTGGTAAAGAGACACAATTTCAAATCAGTCTTCAGGCAATTATTGAGACCAATTAACGCCCAACAGATCTCGGAAAACGTGGGGTCTGCAAGATACCTTGCGAGTGTGGCCAGTCTTATATCGGACAAACAGTACGAACTGTCGAACAACGCGAGAACAAATATGAAAGGTTTTATCGTTTACACTAACCGGACAAAATGCTTTAGTAAACGGTCATCCCATCAGATTTGATGAATGCAATGTCGTGGCTCGCACTAACGGCTTCTGGGACTGTGTTATTAAAGAAGCCATCGAAATGGAAACAACTGATAGCACCTTTAGCAGAGACGGCGGCTTGCAGCTCAGCGTGGTTTCGGATCCAACGATCGCGACTTAAAGCGGGCGCATCGAACACCGACTCACCCCACGCTCGTATATGGCGATGTCGCAGCGCAACGGTGACGTCACAGCCGGCATCTATGGCCGAGTGCACCAACCTCGGTCAAAAAGCACGATAATCAAGGGTTCCGAGAACACGGTCAAAAGTTAACCGCGGTTAAAACGTCTCTGCGGGGCACCAACGTTAATCACCGGTCAGCAAACCGTCGTCAGCCAATCGTACACTTGATCGTGATCAAGTCCGTGTAGCGCAATGGAAGGTACCCAAGTGATGCTAAGGTGTTAGTTGAGCTTACCTACATGTGTATTCTCGACTATCTTTGCTGAATGACGACAGTACCACGTGATTTGTATGTACAAGATTGTAAATACGGTAAAATTGTACGACGCTTCTCGCCGGGCTGCAGTGGTTATGTTGGCATCAGTGGTAATGACGGCAAATAAGATGACCAATAAATATTTTTTCGTCACTACTTCAATTAAAACGAAAATTATTTTCTTCTGAACGGACAAGGGTACATACAAGAACCTTTCAACCATAGAGCAGGTACAGTATTAATTTGGCTGCGAGTGAAACGAGCAGCAATAACATTTACTCTGTAGCTTGAGAAAAATATTAACGCAATTCTACAATTCATTGTTCATCTGTTGCTAACATAAGCACTGGAGCCCAGCGAGAAGCGTCGTAAAATTTTACCGAATTCAGTCATATTGCAAAGAGAAATGATTATTAAACAAACACCCTAAGACAGATTTATACAATTACTTAAATTATGATTTATTATTTCGAACAAATCAACTCAAATGTCATTGTTGTTCACAGCGTACTTTCCCATGCACCGCATGTTCACCTGGTAACAGAAATATACAGATAACATGTTTTAATAACACGAACGCTTTACGATTATAGTTACGGAACATATCGTAATTTTTTATTCAAAACTTTTTTGAATTTGATAGTTACCTTACTGGAAATATTCATTAATTATGGCACGGCGAACTGCTCTTCCTGGCAATGTGTCGTCGCGATATATGTTACTGTTGCCACCAATAAGTATGTTAAATGCACCAGTTGCATATGCTCTTAACGTAATCAATAGTCTGTTCATAGGCAAAATAGGGTTATTTCTATCGGTAGGAAATTCTAACCTGTCACTGATTTGGTTTAACAACCACCACACTTTATTTGGACAAACAAAATCTTTCTTCAAACTTTTTGTCACTGTAATCTTCAAAAGAGTCTCCCTTTCCACAATCACGACGTTCCGGTTTTGACCCCGATTTAAATGATTGTAAAAGAAATCTTTGTCAATTTCGTCTAAAACAGCAAAACGCGCCGCCATCTTGATACTGCACACTCCTATAACCCTGATCATCTCGACAAAACCGGGCGTCTGCCGCGATCAAATTTAACCGCGATCAACTCCCTCGTTTAACTTTGATCGGTGTCGGTGCACCAGAAACTTGAGTTGACCACGGTTAAATGCCGACTTGACCGCGATTAACTTTTGACCGAGGTTGGTGCACTCGGCCGCTAGTGTATATAAGACCATACCAGAAGCCACTGGGCGGTCATACCACTTGACAATGGCCAAGAAGTGCCTGGCCGAAAGCTCGTGCGGTTTCAACCGCTTGGCGCGTACGGAAAGCCGAGAACTTATTATTCAACATCAGAAGAGATTTTTTTTCCATTTTTGAAACTGAAAAACTGCTGATAGGTCTGAAGGTACCACTGCAGAGCCCACGCTTATTAAACTTATTATTTCGTGCCATATCCCTCAGTATTGACCAATTCACCCTGGGCACCTTCTATGTAGTCGTGGGGCCCTCTGTGGCGCCACTGGTGCTCAGTCCATTGCTACAGGAAGGCAACACTTATACCAAGGAGGTTAGGATAACGGGGAAATGGCATTATCTGTGCCGAACACATACGTCACTTGAAGCCTATGCGCCATCTTGGTCAGTTCTGGAATGCTATTTCTCCGTTAAAACAGTGCGTTAATGCACTGAACTGACAGTCACTGCAGTACTTTCAAACAATATACTTTCTTGAATCAATACTGATCATAATACAGAGGAGTCCAAAAAATATATTCACTGCTTAAACGTTCATAACTTGCAAACTAATTGACGGGATTGTCTTGTGTTTGGTAGTGTAATACTTTTTAGTTCCGACAATCGCCACACAAGCGTTGAATTGCGTTGTTTTGTTTTGTCAGATGACAATCAGTGTTTTGTTCTTAGTTGTGTTCAGTCGTCCTCGTCACCATGTGTTTAGTCCTTCCCGGCCAGTCTTTCAGGAAAGGTTCTATTCAGGACGCTTGGGTTGCGTTGACATCTAAAACAACTATACTGATTAGTAATACAAGTTTTCAGAATGAACCTTTCACTCTGCAGCGGAGTGTGCGCTGATATGAAACTTCCTGGCAGATTACAATTGTGTGCCGGAACCGGGACTCGAACCTGGGACCTTTGCCTTTCGCGGGCAAGGGATCTACCGACTGAGTTATCCCGACACGACTCACGATGCCGCCTCATAACTTTACTTCCGCTAGTACCTCGCCTCCTACTTTCCAACCTTCACAGAAGCTCTCCTGCGAAACATGCAAGACTAGCACTGCTGGAAGAAAGGATATGGTGGAGACATGGCTTAGCCACAGCCTAAGGGATGTTTCCAGATTGAACCTTTCACTCTACAGCGGAGTGTGCGCTGATATAAACTTCCTGGCAGATTAAAATTGTGCATGTTTGGAAAGTAAGAGGCGAGGTACTGGCGGAAGTTAAGTTGTGAGGCGGCATCGTGAGTCGTGTCGGGATAGCCCAGTCAGTAGAGCGCAAGCCCGTGAAAGGCAAAGGTCCCATGTTCGAGTCCCGGTTCCGGCACACGATTTTAATCTGCCAGGAAGTTTCAATACAAGTTTTATTTACGATTATGTACAAAGTTACTCAAATGTTCAAATGTTTGGAAATCTTATGGGACTTAACTACGGGGTCATCAGTCCCTAAACTTACAAACTACTTATGAACTACTTACGAACTAGGACGGCACAAATATCCATGCCCGAGGGGGGATTCGAACCCCCGACCGTAGTGGCCGTGCAGACCGTGACTGAAGCGCCTCAGTCCCCTCGGCCACCGCGGCCGGCTACAAAGTTACTCATAATTTCTGTGTCTCTTCTCGTGGTGGCGTCTTCTTCTTGGATGCTAACTGCGCTGAGTCCTAGTGACTGCCTATTTCGGAGCCGAGTTCGGATGGGCTCTTCCAGACACATGTCGGCCTAGATATAGCCGCTTGTAGAGGGCGCGCTTCTCGGTTTCTCCCTCCAGGATGCGCGGCGCCAGCGTCTGATTGGCTGCTGGTCATCCGCTGCCTTCTCCACGATCGTTCTCGAACGTCTTGCGTGTGGTGCTGACGTTATGCCGCAAAAAGTTACACCTAGTTACTCGAGTAAACATGGCTGACGCAAGGCTTACATTCGATGAAAGGAAGCCAGTTTTGAAGGGTATTTTGAGCACGAAAACATTAAAGAGGTTCAACGGCAATGGCGGAATGAGTATCAAACAGAGCCACCGACACGTTTAACGATTCGTCGCATTCGAGACAAATTTGAAGTCGATGGCTGTGTTAAAGATGTACACAAACAACGATCTGGACGACCTGTAACAGTAACAAGTCCAGCTAACTCCCGTCGTGTGTTACAACAATTCACCCGCTCACCACAGAATGTGAGTGAGACAGCGTGCCCTTGAAACTGCAGTGAGTCGCTCAAGTGTTCGGCGAATTTTGAGGGGGGAAGGAAGCTTGGGACTTAACGTCCTGTCGACAGCGTGGTCATTAGAGACGGAGCTTACGCTCGGAATGTTTGGCTAAGGATGTGGAAGGAAATCGGCCGTGCCCTTTCAAAGGAACCATCCCCGAATTTGCTTAGAGTGATTTAGGGAAATCACGGAAAACCTAAATCTGGATGGCCGAAGGTGGATTTGAACCACCATCCTTCCGACTGCGAGTCCAGTGTGTTACCACTGCGCCACCTCGCTCTGTCGGCGAATTTTGAAGACAGCAAAGTGGAAGTGTTACATCCCACGATTGCTACACGCAATGAACGAGGACGACCCAGATCGTAAAATGGAGTACTACTAGTGGTTTACTAACATGGTGCGCAACGATGAGGAGTTTGCAGAGATGATAGTGTGGTCTGATAAGGCACAGTTTAAACTGAATGGTACAGTAAATCGCCGTCCACACTCGCAGGTGTTTATTAGTTGGCGCGTTTATAATTAGTTATATAACATTCTGTCGGGCGTGTATACTGCTTTCTCAATAGGAGAGATTCAAGTGTTACTCATGGAGTGTTCACATCCTAATGAAAGTACACGTACCTTCGATTACGCTTCCCTCTTTGAAGCTCCGCGTTGGATTCGGCTGGCAAGGTCTTACCTACTGCAGCTCTTCCGGACCAAACTGCGTGGTCTTCAGTCCGTAGCTTACAAACTACCTAAACTAAACTAACACAAGGACAACAAACACATCCATGCCCTAGGGAGGACTCGAACCTCCGACGGCGAGCAACCGCGCGCTCCGCAGCGAGGCGCCTTAGACCGCTCGGCTACTCCACCGCGGCTATGGTGCCCCAGCACACTACCAAATCGTGTTATGGCTTATGTCGACGAAAATATACCAGGAAGATGGATAGGCCGTAGAGGTGCTGTGGAATATCCACCACGTTCCCCAGACTTAACTCCTCTGGACTTTTACCTGTGGGGAACGATAAAGGACGTCGTTTATCGACCAAAGCCACGCACATTGGATGAACTTCGAGAATCCACCGTACATTGATGTGCAGATATTCAACTGAACACGTTGCAGTCAGTAGTTCGCGCTGCAGTTCGGCGACATCGTTTGTTGTGTGGATGTTGAAGGGCCCTACACACGATGCGATTTATTGGGCCAATTCGTTGGTCACCCGATAAAATGAGCGGTTTTAGGCGCTACCCGACCAACTTTCCTTGTCGGCCGGTTGGTTGTGCCTGACCACCCGATCTTCGATTCCCGCACCACTTCACCCGACAAATTGTACCGTGTGTAGCGCTTCCCGACCAACTTCCATTCCTGAGGTCGTCTGCACAGCGAACACAAAAACAGTTCGACAGACAGACACCAGAACAGGGTGGCGCTGCGTGCAGTTGGTCGCAACGTGTGTAGGCTGCTACCAATTGGTTGGTTCGTTGGACATCTTGTTGGTTGTACGATAAATCGGAGCGTATGTAGGGGCCTTAATGGTGACCATTTCGAACACCTACAGTGATATCTTTAAGTTGGACTTTAAGCTACACTTTCATCAAAAATGAGACAACTCCGTCAATTTATTTGCAAGTTATGGACTTTTAAACAGTGGATATATATTCTGAGTATTTGAAAACTTAATTTTTAACGGCTAATTGGTACTTTTTAACACATTGTATACCGGTTTTAAGTGACATAAAACATTAGCTCTACAATAGGATCACTGCTCCAAAACTTAGCAATATGGCGGAGTCAGGCTTCACTCTTTCAGCGTAAGGACGTCTCCGTGAATTCTAACCACCTTGACTTAGACCATGCGTCCAGAATCCGTGCCAAGGCGCGTTTCCATAGAGCACCAAGCAGTCGTCTTCATTCACAGCGTCTACACGGCGCTAGCCTAGTAAACAGCTGTCTAAGGAAATGGAAACTTGTGTGTATTTTCTTACTTAACCGCCTTTATTACTTTGATTACGAGCACATACTGTGCCAGAAATACGAGGATAAGGAAAAAATTATCCGCAATATAAACTGGACACTTGTGTTAATATCCTCTTCAAAATAGACTCCTTGATTTCAACGCACGCAGTCCATCGTTGCTTAAGCTTCCTTATACACTCAGAAAAGAAGGTTTTCAGCGGGTTAGCAAGCCATGCATGTATCACCTCCTTCACTTCTTGGTCCGAGGTGAATCGATGGTCGCTTAATCCCTCTTTGAATGTACCACACTAGTCAGAAGGGGCGAGATCACGACTATACGCAGGATTAGCCATGGCAGCAATCTTGAGCTTCCGGAGTCTTTTAGCTGTGTGAGCGGCTGTACGTGGACGGGTATTGCCGTGCAACAACACAACGCCTCTCGACAGTAGTTCAAAGGTTCTAGCTTACAAACTACTTAAACTAAGTTAGATTGATACACAATGATGCCATTTTTTTGTTACCTTTGTCAACATTTCGGGAGCGGTTTGAACACCAGAACCCCCCCCCCCCCCCCACCCGCGCCTTGGCTACGCCATGACTTCCACTACTGCACTACAGAGCGGTTGTCAACAGTTCTAGGCTCAGAAACCCTCTATACGATCTACCACTGCTGCCCTTACAATACGACATCTTGCTGTGTGGACGTCCAGAGCCTAGTGTACAGGTGTCTGACTCCAGGGGGGGGGCCATTCCGGCGAAAACGCTTGCTATTGGCTGGAGCGGCGTGACGTCACGGCGAGGACGCTAGCGCAGCGCAGCCGTGTGTTTATACGGCAAATGCGCCGCACCACTGACTCTGTGGCGTATTATTCGTTCATTTTACTTTCGGTTACGTTCGATACACATTTGTACATGTCAAAAGAAGCGCTAGTATTTCTTGAGTAGTGAAAGTGTGTGACTTGCCTTTCAATAAACACAGGATATCATCAAGAATACCCGGTCTGCATTTAAACTCCTTCGTCCATATCTAAAGGGTTGCCCTGCACGGCAAAGGAAATTTTCGCTTTCGGTTTCGCAGGCGACAAAGCTCTTAATGCTAATGCATGGGCAATGTACTCTGGATTCCACTTTACCGTTTTATTTTCGTTTAATAGACATCTTATCTACGCTGGTGTAAAACACTTTGACAATACATTATTCATACTTTAGTGCAACTTGACTTTTTCTTTCGCGTCGGATGACTTTTTTGTCCGCTTCAATGAAAGAACACGTCGGAGAGCGTTCGTTTTGCTTCGTGAGGCTGCATCACATTTTTATTGCCGCTTCCTTCTGTGCATTTAATTTTTTTAAAAGTTCAATCTCGGCCCTCTGTTCCTCAGTTTCCAAACCCTTATTCACTACTTCAGTGAGTTCATGAAAGGAATCTGTACTTGAAGATGGCTCGACTTTTTTTTCGGTGATAGTGTCTAAAGTCGTCAAAGCTCGTTTTTGCAAATTTCTTGCTCCACACCGTTGTGCACGACTTCCGGATCCCTAAGAAATAATTTAACTTTGAATTTATTATTCATAAAATTATTTACGAAGTTCTACTCGAAAAATTCATTACTAATTACTATGAAACTACATTAATTTAACACTAAAAATCAGATAAGTAGACAAACGCTATTGAATATCAATGGCATAAACGACTACAATGGTTAAATTTTAGTTCCTATCCCGGCGACTTCGCGTGATAATGCTGGCAACGGGTGCTAAATCCCGGCAATTGCGTGTCTGCTTAAACGTTTTGTCATGAAATCTTATTTTTTACAAAGGCATTTATGTATACAGAGTGGACAGGAGCACATTTAAGAACCTGTCTACCGTAGAGGAACGGCATTATTTATTTCATTCATGTTCTGCATCAAGGTATATAGAAACACTAATCAACTCATTTCATGTGGTTCAGATTTGAATATTAGATCTTGGCAATGATTTTTGTCAGCTGCGGTCGTCTGCGCATGCGCGAAGCACTTGCATACGCCTGAGAATAGGATGCATCCTATTCCGTCTACTAGCGATCATGTGCGTGCATCTTGTGCAAGTGGACGCGTCTACACTGTGCGCGGACAGGGTGACCGGGGCAGTGAAGTAGCCGAATCAGCGCGCCCGGTCAGAGGGCTCAATGCCCTCTGTAATAAAAAAGCTGAGCCAACAAGAACTCACCGAACAAACACGAACGGCGTCCGCAACGAATAGAACTGCCCCCCCCCCCCCCAAAAAAAAAAAAAAAAAAAAAAAAAGGTGGTGCAAAGCACCTCGCTGCGGAGCGCGTGGTTGCTCGCCGTGGAGGTTCGAGTCCTCCGTGGGGCATGGGTGTGTGTGTTTTTCCTTAGGTTAGTTTACCTAGGTTTAAGTAGTTTGTAAGCTATGGACTGATGGCACGCAGTTTGGTCCGATAGATTTACAAACATTTGAACATTTTCCACTACAGAGCGGTTGTCAACAGTTCTGTGCTCAGAAACCCTCTATACGACCTACCTTTCAATACGACGTCTGTGCTGTGTGGAAGTCCAGAGCCTGGTGTACAGGTGTCTGTCTCTTCACGTGACCATTGCAGCTTATCCACGTCCATCTTTTGTTTCCAGTTCCCCGAAAGGATCATCCCGCTACTCGGAAGACCACGACAATTCGCCCCCTTTCGAACTCGCTAATTCGGCTGTAGGAAGCACTGGTTCCTCTCCAAGATGTGGGACATGTCTGCTTCGCACGTCGATACCACACTGAGCCTTTTGGCTGTAAATATTCCCCGTTAAAGTGGCCTTAGAGCTGGAACTCTGGCAGCTTGCCACTAAGCTATCTGTTGTCTGACGATGTTGAAACATTTATCAGTAGATCTACTACTCCCCAAATGTCATTTGCCCTCACCGGAGAAAATTTTACTCCGCATTTCCAAGTATACTAACATTTTTCTTCTGGCAGAGGATAGCCAGCAGCACTTTCTCTGGATGAATCAGAGGCAGGAGAATGAATACGTGGAAACTTTCCAGCCTCGGCTGCAGGTGAAGTGGCCACTAAAAAGCGGACGGCAATCGTGAGTGTGTGTGTATGTGTGTGACACGCGAACCGCGTCGGCGTCACCTGTTGCGTCACGCGGTGGCCGACGCTCGGTTTCTCGTGAAAGTGGACCGCCACCGCCCTCGCCGCCGCCGCCGACCGCAGACGTCTCCGGTGGCCGCCACCGCAGCCGCGCCTCACGGAGGCGAGGCGACTGTAGCGGTCGAGGGCTCGGCGACACTCTGTTGTGTTTTAGGGCCCCTCACACGACCGCGCCGGGCTCCAGCCGCGCCGCTTCCCACGGCCGTTTTTCCGTCGCTGCGCTCACTGTAGCGTCTCTACTGAGGCGCGTAATCTGCGCTGCTCACGCCGGGCTGATTGCCGCTCAGCCGTAACATACACTGCTCAAAAGAAGTACTGGATCATGTGACATGTAGCACACAATACACATAGGGTAACGTATTTTACTCAGATTAGTGTGTGATACACTACATTTTGGTGTCTCCACTCGTTATTTCAGTTTTACAAATGTTTGTTAAGCTTAAGGGACTTAACTACGGGGTCATCAGTCCCTAAACTTACAAACTACTTATGAACTACCTACAACTAAGGACGGCACAAATATCCATGCCCGAGGGGGGATTCGAACCCCCGACCGTAGTGGCCGTGCAGACCGTGACTGAAGCGCCTCAGTCCCATCGGCCACCGCGGCCGGCAGACATTTTTTACAATAGGTAATTTTACAGTAGACATTTAGTACAATAGGTAATTCTGGAAAACACTTTTTTGGAATACACAGTTTTACATTTTGTTCATTGTATGTACATTGTCATATTTTAGAATTTTTTTTTTACGTCCGTTCTTCGTACAATATATATGCAAAATTTTCAAGGATTTTCTGGATTAACAGAACATTGTTTTTCTTAATAATTGACTCATGGAATGCATTTTTAATTTTTATATCTTGGGATGGAGCTGAGCCAGTTGCAGAGGAGTGGTGTGACTCAGGATTGGAGTCATGCATCTTGGGTTTGGTAAGATCGTCATCTCAAAGCAGAGCCTGTTTAGTATTGCACCTCGTAGTAGTCCCTTGAATATTTGCCAGTAGGGCTCAGCCATCAGGAGGACATGAAACAGTTGCAACACAGGTGTTAGAACATGAGTTACACTACGGAACATAATGATAGGTAGCATTTTTATAGTTTTGTGCAACTAATGTAGGCTGCAGTACACTATATCCAATCTGCAGCCCAAATGCATATACCAAGCCCATTTAGTTAAAATATTCATTCATTTTACTAAATGCATACTAATGCATTTTTTTACATCTTTATTACAAAAAGGTCCGTTTCCTAGAAACAATAACGCACCGTAATTACAATACAAAGGAAGTAACTAGCTACTAATGCAATGGTTCCTACAAACTAGATCTACAGCTTGGCCACTTAGCTCTGTCAGGCTATTCCTGACAGGTTCCCGTCCATGCCACGGGGAGGCGGGCCAACTACTACGGAAACCACTGCCATGAGAACTTGCAAAAAACAAGAAACGTACAAACTACAACACAAAAATTACATTCTACAACGAACACTACAACACATTGTGTCGCTCAACACACATTACACTAATACTACACTACTACTACACGAGCGCCACATTATTTGTATTCTCCGTGTGAAGTCGAGGAGGAGGCCGCCAGCAACATGTTGGGATCCCAGCTCGCAGATGACGTCCAATCCTCGGCGGGATGACCAGCCGAGGCGGCGAGCCCTTCCACGACGGCCCAACAGCGTCCACCAAGTGCTCCGTCCCACTGCAAAAGCAGTGGGGGGAACACCCACCTTCACACTCCTGCCTCCTTCCCCGTCCGTCCAGTCCAGGTTCTTCAGGTCCAGTCCAGCAAATTATCGCGGTTATAACTCCAAAGCTTTATCAGACACCTTGTTTGCGATAGTGTCCAACACCTGTACCCGCTCATCGTCTCTTATGATCGAAAAGATGTCCACAGTATCAATACCAAGGAGCAAATCGCCAACCACATCAACGAAAATGGGGCACTCGAAGAGGACATGCTCTGGTGTACCTGGAGCAACGCCACAGTCACACCCCTCCGTGTCCCTCTTCCCAATCCGGTGCAGGGCCGGCCGCGGTGGCCGAGGTGACTGAGACGCTCCAGTCAGGGTCAGCACGACCACTACGGTCGGGGGTTCGAATGCCCCCTCCGGCATGGATATTTGTGCCGTCCTAGTTTGTAAGTAGTTCATAAGTAGTTTGTAAGTTTAGGGACTGATGACCCCGTAGTTAAGTCCCATAAGCTTAACAAACATTTGAACCGGTGCAGGTACACTGGATACGGGCCATGGCCAGTAATGAAGTGAACTAAGCCCCTACTTGGCTCAAACTTGATCTTTAATCTCTCCCTGACATTCGGGAACACACTATGAACCCTCCGTGCTGTCTCACATCTATCCCACTGATTGTGCCAGATGTCCTAAAGACCACCTCCATTATCTCCCTTTTACTTCCTGCATGGACACCCATGATGTCTTTTATGGGGATTCGAACCCCCGACCGTAGTGGCCGTGCAGACCGTGACTGAAGCGCCTCAGTCCCCTCGGGCACCGCGGCCGGCTCAGTTTTACATGCCGTTTACTTACAGCGAGGTGCTACATTAGAGCTTTCCAAACTAGGTGTCGCGAAACGCTGGGGTGTCGCGTAGTAGTGTCAAGGGTGTCGCGAGACTAACAAATTTAGACACAAAAAAATAAAAAAAATAAAAATAAAAAAAAAAGACTTGTCATAAAATAACACAAAAGCCAGAATGGAACGAGCAAAGGCATCGAAATTATCAACACATACTCTTTTTGATTATCAGCCAGCCCGTAGCAGACTCAAATCAAGGAAAAGCTTTCTGCGTGCAACGACGGAACTCGACAAATCACCACAACTGACCAATCTGGAGATGTGGAGAGCAAAGATCGGGGACCTTGGTGGCTGGTTGACCCCACAGGAAGCACTCCCACCTGGCTATGAACAGGACTGAATGACGTGGGAGTCCCTCAATAGACTCCTGACCATCGTAACAAGATCCGAAGTCAACATGAGAAGGAGGGGCCTCTCTGATACATCTGTCATGTGCGAGTGTGGAAAAGAACGGGGTTTTGTGTCCCAGCCTCGTCGCCGCTTTTGTGTCTCGTTTCCGTCGTAGGTGTCGGTGGCCGAGTAGTAAGACCGACACAGGAATAAAAGATGCACGCTTGTGCAGGTAAGAGGTGACCAGCCAGTGGGACAGCAGAAACTAGAAACACTAGAGTAAATTAGAACGAGATATATATTTCTTAGAGACTTAGTAATACTTAACTTTTACATGGCTCAGTACTGCAGAATGCTGATACATAGTTGAGCTAGAGGCCTGCCTAGTGCCTATTCGATAGCCAAGTCTTCACTGGTGCCTATCTGATTCCGAAGTATTAACTGGTTCCTGTCTCAGTCCCAAGTGAACGATGTCGTTCAGAGGTGGCCACGAGCGGAGTTGTAGCAGATCGTGGCTGACGTCGTAAGAACGCCGCGCCGTGCGTGCATGGCGGCGCGCGGCGAAAGTAGGTGGCGCGCACTTCAGACTTGTGCGACACCACACGGGGCATCTGCTACAGTGTGACCTTTGTCCAGCCTGCTGTACCATGCAGGACCTGACTGGTGCTACCTGTGATGCCTGTGATGTAGCCAGATTTTGGGCTAGCATAGTTTAATGTTTAATACTGGGGAAAGACGTTTGAACTGTTATCACTGTTACTTGTAAATATGTATACTATTAATGGCTTATTTGTATTTATATTCATTGATCTTCATTTTTGTTTTTGTGTTTCATGCTATGTTTTGTACAAGATGCTTCTGACACGAATAAATAAACGTAAAATGTAATACTATGGGACCAAACTAGGGTCATGAGCCTCCAGGGTTCCGATCTACATAAACTGACTTATCCCAAATACGCCCGAGCGACGGGAGTAGCCGCGCAATGCGAGGGTATGGCAATGTTTCCTTTATTCGTGGCGTAATCAACTCGGCTGTTGTCGCTGAAAGCTTTCCTATATGCCGGCCTTGGTGTAACTCATTAACGCGGACATAAACACACAAAGTAATGCACACGTAGGAAGAGACAGAGGTGGTGTCTCTCTCTCTACCTCTTCTCGCATTTACATTTGCTTTTCTCGAAGATTTTTCGGTTTTACTACTCACTGTTCCGGGAAGAACATGCGAGTTTTGACTACAAAACCGCGAACTCAACCAGAATCATATTTAATTGCTAAAACAACGGGAAACCAATGCTACAAGTGCAGGAATTAAGGGGTTTTTGGTGGGGACAAACTAAATATGCGGGATCGAAACAACGAAGACAAACCAAGTCAAATAGTGAAATACTAATACAAAAAATTAACCAAACATCCTCGCACGACAAAAAGACAAATGAATAGTATTAGTAATAAAATATTTTACTGTTTTATAGTTGTAAGATACGAGAAGTAGAAAAGACTATTATTACTTAATCCATTTACTTAGTACTCCCTCAATTATATTTCATGCAAGAATTTAAGTCATTCAGAAGTTTCGTATTTTCACATAGAATTTTATAAAAGTCAACGCAGGAAGTATACTGAAAATGAGTTTATCTTATATACCGTGGAGGTTCGAGTCCTCCCTGGGGCATGGGTGTGTGTGTTGTCCTTAGGTTAGTTTACCTAGGTTTAAGTAGTTTGTAAGCTACGGACTGATGACCACGCAGTTTGGTCCGATAGATCTACAGACATTTGAACATTTTTTTTGTTTCTGTTTTAACGAACAATCTTCTTTCAATGTACATATTAACTACACAATTGTTGTAAATGAAAAAGCTGAAAGTTTGAAGTGAAAGATTTATGTAGTACTAATCAAAGAACTTAAAAACCATGCATCATTCAATTTGAGTTAAAGCCTATTTTCTCTAAATTTGGGAATTTGTCAAATGGATTTCGGAAAGAAAAATTGAAGTTTTGTGTTCATTTGAGTAAGGATCATAACCACCGAATCGTTGAAATTGCACTTTCGCACAGTTCCAGTGGAATCTGACTGGCGGTCAAATATTCGAAGTAGCCAATGGAGAGTTCCGACCAGTCTGAACCGAGACAGAGGAAATGCTTCTTACCGACTCCAAAGCATTTAAGAACCTTGCTCCAAAGAGATAAGCTAGTACATACGCAAAGTCTTCTGATTGCAATATAGTTGCCTATTCGTTGAAGAAAGTAAGTGAAAAATTACGGAAATTCTTTCAAACATTTCAGTGACAGTCCATCGCATCATTCTGACTTGATTTCCATTGACTGAATCATGAAACACTGCACGAGCTACGTATGTTTTCATGCTTAGCAATACACGTTTTGAGAATGACTCATTGTCAAGATAAAATATTTACCGCACATATTATGTTTACTTAACCGTCTTTTTTGCACTGTAGGGAGTTTACGATTATAAAATAGTGTGCCGTAGCACTAGTAAGTACTAGAACAGAAGCGAATTTTAATCTCTTCGACCGAAGCTACTTCAACCGGCTGCATGTGTACATGTTCAACTGTTGGCAACGCTACCAGATTTGCTTCTTAAGGTGGTAAACACTTGGTTTCGTCTTTATAAGTTCCACAGTTATATTGTCCGAATTTTTTTTTATCGTTTATGTGGTGTCGCACAAGTATAAAGTGCGCGCCACCTACTTTCGCCGCGCGCCGCCATGCACGCACGGCGCGGCGTTCTTACAACGACGGCCACGAGCGCCCTCTGCTGCAACTCCGTTCGTGGCCACCACTGAATGACATCGTTCACTTGGGACTGAGATAGGAACCAGTTAACACTTCGGAATCAGATAGGCACCAGTGAAGACTTGGCTATCGGATAGGCACTAGGCAGGCCTCTAGCTCAACTATGTATCAGCATTCTGCAGTACTGTGCTATGTAAAAGTTAAGTATTACTAAGTCTTTATGAAATATATATCTCTTCTAATTTCCTCTAGTGTTTCTAGTTGCTGCTTCCCACTGGCTGGTCACCTCCATACCGCACAAGCGTGCATCCTTTATTCCTGTGTCGGTCTTTCTACTCGGCCACCGACACCTACGACGGAAACGAGACACAAAAGCGGCGACGAGGCTGGGACACAAAAGCGGCGACGAGGCTGGGACACAAAAGTTTACTTATGATATAAGTCTGCTTTTAATTCCCGGCAGCAACACGCAATCTTATTGTCTTCTGGTACGCCACTCTAGTTACGATAAGGTGCATCCTATATTCCTGTGTCGGTCTTTCTACTCGGCCACCGACACCTACGACGGAAACGAGACACAAAAGCGGCGACGAGGCTGGGACACAAAAGTTTACTTATGATATAAGTCTGCTTTTAATTCCCGGCAGCAACACGCAATCTTATTGTCTTCTGTTACGCCACTCTAGTTACGATAATGTGTAGTAGACCAAAGCCGATGGGTGGGATGCTCATCTACACTAAACTCTTAAATACAATAAAAATGAGATTCAAATCTGTAAATGATAGCTATATTTTGTTAGTGTATTCACATGCCTAAATATTTACTTTCTTGATTTTTATAAAAATGTCAATCTGACTCATTTCGTGTGGAATGAGGAGAGTACCGCTTAATTTTTTTTTCCTTTGAGCAGAATACCGCCTGTTTTTTTTTTGTTTTTTTTTTTTTGTTTTTTTTTTTTTTTTCTGCCGGCCGCGATGGCCGACGGGACTGGGGCGCTCCAGTCATGGTCTGCACGGCCACTACGGTCGGGGATTCGAATCCCCCCTCGGGCATGGATATTTGTGCCGTCCTAATTCGTAAGTAGTTCATACGTAGTTTGTAAGTTTAGGGACTGATGACCCCGTAGTTAAGTCCCATAAGCTATACAAACATTAGAACAATTTTTTTTCCTGCTAAAGCATTGCAGGTAGGTACCTATCTCAATCGTCTTTGTAGGTCACTGGTGCTGATTTCAAACGAGACTCATCTATGTAGATGATGATACTCAAATCAACGCTGTAATGGGCCGAGAGTGCCCGACATCAGTGAAAACGGGCTTCAAGGCATACAGAGGTCAATATCACTCACTACGAGAGGCGCCGAGACCTCACAGCCCTTGTTTTGTAATCCGTCTGCTAAATGTCCTGGAGGTCAGTGTCAGTGAAACACCAGCTGTACGTCGCATCAATGGCGGGTCTGAATGCACCTGTGTCGTTCGCTTGCTCCTGAAGTTCAGTTGTCTCCCTCGGTCTATTGCGTCCTTCTAGATACTGGGCACAGTGCCTATTCAAATGTCGTGTTATCCGCTGTTCATTTCTAGTTGGTGCGAAGAATGGCAAAATGTAAGGTAGAAAAATGTAAGGTGATGCGCATGAGTAGAAAAAACAATCCCATAATGTTCGAATACAGCATTAGTAGTGAGCTTCTTGATGCTGTCACGTCGTTCAAATATCTAGGCGTAACATAGCAGAGCGACATGAAATGGAACGAACATGTAAGGACAGTTGTGAGTAAGGCGGACAGCCGAGTTCGGTTTATTGGGAGAATTTTGGGAAGATGTACTTCACCTGTAAAGGAGACCGCGTATGAAACGCTTGTACGACCACGTCTTGAGTATTGGTCAAGTGTTTGGGACCCGCAGCAGATCAGTTTAAAGGAAGACATAGAGGCGGTTCAGAGGCGAGCAGCTAGATTTGTTACCGGTAGGTTCGACCAATGCGCGAGTGTCACGGAAATGCTCCGGCATCTCAATTGGGGATCGCTGGAAGAAAGACGACGTTCTTTTCGTGAATTTCCGTTAAGTAAATTTAGAGGGCTGGAATTTGAAGCTGAGTGTAGTACGATCTTCCTGCCGCCTACTTACATTTCGCGTAGTGATCACAAAGACAAGATAAGAGAAATTATAGCTCGTACGGAGGCATATAGGCATTCTTTTTTTCCTCGATCAATTTGGGAGTGGAATAGGAAAGGAAATGCCTAGTAGTGGTACAGTGTATCCTCCGCCAAGCATCTTACGGTGAATTGCAGAGTATGTATTTAGATGTAGATGTATATTTAACCTCAGATACTCGTCCTTCGACATCTGCGTCCATTATTCGCCCCAATATTTTGTTAAGGATGGGCAGAAATGATGAAGAAGGAAAAGAATAACTTTAGCTGCACTTGGCCATCGAAATTACTCAAAGGCAACAAGTGAAAATGTGAGCTCGGGTCTGCCGCTTCACGCCAGCAGTCGCCTTAACCTCTCGGGTACCCACGCTCGCCCCCCTATCTGCTTCAATTTACCATCCGTCCCCGTAGTCTAGTGAACAGCGTGGTGGGTTACCACGCAGGGAACCCGGGTTCGATAACCGGTGGGCTCGGAGATATTCTCCGCTCCGCTCTTTGAAAATTGTTTCAGTGGTTGCATTGTTGCTTGAGGGTTGATAATGATAGAAGGGTGGGGTATATTGGGATGGACAGTTATCGGTGTATAAAAAATTCTACGTGTGTGTGTGTGTTAAAATTTCGCTCTGCAGCGAAAACTACAGAACGCAAACGAATGGTCTATGTTTAATTGTTGTCCGAAGTCTCCCGTTGTACACCATAGCAGTTCCATACCGATAGCTATAAAGGGGTGGAAGATATGGTGGTTGAAAGTCTTCAAATTACAAAAAAATTCGGACTAAGGGCCAGCGATGACGTTTGCGAGTCTCTAGCAAGGAGGTTACATACAGCGAAACGGCATGCCACAGACCATATCTTTGGTCTATGCATGCTACAATGTCTTCACCTCTTTCTCTGTAAGGATAAGCATACTAATTTGCAAAATTAAGAATAAATAAATAAAGCAGTAAAAAACAAATTTCTTTTAATACATCTCTTTAAAAAATCGATTTGACGTTTCACGCTTTATCTATCATAATCAACCAACACGCGAGCGGAGCCGCGGGTTTAAGCTAGCATGCTATAAATTTTAACTACCTGTCACTCTACATCTACATCGGCAGTCTGCAAGCCAACATACGGCGCGTGGCGTCGTGTACGTTGTACCCCCCCCCCCCCCCCCCCCACACACACACACATCGTCCCAGTTAGTTACACAACCTGACAGAGTAAGGGAAGTATGCTTCCATTCTGTCCCTAATTTATCTTACCTTTGTGGTCCTTACGCGAATTTTATCAAATCAAATGTTCAAATGTTTGTATAGTCTATGGGACTTAACTACGGGGTCAACAGTCCCTAAACTTACAAACTACTTATGAACTACTTACGAACTAGGACGGCACAAATATCCATGCCCTTAGGGGGGATTCGAACCCCCGACCGTAGTGGCCGTGCAGACCGTGACTGGAGCGCCTTAGTCCCCTCGGCCACCGCGGCCGGCCGAATTTTATCTACGCGCGTTTCGCGGCCTTCTATGTCAGTTCATCAGTGGATCGGTTGACCTAGAAACTACATTTCGTTCACCGACGTAGGAGTAACAGATTATGAAATGGTTACTTCCTTCCAATCAAAGTAATTAGTCTTCCGAATTTCGTCTTTGTTGCTCTTCGTCACAGGTCGAAGTCGAACAACTGCGCAATTTAAGCAATGTCTAGTCAGTTTTTGTAATTTTTGGATTTGTTACGTTTATCCGTTTCAACGTCATGTAGCTGTACCACATTTCCGAATTCGTTGTCTTCCATGTGTTGCCAGAATGAAAGTGTGTATGTTGACTTGTACGTTATGTGTGTGTGTACGAAAAAGATGGTCCAAAGAGTTTGTGTGTCTGAGTGTGTGTTTGTTCAAAATGTTCAAATGTTGGTATATCTATGGGACTTAACTGCTGTGGTTATCAGTTCCTAGGCTTAAAAACTACTTAAACTAACCCAAGGACAGCATACATAAGCATGTCCGAGGGAGGACTCGAACCTCTAACGGCGAGCAACCGCGCGCTCCGCAGCAAGGCGTCTTAGAGCGTTTGGCCACTGCCCGGCGGCTCTGGTAATTGTTGTAGGATTTAGTGTTTGTGATTGTGTGTGCTTCTGTTCCGTTGTGCCTTTTGCTTTAATTTTGTCGTTTCGCTTTGTGACTAAGTCATTACTGTAATAATTGTTTTCAGCTATCGCCTATCGGCATTATTATGTAAAGTACTTTTCAATAGGTTTCTTTGTTGGGTGGAAGTGTATTCAGTCTATAGAACTTGTGCCGTAGGGTGGCCTGTTTCTGTGAATGTGGGTTTGGAGGATAATAACGTCCAATGCTGTGGGTTTACAGTAAGTTTCAAACACATGCCTGTATTCTTGTTTTGAATGTTAATAACCAGAAAGTTGGCAAACAAACAGAACGTTAGATGTCAGATACATGGGTCACATCACGGTCTCGAAGAATGGGACAAACCGCTCCACTTTTCTCACATCAAATGTTTGTAAAGCTACTGTTATGGTCATCAATCCCTAGACTTACACACTTCTTAAACTAAGTTACAGTAAGGACAATACACAAGCACACATACTCATACTCACTGCTCACACTAATAGATGAAATAGAAAAAGACCCATTATCTTCCCTCTACCATTAAAACTTTTCCACACAAAACATTTAAATCGAACATCAGAACGTAAAAATTTTTTCTACTATCTGATATTATAGACACACAGACACACACACACACCACACACACACACACACACACACACACACAAATAAACTCTCTCCTCCATCTTTTTCGTTCACACACACCTAACGCATGTAGTGTACATTCACACCGTTAAGTTGACAACACATAAAAGACAATGAATGCGAAACGAGGTACAGCTAAATGACTGTGAAACGGATAAATGTTATACATGCAATTAGTGAAGATATGTTACAAGAAATCGCGTGAATTGTGGAGTTGTGTGACTTTGACATGTGATCAGATGGGTGGAAGAACCGTACACTACCGAGCACACTCGCAGGTGTTTAGTAGTTGACGTGTTTATAATTAATTATATAACATGCAACCGGGCATGTAACTACTTTCTCAAATACCGCATTTCTCAATTTGTGCCATTCGGTTGAACGGATTGAAGTGTTATTCATGGAGTGCTTACATCCTAATGAGAGTACACGTACCTTCGATTACGTCACGCCGGCCGCGGTGGCCGAGGGGACTGAGACGCTTCAGAGGCGCTTCAGTCACGGTCTGCACGGCCACTGTGGTCGGGGGTTCGAATCCCCCCTCGGGCATGGATATTTGTGCCGTCCTTAGTCTTAGTTAGTTCACAAGTAGTTTGTAAGTTTAGGGACTGATAACCCCGTAGTTAAGTCCTATAGACTTTACAAACATTTGAACATTTGATTACGTCCCTTTGAAGCTCCGGCTTCGGCTAGCAACGTCTTAGCTACTGCAGCCCTTCAAAATGTTTGTAAGTCTATCGGACCAAACTGCGTGGTCATCAGTCATCAATCCGTAGCTTACAACTTAAACTAAGGTAAACCAACCTAAGGAGAACACACACACCCATGCCCAAGGGAGGATTCGAACCCCCGACGGCGAGGAGCAACCGCGCGCTCCGCAGCGAGGCGCTTTTGAGCGCTCGGCTACTTCACCGCGGGGCGGCCCTTCCGTCACAGTTCCTAATTTGGGGGAAAAGTCGCTAAATCTAGAGGACTGAAAGATCCTCTTAGCGACAAAAAAGGGGATTGCAGGATCCTCTTAGCAACAAAAAGTTCTTCTTCTTCTTTCGTTTCGGCCATCTTTGGACCACGTTAATTCACATCAGCTTCCTTTCTTCCGTTCTTCTTCCTCTTCCATTATTCTTTCATTCTCATACTTTGCATATTTCTTCTGTCCACGATGATTTCGTTCTCGGTCTAGTTCTGTCCTCAAATCTTGCAAATGCCTGAATTTTTGATTTAAAAATCACCCTGTTGTGTATTCCTTGGTCCCGTATTCCCATTTCTTCCAGATCCCTTTGTACTTCTTGGATACACCGTATTTGGCCTTTAGTGTACAACAAGAATTGTGAAATTTGATGTGTTAACCTCCCCTGGTCCATTCTGCAAATGTGTCCAAAGAACTCGCACCTCGACAAAAAATTATTTTTGGATTAACGACTTTTTCAGGGTAGATTCAAGTTTTTTTTCTTTTTTGTGTGTGGAAAATGTAGTGGATTTGTACTATCTCCAATAAAACTGTTCTTATTTCGAATTTAATTACAATTTGCTTTCTCTTTGATATTATTTGATACGTGTAGGCCTCAAATGAAATGGTAAGCAGTAAGCTGCGTTTTAATGATTCAAGAATGTATCCTTGGCGTTAGTTAATTGCGATCTGGAATATATGTGAGATAAATTTCGCGGTTTATATTTACAAACCGGTGGTCGCGAGCAAACGCCCAGACACCTCGCCCCCCCCCCCCCGCCCCCTTCCAATTTCGGCCTCCTTCCGCATACTGCACGCACCTTAGGGGTGGGATTTCCCCACCTGCTCCTTTTCACATTTCACTGTATTACCATAGTCTAACTTATACAGTCGCGGCACTCACTGCTGTGAAAGTTGTTACCAACTGACCGTTGCAATGGCACTATCGCCCCTAGCGTAAGGCGGCCAACCGTCCCGGATTCTGCGGGACAGTCCCGCATTTGGACTCGTTGTCCCGCATTGTGATGATTGCTGAAATCGTCCCGCAAACTGGCGAAAGCGTCCCGCATTCCCGCAATTTTAAAATTGGTGGTCTAAGAGTATAAGCCGAAACTATTTGTGCACACACGCTATGTCGTACTGCTTGCAAGTCAAAGTCACAATGCATCATCTACTTCTTACATTCAACACAAAAGAAACAAAAAACGATACACATCATCCGACTATTGCAAAATGTCAAATTCGCTATCGGTGGAAGGTTTTTTTATTTTTATTTTATTTATTTTTTTTATTTCTTGAGCTGATACTACATTTGGTGAAAGGAGGACTTATTAACAATTATGTTTTTGGCATATTTTCTGTGCCTTCTTAAGTACGTTTGAGTAAGTGTAATGGAGTACTTTTCGGTGGTCAAGGTGGCAAACAAGACGTGATATTATCACAGTCTGTTTAAACGTTTTTGAAATCTGACATGAAAATACAATGTCAGCATTCATGTTACTTCCTTCAGGAATAAAAACGTGGTAAAATTCTGAAAATGCTACAACGAAACTGAGTGAGCATTGCATGTAGTAAGGCACAATTAAACTTTGCACTTCATCGCAAGATCGTCTATAAAAGACAAGTACAAATGGTTTTAAAAAGTAGTCTTTATCAAGTTTAATTCGAGGTTATTACAGAACATAATTCTTTGAGTTTAGTAAGCTACTTATCAAAATATGTGGAGCACGATGCTCTAAGAACCGGAACAATTAAAAAAAAATTTAATTAATTTTTTTATGGGACTTAACTACGGGGTCATCAGTCCGGAACAAATTAAAATAATACAGACTACGAAGGTGATCGGAAAAACTTAACGGAAATAAATATATAAACACTTTCAGACTCTAAAATTATAAATTGAAGCATGAGAATATATTTATGAAGTGTAAATAAAGACTGAAAATTAAGAATAAAATGTCACTCATGTTAGATGTGTTAGTTTAAAAGTAAATGAGTAGGCCTAATCTGCTCGCCTAGTTTCCTAGTTTCAGAGTAACTGGCACAAAAAGTCACATCCTCTAAATGTCCCGCATTGAGGTTTGAAAAAGTTGGCCGCCTGACCCTAGCGGTGGGCAAGCCGCCGTAGGAGTGATGTTCGTTTAGAACTATTGTTGTACGTCATTAACGAAATTGTTAGCATAATTTTTGCTTTACGAGCATTAGTGAACTATCAAGATAAATACATATTACGGAAATTAATTTAAAGCATCTGAATTTCATTGACACAGTGGTATAAAGAACAACTTCGAACTGAAAAAATACTTACGAATATTAGGGTTACCAGACGTCCTCTTTTACACGGGCATGTCCTCTTTTTTGGGCCCTAAAATGGTCCGGCCGGGTTTTTAACAAAATGGGGAAATGTCCTCTTTTTTTCGTTGTGCAACAGCTTCATCTTGAACTGCGTTAATAGAACCCTCTAAACTGTCACAATCACTAACTCTAGAGAATTTAACCTTTCTTGAAACACTGTGATTTTTGAATTTTCTCGTTTCTGTGCCGCCGCTGCTCTGTTCCGAAGTACCTTGACCTCAATTGAAATAACTGGCGTGGCAATTGTCGCGGAATACGAGCTTCGATGCGACCAATTCAAAACATACGTCTTCAACAGTGCAATACACAACTCTTCCCACCTTTCTCTGGTCGGAGTGTTGTGTGACAGTCTTCGTGCTGGGCCTCAGCAGTTTTGTGTGCTGTCTGTCTACCACACTTATGACCAAGATAAAAACCTAGTGTATTGTTAGTTATACATCAGTTAAAACCGTTATGAAATCTTCATACAAATACTGTCAGATGCCACAGTCACCATTGCCGTTTCATCATTCGCCTGTTTAGTATCAAAGAGACGCAACTACATAAACAGTGTTTTAAAAACATCGATTTAAAGCTTTTGTCCTAAAAACTGTGTATTTTTAATAATTAATTGCGAGCCTTTGTACGGTAAATTAAAAGTTTATTTTATTCATTGATTTTTTTTTTCATCTATGCCTTACGTATTCCATTCACTCACTAGAATCTAGATGCTAATCATGTATATAATCACGTTGATCTGATATGAAATGGGAACATAGCTATAACAATGAACGCTTGGATAATTTTTACAGTTACTTTATTCGTGACGATTATACAGTCAACAGTACTAAGGTTTCAGTAAATGATGCGTTGTAAAAAATTTCACGTGAAAACACGGGCGATCGGCAAGGTATCTTGTAATTATCGCCTTACGTGCTGAACATTTATTCCATACTTATAAGTGCTGAAGTGATGAACTATTAGGACTTGACTGCTATATAGTCATGTAATTCGTTCTACGGGGCCGGCCGCAGAGGCCGAGCGGTCTGCGGCGCGCCAGTCACAGTTTACACGGCCGCTACGGTCGGGGGTTCGAATCCCCCCTCGGGCATGGATGTTTGTGTCGTCTTTACTATAAGGTAGGTTGGCCCCGCAGTAAAGTCCCTTAAGCTTAACAAACATTTGAACATCGTTCTATGGGTCTCAACATTTCAAGCTTCTTAATTTGTAAGAAGATGAGAAAATTTCATAAGATGTGTAAGATGTATTACAAACAAGACCCTGATAGTACAGTAGAGACATCACTAGTACTTTAGTTGTCAATACGAGAGATAGAGCGAAAGAGGGTTCTTTTATGTATCTAGAAATGTCCTCTTTTCTAAAGACGCAAATCCGGTAACTCTAACGATTATGTGTGTATTTGAAGCTCATTCCGCTGAAAGTAAGTTGAATATAAACACAAGAAAAACATATATTTCTATTATGGCCTTTCTTACAATGACAGGCTGCTTTTTGACTGGTATCAATTCGGTATGGAGTCTGAAGATTTTTGCCATTTATGGTTCAGCTGTAGCAACAATTCTGGAATAGGGTTCTTCTTTGTTGGGTAACAGTTTGATTGCTTTCGCCGTTTTTTGCCACGTTTGTACATTTTTCCTTCACCTACAGGTGTGGTGGCTGATTTGGTTCGTTAAATACTGTAGTTACTGCATTCTATATTCCTTTCCTACGTTCCACCCTCACCGATTTTACTGGAATTGAAGTGAAGAAACCTTAACGTCCCTGAGTAGGAAAGCGACGACTTTCTGCCAAAGAGCAGGTCTTCTAGTGTTTCATAGCCATTTTTATTTTAATAGAAAATGAAAATATTCAGTACAAGCCTGTAGGTTTTGAGATAATTGTAAATAACCGGTCCTGTAATGTACACTTTCGTACCTTGTCAGGGATATTAGGCAACTTAAGAAAGACAAATGTGGAGCTATTTTTAAGTTATTGCCTATTTTTATGGCGGCACATACGTTCCTAACATAACAAGCATGTTAAAATCAATGTAAACGGTACTATTCGCACTCATCCCGTATCGTATTCAGAAAGTAGCTTACCGGCCGCTTGGGGCGCTACGGTCGCTATGTATAACAAAACTCTGTGGGAGTGTCGTGGCTGTATATGTTAGACTGTGGTATTACTGTTACCGAACAGTCAGCTCCTCGGGTTCTGACTTGTGAGGACCTACGAAGTGACTTCTTAAGGTGCAGGTGGCTAGCAGTAGTTTCAACTATTCGCATCTCTAGCCAGGGAGTATTGTGTGCAAAATGGAACCCAAGCACGCACAACATTACAGCAAAGTTTGGGAGAATTATATCGAGTTTCCTACAAAAAATTACATAAATTTTCGAAACGTCTAGGGTATTTTTACTTCAAAATGTAGTCTTTTTGAATAGCATTTAGCGACTTTTGGCAGGAAAGAATTCGCAACCCTGCCTTCCATGAATGTTAAGCTCTAGCTGCGTTGTTTCTATCGAAACATTATTTCTCAAGTGAGAGTTGAGTTTCGGAGTCTTTTTTTGCCGTGGTAGATTTCAGAAACTATAAAAGATTTGCAATGAAAATTTTTACTGGTCTGGAGAAGATAGTGGAATAGAAAAAAAATTTCAAGGCCATTTCAAGTACACGAAAATTTCGCAAATGGCCAGATAATTTTTCCCGGTCTCGGTTCGTCCTTGAGATACTGGTAACATGGGAAACTTACAATGAAGTGCTCACTGGTAACAAAACATTGTTTTCTGAAAAAAAAGTTCCCTACAAAAATGCGTTTTTTTCCACTTAGAATAGGAATATGGAATTAAAAATAGGGGTTACCATTTGAAAAAAAATGAACTTGGTTTGATCTTGACAAGAGTGTTTAAGGTCAGTTCCAGATAACCATTTCATGACCCCTTTCAAATTTGCAACTCTTACTAAAGACTTTTTTAATTTTTAATTTTATTTTATTTATTAATTTTGCAGATTTGTACCGCTTCAGAGATATCGGCCGGTATAGATAAAATGGGACATCTTCAATCTCCGCAAGTGTCGGGCATAATTCAACATTAAAAAAATGAAATGTTGAATTGTTTGTAAACCTGTTGGACCAAACTGCTATTGTCATCACTCCATAAACTTACATACTACTTAATGTAACTTACACTAAGGACGTCACATGCAAAAATGCCAAACTCGAACCTCCGGCGGGAGTAATCCTCCACCCGCTGCAAGACGCCTTAGACCACGCAGCTACTCCCGCGCGTTTATTGCAGCAACCACAGAGAAGTTGGCAGTTGTACTTTGGAGACATATATGCGATTACAGATGTCGTGTCCGTTCTTTCAGACATCCGTAATCGTATGTATGCCTCCAACAGGCAAATGAATATTACCTCAAGTGAATACAGTTGAAGGTGTGAGCAAGATAAAGATAAGGGAAGGGGGTACAACGTAATCGTACTCCACAATAAGCTGATAATTTGGACAAGACGAGAAACGTTGAGGCGACAGGTGGGTTGAAGCGGGAAATCCAGGTTCGAATTCCGGTGAAGCACTAACTATCAACGAGATTCATTTCAATGCTTTGCTACAGTGATACATTTTAGTATTTTGAATACGGTTGCACAGTGGTAGAGTGCGAGACTACCAATCCAAAGGTCGCGGATCCGATCCCCACCAGGTCCTAGGATTTTTATCTGTCACTTTCCACTTCTTTCACCTCTGGCAGTATTGCTCATGTGAAAAATACCGAGTAGCACCGTGGTTCGGAACCCACGTTAAACTGTAGTTCCCCCTATAACTGGCTGGGTAAGTCAGTTCGAAGGTCGGAGGAAGGCAACGGCATACCACCTCCAAATAGGACCATGCCTAGTAAAGTACTGTGGTGTTCAAACCAATCTTCGGATTGTTGACTGCTTTACCTTTTTTTTACCTTAGATTAACAGTTGTTAATATCAACCAGTCTATAATCAATTATGTTTTTGACGCGGCTAGACATTCACCCGAAATTATACATTTTTGTACATATGGATTAATGACTATAGTAATAGAACGAAAAAAATGAGAGCTGTAGAAAACGTGGAGCTTGTTCGTTTTCCACCATGCTATTCAAGTGTGAAACGGTAAAGAAACATTCTGGAAGGGATTCGATGCACCAACTGCGTAACATTTATGACTGAATTGTACAGCAGTCACGTAGATGGACATACAGACGGAGATTGTTTCCAGAATGAATGTTCCAATTGACAGCGGAGCGCGTTCTTTTGTGGAACTATCTGAACCGGCGCGCCTAAGCTTTCTTCGTCTTCCGTTAGTACCGTTTGGACCAGAAGGTTGGAGTAGACATGGCGAACTGCAGCTCCGGCATAAATTGTGCTTATCGAGTGTGCAAATGCCTCTCATTGAAGCTGGAAACGCGTTGCGGGCTGTTAGCGGCACTTACGGGCGGTCTTTTGTCGCCCGCATTGACCCGGAGGCCGTATTAAAATACAATCGTCGCGGCCAAAGTTTTCAATTTGCCGCTGGGTGGAGCTGCCATTCGCGGCCGTGTCAGAGCAGCGGCCTTCGGCTGCCTATCACCCGGCCACACCTAGCAGGTGACAGAGCACTTTGCGGCCCCACCAGGATCACCGCCACCACTCCTCCAAATCCGTCACTCAGAGCCTCCGCGGAAGTTAGCTCGAACTTCGAAGCATGAACAAAGTTGAAAAAGGTCTCAGTCGAATTTTCATTAAATATACTCTCCTGGAAAATGGAAAAAGAACAGCATGAATTCGTCGCCCCAGCAGAGGGAAATTTTACTGGCACATTCTTGAGGTTGTATACAACACACGATCACACAGGCAGAACCGTACGCACATGAGTAGTCACCAAAGCGTCCGCAATGTTGGCGTTAGTGCCGTGTACACCCTCATTTTGCAGGAATGCAAACTGTAATTCTTTCATGGAAATGATCGTAGAGGTCCCGTATGTGGTTATGTGGAATGACCTGCCATACATTCTCCACGTGGTGACTCAATTAGGGCCGGCCGCGGTGGCCCAGCGGTCTGCGGCACGCCAGTCACCCCCCAGGCATCGTTATTTGTGCCGTTCTTAGTATTAGCTAGTTTATAAGTAGTTTGTAAGGCTAGGGAATGATGACCCCGTAGTTAAGTCCCATAAGCTCTACAAACATTTGAACATATGAACTCAATTAGGGCAGATTTCGTGCAGACCACCCAAAATGACGTTTCATGCGGTCCCAAACATGCTCAGTGGGGGAGAGATCTGGGGACCATGCTGGCCAGGGAAGTTGACGTCCACCTTGAAGAGCACGTTGGGTGGTACGGGATACATGTGGATCTGCACTGTCCTGTTGGAAAAGCATATCACCTTGTTCGTGCATAAATGGTAGGTTGTTGTTATGCTCTTCAGTCCGGAGACTGGTTTGATGCAGCTCTCCACCCTACTCTATCCTGAGCAAGCCTTTTCATCTCCTCATAAGAACGGCAACCCACATCCACTTGAACTGCTTACTATACGCGTCTCTTGGCCTCCCTCTGCGATTTTTACCCCACACACTTCCCTCCAATGCTAAATTTACGATTCCTCGATGTCTAAGAATGTGTCCTACCAAGCGATCCCTTCTTTTGGTCAGGGTATGCCAAATATTCCTTTTCTCACCAATTCTATTCAGTACCTCTTCATTAGTTATGCGATCTACCCACCTAATCTTCAGCAATCTTCTGTAGCACCACATTTCAAAAGCCTCTATTCTCTTCCTGTCCACACTGCTTATCGTCCATGTTTCACTTCCGTACAAGGCAACACTCCACAGAAACGCCTTCAGAAAATACTTCATTACACTTGAATTAATATTCGATGTTAGCAAATTTCTCTTTTTCAAAAATGCTTTTCTTCCCATTGCCATTCTGCATTTTATATCCTCTGTACTGCGACCATCGAATGTTATTTTACTACCCAAGTAACAAAACTCATCTACCACATTCATTATTTCGTTACCTAATCTAATTTCTTCAGCATCGCCTGATTTTCTAAGACCGCATTCTATTATTTTTGTTTTGCTCTTGTTAATGTTCATTTTATACGCTCTCTTCTAGACACTATCCATTCCATTCAACTGCTCTTCCAGGTCCTTTGCTGTCTCTGACAGAATTATAATGTCATCAGCAAAACGTAACGTTTTTATTTCTTCCCCCTGAACTTTAATCCCTATTCCAAAATTTTCCTTGCTTTCCTTCACCGCCTGCTCGATGTACAAATGGAATAACATCGGAGAAAGGCTACAACCCTGTCTTACTCCCTTCCCAACTGATGCTTCCCTTTCATGCCCTTCGAGTCTAATAACTGCGGTCTGGCTTTTGTACAAGTTATAAATAACTCTCCTTTGCCTGTATTTTACCCCTGCTGACTTCAGAATTTGAAAGAGTGTATTCCAGTCAACATTGTCAAATGCTTTCTCCAAATCTACAAAAGCTAAAAATGTAGGTTTGCCTTTCCTTAATCTATCTTCTAAGATAAGACGTAAAGTGAGTATTGCCTCCCGGGTTCCTATGTTCCTCCTGAATCCAAACTGATCTTCTCCGAGGTCAGCTTCTACCAGCTTTTCCATTCTCCTGTAGATAATTCGTGTTATAATTTTGCAACCATGACTTATCAAACTGTTGGTTCTGTACTTTTCACACCTGTCTGCGCCTGATATTTTTGGAATGGGGATTATTACATTTTAAAGTCTGAGGGCATTTCGCCTGTCTCATACATCCTACACACCATTTCAAATAGTCTTGTCATGGCTGGTTCTCCCAGAGACTTTAGTAGCTCTGAGGGTATGTCATCTACTCCTGGGGCCTTGTTCCGACCTAGGTCTTTCAAGGCTCTATCAAATTCATCTCTCAGGATAGTATCTCCTATTTCATCTTGATCTACTTCCTCTTCCCTTCCTACAACATCGTCTCTAAGTTCATTTCCTTTGTAGAGCTGCTCTATGTACTCTTTCCACCTTTCAGTTTTCCCTTCTTTGCTGAGAACTGGTTTCCCATATGAGTTCTTGTTATTCGTAGAGTTGCTTTTCTTGTCCCCAAATGTCTCTTTTATTTTCCTGTAGGCGGTATCTACTTTTCCCCTTCTTATACATCCTTCTACAGATTTGCATTTGCCTTCTAGCCACTCCTGCTTAGCCATTTTGCACTTCATGTCAATCTCATTTCTTAGTAGTCTGTACTCCATTTTGCCTGTTTCATTTACTGCATTTTTATATTTTCTCCTTTCATCAATTAAATTTAGTATTTCCTGTGATATCCAAGGATTTTTTGTAGGTCTTGCGTTTCTACCTATTTTGTCCTCTGCTGCCTTCACTATTTCATCTCTCAATGCTACCCATTCCTCTTCTACTGTTTTATTTCTCCCTGTTTCTGTCAATTGTTGCCTAAATCTCCCTCTGAAATTCTCCAGAACTTCCCGTTCCTTCAATTTATCTAGGTCCCATCTCCTTATTTTCCTACCTTTCAGCATTTTTTTCAGCTTCAGCCTACAGTTCATGACTAACAAGTTAAGGTCAGAGTCTATATCTGCCCCTGGGTATGTCTTACAGTTTATAACTTGGTTCCGGAATCTATGTTTTACCATTATAAAATCTATCTGATACCTTCCGGTGTCTCCTGGTCTCTTCCAAGTATACAACCTTCTTTTGTGATTCTTAAACCACGTGTTTGTTACGATTAAATCATGTTCCGTGCAAAATTCTACCAGACGGCATCCTCTTTCATTCCTTTTGCCCAGTCCATATCCACCTACTATTTTTCCTTCTCTTCTTTTTCCTACTACCGAATTCCAGTCTTCCATCACAATTATGTTTTCATCTCCCTTAACTGTCTGAATAATTTCCTTTAGCTCCTCATATATTTCTTCTATCTCCTCACCATCGGCAGAGCTAGTTGGCATATAAACCTGTACTACTGTGGTCGGTGTTGGCTTCGTATCTATCTCGACAATGATAATGCGATCACTGTGCTGCTCATAGTAGTTTACCCGCATTCCTATTTTCTTATTCATTATCAATCCTACTCCTGTGATACCCCCAATTGATTTTGTATTTATAATCCTGTATTCACCTGACCAGAAATCCTGTTCATCCTGCCACCGAACTTCACTAATCCCTACTATAACTAACTTCAACCTATCCATTTCCCTTTTTAAATTTTCTAATTTTCCTACTCGATTAAGGGTTCTAACATTCCACGCTCCGACGCGTAGAATGCCAGTATTGTCTTTCCTGATGACAACATCCTCCTGAGTAGTCCCCGCCCGGAGATCCGAATGGGGGACTATTTTACCTCCGGAATATATTACCCGAGAGGATGCCATCATCAAATTTTCATACAGTAGAGTTGCATGTCCTCGGGAAAAGTAACGGCTGTAGTTTCCACTTGCTTTCAGCCGTTCGCAGTAACTGTGGCAAAGCCACATTAGCTGATGTTACAAGGCCAGCTCAGTCAATCATCCAGACTGTTGCCCCTGTAACTACTGAAAAGGCTGCTGCCCCTCTTCAGGAACCACACGTTTGTCTGGCCTCTCCACAGATACCCCTCCGCTGTGGTTGCACCTACGGTACGGCTATCTGCATCGTTGAGGCACGCAAGCCACCCCACCTCGGCAATGTCTGTGGTTCATGGGGGTAGGAAGACGGTTTAAATGATGGTTTCAGTGTACCGTGCACTGTTCAGTGTTCTCTAGACGATCAGTATAGGAGCATGGCGAGTGTAGAATATCGCTCCCCTCAGAATAATGCACGATCATGTGTGTCGTTATGGGGTCCTCCGCTCAAACCTCAACGTCGTTCAGCCCGCTTAAAATTGTGTCATGGTAAGCACTTATGAAGGGACGAATGGAGACGTGTCGTTTTCAGTGATGAGAGTCGTCGCTGCCTCGGTGCCAATGAGCCGCGGCGGAGCGGCCGAGCGCATTGAGGCGCTATGCTCCGATGCGCGACCCGTTGCCCGTCGGGGGTTCGAATCCCCCCTCGGGCATGGATGCTTGTGTTTTCTTTAGTATAAAGTAATTCATAAGTAGTTTAGGGACTGATGACCCCGTAGTTAAGTCCCACAAACTTCACAAACATTTTAACATTTGGTGCCAATGATGGTCATAAGCGTGTGTGGTGTCGTCCAGGGGAGTGCGAAAATCTCGAGTGTACGCGACAGAGCCAAATGGGGCCTACACCTGGCATCATGGTGTGGAGAGCCATATCCTATTTGACCATTCTCATCTGGTGTTCGTTGTGGGAAAATTGAACAGTACACGGTACATTCAAACCATCATTTAACCCGTCTTGCCACCGTTCATGCACCAACAAGGCGATGTGCTTTTCCATCAGGACAGTGCACGTGCACACGTATCCCGTACAATCCAACGTGCTTTTCTAGGTGTACCTCAACTACCCTGCCCACCATTATCCCCAGATCTGTCCCCCATTGAGCATGTCTGGGACAGGATGAAACGTCATCTTGGCGCGGTCTACACGACCGGCACGAGATCTGGTACAAGTGAAGCATCAGATGGTACGGGCCATACCATAAGATTTCATTCGACACCTCTACGATTGTCTTCATGAGAAAGGTGCACCCTTCATTGCTGCAAAAGGATGCTATACACGATACTAGAGTCGACATTCTGCACGCTTTGTTCAATGTACTGACGTGCGTATGATTCTGACTGCGTGATCGTGTGTTGTATACATGGTCAAGAATGTATCAATAAAATTTCGCTCTGCTGGGTTGACTAACTCACGGTGTTCCTTTTTTCATTTTCTAGTAGTGTACGTATTCACTGGTTAGGTAGCAGTGAAAGTCTGTCTGAGTTGCTGTTTGATTGTCGCGGTATTGCTGCTCTGCGGCTAAGTGGCAGAGTAGTGCAGTTCGAGATCGCGAGGAGTCGTGGTTGGAAATGGTCTCCAAGAAAGAGCATTCGGTGTGGGCTCCAGAAATGCGGAGCGACAGATGTGGATACTTTCATTTGAATTTTTTAATGACATGATCCAGGGCTTTTATTTTAATTTTTGTATATGACCAGATTGAATGAACATTTCAAGTTGACAAGTTAAGAAAGCTTTTCACTTCGCAGCACTTCTCAGACAGCCATTGTTAACAGCAAGGTCAGGTCTCGTAATAATTCGTTGTGTACTCACCAGACAAAACCACAGTTGTTTATTTTTACATGAAAGCTTGTACCTTAATACATAATTTCTGTCAATATTGAGCACTTGTCATAACGTTGTACCAGTTTTTGAAAACCCCCTCATAGAAGTCTGCCACCTGACTTGTTAATCACTGCACCACAATTGTTTTGACTTCGTCATCGTCTTGAAGACGCTGACCGCCCAGGTGTTTCTTCAAGTGCAGGAACTGATGATAGTCTGTTTTTTCTCACCTTATTGTCCACTTCCTGCACCAAACTATCGTTAACGACCGAAGGACGCCCACTCCGTTGTTCATCATGCACATCTGTGCGGCCATCTTTAAATGCTCTCACCCACTTTCTTCAAATTGTTCCAATGTTTGTTAAGCTTATGGGACTTAACTACGGGGTCATCAGTCCCTAAACTTACAAACTACTTATGAACTACTTACGAACTAGGACGGCACAAATATCCATGCCCGAGGGGGGATTCGAATCCCCGACCGAAGTGGCCGTGCAAACCGTGACTGAAGCGCCTTAGTCCCCTCGGCCACCGCGGCCGCCCCCACTTTCTTACCAAACTATCAATCATAAATGTTTTCTCCGTAAAATGCACATATCTCAAAATGAATATCGATCGCTTTTATGCCTTTAGCACTAAGAAATGTTATAAAAGCCCGTACTTCACAGTCGGCGGGACTCACGATTATCGGAGGCATCTTAAACACTCAGTACACAACGTAAAAAAGGAAGAATTAGATTGTAATGGCGTCAGTGCGTAGACAACAGATGTAGGTACCCCGTGCACATGTGCAGAACGCCAACCGCAGCGCTGCGGCCGCGGTGTGGCAAAAGGTACTTAAAAAAAAAAAAAAAATAAATAAATAAATAAATAAAAAAATAAAAATAAAAAAATTAAAAAAAAACAACGCCTCGTATATTGTAGAATTTATGTAATCCATCTATACAACTGAATAATAAAAGTTTTATATTGCCATATGATTTTCGTCTTTATTTGCAAGGCATCAATGGCCTGTAATATATAGATGAATATGTTCTGCAATATTTCGTTTCTTTTTTTTTTTAATTTTTTATATTACATTGTCACCCCCAAAACTACAGACATTGCCAAGGTGGGGTGGCTTGCGTGCCTCAATGATAGAAATAGCCGTACCGTAGGGGTATCTGTGCAGAGACGAGACAAAATCAAAAGTTTGTAGAGCTTATGGGACTTAACTACGGGGTCATCAGTTCCTGAACTTACAAACTACTTATGACCTAGCTAATACTAAGGACGGCACAAATAACGATGCCCGAGGGGGGATTCGAACCCCCGACCGTAGTGGCCGTGTAGACCGTGACTGGAGCGACGGCAGAGACGAGACAAACGCGTGGTTCTTGAAGAGGGCCAGCAGACTTTACAGTAGCTACAGGGGCAACAGTCTGGATGATTAACTGAGCTGGCCTTGTAACATCAGCTAATGTGGCTTTGCCATACAGTTACTGCGAACGGCTGAAAGCAAGTGGAAACTACAGCCGTTGTTTTTCCTGAGGTACTGTGTGAATGTATGATGATGGCATCCTCTCGGGTAAAATATTCCTGATGTAAAATAGTCCCCCATTCGGATCTCCGGGCGGGGACTTCTCAGGAGGATGTGGTCATCAGGAAAGACTGGCATTCTACGGATCGGAGCGTGAAATGTTAGACCCCTTAATCCGGTAGGGAAGTTAGAAAAATTGAAACAGTAAGCAGATTCAAATGGATGTAGGTTGCCGTTATTATGAGGAGATAAAAAGGCTTTCTCAGAATTGAGTAGGGTGGAGAGCTGTGTCAAACCAGTCTCCCGACTGAAGACGACATCATCTCACACATCGAGAATCTTAGCTTCGGGAGAAGAAAATAAGGTGGCATCCTTTATTATTGGATATATTACATTCCTGATAGCGCAAATTATTTATGTTTGATTAATCATAATCATGTATATATTACTGGCCTATGATGATGCCTTACAAATAAAGACAAAATGCATAAGGCAATATAAAGTTTTTATTATTCTGTTGCATAGACGGATTACATAAATATCGACATTACAATATTATAATATAAAACAGCAACTGTGGGAAGGCAGGACAATAAAGAACTAACAAAGCACTAATCTCATCTAACATAACCCTCTTCTTGAAATCTGAGGTTGTCTTAAGATTTTTATCACTCACTTTCCAAAAAATGTTCAAATGTCTGTATAGATTATGGAACTTAACTACGGGGTCATCAGTCCCTAAACTTACAAACGACTTATCAACTAGCTTATCCTAAGGACGGCACAAATATCCATGCCCGAGGGGGGATTCGAACCCCCGACCGTAGTGGCCGTACAGACCGTGACTGGAGCGCCTCAGTCTCCTCGGCCACCGCGGCCGGCCTCACTTTCCACTTCTTTCATCTCTGGCTATCTTTTTACTGTGAAAAATATCGAGTAGCACCGCGGTTCTGAATCCACGTTCAACAGTAGTTCCCCCTTTAACGGGCTGGTTAAGTCAGTTCGAAGATCGGAGGAAGCAACGGCATACCACCTCCAAGCAGGACCATGCCTAGTAAAGCACTGTAGTGCTCAAACAAATCTTTACCGTTCACCTTCTATCAGTGTGGTTGATAAATATCTCCAGTGTTCCTGTTGCAGAACAATACAAATTCACCTGTGCTCTCAAAGCGACACTGTCACCACATTAACATGCGCTTTCGGTTGGTCATGTAAACACTCAGAAATCGATTCTGGCAGTTCTCTAAAGCAATTTTCCAATTCCACAATCGATTTTTGTGCCCCTCCAAACGCAACCGTTTTTGAAACGTTGTCGGCTTGTCAGATTGTGTCTTCTTGATAATAATTTTCGTCGCATATGGACAGAGTGGTATTTTATGCAGTGAAAGAGAAGTATAAATATTAGAGTGATCATGTAACTATCTAGTGAAAGTAGATTGTTGATTTTTTGTTTTTTGAAAGATCTCTGGCGGTAGAGATCAGAAAAGGCAAGTAAAAACGCTCACAACTGCTCTAAATTGCTTTGCAAGTGGCCACAGTACTTGCACAACGGAAATGTATCTAACTACTTACTTCTTAAGGGAGCAGCCAACGTTTTAACAAACACAAAGATAATATACAAGAAGGAATAAATAACTAAACATGGAATGGGGAGCATGAAATTATAAAGCAGGAGTTAGATTATTATCTGTTCAAAAATAAACGAGCAAAAAATGTGAGGAGACCAAATAAGCACAATGAAGCACACACATTGTACAACAGTGAATTAAATTATTAAGTTAGTGTCCATAATAAAGTGGTTTGTGCCCTTTCTGAATATGGAGAGAGCGTGGGAGGATGTTTGCATATACACAGGGGATAAGGAAAGCACACTCATTCACTCACAGACACAGGCATAATGCTTGTGACACTCAATTGGGAACAATTCATGGAAGTTGCAAAACAAAGCGTCGGCGCCATTTTGACGAGATGGAGGATATCTTGAAGCACAATTTAAAAGTATACTATGCACAAACCAACTCAAGTGTGGGGTAGGCAGCAGCATACTATCCTTAAGCACCACATGCTGTACGAACATGGCGAATAACATAGAATTTACAAAAAGAAATGAATTTAAAATAAACAAGTAAAGCAAATGTGAGAATTTACCGGATTCACTGGATGTTAGGTTGCGTTTAAAGCCTACTGTCTACCAACCATCGCTACCTGAGGGACATAATACTCTTTACTACTGTCCCATAGAGGTCTCTTTTGTTACCTCTTTGGTCCAAGATTATGTTGGTACCACACTAAGAACAAGCCACCACACCATCTTGTCAAGTAAGGCTGTCTCTGGCTACATAGCAGACGACATACGAAACCATGTGTTTTTAACTATAGTAAACCAGGCCTAACGCGCGAAGTGGCGACTGTAAGCCATTGCGCTGCAGTAAGTCAATACTAGAAGCAACCTTCCACATTCATATGAACACACAAGTTCAGTCACACGGGTGGAAACATATACAGGGTGTCCCAGCTATCTTGTCCACCCAAAATATCTCTGGAACAATAACAGCTATTGGAAAACGACTTTCACCGGTATCAATGTACGGCTGGGGCCCATGAATGTACGTATTTGGAAACAATCTAAAACGAAAGCAAATGTGTTTTTCAACACAAACTTATGTTTTTTTAAATGGACACCCTATATTTTTTCTTCAGCAATCCATAGCATGACAAATCACAAACAATGGCGTTGATTGCATCGCAATATTCCCGCGCAGCATGGGGTTCTCGCCTGAGTCTCAGGACGCGCGCTAGCCGCGCGTTTCGCGTATTTCAAGCGTCAACTTCGCGTCGCAATATCTCTGGATGTAATTGGAATATTGCGATGCAATCAACGCCATTGTTTATGTGATTTGTCATGCTATGGATTGCTGAAGAAAAAATATAGGGTGTCCATTTAAAAAAACATAAGGCTTTGGGGGGGGGGGGGGGGGATAGATCTGCTTGACGAGCAAAATTTTAGTCAGTTTCCAGACAGACTACCATGTACCACTCCTGTTGAAGAAACTAATTCACTCCCATCCAATGAAAGATTATGGTAAAACACCTCAAGTTTTCAATCTTTACCTTTACCAGATTGCTGTTATACGATTTTTTTTCTGTTTCCGGGGCCGGGCGGGGGGTTCTATTCCCCACATCCAGTTACGCCACTGAACACGACAGTGATAAGCGGTTTACGAAACTCGGCTTTCGTCTTTAGAAAGACGTGTCGCACGTCGACGCGGTGTGTGAGCCGCTGGCGTCGGAGAGCGTTCTCCCCCGCACGTGTGCCGGAGCTGGGGACCTTTACTCTTCCTTTTGTCGTCGCTTAACTGTTATTCTGAGATGTTTATGTCGACTATCCGCCGTCAGCGATGTCGTTAGCGGTTGCCTTTTTAAGCGGACATCAGTTGCTCGGCGCTGAAGATTACTCCTGCAGCCGGAACCCCGTCCTTCGCAGAAGCTGCGCCCTTACGTAAGTAAGCGTGATTCACTCCGGCCCGCTCGAAACCGCAGCCGGAGGATGGCGTCGTCTGCGCCGCCCTCTCAGCTGCAGACAAAGACCCAGCTAGGCGCCTGACGGGAGAGGACAGATTAGTGTCTTACTGGTGTTCTGATGAATGACGACTGCGCTGCTTGAAAAAACCAGAATGACACTGTATGCTTACAATAGGTTCGTTCGAGTGACCCAAACGCTGATAGTTTCTGATAGTTACTGACAAGCCCGACGGAAGCGGAAAATATAAAAAAAATGTTCAAATGTTTGTAGAACTTATGGGACTTAACTAAGCTTACAAACTACTTATGAACTAGCTAAGACTAAGGACGGCACAAATATCCATGCCCGAGGGGGGATTCGAACCCCCGACCGTAGTGGCCGTGCAGACCGTGACTGGAGCGCCTCAGTCCCTTCGGCCTCCGCGGCCGGCAGGAAAATATCAACTGGGCAAAAAATCCATATGGGGCCCCCCTACAACCCATTGGTATTACTGACTTTAAACTTGCTATGCAGTTAAATACACAGAGTAAGTTTTGGTTAACGATATACGAAACAATTATGTACACATGAAAATGCAGAATATTCTACGTCACTGATTAGAAATTTACGGAACGATTCGAGAAACAACGATTTATATAAAATTAATATTAATGATGCGATACAGCATTTATTTACACATATATACATAAACAACCTTGTTAACAGCGAAAGAGAACACATATATGAACAAAAGAATATACAAATATATTTTGTAACGGCATTGAACAAAGATTTCGTAATACAAATAATACAACCAGTAATATAATTTTATATCTTTATACAGTTTTAATGCAAAGTGTCCTTTGAGTTGTTTATAAAGCTAAGTAAAGTTAACTGTTCGTGCCTTTTTCTCTGCAATGTCTTTAACGACATGGTTAATATACATCTAACGAGTAAAAGTCTTATCGCTTTGATACATGTATCAAGCATCAGTGTTGGTTGCTTGTTGTTGTGGTCTTCAGCCCGGAGACTGGTTTGATGCAGCTCTCCAAAATACCCTATCCTGAGCAAGCCTCTTCATCTCCACATAAGAACGACAACCTACATCTGTCTGAATCTGCTTACTGTATCCATCTCTTGGTCTTCCTCTGCGGTTTTTATCCCACACACTTCCCTCCAATGCTAAATTTACGATTCCTCGATGTCTAAGAATGTGTCTACCAAGCGATCCCTTCTTTTAGTCAAGGTATGCCAAAAATTTCTTTTATCGCCAATTATGTTCAGTACTTCTTCATTAGTTATGCGATCTACCCACCTAATCTTCAGCATTCTTCTGTAGCACCACATTTCAAAAGCCTCTATTCTATTCCTGTCCGCATTGTTTATCGTCCATGTTTCACTCCCATACAAAGCAACACTACACACAAATGGCTTCAGAAAATACTTCCTACACTTCTACATCTACATCTACATAGATACTCTGCAAATCACATTTAAGTGCCTGGCAGTGGGTTCATTAACCACTTTCATAACTTTTCTCTACCGTTCCATTCTCTAATAGCGCGCGGGAAGAAAGAACACCTAAATCGTTCCGTTTTCGATCTGATTTCTCTTATTTTGAGTGCGCCTCGGTTGCACAGTGGTAGAGTGCCAGACTACAAATCCAAAGGTCACGGGTTCGATCCCCGCCAGATCCTAGGATTTTTATCTGTCACTTTCCACTTCTTTCACCTCTGGCAGTATTGCTCATGTGAAAAATACCGAGTAGCACCGTGGTTCGAAACCCGCGTTAAACTGTAGGTCCCCCTATAACTGGCTGGGTAAGTCAGTTCGAATGTCGGAGGAAGGCAATGGCATACCATCTCCAAACAGGACCATGCCTAGTAAAGCACTGTGGTGTTCAAACCAATCTTCGGATTGTTGACTGCTTTACCTTTTTACTTTCTCTTATTTTATTGGGATGGTCATGTCTCCCTAAGTAGGTGGGTGCTAGCAAAATATTTTCACATTCATAAGTAAAAGTCGGTGATTGAAACTTCGCAAACAGATCACGCCGCAATGAATAACGTCTTTCTTTTAATGATTTCCACCCCAATTCGTGCAACATTTCCGTGACGCTTTCCCCCCCGTAACGTGATAAAACAAAACGAGCTGCCCTTCTCTGAACCTTCTCAATATCTTCCGTCAGTCCCACCTGGTGAGGGTCCCACAAGGGGCAACAGTACTCAAGGAGAGGACGCACAAGTGTGATGTAGGCAGTCTCTTTGGTGGAGCTGGTGCATCTTCGAAGCGTTCTGCCAATGAAATGTAACCTTTGGTTCGCCTTCCCCACAATATTTTCTATGTGTTCTCTCCAGTCAAAGTTGTTCGTAATTGACTCCTAGGTATTTGGTAGAATTTACGACCTTAAGGTTTGACTGATTTATCGCGTAATTGAAGTTCAGTGGATTTCTTTTAGTGGTCATGTGTATTACTTCACACTTTTCTTTATTTAGTGTCAATTGCCAATTTTCGCACCAAGTAGAAATTTTGTCTAAATCGCTTTGCAGTTGCTTTTGATCCTCTGTTGACTTCACTAACCGATGAACGACAGCATCATCCGCGAACAATCTAAGGGAGCTATTTAGATTATCTCCTAAATCGTTTATAAACACGAGGAAGAGTAGGGGACCTACCGTTAAATTAATATTCGATGTTAGCGAATTTCTCTTCTTCAAAAATGCTTCTTCCCTTTGCCATTTTGCATTTTACATCTTCTGTACTGCGACCGTCATTTGTTATTTTACTACCCAAGTAACAAAACTCATCTACCTCCTTCATTGCTTCGTTGTTGTTGTTATGGTCTTCAGTCCGGAGACTGGTTTGATGCAGCTCTCCACCCTACTCTATCCTGAGCAAGCCTTTTCATCTCCTCATAAGAACGGCAACCCACATCCACTTGAATCTGCTTACTATACGCGTCTCTTGGTCTCCCTCTGCGATTTTTACCCCACACACTTCCCCCAATGCTAAATTTGCGATTCCCCGATGTCTAAGAATGTGTCCTACCAAGCGATCCCTTCTTTTAGCCAGGGTATGCCAAAAATTCCTTTTCTCACCGATTCTGTTCATAATCTAATTCCTTCTGCATCGCCCGATTTTCTAAGACTGCATTCCATTATCTTTGTTTTGTTCTTGTTAATGTTCATTTTATACGCCCTCTTCAACACACTGTCCATTCCATTCAACTGCTCTTCCAGGTCTTCTGCTGTCTCTGACAGAATTACAATGTCATCAGCAAAACGCAATGTTTTTTTTTATTTCTTCAACCTGAACTTTAATCCCTATTCCAAATTTTTCCTTGCTTTCCTTCTCCACCTGCTCGATGTACAAATTGAATAACATCGGAGAAAGGCTACAACCCTGTCTTACTCCGTTCCCAACTAATGCTTCCCTTTTATGCCCTTCGAGTCTAATAACTGCGGTCTGGCTTTTGTACAAGTTGTAAATAACTCTCCTTTCCCTGTATTTTACCCCTGCTGACTTAAGAATTTGGAACAGTGTATTCCAGTTAACATTGTCAAAAGCTTTCTCCAAACCTACAAAGCACCAAGAAAAGATAACTTAATTAATTCAGAAATCGTTCGTGAGAAGTGATGCGAGCTGGAATCTAAAATCAATTACATATTTTCAGATATCCGCAGGCTTTTGACACTGTACCTCACAAGCGACTTTTAATCATATTACGTGCTTATGGAACATCGTCTAACAAGGAGACGGCACGACCGTGGGGATTTGTTCGAAATTTTGTGTGGTGAAAGTGGATCCCTAACACTTCAAGTAGTTAAAATATTAGGACGCACTACTCGGAAAATCCCAAAAAAAGTCTATCCGAAGTTTCTTAGGTGCTTTATGAGTATAAGATGTTAGTCCATTGCTGAGGTTCCGTCTGGCCTAGATGGTTTTGTGCCAGACGTGCAACGCGCGTGATACGAACACACACCGACTAGTCTGCTTTACGACAAAGGACATTTGGCATCTGCTCTGCCGCCGTTTAGCCTTCGTTCAACGCACTGCGCCTCATGCTATTCAGATGGCGACCTTACTCTATCCTGATGAGATTCCATACCCGAATACGAAGAGAAATGCAGAAAACTGGCTGAAAGGAATGACAGTGCACTGTATATTAGGCACAACGGAACACGACGTCGGTGATTATAGAACTTTTATAGAGAGCCAACATTCGAAAATTAAGAGGAATGCAAACTACCGCAAAAATTACGCAAACTTTCTCCTGAAGGTGTTTGATGACTTCTTGGTGGTCCGTTGAAGCCGGGCATGACCAGATATTAAGTAAAGTAACTGAAAATGAACTGGTTCATTTAAAGGAAACTAGAGTTATGACCGAATTTACCGGTAATAAACACACCACGAGAAGACGGCCAAGGCACCGGACATTTCAGAAAGTCTCCTTAAATACCTTCCTTACGTTCAAGAAGAAGAAGAGGAAAATTTTATTTTATTTTATTTTATTTATAATTCAAAGAATTCGGTAACACTTCACAGACAACGGTTAGGATGGGCCTTTTTGTATCTTCTGTTGTCTATTTGTATTTAAAATAAAAGCCATGAAGTTGAAATAAAAGAACACATTATTTCTTTTCCTTTCCCTTAGTTGCACCCTTGATTTAGTATAGGGTAAAAGTGGCGGTGGCACTAGACCTTTGCCTGAAGTGGAAAAGATTAGGCAAATAAATAAATGTAGCGCGCTTGCCCAAAAGATCTACTTCTCTTTTATCTGGTTAGGGCTCGGACTCTAACGCTAGAGGTCTCGGGTTCGATTCCTCCTACGGCACTTTTTTTCTTCTTTTTCATTTTCTTTTGTTATTCCACCAATTATTCAGAGTGTTTCCCAAACCAGCATTATTTTAGTTCAAGAACATAAAGTCTTTCAATCACTGAAAAATATTCGTGCTCGTTGTTCTATTTCGTTTTATGAGGTTTAAAGGGGCTTTGTAAGGGTCTCTTCAATAATGTAACTAATTTGTTAAAGATACTGTGGGTTTGGGAAACTTTCTGAATAATTGATGGAATAACAAAAGAAAATGAAAAAGAAGAAAAAAAAGTGCCGGAGGAGGAATCGATCCCGAGACCTCTGGCGTTAGAGTCCGAGACCTAACCATCTAGGCCAGACGGCACCTCGGCAATGGACTAACATTTTATACTCATAAGGCATCTAAGAAACTTCGGATCTATTTTTCCCGGGATTTTCCGAGCAGTGCGTCCTAATATTTTAACCACGTGAGGTGTTAGGGGACCTCTTTCACCACACAAAATTTCCGACAAATCCCCGACCTCACGGTCGTGCCGTCTCCTTGTAAGTTTTGGTCCCGCCGGAGTAGCCGAGCGCATTGAGGCGCTATGCTCCGATGCGCGAGGCCGTTCACCGTCGGGACTTCGAATCCCCCCCTCGAGCATGGATGTTTGTGCTGTCTTTAGCATACGTTAGTTTATAAGTAGTTTGTAAGTTTAGGGACTGATGACCCCGCAGCTAAGTCCCATAAGCTTAACAAACATTTGAACATTTTTCTAAGTTGTGCGATTGGATTCCCGGTATCCTGATTGATAGGACAGTAAGTAGTAAGTGATGAAAAGTCATCAAGTAAAACAGAACTGATATCTTTCGTCAGAGATGGTGTATTTGTGGCATATATAATATTTAGTACATATTCGTAACTTAGATTTTGGTTCAAATTCAAATGTTTGTAATTCTATCGGACCAAACTGCGTGGTCATCAGTCCGTAGCTTACAAACTACTTAAACCTAAGTAAACTAACCTAAGCACAACACACACACCCATGCCCCAGGGAGGACTCGAACCTCCACGGCGAGCAACCGCGCGCTCCGCAGTGAGACGCTTTGGACCGCTCGGCTACTCCACCGCGGCTTAGATTTTCGTAGTTAGATGCATAGATGCCTACGTTAAGTATTTAATTTTTTATATTTGGCAGTCAGGTTTGTTATATGTAGCGAAAAAAAAAAAATCAAGCACTTTCATTAGCAGCTATTCACCTACGTTTAAAAAATCTAAGTTATGAATATTTTCTAAATAAATTCTACACATCGTATATATAATCTCTGACTCTCAAAACTATAAAACTGTCAAAATAAGTAATCAGGTAATTATATAAAGATACGTGATTAGAATCACACTATAGAAATGGAAAGTTACTAGATGCAATTTGCCCGTTAATAACACGTAGACGTAAGCAATAATGTTAATTGCAGTTCTGATATTATTACCCTTCATTTAGACGCAAATAATAAGCATTATTATAAACACGTGCAGGCGCACTTGATTGTGGCAATACGCCAAAACAAGTAGGTTTGTTGTGCAAAATATTAAAATACAAGCAAATAAACAATAATTGCAGATACTTGGACTTGTTGTTGTTGTTGTGGTCTTCAGTCCGGAGACTGGTTTGATGTAGCTCTCCACAATACCCTATCCTGAGCAAGCCTCTTCATCTCCACATAAGAGCGACAACCTACATCTGTCTGAATCTGCTTACTGTATCCATCTCTTGGTCTTCCCCTGCGATTTTTTCCCCATACATTTCCCTCCAACGCTAAATTCACAATTCCTTGATGTCTAAGAATGTGTCCTACCAATCTATCCCTTCTTTTAGTCAAGGTATGCCAGAAATTCCTTTTCTCCCCAATTCTGTTCAGTACCTCCTCATTAGTTACGTGATCCACCCACCTAATCTTCAGCATTCTTCTGTAGCACCATATTTCAAAAGCCTCAATCCTTTTCCTGTCCTCACTGTTTATCGTCCACGTCTCACTCCCATACAAGGCAACACTCCATACAAATGCCTTCAGAAAGGATTTCCTTAGGCTTAAATCAATATTCGATGTTAACAAATTTCTCTTTTTCAAGAACGCTTTTCTACCCATTGCCATTCTGCATTTTATATCCTCTGTACTGCGACCATCATTTGTTATTTTACTGCCCAAGTAACAAAACTCATCTACCTCCTTTATTGCCTCATTTCCCAATCTAATTCCTTCAGCATCACCTGATTTTCTTACACTGCACTCCATTACCCTAGTTTTGCTCTTGTTAATGTTCATCTTATATGCACCTTTCAGCACACTGTCCATTCCGTTCAATTGCTCTTCCAGGTCCTTTGCTGTATCTGACAGAATTACAATGTCGTCGGCAAAACGCAATGTTTTTAATTCTTCCCCCTGAACTTTAATTCCTTCTCCAAATTTCTCCTTGCTTTCCTTTATAGCTTGCTCAATGTACAAATTGAATAACATCGGAGAAAGGCTACAACCCTGTCTTACTCCCTTTCCAACCACTGCATCCCTTCATGCCCTTCAACTCTGACAACCGCTGTCTGGTTTTTGTACAAGTTGTAAATAACCTTACACTCCCTATATTTTACTCCTGCTTGCTTCAGAACTTGAAAGAGTTTATTCCAATCAACATTGTCAAGCCTTCTCCAAATCTACAAAAGCTAGAAATGTAGGTTTGCCTTTTCTTAATCTATCTTCTAGGATAAGCCGTAAAGCGAGTATTGCCTCCCGAGTTCCTACATTTCTCCTAAACCCAAACTGATCTTCCCCGAGGTCAGCTTCTACCAGCTTTTCCATTCTCCTGTAGATAATTCGCGTTAATATTTTGCAACCATGACTTATTAAACTGATGGTTCTGTAGTTTTCACACCTGTCTGCACCTGCTCTCTTAGGGATGGGGATTATAACATTTTTCTTAAAGTCAGAGGGTATTTCACCTGTCTCATACATCTTACACACCAGTTGAAACAATTTTGTCATGGCTGGTTCTCCCAGAGACTTCAGTAGCTCTGAGGGAATATCATCTACTCCAGGGGCCTTGTTTCGACTTAGGTCTTTCAGGGCTCTGTCAAATTCTTCTCTCAGTACAGTATCTCCTATTTCATCTTCATCTACATCCTCTCCCCTTCCTACAATATTGTCTCGAAGTTCACTTTCTTTGTAGAGCCCCTCTATATACTCTTTCCACCTTTCAGCTTTCCCTTCTTTGCTGAGAACTGGTTTTCCATCAGTGTCCTTGATATTCATAGAGCTGTTTTTCTTATCTCCAAATGTTTCTTTTATTTTCCTGTAGGCTGTATCTATTTTTCCCCTATTTATACATTCTTCTACATCCTTGCATTTGCCTTCTAGCCACTCCTGCTTAGCCACTTTGCACTTCCTGTCAATCTCATTTCTTAGTCGTCTGTACTCCATTTTGCCTGTTTCATTTACTGCATTTTTATATTTTCTCCTTTCATCGATTAAATTTAGTATCTCCTGTGATATCCAAGGATTTTTTGCAGGTCTTTCCTTCCTACCTATTTTGTCCTCTGCTACCTTCACTATTTCATCTCTCAATTTTACCCATTCCTCCTCTACTGTTTTATTTTCCACTGTTTCTGTTAATTGTTGCCTAAAGCTCCCTCTGAAATTCTTAAGAACCTCAGGTTCCTTCAATTTATCCAGGTCCCATCTCCTTATTTTCCTACCTTTTTGTAGTTTCTTTAGTTTCAGCCTACAGTTCATAACCAACAAGTTATGGTCAGAGTCAATATCTGCCCCTGGGTATGTCCTACACTGTAGAACCTGGTTCCGAAATCTATGTCTTACCATTATAAAATCTATCTGGTATCTTCCGGTGTCTCCTGGTCTCTTCCACGTACACAACCTTCTTTTGTGATTCTTGAACCAAGTGTTTGTTATAACTAAATTATGTTCTGTGCAAAATTCTACCAGGCGGCTTCCTCTTTCATTCCTTTTGCCCAGACCATATTCACCTACTATCCTCCCTTCCCTTCCTTGTCCTACTACCGAATTCCAGTCACCCATAACAATTAAGTTTTCCTCTCCCTTAATTGTCTGAATAATTTCCTTTAGCTCCTCATATATTTCTTCGATTTCCTCATCATCGGCAGAGCTTGTTGGCATATAAACCTGTACTACTGTTGTCGGTGTTGGCTTCGTATCTATCTTGACAATGATAATGCGATCACTGTGCTGGTCATAGTAGTTTACCCGCATTCCTATTTTCTTATTCATTATCAATCCTACTCCTGTGATACCCCCAATTGATTTGAATTTATAATCCTGTACTCACCTGACCAGAAATCCTGTTCATCCTGCCACCGAACTTCACTAATCCCCACTATATCTAATTTCAACCTATCCATTTCCCTTTTTAAATTTTCTAATTTTCCTACTCGATTAAGGGATCTAACATTCCACGCTCCGACCCGTAGAATGCCAGTATTGTATTTCCTGATGATCACATCCTCCTGAGCAGTCCCCGCCCGGAGATCCGAATGGGGGACTATTTTACCTCCGGAATATTTTACCCGAGAGGATGCCATCATCATATGTTCATACAGTAGAGCTGCATGTCCTCGGGAAAGGTAACGGCTGTAGTTTCCCCTTGCTTTCAGCCGTTCGCAGTAGCCGTGTGGCAAAGCCACATTAGCTGATGTTACAAGGCCAGCTCAGTCAATCATCCAGACTGTTGCCCCTGTAACTACTGAAAAGGCTGCTGCCCCTCTTCAGGAACCACACGTTTGTCTGGCCTCTCCACAGATACCCCTCCGCTGTGGTTGCACCTACGGTACGGCTATCTGTATCGTTGAGGCACGCAAGCCACCCCACCTCGGCAATGTCTGTGGTTCTTGGGGGGTCTTGGACTTATTTCATATAAAATGTCGTATTTCCTCGTCATAAATGTTGCTGGTCCTACCAACAAGAAAACTATTCATTTCTTATATAAAAAGTGTATTTTTTCTGCGATATCTTCATCCCTAGATTCGTCGAACCTCAATTAAATCTTAGCGCAAAATAATATAATGACACAGGCAGGTGAATAATTGTAGTGTTTTATATGTGCACAAAATGTCAGAGTCATAATAATCTAAAAAGTTACAAACAGAAGTTATTCGATATTAAATTCTGAATAACTTTTGACTTACTTCTGTCGTTCCCTCTGGAACAAAGGGCCGAAACGAAATTTCTCCACCTGATGAATTTTTGCAAGTCTCTTCACTTCACTCCAGGTTTTCCCATCCCCTGCAGCTTCTCTCTGGATCGTTCTTTTCCAGATGTGTATGGGACGACAGCGTTTCCTAACTCCTTGAGTGTTCCAGTCCAACGCCACCTTTACAATAGCTTCATCAGGTTTTCTTAACGTATGTCCAATCCATTTCCATATTTCTTTCCTTGATTTGTATGCTGACTGGTTGCTGATTTGTCTCTCTCCAAAGATCTTGATTCGTCATTATATTGGGCCATCTTACGTTTAAAATACGCCGGAGACAACGGTTAATAAAAACTTGGAGCTGGTTTTTGATGTGGTTAGTCTCTTTCCAAGTTTCGGAACCATACATTAGAACTGCCTTCACGTTGCTATTGAAAAGCCGGAGTTTTGTTTTCTTTGAAATGTTCCTGTTTCTCCATATAGGGTACAGCTGAACAAACGCACCATTTGCTGTGCGGATGCGACTACAAGCATCTTCCTCGGCGCCTCCTGTGAGTCGTGACTATACTTCCGAGGTAGAGGAAAGATCGGACCTGCTCTACATCCTCTCCATTAATGCTCAGCCTAGTGATGGTGGTCGAGTTTATCCACATTTCTTTGGCTTTGCGAACATTTATCTTGAGGCCTGCAGCTTCTCCTTCTCTCTGTAACCTGGCCAGTTTCTTTTTGATGTCTCGATATCGCTGTGTCATTAAGCAGATGTCGTCTGCGTAATCTAGAGCTTCGTGAATAACTTTTACTTCCTTTTTTTTCCACCAATCCGACAACTAAAAGCTGAGATAGTGCCTAGTGCCGCTCCCTAGCGCCATACGGTTATGTGACCAGAGCAGGAAGGTTCTAATCCCTTGTGGCCAACGAATACGACTGTAAAATTTGGCGCCGATCGTTGGAATTAAATTAAATGTCTGTAAATCTATCGGACCAAACTGCGTGGTCATCAAATGTTCAAATGTTTGTAGAGTCTATGGGACTTAACTACGGGGTCATCAGTCCCTAAACTTACAAACTACTTATGAACTACTTACAACTAAGGACGGCACAAATATCCATCCCCGAGGGGGGATTCGAACCCCCGACCGTAGTGGCCGTGCGGACCGTGACTGCGTGGTCATCAGTCCGTAGCTTACAAACTACTTAAACCTAACTAAACTAACCTACGGACAAACACACTCACCCATGCCCCAGGGAGGACTCGAACCTCCACGGCGAGCAACCGCGCGCTCTGCAGCGAGGTGCTTTAGACCGCTCGGCTATTCCACCACGGCCGGATCGTTGGAATCTTGCGATCTAAAGAGTGAGACAACGTTTCTGACAGACACTCTCAAATAGCTGTTATTTTTGCAAATATGTGTAAAACGGTACAAGATTCTGAAAAAAAAAAAACATTAGCGAGCACGGTTGTAGAGAATTTAGTCCTCTAAAAATCCATTTATTCCATTTTAGTGAAAGATGAAAGGTTACGACGTTATTTGCAATTAAATTTTCAGCTGTCAAAAGGCCATCGGAAACGACTCACTTTTACCAATAATTTTCAAGAGTGCAGCCGGATCCTGTAGACATTCAGCCATAATATTTCCGCCCGGAGACGTCCGGTCATATTTAGGTGAGTAGACAACTACTGAAAAACTCAAGTGTATTTACATTATTTTTACTGGTTCTTGCCCTTGGAAAATTCGTTAGCGTCGTTTTGCGCCTGCGTTATTTGATGAAATGCCCTATACAGCCGATGTGTATGAGCTGCCCTCATTGGTGGAAGAAAGGCAATGTTTTAATCATTTACTATCGACTGATAACGTCGATTCCTCTGTGACTGGATATTATTAATGGGGGGTTTCCAGTAATTATCCAGCTGAAAGTTGTTGTCACGATTCACAAGATTGTCGGCAGACGTATTTCCACCAATTCTTCAATTACTGAATCCCAATAGCTGGAAACTGGAACTAAAATTTTTTGTCGTATTACATGGAGTGTACCATGGAACTGTAGTGTTCTTTTGCTGTTAATTTTGATGGATGCGGAATACGGGTATTATATCTTTCGTGTTCTGTACATCGTTCCTGTACTGTTCATATCGTGTGGCCTATACAGGGTGTTACAAAAAGGTACGGCCAAACTTTCAGGAAACATTCCTCACACACAAAGAAAGAAAATATGTTATGTGGACATGTGTCCGGAAACGCTTAATTTCCATGTTAGAGCTCATTTTATTACTTCTCTTCAAATCACGTTAATCATGGAATGGAAACACACAGCGACAGAACGTACCAGCGTGACTTCAAACACTTTGTTACAGGAAATGTTCAAAATGTCCTCCGTTAGCGAGGATACATGCATCCACCCTCCGTCGCATGGAATCCCTGATGCGCTGGTGCAGCCCTGGAGAATGGCGTATTGTATCACAGCCGTCCACAATAAGAGCACGAAGAGTCTCTACATTTGGTACCGAGGTTGCGTAGACAAGAGCTTTCAAATGCCCCCATAAATGAAAGTCAAGAGGTTTGAGGTCAGGAGAGCGTGGAGGCCATGGAATTGGTCCGCCTCTACCAATCCATCGGTCACCGAATCTGTTGTTGAGAAGCGTACGAACACGTCGACTGAAATGTGCAGGAGCTCCATGGTGCATGTATCACATGTTGTGTCGTACTTGTAAAGGCACATGTTCTAGCAACACAGGTAGAGTATACTGTATGATATCATGATAACGTGCTCCAGTGAGCGTAGGTGGAAGAACATGAGGCCCAGTCAAGACATCACCAAAAATTCCTGTCAAAACGTTCACAGAAAATCTGTGTTGATGACGTGATTGCACAATTGCGTGCGGATTCTCATCAGCCCACATATGTTGATTGTGAAAATTCACAATTTGATCACGTTGGAATGAAATTTACATTTAAAGAGAAATACTAAAATGAGCTATAACATGGAAATTGTTTCCGGATACATGTCCACATAACATATTATCTTTCTTTGTGTGTGAGGAATGTTTCCTGAAAGTTTGGCCGTACCTTTTTGTAACACCCTGTATATGGAGGGAATTTTATAAACACCGATTTTTCTCAGTTGTAAGTTACTTTTAACAGTTCCTACTAAGACCAAGCTCTTCGATGGTGGACGTAAGAGAACCTAGATTTCATATTTCGTAAGCAATAGGCTTATTTTAGAGGACACATTTCCGGCATAAGAAAGGAATGCAGTTGATTTGTAGTCGTCATCAGTGTCCTCTGTGCGTTACTTCTTGTTATTGTAGTTGTGCATGACCTTCTTTATTTGGCGCGAAGTATAGCCATTCTCTTTGAAACCTCCTCAATCTGCATGGAGGGTTTCATCGTTGATATCCCGTGCGCCCGATGTATTGAAGTGCTGGGTGCCGGGTGATGGCAGCTAGACGCCCGTTAGTATAGATCTATGTGCGTAGTGTTCCAGTGACCCATCATTGTTAACGGTGAACCAGCACGTGTAAGATGGGTAAACTAACATCTTTTTCAATATACATCGTAAACTTGATGTTTTATGCAATGAATTTAAATGACCATGGAATTTTCTCCATTTCTCTTCTCCCATGAGGCCATATATCAAAAGTATCATCCACATAGCGCGAGAAAACCATGGGGTTAAAAATAGCAAACTTAAGTAACTTCTTTCAACGTCATCCATATAAAAGCTACGCACTGCAAGGGACAAAGGGCTCACCATAGCGACGTCGTTCGTTGTTCATAAAATTCTTAACTGAGTAAAAAGTTCGTTGAAGAGAGTATGTGTGCAAACAAGGGTGTTAGGTCCGCACTAAATAAGTTACCAATAAGATGTCACGAATCCATTAAAGAAACTTTGGTAGAAAGTGAGACCGCATCAAAACTAACAAGTAAACTGGAGCCACTAAGTTTCATAGTCTTCAAGTGACTGATTAAATTCTTGAGTATTTCGTATGTGGAAAAGTGAAACCACATAAAAACCATGTATGTCCGAGCCACTAAGTTTCATAGTCTTCAAGTGATAGATAAATTCCTAAGTATTGGTGACAACAATTATCCACATATGGTGTGAACAGAGAGGCCAGATGTTTGGCAGTTGAGTCGGTAAGAGCACCAATACTGCTCGCTGTTAATCGTAGTGGGACACCGTCCTTGTGGAAATACTCGTAACATGGCAGAATGTCGGGATGAGGGTGCACTCCCGAAAAAATTGTAAGAAGAAGAAATACGACGGGAAAACTTCAGAAGTCGACTCACTTTTAGTTTACGAAACTCAAGTGGGCCAATAAACTGTGCTATGGAGAACTTGGTTTTGGAAATTTGATCACTTGCAACTTCGTGAAAAATATTTTCTTTGAATTTTGAAATGAACTGCAGTGCTACGACACAAAATTTTAGTCATATTGAAAGAAAACTGCTTCAGCTGTATGGTACTCCTTTATTTTCAACCAACTAGTGTTATCTGTATACCAGGAAGAGCAAATGCCACTAACAATTAGGTTATGGTATTTTACATTTGGCTATAGTGCAGAAAACTGTAGGTGAAAAGTACTCACAAATTATTTCATAATTTTCTCTCGGTGACTCTAGACGACCCAACTTTCTCTGGTCCTATTCCATAAATGGTAAATAAATTGGTCGCCCGATTGTGTAAACGGTAAATATGATAAAGTCAAGCATACATACCGGTGGCGTTGAGCTGGGGGCGCCCGTCGTAAACTTTGTGGTGTTCGTGACAGAGCTGGTACGTCAAAAGTGTGCATGCGCGAAAATCAAATTGAGAGTCAGGCGGTTAGCGCTTTGAAACAAAGTATTGTAACAGAGAAGATTGGGCTACGTCTGTACATATCACATAAAATGTTGTTGAGGATCTAAATAACTTACATCACTGTTTTTATCGTTAAACAAGAGCCGCCTTTTTGTATATATTGTTGTAATAAAAATAATTTTTTGAGCACAGGTTTTAGTTTGGCAATAAAATGATAGGACATGAATTATATTTTACATTACCATATTAAATATTTTAAATTTAAATAGTGTTTAATTAGGTTCTCTTTGGGTATCGTAGTTGAAGACTGCATGCCTTATGTATTATTGTTCAAACAATCAAAATCTGCTAATATGTGGTGATGGCGCAGCTCAATTTGTCCGTTGAATGTGTGCATTGGAAGACGCTTCTTGCATCTTAACATTTCGAGCTCTTACAGAATAGTATGTCCCTTCCTTTCCCTGTGGAGAATTTTTAAATTATTTTGAAAATTTGTTATGGAGATGTTTCCTTAAGGCAGACATGGAGTTAACAAGATACATGTGTTCTTTAAATCTTGTGCAGAAACTTTTGCCTGTTTGTCCAATGTATCTCATGGTACAGTTATCACACCTTATGCAGTAGATCCCACCATTATTGTATTTATAATCCATAGAAGTTTCTTAGTCCCTATATTTCTTCCCTAGATTATATGGTAGGAAAAAAGCTGGTTGTACATTTTTATTGCGTAATTGTGACCCCACATTTTCCGAAATCTTACCAAAATATGGAATACGTTGATACATCGTGTCCAGTGTGAGAGAATCTGCATTTGTCAGAGCAATTAAACAGTTGTAAGTATTTGTCTGAACTTCGTTGAATTTTCTCAGAATTCCCTTGTTGATGTTATCGACGAAGTTTGCATAATATTCGTTAGAAAAGGCAATGTACTATATTAGCTGCTGCTCTCTATCTCTGGCTTGCTTGGAAAGGGGGACACTGTACATTCTGTGCTGTAATGCCCTAAAGGCTCCCATTTTATATGGCAACGGGTGGTTGGACGAACTATGGATTACCATCATAGAATGTAGGCGTTCACGGCCGGCGTCTTCATTAATTAAAACTTCCGGGCTAAGTTGCTGTGGTCCATCATTAAACTTCTTACTCCCGACGTTTCGTTGCCTACTGCGGGCAACAACTTCAAGGGTGAGTCGACTACTGCCTATTAGGCGCTGGACGTCCTGCTCAAATAGAGGGCATAGATGGCGCCACCACTTGTCACGTGCTGCCGACTATGAAGCAATCTTTGACCAACGTCATCTCTCTCGATTACAGGTAATCGATTGTCATATCTTTGGTTCAAAGTCGACCGCCAAATCTTATGTAATTTCAAACCTTCTTCTTTCCTGTTAAAATTATTGTGGTGTTTCTGTATTTCTATAGCTTCTCTGTACATGCGTGCGTAATAATGCGAGGTCCTGGCTAGCACGCTCGTTTCACTGAATTTTATTTCATGGCCACCACGTGTGATAAAATTTAGTGAAACGAGCGTGCTAGCCGGGACCTCGCATTATTACCCACGCATGTACAGAGAAGCTATAGAAATACAGAAACACCACAATAATTTCAACAGGAAAGAAGAAGGTTTGAAATTAGATAAGATTTGGCGGTCAACTTTGAACCAAAGATATGGCAATCGATTACCTGTAATTGAGAGAGATGCCGTTGGTCAAAGATAGCTTCATAGTCGGCAGCCACAGTCATATTACTAGACTGGTAATGCCATAAACAGTATCATTGGTGTCACTGAAGTCTCACCGCCATATTTCTATACTACAAACGTGTGAACAGTAGTATGTGTATTTACAGATAGCATTGGTAAAAATACACATGAAGCCACGTAACTACGCTGTCTTTAGAGATTTGACTTATTGGTTGATTCATGTGTTGTATGTAGCTGTAATTTTTCGTACGGTAAACCGAAGATATATAGCCAATTCACACTGCCCGTCACGTCAACGTCACGCCACGTTGTATTCACAATGTCCATCACGTCAATTCGTTATCCTAATACCCAATATTCAAAAAGAGATTATGAGTGGCGATATTTTATGTAGAAAGTAATAGTTTAATACTGGGATTGTCGAAACAACAACGTTAAATGTTTGAGCCATTTGTCGTGGATAACAGGTACCTTTTCAGTGTTTTTCCCATAATTACAATCTAATTTAAATGTATGTAGCGGTAAAATTTTAATTACCATCTCAGTGGCCTCGTATGATTATGTTGGCAACATCAACAAAACGGTAGAAAGCCCTAACCAAGATGTTGATATTCTTAGTAGTCCACACAGTGTGAGCTGATTAGTGTTTCGCACAGATGACGAAGTAAACAAATTATGCTGTTCGTGTATGTGTCCTCGTTCACTTAGTAACAGTAATTGCCCACGTAAAACAAAATTATCACAACAAAACATTTGCACTGTCAAGCGAATGGTTAATGCCAACGTCACACGACAGACAACATAATCACGTGAGGCCGACAGGACAGTAAGTAAAATTTAAGCGTAAGCGAAATACCTAGGGGTTACCCTAGATCAAAGGCTCACCTGGAAACATCACGTCAGTGATGTAAGACAGAGGGCAATTGGGCGCTTGCGCGTAATTTACCCGCTGCTCAACCCGCAGTCGTCGCTGCCGCCGCAACATGGGATCACGCTGTACTTGTCACTGGTTCGCCCAGTGCTCGAGTACGCGTCCCCAATGTTTGGAAACGCCGCAGACCTTCACATCGAGTCGCTGCAGAGGATCCAGAACCGCGCCCTGAAGACTGCCCTGCATCTTCCGATGCGGTATTCCACCGCCCAGCTTCATGACGAAGTCGGTATTTTGCCACTCCGGGAGAGGTTCCACGCCACCGCCAGGAAGTTCTACGAGAAGTCGCAGCAGTCCCAAAACCGGCTCGTCCGGGATCTTGGGACACAACAACACTTCAGGCCAACAACTCGTTGGCCTGATCTGCTACGGGATTAATCTCATAATCTCGTAGCAATTGTGGAGGAAACCACATCGTCATTATCTGACACCCTAAGACCCTTCTTCCAGTCAGGCCATTAATATGTGTTTCCTATGTTTACCGCAGGAACAGCAGTAAATGCTTACCCTGCAACCCATTGGACTAAGGTCGAGGTCCGTCAAGAGAAGCGTGAGCGTGACCTAGTAGGCAGTCGTCGACTCACCCTTGAAGATGTTGCCCGCGGTTGGCAACGAAACGTTGGAGTAAGAAGTTTTATTGATGGACCATGGCAACTTAACCCGATTCACAGATTTGTGACTGGCTGGAAGACTTCCTAAGTAATAGAACGCAGTACGTTGTTCTCGACGGTGAGTGTTCATCAGAGACGAGTGTATCGTCAGGCGTGCCCCAGGGGAGTGTGATAGGACCGCTATTATTTTCTATGTATATAAATGATCTGATGGACAGAGTAAGTTGTAATTTGCGGCTGTTTGCTGATGATGCTGTGGTGTATGGGAGGGTGTCGTCTGTAACTGACTGTAATAGAATACAGGATGATTTAGACAAAATTTCTAGTTGGTACGAAGATTGGCAGCTAGCTCTCAATGTAGAAAAATGTAAGGTGATGCGCATGAGTAGAAAAAACAATCCCATAATGTTCGAATACAGCATTAGTAGTGAGCTTCTTGATGCTGTCGCGTCGTTCAAATATCTAGGCGTAACATTGCAGAGCGATATGAAATGGAACGAGCATGTAAAGACAGTTGTGAGTAAGGTGGACAGTCGACTTCGGTTTATTGGGAGAATTTTGGGAAGATGTATTTCATCTGTAAAGGAGACCGCGTATAAATCGCTTGTACGACCACGTCTTGAGTATTGCTCAAGTGTTTGGGACCCGCAGAAGATCGGTTTGAAGGAAGACATAGAGGCGGTTCAGAGACGAGCAGCTAGATTTGTTACCGGTAGGTTCGACCAATGCGCGAGTGTCACCGAAATGCTCCGGCAACTCAATTGGGGATCGCTGGAAGAAAGTCGACGTTCTTTTCGTGAATTTCTGTTAAGTAAATTTAGAGGGCCGGAATTTGAAGCTGAGTGTAGTACGATCTTGCTGCCGCCTACTTACATTTTGCGTAAAGATCACAAAGACAAGATAAATTAGGGCTCGTACGGAGGCATATAGGCATTCTTTTTTTCCTCGTTCAATTAGGTAGTGAATAGGAAAGGAAATGCCTAGTAGTGGTACAGTGTACCCTCCGCCACGCACCTTACGGTGAATTGCGGAGTATGTATGTAGATGTAGATGTAGAAGTTTTAATTAAATGATATGGATTACCATGTCTGTAGTTGTCGGTTTCCTATAAATGCCATATTGGATGGAAGAACCTATTAGGGCGATCATGAGATCGAGGAAGGGCAAAGCTCCATCCACATTTGTTGCACAGTACATTGTACGTTGTAATTTGTTACAAAATTTTAGTTGTGATCCTTTCCGTAGCTTTATTTCTCTGCTCTTAAACATGGATCCCGCTTTAACTACGGGGATTCAATTATGGAGATCAGTCACGGATGGGAAACGGGAGCCTGGAAAGGTAATTGACAGGAAGAGTTGTGGCGTCTGACAGAGGCGCATTTCGGGAGCGGAGCGCGTGCCGCGGTGGACTCGGACCCCAAGGCCGGCGCTAGCGGCAGATAAGATCGAGGAAGCGGCCGGCCTGGGCAGGAACGTAAGAAGGCGCGTGGGTAGCCGGGTGGGGGACTCCCACAGGAGCTCGCCTCAGCCACTGTGCAGCGCTGCCCGGGGGGTTTGTCTCGCGGCAGTACGCACTGGGCTGTTCGGACGATTAGCTGTCGGAAGTTTATGTCACGTGATCAATCAATTTGTTTCAACATGTCTTCCTATTTCATTCTGCTCCTTTCTGCCGTACTGAGCGCTCCGTTTTAACTGCGGCTGACTGCGAAAGTCAGAATGGGTGCTTGGCGACAGGCTGGGTTGAACTACATTAATTACTCCACCATTGCTGCAAGGCTGTTAAGGCAAGCACTAAAACCAGAATTCAGGGCAGAAGCGATAAAGAGAGAAGAGTCCTTTATTAGATACACTCCATGGAAAGAAGGAAAGCCACAGAAACATCTCACTACTCCTGCTGCTGAGTGAAGACCATCATTGCATATAGTGATTCACATTTAAATTGTTTCCATATTTGATAAGTCATGTAATTTTATGTACATAAAAGTTAAATGAAAATATTGTCCAGTATAAAATAAATGCTTATACCAATTAAAAAAAAAAAACTTCGTTACTGCTTATTGAAATATTGTTGAAACGAGATAGAATGGCTGGCCAGTACTTACCATTGTGCTGTACCGCCGATAGTAACACAAATGAAGAAACAGAAAAAAGGGGACAAAAAGGACAAGCTTTCGGAACAGAGTTCCTTCGTCAGATGGGAGAGAAGGGAAGAAGAAAGGATGGGAACAGAAGGGAAAGGTGGTTCACGACCTAGGTCATGAAGGTGGTGTTTCGGGAGTGTGGACGTCAGAGATACTGCATGTATTTACTGAGCCAAGCCAGAGAGGATAAATATAACCATAGAGGACAGATCAAGTAGTAAAGAGAGGAGAAGATGAGTGAAATGAATGATGCTGAGGGGTGTAGGAGGGGCGGGGGCGTGTGTCTAAAACGTTTTTCATTAACAGGGAAATATGGATGGACACACACATACACCCACACACACACGCGGAGAGAGATAGAATGACACAGAGCGAGAGGGCGGGAGGGAGAGGTAGAGAGAGAGAGGTAAGGAACGAATAACGAATAGGTGAGCTGAGGATGGAGGAAGGGGAGGGGTTAGCGTAGATTCAGGCCAAGGGGGTGGCGGGAGGGGAGGATATGTTGGAGGGCAAGTTCCCACCTCCGTAGCTCTGAGGGACTGGTGTTTGTTGCTACTATCCAAATGGCACGTGTGGTGTAACACTGCTTATTTATATCGTTGTTGGTATTTTCTATTATTTCGTTGTTGCTGTCTTTTGGTGAACATGAGTGATTCGCACAAAACGTTCCAAAAGTGTGAGGAATGCAGTTCCTAGTTCAATATGTCTTGTTTCAACATGTCTTCCTATTTTATTCTGCTCCTTTCTGTCATACTGAGCGCTCCGTTTTAACTTCGTTACTGCTTATTTATATCGTTGTTGGTGTTTTCTATTATTTCGTTGTTGCTGTCTTCTGGTGAAAATGCGTGATTCGCACAAAACGTTCCTAAAGTGTGAGGAATGCCGTTCCGACTTCAATATGCGTTAGAACCTGTACACTCACTATAAAGTTCATTTATCTGAGAACATTCGTGTGTCAAAAAATGGAAAAGGAAGTGTCCATAATGCGGAATTGCATTATCAAGCTGCAGTTCCTTAAAACGCCATCAAATGAAATATCAACCCACTATGCTTCATTCGAGTAGCGTCCTACCCTGCAGTTCTGTGACATCTATTTACTTGACATGAAACTGTACTGGACAACGAAATACTGCCATTATTGTGGATAGCTTTGGTATAGTAATTGAATGAATGAAATATGATAAATAAAGTAATGGAATTTGTCATGTTTTTACTGCAGTGCATTGGGAACCAAATACGAAAAATTGAATGATTGCCATGCAACGGAATTTCTGTGTGAAAAGGAAGTAGTCTGATATTTCCAGTGTGTAACTGACACGTTTGTTATGTCAAAATACTTAACGCCCACACACACGCACAGCAAAATTATTAACGAACGTCTGTAATTTACGAGGATAACTACAGATTATTATCTAGCCTATAATACATAAGTATTAAGATATCCTGTATACAGGTTTTCCGACATGTTGATGACGACATGGGTCTAAGCTGACGGATGGTATCCCAGTCTTCAGTTATGAACGATTGTCTATTCAGAAGATAAGTTCCTATACTTCATTAAGTTCAATAACTACATGTACGAATTTACCCATTTTTGGCATATCTGAAAAAAGTTAATCGAGTATTTCTTAATCATTTAAGGACATTGCCTGTTTTGGCCAAATGTACAGTGCACAGCTTACACCTGAAATCGTGAATGTATTGCCAGTCATCCATAGTTCAGGTTATGCTGAACAGTGACAGCTATTTTGAGTTGGTGAAGCCAACAAATGTGCAAGCGAAATAAGCCGTGGCGGTAAGCTGATCTGCAGTGTGGAACAGTGTCAACGTTTTCCCCACATTTATTTTGAAATGTTAATCACATTTCATTATAAGAATTAAAAGTTCCAGATAATCACAGGGGAAAAAAAACACGTTTCTGTAGAGTATTTTTGGCATCCTCTGCACATTTTATATATAAACTAAGAAAATTGCACAAATCACGTTAAACTGAATTCTTCAATAGTTTCAACAACAAATCCCGTTAGCAGCAGGACTGCAGCCAAACATTCTAACCACCTTGACCGCAGCCTTGTGTAATTGTGTTTACATATCGGACAGTCACGTGGCGTAAATTTCCGGCAGCTAACCGTCCGAACCAAGGAGGTTCGTTGGTCCGAACAGCCAAACCGAAGCGTTTGTGGTAAATCTTCACTGTACTATCGCCTAAAAACATTACAGTGTCATGATCTGCATTTCAGCATGTCGTCTTCAAAAGCAGAGACCACAGACCAACGAGCTTAAATTTCATAGGGTGGCGATATGTCTGCCATGTTTGAGGAAAACCGAACCGACGTCCGCCACGTTATTTGGGGTATCGGCTGACAGCTCGTATGCCACACCCACTCGAGAATTGTAGACTACTTATTTACAGTTCCACCCTTAAATAAAGATTATCTACTGCATACAGATGTGCATCAAGTTTCGTCAGACTTTTTTTCGAAGCTGCGAATTGACGAGCCTGGTAATATACGAGGCGCGTCCAGAAGGTAAGTTCCGTTTGGTTATATAAAACGAACGGGTACAGATACAGAAAAAATATTAATTGTACAAAAATCTACAACTGTTAAACTACTTTTCTACATAGCTTCCGAAATTTTGTAGGCAATTCTCATAGCATGGCACAAGTTTTGTGTGCCTTTTTCATAGAGTATTGCCGCCTATGTATTCAACCATGTGGTAAAATGTTCTTTCAGCTCGTCATCATCGTTGAAGTGTTGTCCACCAAGGACAGATTGTAGGTGTAAGAAGAGGATTACTGTCAAAAGATTTTTTTTTCACGATAATGCCTGACCTCACACACCGAATGTGACCAAACAATTCTTACGGAAATTTCTATGGGACCTGTTTGATCATCGTCCATACAGCTCGGACCTCTCTCCTGGCGACTTTCATCTCTTCTTACATCTAAAATCTGTCCTTGGTGGTCAACACTTCAACGATGAAGCACCAGGTAGTGCGAGCTACTTTTGGACACATTCTCCGAAAACTGTCTTGAGCAGTTAAACCGGCAACCCACGCGCAATGGAAATATTCTAGACCTTATAGCCACAAACAGGCCTGACCTTATTAACGACGTCTGTGTAGAGACAGGAATTAGTGATCATGATATCGTCATAGCGTCGATGGTGACCAAAGTTCATAAACCAATCAAGAAGGCTAGGAGCGTGTTTTTGTTGGGAAGAGCCGATAAGCAAATGTTACGATCGCACTTAGAAAATGAATGGGCATCGTTTAATTCCGGGACTATGGTTGTAGAGGAATTGTGAACTAAAGTTAAGTGCATTGTTACAGTGTACCCTCCGCCACGCACCTTACGGTGAAATGCGGAGTATGTATGTAGATGTAGATGATAAAGAGCTGTTGTATACACATGCGGCAACCTTCTATGAAGGATGCATGCAAAAACTTGTGGCACGCTATGACAAGTGCCTACAAAATTTCGGCAGTTATGTGGAAAAGTAGTTTAAGAGTTGTAGAATTTTGTGCAATAAAAATTTCTTCTGTATCTGTGTACAATGTCATTTTATTACCAAACGGAACATACTTTCTGGACGCGCCTCGTATTTCCTAAAAATGCGGTAGTGAAATATGACGAACCTGTCAGTATTACAGTTCCAGTTCGAAGTATAACAGATTTTATTTGACGAAGCACAGTATGCTGAGCTTTCTACGGAGACACGGTTACAAGGGAAGTAACCACGTTTTCTTTTATTACGTTTTAGATTTTATTTGTCTCGGGTTTTAAAGATTCTTGTATATTTTATCTGATGATGAGGGCTTGACCCTCGAAACGCGTCATATTATTGTGTTTTATACACGATATATCTGGTTGAGCCTACTTGACAAAATAATAATAACAGATGCGGTTTGTAATAACACTGAAAGTGCCGCTGTGATAATATTTGTATAGATTTTAATGCATTTACATGGTCTAAACGAGCGGCGAAACATACAGTGAGTAGTTCTTGTTATGACGAACAAGCATAACATGGATTTGCATCTATTGTTAATGTTGTAACAACTGCTTTCATAAAGTCTCTTATACATTTATCTTTTGTTTACTAAACCTATTAAGTCTACAAACTTGTGAAATCGCTGTTAAAGGTGGAACTTCGGTGGACGAAATTTGCTTACAAAGACGAAAGTGACAACAAAATACTGCAGTTAATATGCGTCTAGTTCATCTGTCACAAAAGCATTCCACATCGAAATAAGGTGTCGTTAATAACTTTCCTTGTTGCCAAGCTGAAACAAGTAACGTTTGGTACGTGAAATTTGAGAACAAGACGAAAGTGACAATAGAATATTGCAATAAAAATGCTCCTGGGTCAGCTGCCATAAAAGCATTCCATGCCGAAATAACGTGTCATTAATAACTTTCGTTGCTGCTACGCTGAAGTAAGTACATATTTGTTGCAAAGAACACAGACATATATACGAGTAAAAAATTCTGGCTGTCACTATTTCTTCCACACTTCGAATTGGTTAGCTACATGACAACCGTGATCGATCAAGTATTGTCAACAACAAATGAAATTACTTTTAAAAAAGGTGTAGAAACTCAAAAGTGTGGTTTCTTCAACCACGGGAGCGGCAAAGAAGAAATATCTCAAACCGCACTAGGTAGAAAACATACCTTTTTATGGCGTGTATTTCAAGGGAATTGCAGGATAGGTCATCAGAAGTCACTCTTGGGGCAGCTAAGTGCCATCAGTTGGGAATTTTGTTTGAGTATAGACAGACTGAGATCAAACAAGGCAAAACATTTGCTGTTCTTGGACGAAGTACTTGTCGTTTTATCGCTTCGATTTGTGCATTTAAATGCTGAACACACTTTAGGCATATTTCATCAGTAAAAATTGTAGAGGCAATACACACTAAACACTGTATAAACTAAATACAACACTTCAAGCTCAACAACAACATACGATAGACATACTCCTTTCAAGTGTACTGACCACCAAATATATGGCGGCCGAGTTTACAGAAGTTGCCACAAAGAGCGCTGTAACTCGTGTGTTATCCACTGTATGAAATATCAGCTCTTTGCATGCCTTACTGGGACTCCAGGCAGGTTCCAATCTTGTAAGCCTGACTCTTTGGAAGGATAAGTTTGCACAGCAAAGTTGCTAACTAACTTTTGTTCTCGACGTTGACCGGTCATGTATTTATTCCATTCCTACAAGGGACGAATATTGCATTTTTTTTCTTGGGTGGGGGGGGGGAGACAAGATTAATATAAAGATAAGTAATTTTAATTACACACCCATGACATTCTGTATCAGTTCTGCTTCTCATAATCAGAGGATAATTTGAGCTGAAGCCCCTTTTACTTTACGGGGCCGCGGCGGAGCGGTCGATCGCATTGCGGCGCTATGCTACGATGCGCGAGGCCGTTCCCCGTCTTGGGGTTCGAATCCCCCCTCGGGCATGGAAGTTTGTGTCGTCTTTAGTATAAGCCAGTTCATAAGTACTTTGTAAGTTTAGGGACTGATACCCCGTAGTCCCTTAAGCTTTACAAACATTTGAACATTTTTTGAACTTTACCGGGATGAAGCTTCTCTTAATGTCGATATTAAATCATAAAATATGACTGTTAAAAGAACATAGGCCGTAAAGACCTCAGTTATTATTGCCTCGCTATGGTGGTTGTCAAGCTACTTATTTTTTTTGTATCATAAAACCTCGCACCAGTTGTCAATATGATGACACTTTAAGTCGTCACGACATGTTTCGAGACCACATTATCTCATTTTAAAGTGCTTATAAATTAAATAACCATTCTGCCAATGAGCAATGTCAAACTCTAAAACGTACGTAAGTTTTGTGTGTGTCCATCATAAAAATTAACTTAGAATATACTAGTGAGGGAAGGTAACCACAATGTTGTTCGGTCGTAAGCAGCATGACAACTTGAGTCGTGACAACTAAAGTGTTATCATATTGACAACTGGTGCGATATTTTATGATACAAATTGACTAACAGTTGTACGATGGCGGCAATTCGGAATACTTATTTTTTCTTTTCTCTCCGCTTTTATAATTACAAGATGCCAACTAGCGCGATATAACAGTGAATGGGTGGAGTAGATGAAGAAAGATTGGAAAAGAATAGAAGGGGTAGGAGGAGGAGGAGGAGGAGGAGGAGGAAGATGAGGAGGAGGTATACATACAGAGGCTGAGACATAGATGGACAAAGAGAGGAGACGGGGAGTAGGCGAACAGAATGCAGAAAACAACTGCTTTTCTCAAGGGCAATTATAGATCGCACGCCTCAGGGAGTAAACCATCTAGTTGTGACGTTCAAGCAAGAAAAGAACAGTAAAAAAAAACTTTAATTCCACTAGCCCTTTAATAAAAGACCATCTATTCATGCTCACGGAATGTATGACATAACTGCGAATGGGCAAAGTTGAAAATGCATACCCAGCCGGGATTCGAACCCGTGTCTCCTGTTTGCTAGGCAGTTCCGCTGACCCTACATCACTGGGGATACAGCGATCAGCGCACCTGCATGGATTATTAAAGCACACCTCCCGTCAGATACAACATCTCAACTTTACCCGCCCACTAATACTCTAACTCGCGGTTTTTCCAATCTTATTCCCGTACGAGTGAGGGCCTAGGAGTGTCTCAGCACTGAAGAAACGATCATTGCCCTTCATCGGCATATTGTATAAGTCATATATATGTACTGACCGTTCTTTCTCACTCATCTCATATCAGAATGAGATACAGCAATGCGTGACTTAACTACACTCCTGGCCATTAAAATTGCTGCACCACGAAGATGACGTGGTACAGACGCGAAATTTAACCGACAGGAAGAAGATGCTGTGATATGCAAATTATTAGCTTTTCAGAGCATTCACACAAGGTCGGCGCCGGTGGCGAAACCTACAACGTGCTGACATGAGCACAGTTTCCAACCGATTTCTCATACACAAACAGCAGTAGACCGGCGTTCCTGGTGAAACGTTGTTGTGATGCCTCGTGTAAGGAGGAGAAATGCGTACCATCACGTTTCCGACTTTGATAAAGGTCGGATTGTAGCCTCGATTGCGGTTTATCGTGTTTATCGGTGGGTTCAGGAGGGCAATACGGAACGCCGTGCTGGATCCCAACGGCCTCGTATCACCAGCAGTCAAGATGACAGATGGCTGTAACGGATCGTGCAGCTACGTCTCCCTGAGTCAACAGATGGGAACATTTACAAGACAAAAACCATCTGCACGAACAGTTCGACGACGTTTGCAGCGGCATGGACTATCAATCAGCTCGGAGACCATCGCTCCGGTTACCCTTGACGCTGCATCACAGAAAGGAGCGCCTGCGATGGTGTACGCAACGACGAACCTGGGTGCACAAATGGCAAAACGTCATTTTTTCAGACGAATCCAGGTTCTGTATACAGCATCATGATGGTCGCATCCGCGTTTGGCGGCATCGCGGTGAACGCACATTGGAAGCGTGTATTCGTCATCGCCATACTGGCGTATCAGCCGGCGTGATGGTATGGGGGTGCCATTGGTTACACGTTTCGGTCACCTCTTGTCGCATCGGCGGCACTTTGAACAGTGGCTGTTTCATTTCAGATGTGTTTCGACCCGTGACTCAATCCCTACATTCAGTAGGATAATGCACGACTGCATGTTGCAGGTCCTGTACGGGACTTTCTGGATACGGAAAATGTTCGACTGCTGCCTTGGCCAGCACATTCTCCAGATCTCTCACCAATTGAAAACGTCTGGTCAATGGTAGCCGAGTAACGCTCGCCACAATACGCCAGTCACTACTGTTGAAGCTGTATGGGCATCTGTGCCTGTACACACCATCCAAGCTCTGTTTCACTCAATGCCCAGGCGTATCAAGGCCGTTATACGGCCAGAGGTGATTGTTCTGGGTATTGATTTCTCAGGAACTATGCACCCAAATTGCATGAAATTGTAATCACATGTCAATTCTAGTATAATATATTTGTCCAATGAATTCCCGTTTATTACCTGCATTTCTTCTTGGCGTAGCAATTTCAGTGGCCAGTAGTGTAGTTAAAATCATTGTGGAGCTGTAATACTGTTGATTCCATTTACTGTTGTATCAATGTATCTTTGAATAGTGGTGGAATCCTCTGTTGTTGTTGTGTTATTTAGTCCGCAGACTGTTTTGATGCAGCTCTCCCCGCTACCTTGTCTTCTGCAAGTCTCTTCATCTGAGAATAGGTTCGGCAACCTACATCCTTTTGAATCTCCTCATTGTGTTCGTCCCTTGGTCTTCCTCTACGATTTTTACCCCACAAACTTCCTTCTAATGCTAAGTTGACAATTCTCTGATGTCTCAGAAAGTGTCTCACCAATCTATCCCTTCTCTTAGTCAGGATATGCCAGAAACTCCTTTTCTCCCCAATTCGCTAAAGCACATCCTCATTAGTCACGAGACCTACTCATCTAATTTTTATCATTCGTCTGTAGCACCACATTTCAAAAACTTCTGTCATCTTTTTGTCTGATCTCCTTACTGTCCATTTTTCACACCCGTGTAATCCTACACTCCAGACAAATGCTTTCAGAAAGAACTTCCTAACATTTGAATTAATATTGGATGTTAATAAGTTTCGCTTCTTTGGAAACGCTTTTTTTTCCATAGCTGTTCTGCATTTTATATCTTTTCTACTTCGGCCCTCAGAAGTTATTTTGCTACCCAAATAACAAAACTCATTTACTACTTTTATTGTCTATTAACTAATCTAATTCCTTAAACATCGCCTTATTTTCTGACATTACGTTCCATTACCCTCGTTTTACTCGTTTTGATGGTCATCGTATATCTTCCTTTCAAGACACTGTCCATCCCATTCAATTGCTCTACCAGATGTTTTGCTGTCTTTGACAGAATTACTATGTTATCGGCAAATCGCAATGTTTTTATTTCTTCTCCCTGCACTTTAATGCCCTCTCCAAATTTCTCCTTCCATTCCTTCACTGACTGCTCAATGTACAGATTGAACAACATTCGGGAAAGGCTACATCCGTGTCTTACTCCCTTCCCAACCTCTGCGTCCCTTTCTTGCCCTTCGACTCTAATAACCGCTGCCTGGTATTTGTATAGATTGAATATAAGTCTTCGCTCCCTATAATTTACCCCTGATACCTTCAGAATTTAAAAGAGTGTATTCCAGACGACATTGTCGAAAACATTCTCCAAATTTACAAAAGCTAAAACTGTAGGTTTGCCTTTCCGTAGCCTATCTTCCAAGATAAGTCGTAATGTGAGTATTGCCTCCCATGTTCCTACATTTCTCCTAAATCCAAACTGATCTCCGCCGAGGTTGGATACCACAAGTTTTTCCATTCGTATGTTAATAATTCGTGTTAGTATTTTGCAACTATCACTTATTAAACAAAAATTAAAATATGCGTGTTTGACCGGTTAGTTTGAAATTGTGACTTAACGTTGATACATAACATTTTGCGATTTGTTGAATCAATGTTTGTCCATTACTACATATTAAAAATTAATTACATTGAAACACGCGGGTATAACACTGCAACGTTCTGTCAAAATTACAAACTTTCGTTTGTAAAATATTTTGAACAAAACAAGAAACAATCCTCAAGATTAGACAGAAATGTAAGAGAAGGTAGAGTAGGGAAAAGAAGTAAAGAGAGAGAGAGAGAGAGAAGGAAATGAACTGGGAGAGGGGAACGTAAAGAGAGAGACAGAGAGGAGGCACAGAGATAAGATGTACTGTATATCCAATTCCTATTCATAAAGCATTAAGAAATTACACATATTACAATCGTGTGCTTCTGTTTCTGTTCCATTTGATCTGTAACAAGGCACATGAACTCGTACTGGGTACATGTGGCGTTACGTAAATATGATCGAATCCGTTAACGAACCTCACTTGTCTACAAGTTACTTCTCGATGGCCAATAAAGTCGAAAGTCCGACAAAACGAACTATGTAATGAATAAAATGTTTTATCCATTGCACCAACTGTGTTTTATAGTTTCGAAAAGTAAAGAACCACCAGTAGCAAGGTTGCAGATTTATTTACTACCGGTTTCGAGCAATTATTGCCCCTCTTCAGGTATATAAATTGTGTCCTATAGGTTTACATAGAGCATTTTGTAATCAGACGGAACATCAAATGCACTTTTCCAACCTATTTAAAATCAAATGTTCAGGTGTTTGTAGAGCTTATGGGACTTAACTACGGAGTCATCAGTCCCTAAACTTACAAACTACTTATGAACTAGCTAATACTAAGGACGGCACAAATATCCAGGCCCGAGGAGGGATTCGAACCCCCGACCGTAGTGACCGTGCAGACCGTGACTGGCGCGCCGCAGAGCGCTCGGCCACCGCGGCCTGCCAATCTATTTAATAAAATTGTTATTGAACATTGAAATTGCGTAGACAAGTTTTCAACTGAATGATTTGTTGTGGGTTTGTTTTGGTGAGCTTATATTGAATGTACTGTCTTCACAGTATTATCTACTGGAAGATGAACTTGGGACCCAATATTACAAATAACAGATAATCCTGTACTTGGTTTCTAATGCGAAGATTTTTTAAAGTGGGCAAAAGGCTTACGGGTCGTTAATGTTGAAACTGATCATTCTTGCAGAACAGCTGTCATATTTTCGCTAAGACAGCTCGTGAAGTCTTGGGAATAAAATAGGGGCTGCGGCTGTAGTCCCTACGAACCTATTACAATGGTTGTTACTTCTAGGAACCAGGTGTGATCCACAAAGAGTCTAACGAAATTTTTGATTGTTCGTCTCTTAATCTGCATCCTTTAAATTCATCGTGCAATTGCACCGAATACTGCAGTTACTAACAATGGCGACAAAAAAAGTAAATAGACCGGTAATTGGAATCAATGTTTTTCCGGAGCTGCGGAGCACACATAAGGAACGCTGGATGAAAGTGTAAGGAGACGAGTATGACTGAGAAGTACCCTCGCTTACACATTCCTGTTCAACTCAGAGAAAAGTGACACATACACCAGTCATTACAGATAATAGTACACTCCTATAACGCATTCAAGAAGATCTTAACGAACGAACGCCCGCTGCGTTCTTTATTGACGAAGAGCGCGTAACCATGCGTAGGAAAACGGCGTCTTCACACTCTTCGAAAGCACCGCAAACAGAAGAAGAAAATTATCTGAACGTTTTATCTTTCTTATTGACTGCAGGCAGCTTCGTTGGTCTTTAGTTGATTGCATGGCGTCTTTTCTCTCACTTATGTAACCGTTTCGTTGCCCGCCTGGATCCTCGATAATTCATTCGCGGCATTATAGTTATTGATTACTTGGCTACTCCCGCATTTTTTCTCGTCGATTCTTTCATGTGCGCATTAAGGTTTCACAGACGCAACACACGCAAGTAAATATACTTCTCTTAAACACATTTGTGGTATTAAAGAGGCCTTGACAGGTGTGCGTATACGCACTTACGGCACACTACTCTCGAAAGTACAAAAACAGGTCCTCTCTTTCAGTCTTTACCTAAATACAGGTACCATGTTTATGTCAGCGGCTGTATCTATAGTCAGGTCTGTTACAGGCGTTCGTGGTGAGTGTATTGAAAACTCATTCCCATCATTCGGATCACCCGATTTCACTTACGATAAATAGTACGCGAAGTCAAATGTTTCAAATGTTTGTATAGTTTATGGGACTTAACTACGGAGTCATCAGTCCCTAAACTTACAAACTACTTATGAACTACTTACTAACTAGGACGGCACAAATATCCATGCCCGAGAGGGGATTCGAACCCCCGACCGTAGTGGCCGTGCAGACCGTGACTGGAGCGCCTCAGTCTCCTCGGCCACCGCAGTTTTCAGTTTGCTATACTTTTTTCAGTGTATAGCGACTACATTCCGGAAGTCAGTGAAAGGACAAACTTTGTCAAATTTTACTTCTGCAATATCGAGTAAAAACTAATTATGTTTTCTATGAGAGACAGAATCATATTTATTTGGACCAGCATAAATTGCATGCTCTGAATTATTATCATGATCACTAAATATCTCTAAATCAGGGCCATTATCGCTGTCATCAAATTCGTCATCTGAGGATTCATCAAAGCGTTCTTGGACAGCCACATCTGTCTCGTCTAAGCGTGACACCTAACAGTATGGTACGTCTGTAAGGGCTAATAAATACGAAACAAAGAGCAACAACAAAAGCAAGAACGCTGGCACATGTAACTTGCCAGCAATAGGAAGGTGCACGGAAGAGTCCATTTCTCTTTGCAGAGTCGTGTCAAATATTCGACACAAAATTTGGTAGCGGTCTGAGAGACGGTCGATAGTAGTTAAGGGCCAGCCTATCAAATAAAGAAAGACCGATATCAATACCAATTTCTTTTTCGATATAACACTTGTTTACCGCCAGATGGGGCCGAAGGCGTCCTATAGTAGCCTACGCGACAATACGCAATCGACGCACGTGACTCGCCATTGTACACTCACCTTATGGTCATAGCTCTGCTGCATATTCTTAACATCTGCTGAAATAGATATGCATCGCGCAAATATATCCCATCAAAGCGTAGTTCAGATGGAAAAGTACTGATAAAAATAGTGTTGTTCCGTTCTGTCGAGAAGAAAAACGGAAAGAGTTAGCTATGGAGAGAGCAACAGCACGGAAGGGCGTGAGGGCAGTTCGTATAATGTTGTGGACGGTGTTAAGAAGGTTAACTGGTTTCAATGTGATATTTAGTCATAATCATTTTTCACATTATGGTAAACACTGTACAAACCTTCTCTCATTAGGTCATACTTTTTGGTCCTGTTATTCTTTATTCATTTGGAATCCTTATGGGTGTAAATTTAATTACTTTTATGTATTAACGACCACTTAATATCATCAAATTTACTATTATTATTATTGATAAAAATACGTCTAAACCAATTAAGTGAAAAATACTGTGACCCAAGTCATTTAGATGAAGATTGGAAATGAAAACATTGAGATCTGAACTGACGCACCCTAGCGTAGATAGCACACGCGCTGACCGCAGACATCACTATGTTTCAAAAGACTGGAATATCAAGTGAAATTCCGATATTGTTTTTCGGCGGTTACTCGTAAACAAGCACTTTAATAAATATCTTAATGCCATCTCTGGTTTTTAGGCTCTAGAGATTTGTGCCTAATTCCGAATGTATTTTTGTCCATTACTCATAAATGAGAGTTAGCTAGGTCGAATGACCAACCTGCACCAGTGTATTGTTTCAAAACGTCGATCCTCCCAGTGGGGACTTCTTAATTATTAGATTGTACACTAAAATTTCTATTTTATTTAAATTTCTTACGTTTTACTGTAAAATAATGCATCAACAGCCGCACTCAAATTTTAGATCGCAAACGACAGTTTTAATGTTGTACAATTTCCTGTAGAAGAATGTATTAATAGTATCTATATTACGCGTCCGCTTCAGTAATTTGATAGTAATAGTAGAGTGTTTTTTTTTCGTTTTATTGTTTTTGTTTTTCTATACAACAATAAATTACCGGAATGTATATTTGTTTTGCCTGCTGCTCCTATACGAGGTTCTTTTCAAGCAACTAATAGCAGCTCACGTCAACAGTTGGCAGCGCCCCCAGCCAAAACGGCAATGGTAAAGTGAATGGGTAATACGCTAATAAATTCGCGGGAACTTCTTCTACAATTCAAGTAATAGTTTCGATTTCGAGTCCGATCAAGCGTTCACAGCATCAAACGCTGCCTCACCACTGGCAAATTACCCTCCTTTCTTTCCCCCACAATTACCCCTTGTGCATCCCATAAGATCGATGCTATCAACTTGCCGGCTGATTTTTGCATTCGGAGTATTTTTGGGGTAGGGGCTGAAGGACGTTTCAATTGTTGTGACTATTATTTTGTCTCAGGATAAAAGTGGTGAACCAGTGCTTCGTCCATTGACACATACCCTGCAAGAAATCCCTCTTCATCTGCTTCAAATTTGCGGAAGATTTCTTCCTGCAGTCTCCGGTCTGCATTCACGTCCTTCGGGACTGGCCGTGATGAAACTTCCTGCATTCGCAAAATATCCACAACAATGTAATGAGCACGCCCAAGGGAGATTCCAAATGTGGTTTCAAAGTACTGCACCGTTGCTCGACGAGCCTGCATAATCGTATCGAGAATTGGAGTCACTGTCACTGTTTGATCAGTGGTAGCGGTTACAGGGCTTCCGCTCTTCGGCGCATCTTCCACACTTGTTCTCCCAGGTTTCAAGCCGGAGACACAGTCACTGCTGCATAAGACGGAGAACCGTGCTTCAGTGTATACCGAATGTCCTCCGCATTTCCTCCAAACGAAGATACTCAACCACAGCACGGTATTTGACTCTCTCGATATTCGCCATTTTGCTTACACTACGGTATACAACGCATCCTAGCGGTAAAACTAACGAAGCTGGAATCGCGAAATTTGACTTCCATACCCAAAAAGGGTCACCATAAAAGTAGGCGCTGTTGCTTACCCATTTACGAAAGTCTCAACTATTTTCGTATTAAGCATGTGTTGGACAAACTATGAGCTTATTATTAAAACATCAACAGTAAATAATAACATATACATACCTCAAATCGTAAGGTGATGTTATTAGATCGTCAACACTGAAAACGCACTTTCGTCATACACTAACTCTTTGGAAGGATAAGTTTGCACAGCAAAGTTGCTAACTAACTTTTGTTCTCGACGTTGACCGGTCATGTATTTATTCCATTCCTACAAGGGACGAATATTGCATTTTTTTTCTTGGGTGGGGGGGGGGGGGGGAGACAAGATTAATATAAAGATAAGTAATTTTAATTACACACCCATGACATTCTGTATCAGTTCTGCTTCTCATAATCAGAGGATAATTTGAGCTGAAGCCCCTTTTACTTTACGGGGCCGCGGCGGAGCGGTCGATCGCATTGCGGCGCTATGCTACGATGCGCGAGGCCGTTCCCCGTCTTGGGGTTCGAATCCCCCCTCGGGCATGGAAGTTTGTGTCGTCTTTAGTATAAGCCAGTTCATAAGTACTTTGTAAGTTTAGGGACTGATACCCCGTAGTCCCTTAAGCTTTACAAACATTTGAACATTTTTTGAACTTTACCGGGATGAAGCTTCTCTTAATGTCGATATTAAATCATAAAATATGACTGTTAAAAGAACATAGGCCGTAAAGACCTCAGTTATTATTGCCTCGCTATGGTGGTTGTCAAGCTACTTATTTTTTTTGTATCATAAAACCTCGCACCAGTTGTCAATATGATGACACTTTAAGTCGTCACGACATGTTTCGAGACCACATTATCTCATTTTAAAGTGCTTATAAATTAAATAACCATTCTGCCAATGAGCAATGTCAAACTCTAAAACGTACGTAAGTTTTGTGTGTGTCCATCATAAAAATTAACTTAGAATATACTAGTGAGGGAAGGTAACCACAATGTTGTTCGGTCGTAAGCAGCATGACAACTTGAGTCGTGACAACTAAAGTGTTATCATATTGACAACTGGTGCGATATTTTATGATACAAATTGACTAACAGTTGTACGATGGCGGCAATTCGGAATACTTATTTTTTCTTTTCTCTCCGCTTTTATAATTACAAGATGCCAACTAGCGCGATATAACAGTGAATGGGTGGAGTAGATGAAGAAAGATTGGAAAAGAATAGAAGGGGTAGGAGGAGGAGGAGGAGGAGGAGGAGGAAGATGAGGAGGAGGTATACATACAGAGGCTGAGACATAGATGGACAAAGAGAGGAGACGGGGAGTAGGCGAACAGAATGCAGAAAACAACTGCTTTTCTCAAGGGCAATTATAGATCGCACGCCTCAGGGAGTAAACCATCTAGTTGTGACGTTCAAGCAAGAAAAGAACAGTAAAAAAAAACTTTAATTCCACTAGCCCTTTAATAAAAGACCATCTATTCATGCTCACGGAATGTATGACATAACTGCGAATGGGCAAAGTTGAAAATGCATACCCAGCCGGGATTCGAACCCGTGTCTCCTGTTTGCTAGGCAGTTCCGCTGACCCTACATCACTGGGGATACAGCGATCAGCGCACCTGCATGGATTATTAAAGCACACCTCCCGTCAGATACAACATCTCAACTTTACCCGCCCACTAATACTCTAACTCGCGGTTTTTCCAATCTTATTCCCGTACGAGTGAGGGCCTAGGAGTGTCTCAGCACTGAAGAAACGATCATTGCCCTTCATCGGCATATTGTATAAGTCATATATATGTACTGACCGTTCTTTCTCACTCATCTCATATCAGAATGAGATACAGCAATGCGTGACTTAACTACACTCCTGGCCATTAAAATTGCTGCACCACGAAGATGACGTGGTACAGACGCGAAATTTAACCGACAGGAAGAAGATGCTGTGATATGCAAATTATTAGCTTTTCAGAGCATTCACACAAGGTCGGCGCCGGTGGCGAAACCTACAACGTGCTGACATGAGCACAGTTTCCAACCGATTTCTCATACACAAACAGCAGTAGACCGGCGTTCCTGGTGAAACGTTGTTGTGATGCCTCGTGTAAGGAGGAGAAATGCGTACCATCACGTTTCCGACTTTGATAAAGGTCGGATTGTAGCCTCGATTGCGGTTTATCGTGTTTATCGGTGGGTTCAGGAGGGCAATACGGAACGCCGTGCTGGATCCCAACGGCCTCGTATCACCAGCAGTCAAGATGACAGATGGCTGTAACGGATCGTGCAGCTACGTCTCCCTGAGTCAACAGATGGGAACATTTACAAGACAAAAACCATCTGCACGAACAGTTCGACGACGTTTGCAGCGGCATGGACTATCAATCAGCTCGGAGACCATCGCTCCGGTTACCCTTGACGCTGCATCACAGAAAGGAGCGCCTGCGATGGTGTACGCAACGACGAACCTGGGTGCACAAATGGCAAAACGTCATTTTTTCAGACGAATCCAGGTTCTGTATACAGCATCATGATGGTCGCATCCGCGTTTGGCGGCATCGCGGTGAACGCACATTGGAAGCGTGTATTCGTCATCGCCATACTGGCGTATCAGCCGGCGTGATGGTATGGGGGTGCCATTGGTTACACGTTTCGGTCACCTCTTGTCGCATCGGCGGCACTTTGAACAGTGGCTGTTTCATTTCAGATGTGTTTCGACCCGTGACTCAATCCCTACATTCAGTAGGATAATGCACGACTGCATGTTGCAGGTCCTGTACGGGACTTTCTGGATACGGAAAATGTTCGACTGCTGCCTTGGCCAGCACATTCTCCAGATCTCTCACCAATTGAAAACGTCTGGTCAATGGTAGCCGAGTAACGCTCGCCACAATACGCCAGTCACTACTGTTGAAGCTGTATGGGCATCTGTGCCTGTACACACCATCCAAGCTCTGTTTCACTCAATGCCCAGGCGTATCAAGGCCGTTATACGGCCAGAGGTGATTGTTCTGGGTATTGATTTCTCAGGAACTATGCACCCAAATTGCATGAAATTGTAATCACATGTCAATTCTAGTATAATATATTTGTCCAATGAATTCCCGTTTATTACCTGCATTTCTTCTTGGCGTAGCAATTTCAGTGGCCAGTAGTGTAGTTAAAATCATTGTGGAGCTGTAATACTGTTGATTCCATTTACTGTTGTATCAATGTATCTTTGAATAGTGGTGGAATCCTCTGTTGTTGTTGTGTTATTTAGTCCGCAGACTGTTTTGATGCAGCTCTCCCCGCTACCTTGTCTTCTGCAAGTCTCTTCATCTGAGAATAGGTTCGGCAACCTACATCCTTTTGAATCTCCTCATTGTGTTCGTCCCTTGGTCTTCCTCTACGATTTTTACCCCACAAACTTCCTTCTAATGCTAAGTTGACAATTCTCTGATGTCTCAGAAAGTGTCTCACCAATCTATCCCTTCTCTTAGTCAGGATATGCCAGAAACTCCTTTTCTCCCCAATTCGCTAAAGCACATCCTCATTAGTCACGAGACCTACTCATCTAATTTTTATCATTCGTCTGTAGCACCACATTTCAAAAACTTCTGTCATCTTTTTGTCTGATCTCCTTACTGTCCATTTTTCACACCCGTGTAATCCTACACTCCAGACAAATGCTTTCAGAAAGAACTTCCTAACATTTGAATTAATATTGGATGTTAATAAGTTTCGCTTCTTTGGAAACGCTTTTTTTTCCATAGCTGTTCTGCATTTTATATCTTTTCTACTTCGGCCCTCAGAAGTTATTTTGCTACCCAAATAACAAAACTCATTTACTACTTTTATTGTCTATTAACTAATCTAATTCCTTAAACATCGCCTTATTTTCTGACATTACGTTCCATTACCCTCGTTTTACTCGTTTTGATGGTCATCGTATATCTTCCTTTCAAGACACTGTCCATCCCATTCAATTGCTCTACCAGATGTTTTGCTGTCTTTGACAGAATTACTATGTTATCGGCAAATCGCAATGTTTTTATTTCTTCTCCCTGCACTTTAATGCCCTCTCCAAATTTCTCCTTCCATTCCTTCACTGACTGCTCAATGTACAGATTGAACAACATTCGGGAAAGGCTACATCCGTGTCTTACTCCCTTCCCAACCTCTGCGTCCCTTTCTTGCCCTTCGACTCTAATAACCGCTGCCTGGTATTTGTATAGATTGAATATAAGTCTTCGCTCCCTATAATTTACCCCTGATACCTTCAGAATTTAAAAGAGTGTATTCCAGACGACATTGTCGAAAACATTCTCCAAATTTACAAAAGCTAAAACTGTAGGTTTGCCTTTCCGTAGCCTATCTTCCAAGATAAGTCGTAATGTGAGTATTGCCTCCCATGTTCCTACATTTCTCCTAAATCCAAACTGATCTCCGCCGAGGTTGGATACCACAAGTTTTTCCATTCGTATGTTAATAATTCGTGTTAGTATTTTGCAACTATCACTTATTAAACAAAAATTAAAATATGCGTGTTTGACCGGTTAGTTTGAAATTGTGACTTAACGTTGATACATAACATTTTGCGATTTGTTGAATCAATGTTTGTCCATTACTACATATTAAAAATTAATTACATTGAAACACGCGGGTATAACACTGCAACGTTCTGTCAAAATTACAAACTTTCGTTTGTAAAATATTTTGAACAAAACAAGAAACAATCCTCAAGATTAGACAGAAATGTAAGAGAAGGTAGAGTAGGGAAAAGAAGTAAAGAGAGAGAGAGAGAGAGAAGGAAATGAACTGGGAGAGGGGAACGTAAAGAGAGAGACAGAGAGGAGGCACAGAGATAAGATGTACTGTATATCCAATTCCTATTCATAAAGCATTAAGAAATTACACATATTACAATCGTGTGCTTCTGTTTCTGTTCCATTTGATCTGTAACAAGGCACATGAACTCGTACTGGGTACATGTGGCGTTACGTAAATATGATCGAATCCGTTAACGAACCTCACTTGTCTACAAGTTACTTCTCGATGGCCAATAAAGTCGAAAGTCCGACAAAACGAACTATGTAATGAATAAAATGTTTTATCCATTGCACCAACTGTGTTTTATAGTTTCGAAAAGTAAAGAACCACCAGTAGCAAGGTTGCAGATTTATTTACTACCGGTTTCGAGCAATTATTGCCCCTCTTCAGGTATATAAATTGTGTCCTATAGGTTTACATAGAGCATTTTGTAATCAGACGGAACATCAAATGCACTTTTCCAACCTATTTAAAATCAAATGTTCAGGTGTTTGTAGAGCTTATGGGACTTAACTACGGAGTCATCAGTCCCTAAACTTACAAACTACTTATGAACTAGCTAATACTAAGGACGGCACAAATATCCAGGCCCGAGGAGGGATTCGAACCCCCGACCGTAGTGACCGTGCAGACCGTGACTGGCGCGCCGCAGAGCGCTCGGCCACCGCGGCCTGCCAATCTATTTAATAAAATTGTTATTGAACATTGAAATTGCGTAGACAAGTTTTCAACTGAATGATTTGTTGTGGGTTTGTTTTGGTGAGCTTATATTGAATGTACTGTCTTCACAGTATTATCTACTGGAAGATGAACTTGGGACCCAATATTACAAATAACAGATAATCCTGTACTTGGTTTCTAATGCGAAGATTTTTTAAAGTGGGCAAAAGGCTTACGGGTCGTTAATGTTGAAACTGATCATTCTTGCAGAACAGCTGTCATATTTTCGCTAAGACAGCTCGTGAAGTCTTGGGAATAAAATAGGGGCTGCGGCTGTAGTCCCTACGAACCTATTACAATGGTTGTTACTTCTAGGAACCAGGTGTGATCCACAAAGAGTCTAACGAAATTTTTGATTGTTCGTCTCTTAATCTGCATCCTTTAAATTCATCGTGCAATTGCACCGAATACTGCAGTTACTAACAATGGCGACAAAAAAAGTAAATAGACCGGTAATTGGAATCAATGTTTTTCCGGAGCTGCGGAGCACACATAAGGAACGCTGGATGAAAGTGTAAGGAGACGAGTATGACTGAGAAGTACCCTCGCTTACACATTCCTGTTCAACTCAGAGAAAAGTGACACATACACCAGTCATTACAGATAATAGTACACTCCTATAACGCATTCAAGAAGATCTTAACGAACGAACGCCCGCTGCGTTCTTTATTGACGAAGAGCGCGTAACCATGCGTAGGAAAACGGCGTCTTCACACTCTTCGAAAGCACCGCAAACAGAAGAAGAAAATTATCTGAACGTTTTATCTTTCTTATTGACTGCAGGCAGCTTCGTTGGTCTTTAGTTGATTGCATGGCGTCTTTTCTCTCACTTATGTAACCGTTTCGTTGCCCGCCTGGATCCTCGATAATTCATTCGCGGCATTATAGTTATTGATTACTTGGCTACTCCCGCATTTTTTCTCGTCGATTCTTTCATGTGCGCATTAAGGTTTCACAGACGCAACACACGCAAGTAAATATACTTCTCTTAAACACATTTGTGGTATTAAAGAGGCCTTGACAGGTGTGCGTATACGCACTTACGGCACACTACTCTCGAAAGTACAAAAACAGGTCCTCTCTTTCAGTCTTTACCTAAATACAGGTACCATGTTTATGTCAGCGGCTGTATCTATAGTCAGGTCTGTTACAGGCGTTCGTGGTGAGTGTATTGAAAACTCATTCCCATCATTCGGATCACCCGATTTCACTTACGATAAATAGTACGCGAAGTCAAATGTTTCAAATGTTTGTATAGTTTATGGGACTTAACTACGGAGTCATCAGTCCCTAAACTTACAAACTACTTATGAACTACTTACTAACTAGGACGGCACAAATATCCATGCCCGAGAGGGGATTCGAACCCCCGACCGTAGTGGCCGTGCAGACCGTGACTGGAGCGCCTCAGTCTCCTCGGCCACCGCAGTTTTCAGTTTGCTATACATTTTTTCAGTGTATAGCGACTACATTCCGGAAGTCAGTGAAAGGACAAACTTTGTCAAATTTTACTTCTGCAATATCGAGTAAAAACTAATTATGTTTTCTATGAGAGACAGAATCATATTTATTTGGACCAGCATAAATTGCATGCTCTGAATTATTATCATGATCACTAAATATCTCTAAATCAGGGCCATTATCGCTGTCATCAAATTCGTCATCTGAGGATTCATCAAAGCGTTCTTGGACAGCCACATCTGTCTCGTCTAAGCGTGACACCTAACAGTATGGTACGTCTGTAAGGGCTAATAAATACGAAACAAAGAGCAACAACAAAAGCAAGAACGCTGGCACATGTAACTTGCCAGCAATAGGAAGGTGCACGGAAGAGTCCATTTCTCTTTGCAGAGTCGTGTCAAATATTCGACACAAAATTTGGTAGCGGTCTGAGAGACGGTCGATAGTAGTTAAGGGCCAGCCTATCAAATAAAGAAAGACCGATATCAATACCAATTTCTTTTTCGATATAACACTTGTTTACCGCCAGATGGGGCCGAAGGCGTCCTATAGTAGCCTACGCGACAATACGCAATCGACGCACGTGACTCGCCATTGTACACTCACCTTATGGTCATAGCTCTGCTGCATATTCTTAACATCTGCTGAAATAGATATGCATCGCGCAAATATATCCCATCAAAGCGTAGTTCAGATGGAAAAGTACTGATAAAAATAGTGTTGTTCCGTTCTGTCGAGAAGAAAAACGGAAAGAGTTAGCTATGGAGAGAGCAACAGCACGGAAGGGCGTGAGGGCAGTTCGTATAATGTTGTGGACGGTGTTAAGAAGGTTAACTGGTTTCAATGTGATATTTAGTCATAATCATTTTTCACATTATGGTAAACACTGTACAAACCTTCTCTCATTAGGTCATACTTTTTGGTCCTGTTATTCTTTATTCATTTGGAATCCTTATGGGTGTAAATTTAATTACTTTTATGTATTAACGACCACTTAATATCATCAAATTTACTATTATTATTATTGATAAAAATACGTCTAAACCAATTAAGTGAAAAATACTGTGACCCAAGTCATTTAGATGAAGATTGGAAATGAAAACATTGAGATCTGAACTGACGCACCCTAGCGTAGATAGCACACGCGCTGACCGCAGACATCACTATGTTTCAAAAGACTGGAATATCAAGTGAAATTCCGATATTGTTTTTCGGCGGTTACTCGTAAACAAGCACTTTAATAAATATCTTAATGCCATCTCTGGTTTTTAGGCTCTAGAGATTTGTGCCTAATTCCGAATGTATTTTTGTCCATTACTCATAAATGAGAGTTAGCTAGGTCGAATGACCAACCTGCACCAGTGTATTGTTTCAAAACGTCGATCCTCCCAGTGGGGACTTCTTAATTATTAGATTGTACACTAAAATTTCTATTTTATTTAAATTTCTTACGTTTTACTGTAAAATAATGCATCAACAGCCGCACTCAAATTTTAGATCGCAAACGACAGTTTTAATGTTGTACAATTTCCTGTAGAAGAATGTATTAATAGTATCTATATTACGCGTCCGCTTCAGTAATTTGATAGTAATAGTAGAGTGTTTTTTTTTTCGTTTTATTGTTTTTGTTTTTCTATACAACAATAAATTACCGGAATGTATATTTGTTTTGCCTGCTGCTCCTATACGAGGTTCTTTTCAAGCAACTAATAGCAGCTCACGTCAACAGTTGGCAGCGCCCCCAGCCAAAACGGCAATGGTAAAGTGAATGGGTAATACGCTAATAAATTCGCGGGAACTTCTTCTACAATTCAAGTAATAGTTTCGATTTCGAGTCCGATCAAGCGTTCACAGCATCAAACGCTGCCTCACCACTGGCAAATTACCCTCCTTTCTTTCCCCCACAATTACCCCTTGTGCATCCCATAAGATCGATGCTATCAACTTGCCGGCTGATTTTTGCATTCGGAGTATTTTTGGGGTAGGGGCTGAAGGACGTTTCAATTGTTGTGACTATTATTTTGTCTCAGGATAAAAGTGGTGAACCAGTGCTTCGTCCATTGACACATACCCTGCAAGAAATCCCTCTTCATCTGCTTCAAATTTGCGGAAGATTTCTTCCTGCAGTCTCCGGTCTGCATTCACGTCCTTCGGGACTGGCCGTGATGAAACTTCCTGCATTCGCAAAATATCCACAACAATGTAATGAGCACGCCCAAGGGAGATTCCAAATGTGGTTTCAAAGTACTGCACCGTTGCTCGACGAGCCTGCATAATCGTATCGAGAATTGGAGTCACTGTCACTGTTTGATCAGTGGTAGCGGTTACAGGGCTTCCGCTCTTCGGCGCATCTTCCACACTTGTTCTCCCAGGTTTCAAGCCGGAGACACAGTCACTGCTGCATAAGACGGAGAACCGTGCTTCAGTGTATACCGAATGTCCTCCGCATTTCCTCCAAACGAAGATACTCAACCACAGCACGGTATTTGACTCTCTCGATATTCGCCATTTTGCTTACACTACGGTATACAACGCATCCTAGCGGTAAAACTAACGAAGCTGGAATCGCGAAATTTGACTTCCATACCCAAAAAGGGTCACCATAAAAGTAGGCGCTGTTGCTTACCCATTTACGAAAGTCTCAACTATTTTCGTATTAAGCATGTGTTGGACAAACTATGAGCTTATTATTAAAACATCAACAGTAAATAATAACATATACATACCTCAAATCGTAAGGTGATGTTATTAGATCGTCAACACTGAAAACGCACTTTCGTCATACACTAACTCAACTGAACTGGAGAACAGTGTTGCCAGATCCGATTTTTTTTTTCGGAAGGTGAACCTTAAAAATTTCGGAAGATGAAGTAAAAAATCGGAAGGGATGAAGAGGCAAAAGTTTGGCGTTAGTGGGATCCGTCAAAGATGATCTGCAACTGAGAAAATCGGGTGTTTACAAGATTCCCTGTGAGTGTGGCTCAGCATATATAGGCCAGATAATACGAAATGTACAGGAACGATGTGTAGAACACGAAAGACACACCCGTCTACTCCAACCATCAAAATCGGCAGTAGCAGAACACTGCATTTCCATGGGACACACAGTGGAATATAGTAAAACTAAAATTTTAACTCCAGTCTCCAGTTTCTGGGAATCATTTATTATAGAATCAGTGGAAATTCGTCTTGCCGACAATCTTATAAAGCGTGACAACAGCTCGTCAAAAATTGGAATCCTGTGATTAATAAAATCCAGTCACAGCGTAATCGACGCCATAAATCGATTATCAATGATTAGAAGACTGTTGCTCTTCCACCACCGAGGGCAGCACATACAACTCGGCTGTATCGCGCATGACACCTTCTAACACATGCGCAAAACAATACCAGCACTTTTGGCATGCGCAAGAACCACTATAAATACCGCGACTGCACCTGGGCTCTTCAGTACTCGCTACTCACCTGAAGATGGCCGGACGTTTCCAGGCCGAAATATCGTGTCAGATTGACGACGGGATCCGGCTGCACACCCGAAAGTTACTTAGTGAAGAAATACAGCAGGAAAACTTCAGAAGTCACTGTAAAGCACGTCCGGAGTTATGGTGATGCATTGGAGTCGGATGTTGTCTTTCAGCATCCCTAGAGATGTCGGTCGATCACGATACTCTTGCGACTTCAGGTAACACTAAAGCCAATAATCGCACGGACTGAGGTCTGGGGACCTGGGAGGCCAACCATGATGAAAGTGGCGGCTGAGCACACGAGTGAAAGCTATGCACCAGTACTTAATTTCTAAATTATATGGCGCCGGATCACACCACTTCAACAATGAATGACGGGATGACGCTAGAGATATTCATTGCTCAACGGGATCACGTACAAATAAAAATTTGCAGATAGACAGTGCGTAAGTCAAATTTCATTTCTCTTCTGCTCTGTCGATGATGTTCAGCAATCAGTCAAACGACGCGCGCAAGAGATCTTTTACGCGTCTAGCAATATGGGGTGGAGCGCCATCCTGCATAAAAATCGTGCGTTCCAGCAGGTGTTTATCAGCCAGGCTGGGGATGATGCAATTCTGTAACATATCGGTGTACCTCTCACCTGTCACGGTAGCAGTAACAAAACCAGAATCACGCGCCATCTGTCGGACATTTTTTTATTTTTTATTTTTGTTTGTTTGGTTCTAATAAAACCACATGTCATTCCAAGCATGTGTGTCAATTTTTATCTCTCTATCTACATTATTCTGTGTTTTATTAAGTTTTCAAATTTATACTGACTTTTTGGTCACTTAGTACCTTTCACCTACCATTCCATTCTAGAATAGCGCGCGGGAAGAAAGAACACCCGAATCTCTCAGTTAGAGCTCTGATTTCGCGTATTTTATTCTGATGATCATTTCTACCTATGTAGGTGGGAGTCAACACCATATTTCCGCATTCGGAGGAGAATGTTGGTGATCGGAGTTTCGTAAGTAGACCACACCGCAGCGATAACCACCGTTGTTGTAATGATTCCCAACCCAGATCCTATATCATTTCCGTGACGCAGTCTCCAAATGTTCAAATGTTAGTAAAGCTTATGGGACTTAACTGCGGGGTCATCAGTTCCTAATCTTACAAACTACTTATGAGCTACCTTATACTAAAGACGGCACAAACATCCATGCCCGAGGGGGGATTCGAACCCCCGACGGGGAACGGCCGCGTGCACCGTAGCATAGCGCCTCAATGCGCTCGGCCACTGCGCTGCGGCACGCTGTATCGTGATAATACAAAACGAGCTGCCTTTGTTTGGACTCCTTCATTTGCTTCCGTCAAACCCAGTTGATAAGGATCCCACACTGGACAGCAATACTCCAAATGAGATCTGCATGGTCTCGTCTCTTACGGGTTTATGGACAGCTATGCAGGATGCATTCTGTGAATTCCGTCCAGTACGACTTGAGACACTAGTCGGGCCCATTCCATGTCGTGTATCGGCACTTCTGCGTGTACGCGGGGACCCTAGACGATAGCAAGCAGGTGTACCAGTGTATTTGGCTCTATAGTGTATACAAAGTGAACCACCTAACACTTGCACCGCAAGTATTGCGGAAACGGAAAGGGTGATGGATGTGCGGTTTTCACAGAATGGATTGGTAGTCAAAGACTGGTATTGTTAGCCAATAAACAGATTATAAAAATACCTAGAAAATGTATTTTTTATGCAAACATACCATTCTTCAAATGGAACAATAGTTGTTTCTATCATGCACTGGAACTTTTGACACCTGCTGTGTACAAAGAATTTTGAATGGTATTTTTATCACGTTTAGTTTGGCAGCAACAACCATTCAAAATTTTTGGGGGTGGAGGCTTCGACAGCGTAGCTGACTGGCCGGTGGTCATGTCATGAGACAGTGGGCCGTGTCCCAGGGGCTAGCCACTTGGCCAGTCTGCTACGCTATCGCAGTCTTCGCCCCCGAAACTTTGAACAGTTGCAGCTGCAAAACTAAACGTGATAAAAATGTCATTCAAAATTCTCTGTACACAGCTGGTGTCAAAAATTCCAGTGCATGATGAAACGACCATTGTTCCATTAAAAAAACTGTATGTTTGCATAAAAAATTACACTTTCTAAGTAATATTACAATCTGTTTGTTGGCTAAAAATACGAGCCCCTGACTACCAATAAATTCTGTGAAAACAGCACATCAATCGCACTTTCAGTTTCCGCAGTATTTGCGGTGCAAGTGTTAGGTCATTCACCTTGTATATGGCCACTTACTACTACGTGTCGCTACCGCGCTCTAAGACACCTCGATGCGGAGCGCACGGTTGCCCGCCATCGGAGTTTCGAGTCCTCCCTGTGGCATGGGTGTGCGTGTGTTGGCCTTAGGTCAGTTTAAGTAGTTTCTAAGCTACGGACTGATGACCACGCAGTTTGGTCCGATAGATTTACAAACATACTACTTGTCGCTGTGAGGGAACAGTGGATACATACTAAGCCACTAAGCCACTATACTGAGAACTCTAGAAATAATATTTATTAGAAAATTACTTCTTATAGTAAACTGAGAAACTTAGAATTATATTCCCCGAATCTATATCTATAAATGTGAATGTCTGTTTGGTGTACGTTTATCACGTCCGAACGACAAGACGCAGAGACTTAAATGTTTGTACATTTATTAATTGATACCTGAGGAAGGCTTTAGGCATGCTTTTATAGCGTTCTGATAGATATTTAGTAATTTGAAGAATATAACGCGAAATGCGGAACAATAATTACTCATTGAAAATTATATTTACTTTTTTAAAATGGTTTTATTGGTTGCATTGTTGCTTGAGGATTGATAATGATAAAAAGGATAGAAAGTTATCGGTGTATATGAAATTCTATGTGTGTGAGTGTGAGTGCGTGTGTTAATATTTCGCTCTGCAGCGAAAGCTACAGAACGCAAACGAATGGTCTGTGTGTAATTGTCGACCGAAGTGTCCCATTGTACACCATAGCAGTTCCATGTCGATAGCTATAAGGGGGTGGAACATATGGATGGTGGTTGAAAGTCGTCAAATAATAAAAAAATTAGGACTGAAGGCCAGCGATGACGTTTGCGACTCTATAACAAGGAGGTTATATACTACGAAACGTGATGCCACAGGGCCATATCTTTGGTCAATGCGTGCTACAATGTCTTCAGCTCTTTCTCTGTAAGGATAAGCATACGAATAAGGAAATATAAGAATAAATAAATAAAGCAGTAAAAAAGAAATTTCTTTTAATACATATCTTTAAAAAAATCGATTTTACGTTTCACGCATTACATCAAGTGATCGATCTGTGATATTATTACAATCATTAAACGACGCAGGAATCCATTTACAGACCTCATGTTTTTCACATGGTCAATTATACGTCACTTGCTCAAGGGTGAGGAACACAAAAAATCTCTACATTGACGCTCCAAACAATACTACAAATAACGTCGTTTACCAAAACGCCCTAAAATGAAATTAAAATGAATTTGGACATTACTCTCGCCATAAGTGTTGAGATATTGCAACACAGGCAATAAGGAATAATGCATGTATTACTTATTGTAAATCATTAAGCGCTTCACATAATTTTATTTTTTTATTTGAATGTAGATTAAACATGTTTCTTTCTAAAGAAGGTATTGTATTTTACTTCATCCTTCAAAAAATGTTCTAATGTCTGTATAGCTTATGGGACTTAACTACGGAGTCATTAGTCCCTAAACTTACAAACTACTTAATACTAAGAACGGCTCAAGTATCCATGCGCGAGAGGCGATTCGAACCCCCGACCGTAGTGGCCTTGCAGACCGTGACTGGAGCAGCCTCAGTCCCCTCTGGGCTGGCCGCGGTGGCCGAGAGGACTGAGGCGCTCCAGTCACGGTCTGCACGGCCACTACGGAAGGGGGTTCGAATACCCCCTCGGGCATGGATATTTGTGCCGTCCTTAGTATAAGGTAGTTGATAAGTAGTTTGTAAGTGTAGCTTATCTATCATAATCAATCAACACGGGAGCGGAGCCGCGGGTTTGAGCTAGTAATGTATATCTGAATAAAACAAATAATTAAAAAAAAGATGATGCGCACCGAGAGTGATTAAAAATTTAGCCACAGAGCGTTAAAGGGTTAAAACATTGTTAATGGTTGTTACTTAAAGTCATAAAATGCTTGCGTTTGAATTGGAATTACTAGCATGCCTGTGAAGAGAGCTAGATTTCCCGAAACGCACTCGTGTGTGGGTGTGAATTGTCAGCAATCTGAGTGACGCCGTGTTGTTGGTTCCGTACGCCAAATAAACAAATTTACGCCGGTTCGGAGGGCAAGGGAACGCCATTAGCGAGCTCAGAGGTCGTGGCTTGGCGCAACAAAGGGCTGGGCGCCGCGAGAGGGCGGCGTGGGCGGCGGGCGTGGGCGGCGTCGCGATGCGCACAGTCATCGCCCCACCTCCTGCCGCCCCACAACAAACTCCTCTCCTGCACCTTCTTCCCAGGGAGACAGCCGAGTGTGAAAGCTATGCAGCAGTGCTTAATTTCTAAATTGTATGGTGCCGGATCTCACCACTTCAACAATGAATGACGGAATGACGCTAGAGATATTCATTGCTCAACGGGATCACGTACAAATAGAAGTTTGCGGATAGACAGTGCGTAAGTCTAATTTCATTTCTCTTCTGCTCTGTCGATGATGAACAGCAATCAAGTGCGAATATTTATTTGTTACTAGCTGTAAACCCGGCGTTCCCAGAGTGTTTTTTTTTATCCTACTCTTTCGTAGTCCACATCCCCTTCCCCCATCTCTCTGCATCCACCTCTTTCTCTCCCATCTCTCTGTTTGTTTCCACCTTTCCCTCTCTCGGCAAAGTTTTCTGTAAGGTACGCTCTGTCACGTACCATACGAAAATTTATGTACCCAGTGATCTTCCTCTTGGTTTAAAGGTCATGGGTGCAACAATTCATAAAGATAGGAACAAAACTACGCATTTTTTTAAATTCCGTAAGTTAAGTACCCTGCAGCACGCATCCAACGAAATTTTAAACAGTGATATCCCTCTTGGTTTTAAGGTAGAGAGTGCAAAGTTTCATTAGTATCGGAAAAAAACTATAGATTTCTATGCCACAGAAACGCAGGGTCACATTCAAAAACGCACTTTGTTGTTCTCAAATATTCCAGCTTTTTTTCATACAACCCTTGTTCTGAGAATAACGAAAAAAATAAATAAATAAATAAATAAATAAATAAATAAATGATCTGCGAAATCGGTCGAGCCGTTATCAAGTTATGGCGCGACCAAGGTATTTAGGGATCCATTTTTATGTTGCAAAGTACCCTCCCCCATGCACCGTATGAAACTTAAGGAAGACAGTGACCTTCCTCTTGTTTTTTTTGAAGGTCAAGAGTGCGAAATTTCGTGAAGATCGGAATGAAACTGTAGATTTCGTGAGTCTGTAGGAGAAGTATGCTCCGCCAGGCAGCTATCACAAAATACTTTCTTAGCTGGAGTTTTCTATCTATAAACTATATTCCTGACAATTTTCAGCTTCACAGGTGAGGTAGTTTCCGAGATTTCGTGATTAGTCAGTGAGTGAGTGTCCTTTCGCTTATATAGATAGAGATTAAGAAAACAGATTGCTTAATTTTGGATGAAAGAGAATTAAGAGAGACTTGCAGAAAAAAATAAATAGCAACATGTAAATCTGTAATGCTAACTTTATTTAATACAAGGTCATGCCTGATGCGACAGTCTTACGGCATCTACAGCGAAACTGTTGCGACGGTCGACTTGTTTTCGTTTCATCATTTTGTGGTGGAGAGGAGTCAGTTACAAACGCTTCAGAATCGTCCGAAATTACATTTAAACTTTGTTGCAGATCCTTAACTACTCCCATTTTCCAATAATTGACGCATATTCTCACGAAGTGGCGTCTCTTTATTTAGGACGTCACAGCTCCTGAGCTATGTGTCGCGTTCTTTTGTTTTTGGGTAGGGAACCTTCGTGGGCGTACGGTGAACAGTTCACGAAAGTTTCATTGCAATCGAATGAATGGTTTATGAACACATAGAGGACATACAAACATTCATATACATACGTAGATTTCGGTCGCTGTGCGACCATTTTCAATGGCTTAAAAAATAATCCGCTTGGGGGCAATGCATCCAGAACAAATATTCTGTAAAGTGCACAATCTGAAGTCAAAAATAGCCTCAGACAGGGAGAAGCCCTCTCTCGTATATAATTGAACCTCGTGTTAGAAAAAATAGACCTGGAGTTTATGAAAACTGACCCCATTGGTTTACCTCCAGCAACCATGACACTGAGTCGGCTGGCCGATGCAGGTGATATAATTCTTATCAGCGGTAGTAGAGAGCAGTTCAGAAGAATGGCAAGCTCGTACTGCAAGATGGTCAGTAGGGCAGGGTTGCAAGTTAGAGAAGATAAGACGGGATACATGGTTCTGAGCAAGGCAGCAAGTGACGGGAACCCTCTCACAGTGGCCAGTTTCTGTTTCGAAAGAACAAGTACTTTCGAATACCTTGGTAGCCTTTTCCGTTATCAGAACCACCACGAAACTGAGATAAATGTATGAATTTCTGGCGCCAATAAAACATACTTTAGCCTCGAGGAAGTGCTGAGAAAAATATCCCTGTCGAGAAGATTTAAGATCGGGATTTATCAAAGTATGATTATGCCTACGGTTTTGTAGGTATTAAAACGCTCACTTTTAGGAGAACAGCTGAACAAAAATTACATGCTTTTGAACGGTAAATACCACGAAACATCTATGGCCCTGTGATGGACACCCAAACAGGAAAATGGAAAATTCGGAACAACCAGGAATTAACAGAGCTTTACGTACAGCCTGACATTCCACAAATGATGAACCTTTTTTCACCACCGTCACGTTTACTAATGTAGTAGCATAGCGGCAAATTGTAGTTTCGTTGCGATTCAGGGCACATGTACTGCTATTTCAAATCCCCGGTGTAAAAACGTTCCAGTCAGTTCAGAAACAATTTCCTGCGGCCAAAATTAGCCATGCCCTGGAGCAGTCGGATAACCCGAGTTCGACATCCCTGTTCGCCCATCCAGATGTAGGTTTTCCGTATCTTTCCTAAATCTGTGAAGACAAATACTGGGATGGTTCGTTTGAAAAGAACACCTTTCGATCCTTCCCCATTCAGAGGTTGTGTTTCGTTCCCACCGTCCTCGTCGTAAGCGGAGCGTTAACCCAAATGTACTTTTCTTCCCTTTTCTGCACCACGAAGACATAGACTACTCAAGTAATGGGAGCTGCAATTAGCGCCGGCACGTCACAGAATGGACAAGTGGGAACTGAAGGAAAAACTGTAGTGCTGTAGAATGGCAGAATTTGTGTAGACTCCTAGTATTGAGTATTAGTGGCTAATGAGAGTCATACTTCCTTGCTGTGAATGAAATAGAAATGACGAAAAGAATTGTACGCTTTTCTCATTTAATCAGTGAAGAAATGGTAACACTTTCACCATTTGGCTTATGTTTTATTCATTTTTTTACGCTATTGCAGATTCGGTTTACAGGCTTGTAAATCTCTGGCTGCAGACAATAATTACTGGATTTCAGTTCTGGCTATTTCTCAAAGAAAAGTTTTTTCCACATTAAATACAGAAATGCCCATGCCCAAACATGTTTGAGCACTTTCCTACATCATGAGCAGCATACTTTTATTCAGTTCTGTAAAATGAAGACATGTCTTAAGTAATAATGAATCCGGCCAAATTAGAAAGAAAGACTCAAAAATGTAGAAAAACTAAGGTAATCAAAACAGAAAGAAATTGCCTTTAGACCTGATTTTTCCAGAACAATTAGTAATTAGAGAACGTGTCCAGGATAGAGGCTTTTGAAATGTGGTGCTGCAGAAGAATGCTGAAGATTAGGTGGGTGGATCGCGTAACTAATGACGAGGTACTGAACAGAATTGGGGAGAAAAGGAATTTCTAGCATGCCTTGACTAAAAGAAGGGATCGATTGGTAGGACACATTCTTAGTCTTCAAGGAATCATGAATTTAGCATTGGAGGGAAGTGTTTGGGGTAAAAACCGCAGAGGAAGGCCAAGATATGGATACAGTAAGCAGATTCAGACAGATGTAGGTTGCGTTGTAATGTGGAGTTGAAGAGGCTTGCTCAGGATAGAGTATTGTGGAGACCGGCATCAAACCAGTCTCCGGACTGAAGACCACATCAACAACAACAACAACAACAACAACAACAACATGTACATTATTCTTCTAGGCTAAGAAGAGAGAAGCAATTTCTTAAGTAGCAAGTAACAAGTTTCTTCTTTTCTCATTTCCACATTTCAGTTGAAGAGGGAGAAGTTTGTTTTATTTTTTTTTAAATAAATTGCGATCTGCCGTCACAGTTGTTTTCATGAAATGAACGATAAAGAAGTCACGTTTTCACAACAAGGACAAAATGGTCACAGAATGACTCCATAGAAACAGATGTAATCTGGCTTACCATTTGTAGCTGCCAGCCTTTAGGATCTGGTGAAAATCTCGGTAAATTTATGCTCCATTTTTATTAGCGCCTGTTGTCTGCGGACAACAGGGTCCGTTCGATACACACATCATGGGTGACACGGAATCCGCGTGGTACCGATATTTTGAGGACGGAGAGTTGGCGTCGTAGTTCGCGCCACAATGCTACGAAACTAGCGCGGCGCCTATAACTCAGGGCGGCGTTTGCCTCGCCTCCCCAGACGATGTAAATACGCGGTCACGCCGCCTCCGCCTCCGCCTTCGTCCCACTGGACCGCCTACTGCCCTTTTGCATAACTCGGTTCCAACTCTCCCATGTGGGCTTCCGTCTCGCTGCGGGCTCCGGAACTCCGTCACATTTCAACACGGCACGGAAAGCAGGGCTGTTCCGCCGTGGCTCCTGTACTTACAATATCCAGTGTTACTTAAGGCTTCAACGTCGGAGTCTGCGGGTTGGCGGTAATGCTTGACATCGAAAGTGCCTTTGTCAATGTTTGATATTCGGAGCTGCACTTCAAAACGATCAAATTGAGCTCCCCACCACAACTTGTTAGGCAGGTATCCAGTTGTTTGGATGACAGACGTTCAGTGGTGTACGTGAAAAATATCACCCTTTAATCCAGTAGCCGGAGTCTCTCGAAGATCGTTATTATCACCATTATTATTATTATCTTGTTGTTGTTGTGGTCTTCAGTCCGCAGACTGGTTTGATGCAGCTCTCCACGCTACACTGTCCTGCGCAAGTCTCTTCATCTGACAATGCGTTCGGCAACCTACATCCATTTGAATCTGCTTACTATATTCGTCCCTTCGTCTCCCTCTACGAGTTTTACCCCACACGCTTCCTTCTAATGCTAAGTTGACAATTCCTTGATGTCTGAGAATGTGGCCAACCAATCTATCCCTTCTCTTAGTCAGGATATGCCAGAAACTCCTTTTCTCCCCAATTCGGTTAAGCACATCCTCATTAGTCACGAGACCTACTCATCTAATTTTCATCATTCGTCTGTAGCACGACATTTCAAAACCTTCTATCATCTTTTTATCGGAACTCCTTATCGTCCACGTTTCACTCCCATACAATGCTACACTCCAGAAAAATGCTTTCAGAAAGGACTTCCTAACATTTAAATTCATATTGGATGTTAACAAGTTCCGTTTCTTTAGAAACGCTTTTCTTCCCATAGCCATTCTGCATTTTATATCTTCTTTACTTAGGCCATCAGAAGTTATCTTGCTACCCAAATAACAAAATTCATCTACTGCTTTTATTGTCTCATTAACTATTCTAATTCCTACAGCATCACCTGAGTTTCCGACACTGCATTCCATTACCTTCGTTTTACTCTTGTTAATGTTCATCTTATATCTTCCTTTCAAGACACTGTCCATTCCAATCAATTGCTCTTCCAGATCTTTTGCGGTCTCTGACAGAATTACTATGACATCAGCAAACCACAATGTTTTTATTCCGTCTCCCTGCACTTTAATGCCCTCTCCAAATTTCTCCTTCCATTTCTTCACTGTCTGCTCAATGTACAGATTGAACTACATTTGGGAAAGGCTACAACCCTGTCTTACTCCCTTCCCAACCTCTGCGTCCCTTTCTTGCCCTTCGAATCTAATAACCACTGTCTGTTTTTTGTATAGGTTGAATATAACTCTTCGCCCCCTATATTTTACCCCTGCTACCTTCAGAATTTGGAACAGTGTATTCCAGTCGACATTGTCAAAAGCTTTCTCCAAATCGACAAACGCTAAAAACGTAGGTTTCCCTTTCCTTAGCCTATCTTCTAAGATAAGTCGTAATGCGAGTATTGCCTCCCGTGTTCCTACATTTCTCCTAAATCCAAACTGATCTTCCCCGAGGTCGGATTCCACAAGTTTTTCCATTCGTCTGTAAATAATTCGTGTTAGTATTTTGCAACCGTGACTTATTAATCTGATAGTTCTGTAATTTTCACATTTGTCTGCACCTGCTTTCTTTGGAATTGGAATTACGATATTCCTCTTGAAGTCGGAGGGTATTTCCCCTGTCTCATGCATCTTGCATACCAGTTGGTACAATTTTTTTCACAACTGGCTCTCCTAACGATATCAGCAGTTCACACCCTTTAATCCAGTAGCCGGAGTCCCTCGAAGAGCGTTATTATCACTACTACTACTATTATTGTTATTATTATTAGTCGCAAAGCCCCCAGAGTGGAAGACACTAACTAAAGATAATTCTCTCCATAATCAATTTGTTGGTAATTTTGATGAATCAGCTGTATTAAGGCGCGTTTACACTGAAGGTCGGAACAAATTTTTGTTCGCAACATTGTTCGTAACATGTTCCCAGCCAATGTTGACTACATTGTTCTTTGTTCGTGAGCGCGCCTACACTGGCGACGAACATTTATATTCAATTCGTCTGCTACAGTGAGCTTCTGCATGTATTTACGTTACGGAATTCTCAGAGCTAAGCTATATCAAGTGAGGAGGTAGAAACATTAGCATGTGGAGCTGCTTTATTATTGATAGATCGATAAAGAAGACGGAAAGAATGACATAGTCATCGGCGGTGGACTAAACCATGTTACAAAAGTCGTGGTGGAAACGACATACTCTGTGAACTGAACGTGGAAACCGCTTCTGGCCTTCGTAATTTTACAAAGATGTCGCCTTCATATTTTTAAATTTTGCTAAATATTAAAGGGCTTGTTTTCTTCAAAAAAGACACGAATTTCCGGAAGGCAATTCCTGTGAAATAAAGACTTCCTGTAACCTTCCGTTTTCTTGCAATAGAAAATTCATACCAATGTCTAACATATTTATTTCATATACAAAGTCCGCTATACTGTATCTAAAATAATTGAGCGCTTTGCCAAGGTTTGTTTGGAGGATTTAAGGATTATGTAAAGGTAATTCATTTATTTTGATATCACTGAAACATCGCACATTCACAGCAATAAATTTGATCCCAGCTGAATGATTGCAGTGTTATGTCCAGTAACTTTAAAATGTTTATCCAAACCACGTTGGATTGTACGTAGAGGCCCCAACCCCACTACCTGTTTTCATTTTTTGTACTCTCATTATTTTCCTTTTCTCCTGCCGGTATTGTGACATGAGGGTTTTTATTTTCTTATCTGTGCCACTGCTTTATTTTTTATGTTTTATTATTATTTTTCTTTGAAAGAATCATGTTCCTCTCTCATGTTCTTGTAAGTTGCAAAATTTACGCCCCACAACCACTACAACAAACACTAGCGCTGTGTAGCGGCAGTTCGTGGTAACAGGCCACGAACAAATGTTCCTTTGATCTTTAGGCCGGTATTACACTATCAAATTATTGGACAAAGAATTGGACGAAAAAATTGGATGAAATATTGGTCATATTTTTTGACAAAGAAATTGGATGAAACGCAAAAGGGGGTATTACACTATCATCCAATATTTTGTCAAATTTGCTTCAAAATGGCGGTTTAATGCTCAGCTATTGTTTATACTACAGTTGCGTTGTGTCTGCATTTAGAAGAGAAGGAGGGAAAAAATTAGAGGAAACGCACTTGGATGAAACCGTGGGTGTCAGAGCGAGATAAATAAAATTTGTTACGGGACCGGGAGGATATTCCTTTTTTATGCCGTCGGCAGAACAGCCAGGCCGTTCACTGCTAATTATTTTGTCGCTCTTCATCCTTCACAGTTTGCAATAGAGTAACAAAAAGGCTGACTCAAACAGTGTATACGAATAAGATTGTTAAGTTGATAAAGCAAGTTTCACTAAATAACGTTTTAAATGGAAAATGTGAGCACTGACAAAGAGGATAATCTAAATTGTTTATGACGTTATAACAATGTAAGGGGGAACCATTGCTGATTTTTTTTTTTTTTTTTTTTTACTTTCAAGAGGCTGCCATCCTGATATATATATTTTTTGTTGTTGTTGTTTTTTTTTCCAAGGTCAGAATTTTTTTTTTTTTTTTTTTTTTTTTTTTACAAAAAAAAGGAAAAATAAATAAAGGGGCCTATGTGCCACCGCCACTTTTGCCCTAAGAAAAAACAAAACAAAAAAAACAAAATTAACTGTACCTCTTCAGGCGTTGGCTCCTGTCTATACCTATCCCAAATCAAACTAACCTAGATACACTAAGTGATAGGAGGAAAACATAGGAATGGGAAGGAGTCATTTGCAATCATTTATTTATTTATTTTTATTGCTTTATTGAAGTGTTCTATGTCTTGTTCTCTTTGTGCAGTTCTTCACACGTCTTCAGTGGGGAACATCCAAACTCGTCTTCTCGATAATTTTTGTATAGGTTCCGTTTTCAGTTCTTTCAGGACTCATATCAACAAGAACATCACATTAGCTTCTCATAGTTTGAACGTTCCAGCTGGGAGGCGGATCGTGAAAGACGCTCCATAAAAAATTGGAAAAGTACTGTTGGTATTTGGGGTTACGAACGATAGCGCAATGGCGATCATTGAGGTACGTCCAGTAATCCAGTTCTGATTTCTCGTCTCGGTCGAAAAGGTAGCGGACGGTGTGTCCGCGTATCCAGTTCACAGCGTTAGTTTTCGTGGCCGGGTAATAAATCGTGTCCGGGAATAGCAGCGTCTGGAATGAGAGCTGCGCAGGTGTACGTCGGGTGACGAAAGCGAGAATGCGTTGTGCGAGTCTCCAGACGTCGGAGGAAGGACCACATTCGGACCGGTGGTTGTCGGTGTCATCCACCCCACAGTGAAGACATAGGGGTGTGTCAGCGAGTCGGATACGGTGCAGGCGAGAACGGTTGACTTGTTTACCGTTGACGGTGATATACCAGGCGGACCGGACGCTGGAATCAAGAAAAACTGCATGTACTGCTTTCCATGCACGACGCCATATGATTTGCGGAAACTTTTGTTCAATAGGATTGGGGGGCTGATGTAGTTGGAGGGTCTCATAGACAGTCTTTGCCCGTAATATTCGTGAAAGAGGTAAGGATTGGTAAATGTAGCTTAATTCCAAAAAGAAGTGTCGGATGTAGTAAAAAGGGCCTGGAATGTCAGATAAATTGACTGGGGATGTTTTAGAGACGGGTGCATATTCTCGTAAAAGCAGTCCGGTCATGCTCGTCGGGCAGTGTCGCCATATTGTCAGTTGGGAACTAACAAACAGTGCCGTGACTTTTTGTGGGACGTGGAAGAGACCGACCCCACCACGATCCCGTGGGAGGGAAAGTGAGGCATATTGGACCTTGAATAATAGTCCAGTACAGACAAAGGATCCCATCGCCATCATAATGCGACGGGCAATGGATATCGGGATCGGGAACACTTGAGCCACATGGGGAATGCGAGAGGCGTGATAAACGTTCACGTAACGCGCACGTTGAATCACATCCAGGGATCTAAATCGGTGTTGAAAGAGGCTTCCCCGGATCGTTTGGAGCAGACGCCTGGCATTTAAGGTCGCCGAACGACGAAGATCTTTTGTAAAGTCAATGCCTAAGTAGCGGACGGTGGTGGCCACACTTAGGGGGGCAACGCATCTAGCAGATAGACCCTCTCCAATAAGCAGAACTTTCGATTTAGCAACGTTGAGAGAACTGCCCGATGCTTCGCCATATATTGTTATCCATGTCAGAGCTGCGCGAACGTCGTCTTCACTGCGTAGGAAGAGCATGAGATCATCAGCGTATGCCACACAGCAGAAACGGTGTCCGTGCAAAGATATGCCCGTCAGACGTTGGCGAAGTCCTTGGAGCAGGGGTTCTAAGACAAATGCATACATAATTGTAGAAAGTGGGCAACCTTGTCTAACAGACCGTGCAATCCTAAGAGGCGCAGTGAGGCGTCCATTATAGAGTACTCTGGAAGTTGCGCCACTCAAAAGGCGCTTTACTACACTCACTATTTGTGCCGGGAAGCCCATGTGTTGTAGGACCGTTACCAGAAAAGTGTGATCTACCCGATCGAATGCCTGACTGAAGTCAAGCGAAGCCAGTGCACCAGGCAGTTGTCGGAACTTGGCGAGCGCAATCATGTCCCTGTAACGGCAAAGGGCCGTTCGAACATTGTTGGCTCCACCCAGGGAAGTCTGGTCGTGGGATGTTACGTACGGTGCTGCCTTCTTGAGTCGAGTTGCTAACAAGCGGGTGAATATCTTTAAGTCACTATTGAGAAGAGTGATGGGCCGGTAGTCGCTGATCCGTGATCGCCCGTGAGGTTTAGGGACGGGAACAATAACACCGTCGAGGAAGGTGGGAGGGATCGTCGTTGCTGGGGACATCAGTTCACGGCAGATAGCTGTCCAAGTGGGTACCAACAGGTAGCTAAAACTCTTGTAAAATTCTAGGGGGAGGCCGTCAGGTCCTGGGGATTTATTGGCGGCTCCCGCCCTGATAGCCTCCAGGACTTCGTCAGTGGTCACGTCTTCTTCGAGTTCAGTCGCCACGTCTTCCGGAACAGTGTTAGTGATGAGTGCCGCAACCTCCTCGATTAAAGTTGGGTTTTGTGGAGCGGCCATGTACAACCGGGTGAAGTGAGAATGAAACGCATGACCAATATCTTTTTGAGATGTATATCGTCGGCCTTCCACATCGACAAGATCTTGTATAAGAGCTCGACGTCGATGACTGCGTTCTGCAAGTACATGGTACATAGACGGTGGTTCCTGAGGTATACGATCATTAGTACGGGACCTCACAATGACGCCTTCTAATCGTCGACGCGTGAGAAGGGTGATATGTGCTTTAGCACGATGCACGATCGTCTGTCGAGATGGAGAGAATGGCATCGAAGTGCACTCTCGTAGGATCGCGTAGTGAAAGTCTAAGGTGCTTGCTTGCCAGGCCTTGACATCTTTACCGTATCCCATCAATGCTTTTCGTAGTGCCGGTTTCGCGCAGGATAACCACCATGATAAAGTCGACGTGTAGGCGGGGCGACGGCGGCGGCAGAGGGCCCATGCGTCCTCTACTGCGCATCGACAGTCAGGAGCAGTCAGGTGGGCAACGTTCAGTTTCCATGGACCGCGACTGTGCCACACTCGTTGTCGGGCGAGGACGACGTCGCAGATGTAGGCTTCATGATTGGAGAAGGCCATAGGCCATACTTCAGCATGTCGTGTGGCATCAGCGAGGGTGCGTGTAAGGTAAACGCGGTCGAGTCGACTGGACGAGTGTGCTGTGTAGTATGTGAACCCCGCGCGTGTTCCATAGAGTTTCGTCCATGAATCGATTAGTTGGAGTCGATCGATAATGGAAGACAGGGCTGCGCACGGAGAATGTGTGGGGAGTTGATCAGTGGGTCCTTGTGTGCAGTTGAAATCCCCGCCAAGCACCAGATCATCCAGTGGACCCACAAAAAGCGGCATTACCTCGTCAGCAAAGAAGACATGTCGTTCTCTACGTCTGTTGGAGCCTGACGGTGCGTATACGTTGATAACTCGCACACCGAACAGAGTAAGGGCCATTCCCCACGCATTAGGAAGGTACACAACATCTTCAGCAGGGATCCCTTCGCGGAGGAGGATGGCAACTCCGCTACCATTGTCGGAGGCGTGAGAGATGTGCGCTTCGTAGCCGGTAGGAGCGTAGAAGGCAGAGACGAACACTTCTTGAAGAAGGGCAATGTCGACATCGGCAGCGTATATGGTGTCACGGAACATCGCCAATTTGTGAGGAGCTCTGATGGTAGCAAGATTCATCGTTGCAATGCGGTAGTGTTGCGGACGTGCTCCTGCTGATGTCGATAGGGGTTCTGTTAAGATGTCCGGTGGGTGTGGGGCGTCAGAAGCCGCCACTGTGTCTGCAATCACTAGGCGCAAGTTTTGTCGGGCGCCACCGAGGGATTCGCCCCATCCGGCGGGCCAGAGTTCTGATCTGCCTCATCTTCGACATCGGCGCTCCAGGGGGCCGACACGAAATTCGAGTGATTCTCACTCCCTTCGAGTGGTAGGGGTGGTGATGCTGCCACAGCGTTATCCTGTGGGGGTGCCTCTACAGGGTCCACTGTTGTCGGTGGAGATAGAAGGCAGTGAATAGGACGTTCTTCGATTGGGACATCGGGTACGGCGTTTTCCGTGGTTGTGACGCTCGAAGAGAGAACACTGTCAGACATCCTGTCGTCTTCCTGTGGGGAGAAGTCATCGGAGGACGGTCGACTTCTCTTCTTCCGTCTCCTGGGCGACCGCTGTTTCCGAACGTGCTGCTCCGTGTCGGAGTGCGGGTGTCCGTCGTCAGATGTAGTGCCCGTCTGTATGAAAGCTGCGGTGGGCACCACTCTTGGGTCGAGGTCCATCGCTTCGGCCGCGCCGTCTTTCATGTACTGAAAGTTTGTCGGTCTCGTCTCAGGCATGGTAGAAGAGGATGCGGAAGTCTCTTCCACGCTGCAGTCCTCGGCGGGAAGCGTTGGCGGGAGAAAGGACGCATCCTGAAGTGTTGCTTCAGGTTTTCGCACGGCTGAGGCGTAGGAGTCTGATACAGGTGGTGCTGTTGCAGCTGGAACTGCCTCATCTGTCGGAATCCGGAGTAAACGGCGATGGAGACATTCGGAACGAACGTGGCCCTCTTGTCCACAGCCTGCACAAGTCCGCGGCTGTCCATCATACATGACGATGGCTCGCACACCACCAATCATTAGGTAGGATGGTACGTGTTTTGACAGTTCGATCTTGATCTGTCGTACGCCGTTTAATACTTGGTACGTCGTGAACGCCTGCCATTTTTCAGCCATGTGTCCCACAACCTTGCCGTAGGGGCGAAAGGCTTCAATGACGGCGTCTTGCGGTACCTCGAATGGAAGCTCAAACACACGAAGTGTTCGCAGTCCGAATCCTGCATGGTCCACCGTCACCTCCCCGATATGTCCGTCCGAGTGTTTGAATTTCAGTCCTTGTGCGTGTTGTCGTACGACTTCAGCACATGCGGTCTCAGATGTCATTTTGATGTAAACGACACTGCCGGTGATCGAGAAGTGGATACCTATCACTTCTTGTGGTTTCAATCGTAGCTCATCACGAATCAATTGTTCAGTTTCGTAAGCGCGTGGTCGTGGATGTTCTGCTTGGAATGTAACTTTCAGGGTCGCTCGGCGGTAAGAGTGCGCCATAACGTACACAGTTACTGGACTCGAGACAAATACAAATACCGCGACGCGGAAGTAAACAACACCGGCGGCGGGGCAGTACCCTGCGCGCGGAGCAGGTCCGCACGCGCCTACGGACGAAAGCCAACTGTGCTGATAAAGTAAATAGGCTCTATTTATTTCCTTACAAAAATTGTCTGACGTATTTATATGTACATAGATTCGCTTGCAAACAGATGTCGATGTTTTGAAAGTTGTTTCATTTCCCAGAACTTAGCACACTACGTTACCAAAATCATACATTCTAAAATCTGCTTCAGCCGTAATAAGGTTTAGGGGTATTACTTCTTCAATTCCGATAATATATGACTTTTTTACATCACGGATTGTAACTCAACCTCACTTTTGCCGCAGGATATTGGGATACGCGAATTGACGTAACAGACAGTGTGAATTGGCCTTGTCACCTGTTATACAACGCCCCATCTGATTTTTTTTTATTTGTTGTTGCTAGAAAACACTACACAAACATTCCACTACTAGCCATGTTTACGAATACGAACGTTATGTCCAAGTAATGTCAGATATTTAACCTCCAAATAAAACAGCTGTAGTGGCAAGGAAGCTGTATACTACTAGCGCTCCAAGCGGTCACATTTCTCACTGCAGGAAACAGAAGACGAGCGATTTCTTTGATCAAATCTAGGCCGAGGCCTTAGATTGGATGAAATATTGGACGATGTTCCCATTACACTACGTCCAATTTTTCTTTGTCCAATTCTTTGACAAATAATTCGATAGTGTAATACCGGCCTTACCGACACAGACCCGGAATACTGTTTCTGTGTTGGCAACATGTTGGCAACATCGTCAGTCTAGTAGCAGCCACGAACAATGTTGCGAACTATGTTCGGGACTCAGTGTAAACGGGCCTTAACAATTATTTATTTAATTGCGCAACCGGTTTCGGTGTTACAATTACACCATCTTCAGGCGCTCGTTGTGCTCTGTCACCAGTCGTCGTTGGGTTTTTGACATGAAGGGATTGAGAAATTTACGGCTACCGGTATTAACGGCCACCCTTTCCAAATGTGCTAATACTGGCATATGCTCAACGGGCGCCTGAAGATGGTGTAATTGTAACACCGAAACTGGTCGCGCAATTAAATAATTGTTATACAGCTGCTGGTCCTTTCTTCCACCTTCTGAGTAAAGATGGTTCATTTTCAGTTCTACTTGTTCTTCTGGTTCTTTTTCTTTGCCCACCAGTTTTTCATTGTTTGCGACAATTCCTTCGCCCCGTTTTGTTCCGGTTCTGCGGATTTTTGTCTCTGGTTCTAAAATGTTTCCTTGCGTCTATTTCTTCTTTGGTGTTATTGCCTAATTCCAAGTCTTTTTTCTTTTTTAACATTTTGGATCCGTTCTCCTCCATCAGTAAGTGAACCGACGTATTTTACTATTCTTTTTGTTAGTCTGTGTTTGGAAAGCCTCATTATGTGGACATAGAATTTGAGACGTGTTTTTCATCATATCTTTCTCTATTTTAGAATATTCTTCAAATTTGGTGTTTTCTGTAGTCTATATCCATTCTCGGTTCATCTTGGTCCCAACATTTTCCTAATTATTTTTCTTTCTTCTTTCTTAGATTTTCTATGTGAGTTTTGCTGGTTAGAGCCAAGGTTTCGCTAGCATATAACATTGATGGTCTAATTACTAATTTTTGGCATTTAAAGATATGATTTTTTATTGTAGAGGTTTTGTACTAATCCTAAATCTTTACGAGCTTTTAGTATCCTTTCTCGTTGTGTATATTTTTCAGAGATAATTTCTGCTAGATATTTAAACTGTGATACTCGTTAATTTCTCCATATTTCGTTTGTAACTTGAAAATTGTAGATTTGTTGTTGTAAACAATATCTGCAGGCCGACTTTCTCTCCACATTCTTTTAGAGAGTTTCTATCTGTTTAATAGCCATTCTCTAGAATCTGCCATTATTGTGAGATCGTCAGCAAGAGGCTAAGTACAGGATTGGTAGTTTTATTTTTATTTTATTATTTTTTTTCTAGTGAAACTGGCTTCTAGTAATTTTCTTCTTCGAGTTTCTTTTCCCATTCTTCCATAACTCTGTCTAAAATTACAGTCAACAACAAAGGCGATAACCCATTACTTTGTGTAAAAAAATGTTTGTAATTCTATTGGACCAAACTACTTTGGTTATTAGTCCCTAGACTTACAAACTACTTAAACTAAGTTAAACTAACGTAAGGATAACACACAAATCCATGCCGGAGGGAGGATTCGAACCTTCGACGCGGGAGACGGCGCGATCCGCAACGTGGCGCTCCAGACCGCTCGGCTACTCCCGCGCGGCTACCTTGTCTAACCACAGTTTTTATCTGTAATGGTTTTGAAAATTTTCCCGTAAATTTCACTTTGGATTTTGGATTTGTTAATTTCTTCAAGAATCCTAAATAACGTGGGTCTCTGCATTGAGACATAAGCCTGTTATTGTACTTATTATATACAACGGAAATCGCATTGCCACAAAAATGGAACGTAGAACTTGGTTTGTACGCCGATGATATGGCTTATTGGTGTAGGCACCAACAGCAAAATGTTTGCAGAAATTACTCTCTGAATACGCAAGAAAAGTAAAGCATAGTTGGCCAAATGGAGAATCAAACCTAATACCACTAAAAGTAAATTAACACGTTGAGCCGCCGATTAGCGATCCTTGGCCTTAGGACGCGTCAATAGCCGTTGGCTGACACCGTACAACATATTGTTTTAAGAAATTACTGTAAATTTATTTATAATCGACCTGATTGGAACTCATTACAGAGTTATTGGGTTGCAGTAAAACACCGGAAACATGAAAACGGTTTGTCTTTACAGGTGTCACAGAATGTGACAACTCGCTTTGTTCTTATTCAGGCCATTACTGTATCATATTTCGTTACATTTTTATCATATCACGATTTACAATATTTTACTTAAGATACTTTTCCAGATTTTAGTTGGTGTCTGTGTTTTCTTCTTTCAGATAATAATAATAATAATTTCGTGTGACTCATTGTCCGTTCTTGTAGTACTGCTCGACGGAATGTTTTCTTCTCCACAACTTGCAAGGGATACTGCTTATTTTTTTCGGAATTCAGTGATGCTGATTTTCTCCTTCGTCATATCTATATATAAAATGAACCATTTACAACTTTAGTATTTAATAGCAATTCAAAGGCTGGTTTTGTATACCACTACCTGCGAAGCGGAGCCGCGGTGGAGTGGCCGAGCGCGCTAAGGCGCCTTGCTGCGGAGGGCGCGGTTTGAGTCCTCCCTGAGACATGGATGTGTGTGTTGTCCTTGGTTTAGTTTAAGTTAGTTTAAGTAGTTTCTAAGTCTATGGACTGATGACCATAGCAGTTTGGTCCAACAGGTTTGCAAACATTTGCATAGCAGATTACTATAAACATTCATTTGGTCGGATAAGTCGACAGATGCCTTTCTCTGTTGTAGTCGACCAATTTGTGGTTTGAACTTCTGTGCTTTTGTGATTTTCAACGTTCATCATTTTCGAAGAAAGCTTTGTCAATAGAAGTAGGCTGTCCATATTGTTGTTGTTGTTTGATGCAGCTCTCCACAATACCCTATCCCGAGCAAGCCTCTTCAACTCCACATAAGAACGGCAACCTACATCTGTCTGAATCTGCTTACTGTATCCATATCTTGGTCTTCCTCTGCAGTTTTTACCCAAAACACTTCCCTCCAATGCTAAAATCACGATTACTTGGTGTCTAATAACGTGTCCTACCAATCGATCCCTTCTTTTACTCAAGGAAATACCAGAAATTCCTTTTCTCTCCATTTCTGTTCAGTACCTCCTCATTAGTCACGCGATCCACCCACCTAATATTCAGCATTCTTCTGTAGCACCAAATTTCAAAAGCCTCTATCCTTTTCCTGTCCGTCTTATGCATCCATTTTATAAAGGTTATTGCTTGGCTATCTTGCTATCTTTTGCGACGATTTCTTCTTGTTTTAATTTTGTCGATAGTGATCGTTGTCGATTTCCTCGTCGATTAGAACGCAATGTTCCTACCAAATTGATGTTCTTATAATTAATGTTTGAGTTAATTCTAAGTTGGTGTACTAGTTGTCAATACAAAGCGTGCGTCCTTTATCAAGTAAATTCTTCCAAAGAGACATTGCAATTTTAGTGGGCTAGTATCTTCTTTTTCTAAAGGTTTCCCCGTGTATACACGACGAGCATATGTCTATCCCGACCCACAGTGCTGTGGACCTGAAATATTTTGCTACCATATTTGTCACGATTTTGTTTCAAATATTGCCTGAATACGATGTGGCCACGAAACGGAATCGATTCATGAATACGTATGTCCCCCATTCGTTTTTAATATTTCCGAAAATTTGTTTCCAAAGTCTCTCTAATTGGTTGTATTTTGAATAAACGGTTGGAATCATTACTGTTTTTGTTATCTTCTAAATGTAGCATTCTTAGTAACAGTTCATATCTGTTCCTTGACATGACTTAACTCCGAAACTTTTGCATATACGCAGGATCAATGGAACAGTAATCGTGTATAGCTGCTAATTTTACAGATCACATCAATAAAATGAACCCAAAAAATCTCTTCACTTCTGGTTTACTTGTCGCTGTCCACTGTGCCACCCGACGCGTGTATCCATTTCCTAATTTATTTAATGCATATGTTTATTTGTACAGCGATTTCCTCGGCCAGTTCCTTCGGTACAAATAATGATTTGATATCAGGTTTCTACAGTTATATCTGATTCTATATGTATGTCCACGTATTCACGTACAAACTGAGAAGGATGCGTAAATGGCACAATCTTTGGCTGATTTCTTCTCAAGTCATGCCATTCTTCAACATACTTCTCGTCTTCCTCAGATGATAAAAAGATACTCTAGGCCGTTTTTTTTGACACATAAAATTTCACTGCTGCTACCGCTTTCACACTCTTCAATTGACATACTGATGCTCAGGGCTAAACATCGACCATGAATCCTCTAAGATAGGATTGTATAAAGTGGACGAGCGTCACAGAAAGAATACAGGCTTGACGCGCAACGTTAAAGGATTACATTGATACCTTTTGCTATAAGTCACAGTTTGTTAGAACTTTCGCGTCTGAGCCAGCGTTGACCTTTCGTATCTGTGCCTTTTGTTAGAACCTTCTTTTTTTTTTTCCTTGTAAAGAAGAACGATCGGCGAGTAGTTCACTGGAGTTGTACTCTTTCTATTAGTGTCGTGGAGATCTAAGATATTTTTTATATAAGTGGATGAAGAAGCCCATTTCTGAAATAAATTCCGCAAAAAAGACTAAAATCAATCTTTGTATTTAAAAATAATATTTAATGTTAAATCTTTTCATTTTAAGTGATTCTATTTATAGCAACTGCGATTGGTAGTTTGGCTGCCATTAACTTTCGAGATGAATCTTGGCCGCCATCTTGTTAGAAAAATGTTTTTTCAGCAAAAATGACTATATTTAGTAAATTTTCAAATTGGATTCTCTTTTAAATACATAACAGAAGTTCACCTTTTATTCATGCTAACCACCGACGATTCAATTTCTTTACGTAAATAATTTATTGGATCGGTTTCAGTAAAGGCAATATTCTCTTACAAAATATTAATTCAAAATTCCTGACTGTAGGCGTGATTTACCACTATTTATTTTATAATTTCACTAATTTGGAATAAAGAAACGACTAGGTAAATTGTCGCCAATTATAGTGTTGCTCGCCATCGCCTATTAATCAAAATTATCGCAGGTGGCTTTCTGCTTTTATTTCAATACCATTATAAAAAATATTTCATAATTATTTTTTACCTAAAATTACAGTTTCTATTTTGGAAAATGATTTCCCATCCGTTAACGGCGAAACGTCGCTAGAGTTGTTAACTGCTTTCGCTTCGCTCAGAAAGCCAATGATGAAATTTAATCTCTTGTGTTGCCAACTTAACGCGACGTAGCGCTGAGAGCGAGAGCCCGATAGTAAAATTTAACTCGCTAGGCGTCACTCTCAAAACCACAAATTAAACCGATATCGACGAGCAGCGCTGTAACGTGTTTAGTGAATGCCCTTCAGCATCTCATTGTAAACGTGAACACATAAACATCTCAATCGGCCGCTTTACTGCGATAAGTGAAAGTGGCCACACAATATCAGCACTTCCACGCGACGCGCGCGGCTCGACAGAGAAGTCCTTCAGAGTCCGCATATCGCTCGGCGTGTTAATCTCCTACCATCGCCATAATGTTTTCAGTATCAACTACAAAACACGGAGGACCTGGATATGATTGTATGGGGAAAACAGCTAGTACTATCAATATCTGCGAAATATTTAGGAATGATCTTCGATAATACTCCAAGATAAAGTCAGGCTATTATGAAATTAATATTCAGATCTCGAAAAATACTTGGATTACTGAAGCTAATATCTGGAAACATCCATGGTGCCAATGTAGCATTTCTTATTTATAGTTATTGCAGTTTAATTGGACCATCTTTAAAGTATGCTGCACCCATATGGATTACAACCTCCGCCCATGCACTGAAATTGTTCAGTACATAAAGGAGGCTATTAAGAATAGCTGTCAAAACTACAATAAGCACCAGTAGGAGTGATCTCTTTCAACTATCACAGACTGAGTCACTAGAATAAAGAGTTATAAGACTCACAGCCAGTTTTGGGATATGAAGATTAAAATCACGTACAAAAACTTCCTGAACTTATCAAACAAACAACCGGGAATAAGTATGGGATATGCGAGATACAAATATCCTTATCCGCCCACCGCCATTGCAAGAGCGCGTCATCAGCAGAAATTTCGTCCAGCGTGTCCGGCAGATGTAGTGCAATCCGAACAGGAGTAAAATTTGAACAAGACAGGAAAAAAACATGGCGCACCGTCATCGGGTGTTGGGTATGGGTGAGTAATTCGTGCGGACGTGTGAAGTACGTGTGCAAGGGTTAGCACAGCTGCCGAGTAAACAGTAGACCGGGTTTCGAGTCCCGGTTCTGGCCCAAATTTCCGTATGTCCCAGCTGTTTGATTACACTTACCACCAGCTGGGTCAAAAATTACCCCAACTAAATCTAAAACACACGTTTCTTTAGTGGAGGAAGCCACCTGTCTTTCTCAATGCGCCGTCGGAGGTTCGAGTCCTCCCTCAGGCATGGGTGATTGTGTTGTTCTTCGCATAATTTACTTTACGTTAGTGTAAGTAGTTTGTAAGCCTAGGGACTGATGACCAACGTATTAAGTCCTTTAGATTTACAAACATTTGAACACTTGATCTTTCTCACTGGTTGATTCAAATTTTCTTAAAGTGGGTCCACATTTCAGCGTCTCTATAAAACATGTCTCAGGCTTAATGGTTAATAGTTTCTGCAGAGTGTAGCCGTACAGTCGGTTCTGAGGGCTCTGTGTAGGGTCCGCCGCCCTGAACTCCCGTGGGGTAGTTGATAGAGAGAATGTTTCTCATTAAGAGGGTCCTCGGTTCAAACCCTGATGGCACGAGGTATTTTTTTAACGTTGCAAATTGTTCTACGTCGGCAAACGTAGACCGAGTTTTACATGGGACAACATGTTCCTGAAATGTAAAAGGACTGCTTGGATTTCATAGCACTGTGTAATCGGCAGTAGTAGACCTGTTGAGTATATTCGTAAAAGAAAAATAATTCATCATAGGTGCAGAAGTATTAAAGTAATAACTATAATAATAATAGTTCGGCGGATGTGCGAATGATGGCTAGAGTGCCGTGTGTTTGCTGAAAATCAAATGTTCAATGACTACGTGGTCATCTGTCCCTAAACTTACAAACAACTTATGAACTAGCTAACACTAAGGACGGCACAAATATCCATGCCCGAGGTGGGGATTCGAACCCCCGACCGTAGTGGCCGTGCAGAACGTGACTGGCGCGCCGCAGACCTCTCGGCCACTGCGGCCGGCGTGTGTTTGCCCACGCCATTAAGTGGGGCTGATGTTGCTATCCGGTCCGTACGCTACTGCTACTGCTGCAGCTGACAGTGCTGTTTTGCGAAATGAACCCGTGGAACGTTATAGCTATTCTCTTTTAACAATTTTCCACGTACTGCAGTTAAAAAAAAAAACCCTTTACGCGGGGTTTGCACCCACGATCCTCTGTCCAAAGAACTAACACTCAACCAACTAGCCCACGGTAGCGGGACGTGATAAGCTCTCATAGTTATGCTTTCCCTGTACTCCGTAGGTTAGGTGTTTCATATTATTTCCCGTTTAAGCAAGTTCTGGACGGCAGAAAGTAGCACGAATTATATAGAAGTTTCAGTTGAAACTCTATAGATATACAACGTTTGGTACCGATCTGAGTATCTGACATCTGAAGGTTTGGGTGTTAGACTGAAAGCTTGTCATTAATTTCTTTTATAGGTTCATGCACAGCGCTTTTAACTTTGTCTATAATATTCGACACAGGTTGGTACGTCTGCATCATATTCATAGTCACAGACAAGATCGTGTATAGCGTCGTTTAAGGAAATGATCTACTCTAAAATAGACTCTCCTCTAGTTCCTGTGCTAAAAGTTAATGACAAAAGTTCAATAAATTTTCAAGTCGAATGACTGGAAGGGTAAGAGTAGGAAGCGGAGTTGGCCCACATACGCCTCTACCGTCTCGGACCGCAGCAGCGAGAGTGAAAGGCATAATCCGTGGGACGTGCCGGGATAGCTCATTATTTATAGCTGCCCTCTAGAGCCAGGGGGCCGGGTTCATGTCCCCTTTTCCGATTCAAAGCTGTAGCCTGCAGGTCACATCGCAAGTTACGTAATAGCATACATTCCTCTGAAGAGTGAAAGGTGCGTTTAGAAAGCATCGCATTGAAAGAGGCGGGGACGCAACAGGAAATGAAGACAAAAGAAACAAAACCGGGACTGAGGATACATTGGTGCAAGTTACGTGAATGAAATGAAAGTAGGTTGATGAGAGAAGAATATCAGGTGACAGTAAAAGTGTGTACTCGATTCTTAAACGTAGCTTCGCGGGAACTGCGTGCGTTTTGGAGCGTCATGTTGCGTTGAGCACGGTTGCTCCCGCCGGAGGTTCGAGTCCTCCCGCGGGCATGGGTATATGTGTAGTCCTTAGGTGTCTTAGTTTAAGTAGTTTGTAAGTCTAGGGACCTATGACCAGAGTTGTTTGTTCCCTTAGGTCTATAAACATTTCTAAAAAGAAATAGGAGAGAAATAGGTTGGTAGGTAAGATATGACTGAAGTTCTATCAGAGTGCAGGTCAAAAGGGAGATTAGAGATTACCCTGCCGACACTGTGGATCCTTTAAGAAACGGAATAACAGGCAAGGCCAGAATGATAAGTCTCGGCATATTTTAGCTGTTGGTGTGAAACATTCTTTTGTTATGGGTTGTCTTCTATTGTAAAGTTTAGGCTATGCAGCCATTTTCAAATGAGTCAGAAATACATCCGAAGTGTAAGATAGTTAAAATACACACAGATGTTGTGATACCTCATTTACAACTTTCCGTCTGATTAAAATGAAACAAAAGAGATTTAACATAGTTCTACTTTGAATCAAATTGCGTGGTTATGGAATATCGCCACAGGTTTATGGCTGGATAGGCCATGTCCTGCCAGAGAGGAAACAGTTTGTAGTACTCGATGGTAAGGCATCGACTCAAACAGAGGTGATATCCGGCGTTTCACAGGGTAGTGTCATTGGTCCTCTGTTGTTCCTTGTCTACATATACGATTTGGGGGAAAATTTGAGCAGCTCTTTTAGCTTGTTTGCAGATGACGCCGTCGTTTATCGTCTACTAAAGTCATCTGAAGATCTAAACCAACTGCAGAACGATTTAAATAAGATATCAATATGGTGTAAAAATTGGCAGTTGACTCTAAATAATGAGAAGTGTGAAGTCGTTCACATGAGTACGAAAAGAAATCCGTTAAACTTTGTTTACAAGATAAATCAATGAAATGTGAAGGCCGTTAACTCCACTAAATACCTAGGAATTACTATTAATCAGACATAAAATGGAAAGAACACTTAGGTAAGTCGTAGGAAAGGCGAGCCAGAGACTGCATTTTATTGGTAGAACCGTTAAGACTACATACACAACGCTTGTCCGTCCTCATTTGGAGTGTTGCTGCCCAGGATGGGATCCTTATTAAGTGGGTTTGATGGAAGCCATCGAAAGAGTCCAGAGAAGGAAAGCTCATTTTGTGTTGTCACGATACAGGGGAGACACAGTCACGGACATGATACAGGCATTTATCGCTGCGGCGTGGTCTACTTACGAAACTCCAATCGACAACTTTCTTCTCCGAATGCGAGAATATATTGTTGACTGCCGCCTACATAGGTAGAAATGATCATCAGAATAAAATACGAGAAATCAGGGCTCGAACGGAGACATTCACATGTTCTTTCTTCCCGCGCGCTATTCGAGAATGGAATGGCAGATGAATAGTATATATGTGGTTTGATGACCCCTCTGCCAGGCACTTAAATGTAGATGTAGATACCGACTTCGGAAGATTAGATGGCCATCATGGTGTCCAGACATGAACGCTTTCGAAGATTCCCGGGGTAAATTGGAAAGGGCTGCTATCCTTGCGTGAGACGACTAACCAGCGTACGTATCTGAGACATCTGCGCCGAATAGTGAGACGATGTGGACCAACAGTGACTTGATGGTTCAGCGGAGAGAATGCCACAACGAATACAGACAGGTATGCTTCACTGCAATAGAGCTGGTTATCGGATGTTAGAAGCACTGGTGTATGATACAATCCGGAACACAGGTTCAGAATTTGAAGGCTATTGTATAGCGTGTCAGTTTCTGTTTTCGTGAGAAATAAAGAGAAGTGAAATGTTGTTTTGTATATCTCTGTTCCATTTTTATGTAAAGGGTTATGAACCCCTTATTTATTTATTTGTGTCAGAAGCATCTTGTACAAAACATAACATGAAATACAAAAACAAAAAAGAAGATAAATGAATATAAATACAAATTAGCCATTAATAGTACAGATATTTAAAAGTAACAGTGGTAAAAGTTTAAAGGTCTTTTCCCCCGGGATTAAACATTAAACTATGCTAGGCCAAAATCTGGCTACATCGCACGCATCACGGGTAGCACCAGTCAGGCCCTGCATGGTACAGCAGGCTGGACAAAGCTCACACTGTAGCAGATGCTCGGTGGTTTGTTCTTTTCCACACTCGCATATGACAGAAGCATCAGAGAGGCCCCACATTCTCATATTGACTTTGGATCTTCTTACGTTGATCTGCAGTCTATTGAGTGACTTCCACGTCATCCAGTCCTCCTCATAGCCAGGTGTGAGTGCTTCCTGTGGGGTCATCCAGCCACCAAGGTCCCCCACCTTTGCTCTCCACATCTCCAGCCTGGTCAGTTGTGGTGATTTGTCGAGCTCCGTCGTTGCATGCAGAAAGCTTTTCCTTGATTTGAGTCTGCTATGGGCTGGCTGATAATCAAAAAGGGGATGTGTTGATAATATCGATGCCTTTGCTAGTTCCATTCTGGCTGTAACATCCCTTCTAATCCCAGGTGGCGCTATACCAGCCAGGCAGTATATTTTTTCAACTGGCATTGGCCTTAGACATCCCTTGAATCGTGCTGATGCAACTTTGCTAATGTGTATATTTGAGTATTTTGTTTTTTTAATTTTCCTTTTCGTGTTTTATCGTCTTGTAAGTTTCAGACTGTCGTCCATGCCATCCGTGCGTCCCTGGTGAAATCTGGCCTCTTCGCGCCACTGTGTACTTTTCAAAAGAGCGAGAGTGTGTGATTAAGCGCCTGAGAGGTCGCAGTCGTCCGTGCTGGAACAATGCTCTGTTTATGCGGTAGAGGTCGCCTTTGAAGGCCGTCGCGGGACTAGAGGTAGGTGTGTGCGTGTGTGTGCGTGTGTATGCGTGTGTTTGTGCGTGCGCCTGGCGCCATGTGTCCCCGCGGCATATTAATGCCCTCGTCCCGCGCAACGCGCCGAGCTGTTGCAACGCTCGCGGCTCTCCCGCTATTATTTATTGGCGGTTTGCGCGCGCATGCGCACCAGTGTCTGTGCGCGATGTTTTCGTGTGTTGTGTGTGTGTGTGTGTGAGTGTGTGTCGTGGAGTGTGGGAATAATCGCGCTCTTTTTTATATCTCCCCCGTTCCTTGTGTGGCACATACAAGACATAGAGATTTTTTTCTGGCTCAGGGGATAAACGTAACTCACTGTACCTGATTTCAGTGAATACTTTAGATCATGTGCTTTTAATGCAACCTTTCGTTTTTGGTTTTTTGCTTTATCCCAGATGTTGGCAGCATTTGCACAAAGGAAACTGTTTGTCTCGCAAGGGGGGAGACCTCGACGTTTGTATCTCGGATTTGCTTCAGACTGTGTGTACACATTTAGTAGCCCAGTAGGACCACATAAGAGCGCGCAAGAAGTAAGGCGTACTGCTCAGAAGGTTTACAGATAATCGTAAGAGGAGTTTTACGCATAGATTATCTTCCAGTCCGCTGTGACATTACGCACGAGAACACGGCGGACAAGTTACCAGCGCTCGAGACCCGTAATTGGTGGATTGCAGCGTCTATTCCTTTTGTGCTTTTCTTCTTTCTTTTTCGCGGATGGATGAAGTAGCACCAAGTGGAATCAACACTTGTGGACCTTCTTTTCCGCCCAGTTCTCATTTATACGCAACGAATGCTTCGCCATTGCTAAATATGCATGGAAATTGATTATACATACTACACTCCTTTCCCTAACATCTCTCACATCATTTCCTACATCTCTATGCCTGTTTTTTGCCTCTTTCTCCTTTTAGGCTTCTCACTGTGTGAGATACCTCCATACGCGGCGTTTTTCGGCTATTTCTTTATTCTAATATCCAGTTAGTCCATGCATCCTCTGTCGACCCTCTGTCTCTGTCTGGCAACCTGTACCTGTTCCTCTTTCTACTCCCTTCCATACATTCCCCTCATTACCTCCTCTCTCCTTGCCAATGCCCTACTGTCCCCTCTCAATGTGCAACCTCTCCCTCCCCTGTAAATGAAAAATTACAAATATCTGCCAAATACACGGCGATGGGTCAAACGATGTGAAAATGTAGAGTGAGGTACCCCCTGCCATGAATCGTACGAAATCTCATACAGACAGTGATGTATCTCTTATTTATAAGGTCGAGTGTTCAAAATGTCATCAAGATATGAATAAAATTATAGATTGTTGTCGATGTCTCCTATAAAGTACTCTCTGCCACGCACCGTGCGAACTATTACGTAATCAGTGCCGTTTCTCTTGCTTTCTGAATTGTAGTTGAATCGGATGAACAGTTCCACAACGTGTAAAATGCGAATCTAATCCGAAGTGGAGACACCACATTTACAAAATTACCGTTTTCGATTTTTCGGCTGTTGCTTTGGGTTTTCCATATTTTTTTCCCAAACTACCTCCGTATTCAAGCGAACAAAACAGTTTATTATTCATATTGGTGAAACCATTTCAGAGTTTTGAATAGCACGGTTATGCATTGTGTAAATCTGGAAAAATGTATGATGATTAGATTAGATTAGATTATTTATTTGTTCCGTAGATCCATATTGAGGGGATCCTCGTGGATGTGGAACATGTCAAGAAACAAAATTTACAAGTTGAATAACAAATAATACTAATAATATAAATACAGATACATTTTTTTTTGCTGATAATATAATAATACTAATATAGTATGAGTGCTTGCATCATTTGGTACAATTTAGAAATTCACTAATGGAGTAGAAGGAGTTGGCCACGAGAAAGTCTTTTAGGTTCCTCTTAAACTGATCTTTATTTGTAGCTAAATTTTTTATACTTGATGGTAAATTATTGAAAATGTGTGTTCCTGAGTAGTGGACCCCTTTTTGAACTAAAGTAAGTGCTTTTAAATCCTTGTGTAGATCATTTTTATTTCTAGTATTGTATGTATGAACTGAGCTGTTTGTTGGGAAAAGGGATATATTATTTATGACAAATTTCATTAAGGAATAAATATACTGAGAGGCAGTAGTTAATATACCCAGTTCTTTGAAGAGGCTTCTACAAGACGTCCGTGAATTTACTCCACAAATAATACGTATTACACGTTTTTGGACTCTGAAGACTTTTGACTGACTTGAAGAGTTACCCCAAAATATTATACCATATGACATTAAGGAATGAAAGTAAGCAAAGTATGCAAGCTTTGTTATTTTTATGTCTCCTATGTCTGATAACACTCGTATTGAAAATACAGATTTGTTGAGTCGTTTCTGCAGTTCTGTGGTGTGCTCCTCCCAACTAAATTTATTATCAAGCTGTAATCCCAGGAATTTAATTCTGTCAACCTCTTCTATCTGCTCTTCTTCATATTTAATGCATATGCTGTCAGGAAATCTCTTACATGTTCTGAACTTCATGTAGTGCGTCTTTTCAAAGTTTAATGACAATGAGTTGGCTTTAAACCATTTATTAATGTTCATGAAAATATCATTAGCAGACTTTTCTATCAATATACTTGACTTACTCTTTATTGCAATACTTGTATCATCTGAAAACAAAACGAACTCTGCTTCTGGTAGTGTAACTGATGAGAGATCATTAATGTACACAAGAAAAAGCAATGGCCCTAAGATGGATCCTTGTGGGACACCACATGTAATTTCTTCCCAACCCGATGATGACTGTTGGCCTAATTCACTAGTCACTTGCACTGACACCCTTTGTTTCCTGTTAGTGAGGTACGACTTGAACCATTTTGCAGCATTTCCCGTGACCCCATAGAATTCTAATTTACTTAAAAGGATGTTATGGTTCACACAATCAAATGCCTTTGACAAATCACAGAAAATACCTGCTGCTTGCAATTTATTATCTAATGAATTAAGTACATTCTCACTGAAAGTGTAAATAGCCTTCTCAATATCGGAACCTTTCAGAAATCCAAACTGTGTTCTAGACAATATGCCATTTGTGGTTAAGTGGTTGAGAAGCTGCTTGTACATTACCTTTTCTATAATTTTTGAGAATGCTGGCAAAAGTGAAATGGGTCTGTAGTTTGATGGTATCTCTTTATCCCCCTTCTTGAAGAGAGGTTTAATATCTGCATATTTTAGCCAATCAGGAAATGTTCCCGTTATAACAGACTGGTTACACAAATAACTTAAGATTGTGCTAAGTTCACAAGAACACGCTTTAATTAACTTTGTTGATATTTCATCGTATCCACTGGAATTCTTTGTTTTTAAAGATTTTATTATGGAAGATATTTCTTGTGGTGAAGTGACTGACATATTCATGTGTGTGAAGTTATTTGTAAATGCTAGTTTCAAATATTCAAGCGCATTATTTACTGACCCAGACAATCCCATACTATCAGTAACGGATATAAAGTACTTGTTAAATAGATTTGCCACACTATGCCCATCAGTTACTAATGTCTCAGCTACTCTTAACCATACCTGCTCTTGTTCCTTTCTGGTTCTACCAGTCTCTTCTTTCACTATATCCCATATTGTATTTATTTGGTTTCCTGATGTTGCTATCTTCTTTTCATAGTGCATTTGTTTAGATACCTGAATAACTTTTTTTAATATTTTACAGTATTCCTTATATTTAGTTAAATCATCATCATTGCAACTACTCTTGGCTGATAGATACATACTCCTTTTTGTCTTACATGAAATCTTTATTCCTTGTGTAATCCAAGGTTTTATTATAGACTTCTGTTTAATTCGCGTTACTTTTAGAGGAAAACAGTTTTCAAACATGATACTAATATTATTAATGAATACATTATATTTTTCATTCATGCCATTATCACTATATACATCTTTCCAGTTCATGTCTTTGAGGAGTTTTCTAAAATTTTCAATTTTTGGTGGGTTGACTACTCTCCTGTATGTACATTTTGCAGTCTTCATAATCTGTTTAGAATCTATACCTAAAACAAGGAGCTGCATATCATGATCTGACAGGCCATTTATTATTGGTTTTATGATATGATTTTGTTCCTTTGATTTGTCTATAAAAATATTATCAATTGCTGTCCTAGAGGTTTTAGTTACCCTAGTTGGAAAGTTTACGGTGTGTGTTAGATTGAAAGACAAAGTTACTGACTGCAATAAATTTTTACTGGAGGACTGCATAAGAAAATCTGTATTAAAGTCACCAGCAACCAGGATTTCTTTATTTCTTCCTCTTAAATAACCCAATAGAGCTTCTAGATGATTTAGGAATAGATTATAATTTCCTGCAGGTGCTCGGTAAATAGTTACTATTATATAGCATCTGTTATGGAATTCTACTTCTGTTGCACAAGCTTCTAAATGCTGCTCTAGACAGAATTTATTTATATCAATATTCTTGAATTTATAGCAGTTTTTAATGAATGTGGCAACTCCTCCTCCCTAAATATATTGTAGGATCAAGGAACGTCGTAAATCGAATATAATAATAATTTCATGGCTCTCAGTGACCTGATTCAGGTCTTTCGACTGGACGCCACATTGCCACCTAACATGTCTCTTACCTAACCAAATTAAACAGCCGCGCAAAGAGGGCCCACAGTTTAGCGTGGAATGCGAATATCGTGTCGTTTCTCGCGGCTAGACACATCATTTACTTAGGCAGACTAGGTTTTAACTGGAAGTGAAAATATGCGCTTATTGGATATTTACGCAACCTTGATAGAACATTTCTTATGTAATAACAATAATACCGGGGTTATTAACTGAGATAAAAACTATCCCACCTTTGGAGTGGACCGTATCCCATACTCTGAGCAAAACTTTCGGACTTCATCGCGGACAAACATCGTGATACGGGATTTATATATACCGATTGTCCCATTGTCCCCGACAAGTCTAAATACCTTTAAAACTAGGTATCGTATCGAAAAATGCCCCAGACAGAAAATGAATATCTCCAAGGGAGACATCTACCTGACCCTCGGGCATGGATGTGTGTGTTGTCCTTCGGTTAGTTTAACTTAAGTAGTTTTGTAAGCTAGGGACTAATAGCCCAGCTGTTGAGTCCCATAGATTTATAAACATATGAACATCTACCTCATCTGAAATTCCTTAAAGGAATTTGTAAGTTCACATATACATTGTAAAATGCGAATTATTCCGTTTTCACTGCTCTCTGAAACATGAAAATTTGTGCCGGACTGGCACTCGAACTCGGGTCTCCGGCGGTAGCCTTAACCTCTTAGCCTCCTGTGCATGCTCCCCGGCCAGCCCCACACTTTCACGTTTCACACTCGTCTCTACCCTAAAAATGCTGGCAGACATTATAGTGTGGACAGGAGGAAATGTTTTCTCTTGGAACGACAAACGTGAGACCGGTATAACCTTTTCGCGCCAAATACATATTGTCTGCCGTACCAGGACTGAATCACAACATTTGGCTTTCACAGATGCCACTCTTCCTATTTATTCAGGCGAATATACATCATTGCGACTTTTACCTTGTGTCCACAGAAAGCCATCTATGCACATAATGGGTGACTCTCCACGGGTCATTAGGTGCGTTTTTTATGGTGTTTGGGCAGACTTGAATTTCATTTCTTGTATGAGTAATAAGAGGTCAACGTTCATATGTTTGTAAACCTATTGGACCAAACTACTATGCCAGAGCGAGGTGGCGCAGTGGTAACGCACTGGACTCACATTCGGGGGATGGTGGTTCAAATCCACCTCCAGCCATCCAGATTTAGGTTTTCCGTGATTTCTCTAAATCACTCCAGGCAAATTGCGGGATGGTTCCTTTCAAAGAGCACGGCCGATTTCCTTCCCTATCCTTAACCAAAAATCCGACTTGAGCTCTGTCTCTAATGACGACGTTAAACCCTAAGCTTCCTTCGTTCCTTCCAAACTGCTATGGTCATCAGTCCCTAGTCTTACAAACAACGCCGTGGTGGAGTAGCCGAGTGGTCTAAAGCGGCTCGCTGCGGAGCGCGCGGTTGCTCGCCGTGGACGTTCGAGTCCTCCCTGGGGCATGGGTGTGTGTGTTTGTCCGTAGGTTAGTTTACCTAGGTTAAGTAGTACAAACTACAAAAGCTAACAAAAGCTTACAAAAGCTACGGACTGATGAACACGCAGTTTGGTCCGATAGATTTACAGGCATTTGAACATTTCTTACAAACTACTTAAACTAACCTAAGCAAGACACACACATCCATGTCCCAGGGAGGACTCGAACCTCCGATGGCGAGTAACAGCGCGCTCCGCAGCGAGGTGCTTTAGACTACTCGGCCACTCCACTGCGGCAGTAGCTAGATAAATGCTGCCACTCACCACTTTACCGTGATGTAAACGGAATTTTGTGTGACATTCGATAGAGTAGTCTCGAATTAGTCTTTGCCGTTATTCAGTTTATCAGTATGTATTAATGGGAACACTAAAACACGATAGGTAACCAGTGTTCCAGAGGCATTGTTTCATCATGGCGCACTTAGAGCTTAACAGGAAAGAACACGTAGATAATGTCGTTTGAAAGGCGAACCAGAGACTGCGTTTTATTGGCAGAACACTTAAAAGATGCAACAGAACTTAAAAAGACTGCATACGCCACGCTTGTCCGTCCGTCCTCATTTTGAGTATTGCTGCCCAGTGTGGGATCCTTATCAAGTGGGTTTGACGGAAGCCATCGGAAGAATCCAAAGAAGGGCATCCCGTATTGCGTTTCGTATTGACAAGACATCACAGAAATGATACAGGATGTGGGACGGGAATCATTACAACAATGGCATTTATCACTGCGGCGTGTTCCACTTACGAAAGTCCAATCGCCAACATTATATATTGTTGACTCCCACCTACTTGGGTAAAATGATCATCAGAATAAAATACGAGAAATCAGAGCTCGAACGGAGACATTTAGATGTTCTTCCTTTCCACGCGCTATACAAGAATGGAATGTTAGGTGAATAGTATAACGGTGGTGCGATGAAACCTCTGCCAGGCACTTAAATGTGATTTGCAGAGTATCCCATGTAGATGTAGATGGGCCCAGCATGTCAACAGGGTACTGTTGGAACCGCCGGAGGCTCTGTAATTGTGACGATCGTGTACATGTGGAGTGATTTGGAATCTCTCTGACGTGGAACGAACGTATTCATCCTGGCTGATAGCCTGCATCCATGCATGTCTATTGTGCATTCCGACCAACTTGGGCACACCTAGCATGACAATGCGACACCCCAGACGACCATAACTGCTTCAGAGCGATTGCAGGAACACTCTCCTGAATTTAAACACCTCCGCTGGCCACCAAAGTCCCCGGACACGAACATTATTGATCATATTTTGGGTGCCTTGCAAAGTGCTATTCAGAGAAGATCTCCAACATCTCGTACTGTTTACGCAATACTTCCGACATTAGTCGACCCCATCCCACATCGTGCTGCGCCACTTTTGCGTGCTCGCAGGGGTCCTACAAGATTTTAGGCAGGCCCACCCTTGTCTTTGGGTTTTCAGTGTATTTTGATCTCGCCACTTATACTGGCCACACAAACCGCAGCCGGTCCTTGACCTCAGTCTGTTCAGCCTTCTACACTTTCCCGTCATTTGCGTCTTCATCCACCAGACCCAGTATCTGCAGGTCTCCAACCATGGTATTGTCCTTCCATCTCATTCTCGGTCGTCCCACTGTTTCTTTCCTTCAGCTTCTCCATACATGCAGCCTTTATTGCCGTGTTCTCGCTTCACCTACCTAACATGTCCGTACCCTCTTAGTCTCTTAATTTTAACACTCGCTACGGTGTCATGTAATTCTGTTTTTTCTTATCCTCAACTATTCATTTTCATTCATTGGTCCATTGTACTTTATTTTCAAACGTAATCAGTTTTTGTCCTTTTTAATTCTTTTTATTTATTCTTTATTATTTTTTCAGGATCCACGTCTTACTTGCTTAGCACACTATTGGATTGATGATGGCCTGACATATTTTTGTCCGCCATTGTACTAACTTTGATCTTTTTGTGCATAGCTGCTAGACATCTTCCCCCAGCTTTAATTCTTGTCCCTATCTCTTCCTCTATAAGGTTTTGTTGGTTGATGTTGACACCGAGGTACGTGAATGTGTATGTCTTCTGTATTTTTAGATTTCCGATTTTTAGATGGTGTGGTCCACAATGAGCTCTTCTTCCTACTACCATAAACTTTGTTTTACTTTCATTTATACTTAGCTCTTCCATTATCACATTTTCTCCAGGTCTTGCATGTTCTTTCATATCAGCACAGTATCATTCGCAAAAGACAGGACATTTATCTTTTTTCGTATGGTGACTCCTGCACTTTCTCCTGCTACTCTCCTCAAGGTGTTGTTAGGGCCAAATTAGCACAGGGTAGGTGATATAACATCTCTGTGTATCACTCCTGTTTTTACTTCAAATGCTTCTGAGAAATTCCCCTTCTGTACTCAGCTGATAGCACTCGTAAAAACGGAAGTGCATTAAGCACTGTAGAAAAAAATGTTAAAATGTTTGTATAGTCTATGGGACTTAACTACGGGGTCATCAGTCCCTAAACTTACAAACTACTTATGAACTACTTACGAACTAGGACGGCACAAATATCCATGCCCGAGGGGGAATTCGAACCCCCGACCGTAGTGGCCGTGCAGACCGTGACTGGAGCGCCTTAGTCCCCTCGGCCACCGCGGCCGGCAAGCACTGTAGACCGTCTTTTCTTAACAGAAAATGTATAATACCCCCCACTTTTTACGAACTTTTCAAAAAATTTCATCGTTCTCGCTTTTAGCGAAAAGTGCAGTTCCGTCGAACTCCAAGAAAGGCTTCATTTCACCTGGACAGGCGTCTACCCTTTCCACATTACTGCCGCAGACGTCGGAGAATACGAACGACTGAACAATGATGTGTTCAACACTGGTACAACATTGGTCTTCTAAACTGGGCTAAGTCGACCTCTCCATGAAATATTTTCCTTACAAAGTCTCCACACAATTTCAAAGGTTTAATTGTTTTATTTGCGCACTTATTTTCGCCAGGAGTTTGTCAATCTTGTATCTTCCATTAGTTCATGTTCTCATCCTTCCTGTCCTGCTAACCACTGCGTGATGACGCAGTGGTTAGCAGTCTGGACCCGTACTCGGGAGGACGGTGGTTCAAATGCATCTCCGCCCATCCAGATTTAGGTTTCCCGTGATTTCCCTAGATCACTCCACGCAAATATCGGAATGGTTCCTCTGAAAGAGCACAGCCTCTTTCCTTCCCCGCCCCTTCCCAAATAACCAAGCGTAAGCTCCGTCTCTAATGATCACGCTGTTGACGGGTCTAACTCCAAATTTCTTTCCTTCCTTCCTTTCTTTCTCTCCTGACATCCATCTCCTTTTCCATCCACTTTTGGTGCTTCTTCTCCTCCCTTTCTCTCCTCATTTACTCTTTCTCCCTTTCTTCTTCTAAGTCCCCCTTCCCTCTCTCTGTCCACCTCTTCTTCTGCCTCCTACTTGTCCATCTCATACTCCTCGCTCTCTTTGTCCGTCTCCTGCCCATCCCCTCATCTCCGTTGCTCGTTTTCTCATGCCCTTTCTTTCTTTACACCTTCTCCTTTCTCTACCCTACATCCTGTCGTCCCCCACACTCTTGCCCTCAGAATATTTATTTCCAGATAGTGAATTATGTGTACCTAGTTTCGCAGAAATCGATCGAGGGGCATAGGAGATGTTGACTATATGTGTGTGTTATATATTGTTGTATATAGTGCACGCAAATATGCCTCATATATGTCTTAAATCACACGACACCATAGAGGATATTAAAGTTACCTGTGATATGCCGTGTGGACTTCCATTATACACGTAAGCAAACTTATCTTTTTATTTTACTTGTGTCTACGTTACCTCTCCAACCTCACCCACAGTATTTTTTCAGTAAGCAGGAGAATTGTGCAGCACTGCTAGCTTGCGACTATGACTGATGAGTTCCTGCATAGAGCTGAAGCGTCAGGGGGTGACGTATTCATACGAGTCATAATATTACAGTCAAATCAAACTGTATCAAGCAAGAAATTCAGTTTGTGGTCATATTAAGGATCTATAATCATTCTAAGCAACCACTAACTTTACATAACGATCTTTTCCCCATTAGCCGGAAGATTTGAACATGTCAAACGTTTTGAGGTTTTAGTTGTAAGGACTGATGAATAATAACAAGCACCAAATGAAGTTGAGACAGTTAACTACCTCCAGAACGAAACAGTATTGGGCATTGGAAAACAGGAAGACTATAAATGCACTGCATAAGGAGAAATACAGGTATTATTTTGACAAACTGTATATCTTACTAGCAATGTATGTAAAGCACACCCCAGTATTACGTTATGTTGATATGAATGATTGGCCTGATGATAACAGTAGCTGATATTTGATGATAAAAGAAAATGAATGAACGTATCTAGGCGGCATTGTTCCCATTGAAAGATAAATTTTAACTGGCGTTTCTTAGAACATTTGACTAGTATTAGGACAATACCTATGACAAACGAAGGTTGCATTGGTATGGATGAAAGGAGCAATGTGTCAAGAAAGGCAGCTGGGCAAGTAGGAAAATACTTTGCGGTCATGAAAAAGTAGAAAGTAAGCAATTTACTAAAAGAAACAAGGAAACTTCTAATGAGATGATGTTAAAGTATAGTGAAAGTTATAGAATCATGATAGAATAAAAGAATAATAACGCGACCAAAATATACAGAAACTTTATTTCTTTATTTATTTTTATTATGGGACTCAACTACGGGGTCATCATTCCCTAAACTTACAAGCTACTTACGAACTAGCTAACACTAAGGACGGCACAAATATCCATGCCCGAGAAGTGATTCGAACCCCCGACCGTAGTGGCCGTGCAGACCGTGACTGGCGCGCCGCAGTCCCCTCGGCCACCGCGGCCGGCTACAGAAACTTCCGCTGGATAAAAATCACGAGTAAAGTCGATAGTTAGGACTTATCTCAAAACAGAAGAAAAAATACTTGTGTCACTGAATAGATTAATGACAACGAATGATGAAAACAGCGAGATTCCAGGAGTTATACGAGACATGAGGATAATGCCATTCCTGGTCGAAGAAAATAAATTGCCATAGACATTATGGTGTTTCTATAGTGATGATTAAAGTTGAAAAACAAACCAATATAAGAGGAACTTGCAAAATTACTTCCAAAATGTCTATGGTGTAAGTCTATTTTCTGAGATTAGAAAAAGTTGTCAGTATTTCATTAGAAAGGAGATAGACAAAATGCAGTGACCTGTGGACCTATTAGTCTGTACTGCGTAATTCACAAGATATTCACTCAGATCATCACCCACTCTGTAACTATATAAATGAGTGAGCTGTGGTTTAGAAGTGGATCTAGCTCAATGGAAAGTTTTCAAGTTATAAACGAAACCTCAAAAATAAGTATTCAATATAAATTATTGCTTCACGTGGTGTAGAAAAGCTAGCTCATAACTGTAAACTAGAAAAAAAGAAATGTTTTAAGATCTGATGTTAATGATGAATGTGTCCTTCGATGTTTCATACCAAAGTGTACAGTGTAATAATTTAACTTTTTTCTCCATTATTCTATTTCAAACACGTCATCGTCGATTTTCTACCATATCTTATAAATAATTGTCTACATGCAACAACAGTCTTCAACGACGCATTTTTGCCCAGCAGCCTTGTAAGACAACGGCGAATTTTCTTACGGTATAAATTTTTTTCACTAAAACAGTTTGGGTGGTCTTATAATTGCGTTTTAACGCAACTTTCACAACGAGGTTGAATAAACGATCTAAATTGGGAGAAAAGGTGAAATTTAGAATCATCTTCCTCTCTCACTTTATTAATTGGGTTTTCGCCGAAAGAACGTCGACTGACTTTAGGTTTCACCTCGCAGGTGACCGGTCATTGATTCTTGTCTTTCCCAACATCTTCATGCGGCCTTTGTGAAATGAAGATCCGACGGCTAATGTCGATGTAAGGTAAAGTGACTCCCTTTAATTAGCAATAACCCAAAGTCGTTCCAGTGCACTAATTAACAGGTTTATTATTTATGGGCGGCACATGAGATTCGACGCCTCATACTTCCCCGAAATAATCCGCATTATCTCCGATCTGCTCATTTTCCGTCGAGTCATCCACCGATGGGACCGGGAAATTAAAGGCGCGGCTCTCCTGACTGACAGCGCGCCCTGCGGCAAACTCTTCAACTACACTTCCGCTCCTCCATTTTCTTTCTCGAAACTTGACCGTCATTCCTGAAGAGGTGCTTGCTTCTGATTTCTAATGCCTTAATTTTGATTTCTTCTCCCTGTTCTTGTAACATGATTTTTCTGATAGTCATGAAGCAATTATTACTGCTATCACACACACGATAAAGAAATGAGATTGACAGAAAGAGGAAAACTCTTAGGCAGGAGTGGCTAGAAGCAATTGGAAGTCTGCATGAGAATTTATAACTAAGGGGAAAATAGATACCATCTGCAGGAAAATAACAGAGACATTTGTAGAGAAGAAAAGCAACTGTATGACTATCAAGAAATCAGATGGAAAATTGTTCTGAGCAAAGAAGGGAGGGCTTAAGGGTGGAAAGAATATATAGAGGAGCTCTAGAAAGGAATGAAATTCGAGACAACATTGTAGAAAGAGAAGTGGAAGAAGATGAAGGTGAAATGGGAGATACTATACTGAGAGAAGAATTCGACAAGCACTGAAAGACCTAAGTCAGAGCAGGGCACCTGAAGTAGACGACATTCCCTGAGAGATACTGAACTCTCTGGGAGAGTTAGCCTTGACAAAACTACTCAACTAGTGTGTAAATGGGACATGTGAGATTTTAATATAAGTGTAATAATCTCCATTCCAAAGAAAGCCGGCTCAGACAGGTGTGAAAATTACAGAATCGCCAGTTTAATATATCGTGGTCGTGGTTGCAAAACTCTAATGGAATGGAAAAGCTAGTGGAAGCGGAACTCGGGGAAGATCAGTTTGGAAAATAGGAGAAATGTAGGAACACGGGAAGCATTACTCACCTTACGACTTATGTTAAAAGATAGATTAAGGAAAGGCAAACATACATTTCTAGCTTTTGTAGTTTTGGAGTAAGCTTTTGACACTGTTAACTGGGATACAGTCTTTCAAATTGCGAATTAACAACTTGTACGAAAACGAGACAGCACTTATCCGAGTCGAAAGACATTAAAAGAAAGCATTGGTTGAGAAGAGGGTGAGGCAGGGTTATTCAATTTGTACATCGAAAAAGCTGTAAAGAAAAGCAAGGACAAATTTGGTGAAGGAATCAAAGTGTAAGATAAACAAATAAAAACATTACGTTTTGCTGATTACATAACTCCGTCAGAGATAGCAAAAAACCTGCATGAGGGCCGCGGTGGAGTAGCCGAGCGGTCTAAAGCGTCTCGCTGCGGAGCGCGCGGTTGCTCGCCGTGGAGGTTCGAGTCCTCCCTGGGGCATGGGTGTGTGTGTTGTCCTTAGGTTAGTTTACCTAGGTTTAAATAGTTTGTAAGCTACGGACTGATGACCACGCAATTTGGTCCGATAGATTTACAAACATTTGAACTTTTTTTTTGAAACCTGCAAGACCATTCGTACGGAATTAACAGTGTGTTGAAAGAAGCGTAAAGATGAATATTAACGAGAAAAAAACAAGAGTAATGGAATGAAGTCTAAGAAAATCAGGCGCTGCTGAAGGAATTAGAATAGGTAACGAAACAATAAAGGTGGTAAACGTGTTTTGTTACTTAGACGTTAAATTACATGTTTTTGTATTGTTCAAATGTTTGTATAGCTCATGGGACTTAACTACGGGGTAATCAGTCCCTAAACTTACAAATTACTTATGAACTAGCTTACACTAAGGACGGCACAAATATCCATGCCCGAGGGGGGATTCAAGCCCCCGACCGCAGTGGCCGTGCAGACTGTGACTTACGCGCCGCAGTCCCCTCGGCCACCGCGGTCTCATGCAAAGTATATAAAATGCAGAATGGTAATGGGAAGAAAAGAGTTTTTGAAAAAGAGAAATTTATCAACGTCGATTATTAATTTAAGTGTAAGGAAGTCTTTTCTGAAGGCATTTATGTGGAGTGTTGCCTTCGGAAGTGAAACATGGACGATAAATAGTTCGGACAGGAAGCCGATAGAGGCTTGTGAAATGAGGCGCTACAGAAGAATGCTGAAGATTGGGTGTGTAGATCGCGTAACTAATGAGGTGGGTCTGAACAGAATTGGAGCGAAACGGAATTTCTGAGATGCCTTGCCTAAAAGAAGGGTTCGAGTGGTAAACACATTCTTAGACATCAAGGAATCGTGAATTTGGCACTGGAGAGAAGTGTGTGGGATATCGCAGAGAAAGAGCGAGCGACGAATACAAGTAAGCAGATTCAAATGGATGAGGGTTGCCTTTCTTATGAGATGAAGGGGCTTGCTTACGATAGAGTATGGTGGAGAGCTGCATCAAACTAGTCTCCGGACTGAAGATGACAAGAATAACAACAACAACATCAGATACATCGAGAATCTTAGCTTCGGGAGTAGAAAATGAGGTGGCCTGCTTCAATATTGTATATATTACACTTGCTGATACCGCAAATTATTTATGTTTGATTAGGCTTAGAATATTCATGAACGATTTGGTCAAACGCATTCAATAAAATCTAGGTCTGTTCTGTTAAGCAAACTGATTGCGAGCGCAAAAATGATGCGACTTCAACAAATTGTTCATAATGTTTCGCATTCGAAATATTGTTTTCGGATGAGAGAAAAATGCGTTGCATTACTTTCTGCGCAACCGTCCGACCACTGCTGACGGAACTCGTTCTCTAATACGAGGTGCATTCAGGTTATTACACGTCCGAAGTTTTTGCTCAGGACTGGATTCTGATAGAAAGATTTTTTTTTAAATACGTTGCATTTCATTGTGAATGCTTCATAGAGATGGCAGCACTGTGTGGCACGAGTAACTCTATCGCCAGCGAACTGAGTTAGGACTGTTATTGATAGTTAAAATGAGGACGTTCTGACTGTGAGAACAGCATGTAACCATTCGTTTACTCCATATGCGCGGTGTGACATTAACTGAAGGTAATCGACAGTTGAGGGTGACCTGTGGTGACGGCGTCTTGGATATGCCCAATATGCGAGGGTTGAGAGTGGCAATATGGAGACAATCTCGGTACCAGTCGGTCTGACAGCACGGCCGAGGAAGTGGAGAAAACTGTTTGGACGATCGCCGAGGATCTGTGGAACAAATCACCTCCAAAGTTGTTTTTTTCCGTGGGATCTGTGCACATACACACCTGCATGAGCACTTGGAAATGCGAAACGAAATGTGGTTCCCAGGTGGGTGACGTGAATGCTTACGGATCTACATCTACGTCTACATCTACATAAATACTGTGCAAATCACGTTAAAGTGCATGGCACAGCGTTCATCCAAGCTTTTATATGTTTCTACGGTTTCATCCTCTAATTTAAGACGGGAAAAAGGAGCACCTGAATCTCTTTGTTTTCAACCGGATTTCTCTTATTTCATTATCATGCTTCCTTACATAGGGAGGTGCTAACAAAATATTTTCGCATTCGGAGAAGAAAGTTGGTGAAAGAAATTTCGCAAATAAATCTCGCCGCAACGAATACCGCCTTTCGTTTAACGGGAGCCGGAGGTGGGCAAATCAAAAAAACCTTACGATTTTTTTATTTTTATTGTTATTATTTTTTGTACCATTTTCTCTCGCGTATGCAGAGGAAATTGGCGGGGCCGCTGAATGCATCTAACACCTTCCTGTTACGTTTTGGCGCAAATATAATGCCATAAAGCACTGTTTGCCAGCGGCTGTGATAAACGCAATAAAACCTATTTTTTATGACTTAGCACAGTTAGAATTGTTACAAAAATGTCTACACGAAAAAAATGCAGAATCCTGATTCATAAAAGGGTGTTTTGTTTTAGCTTAAAAACACAATACTTCGGCATTAATGATGCAATAGCAAACTACAGTCAAGGAAACATTGTGAAGTATGAAGTATTGAAGGCATTAGGATTTAAAGCTGGAGTGAACACTGTACGAGCACTAAGAAATATTAACAGAGAGGCTAAGAGAAAAGAAAACATGATGGAAAGAAAGGCCAGAGAAGAAGATAAAAAAGGAAGCTTCTGGAGGATGAAGAAGACTCTAAGAATCAGTTCAAATGTTCAAATGTTTGTAAATATTATGGGACTTAACTACGGGGTCATCAGTCCCTAAACTTACAAACTACTTACGAACTAGGACGGCACAAATAGCCATGCCCGAGGGGGATTCGAACCCCCGACCGTAGTGGCCGTGCAGACCGTGACTGAAGCGCCTCAGTCCCCTCGGCCACCGCGGCCGGCTAAGAATCAGTCCTATAGTGCAGGAATATATTGAGGATCTTTGATAGCCATTTTCCGTGAACTACAATTTTCCGACTGTAAGGAACATTTTTTCGAAATCCACACAAACTAGGGACATGATATTTTTATACAGCACTCCTAGTGATCAAACTTAAATTGTAACACAGCCATTTAGCAATATGTTCAATAGTTCCAATTCAGTTTGATTAAATAAAGCAATTTTTTGTAAAAAAAGGGTCATTAATAAAAAAATATTGAAAGGAAACTAGAAAAAATGGTCCAATATCGCTCCATCACAACTGCAACACTAAACCACTCTATATGCTAAAAGAATTTCAAATTTTTCTGTTTGGTAGATTTTTCATAAACGTTCCTCAAAGTCAGTGATTTTAATATTGGCAGTATAGGCACCTCCGGTCCCCTTTATGATTTCCACCCCAACTCGTGCATCATTTTCGTGACCTCTCTCCCCCATATCGTCCGTCCCCGAGCTCAGTCGACAGCGTCGCTGACTACCATGCAGGGGCCCCGGTTCGATACCCAGCAGGGCCATACGATCGTTTCATTTCCCCATATTGTGAGAGTACAAAACGAGCTGCTCTTCTCTGCGTTTCATTCTCACTTGATTGGGATCCTACAAAGCGCAACATTACTCGAAAATAGACCGCACAATAGTAGAAGACAGTTTCCTTAGTATCATTCTTCCATCTTCTAAGTGTTCTGCCAATGAAATGTAGCCTTGTTTCAACTTTCCCAAAATATTTTTGTGTGTTCTTTCCAATTTAAGTTGTTCATAATTGTCACTCCTAGATACGTAGTGGAATTTACGGCCTGTAGATTCGACTGATCTATACTTAGTGCCCATATGGATGACTTTACACTTATCATTATTTAGGGTCAATTGCCAATTTCTACCCTGTGCTGACATTTTATCTAAACCATTTTGCAGTTGCCTTTGATCTTCTGGTGACTTTACTAACCAATAAATGACAGTGTCGTCCGGGAACAGTCTAAGAGAGTTATCCAGATTGTTTCCTATATAAAAGCGAAAGAACACTCATTCACTCACTGACTGAACACGAAATATCGAAAACTACTTCACCTATGAAACTGAAATTTGGTAGGAATGTAGTTTATAGGCAGAAGACGTCAACTAAGAGAGCATTTTGCGATAGGACCGATAGTCCAGGAAATATGACGTCATAAACAATGAAAACGTTCCCGTCTCGCGACACGTGATAGTGTGACTTTATCAGTTGACTATTTGAGGAGGAGAGCACTTAGCGACTTGAAACATACTTTAAAAATAAATTCAAACCTTTAGGAAACTTTTCTCGCTGACGACCCCAGCAAAATTATGAAAGGAAAAAAATTGCAGAGTATCCTATGTAGCTGTAGATGCTGCGTAGGTATAAAGAGAGTATCGAGAAGTGACACTCACTATCGGCATTGACAATATCAGCAAATAGAATTATGTGCAAGGCCCATTCTACAAAGTAATGGCCGCGCAGCTTGTGTGTTCCGAACTGTGCTCAGTCCGCATTATCTTCATGGCCTTTCCTTCTTTTTCCCTGTAGGGAAGACAGTAACGAAAGTTGGTCCTCGCTCGCCACGGGCTCTTCGAATACAATAGATGCGACGACATCAGAAAGGGCTCTCTTTTTATTGGGTCGGTCCCAATTCTTATTCGAGCGGAGAAAACTCGCTGGTAAGAGGCGCATTGTATGCGGATAAGGAGCTGCAGCTCCTGGCCTTGAACGCATCCAGCCGCGACGGCGAAATCTGTTACAGCATAGTTTCGATAAACCAGAGTCGAGAACCTAGTATATATGTCAGCGGTTCCCAGTAATTGGCAAACTAACGGAATAATAGGGATTATTACGGTTGTTTCTGTTATTCAATAGTGAATTCGTAAGAAACCTTGGTAACATTTCTGAATGAATTTTCACGCATCACATCGATCTTCTTCTAAACGTGATATTTGTTGCAATATTAATATTTTGACAATGGCTACATCTACATCTACATGGATACTCTGCAAATCACATTTAAGTGCCTGGCAGAGGGTTCATCGAACCACCGTTATACTATTTTATCTCCCATTCCATTCTCGAATAGCGCTCGGGAAGAATGAACACCTGAATCTCTCCGTTCGGGCTCTGATTTCTCGTATTTTATTCTGATGATCATTTGTACCTATGTAAGTGGGAGTCAACAATATATTTTCACATTCGGAAGAGAATTTTGGCGATTGGAGTTTCGTAAGTAGCCCACGCCGCAGCGATAAGCGCCGTTGTTGTAATGATTCCCATACCAGATCCAGTATCATTTCCGTAACGTTGTCTCCCCTGTATCGTGATAACACGATACGAGCTACCCTTCTTTGGACTCTTTCGATGTCCTCCGTCAAACCCACCTGATAAGGACCCCACACTGGGCAGCAATACTCCAAAAATGGACGGACAAGCGTAGTGTATACAGTTTCTTTTGTAGTTCTGTTGCATCTTTTAAGGGTTCTGCCAATACAACGGTTCGCCTTTCCCACGACATTATCTACGTGTTCTTTCCAATTTAAGTCTGAAGTAATTGTAATTCCTAGGTCTTTTGTGGAGTTTACGGCCTTCACATTTGATTGATTTATCTTGTAAACAAAGTTTAACGGATTTCTTTTCGTACTCATGTGGACAACTTCACACTTTTCATTATTTAGAGTCAACTGCCAGTTTTTACACCATACTGATATCTTATTCAAATCGTTCTGCAGTTGGTTTTGATCTTCAGATGATTTTACTAGACGGTAAATGACGGCGTCATCTGCAAACAACCTAAGAGAGCTACTTAGATTTTCTCCTAAATCGTTTATGTAAATAAGGAACAGAAGAGGACCAATAACATTACCCTGTGGAACGCCGGATATCACCTCTGTTTTAGACGAAGCCTTTTTTTCCCATTTTTTTTTTTGGTTGAGTTTACTATGCTACACACCAGCACTGTTGAAGGTAGTTACTAATTCCATTACGTAACATAGTCATTATCTACAAGGGTGATCTTAGCACTCGGCTATTAAGCCATTACGTAACATATCGCGAGTTGAAGCTAGAAGAAAATGTGAGTTCATTCTTGATGACATTCTTTGCACTTTCACCTATAAAATGAGGAACAGACACTGTGGCGGCAATGGTCTAAAACCTGAATATTACTTCTTCCATTCCATTCTGCATCTAGTGCAGCCACCAGTTTTAAGGTATGATATGAATAAAACAGCCTTGGTTGCAAATATTTTGTAAGTTTACTGACGCGTTTCGCTGACATTAGGCAGCTTTAGATCATATATACCAGTCCAGTCATGGGCAAGCATGAAATTTGATATGGACAGCGAGATAAGGTCGCCGCTGATAAACCAGGCACTCTTGATCTGTTCTCTCTGTGGCGATATCAAATTTCACGAGCTGCCCTTGCATGGACTAGTATAAATGTTTTGAAGCTGCTTAATGTCGGCGAAACGCGTTAGTAAAATTATAAAATATTTGCAACCAAGGCTGTTTTATTCATATCATCATGTCAAGTGAATATGATTAATATCACTGTACGCAAAATAATAACAATGATACGGATAACTGGTACACACAGAAATAAAGCGGAGAAAAAATATTAAGTTACTTAAATCAGACGTGTAGGAACATGTGAACAATTATATATAGATACTAGCTTATAATGATTAATGATTAATATCACTGTACGCAAAATAATAACAATGACACGGGTAACTGGTACACACAGAAATCAAGCGGAGAAAAAATATTAAGTTACTTAAATCAGACGTGTAGGAACATGTGAACAATTATATATAGATACTAGCTTATAATGATTAATGATTAATATCACTGTACGCAAAATAATAACAATGACACGGGTAACTGGTACACACAGAAATCAAGCGGAGAAAAAATATTAAGTTACTTAAATCAGACGTGTAGGAACATGTGAACAATTATATATAGATACTAGCTTATAATGATTAATGATTAATATCACTGTACGCAAAATAATAACAATGATACGGATAACTGGTACACACAGAAATAAAGCGGAGAAAAAATATTAAGTTACTTAAATCAGACGTGTAGGAACATGTGAACAATTATATATAGATACTAGCTTATAATGATTAATGATTAATATCACTGTACGCAAAATAATAACAATGACACGGGTAACTGGTACACACAGAAATCAAGCGGAGAAAAAATATTAAGTTACTTAAATCAGACGTGTAGGAACATGTGAACAATTATATATAGATACTAGCTTATATGCCCGTACTTCGCAACGGTTGTTAAAGAGGGACCTATGTATATCATGGCTTTTTAGGGTTCCGGACCTAGGTCAGAAAATAGAATCCTTGTTGGATCGCTCTGTCAATAATCTCAGTTCTCCTAGCCAAGATGTTAAATTTAAGTAGAAGTCATTGTCGAAAACGATGAATTCAGATCAAATGTTTGTTAAGCTTAAGGGACTTAACTGGGGGGGTCATCAGTCCCTAAACTTACAAACTACTTATGAACTACCTTATACTAAAGACGACATAAATATCCATGCCCGAGGAGGGATTCAAACCCCCGACGGGGAACGGCCTCGCGCATCAGAACAGCGCCTCAATGCACTTTGCCACTCCGCCGCGGCAAACGATGAATGTTCATAAAGTTTTCATACAAAAAGTGAAATTAATTTAAGAGCTTACTCCGGAACGATGTAAATTCAATGATAGGTTCTGTTCATAAAGTTAAGACTGCGGTGTGTAATTGTCTCTTTGGCGTAAACTTCTAAAAATATTTCTACATGTCGACCCAAACTTTTTTCATGTTTCCTGTTAAAACCGCATGAAGATTCGTGCAGTAGTTTTGAAGATTGAAGTGAACAGCGACAGGCCTACATTTACACATACATTATTAGTATATATTTTCAACATATACTTTCTCACTTGATAGTAACAATACCCCAATAAGTGAATGCGAACTACGATATAATTACTACAGTGCTTTTCTCCTCGCTATACAAATACTGCATTTTGGACTATTTCATATGAAATACCTGTAAACAAGTCCTTTTTAGCACAAAGCCCATGACAATCCCAAAATTTCCACGTTTTAGAGGCAAGTATCCGTTAGAGGAAACCTACATATTCCTTTTTGGCCCATAATCGTGGAAGTGATGAAAACTCTCATATTGTACATCATTCACTGGTACAGGACTTATTGTCCTTCCAATACATCCAGACCTCATATCCCCAACCCAAAAAATATCACTCCATTTTCAGTGTCCCAGATACGAGTTTGCCAACACGTTTGCACAATACATCACCTTCAAAGCTTCCTCTTTCAAAGCAGTTTCCCATTATCAGAAAAAAATATCGTCTCAAAATGGAAAGAAACTAGTATCCCAGTAACATAGGCTCGCAGTGTCTGCCAAAAAGTCAGACTGTTGCGAAAATTTTCGCTAAATGCAACCTTAATTGTTGGTTTCAAGAACAACTGTCCACCCAAGGATGATACTTGAAACATGTTGTAGAAAGTAAAGGTGCAATTTTAGTGTTGCCTAACAGCAACACTGCCAAATAAATGGCTAAATATAGACGTCATTTGCTTGCTTTGAGACAATCTCTATTCCAAGCCCGGCTTATGGCGTCATCGTTTGTGCTACAGATGAGCTGTCCAACACAAATACAAAACAGCTCTTTAGTCAAATGATCATTTTGTGGTTTAAGCTCTCCTTTCTTGTGTTGGCTGCTAACATATGGTACGTGTTTCTGTCCTGAGTACACATAACTGTTTTTTATTGACCCAAACATGGCTCAGGGAAGTTTCCCCATCATCAGTGGGATTTTCCTTTATTATTGCACTCCTAAAAGAAATATAAAGAATTTTAGTATTATAATATATAAAATTTTTACGAGATTCAGATATTTACATCAATAACATATTTACAGAAAATTACATGAGATATAACATATGCTTTAAAATTACATTTTGTGTTCCTTGTGGCTGTCTGACATTTGCAGTTCAGTTACAAATGTTATCCAGTATGTTATCTGCGACTAATAATAGATTTTCAAAGTTTTGTTAAATAAAAGCAACCTACGTAAATTGAGACACAACATGAATATATTTCTTTTTCTGTCTTTTGTTTTTAGTTGCTAATGTTTTCCTTTCTTTATACATATTATTGTCATTGTATTTATGTTCTGATACAAACTATTATCCGCTACTTCGTTTTATGATTATCGTCTTCTGTTTCGAACGTAATACTTGTTTTTGAAAGTATATTTGGGAATATATTCATTGGGGATAGGTTTTTGTGATCTGATACGGGTGTGGAGGCTATGTGTAAAAGAATTAGTGTACTTACTTTTTATTGTTTTGTTGAAATCGTACTTCAATCTACATCTACATCTACGACTAGATGGATACTCTGCAAATCACATTTAAGTAGATAACAGAAGGTTCATCGAAACGCTTTCATAATATTTCTCCACCGATCCATTTTCTAATAGCACGCGAGAAAAAGGAACTTCTAAATCCTTCCGTTTTCGATCTGATGATCCTGTTGTTAGTTAGTAACACTATGTTTGTTGATATGCTGTTTCACTGCCTACAAGGTTCGGGAAGATAGTCAAATATTATTTAGTATACTTTTGTTTCCTCAAGGAAGAATTTCACTCACAATCCAATACCTAAGAGCACCAGAAACATATCAGTCTCAAGTAAATTCAACTTGCGGCTGTGAGACGATCACGGAATCTGTCTGAGACGATTCAAATCAAATGTTTGTTAAACTCAAGGGACTTAACTACTTATGAACTAACTTATACTAAAGACGACACAAATATCCATGCCCGAGGGGGGAATCGAACCCCCAACGGGGAACGGTCACGCGCATCTGTTTGAGACGAAGGTGATAATACAAGTAATAAAAGGAAACTAAATGATTCAATTTCATTGTGCAATTGTTTGTAATCCTATGGGACCAAACTGCGTTGGTCATCAGTCCCTAGTCTTACAAACAACTTAAACTAAGTGAAACTAACCTAAGGACAACACACACACACACACACACACACACACACGCATAGGCCGCGCGATCCGTAACGTGGCGCTCCAGACCGCTCGGCTACTCCTATGCGGCAACTAAATTATTCAGGATGCTACCAAAGTAAAAAATAAAAACGGTGCAAGACAAAGGAAATCACTGATTTTGTTTAAGCAACTTAAATCGTTGCAGCGTGTATGATGAAGAAAATTCCGGAGCGCTCGGTTACTCCCCGTCGGAGGTTCGAATCCTCCCTGAGAAGCGAGCGCGTGTGTGTGTTGTCCTTAGGTTACTTTAAGTTAAGTATATAGATTTACAAACATTTTAACATTTTTGAAATCACAGATAAATCCAAACCTGACTCTTACTGACGCGATGTTTATGTACTTACACTGTAGCCGCCCCCTGGCCACAATTGCCCCACGGTATCCTACCGGCTTGCTGCATGAGTAACAAGTATTTTATTCTTTAAGGTGAAGTGTTCAGTGTTTTATACCTCGAAACGTATCCCTGAAACAAGAATGTGGTCGTCAACCTGTGGCTTACCCAGCTTAAATCTGCCCTATAGGCCTAACATGTTTGATATTCAGAGAATAAATGTAATCAACTGCGCATGGGCAAAGCTGAAAATGTGTACCCAGCCGAGATTCGATCCCGGGTCTTCCGCTTTATAGGCAGTTGCACTGGCACTGCAAAGCGATTTAGACAAAATTTCTACTTGGTGCGAAAATTGGCAATTGACACTAAATAAAGAAAAATGTGAAGTAATACACATGACCACTAAAAGAAATCCGCTGAACTTCAATTACGCGATAAATCAGTCAAACTTTAAGGTCGTAAATTCTACCAAATACCTAGGAGTTACAATTACGAACAACTTTGACTGGAGAGAACACATAGAAAATATTGTGGGGAAGGCGAACCAAAGGTTACGTTTCATTGGCAGAACGCTTAGAAGATGCATCAGCTCCACCAAAGAGACTGCCTACATCACACTTGTGCGTCCTCTCCTGGAGTACTGTTGCCCCTTGTGGGACCCTCACCAGGTGGGACTGACGGAAGATATTGAGAAGGTTCAGAGAAGGGCAGCTCGTTTTGTTGTATCACGTTACGGGGGGGAAAGCGTCACGTAAATGTTGCACGAATTGGGGTGGAAATCATTAAAAGAAAGATGTTATACATTGCGGCGTGATCTGTTTGCGAAGTTTCAATCACCGACTTTTAGTTCTGAATGTGAAAATATTTTGCTAGCACCCACCTACTTAGGGAGACATGACCATCCCAATAAAATAAGAGAAATCAGATCGAAAACGGAACGATTTAGGTGTTCTTTCTTCCCGCGCGCTATTAGAGAATGGAACGGTAGAGAAAAGTTATGAAAGTGGTTAATGAACCCTCTGCCAGGCACTTAAATGTGATTTGCAGAGTATCTATGTAGATGTAGATGTAGATGTACATATCTAACACGTTTGTTCAACATGTATACATTTTTGCACACTTTCAAGTCATGTGTTGTTAATTAAACGCGTTTTTAATTTCCCCAAAACGTCTGAAGATACGTAGAACAGTCGAAACGCGTCACATGTGCAAAATGAAAAAAATATTGTATTTGTCTAACAAAGTTTTTTTTCCAAAATGATGGTTGTATTTTGACTCACTACAGTCAGGAGGGGTGTCACGAAAGTGACTGCATTCGTGTAATATGTGCAGTGTCGACTTAACTTCTCCTGACGTTGGGTTCTATTGGGAACTACTGGAAAATCTGAAAATGTTTGTAAATTGTCTCTAGAGTTACAAATTACTTCAACTAAGTTGAACTAACCTAAGGACAACACACACCCACACCCACACACACCCATTGCCGAGGGAGGACTCGAACTTCCGATGGCGATCAACAGTACGCTCCGCAGAAAGGCGCCTTAGACCGCTCGGCCACTCCACCGCAGCGGTACAACTGGAAGTCAGAGTAGGTGAGTATCCAGGACTCTGCGATCAGTTTGATCTTAGAGAATGACATTGTAACCCCTTAGCCATAGCCTATCTGAACGTCACCCCAGACACGATTTTTCAGCAAGACAATGCACGACCTGATGTTGCTACACGAACACGTGTCTTCTTTGTGTTGCAGGGTGCTAGCCTTTTGTCCTATACGCCAGACCACTAGACTTGTCGTCCACCGAAATCGTGTGCGATATGGGGAAATGATGAGGGCAGTGCTGTGACCCTTTGCCAACCATCATGGATGAACTTCGGAACCATGTGAATTCAGCATGCATGCCTTACACTCGTCGGTGCCATTATGTACGGACACAAGTTATAAGAGCCCACGACGGATCCTGTGCCTGCTATGCAACAGAATACATACTCAACCAGGTTACTGAAATGCTAATGATTTGTGCAGAAGATGTTAATGAACAAGTCCTGTGAATGTGGATTTCCTAGGTCTAGTCTTGCAAGGTGTTCTCTTTTCTCCCGAACACGAGTGCACACTGAATAACATACAACACCCTTGAAATACTACCATTGACACATGAACATGTTTTACGGCTAACTTCCCCTCGAAAATTATTTTCCTTCTGGTAGTCTGAAGGAGAAGTATAAAGTAACACTGCTTTCGACGCTGCATTGTAAGAAAAGCTTACCATTAAACGTGGAATTAACTGTCCTGTAAGCTGAGCCGCGGCAGCCATTTGACTCACACTACTCACTAACTCTCCACCTCTTTCTCATCCTGTCGCTCTTCCATCTCCCCTCCTCTCACACCTACACATCGACTTCTTAGGTATGTACGTTTCGTATCGCCGACTTTGTCGCACGTGAGATACATTACTAACGATTTTTGTTATCAGCAACTGCAAATTCTTGATTTCAAGGAGCAAGGGTCAACACCGGAAATGTAAAATCTGTTGACGTTTCGCATTAGATCAGCGATGAAGGGATAGTGTGTTTTCTAAGACAGTTTGCGTTGCGTGAGTTCATGTTGACAGCCTCAAGCTTAATGCACCAAACGAAAGTAAATCGACACCACGGCGATCTTTTTTTCCCCTGTGATACACATTCTTACTTGCGTCAGCTTTGCAATTATCCTTGTATTAAAAGAAGAAGTTTTTATCTTCACATATCAAGCAAAGCGTACGTGTTTGCTTGTTTATACTGCATACAAATATAAAATTATTTTAAATCTTCATAAAATTATGCACACTTGACATTCAAACCAAGAGGAAGGTCGGTGTGGGTGTAAGGATCACGTACAACACACAGTTCAGGATATAGGATTTAATAAACAATAAAGTGCACGAAAAACTGCCACATCACAATACTAGACGGATATCGAATCTACATTTGGATCACACCTCTTTGACTCTTCTGCGGAAAGGTGTGCAGTATCCTGCAGCATTCATTTTAAATAAGCTGCCCAAGAACTTAAGAACCTTAGTACTAATCCACTCGCTTTCAAATCTAAATTGAATTACTTCGTGACTCACTCCCTTTATTCGGTCGAGGGAGTCCTGGAAAATTATATATATATATTAAAAAAAAAATAAAAAAAATAAAAAAAAAATAAAATAAAAAAAATCGATCTAATGCCTTTTATCAGTTATTGATTCTTTTTATTTAGGCTTAAGGGTGTCGTTTGTATAGGACTACTTTGTTGTTGTGGTCTTCAGTCCGTGGACTGGTTTGATGCAGCTCTGCACCCTACTCTATCCTGAGCAAACCTCTTCTTCTCCTCATAAGAACGGCACCCTACATCCGTTTGAATCTGCGTACTGTACTCATCTCTTGGTCTCCTTCTGCGGATTTTACCCCAAACCCTTCCCTCCAAAACTAACTTCACGATTCCTTGATGTCTAAGAATGTGTCCTACCAATCGATCCCCTCTTTTAGTCAAGGTATGGCAGAAATTCCTTTTCTCCCCAATTCCGTTAAGTTCCTCCTCATTAGTTACAAGATCAACCTACCTAATCTTCAGCATTCTTTTGTAGCACCAAATTTCAAAAGCCTCTATTCTCTTCCTGTCCACACTGTTTATCGTCCAAATTTCACTCCTATACAAGGCAACACTCCACACAAATGCCTTCAGAAATGACTTCCTTATGCGTAAATTAATATTAGACGTTAACAAATTTCTCTTTTTCAAAAACGTTTTTCTTCCCATTGCCATTCTCCATTTTATATCCTCTGCACTGCGACCATCATCTTTTATTTTACTATCCAAGTAACAAAACTCAACTACCACCTTTATTGTTTTGCTACTTAATGTAATTCCTTCAGCGTCGCATAATTTTATTAGACTGCACTCCATTATCCCCGTTTTGCTCTTGTTAATGTTAATCTTATACACACCTCTCTACACACTGTCCATGCCATTCAACTGCTCTTTTAGGTCCTTTGCTGTCTCTGACAGATTTACAGTGTCATCGGAAAATTCCTTCTCCAAATTTCTCCTTGTTTTCCTTTATAGCTTGCTCAAGGTACAAATTGAATGACATTAGAGAAAGGCTAAAACCCTGCCTTACTCCCTTCCTAACCACTGCATCCCTTTCATACCCTTCAACTCTGACAACCGCTGTCTGGTCTTTGTACAAGTTGTAAATAACCTTCCGTTTCCTATATTTTACTCCTGCTTTCTTTAGAATTTGAAAGAGTGTATTCCAATTACCGTTGTCAAAAGCTTTCTCCAAATCTACAAAAGCTAGGAATGTAGTTTGCCTTTCCTTAATGTATCTTCTAAGATAAGCCGTAAAGTGAGGATTGCCTCCCGTGTTCCTACATGTCTTCTGAATCCAAACTTATCTTCCCCAATGTCGGCTTCTACCAGCTCTCCCATGCTTCTGTAAGTAATTCGTGATAGTATTTTGCAACCATGACTTATTAAACCGATGGTTCTGTAATTTTTACACCAGTCTGCACCTGCTTTCTTTGGAATTATTAAATTTTTCTTAAATTCTGAGGGTATATAGCCTGTCTCGTACATCTTACACACCAGGTGAAATAGTTTTCTCATTCCTGGTTATCCCAGAGACGTCAGTAGCTCTGAGGGAATGTCATCTACTCCAGGGGCCTTGTTTCGACATAGGTCTTTTAGTGGTCTGTCAAATTCATCTCTCCATATAGTATCTCGTATTTCATCTTCATCTACTTCATGTTCGCTTTCGACAATATCGTCTCTTAGTTCATTTCCTTTACAGAGACTTTCTATATATTCTTTCCGCCTTACAGCTTTCCTTTCTTTGCTGAGAACTGGTCTGCCACCTGAGTTCGAGATATTCATAGAGCTGTTTTCCTTGTCTCCCAATGTCTCTTTTATTTTCCTTTAGGCGGTATCTATTTTTCCCTATTTATACATTCTTCTACAGACTTGGATTTTTCTTCTTAGCAACTCCTGCTTAGCCATTTTGCACTTCCTGTCAAATTCATTTCTTAATCGTCTGTACTCCATTTTGCCTGTTTCATTTACTGCATTTTTATATTTTCTCTTTTCATCGATTAAGTTTAGTATTTCCTGTGATATTCAAGCATTTTTGTAGGTCTTGTCTTCTTACCTATTTTGTCCTCAGCTGCCTTCAGTATTTCATCTCCCAATGCTACCCATTCCTCTTCTACTATTGTATTTCCCCCCTTTTCCGTCAATTGTTGCCTAAAGGTACCTCTGAAATTCTCTAGGACTTCAGGTTCCTTCAATTTATCCAGGTCCCATCTCATTTTCGTATCTTTCTGCAGTTTTTTCAGTTTCAGCCTCCAATTCATGACCAATAAGATATGATCAGAGTCTATATCTGCCCCTGGGTATGTCTTACAATTTAAAATCTGATTTCGAAATCTATGTCTTACCATTATAAAATCTATCGAGTAACTCCCGGTGTCTCCTGGTCTCTTTCACGTATACAACCTTCTTTCGTGATTCTTAAACCAGGTGTTTGTTATAATTAAATTATGTTCCGTGTAAAATTCTACCAGGCGGCTTTCTGTTTCCTTTCTTTTGGCCAGTCCATATTCACCTACTATCTCCCCTTCCCTTCCTTTTCCTACTACCGAATTCGTCTCCCATAACAATTAAGTTTTCCTCTCCCTTAGTTGTCTGAATAACATCCTTTGCCTCTTCACACATTTCTTCGATCTCCTCATCATCTGCAGAGCTAGTTGGCATATAAACCTGTACTACTGTGGTCGGTGTTGGCTTCGTATCTATCATGACTACGCTAATGTGACTACTTCAAGTATTTCTATTTCCATTCTGTTGTTAAACTTCGTGTACTGATTTGCTCCATGTCCATGGAGTCTTACTCTTCAATTAGGTCCTGCGGAACAGAAAACTGTATTATTATTATTATTATTATTACAATGTTGAACATCTCCTTCTAAAACACTATATCGATTGCTACGAAATTTGGTGCTCACATTCCTTACCTCGAGGTAACAACTGTTATTGGGGTACGACACATAGTTCAAGAGATATGAAATGTATGGTGCGTGGTAAAAGGTACTTTACCTACGGACGCCGACTAGATCTACAGTTTTATTTCGATCTTGATGAAATTTGGCATATTTGACCTTAAAAGGAGAAGCAAGTTCGCCGTATGCATTAAATTTCGTGTAGTGGACGGTGGTGGTTCTAAGAGGTCCCCTGATATCACTAATTGTATTCGCTGTGAGATCGAGTGTTTCAGTATGTCATAGTCACAAGCTTTAATTCAGCTTCTGTGTTCCAGAGATAATTGCCACTACTGCCAAGGCTCTCCATGCAGCGGAATAGCACCTCAGCAATGGACACAGAAGTTGAATTAAAGTTTGTGACGTGGAGGGAAATCGTACTTACACTATTCCGAGGCGTCTTAATCATGAGTGGTGTGGTGGTCTAACGGTAGTCCGCTTTCGGCTGCGGTGGGGCGAGGACGTCCGCTGCGTCCCGCCTGTTGTGCTGCGAGCGAGCGCCCGTTTGTTTACTTCCGCGTAGCGGCGTGCCATAGAGTCCTCAGTCAACGACCGACATGGCGTTTTCATACCGCCAATCTACGATCAAATTAACGTTCCCTACTGATCATGTACGACCGAGAGCGCATGAAGTAGAACATTTTATACGTGAAGAAATGCGTCTCCCACCACAAGACGTTATAGGAATTCATTTTTCGATCATTAGTACCACAGTGTACATCAAGTTGGCGAACGAAGAGATGTGCGCCGACGTAGTACGGCGCCATGCTAATGAACTCAAGTTCCGATACTCTGACGGCCATATAGGGTCCGTCGAGATTGATCATGCAGGTTTCGGCCTGAGAACGTTGCGAGTTTTCGAACTTCCGTTTGAGGTGCCGTCGGACGAGGTGGTGGCCGCCTTTCAACCCTACGGCAACGTACTTAGTCACGTTGCAGAAACATGGAAGACCTTTGAAACGTACCGTGTCCTCAACGGCGTCCGACAGATAAAAATTGAACTTCGAAAGCATGTGCCTTCGTACCTCGTCATAGCCGGCTGTAGGGCTGTCGTAATGTACGATGGCCAGCCTCGCACTTGCTCCGGTTGTGGACAAGAAGGCCACGTCCGTTCAGAATGCCTCCGACGCAGACTGACGCAGACGCCGATCGGAGACGACGCTCGCCCAGCGGCGCCCACTGCGCTACCTCTGACGTACGCGCACGCGGCTAGGCGGCCTGTTACGCCCACGCTAATCCAGTCCGCACCAGCGTCGAACCAATCCGAGGATGAGATGGAAGTTGCATCTGTCTCCCACACACCAGCACTGGACACAGTACTAACAGGTGATGCCCAAGCAGCAACACAAGACGTTTGTTCCGACTCCATGGAAGTTGAAACTGGGACTGTACCGCCATCTAATGTTATGGAATCCAGCCAGATGTCAGACGACAGTCATACAGCATCCGACACGGGGCAGCATGTACGGAAGCAACGTTCACCAAAGAAACGGAAGAGACAGCGCCGTACGTCATCAGACGACAGCCTTAAACAGTTGAATGTTCAAGATGGCGACTCTACTTCCGATAATGCGCAATCCACCAATGCCATGACACCTGACGAAGTGCCACCCATATCTCACAAGAGTCAACAGCCAACTAAAGATTTTACATCGCTACTGTCTGACAGAGTTTCGTCCCTTCCAGGGTCTGATCATACTTCCATGCCCATCAATGAACCTGTTCTACCGACCAATCATGGAGAGGCGGCACCCATCAACTGGGGAGACACTGTTCCTGAAGAAGATGGATGCTCTGGTGGTGTAGAGGGAGGAGGAACACATTAAACGACGTCGGCCCCATCCCAGTTGGAGTGATGTGCTTCCCCATAGTGCGTCACACGTTCTTCTGACGATGGCAGCGTTTCAAACTTATCGCATAGCTACGATCAACATCAATAACATTCGTGCGCGCCATAAACTGACATTACTTCACGACATGATATACGCTGCGGATGTTGACATTGTCCTGCTTCAGGAGGTATTTGTTGCCGCCTTCTACGCTCCCCATGGATTTACAGCACACGTCTCCCACGCCTCCCATGCAGGTAGTGGGGTGGCGATCCTCTTACGTGACGGCATTGACGCTACTGAAATTATATACCTCCCGGATGCCAGAGGTATGGCTCTCACGTATGGTGGCGTAAGAATCATCAACGTCTATGCACCATCTGGTTCAGGTCGGCGCCGTGAACGTTCTACTTTCTTCTCTGAGGGAGTAACGCCTCTATTCGTGGGTCGGCAAGATTCCTTGATCATAGGAGGCGACTTCAACTCCACCCAGGCGCCCAATGACCAACTGCCACGCCACTCTCCGTGCGCAGCACTAGCAACAATTATTCAGAACCTCAATCTAGTGGACTCGTGGGAGCATGTTCATGGCAATCGCCCGGGATTTACACATTTCACTAGCCATTCATCCAGTCGCCTTGATCGGGTCTACATCTCCCGAGACATTGTCGGTGGTACTCAGGCTGCTGAAATCTGGCCAACTGCATTCTCCAACCATGAAGCATATATTTGTACCGTCAACATCTGCCAACAAAAGGTGTGGCGCAGCAAGGGACTATGGAAACTGAACATAAAACATCTTACTTCACTGAACTGTCGGCAACAAATTGAGACATCATGGACGGCTTGTCTTCAACGTCGCAACAGATATCAGTCTGCCATATCGTGGTGGGTCCTATGTGCAAAGCCTACACTACGCAAGACGTTGATTAAATACGGAAGGGAGATCGCGCAATGGCGAAGACACACTCAGGAGTTCTACTTCACCATCCTCCGAGAATGTACGACAATGCCTTATTCACCAGAACGTCAGGTGATAGTGAATCGAGCAAAGGCACAGCTCAATGCCCTCTCCCGCCGACATCTTGAAGGAACTATGGTCAGGGCGCGCACACAAGAAGATTTAACGCAGGAACATCCAAGTATGTATCATGTGATAGCTGAAAGGCGCCACCGACGGAGAAATTTGATAACTGTTCTGACAACTGAGGATGGAAGACGCGTCGATAACCAAGCTGAAATAGGGCATGCCCTTCACAAGCATTATACTACGCTGTACTCTGCACACCGTCGTCACCCTGATAACATTGCGGAGGTATCCCGACTTACATTTGGCTCGCTTCCTGAGGATGAAAAACTGGATATGCTTGCTGACGTCACAGAGGAAGAAGTCAATGATGCTATCAAATCAGGATCTACCAACAAGTCACCTGGTCCTGACGGCATCCCACTTGAGTTTTATAGAACATTCCGCCACTTGATAGCACCGATGTGGACAGAAATTTGTCGGGACCTTATGTCACCCCAGGTGCAGATCCCCGAAGGTTTCCTCGACGGTATCGTTATTCCCATACATAAACCTCATGGAACATCGAGGATAAGCGATTAACGTCCATTGACATTGCTCAACAGCGATACAAAGATCTTTACTCGACTTCTGGCTGCACGGCTCAAACGCACGGCAAGATATGTGGTTTCTCCTGATCAAACTTCCTTGGGTGGTGTTAACAACATCCGCACCGCCCTTGCTCGATATAGAGACATAATCGCTCTAGCACATGCTCAACGTGTGCCTGGATTTTTGGCCACTCTTGACTTCAGCCAAGCTTTCGATAGAGTTGATCACGAGTACTTGGAAGAGGTACTCCGTAATATGAAATACCATGATACTACCGTCAACGTCATAATGCGCCTTCTTCGAGGAGCGACGTCCCGTGTGCTATACAATGGTCGCCTTACTCAACCAACATCGATACAGCGTTCGGTGCGTCAAGGCTGTCCGCTCTCTGCATTGTTGTATGCTTATGCAATGGAACCGTTGCTTTGTGGACTCCGTCAGCGGCTGTCAGGGATCTCACTCGGTGGCCATCTATTTTGCTGCACTGCTTATGCTGACGATCTCGTCCTCGTTCTACGCAGCGATGCAGAGGTAAGAGAGTCACTGGCGTGGGTGAGCACATATGGTGAAGCATCGAGCAGCTGTCTTAATGTCCGAAAATCATGTGCCATGCCTATAGGTGTGGGGCTTCCTGCAGACAGCGCTGCACCTTTACGAGTAACTACTGCAATCCGATGCTTAGGACTCGACTTCACAGGAGACATGCGGCGTACGATCGCCCTCAACTGCCGGCGCCTACTAAACCAGTTACGCGCTGGTCTTCTCGATCATCGTCTCAGGGCTCTCGACCTTCTACAGCGGACACAGTATGTTAATATATATGTGGCGTCACGTATCCCTCACGTTGCACAAACCCTACCCATTCCACCATCCATGGCATTACGCATGTTAGCTGCACTGGGTTCTTATGTTTGCCATGGCTTGCTGTTCAAGATAAAATACGAGACCCTCACTCTCCCGAGAAACAGAGGCGGACTAGGCCTGTACCATGTGCCTGACAGAGCGACAGCCCTCTTCCTCAGCTCTCACATTATGTTGTGGCGCCGTAATCCCACATGCCTTACCAGCCTGTTGCTGGAGGCCTTTGCACCGCGCTCTCTATCGGCTCCAATCATGCTTTCAGATGTTCCAGCGCCATTCTTTTACTTCCGCCGCTTTTTCCTCGAACTGAGCTATATCCACACTGCGATACTGCCGACACGCTTGATGTCTACGAAGGCGATCTACGGCTTTCTTCAGAAGAACCGATCACCAAATGTGATTGAAGGGAAGTATCCCAGCGTCAACTGGAGTGTCGTTTGGCGCTCGGTGAGTGCTCCTTACCTTGGCACTGACGTACAGTCGACATGGTACCTGACAGTCAACGGGAAACAAGTGTGCCAGTCACGACTTCACAGGATTCACCTCGCAGACACACCACTGTGCGTCGCCTGTGATGTAATGGACACGGACGAACATCGACTCGTATGCGGATCGGCGGAAGGCGTCTGGATCTTAGTGCGACAGATGCTGGCTTTGATTACCCGTACGACACCTCATCATATACTTTCCCATTTGCTCCTCTTTCCAGACTCGGGACATTACCCACAAACGAAGACAAACGCTGTGAAATGGATATGTGGACATGCGGTTCACTACTTGTTTGTACATGGAGAGAAACACGAACTTGATTTTTGGAACTTTCTGAACGAACGACATTGCACAGTTGTCTGCAATCCAAAATATGGGCAATATTTTTCAAATTTTCTTTATAGTGTTTTTCGTAATCCACCCAGAAGTTGGGGTGTTCCTGCCATGACGTAGTTGATAATTACATTTTCTTTTACGGGTTAAAAAAAAAAAAAAACTCCAAATGAATTAATACACTTTATTTTTGTAGCTACACTGAATGTCCTTTAATTTTTTTTTCACCCTTCGTTTTATTGTTCCCCCTATTAGAAATAGGTTAGTTGCACTGGGCCTAGGATAAGATAGGGCCAACGCCTGAAGTGGTGTAGTTTGTCTTTTATTTTAATTTATTTTCTAGGGTAAAAGTGGCGGTGGCAAGTAAATCTTTTTTTAAGGTCCTTACCCACATAACAAAAAAAAAAAAAAAAAAAAAAGGGGGGGGGGACTGAGGAAAAAAAAAAAAAAACGGTAACACGTCTGCCCCGTAAGCATGCAGGTCTGGGTTCGATTCCCGACCGCATCATAAATTTTAATTCAATGCTTGAGATTTATCATTAATGTCTTTGACATATTCGAGACGAAAATCCGTCTCAGGGATTGTTTATTTGTATTAAATTAATATATGTATATTTAAAATTTATAGCTGCGGACCATCATCGACGTCTGTTCCTTCAGAACAGAGGCATCATGGTAAACATTTTAAATGGCATAGACTCCACTTCCTGTTACAGAGCGAGACGCCGAGGTGACCACGGGCGACCGCTGCAGCCGCCTGCAAATACTCGTGACCGGGTCTCCCAGCGGGCCGCGGTGGAGTAGCCGAGCGGTCTAAAGCATCTCGCTGCGGAGCGCGCGGTTACTCGCCGTGGAGGTTCGAGTCCTCCCTGGGGCATGGGTGTGTGTGTGTTTGTCAAAGTCCGCGTCAGGCAGCGCAGCGGTGCGGTTGGCGTGTTTACGTCCCGCCGCAGTGTCTCGCGCCTGAGGTTGTTTACGTAACTCAGCCGCCTCTACGCGACTTACTTGATAGAGCAAGCATGGCTCAATCCTGGAGACATTCGACCTTGAAGATCAGTTTTTCGAAAGCATATCCACGACCGAAGGCACTGGACATCGAACAGTTTATTAGAGACGAAGTGAAAGTTGCCTGCAGCGAAGTTGTAGGTATTCACTTTTCGATAGTGAGCAGTGTCGTGTACTTAAAGCTCATCAACGACGCGGTCTGTGAGAGAATTCTGAACGCGACCAGAAGTGGACTGAAGTTCCGTCACTCGGACGGACATATTGGTGACGTGACAATTGAACACACGGGTCTCTGCACGATAAGGATATTTGAACTTCCATTTGAGGTGCCAGAAGAAACAGTGATTTCCGCGCTTCGCCCTTATGGGCATGTGATCAGTCACGAAGCTGAAAAATGGGCACAGTTTACCACATACCCCGTGCTCAATGGGGTGCGGCAAATACGTATTGAACTGAAAAAACATGTTCCATCTTATCTGACCATCGGTGGATGCCGTGCAATAATAATTTATGACGGCCAGCCGAAGACGTGTTCAGGCTGTGGACAAGAAGGACACCTACGTTCCCAGTGCATGCAGCGCAGGATCACACAGTTGCCACCTGGGGATGAACAGCTCCCGCCTGCACCGACGACTCTTCCGGTGACGTATGTTCAGGCACTCCAGCATCCTGTGCCGACGTACGTTAAGGAACCCTCACTGAACGCTGTAACGCACGAAGGAAACGAGGACAAACTGGAAACTACGTCCACGACCGATCGTATACCACCAACGAATAATGAGGTGTCTCAGGTTGAGGAGATGGACGCCACATCACCGGTAGTGCCTAATGACGTTCCTGCAAAAGACCAAACAGCAGTGCACCAATCGACAACAGACGACAAGACGACGGCCAACGTACAGTCGTCGCTCTTACACCCGGCCGAAAATCCTGAAGGCATTGACCTACCACACCACCAGACTGACACTATTGAGAAGATGGATGTCGAAACTGAAGTAGTACCGACGTCTGCCTTCATCACTACGGAGACGGCGTCAGATGACTGCCGACCGACCTCCGATACAGAACACCACGTCCGCAAACAGCGCACCCCGCGGAAACGCAAGAAGAGGCGCCATTCGCCTTCTGATGATCAGATGCAAGATAAGGACGAGGAACCGACGTCGGATGAAGCAACTGACTCTGCCTCTCAGGTGTCCGGTGCCATCACTCCCCGTCTGGCACGTCACGATACAGCAGCGACAACACCTGCTCCTGTCTCAGATTCACTTTCACCTGCTACTGAACACCAACATGAGACTCAGGATGAAACATCCCCTCCACAACTACGAAGTTTCACGTCTGACGCTTGGGCGGACGATATCGAGAATGAAGCGGAAGATCTTGAGGGAGTCGAGGGTAGAAGTGCTCCCTCGGCTGCATCCAGCACTCCCCTATCACAATGACTGAGGCTGCACCAACAGCTTCCATGGCGCCGCCGGATCCGCCTGCTGACGATGTACTGAACAACTCAATAGAAGGTCTAGGCGCACAGACATACCGGCTCTCTACCGTTAACATCAATAACATACGTGCACGCCACAAATTGGCCATGCTACAGGATATGCTCAATGCAGCGGACATCGACATTGCCCTCCTTCAAGAGGTGCATGTAGAAGACTTCACAGAACCCTACGGATACACGACCTGCATCTCCCATGCGTCTGCCACTGGCAGTGGAGTGGCGATCATCCTCCGTGAAGGTCTTCTTGCTGAAGATGTCGAGTATCTTCCTGACGCCAGAGGGATGGCTATCACTGTCCAAGGAGTTCGAATAATTAACGTCTATGCGCCATCGGGATCGGGACGCCGACGTGAACGATCCACCTTCTTCGCAGAAGCGATCACACCCCTCTTTGTGGGACAACAAGACGCCTTGATAGTAGGAGGGGATTTCAACTGTACTCAAGCTCCGAAGGATCAATTACCTCGTCACTCTCCGTGCATGGAACTCGGAGCACTCGTCCACAATCTTCGGTTGGTGGACTCATGGGAACATGTTCATGGCGACCGGCCTGGCTTTACGCATTTTACCAGCCATTCGTCTAGCCGCATTGATAGGATTTACATCTCGTGTTCCATTGTCAGGGGGACGAGAGCAGCCGAAGTATGGCCTGTAGCGTTTTCTGACCACGAAGCCTATATTTGCGACCTTACCCTCAGACGTCAGAAAGTATGGCACAGCCGTGGTCCATGGAAGCTGAATGTGTCCCATCTCGCCTCTCCAGAATGCCGGCAGCTCGTAGAGAACACATGGAACAACTGCAAACGCCGACGCGGCGCCTACCAGTCTGCCCTTGCTTGGTGGTTATTCTGTGCTAAGCCTGCCCTGCGGAAGACTTTGATAGGGTATGGGAGAGACGTAGCGGCATGGAGGCGACAAACAAAGAACTTTTACTTCAATATTTTAAGGGAATGTACCAGAATGCCATATTCACCTGCGAGGCAGACTACGGTGAATCACGCCAAAGCCCAAATCATCAGACTTACACGCCAGCATCTTGAAGGAACGATAGTCAGAGCCTGTACTGAAGACAGAGTAGCTCAAGAGAGTCCCTCCATGTACCATATCATCAGAGAACGACGGCGTCGACGAAGGGCCTTGATACATGTGCTGACTACAGATAGAGGACGATACGACACCCAGAGAGATATAGGACATGTCCTTCACGCTCACTATACGCAGCTGTACTCAGAGCTCCGCCACCCGCCAGAAGTAATCGAAGCGGTATCCCAGCTCACATACGGCAAAATTCCACAAGCTGCGGCTACTGAACTGACAGCCGATATAACAGAGGAGGAAGTCACTGAAGCGATACAGATGGGACCCGCCAATAAGTCGCCAGGCCCTGACGGCCTCCCTTTGGAGTTCTACAGGGCCTTTCAACAACTGCTAGTACCAGTCTGGACGGAAATCTGCCGCGATCTCATGTCCCCCACGGTGCAGATCCCTGAGACGTTTTGCGAAGGGCTTATCATACCTATACACAAACCACGAGGTGGGACCAACATCAGCGACTACCGCCCCTTGACCCTACTGAATAGCGACATGAAGATCTTCACTCGACTGTTGGCAGCACGACTCAAGCACACGGTCCGATACGTTGTTTCACAGGATCAGGCATCTTTAGGTGGCAGTCATAACATTCGCACTGCCCTCTGCCGCTATCGCGATATGATCGCACTTGCCAAGACAAATAAAATGCCTGGAGTTTTGGCTTGCCTCGATTTCAGACAAGCTTTTGACAGAGTCGACCACACATTTTTAAAGGCCGTAATGCAACAGATGGGTTATCCCGAGACCATCGTAGACTTATTGGTACGTCTCCTTCACGGTGCGACATCAAGAGTGTTGTACAACGGACGCCTCACACCGCCGATCCTCATCCAGAGATCGGTGCGACAGGGGTGCCCCCTATCAACGATATTGTACGCCCTCGGTTTGGAACCGCTGCTCTGTGGCTTTCGACAACGCTTGACAGGGATCACACTCGGTGGACATACTTTTTGCTGCACTGCCTATGCCGACGATCTGGTTCTCTTTCTTCGTGGTGAAGACGACGTCCGCGCAGCTTTGGCGTGGGTGGCGACCTACGGCGCAGCATCGGGCAGTGAACTGAATGTACACAAATCGCACGCTCTAACTATAGGTGACGGGCTGCCCGATAGGTGCGTGGCCCCATTGAGAATAACAGACACAATGCGCTGTTTGGGCATTGATTTTACAACTGACCTGCGGCGGACGATTGCCCTCAACAGTAGGCGCCTATTGCAACAGATTAGGGCAGGGATAGGCGACCACCGTCTTAGAACACTGGACATTCTGCAACGGGTGCGATATGCTAACGTCTATTTGGCGTCGCGCATCCCCCATGTTGCTCAGACACTGCCGATCCCGCCATATCTGGCCCGCAGCATGCTGGCGGCTATGGGGTCTTTTGTAAGTACCGGTATGCTCTTCAAGATTCGTTACGACTCCCTCACACTACCGAGGAACAGAGGTGGTTTAGGACTTTTTCACGTTCCGGACAGAGCACGGGCCTTATTTGTAAGCTCTCACATGAAGATATGGCGACAGTGTCCGACGAGTCTTACAAGCCTGCTGCTAGAGGCCTTAAGGCCGATCTCCCTCACCCCTCCAATACCACTATCCGACATTCCAGCCCCTTTCTTTTATTTCGGGCAATTCTTCCTCGACCTCAGCTACATGCGTACCGCACTTCCGCCCACACAATTGATATCGGCGAGGGCAATATACAACACCATGGAACTGAGCAGAGCCCCGAACGTGATAGAATCAAAACACCCCCATATTAACTGGCGTGTTGTGTGGCGAGCGGTGAGCGCGCCCACTCTCAACACAGACGTACAGTCTGCGTGGTACATCGCAGTCAACGGGAAGCAGGTGTGCCAGTATCGCCTCCACCGAATTCATCTTGCGGACTCTCCTTTGTGTACCAAATGCGGAGTCGTGGATACAGATGAGCATCGCCTTGACTGTGGATCGGCGAAGGATGTTTGGTATTTGGTGCGCCAGGTACTGGCTTTCTTCACACGCACAACCCCCGAAATGATAACTACCAAATCGCTTCTCTTTCCAGAAGACTCGTACTACCCGAGAGCGAAAACTAACTCTGTTAAATGGATATGTGGCCACGCTGTACACTATTTGTTCGGCGATGGAGAGAAGACTGTACTTGATTTTTGGAACTATATGAACGAGCGACAATGTGCAATAGTTAGGAACCCCAAGTACCGCGAATATTTTTCCAATTTTCTTTGGAGTGCGTTCCATAACCCGCCTCGCAGCTGGAATATCGATGAAAGGAGAAGTTGACCCCAGAACGACAGAAGCACTGATTGAACTACAACCGGCAACGACAGAAATCGAGAAGACGTTCATTGATAATCCGCAGCTAGACCTTCCTTGGAACGCACCATGTCGTAATGCGACGACCTCTTTATTTTGTTTTTACGCCGGATGTGGAACGGCAGTATTTTCTACATAAAAATGCAGAACTATACATACTAATAAAGAATATACATGAAAAAAAAAAAAAAAAAAAAACGGTAACACGTCTGCCCCGTAAGCATGCAGGTCTGGGTTCGATTCCCGACCGCATCATAAATTTTAATTCAATGCTTGAGATTTATCATTAATGTCTTTGACATATTCGAGACGAAAATCCGTCTCAGGGATTGTTTATTTGTATTAAATTAATATATGTATATTTAAAATTTATAGCTGCGGACCATCATCGACGTCTGTTCCTTCAGAACAGAGGCATCATGGTAAACATTTTAAATGGCATAGACTCCACTTCCTGTTACAGAGCGAGACGCCGAGGTGACCACGGGCGACCGCTGCAGCCGCCTGCAAATACTCGTGACCGGGTCTCCCAGCGGCTGTAAAGGCATAAAGCTATCCGAGCACGCGAGCCTCGGCTAGCGGTAGCCGGATCTTACAGCGGAGCTAGACGCAGCGCACGCACGCATGCGGCAGCGGCGCCCGGGGCGAGGTCCTAACCCACAAGGCGAAGGAGGCCGCCGGTGGCGAAACGCCTCTCTGATGACGGGCTATCCAGAGGGGACGAAACGCCGCTAACGGCCTGCCCTGCCCTCCCAGCTGTGCAATGCGATGCCACCTCGCAGTTAAGCCCCGCCGGGCTTTCACTGTGCCGGGTCAGAGAGCAGTCTGAGTCAGCCAGGGTCGTTACGGCAGCAAGTGCGCTCCACGTGTTGCCAGGTGGATCCGTTGCTGATCGTCAGAGATCGAATCCTCGCATATTCAGGGCGGGGCAATTTAAACTCGTTTTCAGGATATTTGGAAAAATATAGATGGGATTAAAACAGGTTTCAATACTAGTTTCCCACCTCCAAGAGGGACATCCACTGCCGGCCGCGGTGGCCGAGGGGACAGAGGCGCTTCAGTCACGGTCTGCACGGCCACTATGGTCGGGGATTCGAATGCCCCTTCGGACATGGATATTTGTGCCGTCCTTAGTGTTAGCTAGTGCATAAGTAGTTTATAAGTTTAGGGACTGATGACCCCGTAGTTAAGTCCCATAAGCTATACAAACATTTGAACATTTTGGCCATCCATTAACGTAAAGCTTGACCCCCACTGCACCACCACCGAGGCCATGAAAGGGGAGGGGCGGCGATTACTTTGAAATCTTAAATAGGAACTCCTGCTTTTATTGCAAATTTGGATTCTCCATGAAAAAAAATGCAACTTTTGTGTGTAACATTTTTTCGTCCAAATGTTCAAATGTTTGTAGAACTTATGGGACTTAACTACGGGGTCATCAGTCCCTAAGCTTACAAAGTACTTATGAACTAGCTAATACTAAGGACGGCACAAATATCCATGCCCGAGGGGGGATTCGAACCCCCGACCGTAGTGGCCGTGCAGACCGTGACTGGAGCGCCTTAGTCCCCTCGACCACCGCGGCCGGCCATTTTATCGTTTCATGATAGATGGCGCTGTAATCGGCAAAAATAAAAATGAGTTGAACATAGTTGAATTATGGTAATATCTCAAACGAATACACATCAGTTTTGGAAAAACAAGTATAGTTTTAGATACTTTTGATAATGGGATTATCAGACATCTCCCACGATTAAATACAGCACAGACCGTGATCATGCTGTCAATCTATGGTTAGACTATTCATTGTACTTCAGTTATTCGGACTGAGCACATCACTACTCCTCGGTGACCAGCTCAATTCCCGTCGCTCCGCCGTCTTTGTCTCCCTTGACATAGCAAAACGCAAAGGACAGTGTATGGCATTCCGGCCTCCTATTCAAACTCCAGACCTACGCCTTTCCTATTAATTACGTCCCTTTCATTGATCCTTCCCTTCCCACCGTCCGTCCTACGTCACCATCTGAAACGCCGATTCCAGTTTGTTCTACCCCTTCCCGGGGTGCTTCAAGCCTCCGTACTCTCCCCTCCCCTCTACCTCATCTACACTATCGATATACCCCAATCCCAGCCTTCTTCACCTTCGCCCCCACTGTTGCCCGCTCCCAGCACCTCCTCTAATCCCACGTTTCCCAGTTTATGAAACATTGGTTCAGAACTATCACAGTGTGGCTCGGGCAGCCGTGAGGCGAGGACGTCCGCTAGCGTCCCGCCTGGCGAGGTACGCGTTCGCGTTTTCCTTGTTTACTTCGCGTCGCGCTATTGTGTATTGAGTCCCCTGTACTAGTGAGCCATGGCGCACTCATACCGCCGAACGACTATCAAGATCTCTTTCCAAGCAGAATACGCATGACCACGACCTTTTGAAATTGAGAACTTTATAAGAGACGATCTGCACCTCGATCCACGAGATGTAATCGGCATACACTTTTCCATTACCGGAAATGTTGTCTATGTCAAGATGCGCACCGAAGAACTGTGTACCGACATTGTGAACCGCCACGCGGAACGACACAAGTTCAAACACCCTGACGGCCACATCGGTGCCGTCGTGATCGAGCATGTGGGTTACGGCCTGCGTACAATCAGGGTCTTCGAACTTCTTATGAAACATTGGTTCAGAACTGTTCCAGAGATTCGACAAGCAGAATAGGCAATTCGAACGGTAGGCTACGCCTTCCATATCGCTGGCAACGGGTTCTACACAACGCTGGTGACTACTTTGAAGGACAGTAACAAGTGCAAACGTGTGAAGTTTTCGTATCGGTTTGTAAAGTAATAGATGCCAATATTTAAGTTCCAACCCTCGTTTATATTGTAAATTTTTGTAACAACTAATCGCCGTCATAAAGTTAATATACATTCATATATTACATTGGTTTAGAAATATTTTTATAAAAATTGATGCATATCCCAATGCAACGTCGTGTCACAATTTCAAAGCTATCGGTCAAGACCGTTTGGAGATTAACGGCTTTGAACAAACGAACGTTTACATTTCTATTAATATAGAAGACAGAGAAATAGAAGAAGATAGTGTACAGGTTGACTCAAAAGTCATCATATACACTTTTATTAAAAATAAATAAATTACTGGAATTGGGAAACCTGAATTTTCCAGCAAGGTATGGGTGAAGTAATGTATCTTTTACGGTATGTACCGAATGTGGGCACCATACTAAAAACGGCAATCTTGAATCTAAGCAACTTCTATATTAATTGAAAGGACGTCGTGCGATATTTCTTACAACATTAGTTTTTTGTGACAAGTTAATTTCTACAAACAGATTCCCCGTAGCAATTATGTTTAAAAAGTTACAACACGATTTCTTTGGAGATACAGATTACAGATACAGACTGGACTGTTCTCCACAATCATCATCATATAATGTGCTCAACATGCTGCCCCTTTTGTTCAAAGCACGTTTGATTGCTCTGAATCCAATCGACGGGCACGTGCAGAAGGATGCGTTGCTCGAGATGGTGTCTTTTACTCATATTCTCTGTACATACGATTTACTTTAAAAAGCCCCAGAGGTAAAACGGTCAAGTGATTTGGGTTAAAAAAAATAAAAAAATAAAAAAATAATTAAAAAAATAAATTAAAAAAGTTTGTAAATCTAAGGGAATTAACTGCTGCGATTTCAATCACTAGGCTTACAAACTAATTAAAGTAACTTATGCTAAGGACAGCACACTTACCCATTCCCGAGGAAAGACTCGAACCTCCGACGACGAGCAACCGCGCGGTCCGCAACACGACGCCTTAGAACTTAGAGCGCTCGGCCACTCCACCGCGGCGTTGGAGTTCAGATGAGCCGGTCGCGGTGGCCGAGGGGACTAAGGCGCTCCAGTCACGGTCTGCACGACCACTACGGTCGGGGTTTTGAATCCCCCCTCGGGCATGGATATTTGTGCCGTCCTAGTTCGTAAGTTGTTCATAAGTAGTTTGTGAGTTTAGGGACTGATGACCCCGTAGTTAAGTCCCATAGACTAAAGAAACATTTGAACATTTGAGTTCAGATGATTCGCGTGACCGTTCTACAGACGCACGTCGGCCAATCCAATAACCAGGAAACTGGCCAGCTAACCACTGACGAACAACTGCTCAGTCATATGTTGGGTCACATCCTGTTGAATGTACGAGGGAAAGCTGCCATCTTCCAGTAAGTAGCCCACGCCGCAGCGATAAGCACCGTTGTTGTAATGATTCCCATCCCAGATCCTGTATCATTTCCGTAACGCTGTCTCGCTTGTATCGTGACAATACGAAACGAACTACCCTTCTTTGGACTCTTTCCATGTCCTCCGTCAAACCCAACTGATAAGGATCCCACACTGGGCAGCAATACTCCAAATGAGGACAGACAAGCGTAGTGTATGCAGTCTCTTTAGTAGTTCTGTTGCATCTTTTAAGCTTTCTGCCAATAAAACGCAGTCTCTGGTTCGCCTTCCCTACGACATTATCTACGCGTTCTTTACAGTTTAAGTCTGATGTAATAGTAATTCCTAGGTATTTAGTGGAGTTTACGGCCATTACATTCGATTGATTTATCTTGTAAACAAACTTTAACGGATTTCTTTTCCTACTCATGTGGACAACTTCACACTTCTCATTATTTAGAGTCAATTGCCGATTTTACACCATACTGATAGATCGTTCCACAGGTGGTTTTGATCTTAGGATGACTTTACTAGACGATAAATGACGGCGTCATCTGCAGACAACCAAAGAGAGCTGCTCAGATTTTCTCCCAAATCATTTGTGTAGATAAGGAGCAGTAGAGGACCAATAACACTACTCTGTGGAACGACCGATATCACCACTGTTTTAGTCGATGCTATACAATCGATTACTATAAACTGTGTCCATCAGAACTAACGGAAACACCATTTCTGGCAACACTTCCAGGTATCTTTGAGCTTTGTATTCTTGTTAAGGAAAATGGTTCCAATTGTACACAGGTACCTCACATTCCATCCACACCACAACCTTGATGTCACCAACTACCTTTGAAGGTTCCATCTGTTTTGTGATCACTTCAGTATCTGTGATTGTGATTGTAATTTGCAGTCTCCGTTCATCCTTCGGCCCTTACAAGGAGACCAAATGGGTATCGGAGTTTAGAGTTTTTTGATATTTATGGTACTGAAGTTCAGAACACAAATAACAATCAGCCGAAGGCATTCGACGCAACTCTCAAAAATTCTCGAGAAAATCAACCCTCGAAGTTTTGGAAGTACCGGTAAGTACCAATAATTAACACTGTTGCAGCAACTGTCGATGTCGCTCAGATGGTACCCCTTCCATTACTTCCGTCATATGGGTAGTATCCAGGGGTAGGTTTAGTTAGGCGCCAACGCCTGAAGAGGTTGAGGTTTTTTTTTTTTTTTTTCTATTAGGGTCAAAGTGGCGGTGGCACATAAGTTTCCTTTTCTTTTGTAGTTCCACTTTCCCCAAAAAAGAAAAAGAGAAAAAAAAAAAAAGTGGTAGCGTTCTAGCCTTGCAATAACAAATCGATGATTCGAATGCTGCAGTGACGGGATTTTTATTTTTAGTTTTTTCGTTGTGCTCGAATATTTACGAAATGTTATAATATAATGGTAATTTTTATGAAAAATGCACGTATTTTTGTCTATTCGTGATTTTCCATATTTTATAAAATAATGATAGTCTGAATAAAACAACATAAGTTAGATTTTTTACAGTATTGGCTTCACTATTAGTTGACAACGGTAATATTTGATTCTTCAGTTTGTGAAAAGGTATGACGCTATTTTTGGAAACGGATAGAATACCACTTCGTTTTTCAAAGAGTATACTATGGCACTGGTCCCTTACTTTGGTTGAATTTATCACGAATCTTTAATTCAGCGCAAAGTTCCAAGTGATGGAAAAAAAAGCGTAGCTGACTCCCTTTTATAAGAAAGGTAAAAGAACTCAGTCGCATAATTACAGGCTAATATCTTTGACATCAATTTCCTGTAGAATTTTGGAGCATATTCTTTGCTCGAATACAGTAAATTTTCTTAAGACGGGTAATCGTCTTTATATGAATCAGCACGGGTTTAGGAAAGATCGTTCGTGTGAAACTCAGCTTGCCCTTTTCTCACATGACATCTTGCGATCCATGTATGAAGGCGGACGTGAATATTGTGTATTTCTCACTTTTAAAAAGACATCTGACGCGGTGCCACACAGCAGATTGCTAACGAAGATACGAGCATATGGAATAAGTTGACAGATTTGTGACTGGCTGGAACACTACCTAATCAATAGAACACAGTACATTGTTCTCGACGACGAGTGTTCATGAGAGACGAGTGTATCGTCAGGTGTACCCCAGGGGAGTGTAACAGGACCACTATTGTTTTCTGTCTATATAAATGATCTGATAGAGAGAGGAACTTGTAATTTGCGGCTGTTTGCTGATGATGCTGTGGTGTATGAGACGGTGTCGTCTGGAATAGCATACAGGATGACTTAGACAAAATTTCTAGCTGGTATGAAGAATGACAGTTATCTCTAAATGTAGAAAAATGTAAGGTGGTGCGCATGAGTAGGAAAAATAATACCATAATGTTCGAATACATCATTAGTAGTGAGCTTCTTGATGCAGTTGCGTCGTTCAAATATCTAGGCGTAACATTGCAGAGCGACATCAAATGAAACGAACATGTAAGAACAGTTGTAAGGCGGACAGCCGGCTTCGGTTTATCGGGAGAATTTTGGGATGTACTTCTCATTTGTAAAGGAGACCGCGTATAAAACGCTTGTACCACCACGTCTTCAATATTACTCAAGCGTTTGGCACCCGCAGCAGATCAGTTTAATGGAAGATATGGAAGCAGTTCAGAGGCGCACAGCTAGGTTTGTTACTGGTAGGTTCGACCAATTTGCAAGTGTCACGGAAGTGTCCCGGAAGCTCAAATGGGGGTCGCTGGAGGAAAGACGACGTTCTTTTCGAGAAATTCTGTTGAGGAAATTTAGAGGGCCAGAATTTGTAGCTGAGTGTAGATCGATCTTGCTGCCGCCTACTTACATTTCGCGTAATGATCACAAAGACAAGATAAGAGAAATTAGGGATGCTACGGATGCATATAAACATTGTGTTTTTTCCCTCGTTCTGTTTGAGAGGGGAATAGGGCAGGAGAGGCCTAATAGGAGTGGCAAAGTGTACCTCCGCCACGTATTTTACGCTGTGTTGCGGAATATATACGTAGATATAGATGTAGATCTTAGACCTCTATAGCTAATAACAGCTCCCCAAGTAGCTAATCTACACAACCATCGTTTTAAGTGATGACAAGGTGTATCAGCTCGTCTACATACACATAAAAACTGTCGCAACACGAGCAATTAGACATCTCAAAATGTTTTATACAGGGTGTTACAAAACTTTCAGGAAATGTGCAGGAGCTCTATCGTGCATGAACCACATGTTGTGTCGTACTTGTAAAGCCACATGTTCTACCAGCACAGGTAGAGTATACCGTATGAAATCATGATAACGTGCTCTAGTGAGCGTAGGTGGAAGAACATAAGGCCCAATCAAGACATCACCAACAATTCCTGCCCAGACGTTCACAGAAAATCTGTGTTGATGACGTGATTGCACAATTGCGAGCATGTACAGTACATCCTAACGAAACAATTGGGTATTTTGAGAATTGTCTGCACGAATTATTTCAATTTACATTTAAAGAGAAATACTAAAATGAGCTCTAACATGGAAATTAAGCGTTTCCGGGCACATGTCCACAAAACATATTTTCTCTCTTTGTGTGTGAGGAATGTTTCCTGAAAGTTTGGCCGTACCTTTTTGTAGCGCCCTGTATAACTGAATTCAAAAACAACGAAAAAATATTCATCACAGCGGGATTCGATCCACCGACTGTATGGTTGTAAGGCCAGAATTCTACAACCTGAGCTACATCGACAGATGCTACAGTTGTTTTAATTATTGGTACGTGTTCTTACAAAACTTCAAAGTCGATTTTCTCGAGAATTTTTCAGAGTTGCGTCGAACGGCTTTGGCTGATTGTTGTTTAAGTCCTGAACTTCACGTACCACAAATATATTCGAAAATCTGATACCCATGTGGTCTCCTTCTAACAAGGAAAGTAGATGGGCTCGAACAGACATATTTGTATGAACGTTTGCTTGCAGGATCTCTACGTACATCTTAATGTGCTGGTGGGTATTGTTTTTCTGCAAAACTCTGCGATCATGCTCTAGATTGCACTGTAGATGTAATAGTAGACGCCATACGCAATGCAGATATCTTAACTATAACTTATGAATTAATCATCGTCCATGTTCTCTAGCGAAATGTCATCAAAAGCCGTGATGATAGTTGCAACTTTAACCTTCTTCTCGGAAGAATGTTGGTATTCAATGCCACTGCTTCCATCGCCTCTTCCCGCACTTACCGTAGCACTACCGCTTTCAATGAGTTATTCGTCATTATCATCCCTATTATCGTCATTATGTGTTAATGTTACAACAGTAACTAACTTATGCTCATATTTCTGTACCATAACAGATACGAGAAAGCATACGAATGATTCATCTTCTACACTAATACCACCTTCTTCATAACTTCATCTCAACCAATCGCAATACATTAGCAGGATTGATTACCAAACGCCGCCCCATCTGACGCTTCACCACACAAATAACGTCACAAACCACATCATTGGAGGCACACTGCACCGTCCCTACTGGCGAACCGACAGGTCAAAGTGCAATGTGGCAAGGCGCACGCAGAAGCCTCTAACGGACGACTGCAGAGTTTTGCAGATGCGGGAGTATCGCTAGAGCTACTGGCCGGGGTATATGGGGTGCAGCCAAGACTGGAGGGCGTCATCTCTCTAGGAAAACTGGCCTCCGTATTCCAGGCCGAAATCACTGCCATCAGGGCGTGTGTGGAGGAGAATTTGCGTAGGTGCTATAAAGATCGTAGCATCTATATCTATTCAGACAGCCAGGCAGCCCTGAGATCACTGGCAGCTCCTGCAACAAGGTCTAAAATTGTTGCAGAATGTCACAGGGTTCTGGTGGAGCTAGGGGAAAGCAATAGAGTAAACCTATTATGGGTCCCTGGCCACTCGGGGATCAGTGGCAACGAACATGCCGACAGATTAGCCAGGATGGGGGCAGAGACTCCATTTATTGGATCGGAACCTGTCCTGACAATCACCACGGCAATGATCAAATTGGAGCTACGTAACTGGCTCAGAAGACAGCACGTAGAATATTGGACCAAAGTCCATCAACAAAAAAATGGCAAGGTAATGATGCCAAAGCCATGTTTTTAAAAAACTCTGCAATCTTGGGTCTGAACAGGAGAGAGATTAGACTCACGGTTGGATTGCTGACAGGCCATAGGAATTTCAAAAAACACCTACATACAATGGGAATAACAGAAGAGGACCCTAAATGTAGGATCTGTGATGACGGTGATGAAACTGCATCACATCTAATCTTCAACGGATTACATTGGAGAGTAAAAGGCACAGAACATTGGGACAATCAGACCCGAAGAAAGTGTGTTTAATAAAGAACTGGTAAAGGGACTCCTTGCACTGTTCAAGGGCATTGGTTGGATTTACTAAATATAAAGGGAGCGATACCGCACAATAAACTTAGTTTCGGTGCGGACAGTGGCGGGTTTGTCCAACACTGTTTTGACTTCCCTGAGAAAATCAATCAGTCAATCAACACCCTGTATGTAGATATAGATGTAGATCTCCATAGCTACTAACAGCTTTCCAAGCAGCTAAACTACTCAACCACCCTTTTAGGTTATGACAAAGTGTATCAGCTCGTCTACATACATATAAAAACTGACACAACACGTGCAATAAGATATCTCAAAATGTTTTATATAACTGAATTCGAAAACAACGAAAAAATATTCGTCACAGCGGGATTCGAGCCACAGACTCTGTGGTTGTCTGGCCAGAACTCTACCACCTGAGCTACATCGACAGATGCTACAGCTGTTTTAATTACGTGTACTTGCAAAACTTCAAAGTCGATTTTTTTGGGATTTTTTTGAGAGTTGCGTCGAATGGCTTTGGCTGATTGTTATTTAATTCCTGAACTTCACCTACGACAAATATAAATAAAACTCGAAAATCCGATACACATGTGGTCTGCTGTAAGTCTACGCGGCTACGGCCGACGACCAGCAGGAAGCCTGTGTACCCTGCGTAAGCGACACTGTGGTGTCTCACAAGTCTGAAGTGCGCGCCACGTACTTTCGCCGCGCGCCGCCATGCAAGCACGGTGAGGCGTTCTTACGACGTCAGCCACGAGCGCCCTCTGCTGCAACTCCGCTCGTGGCCACCACTGAACTGCATCGGCCACTTCAGATTAAGACAGGCACTAGGAAAGTTTCTCATCAGTAGGCAGGCCTCTATCTACTTAAACTATGCATCTGCATTCCACTAGACTTCAGTTAACAAAGCTAAGTATTATACTCTCTCTCTCTTCGAAATATATCTTGTACTAATCTAGCTCAGTGTTTCTAGTTTCTGCTGTCCCACCGGATGGTCACCTCAGAATCCGTACCTGCACACGCGTGCATCCTATTTCCTTGTGTCGGTCTCCCTCTACTCGGCAACCGACACCCTGGACAACCGACGGATACGAGACACAAAAGACACTACCGGCTCTCGCAAGACCTTTGTCGCCTCTGTATATTGCCCGTTCTCTCGCGGTGGCCGCTGCCATCCACCGCCTCGCAGATTAACGACGCTAGCACACCCGGGCGCGGCGCCCGGCTATATGAATGGCTGCAGGCGCTGCCCGTTTTCGTGCGGCGACGGCGCCCTGTAAATCATAGCGCGGTGCGTGCGGAAGCCGACCTCGCGGTCACGCCAGCGCTTACCCCCCCCCCCCCACCGCGTGCCTTCGGTAAACGCGGACGTAATAAATGTGACGCTTTGCGCTGCGGGGGCGATGGCCATCTCGCGCCGCTTATACCGCCGCTCCGATTGAGTTATTATTGGCTGTCGGCGGCGGCCGGGTTCCCGACATCCCTCCGGCACGCAAGTTGAGCGTACCGAGCCCCACATCTCCCGCACCTCGCGTGTTCGTCTGTAATTCCTATCTCTTCTGCTATAATTCCTATCTCTTACCTCTCCACTCGTGTATATCCTATTAATTACATCACATATGTTAATCTGGACGCACAGTAACTTTCTTTTTTAGTCTTTTTAAGGTCTCATACTCGTTCCACTTGTCTCTTATTTAAATTATCGGAACGGATTCCTGTAAATTTCGCGTAACTATTTTTTTTGTTTTTTTTGTTTTTCGTGTCTTGCATTCAACTACACAAGGTGACAAGTAATTAATCAAAATAGTAAATGGTCGTGGTGCAAAGTAGCTCCATCTTCCAGTAAATGCGGGCTTCTGGGAGCACTACAGGATCATTACTCTTAAAAACACGAGGGTCATTCATAATTAAAGAGAAAATTTGGTCTAGAGATTTTTGTTTGTTGTTGGATTTTTGAAGGGACTAAACAGCAACGGTTATCAGTCCCTTGTTCCGTTCTGAGAGATAAAACATTGTGTTAAGCGTTCCTAAGGAAATGCATTAACAAGTCAAAGAGTAAAAATCACTGGTAAATATGAGGAAAGGATACAAGGAAAAACGAAGAAGAAAAACACTACCATTGAATCACATGATAAAAACCAGCTTCGCGAATAAAATCTAAAACACGTTGAACCATAGCAGCATCGTCTCTTAGTATAAAAGAGAGCGCAACTGGCAGATGAAAAGATTGTCGCAAGGCAACTAAAAGTGGACAGTCCACCAGAATGTGGACCACTGTCCAGGGGGCGCCACAGTCACACTGTGGTGCGTCCTCCCGCCGAAGAAGGTGGCCTCGCGTCAGCCATGTGTGGCCGATTCGGAGACGACAGAGAACAACAGATTCCCTACGAGACGACCGCAGTGAGGACTTCCATGCGACCGTAGAGAGCTTCATTGCACGAAGCTTGTTGGGTTGAGCAGAGTTAGCCCGCTCGTAATCCCACAGGCTACTTATCTTCCAATGGAACTCCAGTCGGAGATCGCTCTCTGGAAGACCAATAGCCAATGGACTGGAGGAAGTTGCCTAGAGAAAAAAAGTTTTTTTTTTTTTTTTTTTTTTTTTTTTTTTTTTTTTTTTTACGAAAGAAGAGACTGGTTAAGTGCCTAATATGGAGTGTGGTCTTATATGGAGCAGAAACGTGGACACTGAGAAAGCAAGATGAGAAGGAAATTGAAGCTTGTGAAATGTGGATATGGCGTAGGATGGAGAAGATCAGCTGGATCGATAAAGTCAGAAAATGAAGAAGTACTGAGCAGAGTTGGAGAGGAACGGAGGATGTTGCTGACGATAAAGAACAGGACACTAAACTGGCTAGGCCACAGTTTAAGACGAGATTGCCTTCTGGTAGAGGCAACTGAGGGTTGCGTTACGCGAAAGAGAGGGAGGGACGGAAGAAAGTACCAGATGCTGGATGACGTCAGCAATCCACTAGGAGGGTACCAAAGGACGAACATGATCGCAAAAAAATGTTCAAATGTTTGTTAAGCTTAAGGGACTTAACTAGGGGGTCATCAGTCCCTAAACTTACAGACTACTTATGAACTACCTACAACTATGGACGGCACAAATATCCATGCCCGAGGGGGGATTCCAACACCCGACCGTAGTGGCCGTGCAGACCGTGACTGAAGCGCGTCAGTCCCCTCGGCCACCGCGGTCGGCATGATCGGAAAAGACAGAGAAGCATGGAGGGCTATGCACTCTAAACCTGCTGTACGACAGACAACCAAATGATGATAATGATGATTACAAAAGACTAGGGTAACTCCGGGATAGACGGCCATACGGGAGAGATGGACAACTCCTGTAATTCTTCCACAGAACGCTATACAACGCTGCCGGTCGGTTGGTAGTGAGTATGTGACGTCAGAGCCTGCTGCTTGTCCACATGAGTCTTTATACTAAATAAAAAGTAAGTAATTTTCAGGATTTTAGTTTGCAGAACATCTTGAAATTATGGTGTATGTCATAACCTTTCTATTTAAACATAATTTTGGTTTGCAGAATGAAATTTTCACTCTGCAGCCGAGTGTGCGCTGATATGAAACTTCCTGGCAGATAAAAATTGTGTGCCGGAACCGGGATTCGAACCTGGGACCTTATCCTTTCGCGGGAAAGCGCTCTACCGTCTGAGTATCCCGGCAAGCTTTAGATTCGTACTCATAAGTTTACTTCCCGCCAGTACCGCGCATCCTACTTTCCAAACTTCACAAAAGTTTTTGCAGAACTAGCACTCCTAGAAGAATGGATATGGTGGAGACAAGGCTTAACCACAGCCTAAGGCTGTACTGCAGAAGTAAAGTTGTGAGGACGGACTTTGAAGCGTGCCTGGGTAGCTCAGACGGTAGAGCCCTTACCCACGAAAGGCAAAGTTCCCAGGTTCGAAACTCAGTTTCGGCACACAGTTTTAATCTTTCCGGAAGTTACATAACTTAGGTTATGAGTGGCAATAGAACTTTGTACATAAATTAGGTCTAATTGCATACCGGCACGTAGATATTGTTTGAGTTTGCGTCCAGCATGTTTGATTATGCGCTATGGCCACCTCTCCTGGCCGATCGGAAGAGACGGCTATACCATCATCGGGTCGGATAGCCACCTTGAAACAGTTCTGTCACCCTAGTCTCAATCCACATCTACATTGGTCGACTCCACTTCAGCAGAGAAATGTGACCAAAAATTACCTGAGAGACGAGCAGTTTCATTTCTAACAGACCTTCTACCAGACATTTGACCTGTGATTACAAATGAAACAAACCAAGTCACTCATACCAAAAGTCTGGACAATATTTCACCTTCGCCAGTTAGACCCGACATTCACACAAAGAAACGTAGAAAAATTAAAGTTACAAATTTAACGTCGAAAGAAAATATTAAAAATTTAAAATTCAAACGTTATGAAAAAGGAAAAAGAACTAGGCCAATTGGCAGAAAGATGTGGAAAATGTTCGGGTCTGGAAGGTTAAAGAACCTTCTGACCGTTCAGACTCATCAGATGAAGTACAGTACAAAGACGACTCTAGTAACGGTCTTCGTGACAACGAGGAAGAGTGCGTTGGATGCGGGGAAGACTACCTCAGAACAAATAAAACCTGTTACTGGATTGAGTGTATCAGTTGTAAGTGTTGGTTACACGAAACCTGCACAGCGTATGTGGATGTGTGCCTTCGACGTGGCAATGTCGTTTTAAAAACAAAACATAAGCTTATATGTTAAAACTTCCTGTTTACAAAATTAATCGTTGCTCTAATGTTAACTAAATGAATAACTGAGGTGATTTCTCATACAGTTCAGTATATCTTTGTAAACAATGTCGACTTTTGCTTTTTATGAAATGAAAATGCAATTTATGAAATGTTTAGGTTGTTATTATGCATTAGGTTTACGATACTGGCTTTCGAAAAAAAAAAAAAAAAAAAAAATAATTGACATCTATCCAGGATTTACCCTACATTTTCTACTTTTCAACACAGTCCCCTTGAACATTTATGCATTTGTTCCAACGGGCTACCAGCATTTTTATTCAGGCCGCAAATGACTCTTTATCTTGATGTTTGAACTAATTCCCCACAAACTGTTTCACTTCCTCGTCGTCCTGGAACCTCTTCCCACGTACTGCCTCCTTCAGCGCACCAAGCAAATGGAAATCACTGGGTGCTAAAACATGACTGTAGGGGGGACGAGGCAGTACTACCCAGCCCATTTTCTTCCAAGGTGGTTCCACGGGTTTATTGAGCAAAATGAGGACGCGCGTTGTCTCCTCTGAGATCAACGACGTTTTCGTCACATGGCTGCCTTCAATACAATATAATATAGTGGTGGAGATATATGGATGATATTCTCCGCTTGATAGATGAACCCAAAAATAAAATAGACCAACTACACATAGAGATAAATGCAATACATAAGAACATAAAGTTCATTCTAGAGAAGGAAGAAGCAGGCCAAATCAATTTCCTGGTCATATCCATCACAAAGAAAAATAACTCTCACTCATTCAGCATCTACAGAAAAACTACTGCTTCAGACATAATATTACACCAGTCTTCTAACCACCCACAGGCCCAGAAGGAATCAGCTCTGAGATACATGTTACACAGACTAAACACAGTGCCACTAGACAAACGCAATTATAACAAGGAGCTGGACATAATAATTCAGATAGCAAAGAGTAATGGATACAAAGAAAACCTCATTACAAAATTGAATAAAAGAATCCAAAACAAAATAAAGGAACAAAACACCCAAAACAACAACAACACAAGTGAAAAGCATAACACAGAAACTCAACAAACAAACTGGTACACACTTACTTACGGAAATAAACTGACACACAGAATTGGAAACATCCTTAAGAAACAAGGTGTCAAAATAGCATATCAAAGCCATAAATCATTACAGAAATGCCTAATAAAAACAGAAAACACTGACATCTACAAAAAATCTGGTATTTACCAGCTCAAATGTAACAGTTGTGATTCTCTATACTTAGGATAGACCAGCAGGACATTTGGATCACGATATAAAGAACACCAACGATCATGGAAATATGACAACGGCCATTCAACATTTGCAGAACACCTTAGGCAAGAAAACCACTATCCCACCACCATAGAAACCAACATGCAAATAGTCCGATTTAGCAATAAGAAACACCTCCTGACCCTCCAGGAGAATTTCCAAATTCAAAAAGCATTAATAGAAAAGAAACACATATTAAATGACCAAGTAAACATCAGCAACCAAACATTATTTAAACTAATAAAACACATAGTAGACAAAGACAAACCTCCCGCACCCTCAAAACCACCACATAATACGACCACATAAGATAACAACAACAACAAATCCCTACCCACACATTAACACATGCAGAAAATCGGAATCTCTCTCTCTCTCTTTCTCTCTCTCTCTCTCTCTCTCTCTCTCTCTCTCTCTCTCTCACACACACACACACACACACAGAAAGTCGCTAGTTGAACTAAAATCATTTTTATAAACACACAATACAGTCAGAACATCACACCCAAAGTTGCTAGCAGACGCCTGTTTTGACAGATACGAAACAAATAGACACCTCACAGCACGAACCAAAGAACTCAAAAGCAAAGAACACACACACACACACACACACACACACACAGAGAGAGAGAGAGAGAGAGAGAGAGACAATAGACAAACAAAACAAACGACGTACAGAGCTTGCCAGGCCACAGAAAAGGCTATGTTTCAAAAACTTTCGTAAGAAATGTTACTGTAAAAAAAGTGTAAATAGTGTAAACATAAGCAGTGATAGCAAGTGACAATGTGCTACAAACCACACATGAAGATGAAAACATAAAAAATTCGTGAGTAATATTAATAGTCCAATTTATTCAGAATCAAAATAATCCAATTGCATGAGAACTGTTACAGATCGAGTTTAGTAAAAACTCAAACAAATAATGTAATACAAAACCATTTCTTGTACAGCTGACCACTGACGATGCTTTAGAATAAAGCGAAACGCGTCTTGTCTAAAGTAGATATAACGTTGTTGTTCAAAGCCGACGTGTTGTATCGTGTACTTCACTTGACCCCCAGAGCTGTACCGTGAAGTCTAACATACGAGCGATTCCTCCAGCAGGCTCGAGCCAACAGTCGAAGCAGCCAACGGCGCGAAGGAGCCGACACCGGGCCATAAAGCAGGACCTCCGTTAGCTGTGTCGGCCGCATCAAAGCAGCGGCCAGCGCAGGACACTGCAGTGCAGGCAGGCGGTAAAGCGAGACACCCAGCTGGCCTCACAACCCGCCACCAGCAGCCAACGGGCGCCGTCCGGCCGTCGCTAGGCAACAGTCGGAGAGAGAGACATACGTACGCTGGAATAGGTTTCAGAAATTACTGCAACCAGTCGCCTTTTGTTTCTTCTTATTACTTTTTTCTCGTTTTCTGCCCTACCACAGATACAAATGTAATTTGCACTAAATGTGTACCATCTGACGATGAGCTGCTAGGCAGCTTGAAACCGGTAATGGTGTAATAAATCTTCATTAAGAAGAAACAAAAGGCGACTGGTGGTAGTAATTTCTGAAAACTATTTCAAGAAACAGTCGCAGCTTCCAACACAATGGATAAAAGTTTTATACATACTTAACAAAAGCACAGATACAGACAGCGGTGGTAGTATCGCTTAAATAAAGCGTGAAATGGCGGTGCGTTATAGGAGTCGTCAGTGGTGCATTTCTACTCCGGTGATTCATCAGAAAAGCTTTTCAGTCTGCTGATGGGCGGAAATGCGAAATGGTAGTTGGAGTTAGACGCTCTGCGTTTCCCATTTCGAAAATGTTTAGGGAATTCAGTAGTCCGAGGTCCTCAGTGTAAAGAGCGTGCCGACACTACGAAATTTTAGGCCACTAGTCTGCCTCTCATCATGGACAACGCGGTGGCCGACGTCCCGCCCTTAATGATTGAGAGCAGCGGCGAGGTGTCACTGCTAACGGACAAGCAACATTACGCGAAGTGATCGCACAATTCAGTGCGGAATGTATTGGTGTGTAATGCGGCGTTACTGGGCTACGGGAGCAGATGACGTACTTGATTGCCCATACTAAGACAGCCTGCAACGTCCCTCCTGGAAGAAAGGAAGTTTAGGGTTTAACGTCCCATCGACAGCTTGGTCATTAGAGACGGAGCCAACGCTCGGAGTTTTGGGTAAGGATGTGGAAGGAAAGCTTTGAATGGAGCCACCCCGACATTTGCCTGGAATGAACTACGGAAATCACGGAAAACCTAAATCAGGATGGCCGGAGATGGATTTGAACCACCATCGTTCCGAATGCGAGTCCAGTGTCTTACCACTGGGCCACCTCGCTCGGTCGTCCCTCCTGGGCTCGTCACCATATCCGTCAACCCCCGACGACTGGCACCCCGTGGCTTGGCGAGACGGTAAGAGCTGATGGTAAGTTTCGAGTGTGCCGCAGACCCAACGGAAACCGTGTACCCAAGTTGTGAATAAACCACTCTGCGAGCTGGTGGTACGTTCACTATGTTATGGGTTGCTTCTAAATTGGGATGGCTTCTGTGATTCAACTTCAACTGAAACTACGATTCTTCGTTTGTGTGGCCATAACGTCCGTAGTTGCCTTCATAATTACGAATAGCAGTGTTTGTCCGTCTTTGCAACTACAATAAAAATGCGATTTTTTTCTCACCAGACGTGTTTCGTTTTAATGACAGTAAAACATTTTCAATGGCCTGTAATAACAGAAATCTACAGTTTGTTTTGTTTTTAGATTGAAAACAGTTCGTTAACAGCGCATGAAAAGTAGGCCTAATGTTTTGTTACTTACGGAAATTTTGTCCTGTTTTCGCTTTTCCCCCTGTAACGTGATAAAACAAAACGAGCTGCCCTTCTCTGAACCTTCTCAATGGCTTCCGTCAGTCCCACCTGGTGAAGGTCCCACACCGGACATTAGAACTCCAGGAGCTGACGCACAAGTGTGATGTAGGCAGTCTCTTTGGTTGAGCTGTTGCATCTTCGAAGCGTTCTGCCAATGAAACGTAACCTTTGGTTCGTCTTCCCCACAATATTTTCTATGTGTTGTCTCCAGTCTAAGTTGTTCATAATTGTAACTCCTAGGTATTTGGTAGAATTTACGACCTTAAGGTTTGACTGATTTATCGCGTAATTGAAGTTCAGCGGATTTCTTTTAGTGGTCACGTGTATTCCTTCACTATTTTATTTATTTAGTGTTAATTGCCAATTTTCGCACCATGTAGAAATTTGGTCTAAATCGCTTTGCAGTTACTTTCGATCCCCTGTTGACTTCACTAACCGATGACACTGATTCAACATTCAACATCGGAGTTCAGGAGATCCTGCAGTCAACGTGACGGAGCACTTTTCTTGATGTGTGTATATGGAAGTAGGTGAATCTTCATTTGTTGTTGGTTACGCTTAATAATGTTTTGTTATGTGCCGACTATGAATTGTTAACAGCGGAACGAAGAATAAATTCAACTCCGCTCTCGCTTGCTATGCTACCTGTGTTATTATGTTGGCCTGAAATAAATGTCCACCTTTGCTGAATGCCTTGTTAAGCCAATCCCTATTAATCTCTCAAGGTGGAATAAGCTTGAGAAAAATTTCCAATCAAATTTAAAGTTGTACCGTGACTTAGAAAAGAGTAAGCCTTGGCCGAATTCGAATACGTCTGGCTGAATAAGGACATTGGGTAGGTGGATTTTAGGCGGTTTTCCAAATTCCACTAGGTGTATAAACAACTTCTGTCCCGCTTCAGTAATTGTATTTGCAAACATTAGATTAGAAAACCTTCGTTCACTTTCAGATGTGTAAACAGTATACGCATATACATAACTAGCTTAAACCGGCGGCTTCGCTCGCGTGTTGTTTGATTATGGTAGACAAGCTATCTTTCAGTAGTGCTCTGTGAGACTGGTTTTCAAGGACGAAATGAAATACAATACCTTCTTTAGAAACAAACATTTTTAATCAACATTATCAAGAAAGTAAGCAGTGTAGATCAAAACACACGAAGAATCCAATCACGAAATTCAACAATAGTGATTGTAATAATATCACAGACCGATCACTTGATGTAATGCATGAAACGTCAAATCGATTTTTTTTTAAAGAAGTGTATTAAAAGAAATTTATTTTTTACTACTTTATTTATTCATTCTTGCATTTCCTTATTCGTATGCTTATCCTTACAAAGAAAGAGCAGAAGACATTGTATCACGCATAGACCAAAGATATGGTCTGTGGCATCACGTTTCGCTGTATGTAACCTCCTTGCTATAGAGTCGCAAACGTCATCGCTGGCCTTCAGTCCGAATTTTTTTATAATTTGACGACTTTCAACCACCATATCTTCCACCCCCTTATAGCTATCGGCATGGAACTGCTATGGTGTACAGCGGGAGGATTCGGACAACAATTACACACAGACCATTCGTTTGCGTTCTGTAGTTTTCGCTGCAGAGCGAAATATTAAAACACACACACACACACACACACGTAGAATTTTATATACACCGATAACTTTCCATCCCAATATACTCCGCCCTTTTATCATTATCAACAAAAAAAATGTTCAAATGTTTGTAGAACTTATGGGACTTAACTACGGGGTCATCAGTCCCTAAGCTTACAAACTACTTACGAACTAGCTAAGACTAAGGACGGCACAAATATCCATGCCCGAGGGGGGATTCGAACCCCCGACCGTAATGACTGTGACTGGAGCGCCTCAGTCCCCTCGGCCACCGCGGCCTGCTCATTATCAACCCTCAAGCAACAATGCAACAAATAAAACCATTTTCAAAGAGTAATTATTGTTCCGTATTTCGCGTCATATTCTTCAAATTACTAAATATCTTATCAGATCGCTATAAAACCGTGCTTAAAACCTTCCTCAGATATAAATTAGTAACTATACAAATATTTAAGTCTCTGCTTCTTGTCGTTCGGACGTGATACACGTATACCGAACAGACATTCACATTAATATATACATAGATAAATAGCTATCGGATCACCATAAAACCGTGCATAAAGCCTTCCCCAGGTAGACATTAGTAATTGCAGAAATTTGTAGCTCTTTACGTTTAGTGGTTCAGACGAGATAAACGTACACCGAACAGACATTCACATTTATAAATATAGATTAACCATGTCAGTTACATTCAAATGAAGCGTTCAAGCTTTTAGTAGTTGTCATTAACAGTCTCCTGGCCGTGCATATGGGGCAGGAAAATCTGCAAATAGTTCACTAACAAGTGCAGAAGAGTGGTGCAATAGTTGCCAGAGATCATGTATAGTGATCGCGAACCAGCGGCCCACACAGTGTTATTGAACCGTGCTTGTGTTAAGTCCCTTTTACACGATTGACGTTCTTGTCTCGGTTGACTACTCGAGCCGAGTGTGTCTACTGCAGCGTCCCTGACGTGTTATTCGCGTACTGAGTCTCGTCTGTTTCGAGTGGTCGTTTTCGTTTACACGATAGCACCAAAATTGTAGAGCTGTCTGTAGCGTAGTTTCGCGTCTGAATGATGAAGCGAGGTTATACGGCACTTTTTACGTGGGAGAAGGAAATCATATTGAGTTTGCTGTTGATGTAAGGGCTATACTTATTTGCTATTTTCGTCTAATATCATTGTGAAATTCTGTACTCTATTCATGACCTAAAAAATACGAAAGTATCATCGAAAAATTTCAAAACATACATTTATTAGCTGCAGAAAATTTATACTTGCAGCACATAAAATAATTCCGAAAATGAAGTAAAAAGCATCTGTTTACTTTACTTTAGTTATCATGTTTTCTTGCTAACTGTCGAATTTCGTCGAAAATAATTTTCTCTTATAAGAAATCTGAGTCTTTCAGTGTAGAAATAATTTTCATTAAAACTCGTTTATGTATTTACTCTCGTATTTATGCACAGTGCAGCTTTTTCCATGTAAAACGTTAATATCTTTCTGTTAGTAGATATTTCTTCTCTTTTTTAGGATAACGCTAGTAAAAGAAAGAATTGTAGGCTCTGTTGTAACTTTTCCGGATCGATGAGAACTCAAAGAAAACAACAGAAAATAGTTGAAGACGATGCGAAAGCATTTCTATAAAATTGATGAACTCGTTCAGTGTGAATTAACTTCCGGTCTTAGAAGACGCCACTACATTTCCTTGCATCTGCGCATGCGCATTCTGCAGCACACTCAGATATTTAGAACTCCCCACTTGACTCAATCTACCGATCTAAGACTCCTATAAACCCGAGCTGAACTTTCCGCCATTTTTTCCCCAAGCTGTAACAGTCGGCCGCGGTGGAGTAGCCGAGCGGTCTAAAGCGTCTCACTGCGGAGCGTGCGGTTGCTCGCCGTGGAGGTTCGAGTCCTCCCTGGGGCATGGGTGTGTGTGTGTTTGTCCTTAGGTTAGTTCACTTAGGTTTAAGTAGTTTGTAAGCTACGGACTGATGACCACGCAGTTTGGTCCGATAGATTTACAAACATTTGAAGATTTGTAGCAGTCGCCACGTTCCGGACGAAGCTCCCGCATTATGCTGTGTTTCATTCAACTCGTTCTCACTCGCAAACTACTGATAGTATGGACGTGGAATTTTCATCAATGTCTTCGTGAAGAAGTACACTGCAGTTTCATTTTAGTTTTATTTGCGGTAATAGTTTATTAAGAGGATATACTCACAGTTTACGAACATGCACTTACTGACGACGTTACGGAAATTTCGACATACGAGGAACTTTTTTTCTGTTGAAGTTAGCTGGACGCATTAAGCGAATGAAATATTCAAAACAGAGCAAATTTTCATCCTGTCCAAACAGTAACTCTGGGAGAAATGTATAACTTGAGATAATGTAAGTTAAATATGAAGTACTGGAATCCGTCCGCCCGTCTAGTAATACCTCGTCTTCAGTATTAGAGCTAATAATTAGCCACAGGTTGTTACTGCATAACATCCATACTTGAAAATACTGGTAATGACTGACTTCTTAACCCAGAAGTTGCTAACTACAAAAGAGCTGTGTCTCTATGTAATATTCAATTCCAATTTTTCAGATATATGAAAAGGACATTGTAAATATCTCAATACAGAGTACTTTATTGTGTGAGGAATTCAGAACAAGTCAGTTTGTTAGGTAGTGAAGAGGTATTGGTCATTTTCTAGTATTCTCGCATAAAATCCACATTAGATCCAGTGACTTTCGTTCTGTTACTGTTTCGTGTTAAACTGAAGGAAATGTAACTCATATTAGTTTTTAGAAACGGAGTAGTAGCTCTGAAACACGATGGACAACAAGCAAATAAATAAACATTTGTGACTGATGAAGAAATACCTGTACACCGGTTAAGAAATGACAAACTTTAATTTTTCATTTGAAAAAATCTACATTTCCTTGAATAACGTGACAGTTAATGTAATTGTGCGTAATAACTATATCGCAAAATACGACCCTCTTTGCATGTTATCATTTGCCAAATATCATTCTGCTATCTCTAACCGTGTATGAGACACACTATATTTCATTCTGGCCTTATCGGCGTCGGAAATGAGTTTGCGACATAAAACAATTTTTGGCGACATGGGTGAAAGCTAAAGATCTCCCCATAAGTCTAAAATAAATTTCAACGCGTTAGGAAAATTTCATCCGCAGCAACATATGGTGTAACGTGCACCAAACGGAATATCACAGCAGCCCTTATTTTTATTGCAAACTTTTCCTAACCTAGCGCAATGTCTTATTTCAAAGCCAGTATCTTACTATGACTATTAACGAAATGATGCGCACTTCGTTACCATGCTGACTTATAAAGATTTAAGTAGCGAAAAAATAAAGTTTTCTACCAGTTAGTTTTTGCGTAATCGTTTGTGAAAGATTGCTGGACGTGCGCCTCCATGCTGTTAGTGCAGCGCGATTCCAACCATGTTGGGGAAAACATGGCGGACGATTCAGCCCGGGTACTGAGGAGCTCTATACTGACAATTGACGTCATAGAGGCACTCGCGATGCGGTTGGCTGATTTACACGCAGGCTCGAAAGGCGCACGCACTTCGAGTAGTCGATTTTCAGCAGAAAGTCGCTCCTGTAGAGCGGGCTTTGGAAGCGATTTCCGCTCGTCGTGACCCGGCGACCAGCTGCTCCCCTCCGACTCACCGCTGACCAGCCGTTCTGGTCAGTAACTGGGGCCCCTTGCCGACCACGGGCGTCCGCTGTGCCGCGTTATGGACGGCTGTGGGAAGATTACCTACCATTTTTGAAGAATTACTGTTCTTCTCTGTGGTCGTGGCTCTGCATCTTCAGAATCGGCACGTTTCTCATTTTCGTGTCTAGGTTGTGGATGCCGAGCGGCCAGTATTTACTTGCAGTCAAAGATTGGTGTACACAGGAAAGAGTGTCTATTCGAGAGTTGGAGAATTATTGCTTCTCTCTGCTTGATGCTCGTTGTTCGGAGTGGGCACGTTTCTCGTTTCCACTGACAGTATTTACTTTCAGCCACAGACAGGCGCACCGAGAAAAAAGATGAACTTCTTTTATAACGTGTAGCTGAGAGGGTGATTGTCGACCACGAAATCGCTAATTCGCTGCACGAGTTTTCGCGTCTTTCACTGCCTTACGTTAATCAGTGACAGATACATTAGTCTTGCTCCTCAATTGTACCAGCAGAAGAAAGTACATACTTCGTAGCCAAGATCGCTATATTCGTAATTCATTCTGGATTACCGAAAAGCAATGTTGCCATCAACTTATCTCTTTTAACATTAATTAAAATGTGTCAAGTCACAAAAAGAGTACGTCAAGGATGTAGCATGTCACCTACATTGTATAAAATGTATACAGAGGTAACCTTACAGAATTGGAAGAAAAAATATCAAACTATGGTAATACCAATAAATGACAGAACAATATATTCATTGCAATTTGCAGATGACCGACTGATTATAGCCCAAGAATATGAGGACATAGAGTATATGACCAGGAAGCTGATTCAGGAATATAAAAAAGCAGGTCTAAATGTCAACATGAATAAAACGAAATGCATGGTAATTGGTGGAATAAATGAAGACTTAATATTAGAAGAAGGGATGGGAACAATAACAACTATAGAGGAATATAAATATTTAGGAGTGAAAATTACAAATGATGGGAAACAGGAAAAAGAATAAATGCAGGAAAGACGACAATTTCTTTGTTGAATGGATTTCTCTGGGACAAACACATAACTACAGATAACAAAATAACGATATATAAAACAATAGTTCGGAGCATTATTACATATGGTTCAGAAGTGTGGACAGCAAAATGGCAACTAAAATCAAAATTATTAGCTACAGAAATGGATTTCTGGAGACATTCATCCAGAAGATCAAGAAGAGAAAGAATAAGAAATGAATTAACAAAGAAAAATGAAATGTAAAAATTCATTTATTGAATTCATCGAGAACAAACATCTACAATGGTGTGGACACGTCAGAAGAATGGGACAAGAAAGGCTTCCAAAATGCATACTCGACTGGACACCGAACGGAAGAAGAAAAAAGGGACGACCATGGACGACATGGATGCAGGACGTTCAGTCAGTAATGAGGAAGAACAACATTCCTGAGGACTTGTGGGAGCACAGAGAATAGTGGAGAACAATAATTCGTAACTTAATGTAATATAATATAGGTGCTGGAAAAATGTACTTACATTGTAAAACCAGAATAATAATAATCTGAGATGTTGAAAACAGACTTTGACACCACTGTCTACTTATTGTACATTAAGGAAGATATGGAAAGAGGAGACAGGGCCAACAGACTGGAAACGAGGTATTATCGTGAAAATACCCGAAAACTGTAACTGTAACAACTGGCGGGGCATTACCCTATTGTCAGTACCGAGTAAGGTAGTTTCGAGGATTATTTTAAACAGCATTAAGGATTCTGTGGAAGCGCAACTGAGGAGAGAGCAGGCGGGTTTTAGAAAACATCGAAGCTGTGTGGATCTTATCAATACTCTCCGAATTATTCTGGAACGAAGTGCGGAGTGGCAACACACCATCTACTTTACCTTCATTCACTTTGAGAAGGCTTTCGACTCTGTCAATTGAAGAGTCATGTGGGATACACTTGCATAGGGTGTCCGGACACTTGCCACGCCGGACACTTGCCACGCCGGACTTTTGCCACACTTTTACCTGCTCCGAAGGGTCGGGTGCCCCCCCCTCCTCCTCCTCCCTCCGACCCCCCCCCCCCCCTGCGCCCTTCCGCACGGCCCGAGAACTCCGTGGCCGGTGTCCCGACATATGCACACTGGTCGCTTTCGCATTTCGTAGTACGGCCGTTAGTATGGAAGTTATTACAACGGCCAAGGGCAGGCCTTTTGCCCACTACAATGGTTACGCGATAATAAGGCGTGGATGTGCTTACTCCGAAAACAGGATCATTGCAATGGAAAGCTGCTGTTGAAGAACGGAGACGTCTTGAATGTAGAAAACACCTGTGAGGACCACCTAACGATGCGACCTTTATTAATTGTAAAAATAAAAAGAGTGTATCAGACCTCAGTATTCTTAAATAACTTGATGATGAAGCTAGCTGGTCACAGTTCGCTTCACTCGCGTATAATCAGTACGCGGTGAAATATGACTCAACGAAGCAAATACATTAAACATCACTCAAATGATCCTCCTGCAACCAGAACTTATAGTTAAATCTACCGCTTTTCAATTTGCAATTTCCTATTTAAGTTAAAGCTCCTACAGTTGACACGTTAAGAAAACTTTTTTTCTAGCTTCTAATATTGTGGCTATACCGTCAAAGATTGTGAGTTCTTAAATTATTCCTGTAACTTCAGAGTCGCAACTAGCTCCTAAAAATACTATTATTGTTAAACTGATAAGGTACACTTTAGCTTTTAAAAAGAATCTGAACTTTAGAATTGTACCTAAAATACACGCCGTGAAACAGACCTGCTCTTAAGATTGACAAGTTCGGCAGCTATAATGTTGAAATAACTCCCATATCTCCAAAATTAGACAAGGATAGAATTAACTTTACAGTAGACGTAGATCGTATGAAGTACATTTAGAAGAGTCCTTAAAAATTAAAGTTTCTCACCACGTTGTTGATTATCTTTAATCAGGCCAGTAAAAGCTATGGAAACTTGTTACAAAAGAATATCATAAACAAATGTATTAGACATATTTTTCTTATGCATTAGAAACTTATGAAAACATAGTTTATCATTTCGTCTGCAACATCACTTATTTGATAGGGTGATTTGCTTTGCATCACCAAGGGTATTTACTTTTATGCATTTAATAACTCCGCTTTAGTGGCACTGTGTTCAGTAACATTACCGTCCCTATCGCGCAATAAAGCCATTCACTTAGTTTTTCCGCTGCTGTAGATAATATAGGACCAGAATCTCTTTGGATTTTCCGACACATTTCTACAAAGAGTTTCGTTGTGAAAAGTATTAAACGAATGTCGCTTTGAAGGCCGCGCTAAATTTCGAGCTTCAGTAAAACATCGGCAATCTTGGGGATTTGGAATTCGTCTAAATTTTCTGCTTTCTGTTCTGTTTTATGTACCATGGGGAACCAGTTCAGTCTCTTATTAATTTATTTGGTAGGAACCCCTCCAATGCTGTTGATACTATTTCTTTGAATATAAGCCACATATGGTCTTCACTTCTCCTAGGAAGATGTCAACCGAATTTTTATGTTTCTTTATTTTTTTAATAGACGTATTTACGTCCAGTTTTGGTGAATATCTTTGTTACAGATTTGAGCTCGCTACAACTTTGCGTTCACTTATCCCTGTATCCGTCGTGATGCTCAGGATTATTAGTGACTTAGAGCTCAAGTGTGTTTACGCAACCATTTACAATTTTAATGGGCTCGTGAACTAATTGTTCAAAATAATTTTTAAAAAAGCATTTAGAACAATAGCGGAAGATGTATCTGCCACCCTGTCAGAAGGTGTATTTTTGTCAACATACGTATGATAGATTTAAGTCACCGCCAACTATAATGTATGAGTAGTGTACCTATTTGTGTTGAGACTCAAGTTTCCTACGAACTGTTCATCGGCTGCATGATGAGAGTGTCGGGGTTGGTAAATTAAAATGTTCAAAGGTTTGTTAAGCTTAAGGAACTTAACTGCCGCTCCGCCGCGGCAGATATTAATTTATTCCGGTAGTCGAGTATAACATCTGCTCACACTGACAGGAACTATCGACTTCAGTTTCGCTTGTGAGTTAGTACACATATTACATTGTGCTTTTTGTTTCTTTTGTAGTGCAGATCATAGAAATTATGGCATTTCCATTAAAAAAACTAGGGTTGTCTCTCCGTGACTCAGATAAACAATGTAGAACAGTGTACTTTACAAGTATAGCATTCTATATTCCTTCATTTCTTTATTTCAAATTTGTATGTCGACTTTAGGTGATCTGTGAAACATAAACGCTCTTATCTATATTTTGTAAATGTATTTTCTGTCATTGATTTGAACATTGTCCCAATTCACTTTATTAACTAATATTTCGCCGCAAAAGAGTAAATTTATGAAGCGTATCGTTCTTCTTTCCTCTTTTTTTCTGACGCAGCTGTAGCAATTAATATATGTACAAATGCAGTGATCAAACTTGAATGTTAAGCGAACATTCGAATTATCTTTATATCGTTCCTTTCATGTCCCTTCCATGGCGATGGACTGTTTCTATCGCAATCAGCAAGTGTGGAAGAAAGCTACCGTACAAACGGAGGGAGAATGGATCCATATTTGTGGTTGGAAGAACTAATTACACAGTGACATAGCCGACGGTATTGCTTCCGTTTCCCAAAAGTTATAAATATTTCGATTTCGGGATATTGAAAAGAAGTTGTACATTTCGGCGAGATGTCGAACAGAAATATCTCTTCCGTAAGGACTGTATTAAGTAAGATCGGAGACGGAAGTTTGGAAGCAAACAGTAGGAGTACGGGGAAGGGCGTCCCTTGCCCGAGGGGCCGCTAATCCGACTACCTGGCAAAGGGTCAGGTGTGGCAAAAGTCCGGCGTGGCAAGTGTCCGGCGTGGCAAGTGTCCGGCATCCCTTGCATAGTACGACATCCCAACGAAGGTCATTAACTTCATCAAAGAAATGTAACAGGACTATGAATGCCAAGTACTACATAATGGAGAACCAAGTTAATTCGAAAGTACGAAAAGGATGTATTATTTCGCCAACGTTATTTCGTTTGGTGTCGGATATGTGATGAAAAGAGTGATGAAGGGACTACAGAGAGGTGTGGCATGGGGGAATCTGGATACGCTGAAGATCTAGATTTCACAGAGGAAGTCTGCTTAATGGTCCAGCGATATCGAGACATCGAAGAGAAACTGGCCTGTTTACAGAGAGAGGGAGAAGCTGCAGGCCTCAAGTTAAATATCCGCAAAAGCAAAGAAATGCGGATAAACTCGATCATCACGACTAGGCTGGCCATTAATGGAGAGGATGTTGAACAGATCCAATTTTTCCTATATCTCGGAAGTATAGTCACGACTACAAGAGACGATGAGGAAGACGTCCGTAGTCGCATCCGCAAAGCAAATGGTGCGTTTGTTCAGCTGTGCCACGTTTGGAGAAATAAGAACACCTCAAAGAAAACCAAACTCCGGCTTTTCAATAGCAACGTGAAGGCAGTTCTGATGTGAGGTTGTGAAACTTGGAGAGTGACTGACGACATCAAAAACCATCTCCAAGTCTTTATTACCCATTGGCTCCAGCATATTTTAAACGTGAGATGGGCAAATACAATGACGAATGAAGATCTTTGGAGGGAGCAAATCAGCGACCAATCAATTTACAAATCAAGGAAAGATCATGGTAATGGATTGGGCATACATTGAGGAAGCCTGATGGAGCTGTTGAGAAGCTGCTGTTGGACTGGAACCCTCAAGGAGTTAGAAAGCGTGGTCGTCTCAAACATACCTAGAAAAGAACGATCGAGAGAGAAGCTGCAGTGGATGGGAAAAACTGGAGTGAAATGAAGAGACTTGCTATAAATCGTATCAGGTGGAGAAATTTCGTTTCGGCCCTATGTTCCAGAGCGAACGACAGGTACTAAGTTAACTAAGTAAGTCAGGGTCAAGTACTTCAACTGGTGAATGTGCGGAAATTACTATATATGACCATCAAACTACCATCCAACTGGTGAACATACATAGGTTTCTGTGGCATAGAATTTAGTTTGTCTTATAACACGTTCGTGACGGCTCACGCCACTGGTGCGTGAGAGCCGCCTTGTCTCCTGGACGGCGCACGCATATGTGACGTCACCGAACTCTCACGTGACCAAGGCTCATAGGCTCGGTCCGGCTTGCAGGTTAAAATGAACACTCTCGCCAGGCCTTCAGTAGACAGTTTGCTGTCATGGAGTCTGGTTCGTCCATGAGTTAAAGTGTCAATTAATTTTATCCAACTCTTCGAATATTCATCTTCATTACTCCACAATTTGGATATTTTTCGTTCAAAAAGGTAAATTATCTTATAAGACCAATTTCCGAGGGACATACCGAAGTTTTTCTTTCCTATTTTTTTTCTTTTTTCCGGAGTTACCATGGGCCTGTAATACGTTTTCATTCTTGTGTATATTCATTGAAGCTTTGAAATGTAGTTTTTTTTTTTTTTTTTTTTTTTTTTTTTTTTTTTTTTTTTTTTTTTTAATACAGATGTATATATACATAAGTGGAAGTGATTTTCTTTCAATTACTGTTTTTTCTTCACGTACTGACAATTGTTTTTATGTATAACTATTTTCCTGTATAACAGATTCTTTACAACGATTATTACTTCTCCCCAACTTTCTGAAAGTCACGTGTCTAAATTTGAACAGGAAGTATCCCATGAAAAGTAAAAATAAAAACTAGTAACGTTGCAAAATAGATCAGAATATAAAATATACCGTTAAAAATATGAATTCAAACGGGAAAACAACAATTTGCGATATAGATAGTGGTTTGTTGCTGGTTGTTTGTTATGAGGGTTTGCCTACGATAATGCCACTATCTATCCTAGGGGCCTGCGCACTCCACTGTGGCGTGACGTCAAAATTATACTGATATCGTGGTAAATAATTTTTTTTTCTTGGTATATATCGTGTTGGTGGCCCCGTAAGATTCAATTTACGTCACAAAAAGAAGTCAGTCCCAAGTGGAAATAAATCACCAGTCAGTCGTCCCGAACGTATTAAAAGAACTCTTTCGCCATGCGTTTGGATACTTTCAAGTGTTTAGACGTGTCGTGCTGGTCCGGGATTACCCTGTGCAGGTATCGGCTCAGAACGAGGATTGTAGACTGCAGCTGGCTCGGTTTAACACCCTGCCTGCCACACTAGCAGTGATTGATGTTCTGCCGCCTAGCCCGCGGCGAAACGGCGTCATGCGCCAGCGAGGCTGAGCGATGTTGTCGTGGCGAACGTGTTAATTACCGGACGCCACAGGCAGCCGCACTTTGCTTTAGGTTTACCGCAGACAGTTTGTCTGCTTCACGACCAGAAGCTGCTGGTCTGGGCTACGTACGTCACATTTTACCGCGGCCATCATGTTACGCACTGCTCGTCGTTTGTTACGACGCCGCTGCTTCTTGCCAGTGCATGCAGCATTTGAGTTGCGATTCGCCACTCTGAAAGCGTTTAGGTAATACTGATTAACGGTTACGTCTACTACTAACTTATTTATATTATGGCCGTAGCTACCGAATATTCGAGACGTTTAAGTAATCGATTATCTGTTACAGGTAGAAAATCGATTGCAGCGCATAGCAGCAAATCTTTGATCTGATATCCACTATGATATTACCGTACATAAATTCTTACACACCAGACATGTTTCTCATATAGCTTTACTGGCAGTTTAAAGATTCCATATTTACCAAACAAGTCTTCTGAAATTGAGTTTTCGGATCCTTGTAATACATCCATAGGTGGATTTTGAAGCGTGATAAATCCGTTATACAGAATTTCCTACCACGAACTGGGAACCGATGAAAAGTAGACGTCTTGTTAGGATAATAGATTTCACGGGGGACTTATTCTTTAGGCTAATTACAAAACTATGTATGGACAAACGTATCTATTAAATTTCGGATTCCAATTAAACGTTGTTTTCAATATATATATATATATATATAATATAGTGAGGACAGTTTACTACTCACCGCAAAGACGTGGCGACGAGCTGCGACAGGCACATACAAAAGACACACACATACAACACATTCAGCTATCGGCCATGGCCTTCTTCAGAAATAGAGCACTCACGCAATCACACAGGCACACAACACAGTCATACAACCATCACCTCTGACTGCCACACTTCGAAGTGTGGCAGTCAGAGGTGATGGTTGTATGACTGTGTTGTGTGCCTGTGTGATTGCGTGAGTGCTCTATTTCTGAAGAAGGCCATGGCCGATAGCTGAATGTGTTGTATGTGTGTGTCTTTTGTATGTGCCTGTCGCAGCTCGTCGCCACGTCTTTGCGGTGAGTAGTAAACTGTCCTCACTATATTATTTATTCCAACCTGGACTTTCCATTATTATATATATATATATATATATATATATATATATATATATATATATATATATATATATATATATATATATATATATATGTCTTCAATTACTGTTATAAGGCTCAATGTGATATTTTATACATACAGCTGGATCACAAACTCACCAGGCGAATTAATATTAACAAATAAGTTTGACATATTAATCTGAAATTTTGTTATTTATGATCTTGGATGCTGCTGTCAGGTGAAATATAAGTTTTGAGATGAGCATGATAAATACTTTACGATGAGACACTTCATACAACATTTTTAATTCATTTTAAGTCTCGCATACTTTACTACGATGCCAGACCGATTTGTGAAAGCAATAAAGGTCTCAAATATTGTTGATACCAAGTTTTTTATGCATTCAGATTAATTCAAATATTCTTTCATATTAAAAGTAGTATAACTTAGAACATCACTTGGTACCAGAAGCTTACTTTTAGAATGAAGTGCATATTTATACTTTGTTTTGATGATCTCACATCCTTTAATCAGATTGGGAAAGACGCATATATCTATTCAGTTTAAGGGATGCCACTTTTGCAACACTTCTCATTGACGTGTACATTGAGTGATATACGATTGATGTATTTTTGTATTTGTCTTTCGACGATAAGCTGGCAATTGTCAAAGAATAGGGCCAAAGCCAGTGTTTTGTCATTGAGAATCAAGTAAATCATGGCTCTTGTGACCGGTGATTCCAAATAAATCACATACTATGAATTACTTTTTTCACTTATTTATTTATATGTTAAATATAGTACTTTTACCACAAGTGAAGCCAGTGAACAGTTTCCTGGAATGATCAGTGATACATATGGACTTGTGGTGTGAATTAATTCACTGAAAATGAGATAATAATTAATTTTGGAGACTCAGTAATAAGAAATGTCACAAACTCTTTGCAAACCTCTCACTTTAAGGAATAGGTCTTTTTCGGTACTGTGATTGTTATTTAGATGTTGACCTGGGATGAGAAATTATTGTAAAATAAATCAAACTCACCTTAATTCACAAAAATCGTGTTTTATTGGTGAACGGTGCATTTCGAGACTGAGGGCTCATCAGTGGGTACTTCTATGTTACTCTACACATATATAAAGACTTCGGCCGGTCAAGATCAAATATGGTTGCTAACAATAGGGTGAATTTTAAATGTAGGTTCATTTAATTAAAGAGATTTAAAAGTTGACTTACTTATTAACAGTGGTGCACAAACAGGTCTGGTGCAGCATGAGAATTGTCTGCCCTGAAGCATATTTGCAGGTATAGATAACCACCATCACAAACACTTCGCATCTTGAAGAACATTTTAGAGTTACCAGAAGTCAAAGACTAACACCTATGAAGACGTTCCACTTCTATACTATTAAGATGCTCTATACATTCAAAGGTGTTCAATTTTATATACCTAAAGATGTGTTATATTTTAAAAAGATATAGATTTTTTATTTTAAACTTTTTACATTGAAAAAATGAAATCAGTCAACAATCCGAAGATTGGTTCGAACACCACAGTGCTTTACTAGGCAACGTCCTGTTTGGAGAAGGTATGCCGTTGCCTTCCTCCGACCTTCGAAATGGCTTACCCAGCCAGTTACAGGGGGACCTACAGTGAGTTCCGAACCACGGTGCTACTCGGTATTTTTCAAATGAGCAATACTGCCAGAGGTGAAAGAAGGGGATAGTGACAGATAAAGATCCTAGGAACGGGCGGGGATCGAACCCGCGACCTTTGGATTTGTAGTCTGGCACTCTACCACTGTGCAACCGAGGCGCACTACTTATAAACTGATATTACTTCATAAGAGGTTTGTAGGAACATTAATTATGGTTTCTACAAACCTCTTATGAAGTAATAGTAACTTTTTTTTTGAACAGACACACACGCAGAAACACACACACAAAAGCGCGCGCCGTTTTTCAGCAACAGAAACCAAGACCACATGTTGCCTCACGAATACGTCCTTCTTATTGTGACTGTGGTGTTCAAACCAATCTTCGGATTATTCACTGCTTTACCCTTTTTTTTTATTGCCACAGGATTTCCCTTTTATCTTGACCCACGGGATCACTCAACTTGTCGCCTGTAGAAAATGTGTGCGATATGGCGAAACAACGGAGGCAGCGTGGTGACAACGGAAAAACTTGGGAACCAGGTGAGTGTAGAATGTATGATTACACCTAAGAACGCCTATCGCGAGTTACACGCGTCGATGCCATAACGTATGGAACAATTATTCAGGGTCCTCTGCAGACGCTGTGCCTACTAGCGAACAGGAAGTATCCTGAAATCCTAATCGTTTCTTCACATCATACTAATAAGGATGTCCTGCATGAACTTCCCATTTCCTGTCGTACAAAGTTTCTGTTTCGTTTTTACATGGCTGCAAACAAAAGGAAATTTGTAAGTGATTCAATAAGATGAAAGTAAGGCAGAAGGAGCTGCTAACTGGGAGCAAGTCTGGAAAGTTGGTGAGGTGGAGGGGACAGGAGGGGGAGGGGGAGGGGGAGAAGAGACGGAGGGAGAGATACTCGGAGACAGCGGCAGGGATAGAGACGTTATCTCTGCTCGTTGCAGCCGCCGTAAGTAGTTGCTGACACGACACTAAGTAACAAGCAAAAAGAGTCCAATCATTGTTCTGTATGTACGAAAGCTTATCTCGCACGCCGGCAGAATGTACTACGTCACGGCGCTGACAGCTGACGGTCACAGGACTCTCAGAGTGCGCAATCATCAGCTGGATTGCGGTAGTCGTATAGGCACTACATGGAAAACCCGTTAATTTCTTGGATGGAATGACTGAAAGCAATTCAGATCTCCTTTATAACCAGAAGTGTTTTTTGGCGAAGTTAGGGAGCGCCATTTTATGTCCCATATACGGAAAACATGGCTTAGTAGAGCCAATTAGAGGTCAGTGGCCAGTTTCCCGATTGCAGTATTACATTTAATATTTTTTTATTAAAATTATATTTGCGACGCTTGTCGCTAGCATCCGTTCTCTCTGCCAGTAAATCTCTGATTATTTTGTTTCATAAGACTTTCAATTTTTTTGAACGAGCTGGAGAGAAAACGGAATCGCTCGTCGTCATTCATCTTCTTGATGTCGAATAGATCGGACTTCTCTCTTTCACAACTAATTTTAGAAATAAGGCTATGGAAAGGCAAACCTACGTTTTTAGCGTTTATCGATTTGGAGAAAGCTTCTGACAATGTATACTGGAATACATGCTTCCAAATGCTGAAGGTATCAGGGTTGAAATATAGGGAGCGAAGAGTTATATTCAACCAATACAAAAACCAGACTGCGGTTGTTAGAGTCGAAGGGCAAGAAAAGGACGCAGAGGTTGGATAGGGAGTAGGACAGGGTTGTAGCCTTTCCCCAATGTTGTTCAATGTGTACATTGAGCAGGCAGTGAAGGAATGGAAGGAGAAATTTGGAGAGGGCATTAAAGTGCAGGGAGAAGAAATATAAACATTGTGGTTTGCCGATGACATAGTAATTCTGTCAGAGACCGCAAAATATCTGGAAGAGAAACTGAATGGGATGGACAGTGCCTTGAAAGGAAGATATAAGATGAACATTAACAAGAGTAAAACGAAGGTAACGGAATGAAATGTCAGAAAATCGGGCGATTTTGAAGGAATGACAATAAAAGTAGTAGATGACTTTGTTATTTGGGTAGCAAGATAACTCCTGAGGGCCGAAGTAAAGAAGATATAAAATGCAGAATGGCTATGGGGAGAAAAGAGTTTCTAAAGAAGCGAAATTTGTTAACATCCAATATGAATTTAAATGTTAGGAAGCCTTTTCTGAAAGCATTTGTGTAGTATTGTATGGGACTGAAACGTGGACGACAAGGAGTTCAGATAAAAAGATTATAGAAGCTTTTGAAATGTGCTACAGACGAATGATGACATCAGATGTGTAGATCACGTGACTAAAGAGGAGGTGCTTAACCGAAGAGAAAAGGAGTTTCTGGCATATCCTGACTAACAAAAGGGATGGATTGGTTGGACACATTCTGAGACATCAAGGAATTGTCAACTTAGCATTAGAAGGAAGCGTGTGGGGTAAAAATTGTAGAGGGAGACCGAGGGACGAATATAGTAAGCAGATTCAAAAGGATGTAGGTTGCCGAACGTATTCTCAGATGAAGAGACTTGAACAGGTTAGGGTAGCGTGGAGAGCTGCATCAAACCAGTCTGCGGACTGAAGACCACAACAAGTGTGAGCGATAAAATTAATTAATTGTAATACATTCAGTGACTCGTTTGAAATTAATATTTTATTTAAATGGAGATTATTCCCCATTTTTCATTAATTTTCTAATCTTTGTTTCCAGCATAATTCGTAAAATGAAGCTTGGTCATGGTTCTAAATTGCTTCGCGATTGCGGAAGAACATTCCAGACGTGAATTTCAGTTACGCGCATTTTGTGTTGAATTTTGTTTCAATGCTTGCAGTGATTCTTCTTTTCTTCAAACGAAGTCAGATAATTTTGTAATTTTAAACACTAATCGAAATTGGAATTAAACACGGTGCTGAAACTTTAGTATTCGAAGCTTATGCAACCAAGCATCAATTTTCCGTAAAGAAGAAATTTATTATTCCAGTGTGACGACTTCGATCCAATCTGAATTCTCCTGCCAGGTAAAGAACGGATTCCGCCACTTTCTTTTGTAATGATACTTTCTGGTGTTGTCTTTATTCTAACCACTATTACCGCTAAATACTGATGGCGGAATCTTTCGTGTTTTTCTCAGTGTCTCTATGTTTTCAAAAATTAATATTTCACAGTTTATTAAATTTCAATAATGGTACTTAACTTTAATCTTGACGACAACGCCAGCCAACAAGAAAAAGTATCATTACACGATCTGCAGAGTCGGTTCGCAGGTAGCGTCTCTGTCTAGCGAGTTCATTTTCCGCTATTCCGACGTGTCCTTATGTCAAAAAAAAAAAAAAATGGACAGCATCCGTAAATACAGAGTTAATCCAACGGAAACACTTATGACAAAGCTATATTAGTTTATGTGCCTATACTGAAACTTTAACGAGAATGGTCCATTTCAAACTTCAATTTTTGTTTTTTAACATAGCTATCGCAACGAAATGTCTATACTAAACTTAACATTTCATATAGATACTACATAAACACGACACATACCTCATTTGATTATCATTTCGAAGTTGCATTTCACATTACATTGCAATATATGATGCAGTTACGAAAATCACATATAAAAATGTACTACTGAAACCTAATACCTTATTAGAACCTTATGAAGCACTGATAACGAATCAAACGCACAAACAAATAACACAGAATACAAGGTAAATACTCTAAAATATCAGGTATATATCTGTTCACCTATGCCCGCGAAGGTTTCTGGTCCAAAAACAAAAGAGCCACCGCGAGAGAATACCCAGATTTATGCGTCATTTATGCACATTTCCTCTTGAACCACTGGACCGATTTCAACCAAATTTGGTACACATCTTCCTTAGCGTGAGGTATCAATTCTGTAATGGTAAGAACGACATACCCCATTTTTGACAGCCCCCAGGTTGAGGAATCAGCTAATTCTTGCGGCTTACCCGAACCACGTATTTCAACTTTTGCAATTTTCCGCTTAAGTATGAACAATTTGTGCCCTGCCCCACTAGTACCACAATGCTTAAACTTATCATAACATTTTCCATTTCGTTCATACTGTGATACCCGAGAGATGACAAGTGATTAAACAAAGGCCGGTGCAGCAGCGGCGGCGGCGGTGGCGTGCATGCGTACCGCGGCATTTCACGAAATTTCGCACGCTTGAACTTCAAAACAAGAGGAACGTCACTGTCTACCTTTTCATACGTTGCATGTGGGACGGTACTTTGCAACATAAAAATGGATCCCTAAATACCTTGGTCGCGCCATAAATTGAGAACGGCTCGACCGATTTCACAGATCCTTTTTTTATTCTTTTCATTATTCTCTGAAGAGGGGTTGTATGAAATAAAACTGGAATATTTGAGAACAACAAAGTGCGTTTTTCAATGTAACCCTGCGTTTCTATTGCATAGAAATCTATAGTTTTGTTCCGATACTGATGAAATTTTGCACACTCTACCTTAAAACAAGAGGAATGTCACGGTCTGTATAAAATTTCGTTTGGCGCATGGTGGAGGGTACTTAACTTACGGAATTTTACAAAATGCATAGTTTAGCTCCAAACTTCATGAATTTTTGCACCCTATGACCTTTAAACCAAGAGAAAGATCACTGGGTACATAAATGTTTGTGTGGTACATGACAGAGGGTACCTTGTAAAAAACTTTGCCAAGAGAGGGAAAGGTGGAAACGAACAGAGAGATGGGAGAGAAAGAGGTGGATGCAGAGAGAGGAGGGAAGGGGAGGTGGACTACGAGAGTGTAGGATAAATAAACATCGGGGCAACGCCGGGTTTACAGCTAGTAATTAATATACATTGCTTGCAGTGGCCATTTGAGCAGCAGCTGAATATTATGTATTTCACTGTAATGTTTTTAAAGGAAACGCCTTTTGCTACTGACAACAAAGTGCGTTTATCAATGTGACCTTGCGGTTTTATTGGATAGAAATCTATAATTTGGTTTCGATAATGAGGAAATTTTGCACACTACCTTAAAAACAAGAGGAATGTCACTGTATAAAATTTCGTTCGTTGCGTGCTGGAGGCCATTTAGCTTACGGAATTTTACAAAATGCATAGTTTTGCTAGAAAAATGCAAAGTTTTTTTTAGAAAACAGTGGAACCTTTCGACCTGGTTGCCAGAAAGAGACTGATGTGGAGTAGCAAATGCTGTAAGTACACCATTTTATAGCAAACAACGAACTGTTTTAAATCAGAAACGAAATGTTTTGTACATATGTAAGAAACCTAACCTTTATGTTAAACAGAAACATGTAAATATTTCAGGACACCCACTGATGATGCCTTGTGACAAAGGCGAAACGCGTATGGGTGACTTATAAAAGTAATTAATATATATGAAGAACAGCAAAGGACCCTAAACGGAACCCTGTGGGACTCCAATTTTGACAGCCCCCAGGTTGAGGAATCAGCTGATTCTTGCAGTTTACCCGAACAACTTATTTCAACCTTTTGCACTTTTCTGCTTAAGTATGAAACATTTGTGCATTGCTCCACTAGTACCGCAATGCTTAAGCTTATCATAAAATTTTCCATTTTGTTCATACGGCCGAGTACTGTGATACCCGTCAGATGACGAGTGATTAAACAAAGGCCGGTGCAGCGGCGGCGGCGGCGGCGGCGCGCATGCGTACCGCGGCGGCAGACGGCGGCGGTCTCGCCGTGGCCCGCGGCGCCTCGCAGGTCGACGACCCCGCCCGCTCCGCAGCACGGCTGCGGCCGCGTCTCGCCGCAGAGAGGCTGCAGACGCACACACGGCGACAGTGGGCGCTGGAAACCGAGAGTGCTGCAACCACCCACATAACCGAGGAGGCTAGAATCTCTGGAGATGCCCTAACACTGAAAAGTGGAGCCCGCAAACTGCGCATTCCGGCAGTTGTTTGAGCCCAAAACATTGGTCCTACTGTGTGGTAAAGTAGTTCTAGTTATTGAAATGTAGGCCATATCTAAGTAAATTCTCCGGTGACTACCAATTTAGTGGCTTTGCCTAATCACGCACGATTTCAAGCGAGAAATTCTTGCTTCGGGCACAAAAGCATGGCCCTCTGGCTGCAGTCAATGCCTGTTCTCAGCATGGGTAACGCTATCTCCGTTTATTCTCACCTCCTTGGACGTAACATATCTGTGGTCACTTGGACCTCTAAGGTCTGTGGCTTAAATTTCATAGAGTCGCTAACAACCACCTATAAAAACAACATCGACTGGCTAAGGTGTTGCCATACATGAAGCAAATTGAAAGCTCGGCCGCCATGTTTTAGAACGTCACGTAGGCGTAACCAGTCGTCTGCTATAGCACTGAATCATGTCACTTCCACTTTGTGCAATGACTTAACAAACCATTCTCTACCTGCTTATTATTATTTTCATAGCCAAGCTAATATGCATAAAGGATAAATGATAGAAAACAAGTGTGTGGCAGGCAAATCGGAAAGTTTAATTACAAATGGCACATACACTACATCGGCTAAACATCATCTCGTTCATACAAAAAACACGCCTTTTCACTGTCCTTAAAAGTATTAATTTCGTGTACATTTGCCTAATCTGCTTATCTCTTTCCTGCGCAGATTTGGCTTACATAAATGATGTATTCTACAACTGAAGTAATGTTTTAATAACAGCTTTATTAGGCTGGAGTAATGAGATTCCTCCCCAAATTCCTAGGATACCATTAAGTGCTCGTAGTCGATAAATAAAGTTGGCCTGTTTCCCAAAATTCTAAAAACATCTACATGCATTTGCAAAAGAAAAATTTTTCTACAAGATTTTTAGAGGGAATGAACAGTCTGTTTTTTATTCCTTCTAATCCGATTAATCCTGCTTGATTCTCATTTTTAGGATTAAGGAGAACTTCAAAGTAATCTAAACACGTATGTTTTCTACTCACTTGCCTAATGATGATTCCAGATATAGGTTACACTCAACTACTTTTACGGAATATAATGTCAGCATTTCGTATTCTGCCACATTGTCATGGTCACAATGAATAGGCCTACTGCTCTTTGAATAATTTAAATCATGATTTGCAAAAGGTAATAAAAAAGGTTCCGTATCTCTTGCTTGGCTACATGACATATCTTCAAAGGAAGCTGATTCAACCATCTGAATATTTTTTTTTTTTTTTTTTTTTTTTTTTTGTGGAAAATCTCCTTGCTGGCGTCTTTTTTGAACATGTTCAGGTATCGTCGGAATCGCATTAGCCAGGAGCGCTTTGTATCTTTTGTTGCATACATGTATTTCTCCTCAAAATGCCATGAACAAATGCAACTGTGTGCAGTAGGTTTCCACTTATCTCAGCTCATATTGGCGAAAACGTAAAAATATAATTACAGCTTACCTTAGTTACAGTACGAGTACTGCGTGCAGAAATATAGTAGGACAAAGACTAGTACACGAAATGTTAGAAACGAAATCATACAAATACTAACTGAAAAGACGATATGCCAACAGTCTTGTTATCGCGATTCATACATTTATATGCTACGCATACACTGGGCACGATTTTAGCTTAATAAATAACTTTTCAAGCTTACTACGATACATAAAACGTGGACCAAAAACACGTAAATAGCGTCGGTCTAACTTTCGTATTCGGCGCACTAGACGTTGGAAAAAGTGGCTATCACAGTTCCTGGTTGCTGCCACAAGGAGCGCTGTTAACCCAGAGATAGCCACTCTATGTAGTTTATATAGCTCGTTGGTGGCTAACACACGAGTTACAGCGCTCTATGCGGCAACTTCTGTAAACTCGGCCGCCATATTTTTGGTGGTCAGTACACTTGAGAGGAGTATGTCTTTCGTTTTTTGTTCTTCGGCTTGAAGTGTTGTAGTTTATATCGTGTATCCCCTACACAATTTTTGCTGATGAAATGTGCCTGAAGTGTGTTCAGCATTTAAATGCACAAATCGAGGTGATAAAACAAGTACTTAGAGCTCATTTTAGTATTTCTCAGTAAAATGTAAAATTGAAATAATTCGTACAGACAATTGTCAAAATACCCAATTGTTTCGTTAGTATGTACCGTACTTCTTCGATTCACCGCATTTGTAAACATTCCACTCACTGCAAAACCACGTTCGTGATGAACCGGTTGATGCTACGTACTGATGTGCTTGATGCGAGTACTGTAGAGCAATGAGTCGCATGTCATCACAAGCACTGAAGTCAACATTACCTTCCTTCAATTGGGCCAACTGGCGGTGAATCGAGGAAGTACAGTACATACTAACAAAGCAATTGGGTATTTTGACAATTGTCTGCACGAATTATTTCAATTTACATTTAAAGAGAAATACTAAAATGAGCTCTAACATGGAAATTAAGCGTTTCCAGACACATGTCCAAATAACGTATTTTCTTTCTTTGAGTGTGAGGAATGTTTCCTGAAAGTTTGGCCGTACCTTTTTGTAACACCCTGTATATACACAGGTGTCCCAGCAATCTTGTCCACCCAAAATATCTCTGGAACAATAATAGCTATTGGAAAACGACTTTCACCGGTATCAATGTACGACTGGGGCCCATGAATGTACATATTTGGAAACATTCTAAAACGAAAGCAAGTGTGTTTTTTTAACACAAACCTTTTTTTGTTTTTAAATGGACACCCTATATTTTTTCTTCAGCAATCCATAGCATGACAAATCACATAAACAATGGCGTTGATTGCATCTCAATATTCCAATTACATCCCGAGATATTGCGACGTGCAGTTGACGCTTGAAATACGCGAAACGCGCGGCTAGCGCATGTCCTGAGCAGCGTGGGGTTCTCGCCTGAGTCTCAGGACGTGCGCTAGCCGCGCGTTACGCGTATTTCAAGCGTCAACTGCACGTCGCAATATCTCGGGATGTAATTGGAATATTTCGATGCAATCAACGCCATTGTTTATGTGATTTGTCATGCTATGGATTGCTGAAGAAAAAATATAGGGTGTCCTTTAAAAAAAAAAAACATGTTTGTGTTAAAAAAACACACTTGCTTTCGTTTTAGAATGTTTCCAAATATGTACATTCATCATTCATGGGCCCCAGCCGTACATTGATACCGGTGAAACTTGTTTTCCAATAGCTGTTATTGTTCCAGAGATATTTTGGGTGGACAAGATAGCTGGGACACCCTGTATATATGGTGAGTCAGGAGTGAAGGTAAATACTTTGAGCGGTTTTATATAAATATAAACACCATTAAAATTTTATTTCTATAAATAGATAAAAAGAAAGAACCGTGAATTGCAGGAATTATTCAAGTCGATGGACATCGTGACAAGTGATCAAAGAAAGAAGACACTGAACTGGTATGGCACGTAATACGCCGAGAAGGCCAGATCATCAGGCAGGTAGTTGAAGAGGACAACAGAGGCAAAAGACCAAGGGGAAGACCGCGACTGCTATAGTCTGACCAGATCAGAGAGGATATGAGTGAGCTGGGACTGTCTGAAGAAGATTGCACGGACCGAGGACGCTGTAGGAGGCTGATTGGTGAGGCCAAGACCGACTGCGGTTTATGTGGCCAACGCAGTAAGTAAGCATAAATACGAAGTCGGTGTGTACGTTAGCAGTGAAAGATAGAGACTAGCGGAAGTATGTAAAAGTGGAGACCGCTTTGTAGTAGGAGGCTATAAAGAGGACTCGGACTTGTCTGAGTTAGTGAACGCATCAGACACCTGGGGCGGCGACAATGGTGTTGTAGGGTCCACGTGCGCGGGGCGGAAGACGCGCTCGAGACAGCGCGCGTCCAGCACAATGTGTGGAGCAAAGTGCCCAGTCAGCGGACACAAGGACAACCGCGAGACCCGTCACCGCTCTGACCGGCAACAATGCACGCGGGGATTAGTGGCGGCGGCAGGACCGACCCCATGACGGGAGGACCGAGGGTCAGGGAGCACTGAACCTGGCACAGCCTCTGCCGTGTCCAATTCTTCTCCCCCACAGTCACGTAAGTGGCCGACTGCGAGCAGCGCACCAATAATTGAAGAGCGCCTCGGCGACCATTGTGGTGGCAAACTTTAAATGTGCGTAAGACTCTTTTGATTAGAGAGCGTATTCATTTGACTTAAATGTTCAAAATGTTTGTTAAGCTTATGGGACCTAACTACGGGGCCATCAGTCCCTAAACTTACAAACTACTTATGAACGAACTAAGACTAAGGACGGCACAAATATCCATGCCCGAGGGGGCATTCGAACCCCCGACCGTAGTTGCCGTGCAGACCGTGACTGGAGCGCCTCAGTCCCCGCGGCCACCGCGGCCGGCCATTTGAGTTAAATCGCGAAAACTATGTCTCTCTCTCTCGTTCTCAATCCGAAGATTGGTTGGCAGCAATTCTTCTCCTCCACACTTCCCTGTTCTCGGATAGCCTCTTCATTTCCTGATATGATGATTCCACTCCTAAATCTCTTTGAATCTGTTTCAAGTATTGCAATCTGGGTCTTCCTCTGCCTCTTTTCCCTTCTACCATCCCTTCCATAATATTAATTATAAACTCAATGTGCCTATACAGCCGCGGTGGAATAGCCGAGCGGTCTAAAGCACCTTGCTGCGGAGCGCGCGGTTGCTCGCCGTGGAGGTTCGAGTCCTCCCCGGGGCATGGGTGTGTATGTTTGTCCGTAGGTTAGTTTACCTAGGCTTAAGTAGTTTGTAAGCTACGGACTGATGACCACGCAGTTTGGTCCGATAGATTTACAGACTTTGATCATTTTTTGTGCCTATACAGATGACCTGTTAACTTGTCTCTTCTCTTCATTATCGTTTTCACAAGTGCTCTTTTTTCACCGATTCTTCTAAGAATTTCTTCATTTGTCATCTTGGCCGTCCAAGGGATTTCTGCATCGTCATCCAACACCACAATCCAAATGCTTCTAGTCTTCTCTTGTCGCAAACGCCGAGTGTCCAAGTTTCGGAGCCATACAACGCCACGCTCCACACACAACATTTTATAAATGCTTTTTTGGTATCTTCTTTTATATTTCTTGATGTAAGAAGCATCCGTTTATTGTTGAAGGCTAGTTTAGCTTGCGCAATTCTTCTTTTTATGTCTGCTGAACTTTTGCCATCCGGTGTAATTTTACTTCCTAAGTATGTGAATACATTAACTGGTTTCAATGGTACGTTATTAATCTTAATATCGGTTGTAATTTGCTCGTGGCTGCATACCATGATCTCTGTCGGTTTTGTGTTGATTTTCATGTTATATTTAGCTGGCAGAATCTCATTCATTCTTGATAACGCCTTTTGCAGATTTTCTTCGCTCTCTTCAATGATGGCTATATCATCAGCAAACCTTATCGTTTTAATTTGTACTCCATTGATCTTAATTCGTTCCATAGACTCTTTACATTCCTTAATTCCCTCCTCAATATACAAGTTGAAGAGTACTGGTGATAAATTGCATCCTTGTCGTACTCCTTTCTTTGTGTGAGCCTCTTATAACCCCTCTTTGATTTTTGTGGAGTTCATGTACTATCGAAATATATAACTACAAAACAGCTTCAGACTCCTTGAATATACAGCAACTATCGGTTGTGTGTAAATTTATTACACATACGGTGTAGAAATTAGCCAGCAGCGTTTCCTCTTCCTAACGAAACCGAACTATAACATGTAGTTTTTTTGTTGCGTTCTAAGTGCAGCATATGAACGGAATTTATCGTCAGAAACGATTTTTTTGGCAGTTTCTCGATTGTGAAACTTTTGTACAAACATTAATTTCGGAAGAGTCTCACAGTTTACGTCTTTGCTTTAATGCTGTATTCTCCAATATTTAGATATTTCATAGCATCAAAAAGTCAAACAGGGCTGAAAGTAACAGCTAATGTTAAAAATCGAATGTGAAAGTGAAATATGCCATCAGGTACAGAACTGAAAAATAGCTTCTTACGTTATGAATAAAGCAGTCAGCCACTACCAAATTCTTTTAAGAACACGAAGTATGCCATTACTTTTTCTTAACTAAGGCATCTGACATTAGCATTAGGGAATCTAGCAAGACAATTAGCTTTTTTAAAGCTGTAAGCCAAATACCTTATAGCAGACTGAACTGCTCAAAAGTCAGCAACTATCGTCGCAGGGTTGAACTTCACAATGTGCCTCCAGTGTGGCTATGTGCCGTTCATATATGGAACTACACACAGGTTTGAAAACCCCTTTCAGTTGTTATACATATATGTAAAGCAGATTACCTTTAAATTCTGCTTTACAAGTTGCTAATATTAATTCCATGAACAAAAATTCTAACTGCCGTGAGGCCACTAATTTCGTGTCCCCAATAGTTATTTTACACAATCATAAAGTGAAACTTTTTGAACTTCCTGTCCACAATTACTGCCTAAAGTAGCTCCTTTTTAAGAGCTACCAGTATTATAAAAGCCTATTATTTATTTCATTCAATTCTATGTTGTCTTGACTGACAGGAGTAGGGCTACTTGTGTTCCTGAGAAATATAAATGGGAATACAGTATTAGATTTTTCTATCCCTTTCTTAAATTGATTTATGTATTTTAACGCTGAGAAGCTCTTCGCCATCGTGCTTCATGTACACTGCGATAGTCAAACAATACAGACGAGACTATCAATCATGTATATATCTCACAGTAGCTATTTAATGCACGATTTACCTGCTAATAACACTGGTATTTATGTGACGCTTGCCACTACCATGGCGGCCGGGCGAAGGTTCAAATTATGCGTGACAGCAGCGCCGTCAGGGAGTCTAGTTATTTTTACAACGTCTTTGGCTGTATGATATCGGCAGGCCGCGTCAACACCAGGAGGAGAGAATGACGCAGAACGCGATATGCGCCTGCAGGAAGTCTTCTCTGTGTTGCGGCAGACGTCCCTTCAGCTGTGGCAGGAGGATACCGTGCAATAAACCTAGACATCACTTCACTGATTACACTGAAAGTTGAAAGAGTTATATAATTTTAAAATTTAACCTGCTTCGAAAGGGTATGTTAACAGACCTGATCGCCGAGAAGATTTGAATTGCAGTGGGCCTATGCTGAGTTTTTGGAAGAGATTGATATACATTTTTCACACAAATACCTTGGACTTTCCTGCTGACAAAGCAGTTGTGAAGACTCGTCTCTGTGTGTCTGCTGTAGACACAGTACATCCCATTTATGGATTTTCCATAGCTGTGAAATGATGTTTTGCTTATTCTTTGTTGTTTCCTCATCGTCCAGGGATGGCTATGAGAAGTGCCTTTTATTTGGATTTCTATTTGGTGTTCTCCAGTGGTGTAAGGACTCGCCGTTGCCCTCATGGGCAGCGTTTCCAGGGAGCGCCGGCATTTTCAAGTCTTAGGGTGGCTTCGAGTGACAAATGTACGCTTGGAGGACCCTTCCGTGCTCCCATCGACTCTATTTTTTATGTTGTTATTGTTCTCAATCTTCAACGCTACCGATAAGCCACGATGTCAGTGGGAATTGTGGCTCTTCTACATTTATAAAGATCCTCAACAAATTTCAGAGTCGATTTTGGCGATAAATTTTTAGAGTTGCGCCAAATGGACTGGGCTGATTTTTATTTCAGTTCTTAAAAAGAAATTCGAAGCATAACAAAATACAAAAATCACTTAGCCATGAGGTCCACTTTTCAGTTATTTATTCGCAGTTTGTTAATTGTCCCCGTTTCAATCACCCTTTATAAGCTGATCTGCCGTTGTATGATGTAGGTACACGAGAGGCAATACTCACATTAAGAGTTATCGTAGAAGATAGGTTAAGGAAAGGCAGACCTTCATTTAACATTTGAGAATCTGGAGAAAGCTTTCGGCAATATTGACTAGAATATACTTTTCAGATGCTGAAGGCAGCAGGGGTAAAATATAGGAAGCGAAGAGCTATATTCAACTTGTACAAGAAGCAGACAGCAATTATTGGAGTCCAAGGGCGTGAAAGTGTGGCAGTGGTTTGGAAGGGAGTAAGACAAGGTTGTAGGCTTTCCCCCGATGTTGTTCAATCTGTACATCGAGCAAGCTGTGGAGGAATCCAAGGAGAAGTTTGGAGAGGGAATTAAAGTCCATGGAGAGGGAATAAAAACCATGCGGTTCGCTGACGACAATGTAACTTTGTTAGAGACAGCAAAGGATCTGGAAGAGCAATGGAATGGAATGAACAGTATCTTGAAAGGAAGGTATAAGATGAAAATTAACAAGAGTGAAACGAGGGTAATGGAAAGTAGTGTCAGAAAATCAGGCGATGCTGAAGGAATTAGATTACATAATGAGACTATAAAAGTAGTCGATGAGTTTTGTTATTTGGGTAGCAAGATAACTTCTCATGCCCGAAGTAAATCAGGTATTAAAAAAAAAAAAAAAAAAAAAGAGGCAAAATGGCTATGGGAAGGAAAGCGTTTCTGAAGAAGCGAAATTTGTTGACATCTAATATTAGTTTAAATGTTAGGAACTCATTTCTGAAAGCATTTGTCTGGAGTGTAGCACTGTATGGGATTGAAATGTGGACGATAAGGAGTTCAGACAAAAAGATGATAGATACGTTCGATATGTGGTGCTACAGACGAGTGATGAAGATTAGATGGGTAGATCACGTAACTAATGAGGAGGTGCTCAACAGAATTGGGGAGAAAAGGGGTTTCTGGTATATCCTAAGAGAAGGGATAGGATGGTGGGGGACATTCTGAGACGTCAAGGAATCGTAATCTTAGCATTAGAAGGAAGTGTGTGGGGTAAAAATCGTAGACGGAAATCGAGGGACGAATACATTAAGCAGATTAAAAAGGATGTATGTTGCCGTATGTATTGTCAGATTAAGAGGCTTGCACAGGACAGGGTAGCGTGGAGAGCTGCATCAAACACGTCTGCGGACTGAAGACCATAAACAACAATAACTATCGTTGTGTGACACAAGAAAATTTCTTATTTATTAATTTTTCATTTTCCTCGGGTACATCGGTTTCTTGCGATGGTGGTGCCGTGCTTGCTCTGTTTTGAGCGTTGACTTCTTGATTCAGATTTTACTTGAGAGGGCATCCAGCACTCCCACGAAAGCCGGTACAACGGCCGGGAGTGTGACGCGCTGAGCACGGGCCCCTCCATACCGCATCCGTTGACGCCTTCGGGCGCAGGATGACACGGTGGCCGGTCGGTCCCTGTTGGGCCTCTCCAGGACTGTATAACGGAGTTTACAGATTACAATAAATCTTAAAGTTCATATCCAGCTACAACTTTGCTAACCTGCATAGTACTTTGATATTCTACAATAACATTGATGGCAAGGGGGGAAGGGAGTGAATATTAGGCTGTCAAATAAACTTGTTTTTCTAAGGAGATTATGTCTTACTCATTTTAAGTCGCAATCCTGCCTTACTCCCCCCTCCACACCCCCAATGATTTTGAGTTTTATAACCCTGCAATCACGTGACATGACCTAAAATTAACCATATGCAAAGTCTACGCAATGTGTGTGGTTTTTTTTTTTCAAAACTTTTAAAAATATTTCTCAGTAGTTCACTTAGCTTGATTCAAATTAGGAACTATAAGAGTTAACGAAAAGAAAATTAGTTCTTCATGCAGTGAATATATTACAGTGAGAATAAAATTGTCTTGGCGAATAGTTTTATCCAGATCGGGAAATCGGTCGAATAGTGTAAGATAGTGACCGAAAGTGTGTTGTGGTCATTGTACAATGAAGAGCCAAAGAAACTGGTAAACCTGCCTGATATCGTGTAGAGCTTCCGCGAGCAAGCAGAAGTGTAGCAACACTGCGTGGCATAGACTCGGCCAATGTCTGAATTAGTGCTGCAGGGAATTAATACCATGCGTCCTGCAAGGCTGTCCGTAAATCCCTAAGAGTACGAAGGGGATGGCGGTCTTTTTGCAAGGCATCCCAGATATACTCGACAGTGTTCATGTCTGAGGAATTTGTTGGCCAGTGGAGGTCTTAATACTTAGAAGAGTGTTCTTGAAGCCACTCAGTAACAACTTCACATTGTTTTGCTGGAATTGCGCAAGTCCGTCGGAATGCACAATGGACATGAATGGATGCAGGTTATCAACCAGGATGCTTCGTATCTAGGCTGTATACGTGGTCCCATATCACTCCAACTGCACACGCCCCACGACATTACAGAGACTCCTCCAGGTTGAACAGTTTTCTGCTAACATGCAGGGTACATAGGTTCCAGAGGTTATCTCCATATCTGTAAACGTCCATCCGCTCGATGCAACTGGAAGCGAGACCCACCAGACCAGGCAATATGTTTCCAGCCATCAACAGTCTAGATGATTGTCCAGGCGAGGCGTCAAGGTTTATGCTGTACAATCAGAAAGGTTACAAGAGTGGGCCTTTGGATCTGAAAACCAATCTCCACAATGTTTAGTTGAATTTTTTGCCCGCTGACACTTTTCGATGACCCAGCATTGAAATCCTCACCATTTTGAGGAAGGGTTGCACTTCTGCCACGTTGAACGACTCTCTCCAGTCGTCGTCGGTCCGGTTCTGGCAAGATCCGCCCACAACGATGTCAGAGATTTGATGTTTTACCGGATTTCTCAAATTCGCGGAGCACTCTTGAAATGGTCGTACGGGAAATTCCCTACATCGGAGATGCTGTGGCCAATCTTTCGTGCGTCGACTATAACACTCACTTAAATCGTGATGACGTGCCACTGTACCAACAGTAATCCTGCACCAGACACCTGTTGTCTTCTATAGCTGTTGCCGACAGCAACACCGTCCTCTGTTAACATGTCTCTATAAGCCTGCCTATATCAGTTTGTTTGGCTCTTCAGTGTACTATAGTCGGCGTCATTTAAGAAGGCGCTTCCGCATATAGAGGCGGAGCGATAGGGGAAGCGTGGAGGGGATGAGCTACGGCTGAACGCCAACAGTTCGGCCTGCGGGAGAAACAATCCGTAGCTCGCGGCCAGTCACACGCCTAGAGAAATGTTCAAAAGTTTGTAATCCTAAAGGACCAAACTACGTTGGTCATTAGTCCATACACATCCACGCCCGAGGGAGGATTCGAACCTCCGACGCGGGAGGCCGTTAGATCCGTAACGTGGCGTTCCAGACCGCTCGGCTGCTTCAGCGCGGCCACGCCTAGAGTATGAAGATCATCTACATCTCTACATGGGATACTCTGCAAATCACATTTAAGTGCCTGGCAGAGGGTTCATCGAACCACCTTTATACTATTTACATCCAATTCCATTCTCGAATAGCGCGCGGGAAGAAAGAACACCTGAATCTCTCTGTTCGAGCTCTGATTTCTCGTATTTTATTCTGATGATCATTTCTTCCTATGTAAGTGGGAGTCAACAATATATCTTCGCTTTCGGAGGAGAATATTGGCGATTGGAGTTTAGTAATTAACCTACGCCGCAGCGATAAACGCCGTTGTTGTAATGATTCCCATCCCAGAATCTGTATCATTTCCGTAACGCTGTCTCCCCTGTATCGTGACAATACGAAACGAGATGCCCTTCTTTGGACTCTTTCGATGTCCGCTGTCAAACCCGTCTGAAAAGGATCTCACAATGGGCTGCAATACCCCAAAAAATGACGGACAAGCGTAGTGTATGCAGTTTCTTTCCCACGACATTATATACGTGACTGAAGTAATAGTAATGCTAGGTATTTTGTGGAGTTTACGGCCTTCACTTTTGATTGATTTATCTTTAAACAAAGTTTAACGGATTTCTTTCCGTACTCGTGTGGACGACTTCACACTTCTCATTATTTAGAGTCAATTGCCAATTTTTGCACCATAGTGATATCGTATTCAGACTGTTCTGCAGTTGGTTTTGATCTTCAGATGATTTTACTACACGGTAAATGACGGCGTCATCTGCAAACAACCAAAGAGAGCTACTTAGATTTTCCCGTAAATCGTTTATGTAAATAAGGAACTGCAGAGGACCAATAACACTACAGAGTGGAACGCCCGATATCACCTCCGTTTTAGTCGATGACTTACTATCGATTACTACGAACTGTATCCTCTCTGACAGGTAGTCCCCTATCCAGTCGCAAATTTGGGGCGATATACCATAACCACGCAATTTAATTAAAAGCCGTTTGTGAGGTACGGTGTGAAAAGCCTTCTGGAAATCAATAAATATGGAATCAATTTGGGAACCCTTGTCGATAGCACACATCACTTCGTGTGAATAAAGAGCTACTTGTGTTTCGCATGAACGATGTTTTCTAAATCCATGTTGACCTCGGGCCAATAGATCATTCCGTTCGAGATAATTCATAATATTTGAATACAGGATATGTTCCAAAACCCTGCTGCAAATTGAAGTCAATGAAATAGGCCTGTAGTTTAATGGGTTACTCCTACTGCCTTTCTTGAATATCGGTGTGACCTGTGCAACTTTCCAATCTTTTGGTACAGATCCTTTTTTGAGAGAGCGGTTGTATATGGCTGCAAAGTAAGAAGCTATCGCTTCAGTATAATCAGATAGAAATCTAATGGGTATACAATCCGGACCAGAAGACGTGTTCTTGTTAAGTGATTTTAGTTGCTTCACTACTCCGATGATATGTACTTCTACGTTAGTCATTACGACCTCTGTTCATAATTTTAAATCTGGGGTATTGATTTCGTCTTATTTGGTGAGTGAGTTTCTAAAAGCTACGTTTAGTAACTCTGCTTTAGTAGCGCTGTCATCGGCAGGATCGCCATTACTATTATGTAATGAGGGTATTGTTTGTGTTTTACCTCTAGTATATTTAACATATGACCAAAATCTGCCGGCCGCGGTGGCCGAGGAGACTGAGGCACTCCAGTCACGGTCTGCACGGCCACTACGGTCGGTGGTTCGAATCCCCCCTCGGGCATGGATATTTGTGCCGTCTTTAGTATAAGGTAGTTGATAAGTAGTTTGTAAGTTTAGGGACTGATGACCCCTTAGTTAAGTCCCATAAGCTTAACAAACATTTGAACATTTTGAACAACCAAAATCTCTTAGGGTTTTAAGTCAAATTTCGAGAAAGAGTTTCGTTGTGATAAGTATTGTAGGCATCTCGCTAAATTTCGATCTTCTATGTAGGATCGGCAATCCTGGGGATTTTTTGTTCGCTTAAATTTAGTATGCCTTTTCCATTGCTTTTGCAACAGTGTCCTGACCTGTTTTGTGTACCAAGGAGGATTACCGCCTTATTTCTTAATTTATTTGGTATAAAACTGTCAATTGCTGTCGATACCACTTCTTTGAATTTGAGCCACATCTGGTCTACACCTACATTTAGTGTTAGAAACGAGTGGAAGCTATCTTTCAAGAAGCAATGTATTTTAGTTCTATCTACTTTCCGGAACAAATATACGTTTCGTTTATTTTTGGTAACTTTAGGACTTACGATATTCCAGTGCGGTAATGGAGGGGGGTGCGTGCAACGGCTGAAAACTGGGGCGCCTTCGTACGTGACGCGCACTATAGCTGCGGCGGCATGGATCCAGCCCGGCCTACCCTGCTTAGAGTGTCCGGCTGTCGGCCTCCTGCTCTGCGATGCCCGACAATTACGCAACCATGGCCTCCATCATGGCGCCCTTCGCCTCGGGCGTAATCGGAAGCGCCCAATTGCCGTAATGGCTGGCGGCCAGATCGGCCGTTGACTTACGCTCCACTGCGAGCTTTCCTGAGGAATTAGGAGCCCGTCGCCGGGGGCCAATTACGCAGCTGGCCGCACGGAGCGGCGTGGAAGGTGCCGAAATGCCCGATCCACGCCTCGCGGAACGTGAACGGCTCTATTACAGGCCGGCTGGGTCGCTATTAACGAGCTCGCCGTTCTTCTCAGAAGCGCCGGCACTGGGCTGTTAAGCCCACTGGCATGGCGGCATTGTTATTTACGCAACAAGACGAGCGTTAACACCGGAGTAGCAGGGCGGAAGTGCTGAATATCGTATGAAATGTTATACCCACTGCGACAAACGATGTATTAAGGACGGGAGGATTAAGGATCGGAAATAACCCTCGTGGTTTAACAATAACATTGGAAAAACGCTGAGAAATTAAGCCGCGGCGGAGTTGCCGAGCGCATTGAGGCGCTATTCTCCAATACGTGAGGCCGTTCCCCGTCGGGGGTTCGAATCCTCCCTCTGACATGTAGGTTTGTGCTGTCTTTAGTATAAGTTTCTAAGTAATTTCTAAGTTTATGGACTGATGACACCGCAGTTAAGTCCCGCAGTTAAGCAAATCAGATAAGGCAAAATTTTGTAGAGATTCGCTTGTTCCATAAAAATATCGATGGCCAAGGCATACAATAACTTACACCGTCATACCTGAGCAAAATATCTTTATGAGAACCCGAAAACATTCGTGACCTACGTAAGGTTAATCCGCTATCTGGGATACTCTAAAATTAATTTTGACAACATTGACAGAGGAGAAAAACAGCGATCTATTTGTTATGATCAATATACAAAACACAGTCTTGATCGCAGAAATTAACAGTTTCAATTAACCGGTTTCGACCTGATGTAGGTCATCTACGGAATTACAAGTAGCCCATGTGGCCAGTGCTGCACTCGGCTGGGCTGGACTGCCCTGGGCTGTTTTGCTGCCAGCAGGTAACTGCTTAACAGTTACAAGTAGCCCATGTGGCCAGTGCTGCACTCGGGCGGGCTGGGCTGTCCTGGGCTGTTCTGCTGTCAGCAGGTAACTGCTTAACAGTTACAAGTAGCCCATGTGACCAGTGCTGCACTCGGCTGGGCTGGGCTGTCGTGGGCAGTTCTGCTACCAGAAGGTAACAGTTACAAGTAGCGTATGTGGCCAGTGCTGCACTCGGCTGGGCTGGGCTGTCCTGGACTGTTCTGTTGCCAGCAGGTAACTGTTTAACAGTTACAAGTAGCCCATGTGGCCAGTGCTGCACTCGGCTGGGCTGGGGTGAAGTGGGCAGTTCTGCTACCAGCAGGTAACAGTTACAAGTAGCGTATGTGGCCAGTGCCGCACTCGGCTGGGCTGGGCTGTCCTGGGCTGTTCTGTTGCCAGCAGGTAACTGTTTAACAGTTACAAGTAGCCCATTTGGCCAGTGCTGCACTCGGCTGGGCTGGGCTGTCGTGGGCAGTTCTGCTAGCAGCAGGTAACAGTTACAAGTAGCGTATGTGGCCAGTGCCGCACTCGGCTAGGCTGGGCTGTCCTGGGCTGTTCTGCTGCCAGCATGTAACTGTTTAACAGTTACAAGTAGCCCATTTGGCCAGTGCTGCACTCGGATGGGCAGGGATGTCCTGGGCTGTTCTGTTGCCAGCAGGTAACTGTTTAACAGTTACAAGTAGCCCATGTGGCCAGTGCTGCACTCGGCTGGGCTGGGCTGTCGTGGGCAGTTCTGCTACCAGCAGGTAACAGTTACAAGTAGCGTATATGGCCAGTGCTGCACTCGGCTGGGCTGGGCTGTCCTGGGCTGTTCTGCTGCCAGCATGTAACTGTTTAACAGTTACAAGTAGCCCATTTGGCCAGTGCTGCACTCGGCTGGGCAGGGATGTCCTGGGCTGTTCTGTTGCCAGCAGGTAACTGTTTAACAGTTACAAGTAGCCCATGTGGCCAGTGCTGCACTCGGCTGGGCTGGGCTGTCGTGGGCAGTTCTGCTACCAGCAGGTAACAGTTACAAGTAGCGTATATGGCCAGTGCTGCACTCGGCTGGGCTGGGCTGTCCTGGGCTGTTCTGCTGCCAGCATGTAACTGTTTAACAGTTACAAGTAGCCCATTTGGCCAGTGCTGCACTCGGCTGGGCAGGGATGTCCTGGGCTGTTCTGTTGCCAGCAGGTAACTGTTTAACAGTTACAAGTAGCCCATGTGGCCAGTGCTGCACTCGGCTGGGCTGGGCTGTCGTGGGCAGTTCTGCTACCAGCAGGTAACAGTTACAAGTAGCGTATATGGCCAGTGCTGCACTCGGCTGGGCTGGGCTGTCCTGGGCTGTTCTGCTGCCAGCATGTAACTGTTTAACAGTTACAAGTAGCCCATTTGGCCAGTGCTGCACTCGGCTGGGCAGGGATGTCCTGGGCTGTTCTGTTGCCAGCAGGTAACTGTTTAACAGTTACAAGTAGCCCATGTGGCCAGTGCTGCACTCGGCTGGGCTGGGCTGTCGTGGGCAGTTCTGCTACCAGCAGGTAACAGTTACAAGTAGCGTATATGGCCAGTGCTGCACTCGGCTGGGCTGGGCTGTCCTGGGCTGTTCTGCTGCCAGCATGTAACTGTTTAACAGTTACAAGTAGCCCATTTGGCCAGTGCTGCACTCGGCTGGGCAGGGATGTCCTGGGCTGTTCTGTTGCCAGCAGGTAACTGTTTAACAGTTACAAGTAGCCCATGTGGCCAGTGCTGCACTCGGCTGGGCTGGGCTGTCGTGGGCAGTTCTGCTACCAGCAGGTAACAGTTACAAGTAGCGTATATGGCCAGTGCTGCACTCGGCTGGGCTGGGCTGTCCTGGGCTGTTCTGCTGCCAGCATGTAACTGTTTAACAGTTACAAGTAGCCCATTTGGCCAGTGCTGCACTCGGCTGGGCTGGGCTGTCCTGGGCTGTTCTGTTGCCAGCAGGTAACTGTTTAACAGTTACAACTAGCCCATGTGGCCAGTGCTGCACTCGGCTGGGCTGGGCTGTTGTGGGCAGTTCTGCTACCAGCAGGTAACAGTTACAAGTAACGTATGTGGCCCGTGCTGCACTCGGGTGGGATGGGCTGTCCTGGGCTGTTCTGCTGCCAGCATGTAACTGTTTAACAGTTACAAGAAGCCCATTTGGCCAGTGCTGCACTCGGCTGGGCTGGGCTGTCCTGGGCTGTTCTGTTGCCAGCCGGTAACTGTTTAACAGTTACAAGTAGCCCATGTGGCCAGTGCTGCACACGGCTGGGCTGGGGTGAAGTGGGCAGTTCTGCTACCAGCCGGTAACAGTTACAAGTAGCGTATGTGGCCAGTGCTGTACTCGGCTGGGCTGGGCTGTCCTGGGCTGTTCTGCTGCCAGCATGTAACTGTTTAACAGTTACAAGTAGCCCATTTGGCCAGTGCTGCACTCGGGTGGGCTAGGCTGTGCTGGGCTGTTCTGCTGTCAGCAGGTAACTGTTTAACAGCTACAAGTAGCCCATGTGGCCAGTGCTGCACTCGGCTGGGCTGGGCTGTCGTGGGCAGTTCTGCTACCAGAAGGTAACAGTTACAAGTAACGTATGTGGACTGTGCTGCACTCGGGTGGGATGGGCTGTCCTGGGCTGTTCTGCTGCCAGCATGTAGCTGTTTAACAGTTACAAGAAGCCCATTTGGCCAGTGCTGCACTCGGGCGGGCTGGGCTGTCCTGGGCTGTTCTGCTGTGAGCAGGTAACTGTTTGACAGTTACAAGTAGCCCATTTGGCCAGTGCTGCACTCGGCTGGGCTGGGCTGTCCTGGGCTGTTCTGTTGCCAGCAGGTAACTGTTTAACAGTTACAAGTAGCCCATGTGGCCAGTGCTGCACTCGGCTGGGCTGGGGTGAAGTGGGCAGTTCTGCTACCAGCAGGTAACAGTTACAAGTAGCGTATGTGGCCAGTGCTGCACTCGGCTGGGCTGGGCTGTCCTGGGCTGTTCTGCTGCCAGCATGTAACTGTTTAACAGTTACAAGTAGCCCATTTGGCCAGTGCTGCACTTGGGCGGGCTGGGCTGTCCTGGGCTGTTCTGCTGTCAGCAGGTAACTGTTTAACAGCTACAAGTAGCCCATGTGGCCAGTGCTGCACTCGGCTGGGCTGGGCTGTCGTGGGCAGTTCTGCTACCAGAAGGTAACAGTTACAAGTAGCGTATGTGGTCAGTGATGCACTCGGCTGGGCTGGGCTGTCCTGGGCTGTTCTGCTGCCAGCATGTAACTGTTTAACAGTTACAAGTAGCCCATTTGGCTAGTGCTGCACTCGGCTGGGCTGGGCTGTCCTGGGCTGTTCTGTTGCCAGCAGGTAACTGTTTAACAGTTACAAGTAACCCATTTGGCCAGTGCTGCACTCGGCTGGGCTGGGCTGTCCTGGGCTGTTCTGTTGCCAGCAGGTAACTGTTTAACAGTTACAAGTAGCCCATGTGGCCAGTGCTGCACTCGGCTGGGCTGGGCTGTCGTGGGCAGTTCTGCTACCAACAGGTAACAGTTACCAGTAGCGTATGTGGCCAGTGCTGCACTTGGCTGGGCTGGGCTGTCCTGGGCTCTTCTGCTGCCAGCATGTAACTGTTCAACAGTTACAAGTAGCCCATTTGGCCAGTGCTGCACTCGGCTGGGCTGGGCTGTCCTGGGCTGTTCTGTTGCCAGCAGGTAACTGTTTAACAGTTACAACTAGCCCATGTGGCCAGTGCTGCACTCGGCTGGGCTGGGCTGTCGTGGGCAGTTCTGCTACCAGCAGGTAACAGTTACAAGTAGCGTATGTGGCCAGTGCTGCACTCGGCTGGGCAGGGCTGTCCTGGGCTGTTCTGCTGCCTGCATGTAACGGTTTAACAGTTACAAGTAGCCCATTTGGCCAGTGCTGCACTCGGGCGGGCTGGGCTGTCCTGGGCTGTTCTGCTGTCAGCAGGTAACTGTTTGACAGTTACAAGTAGCCCATTTGGCCAGTGCTGCACTCGGCTGGGCTGGGCTGTCCTGGGCTGTTCTGTTGCCAGCAGGTAACTGTTTAACAGTTACAAGTAGCGTATGTGGCCAGTGCTGCTCTCGGCTGGGCTGGGCTGTCCTGGGCTGTTCTGCTGCCAGCAGGTAACTGTTTAACAGTTACAAGTAACCCATTTGGCCAGTGCTGCACTCGGCTGGGCTGGGCTATCCTGGGCTGTTCTGTTGCCAGCAGGTAACTGTTTAACAGTTACAAGTAGCCCACGTGACCAGTGCTGCACTCGGGCGGTCTGGGCTGTCCTGGGCTGTTCTGCTGTCAGCAGGTAACTGTTACCAGAACAGCCCAGGACAGCTCAGCCCAGCCTAGTGCAGCAGTGGTCACGTGGGCTACTTGTAATTCCGAAGATGACATCAGGTCGAAACCGGTTAATTGAAACTGTTAATTTCTGCGATCAAGACTGTGTTTTGTGTATTGATTATACTCTGAAATAGTTACGTGCAATAAATTTGTACTGTTAAAGCCGTAGCTACATCACTGTTCTCAACTGCTTCCCAAAACTACACAAAGTTCCTAAAGAATAACGCGCTCCTCCGAGAGGATTACCGTGTGCTTACTAATGGATAATAACATCAAACCTGAGCTTTCGTTTGTCGACTACTTTATATTTTGCCCAGTTTAGTTGCGTTTCCCCATTTTTAAATTAGATAACTAAAATGCGGTACTGGTTGTCAGACCACAGAAGAATTCGATAGTCTTGAAATATATGCCTGTTAACGTAGCAGAATAACAATGTAGCATCTCACACATAGACACACCCTCTCACAGTCTCTTACAAATTAGTATAACCGACAAAATCGTACTGAACACACGAAGCCGCGGTGGAGTAGCCGAGCGGTCTAAAGCGTCTCGCTGCGGAGCGTGCGGTTGCTCGCCGTGGAGGTTCGAGTCCTCCCTGGGGCATGGGTGTGTGTGTTGTCCTTAGGTTAGTTTACCTAGGTTTAAGTAGTTTGTAAGGTACGGAGTGATGACCACGCAGTTTTTTTATTTTCTTTCTTTTTCTTTTTTTGAACACACGAAAAACACTTAAGTGCCCGGAATGCGTTGTCCAAAAGGAAAGTAAATCTTTGCAGAAGAAAAAAGTTCTCATAATCCAGTCCATTGTCTCTAGACCCAAAGGCACCCACATCCACCAGCGACTTCTAATAGTTAACCTAAAGCTTTTACTACCTCCTCCGACGAATCACAGTAGGCAGAAATCTGGCCTCCTTCTGAATCGCTGAAACGCTTCGTAAATTTCGCACATTTTCGATCGCTAGCTAGTTCAAAGGACAACGAGCAGTATAGAATGTCAATATGGAAGTGAGAAATGAGCTTTTCTTGCACCGTAGCTGTGTTCGACCACAAAACTCGACAGCAGTCGATAGGTATGCGACTTGGACGCCATACGTCATTTTGACGTCACTGCGAAGGCCAACGCCGTGAAAGTAGGGCCACCCAGGTACTGTTCATTAAACCGTGCGGGAATGGCGGTGTGCTCGAAGGTGCCATGTTGCAGAGTGCGCTGCTGCTCCCCATCGGAGGTTCGAGTCCTCTGTCGGGCATTGGTATGTGTGTGTGTGTTTTGTTGTTTTGTGCGTATAGTTGGCTTCATGTAGGAAGGCATTACCGCACATAGAGATGGAGCGATAGCGGAAGCGGGAAGGGGAGGAGGTACGGTCGAGCGCTAGTAGTGGAGCTTGTGAGAGAAACATTGCGTAACTCGCGGACAATCACACTCCTAGAGGAAGAAGATTATTGGTTGCCAGTGCGGTAATGGAGGAGGATGGGCAGAACGACTGAAACTTGGGCCGCCTTCCGACGTGACGCGGACTATAGTGTAAGTAGTTTGTGAGTCTAGGGGCTGACGACCAATGTAGTTCATCTACATCTACATAGATACTCTGCAAATCACATTTAAGTGCCTGGCAGAGGGTTCATTAACCACTTTCATAACTTTTCTCTACCGTTCCATTCTCTAATAGCGCGCGGGAAGAAAGAACACCTAAATCGTTTCGTTTTCGATCTGATTTCTCTTATTTTATTGGGATGGCCATGTCTCCCTAAGTAGGTGGGTGCTAGCAAAATAATTTCACATTCATAATTAAAAGTCGGTGATTGAAACTTCGCAAACAGATCACCCCGCAATGAATAACGTCTTTCTTTTAATGATTTCCACCCCAATTCGTGCAACATTTCCGTGACGCTTTCCCCCCCGTAACGTGATAAAACAAAACGAGCTGCCCTTCTCTGAACCTTCTCAATATCTTCCGTCAGTCCCACCTGGTGAGGGTCCCACAAGGGGGCAACAGTACTCCAGGAGATGACGCACAAGTGTGATGTAGGCAGTCTCTTTGGTGGAGCTGGTGCATCTTCGAAGCGTTCTGCCAATGAAACGTAACCTTTGATCAGCCTTCCCCACAATATTTTCTATGTGTTCTCTCCAGTCAAAGTTGTTCGTAATTGTAACTCCTAGGTATTTGGTAGAATTTACGACCTTGAGGTTTGATTTATCGCGTAATTGAAGTTCAGCGGATTTCTTTTAGTGGTCATGTGTATTACTTCACACTTTTCTTTATTTAGTGTCAATTGCCAATTTTCGCACCAAGTAGAAATTTTGTCTAAATCGCTTTGCAGTGGCTTTTGATCCTCTGTTGACTTCACTGACCGATAAACGACAGCATCACCCGCGAACAGTCTAAGGCAGCTATTGAGATTGTCTCCTTTGGTGGCATAGTTTTACAAACATTTGCTGATACTGTGCGTTAACCACCTGGAATGCGGCAGCAGGTATCGGTGACCAGAGAGAGCTGGACTGGGTTTTCGAGGCATCGTCCAGCCGGCGTCAACGTCGTTCGCTGAGTTAGCGGCGTCCATTCCGTCACGCGACGCGCTGCGAGAACACGTGCACGGCCGCGTCCCGGATAAACATTTATTAATCTCCAGTGTTTAGGGCGCCTTCCCGCCGTCCGCAGGGGTACATTTTTAAGTGTTGGCGAGCGCAGTAAAGTAGACTCTCTGACGCGGAGATTAGCATCTGTGGCCCGGCCCGGGAAGACGGGCCCGACTTATGCCCGCGCACAATGCGGCGAGACAAACGCGGCGTCGCCTGGCGAATAATGCGCGACTGTCCTCGCATTTCAGACAGAGCGACACGAATTACTGCGCCGATGGTGTTTCTATTACCGGCGGCGGAGCCGGGCTACCCACGGGCGCAGTAAATGTCGGCAATTGGCGCGTAAATTTGTTGAATTTGTACGAATAAGCGGCGGGAGGAACCGCCGCGCGTTGTTTATAAACGCCGCGGGGTGGAAGGGAACGGTGGGAACTCCGCTGAAGAGCGGCTGCTTTGTACAGCAACGTGGAATTTGTGGTTGTCTGAGTACTATTTAGAACTTCGTACATTTTACTTTATGCGTCATTCTTAGATTGTCGCGAATGCTACATACTGTAGTTCTAGCGTCACAGGAACGAAGCTAGGTGTGTTACTGCATCACGAAAAAATAACGACTACACAGAGTGTTTACGTAAGAGCGAGCAAATCAAATTCAAATGTTTGTTCAAATGTTCAAACGTTTGTAGAGTCTATGGGACTTAACGACGGGGTCATCAGTCCCTAAACTTACAAACTACTTATGAACTACTTACAACTAAGGACGGCACAAATATCCATGCCCGAGGGGGAATTAGAACCCCCGACCGTAGTGGCCGTGTTCAAATGTTCAAATGTTTGTATAGCTTATGGGACTTAACTACGGGATCATCAGTCCCTAAACTTACAAACTACTTATGAACTAGCTAATCCTAAGGACGGCTCAAATATCCATGCCCGAGGGGGGATTCGAACCACCGACCGTAGTGGCCGTGCAGACTGTGATTGGAGCGTCTCAGTCCCCTCGGCCACCGCGGCCGGCTAGTGGCCGTGCAGACCGTGACTGGAGCGCCTCAGTCCCCTCGGTCACCGCGGCCGGCTCAAATGTTTGTATAGCTTATGGGACTTAACTACGGGGTCATCAGTCCGTAAACTTACAAACTACTCATGAACTAGCTTATACTAAGGACGGCACAAATATCCATGCCCGAGGGGGGATTCGAAACCCCAACCGCAGTGGCCGTGCAGACCGTGACTGGCGCGCCGCAGTCCCCTTTTTCTTATTTTCTTTTCTTTTTACTGTTTTTTAATTGTTTTTCCTAAGCTCTGCCACTTCAGGAGTTGGCTCCTATCACTTCTATTACCACCACAAAAAATTAACTAACTAAACCTAGCAACAAAAAGAGTCTAGAGCCACCGCCACTTTTACCTTCAGCTAAATTAACATAATTCGCCAATTCTTCAGGCGACATCATCAACGAAAAATAAATAAATACATAAAAATAAAAGAGGAGGAAAGGATACAGATGGGTTCATTCTGTTTTTATTTATTTATTTATTTTAAAAAAAATTATTTTTAAGGTAGTGTTCCCAGCATCCAGGTGTCGCGGTCTCCAGGTAGTCTTCTCGTTAAGAAAGGGGTATAGCCCCTATTGTTACCGTGGAGTTCTCTCTTCAACACATTGTTCGCTATTTATTAAATTTCATCTCATACCTGGTACACCCAAATGCTCAGGGGAACGCGTAAACAACGACCCTTAATAATTTGCCAAAAGTGATCTGTACACTGAGTTCTGTCGTAATTCCGTGAAGTTGATCGTTAAATAGTACCAAAAATCTAACAACTCCATCTCTCCCCCACGAAAAAAGTATGACACTGTCATACCTTTGACCCAAATTGTGGCATTATGTCTCGTGTTTGTGAAGTAAATAATGTCTGGATGAACTATTTCCAATGGTTCTACAGAGTATCCCCTCGGCCACCGCGGCAGGCAAAGAGCGAGCAAAAATTTAACAGCACATGGAGAATGCTCCCCTGTGACGTAGCGACCTGTGGTGAGAGAAGACGGATTAAAGAGATTGTCGCTCTGTCTCGCATTACTGTTTCTCAGGTTACATACAGCTGACGTTATTACAAATTTACACATACTGTGCCGTTTATTTACATTTACATTCTTTTTTGTAAGACGACTACATAAAGGATTCTGTGTGCAACCAACAAAGTATAATAATATTAATAATAATAATTTGACAGAGCGCTGAAGGACTTGAGTCGAAACAAGGCCCCTGGAGTAGATGATATTCCGTCTGAATTGCTAATGTCGTTAGGAGAATCAGTCGAGAAAATTGTATCACCTGGTATGCAAGATGGAGAGCCAGTCGTGAAAAAACCTGGTATGCAAGATGTATGAGACAGGGGAAATACCCCCCGACTTCAAGAAGAATATTGTAATTCCAATTCCAAAGAAAGGAAGTGCAGACAAGTGTGAAAATTACAGAACTATCAGTTTAATAAGTCATGGTTGCAAAATATCAAGACGAATTATTTACAGACGAATGGAAAAACTTGTGGAATCCGACCTCAGGGAAGATCAGTTTGGATTTAGGAGAAATGTAGGAACATGGGAGGCAATACTCACATTACGACGTAATGACTTAGAAGATAGGCTAAGGAAAGGGAAACCTATGTTCTTAGCGTTTGTCGATTTGGAGAAAGCTTTTTACAATGTCGACTAGAATACACTCTTCCAAATTCTGAAGTTATCAGGGGTAAAATTAGGGAGCGAAGAGTTATATTCAATCTATACAAAAACCAGACAGCGGTTACTAGAGTCGAAGGGCAAGAAAGGGACGCAGAGGTGGTTGTGTAGACTTTCCCGGCGTATTAAATGATCAAATTCTTCACGGGTTCCCAGCCGGATCATTCCGTCATCTGAACACAATATTTATGCAGTCCAACTGGCCGCCATCATCTGGTGAGGTAGCTAAGTTGCTCTCGCCGTGACTGGCGAGAGCAACTTAGCTTCCTCACCTGATGATGACGGCCAGTTGGACCGCATAAATATTGTCTTCAGATGACAGAATAATCCGGCTGGAAATCCGTGAAGAATTTGATCAAGGGACGCAGAGGTTGGGAAGAGAGTAAGACAGGGTTGCAGCCTTTCCCCAATGTTGTTCAATCTGTACATTGAGCAAGCAGTGAAGGAATGCAAGAAGAAATTTGGAGAGGGCATTTAAGTGCAGGGAGAAGAAATAAAAACATTGCGATTTGCCGATGACATAGTAATTCTGTCAGAGACCGCAAAACATCTGGTAGAGCAATTGAATGGAATGGACAGTGTCTTGAAAGGAAGATATAAGATGAACATTAAGAAGAGTAAAACGAAGGTAATAGAATGCAGCGTCAGAAAACCAGGCGATACTGAAGGAATTAGAATAGGTAATGAGAAAGTAAAAGTAGTAGATGAATTTTGTTATTTGGATAGCAAGATAACTTCTGATGGCCGAAGTAAAGACGATATAAAATGCAGAATGGCCATGGGAACAAAAGCGTTTCTAAAGAAGCGAAACTTGTTGACATCCAATATTAATTTAAATGTTAGGAAGTCCTTTCTGAAAGCATTTGTCTGGAAAGTAGCATTGTATGGGAGTGAAACGTGGCGATTAGGAATTCAGATAAAAATATGATAGAAGCTTTTGAAATGTGGTGCTACAGAAGAATGATGAAAATTAGATGGGTAGATCACGTAACTAATGACAAGGTGCTTAACCGAATCGGGAAGAAAAGTAGTTTCTGGCATATCCTGACTAAGAGAAGGGATAGATTGGTTGGACACATTCTGAGACATCAATGAATTATCTACTTAGCATTAGAAGGAAGTGTGTGGGGTAAAAATCGTAGAGGGAGACCGAGGGACGAACATAGTATGCAGATTCAAAAGGATGTAGGTTGCCTAACGCATTCTCAGATGAAGAGACTTCCACAGGGTAGGGTAGCGTGGAGAGCTGCATCAAACCAGTCTGCGGACTGAAGACCACAACAACAAAAATAAATTTTCAGCTTGCTCTTATATTATTGTGCGTTTACTCATTAACTCCTAATATCGGGCAACTGGGCATTGCTCGGGAACTTTTTTCTGTTACATAGTGGTATTGTTGTACAAATATTTTGCAACATTACCTACGCAGGAATTGCAACCGTTAAGTGAAGATAACCATAAATGTACCTGGTTCAGTCTCCAAAATTTCCTAGATATTTCGAAGTGCATAGGTTGTCTACAAATGCATTAACAGTTTCAGTTCGTTAGTTTAGCCGAAGAAAAGCGGATCTAACATTTATTGTAGTGCCCGAGTGGCGACAGTGCTAATCACACTTTTTCACACACACACACACACACACTAATATGAATGTTTGTTTGTATGTCCTCTATGTGTTCATAAACCATTCATTCGATTGCAATGAAACTTTGGTGAACTGTTCATCATACGCCCACGAAGGTTCCTGGCCCCAAAACAAAAGCACACGACACATAGCACAGGAGATATGACGTCATGAATAATGAGAGGCCACCGCGTCAGAATACCCAGATTTATGTGTAGATTATTGGCAAAATGGGAGTAGTTAGGGACCTGAAACAAAGTTTGCATGTAATTTCGGACGTTTATGAAGCGTTTTGTAACTGATCCCTCTCCCTTCTAAAACGATGAAACGAAAAGAAGTCTACCGTTCGCAACAGTTACGCTGTACATGCCGTAAAACTGTCGCATTAGGCATGACTTTGGATCAAATAACGTTAGCATTACAGATTTACATGCTACTATTTATTTTAGTCTGCAAGTCTCCCTTAATTCTCTTGCATCCAAATTAAGTAATGTTTTCTTAATATCCATATAAAAGCGAAAGGACACTCACTCACTGACTAAACACGAAATATCGAAAACTACGTCACCTATGAAGCTGAAATTTGGCAGGAATGTAGTTTATAGGTAGGAAACGTCAGCTAAGAAAGTATTTTGTGATAGCTGCATGGCGGAGCATATTTGTCCTACAAACTCAAGAAATCTACACTTTCATTCCGATCTTCACGAAATTTCGCACGCTTTACCTTCAAAACAAGAGGAAGGTCACCGTCTACATTAAGTTTGACACGGTGCAAGGGGAAGGGTACTTTGCAACATAAGAATGGATCCCGAAATGCCATAACTTAATAACGGCTCGACCGATTTCGCATATCCTTTCTTTAAATTTTTTATTTTTATTTATTTATTTATTTATTTTTGTTATTCTCAGAACAAGTGTTGCATAAAATAAAACTGGAATATTTGAGAACAACAAAGTGCGTTTTCAATGTGACCCTGCGTTTCTAATGCATAGAAATCTATACTTTTGTTCCAATATTGATGAAATTTTGCACAAGAGGAATGTCACGGTCTGTATAAAATTTCGTTTGGTGCATGTTAGATGGTACTTAACTTACGGAATTTTACAAAATGCATAGTTTTGCTCCAATCTTTATGAATTTTTGCACACATAACCTTTTTTTAAACCAAGAGGATGATCACTTGGTACATAAATGTTTGTATGGTACATGACAGACGGTACCTTGCAGAAAACTTTGCCGAGAGAGGGAAAGGTGGGAACGTACAGAGAGATGGTAGAGAAAGAGATGGATGCAGTAAGAGAGGGAAGGGGATGTGGACAACGAGAGTGTAGGATAAATAAACAACCGGGCAACGCTGGGTTTACAGCTAGTAAATAAATAAAATAAAATCACATAATGTTTTCTTTTGCTAAACTGACACGTATCCCATCGTTACGAAATCTCGTATTCATAATCTATGCAACAAGTATCAATCTAATACATGTAAAGGAATAAGGAAAGTGAATCTTGTGAACGTAGTAATGACAACGATTAAAGGCTCATTTTTATAAGGAGAACGTTGAACTCATAGCAAACATGTTTTGTTAATGAAAGAATTTTTGTAGTTCCTTGCGTTATATTGGGTTAGTAAATACGGTAAACGTGTCACAGCGGTGTCGAAAATCAGAGTTACATTCGTTGGGTAGGTTTCGTTCCGAATTTAAAAGGAGCGGCGTTCTACATCTACATCTACATAGATACTATGCAAATCACATTTAAGTGCCTGGCAGAGGGTTCATTAACAACTTTCATAACTTTTCTCTACCGTTCCATTCTCTAATAACGCGTGGGAAGAAAGAACACCTAAATCGTTCCGTTTTCGATATGATTTCTCTTATTTTATTGGGATGGTCATGTCTCCCTAAGTAGGTGGGTGCTAGCAAAATATTTTCACATTCAGAACTAAAAGTCGGTGATTGAAACTTCGTAAACAGATCACGCCGCAATGAATAACGTCTTTCTTTTAATAATTTCCATCCCAATTCGTACAACATTTCCGTGACGCTTTTCCCCCCGTAACGTGATAAAACAAAACGAGCTGCCCTTCTCTGAACCTTCTCAATATCTTCTGTCAGTCCCACCTGGTGAGGGTCCCACGAGGGACAACAGTACTCCAGGAGATGACGCACAATTGTGATGTAGGCAGTCTCTTTGGTGGAGCTGGTGCATCTTCGAAGCGTCTTGCCAATGAAACGTAACTTTTGGTTCGCCTTCCCCGCAATATTTTCTACGTGTTCTCTCCAGTCAAAGTTGTTCGTAATTGTAACTCCTAGGTATTTGGTAGAATTTACGACCTTAAGGTTTGACTGATTTATCGCGTAATTGAAGTTCAGCGGATTTCTTTTAGTGGTTATATATATTGCTTCACAGTTTTCTTTATTTAGTGTCAATTGCCAATTTTCGCACCATGTAGAAATTTTGTCTAAATCTCTTTGCCGATGCTTTTGATCCTCTGTTGACTTCACTAATCGATAAACGACAGCATCATCCGCGAACAGTCTAAGGGAGCTATTCAGATTGTCTCCTAAATCGTTTATAAGAGTAGGGGCCTATAACGCTTCCCTGTAGAACGCCAGATATCACTTCTGTTTTACTCGATGACTTACCGTCAATTACAACGAACTGTGGCCTTTCTGATAGGAAATCGTGAATCCAATCGCACAATTGGGGAGATATTCCATAAGCACGCAATTTCATTAGAAGCTGTTTGAATGACTGATATGCGACTTGCGCATGTGTATTAATTGTGGGGAAGTGCTCTCGGGGAAGAACAAACATTGTCGTGACCTATTCTCTATCCCGTCAGGAAGGTCAGCAAAACTTGCATTTAAAAAAGGTCAGAGAGAGGAAAATCGCTTTTAGCCGCACGAGAGCGCCGCATTGTTCGCGGAAACCCACCCCGGCGTTTCCTTCGCGGCGGACAACGCAGAAACGGAATGTCTGCCGGCGGCTTTGCAGACTAGCAATCGTCGCCAATTATTGCAGCTGAGAACGTATATGGCAGTGAATCCGTGGCCTCCAGCGTATGCGTTAATTGCTTCTCGGATAGTTAACCGCCTGAAAAACTCTAACGTAATTTATGCATACCTGACACAAAAAAAGAAACTTCTCCTAGGCGACGATGTGTTCGGAAATAGTAATGGCGAGGGCTGGGAGACGAACGGCGGCGCATGCGCAGTAGCGGATGTCGTCGACGCCGGTCCGGGCGGACGCGCCTGCTACAAATCTCCTCGGCTGCCCTCGTACACGCACGTTAGTCATGCCGCGCTGTCAGGGGTCGAGTAATTTACTTCGGCGTACATACTTCATATTCGTGTCTCCTACTTCTTCTTCCTAGTTCTTGCTATGGCTGTCCTTTTAGCCTCCAACACTTTCTCAATCCTTTCTCCTCTTCCACCCCCCCCTTTCGTCCCCTCCACTAATCCACCTGTCACATACTCGATATACACTGTTAAAAAAAATAGGGCATCAGATGCGATATCATACAGAATTACTTCTTGCTGATGATGCTGTAGTATATAGAGAGATTGTAACAATGGAAAATTGAATTGAGATGCAGGAGGATCTGCATAGAACTGACGCATGGTGCAGGGAATGGCAATTAAATCTCAATGTAGACAAGTGTAATTTGCTGCGAATACACAGAAAGAAAGATCCTTTATCATTTAGCTACACTATAGCAGAGCAACAACTGGAAGCAGTTAATTCCATAAAGTATCTGGGAGGGATTTAAAATGGAACGACCATATAAAATCAATCGTTGGTAAAGCAGATGTCAGACTTAGATTCATTGGAAGAATACTAAGGAAATGCAGTCCGAAAACAAAGGAAGTAGGTTTGTAAGAGTACACCTGTCGCTGTATCTTACTTAACGTAATGTACATATTGTGTTAAATTTGTTTATTTCATGTATTTTTCACTTGTTATATGCTAGATATATATTTTTATGTAACGTCATTTTCTATACTGAATCATTTAGTGTAAACCCGCATGAATGCAAGGACATTCTTATCCTATAAGTTAGCAATGCGTCAGAGAAAATGTTGAACCTGTTGTAAAGACCGTCTTTGGCACAGAAGTAGTAGCTGTGAGTGTCGCGCTGCTGAAGCAGTCGCGGTGCGGACTCGCCAAAGTACAGACATAAATGTAGTCGCGGAGCGGACTCGCTATAGTAAACACATAAATGTTTTGTAGATGGTGCAGAGGCACAGTAGGCGCAGTGTGGCGCGAGTTTAATGCAATCGTAATAAGCCTGAGAGGCGTACTGTTTAATGTATGGAAGGAAGTGCGAAATAAGTTTATTTATGCTCCATCAGTGTAATCTTTTTCCATGTGTGCAAGAAAAGTAATTGTTTGGTATCAAGTCTATTGTCACCGAGTGTGATCGTTGTTGTAGTAAGAGTACCTATTGTAATCATATCTGTCTTGTTTGGACTTCACGACGAAGACGACGAAAGCAGATGAGTACTTTTGCAACATTTTATTTTGTATGCATGTAAATGTAGTGTCAACCCAATCAGAACTTTGGTTCAATTATACATGACTTATTTTGAAACCAGTCTTAATTTTGTAAGTAGTTGTAGTCACCCCATTATCACCATTATTAGATTATGTTGATTATGCAAGCCTGTACATGGACTAACAAGTTCAATCATTTTTAAAGTAATTACGATCAGTTTTAAAGAAATTGCTAGACGAGTTAAAGAATTGCTAAACGTGTTACAACCACAGAGACTAGTAATGAAAGTGCAAGAGAGTGCAAGAGAGTTTGCAAGTAAAGTAAAGTTGGTTTCATTTATGTAGAAAGTAACCGGGCTAACAGTAGTCAAAGTATTATAGTTGATTACCCAGACTTGACTGAAATAATTTTTTTATGAAGTACGTTAAATGCCAAACTGCTCAGCCAGTTGCACGCGTACGCTACCCAGGCCCTGGAACCAATTTAAAAAAAATAGTTTACGTAAAGTTTTTATAAGGAACTTGAATGCTTTAAACAATAATATCAAAATTATTGAGAACTTTGACTGTAGTATTTGTGAAGCTCATTGCACCACGGAGTTTCACTGTACTGAGCTATTATCATTGCAATCAGAGTCTATCTGCTATTACAATTTTGATTATAACACGAACACGCCATCACCACTACATGAATTCTGACACATTTATTAGTGAAGTTGTGCTGTTCCTGAACCGTAAGAGGTGCTAGTTGGAGGCTGTAGTCGATGCTAAGTCAGATAGGGCCAAGCTTAATTAATTACCACAGTGACTGTTTCAAGTTAATTAATATCTTTTTTTATTCAAAATTTTAACTTTCACTGCGAAAGTGTTGTTGCGATCCATTAGTTGTGATTTGCTGCAACATTCAATAACGAAATTATTATTACTAGAGTATATTATTACACATTCTAAATTTTGAGATTATTTGACGACCTCCAACAGGCAATTTTCTTACAGGTTACAGTACACTTTTTCGACCACAGCTTGAATACTGCTCACCGGTGTGGGATCCGTACCAGGTGGTATTGATAGAGGAGGTAGAGAAGATCCAACGGAGAGCAGCGCGCTTCGTTACAGGATCATTTGGTAATCGTGTAAGCGTTACGGAGATGATCGATAAACTCCAGTTGAAGACTCTGCAGGAGAGACGCTCTGTTGCTCGGTACGGGCTTTTGTCGAAGTTTCGAGAACATACCTTTACCGAGGAGTCTAGCAGTATGTTGCTCCCTCCTACGTATATCTCGCGAAGAGACCGTGAGGATAAAATCAGAGAGATTAGAGCCCACACAGAGGCATACCGACAATCCTTCTTTCCGTGAAGAATACGTGACTGGAATAGGAGGGAAAATCGATAGTGGTACTCAGGGTACCCTCCGCCACACACCGTAAGGTGGCTTGCGGAGTGTGGTTGAAGATGTAGATGTAGATCCTCGTCGCCACTTTTGTGTCTCGCTGCCGCCGGTTATCCTAGGTGTCGGTGGCCGAGTAGAGAGAGACCGATTCATGGAAATAGGATGCACGCGTGTGCAGGTACGGAACCTGATGTGACCAGCCAGTGGGACAGCAGATACTAGAAACACTAAGCTAGATTAGTATAAGATATATATTTAGCAGAAATATTACAATACTTAACTTTTTAAACTGAAGACTAGTGGAATGCAGATACATAGTTTTAACTAGGTAGAGGCCTGCCTACTAATGAGAGTGGTCTACTGCCTATCCTATTGCCAAGTGACCGATGCAGTTCAGTGGTGGCCACGAGCGGAGTTGCAGCAGAGGGCGCTCGTGGCTGACGTCGTAAGAACGCCGCGCCGTGCTTGCATGGCGGCGCGCGGCGAAAGTACGTGGCGCGCACTTCAGACTTGTGAGACACCACAATTACGTATGTGCCCCTTTCTCAATAGAACCATCATGTGAATTACAACTAAAACGTTATCCGTGATTGTGCATAAAAAACAAAAAGGTGAAAATATTTAAACAAATTTAGGAACATAAGAGAAAAACAAATATAACGATCAACTATGGAACGACTATTGCCGAACAGAATCATTTTATAAAAGAACAAAGATTCCATCTCATCACTTTTTGGCTCTAGAAGAGAGACGTTTTATTTTTACCTTATGTTAGTTTACTCCTCATACTATACATAAATATCATTCCTTACGCATAAACCGTTACATCACCAAGAATTTGTATTCAGTTGTATTACTAAAGAAAGCGCTGTTCTATTCCGCTGATGCATTTCGGAGTTAGAGAAGATAAACAAAATGATAAAAATAAAGAAGAACCTGATAAATGACACGGAAACGTATGGAAACTAAATCATTTAACCTCGCGAAGACGAACTTTGAAATCGTCAGTAAGGAGAAAGAAACCGGGAAAAGTACTTTATTCTTCATTTCATAAGTTGTAAGTATTTATGTTTCCGATCGCAGAAGGGAATCATAAGTCAGAGGTGAAATATTAAAAATCGTTATTTTTTTTCCTCCAGTTGCATTCTTAAACTATAAAACACTTAAAGGGTAGTGCAGCAAGAAATCGCTGTTGTCTTCACCTTTAAGGAAACGAAGGAGAAAATTTTAGTTTATTCAACAAATGAAGACAAGAATTTAATTAAAAAAATAAATAAATAAATAAAAAATAAACGGTTAAGACAAAAAAAGTGGTAGAGTGCCAGATTATGATTCCGAACGTCGCAGACTCTATCCCCGCCAGGTCCTAGGATTTTTATGTGTCACTTTCCACTTCTTTCACCTCTCGCAGTATTGCTCATGTGAAAAATACGGAGTAGCACCGTGGTTCGGAACCCACGTTAAACTGTAGGTCCCCCTATAACTGGCTGGGTAAGTCAGTTCGAAGGTCGGAGGAAGGCAACGGCATACCACCTCCAAACAGGACCATGCCTAGTAAAGCACTGTGGTGTTCAAACCAATCTTCGGATTGTTGACTGCTTTACCTTTGCCGGCGCCGGTGGCCGAGGGGACTGAGGCGCTCCTATCACGGTCTGCACGGTCACTACGGAAGGAAGGAAGCTTAGTGTTTAACGTCCCATCGACAGCTTGGTCATTAGAGACGGAGCTAACGCTCGGAGTGTTGGGTAAGGACGGGGAAGGAAATCGGCCGTGCCCTTTCAAAGGAACCATCCCGGCATTTGCCTGGAGTGATTTAGGAAAATCACGGAAAATCTAAATCTGGATGGCCGGGGGTGGATTTGAACCACCGCCCTCCCGAATACGAGTCCAGTACGTTACCATTGCGCCACCTCGCTCGGTTGCATGGCCACTACGGTCAGGGGTTCGAATCCCCCGTCGGGTATGGATATTTGTGTCGTCCTTAGTATTAGTTCATAAGTAGTTTAGGGACTGATGACCCCGTAGTTAAGTCCCATAAGCTATACAAACATTTAAACAATTTTTTTAGCTTTACCTTTAACGTATTTTATCCAGATATTGGTTACAATTGTAATTTTTGTGTGATGCAGTACGATTTTCTGCTGTCTCAACTGTTTACTTGAGCTTTACATGGCATATACTCTGAGAGAGGCCCCATGGAGTTAGCATGATAGTTAAAAAGTCAGTCTCATTACGCTCTAATATGCTGAATGATCACTTCGGACGGCTAGCACAGTTGCACAACTGCGTGGCATCGACAGTACGAGGTTATCAACCAGCTGTTGAAGAATCTAAACCTACATCTATATACATACTCCCCAATCCACGGTAAGGTGCGTGGCGGAGAGTACACTGTACCACAACTAGGCATTTCCTTTCCTATTCTACTCCCAAATAGAACGAGGAAAAAAAGAATGCCTACATGCCTCCTTACTAGCCCTAATTTCTCTTTTCTTTTCTTTGTGATCACTACGCGAAATATAAGTAGGCAGCAGGAGGATCGTGCTACATTATGCTTCAAATTCCGACCCTCTAAATTTCCTCAACATAAATTCACGAAAAGAACGTCGTCTTTCCTCCAACGATCCCCAATTAAGTTGCCGGAGCATTTCCGTGACACTCGCGCATTGGTCGAATCTACCAGTAACAAACCTAGCTGCTCGCCTCTGAACTGCTTCTATGTCTTCCTTTACACTGATCTGTTGCGGGTCCCAAACACTTGAGCAATACTCAAGACGTGGTCGTACAAGCGTTTCATACGCGGTTTCCTTTACAGGTGAAGTACATCTTCCCAAAATTCTCCCAATAAACCAAAGTCGGCTGTCCGCCTTACTCACAACTGTCCTTACATGTTCGTTCCATGTCATATCGCTCTGAAATGTTACGCCTAGATTTTTTATACGACGCGACTACATCAAGAAGCTCACTAGTAACACTGTATTCGAACATTATGAGATTGATTTTCCTACTCATGCGCATCACCTTACATTTTTCTATATTGAGAGCTAGCTGTCATTCTTCGCACGAACTTGAGATTTTGTCTAAGTCATTCTGTATGCTCTTACAGTCAATCAAAGACGACAGCCTATCATACACCACAGCATCATCAGCAAACAGCCGCATATTACAAGTTACTCTGTCCATCAGATCATTTATAGGGTAAGGTGGTACAATTTCGATCATTTCGGGCAAACTGCAAATATATTGAGAAAAGAAATAATTTTAACTATGGCACTTGTTCTTGAATGTTTAATGAATATGTTATATAAATGTTAGACAATTACAAATGTTGGTAGGACCACAAAGAAAGATTACAGAATTGAGAAAAATCGATCGAAAATGTACCACACTAGGTACAATTATGATCACTTCCTCGTACAATTATGATCACTGACTTTCCACATGAAAATCACTTTTTCCTTCGGGCACCAACGCATACTTCGTGGTACAAAACGTTGCACAATAATGAATTTACAAGCGCGCGGAAACTAGGAAATTTATAAGAGCGCGTTCGACGAAGTAGCTCCACGTACATCTTAACAAAAATTTATATCTCCGTAGCACAAAGTGGTGTATTCTTGGAAAAGTCGGAGAAGCTGTACAAAACCTGCTACACTACAACGCCACACAAAGGCAAATGCTACCGACACTACGAGACTGAAAACTTATGTTGATCGGAATTGTACCTATATCGAATTTGTACCACCTTACCCTATAGATAGAAAATTATAGCGGTCCTATTACACTCCCCTGCGCCACGCCTGACGATACACTTGTCTCTGATGAACACTCGCCGGATATTGCATTCTTCTACGAGTGCAATATCCAGCTCTGGCAGCAGTTTTTCTGCAGGTCTGGTTTGACCTGCAGATACATGGGTTTCACATCAACATAAGCAAATATTAAGTTGACTATGGATATGGGATGAAAATTAAAGTGTGTCTTTCATTCTGCTACAAAAAATTTCAGTTTAGTGCACAATTGTTCTTCATGAAACTTGCAGTCTGAAATTTAGTTCATAGAAAGTTACAGCTGATTCAGTTTTCTCTTGCTATACAAATTTATAATAGAGTGCCTAATAATTGCAGACTTCTCATAAATACCGTACTTTTTAAAGAGATGCTGATGTGTAATTAGGGCCCCTAATTTGCAAATACTTAACAAGACATTCACTGTAGTCAGCCTACTATTAATGTTTAAATATTTTGTTAAGTTAAAATTTAAAATATTTGTGGAATATGGTAGAAGACTTAATTAAAAACAATAAATATTAAATATTTTTGAATTTGCCAGGAAGTCCTGGATTAGACAGCAATATTCTCGTAACTTGGGGAATACAGCCCCCCCCCCCCCCCAAGTTGCAGTCGCCTCGAAATAAACATGTTGAACCGGTACATATATATTTTCACGAAAATGCGCCTTTTAACAAAGATTTAAGCGTTCGTTACACGCACCTCGGAGTGAGAGTCCCATCAAAAATGTATTAGAAATGTAAGATTTCCGTTTTTCTACCTTCCCCTCAATCCTTAACGAATAAATGGCAATAATTGACGTAAGTTTGTTTACAATGTATTGGCAGCAGGGCAGTTTCTTCCTCGTAATAGCATAAAATATTAATTATAACGATTAGAGCATATTTATTCTTTTATTTAGAAAATTTATTAATCCTGTCATATAATATTATGAACCTTTTCACTGACCAGCATTGGTTACAAAACTAAGTTTTATTATTTTTGGAGGATTTCTTCATCATTCTAAAAGTCGGCACTCTACGAACGAAATATGTATCCTCTCTGGGAATATCATGACCTGCTACAGTTAATAACCAAATACCAAAGGGGTATATAGGTCTTTGCCAAATACTCATAACGATACTGCCAGTGAAAATTAACTGCCACTGATATTTCTACTATTCTCAATACTCCCTAAAGCGTCTACCATTATCATAGTACCTCGAATTCGCATTGGTCACTCCATGTTATTAGATACAAGATTCCCACGAGAACGTAGTACACACTTTTACCAACAGATGGATAATCGTTAAACAGTTATTACCCATGATTCTTACGCGGTTAATTCCATGGAGTATAGAACTGACCAGTATTTGAACAGGACATCTGGTCGATACTGTGGTCGAATCGTTTCGTTAGTACCAACTTTTGTGAACAGATGGCGCTACGCAGTACGCATAGTTATTACGATAACTGCCAGTATTTGATGAGCGGTTATTACAATCACGGTTATTCATTAATAACCGGATATTTCTATCAGTTATCGTTATTTTGGCCCAGCTCTAGTGCGTTACAGCCGAGTTGCATTCAGCCTCCCACTTCGACGGACGTTTATCCGGAGTAACGGTCATCTCTTGCTGATGTTAACCGTGAACTACCGTGACCTTGCCTTCTTTTTAAAGTTTCGTGTTGTCTGTAATTGCGACCAGGTCCTGAAAATTACACTTTGGGATACTGCTACAAAATAGTCACCTCCCTCTCTGTTTGCTCCATTTGCAACCTTCCTATGACTCTCCATGCCATATCTTCGGATAAGTCACGATTTTGTTGCATGGCACTATCTGCCCATTTTACTAAGCGAACCCAACTGCTTGTGTAATTCGTTTGATGGAGATAGGTCATCACCAATCCCCTCTACAGCCACTTTCTGTTGTTTACCACTATCTCTGCTACTATAATGTTGTTGTTTCCACTCCGTAGAACCGACAGAAAGACGTCGAACTATTTTAGTTCATTCTGTCGACGACAATATTTCAAAACGTAGACATCTTAACTGATCCCGCAATTGACATAAAAGTATTCTGGTGTTGTACCGCGTCATGGCGTAAGAAGGCTATTACTTTAATAACCGACGTTTCGGACAACGTTACAGTGGCCTTCATCTGCGTATACTGATGTGAGCAGGTTGTTACTTTATTTTATCTTTATTGTCAACTGGACATTACGTCATTTCTTTAATTTTTTTTTTTTTTTTTTTTTTTTTTTTTTTTTTTTTTTTTTTTTTTAATCAACGATGTTATTGGTGGTTCTTGGCGGAAGAATGGAATCTTCATTATGATAGGATGCTCAGGTGGAAGGAGTGGGGTTTAGCCGTTGCCTATTGCTTGTTGCATAGCGAGACATGATTGGTGGTCATCGGCGAATGAGGTGAGGGCTTCCGTTTCTCTCCTGCTGGCCGTGGGCCGCGCGGCGGCAGTAGCTTACTAGTGACGCTCGCGTGTTGTGTTGTCAGTGCGGCCTGTTTCGCTGTGATGGTTGGTAGCCAGGAGGGGGCAAGCCTGAGTCCATCTTCTCTGTTCATGTTATTAGGATGTTTTAAAATTTTGATGGCTTCCCTTATCTTGCATTTAACCATCCCTGGTTGCTTGGCGAGTATTCTGGCATCATCAAATTTTATATTTTTTTTCAGCAATATTGCTGGTGTTCGGCTACTGCAGATTTATTGTGTTAGCCTAATCGAATGTGGCGTTCATATTCGCGTATTCGCATTGCCACTGCCCCCCCCCCCACCTCCGACTCATCTATGTATACTTCCCCACACTCGCATTCCACCTTGTATACTCCTGCTGCGTGTAGTGCCTCTATCTTGTCCTTTGTGGAGCCAAGTACATCCTGGATCTTGTGACTACCATAGAAGAAAAACTGGACACCATCCCGGCGACGATGTTTAGCAATCCGATCTGTGGCGTTTTTTACATACGGTAAGCGTGCTGCTGGCTGCTTTTTATCGACTTCCTGCCTACTGCGGTTCCTTTTATTTGTATCGATGGCGGTGTTAATCACTTTGTGGTTGTAGCCTTTGGCCAGAAATGTCGTTTGTAGTTTTTTGAACTCAGCTGCTTTGTTGTCTTCATCACTTGGGCGCTGCGCGCGAATGGTCAGTGAGCGGATAATAGAGTTCTTCTGTGCTGGATGGTGGTTTGACTGGGCGTGCAAATGCGGTTATTAAAGTAATAGCCTTCTTACGTCATGACGCGGTACAACACCCAGAAAACTTTTATGTCATCTGACTCTGGCCGCGGAACCCTACGCAATTATATGATCCCGTAATTGTTTTCACCAGTGTACCTATATCTCCCCGAAGGAAACAAAATGGACTGTGCTCTTTCCAAAGTACCATTCCGGCCTTTGCCTTAAGCGGGGATTTAATTGATTTGGGTCCAAAGAAAATTTCAAAAGTATTACTTTCTTAATTGTAGAGTTTTTGCTGTCTGATAATTTTATCTTGATAGCTGCATTACCAACGACTTTGCACCGTCAGCCACTCCACCATTAACGACATTCGGAAATCTGTTTGTCAGTGTAAGGTCTATTTTCTCCCCTCGAATTGTGTTGTTCACATCTGAAAGCGGCTTGATGGTGGACTTCGTCACTTGCTGGAGGAAAAGAAAAGGATTAAGTGCTTGAGACGTCGCACGGGATTTGGCTTGCGGTCTGAAACGCCACGTTAAAGGATCGCGCGTCCGTCTGCTTCTGAGGTTCCATTCGTCACTCTGATATGGGTATTATCCGTAGTAAAAGTTAGTTTAAGCAGTTTGTAAGTGTAGCGGCCGATGACCTCAGCAGTTTGGTCCCTTAGGTTTAGGGGAATACAAAAATTAGAATATTTGAAGCGCTAGAGATGGAAAATTACTAGGATTGATTTGAAGTAAATTGATTATCTTCAGTTTTTTATGAGAGAGCTATTAGGAAACTTACGAAACATTTGGACGCAATGAAACGTGTTGTCTCGGCAATCCACAGACTGAACACCATTGCATAACGTTTGTACGAAATACGATTAGTGTTAAGTTCAACAGAATGAGTGCGCCTTAATATTAAAACGCATTTCCTGTACCTGTTAGGAATGCAATTAAACTCATATTCAGGTTGCTTGCAAACAGTGGTTTACTGAGGAAGTGTCTTCATTAATGTGAATGAAAGCCTCGATAATTTAATTTCAATGAGATGTTTAAAAAGCACTTTCTGTTGACTTCAGGTTTTTAAAATAGGTCAAGTTGAAAGAATAAGTTGAGAATTATGCGAGTGAGACAGCACCACAAAGATAAAAATGCAGAATACCTCACAATATCGGAGGATTCTACCAACGTGGAAGACGCGTGCTTGATGTTGTTAGAGAGTTCAAATGAAGAACCTCTTTGCCATCTAAACCGCAGAATTAAATGTTGGTGTGATGGTGAATAGAGAGAAATTGTAGAGACCAGGAAAGCGAAGGAAATACAATGGCTAGGATTAGTTTCGGAAGAAGCAAGGGTAACTTCTACACACAATATTCATCGATTCTAATGAATGGAACTGGTTAGCTCGAACCATGTGCAGAGAAGTCAAATATAATAACAAGCACCTGGTATACAAAACTAATAAGAGTATGGTACGGTAACGAAAGAAGTATATCAACGCATGATAAATGCTAGTCGCCAGCGGTGTGCCCATCATTTGATAGACACTGAATTATCGGAGGAAGAAAAAGACTTTGCACTTTAGACACGTCGATATAAAGAGAGAGAGAGAGAGAGAGAGAGAGAGAGAGAGAGAGAGAGAGAGAGAGAGAGAGAGAGAAGGGTCTAGGAGCTAGTGGAACAACACCTAAGAAGGTTCTCTTGGGCAGGGTGAAGGTAGTTTGTTAAGTTTTCTATGTAAAAAATTATATATATTTTTGACGACGTTACAGCGTTCATTTAATGAAATAAATCGCAATATGCGATCACTTATGGCATCACTGTAGTAGGTTTAGATGGAATGAACGCTATTACGTCGTCAAAAATATATAATTGTATACAAGTCGAGGCTGGGCTCCTGACGACAATTAATTGTGTCTCGATACCTCATGGTCTGTTCTCCCTGATCCGGGAATACAGTATTGTGGCTGCGAGCATTACAGAACAAATAGGCTGTGGTAATAGGAAAGAGACAGAGTGGCGAATGGAGATTTGTGTGTGGCGGGAGACGTGCAGGGAAGAGTCCTCTGCAGTTGGCCTGGTCACTGTGTCCTCGATGTAGGAGTGGTCAACGTGTCTGCCCGGCCGGGCACAAATTTTCATTCGCCGCCCTTTGGTATTCCATCTAAACCTAGTACAATGATGCCATAAGTGATAGCAAATTGCGGTTTATAAAATTTTCTATGTAACACCTCGGACATTAGAGATCTGCAAATGCAAGTTAAAACGCTCACTGCTGCCCTAAATTACTTTGCGAGTGGCCACAGTACTTGCGCAACAGAAGTTTATCTAACTGCTCACTCCATAAGGGAGCAGCCAACGTTTTAACAAACGCAAAATTCATGTTAAAATGGAATAGATAATTAAACATGGAATGGGGAGCATAGAATTATAAAGCAGAGGTTTGATACTTTAAATCACAATCTATTCAATAAAATGAAAAAGCAAATAAATGTGGGGAGACCAAATTAAGCACAAAAGTGAATTGAATCATGAAGTTACTGCCCATAATACAATTGTTTCTGCTCTTTATATGGAGGTAACTTGCGAAAAAATTGGGAAGGTAACCACATTCATTCCCTCACAGACATGTTCATAATGCTTGTGACACATTACTCATGTGGCAACACTTGATAGCAGTTTCGAAACGGAGCGTCGGCGGCGTTTTGACGAGACGGCAGGTGTCTTCACGCACAATTTAAGTTACACTATGCACCAGACGAACTCATGTGTGGGGAGGCAGCGGCATAGTATCCGTAAGTACCATGTGGTCTGCAACCACGGTGAATTACATAGAATTTATAAAAACAAATTAATGTAGAATAAGCGAGTAAAGCATGCAAAATTTCATACAGAAGAAAGCTAGTATCAGGAAAAGCTTGTCTGAAGGCCGAAGTAATGACCGTTATGAAAGCACGTTGCAATCAGTCATACCAAGACAGGAAAGACGGAATCAATCCAGAAAATCTGAGAAATATTTAGCATATTCACAGATACAGACACGACGGGAAAACGTTAGTTACAAAACAGCAAGGAAATTCAAACATACTAAGTTTACACAAAGGCTGAAGGCCAAACACGTGTATTCTAACTTGAGAAAACCAGACACAAAATCATTACCGGATTGGAAATACAAATACTAAATTTACACTGAATCATTCGAGTTCTGTAACTAACAAACACTTCGCCTCGCATAGTGAAATAATTACTGAAGAAAAACTATCACTGATAAACCAAGACTGTCTGGTCATGAACAAAGAAAAGTTCTAACAGTTTGCCACCCCTCAGCATGATTCGACGATATACTCACTTTGGCAGACGCAGTAAGAGTGCTGCCTCAGGCCACGCCAAAAGCCTACCCCTCCACACATCGGATGTATGGTGCGCTAAAAGCTACCACAGCACGTTCAGAGCCAACCCTTGTTACCTAAAGAAGATAATACCCTACTAAAGCTCCAGAGAGGTCTCTTTTGCCACCTCTTTCGTCCATGATTATGTTGGTATTACAGTAACAACAGGCCACCTCGCCATCTTGCCAAGTAAGCTTGTCTCTGGCCACCCAGCAGACGGCAGTGCAGACGACATACGAAGCCATACGTTCTTAACTAAAGCAAACGAGGCCTAAAGCGCGAGGCGGCGACTGTAAGCCATTGCGCTGCAGTCAGTCAATATTAAAAGCAACCTTCCACATTGATATGAACACACAAGTTCAATCACACGGGTGGAAACATATATTGATCATTAATAAAGTAATAAAATAATTGACAATAAATAAACAATATTAATGGTGGAGAAACACTTCAGAGTAATGAATAACTCAAAATGGAACACGACCACACATTCAGTGGACGTGTTTCAACGGAAAGACTAATGGGGGATGAAACGTGTGGCAGCATTGACTGCGCAGTGTAGGAAACGTTAGAATTGGCATCCCTCAGAAATTCAGCCCTCTAATTGCAGCTTGCTACTGAAATTCATCTTCTGAAGTACGGTTCGACAACCAACTACCGCAACCATTCAGTATCGAAAATGGACTGAGACAAAGAGGTCTACCGGCGCGTCCACTATTCTATTTGGAATTGGAAAATTAAGCCGTGACACTTGCTGAACCAGAGAACTGCAGATGGAAGGAACAGACACTATCCTGGAATATGTTGTTGATATTGTGATTCCCAATCACTGTAGGCAAATGACGGGATGGTTCCTTTCAAAGGGCACGGCCGATTTCCTTCTCCATTCTCACCCAAACGTCCGAGCGTGGGCTCCGTTTATAGAGACCAGGCTGTCGACGGGACTTAAACCCTAAAGTCCTTTTCCTTTTTTTTTTTTTAATTATTGGTGACACCCTAGAGCAAGCATGCGATGATACTTCCAGATTTCTCCACAATGCAAAGAAAATGGGGCTGGTGATGAATGATGACAAAACGACATATCTTATTATATTTCGCCGCTGAGTTCTCCCTCCTTCTATTGTTGTCGACAGAGGAGTTCAAGAGGTCAAGTACCTGGTTTGTCCTTGCTGCGGAGTGCGTGGCCGTTTCCCATCGGAGATTTCCATTTTCTCTCGGGCGCGGGTGTGTGTGTGTTGTTCTTAGCATTAGTCAGTGTAAGTAGTTTGTAAGACTATGGACTGATAAGCACTGCAGTTTACTCCCATAGATTTACAGACTTTTGAAAATTTTCTGCAGAGACAATGTCCGTGAGCGAAAACAAACTGCATCTTGCTGCAGGCATAGGATAGGCTGGCCAAGAACTCGAAAACAACTTACGAAACTTCCTGCGAAGTGGGTGGTGACGATGAAGAAAGAAGGCAGGCAGGCTATAGTGGCGTCTGGCCGGTAAGTGTAATGGGCGGTTACGAGCTTAGTGGGCAGCATTTATCACTTTAGCGTACGCACGCTTGATTTTACAGCGTTAGTTTCACGGTGGAAGCAGCTGATTGCCAGCTGAGACTTGCAAAGTAGTGTGTAATGGTGTTATTATTCAGTGGCACTTACGTGTTACGTGAGGGTGCCAATAGATAGCTGGAGGAGGCGCTAGTCGGAGAATCGGACTAAGCGAGACTTTTCATCTTTCGAGAAAGGTAAGGCCGCTGCAAAGAATCAGGTAACGGTGATACGAAGATTTGCATTTTTTTTTTCTTCATTTCACCCCATATGGGGATGGCGGGCCCATATTCGAACATTAAGTTCGTTTCAAGCCGGGGAAACTATCTACTGTTAGTACTGTGGTGACACATTTTATTTTAATACAAGGGGAATTTGGACTCTTGGTAGTTCTTATTATTGCTTAATGATTTCTCTTGGGAGGTTACCCGCTATTGTTAATCTGCTGAGGAAAAACCTCTCTCAAAAAACCTCACTCAGCGCGGGGATAGTATTGTGTTAGCTATACATCTGATTGCTCTTCTTGGAGTAATAAATGGTTATATAAATCCTCTTCTCCATAACTGATTGCAGATCGTATTTACCTGGATATAGTTTTTCAATGGCTTGCGCTATGGCACTAGGTGGATAGGGGTATTTATACCTAGGGTAATTAATAGTGATTGGACTTCTTTGCAGCAACTCGGTTGTTTTAGTGCTTGTTGAGATTCTGTCAATTCCATATTTTGCTGTCATCTTTATAAGCCTTTGTTCTAGTGGCTGAATATTAGCTATTTGGTATAAATCTTCCCTACTGGTGCTAGGGCTACCTCTGGCAGCGATTCGGAGAATTCTCCTCTCAGTGCTTAATATTTTATGGACATGAGCTCTTGACGTTAGCCAAATAGGTGCCGCATGCTCGAGGTTGGGTCTAATATAACAGCAGTAGGTGTAAATGAGGGCTGATGTTGATGCTCCATTAAATTTTCCTTTTATCATTTTTAGTAAGCCAAGTCTTTTTCTACCTTTATTTATCAGATCAGAGATTGTAAATTTATAAGTTAAGGTAGTACTACCTTATCAAAGATAATACCTAGATATGTTTCCAATGCAGTTATTAGATGATGCGATTTGGCAAAGTGGTTCAGATTACAGTACTAATCTGGATGATGATCCATTTCGTTAAGGTTGCGATTTTCCTTAACTTCGTCTCATGGGTTAACGCATGGTTGGTAAACCTGATACCAATTACGTCAATAATAATTTTTGACGTCACAGATAACCATCACGATTTATATCGTATTAAAAAAGTCCAGATCGCAATAAATTACTTATTTTTGATTTCGTTGACTTTTAAGCGATTTCGAAATACATATGCATGTGCATTATGCTGTTCTTTTTTTATACACACGCCATTTGTAAATTTTAACCGTTCGACCTTACAGATCGCGACAGAAACATTGGAGGGAGCGTCTACGTTATGATGTGTCTCCTATACGACTAAGAAAAAGTTGATGGCAGGTACCATTTACTTCCCAATAGCAGCTCTATGAATCGGCTCGTAACGTAACGTAACGCATCGCTTAATCATATAACTACGCTGTGTTTATGTCAATTTCCAAGGTGGATACGTGTTATAATATTAGGCACATTACATTAGACATTTCATAGCCTCTGATGCGACTATTGTCGCGTAGAGCGAAACCTTCTAACGTAATGTAAAATCTCTATCAATATAAAAGCTACAGGACACTCATTCACTCACTCACAGACTAAACACGAAATCTCGAAAACACCTATGAAGCTGAAATTTAGCAAGAATGTAGTTTATACGTAGAAGACGTCGGATAAGAAAGTATTTTGCGATGGGACAGAACTAAGGTGCATAGCGGACGATACTTTTCCTACAGACTGAGGAAATCTAGTTTCATTCCGATCTTCACGAAATTTTGCACGCTTGATCTTCAAAAGAAGAGGAAGGTCACCGTCTACCTAAAGTTTCAAGCGGTGCATGGCGTAGGGTACCTTGCAAAATAAAAATGGATCTCAAATACCTTCGTCGCGCCATAACTTGAGAACAGCTCGACCGATTTCACAGATCCTTTTTTCGTTGTATTCGTTATTCTCAGAACAACGGTTGTATGAAATAAAACTGGAAAATTTGAGAACAACACAGTGCGTTTTTCAATGTGACCCTGTGTTTCTATTGCACATAAGACAGCTCATAATCACAGAAATGAAGAGTATAAATACAAGAAAAATGTAGCCATCGTAAATTTTCTTTTTTCGATGTTTTATTACCTTTTTCATTGACTGTCTTACTTACAAATTGGGGAATACATTCGTTACAGTCGAATCATTTTTGCAAACTATAAATGGCGACACCTCAGAATAACCACACCACAAGAAAATACGACACCGACGCGGCTAAAGTGGTACACTTTGAAAGAAGTTAGTAAATTTCGATTTTTGTTTTCTCGCCGTCCAGATCAATCGAAAGATTTTCTGGGATAGGTTATCCCACTCAGCTCACGAAATTATCATAATTATCTACAGAAATGCATATTTAAAGTGTTGCTAAAGCCCCAGAACTAAGTTCTGTTGTACTCCTCCCCTTTTTCGTTAATATACATATCAGTAATGTATTATATAAGTCTGAAATCTGTAGCGACACAGATTCACCGCACACGAGCAAATCATTAATCTTACTCCTTATACACATCAACACATGTCGTTTTATCCCCTTTCATTGTTCAGTGTTCCTCTGTGATCATCTCATTTCGCGTTGTCTTTGTTATTTTATTTATTTCTTTTTTTCTTTTTTTGTGACTCAGCGGGATTTTGCTCCCCTTTGCAATTTTAACCACTGGGCTTTTTCCACGTATCTGCCTTTGCTTGTACAGCCTAGTGACGGAATGAGGAACTGATGATCTTCGCAGTTTTGTCCCTTTTGAACACAACACAACCAACCATCAACACACACATTTCCGCATGCACTAGATTTTCTGTTTTTCTTTGATGCCTGTTGTCTGAGGATTAAGTTACATAATTACTCCCGTCTGCTTGTAAAGATTAAGGATTTTTGGAGTATAGCTTTGTTCCTAAACTCGAAATCAATTTCCAAAGATCCGCACCTGGGAATCCTCGTGTCCCACCAAACTCTTGACTCATATTTCGCTAAAAACTCGTTGATTCAACAGTATCCTTTATATCCAGAGAATGAGAATACTTATTGCTCTTCATACTCTTACACTCTTATACTATCCAGGGCGCGCATTTTGAGGAACTTGCATATACTAAATGAAGAATATGATCAATTGAAACTTCAATTTAGCTGCTCCGCCGTATGCTCAGTGCTGTGAGTATGATTCAAAGAAATGGTAAAAAATAACACACAAGTATTTGTCAAAGTCATTATTATTTCGTTTTAATGGTATGAAGTTAATTTTTATTTTAAGATGATCGATTTCGATCTACAGTGAGATAATCGTCAGGCCTAATGTTCCTTGACGACTTTCGAACACGCTGTACAGGTCCGTGTTGCTACGTGAAGATTCATTGCATTTCGAATTGTTCACGAAACTTGACGTCTTGTTCCAGACTGTAAACTATTCAAGTTCATCGATTGCTCCATTTCTTGAAGATGACTAGCTCAGTCAATGAAATATTCTGCATGAAAATGAAAACGTCAGGGCGTGCGGTATCTACGTTACTGTGCAACTCAGCTCATGTATTGAACAATTATCACAGTTTGTAAGGTATCCATCTTAGACACATTGTTTACCTCAGTTTTGAGTAGAAGAGATAGATGTGTTCAATAGTAATGCAACCTTTCGAATGACCTGGACGTCGAGAAAACAAAACTCGAAATTTACTAACTTCTTTCAAAGTGTACCACTTTAGCAGCGTTGGTGTCGTATTTTCTTATGGTGTGGTTACTCTGAGGTGTCGCCATTTAAAGTTTGTAAAAATGATTCGACTACAACGAATGTACTCCCCAATTTGTAAGACAAACTGTCAATTAAAAAAGTAATAAAGAAATCGAAAAAAGAAAATTTACGATGTCTATACTTTTCTTGTATTTATGCTATACATTTCTGTGATTATAAGCTATATTATGTACAATATCAACCAAACAATTAATTTTTGAAAGTACGTCCACTACATTCCCGTACCTTACAAAAAAAGTAATAAAATGTCTACGAACTATGAACTGTTATGTCTATTAGTCACAAAACAGACACCTGTGTCCATATTATGATGTAATTTCTATTGAATCGTGAGATTATTTGAAATATGGAACAATTTTGAGCACTATAGGTGTTAAATTAGTTGTTGGCCGGATGTTACATTCTTATCGAAATGGCCGTAGATTATACAGGTAGGTAGTCAAGGGAACATAATAATTGAATGGGGGCTTATCTATGTGATGCGTGTTATGTAATTCGATACATGAAATTTTTACGTAGGCTGCTAACCTTGTTTACGTTACTCTCCTCAGGTGCTTGACTACATCGAAGAGAATTTTCAGTTATTAAGATAAGACGTCGCAGATAAAAGAGGGTGATGCACGTTACTAACCGGACAGTGAAACGGCCAATTAACTTTCACGCCCCATTCATTCAATAATTCTTTGTAACAAAAAGTTACGCGAAGCGAAGATGTCATTCTGTTGTATGATTTCTGTGTTTCTACGGAGCCCTAATGAAGAAATAAGACCTAAACAAAGTTATACGTATAATTAGCGACGGATTAGGCCAATTTCGTCCCGCGAGGAAGTGAACTTGCAATTACGAGTAGGACGGGCGCATTGTTAGCGCTGGGTCGTATAGGTTGGAGTAGCAGCGATAATGATGGCAATTGAAAGGAAGAAGTGGGGGGGGAGGGGAGGGGAGGGGTGGGGAGGGAAGGGAAGGGACAGGTGGGTTTCCGGTAGTTGCATTCCCCTCCTCCTCTTTTGCCTTTCCTTACGACTTCACATTGCTCAAGATGACAATACTGACGGGGAGATAATAATGATGAACCATGTATATTCTCCAGTGGAAAAGATTAATTTCGCATGTATTGGTCTTCCCATGACAGAGGCACCGACTTTTGAAAATCAGTGTGGGTGCTCTATATCGCGGTTCACAAATATTCGAAACCTGAAAATCATGTTCATGCATTTTTGAATGAGCAATACTTGATAAAAGTAAATAGGCAGTTGTCTGGCCTTTAAAAGATAGAAGGAAGAAGGAGGAGGAAGAAATGGAAAGCATGGCTGCATTAGGACACTATAATAAAACGATGTAATTAACCGAAGTGGATATTTCGATATAAGTAACACCCCAAAAGTTCTACACGAACAATGACATAATTTTTCACTGTACACTAATCTAACACTTTTTGTGCGAAGCTATTCTTTCTGACAAAAGCGTTTGGTAGAACACAGTCACCAAGGTTTAAAATCGACTTCGAATTTTTGCAAGTACACGTAAGTAACAGTGACGACAAGAATTGCAGCGTAGGTATTTGTAGCTCAGGTTGTAGCGTTCTGGCTTTCCAGCGCAAGGTTTGGTGGTTCGAGTCTTGACGGGTCAGATTTTTATTTTTCAATTTTTCTACATTGTGTTCGAATACTTACACAATTGTAATATGTAATGGTAATTTTCACGAAAATTGCACGTATTTTTGTTTATTTGTAATTTTCTATATTTTACAGAAGGTTGTTAATAATGATGGTTTGAATAAAAAAAAAACATGTTAATTTTTTTTTTTTTTACATTATTGGCTTCACTATTAGTACACGACTGTAGTCTTTGATTGTTAAATTTGTGTTCCGTCGGAACACGGCTGTATCACTTACTTGGCACAATGATTGTTTTGAATATCTTCCAATATCTCTCCTATCTTCTTAAACTTAATTTCAGTTAAAACACTAAGTTTTGCCCTACGTTTGTCTGACACAGAGTAGTATCTCAAAAATTCTTCCATTTACTTTATTACTAAGAAAATTTCATATGAATGGAAGCCGACATTTCATATAAGATTCTGTTTTCGAATCGTTTAATACAAGAAATATTCGTTGAGGCTTCGTCTGTACCATACCTAATGGAAACGTGGGAAAAAAAATCACACTGGCGTTGTTAACGGCCCCTTTAGGTTTTCCTGTAGTTTCAAGACGTTTTGCAATCTATTGGGACAAAAACAATAAAAATACACATGATGAAAAATTATAGATGATACGATATCGACTCTACTATTAAGATATTATCATGCACTCAACAAGTAATACTCTCTCTGACCGTAGTTTAACAAACAGGCAAAATTATTTATCGATAATGGAGGATAGATAACAAGTCACCGTAAAGAGGCTCGCTGAGCCACTGACAGGGATGAAAATAGACAATCACATTAACGCACATTTTCGTCCATGGCCTTCGTCAGAAAAACAGACACACACCTTCACGCAGTCACTCAGACAACTATACACACCCAACAACCAACTCCGGCCACTCCAGCGCCACAAAATTATTTGATATTTGAGTTTAGCTTTGACAAACATACTCGTTTTTTTAACTTCTACCATTTTGAACTATTATTTTAATCCTTCTCCCATATTTTGATTATCCTTTTCGTTAAAACGTCATCACTCGTCTTGCCGTGGTAGTTTGTACCGTTTTTCGACTTTATTTTCTCTGCCTGGATTAGTTTACGTAAAATCAAGTGACAGTATCCAATCGACGATATTTTTGGAAATATGTCGGAAACGGTGCGAGATATGGAGATAACATAACAGAGGAAAGTTGTAGAGAATTTTCTCATCTGCAAATAAGTTTATTCAATTTTAGTCTCAGATATTAGCTGTCAAAAATCCATCGCAAATGGTATATTTTTAGTGTTACTAAATTATTTTTCGTGCGAAACATTTGAAATAGGGACGTTCTGGTCGGTGGCGGCCAACAATTACGTCTGTAAAATTTGACGCCGATCGGTTGAACGGTATCTCTGAAACGATGCAAGACATGAAAAAAAAAAAAAAAAAAAAAAAAAAAAAAAAAAAAAAAAAAATCATAAGACAGCAAAGTTGTAGAGAATTTTCTCCTCTGCAAATTCGTTTATTCTATTCTCGTGTCAGATTAAGGGTTAAGCCGTTATTTTCATTTAAATTTCGAACTGTCACAAGGCGATCGGAAAGGCCCACTTTTAGTTTTGTTGTAGTAACCTAAAGTGGATCAAAATCAAATGAAAACAAAATACAGCTTTATATTACACAGATACAATTGGGTGAAAACAGAATCTTGATAATGAAAATGCCACTTTTTCTTCTCAATGGTGGTTGTACCTTTATAGACATATGACAGAGAAATCGCGAAGAGACTAATCTATCCACATTCTGTTTAATCTCCACATTCCATCGAAATTTTCCATTCACTGCTTTAAGCAACTAACACATTTTAGTGACAAACATTACCCGAATACAGTCTGCTACAGTAGTGTTGTGTAGTTCGCGAACCACAAGTGAAGTACGCGAACTAGTTCGCAGATCCCTCGCCTCTTAGTTCGTTCGCTCCTTTTTCGAAGACTGGCGGGTAAAAGCGAGGACGCGAGAGCGCGCAGAATCCCGTGATTCCCTTCTGCCGTCATTTCGAGCTGAGATGCAGCTCAGCTGTAGTTTTAGTAGCGGTAGCAAAAGCCAAAATGAGGGGACGAACTAAAAAGAGCGACCTACTTCGCGGCCGAGCTGCGAACTAAAAGGAGACCTACTGGTCGCGAACTGAAATATGCGCGATAGGTCGCAAACTAAAAGATACGCGATAGGTCGCGAACAGAATTGAAAATCAGATGTTTGCCTTCTGCTGATGAGAGCCATTTCGAGGTTAGCGTCTGCCTGCTAGATTACATAGTTCAGTGCTACAAAATTTCTGCTTTGAAGTATTCTGCACTATGCAATATCTGACTAATAAATTCCATAATGCAAGATGTAGAGATAACTCTAAACTTAAACGCGATAAATTATCCACAAACTGTTTCTTTTGGCTTTCATGATATCGTTAGCGGATCAAGCAGCAAGCGCATGAAGCAGCTAGGTGTGGGAACTTCTCCGTCCACCTGTATGCGCAGACCACGCCGCTCAACCATCACTTGGAGCTGTTCAAATGTTTGTAATTCTATCGGACCAAACTGCGTGATCATCAGTCCGTAGCTTACAAACTACTTAAACCTAGGTAAACTAACCTAAGAACAAACATACACACCCATGCCCCAGGGAGGACTCGAACCTCCACGGGGAGCACCCGCGCGCTCCGCAGCGAGACGCTTTAGACCGCTCGGCTACTCCACCGCGGCGCTGACGAACTAAAAGAACGAACTAGTTCGCGGCTCTGCCGCGAACTAAAGTGAGCGCTCCCAATCGCGAACTATTATGCGCAAGTCTACGCTATAGCCGCGCTTTAGAATCAAAATGGCCGCCATCGCAAAATCATGGGATTGTCACTAGATCTCTCCTGTATAGATGTAGTTCAATGCATTCATCACGAACAGTCAGCGACAGTACTAATGACGTTCCAAATGCTAGACGTAAACTTTTCCGAATATGTTAATAAATATCTTGATGTGATCGCTACCAAACTTCACAGGATCATCCACTGGGTAATCTGAAGACTTCTTGAAGATTTCATCAAAACTGCTCCAACCGTCTCTAAGTCTATAGTGAACATACATACATTTTTATAAATAACATTAGCAGGTTTTGTGATTTACTGTCACGATAATTTTGACACCTACAGTGATTACAATCGTCTGTCAAGCGTGCTAATATTGTTCATTAGTACTGAGAAGATGTATAGCTTCTCCTTATCCTGCTCTTTGTTAGCAACGTACCGTTGCGGTCAGATTAAAATACTTTAGGACCACTTCTGTTATCGTCGCCTTCGCTTGACCCGGAGAAACTACTACTACACGCGGACAGACAAAAATAAACTTTCCGGCGGAAATTTCGGGATGCTTAGCAGCTTATCGGCGAGACATAAATTGCCGGCAGCAAATCGCTATCGCTAATGCGACGGGAGGCAGCGGTCAGGAGCGCCCGGCTGGGGACGGCGGACGGAATGGATTACAGCGGGACACGTCTTCACTATCTGCGGCGGTCGTTAGCCGGGACGGGAGACACCGTAAACAAAGGCCGCGTCGCGCCCCGCCTAATCTCGCAGGGGTCCGCGCGCGGCCGATGGCGTCACCGACCGGTTGCCTTTTGGACACCGCGGCACCGCAGAGGATGAATCATGCGGGGACGTAAATAGAAAAGTACACGGGTTAGGGGGGCGTAGGGAGAGTGTGTGTATGTCTACATCTACATCTACATAGATACTCTGCAAATCACATTTAAGTGCCTGGCAGAGGGTTCATTAACCACTTTCATAACTTTTCTCTACCATTCCATTCTCTAATAGCGCGCGGGAAGAAAGAACACCTAAATCGTCCCGTTTTCGATCTGATTTCTCTTATTTTATTGGGATGGTCATGTCTCCCTAAGTAGGTGGGTGCTAGCAAAATATTTTCACATTCAGAACTAAAAGTCGGTGATTGAAACTTCGCAAACAGATCACGCCGCAATGAATAACGTCTTTCTTTTAATGATTATGATTTCCACCCCAATTCGTGCAACATTTCCGTGACGCTTTCCCCCCCGTAACGTGATAAAACAAAACGAGCTGCCCTTCTCTGAACCTTCTCAATATCTTCCGTCAGTCCCACCTGGTGAGGGTCCCACAAGGGGCAACAGTACTCCAAGAGAGGACGCACAAGTGTGATTTAGGCAGTCTCTTTGGTGGAGCTGGTGCATCTTCGAAGCGTTCTGCCAATGAAACGTAACCTTTGGTTCGCTTTCCCCACAATATTTTCTATGTGTTCTCTCCAGTCAAAGTTGTTCGTAATTGTAACTCCTAGGTATTTGGTAGAATCTACGACCTTAAGGTTTGACTGATTTATCGCGTAATTGAAGTTCAGCAGATTTCTTTTAGTGGTCACGTGTATTACTTCACACTTTTCTTTATTTAGTGTCAACTGCCAATTTTCGCACCAAGTAGAAATTTTGTCTAAATCGCTTTGCAGTTGCTTTTGATCCTCTGTTGACTTCACCAACCGATAAACGACAGCATCATCCGCGAACAGTCTAAGGGAGCTATTCAGATTATCTCCTAAATCGTTTATAAACACGAGGAAGAGTAGGGGACCTATAACGCTTCCCTGTGAGAGATGTGAAGATGAGAGGTACAGGGAAGTAAGAGTTGCCAACGTTCCTTAACCCAGATAGCGCGGAATTATTTTTGGTTTAATTTTTTTCTCAGAAGCTATTAATTACTTTCATATGCCTCCACAAGATCGTTATAAGTGATTTTTTTTACCATCACGCCATTAGTTTTGCAATACTGTCCTTCTTTATGGAATGACGTCAAATGAATGTTTTATAATTTTCATCTGACGAGTCATTATTATTAAAACATTTAAGATGAAATATATACATATTAATGACTGAAAAATCGAAGAAAGTTCCAGATATAAAAACCCAAATACGAGGAAGTGTTCAGTATCTTCTGTATCAACCTCAACTTTGCAGCTGTATCCAACCACTTTGCAATCGACAATACAAGCTAAAATTGATCTGCAATGGGAGTAGGCGATCCAAATAAATAAACTGTGACACTGTACTCGAACTCTTATAGAGAAGAACAAAAAAGTAAGCTGCCGTTCTCGTCCTTCTGGAAGGACGTCAGCGCTATCTTGTTTAATGTAAGAACTTGTCTTTATTACATCGCAGTCCACAGGCGAACCAAGGATTTGATTTCGGGAGAGGTTTCACACAAATGCATATTGTATCAACGTCGACTTGTAACAGAACTCCTAAAGGCACTAATACTGTGTTCGTGGTGAGTAAATTACGACAGTTTTTCGGTATAAGAAAAAAAATTCATGTTTATAAAGCTATGGAGCCAAAATTGCAATTTTGCAATTGCGATTTTGTTCGCACTTTAATGCTGTCAGTGGCGTAGAGTAAGTATACAGACGAAACGAACAGCAGAAGAAAAACGTGAAACAAAATTCGTTGTGCGAAGATTCGTCTTTAATTATTCCTTTACAAAAGGAGATCAAGAAACATTGCCAACATTTAGCAGCCCCGTAATGACACGAAGATGAGAGACATTGAAATCAGTGCAAATAGAATGATTTCCAGTCCATGGTGTACAGCAATCAGTGAGAATAAATTTTCCTTCAGTAAAAAACCGTCTTGATTGCAAATTGTTTTGTTAATTAATGACGCGTTTCGCCTTTTAGCAGGGCATTTTCAGATTATCTGCATTTTGTGTAATTTCTGTCACGCAGATAATCTGAAGTTGCCCTGCTAAAGGGCGAAACGCGTCATTAATTAATAAAACAATTTGCGATCAAGACGGTTTTTTACTGAAGAAATATTCAGTGCAAATAGTGTTTAAAACCAGCTCGGAGTGTCCACGAGTTGTAAGGTGTCATGCTACGGACTGGGCGGCCGTTCCCGCTGCAGGTTCGAGTCCTGTGTGCGTTGTCCTTAGGTGTAAGTTACTTTAATTAGTTTGTAAGTCTAGGGACTGATGGTAGGTTGATCCAATAGGTTTACAAACATTTGAACATTTGAATTTTGGACCAAAAAGCATTTTAAGTTCTCACTCCTATGAGGAAACCGACAACATTACTGTATTTTAAGAAACAAGCAAGTTTCAACATTGCTGTCTCCAAGGAAAGTTCCTCGGAGTCCTCCTTGTATAAATTGGTTATGATACGGACTTCCCAACACAACTCTATTTCCCCGTTCATAGTACTGGTCATTGGATGGGAAGTATGTGTTGAAGTTCACAAATGTCGAAATAAATTCGTTAACTTAACACCAAACCTAACCTCTACCACGAATCAAACAGAGGAACGCGAGATACCGCATCAAAACTCAGTAATATACCGGAGTCATCCAAATGTAATCCTTCCAGTCGACGTAGGAAACCTGTCGAGTTATTTATATCATGTTGACATCGACCTACTTGTGTACTAAACAAACCTGCAACATGTTTGGCTACACGATATGTCGGAGCACCAATGTCATACACCTCAACCCTGAGAGGGACCCCCTCTTTAAGGATTTAAGGACTTTAGGAAGGCAACATAATCTAGGAGGTACTACACAATAAGAATTAAGTATCTTGATAGTCTCGAGTGACAAAGAAATTTTCATCTAGAGGCTATTAGTCTTCCCCTCAATACTTTTTTGTAAAATCAGCACCAATCCTACGATATGCTCAGAATTCAGATAAAAGTTTGTTGCAGAATGCAGTGGAACCCCTGTGAGCCTAGGAAATCAGCAGGGGAGAACTGATGTTGAGGAACCCTGGTCACTCAGGTTTTGGTGAAGTTGATAGACTGGCCAGGAAAGGGGAAACGACTCTACCTGCTCAACCAGATTTTTCCTACCGCTCAAATGTAGTTCCATATTTGAAAGACCAGACATTGCTAGTGATGCAAAGCTGTACAAAATTATACGAATTTATTCTCCAAATGCGAATATTTTGACACCAACTGTGTTAGGTATTGTCTAATATAACATCCGATTCCATAGAGAATTGAATTCGTATGCATAGAACAGCTTCAAACGTCTGATAATCTTACAAATGAATTAATGTGCTTTTAAAATTGTGTTTAAGGATTTTTGGGAGTCAATAAGCACTTTGATTATGAAACACAGCTGCAAAGATAGTAACTGGGATTCATTGTACACGAAAGCTACTTTTTCACACATCTCAATGTACGTACTGTATAAGACGTCAAATTTCCTGAATTAGGTGTGGAGCAACGATAGAATCTGACAGATTAAGTGATATATGTGGGTAATGCCAGCAAAATGCAAAGAAGTAATAAAGTAAAATGTAGCGCCTAATACTGGGCTACTACTGTTCACCTTATGTAAGCAAAAGATAATTTTTGTCCCGTCTAATTGTTTATCACATTATATTTCCTGAAGTATGTTCCGTACAGTGATACAATTTTACAGGTAAAATCAGTAATACATGTAGTAATGTCTGAAAAGTGTGTTACGAATAATTTAATGGTTAAAAACTAATAATTTCTAACGTGTTTGCAGATTGCTGAAGTTAGATCGCATAACAGTGAAAATGTAGCAAGCGATAAACATTCTTCCTTTCATCATTTCGTGGGGTTGTCAGCGAGAAGAGGTTTGATAAAGATTTGATACTATATGTGAAGCTTGTTGGTAGTCACTAAGTGTCAATATTTTTTTAGTTAAGGATGATAAAACTTGGAGTATGTGACTGACGTCAGCTTGAAGATAAACACTCTCTTTATAACTGCAATACCGGTCTTATCGTGTTGAACTAGACATAACATTATGCCTGTTAACGAGAAGAATATGAGAGCAATTTATTTATTTAAAATCGGCCCGCTGCGCGGGAGTGGCCGCGTGGTCTAAGGCATCACGCTACAGATTGAGCGTTCGCTACCGCTGGAGGTTCGAGTCCTCCCTTGGGCATGTGTGTGTGTGTGTGTGTGTGTGTGTGTGTGTGTGTGTGTGTGGTGTGGTGTCTTTAGTGTAAGTTTAAGTAGTTTGTAAGTCGAGAACTGATAACCATAGAAGTTTGGTCCAATAGGTTTACAAACATTTGAACATTTTAAAATCGGCCGATAACACTCGAATTACTGGATAGCATACTTTTCTTTGTTCTCGAAACCATTAGTTATGTGGCTTCCAATACGTGGCGACTCTGTCTTAGCTTTAGCCCTTTAGTGTAGTAGATTCGCTACTTATCAGATACATATGAAAACTCACCATAGGTAAGGACTAAATAGCGAATTTATCGCTAATTGCGAGCGGTCTATTTAGCCAAGTCGGCTATCCGTGCGGACCTACCCAAACCTCCACATGTCAGCGTCTTCGTCGTCATACCTCAATCCACCACAGTCACCTCGTAACATACTTGGATTGCCGCATCAGGGACAGTAAGAACATTGGACGATAACTACACTCATTTTCAGAAAAAAAGTACACCTTACAAGACTAGAGGGCACATGTTCCCACTGACAGTACATGTACATTAGTATTACTGCAGAAATTATTAGCATTTCAGCCATGTTGCACCGCTGGTTCAAGAACAACACCGATATCGCGGTGCAACCACCTGCCGCTAAAATGTGTCTACGGCTCTCAAAAATATTCACATGTTTGTAAATGTATGGGACTCGACTACTGTGGTCATCAGTTCCTATGCTTACAAATGGCTTCAGCTAACTTACGAACAACACATACACCCATAGCCGAGGTGAGACTCGAACCTCCAACGAGGAGCAACCGTGCGCTTCAAAACACGGCGCCTTACAGCTCTCGGCTATGCTACCGCGAACCTGCGGCAGTCGTTGTCGCTGTAAACCGAAGGTAAAAGGATCAGTGTGACCTGGGAAGAGTGCAGGGCGCCTCGCAGACATAAGCGCGAACCGTAACGTGAGATCAGTGAGTTTGGAAGAGGGCGCAGTATTGGCATGGGAGAACGTGATGTGAGGCATCCATCCGGGGACATAGGGTATCCCCCTTGTCAGCCAAAGCATTTCCGGTGCTTGTAGCCAGCTGACGTCACGGGTCAGTACCACTGAGTGTGTGACGTGGGTTTTAGAGGCATTAGGAGACACACACACGCAGAGAGAGAGCTGGACACAGCTCGGTGCTAATGGGCGCGCTTCACGCACGTCGCTCACCCCTCGCCGCCCACGCCATAAATACGGGTCTTCACTGCGGCAGCCGCCGCCGCCCTACGCAATTGTTCCGTTCCGTAACTGGCGTTGTCTCTCTCTATCTCTGCGCCTCGCTCCCTCGTATGTGAGGCCTGGGCCCACACCGCGCTCGGTTACTCTCCTGGCACAAATGACAGCAGCGATCTCTGGAGGCACTAACTCCGTGTGCGCTTCTGAGCGGTGAAGCTGTAATGGATTCAGCCCTAGAAAATCCATTGGAGTATTTAACGCTCCTACACACGCTCTGATTTATCTACATCTACAAGAGATACTCAGCAAATCACATTTAAGTGCCTGGCAGAGGGTTCATTATACTATTTATCTCCCATTCCATTCTCGGGAAGCGCGGGAGAATCGGACTAAGCGAGACTTTTCATCTTCCGAGAAAGGTAAGGCCGCTGCAAAGAACCAGGTGACGGCGATACGAAGATTTGCACTGCATGTTTCCAGTGCAGTTATCAGATGATGCGATTTGCCAAAGTGGTTCAGATTACAGTACTAATCTGATGATGGTACATTTCGTCAGGGTTGCGATTTGCTTTAACTTCGTCTCATGGGTAAACGCATGGTTGGTAACCCTCATACCAATTACGTCAAGAATAATTTTTGAAGTCACAGATAACCACCACTATTTATATAGAATTGAAAAAGTCAAGATCGCAATAAATTACTTATTTTTGATTTCGTTGACTTTTAAACGATTTCGAAATACATATGGATGTGCATTATGCTGTTCTTTTTTTTTTATACACACGCCATTTGTAAATTTTAACCGTTCGATTTTACAGATAGCGACAGAAACAATGGACGGAGCTTCTACGTTATGATGTGTCTCCTATGCGACTGAGACAACGTTGATGGCAACTACCAGTTACTTCTCAATAACAGCTCCATGAATCAGCTCGTAATGTAACGTAACGGATCGCTTAAACATATAACTACGCTGTTGTTTTTATGTCATAATATTAGGCACATTACATGAGACACTTCATAGCCTCTGGTGCGAATATTGTCAGGTAGATCGAAACCTTCTAACGAAATGTAAAATCTCTATCAATATAAAAGCGAAAGGACTCTCATTCACTCACTCACAGAATAAACACGAAACCTCGAAAAGTACTTCACCTATGAAGCTGAAATTTGCCAGGGATGTAGTTTATAGATAGAAGACGTCAGCTAAGAAAGTATTTTGCGATAGGACAGTATTAAGGTGCGGGAAGAAAGAACACCTGAATCTCTCCGTTCGAGTCCTTATTTCTCGTATTTTATTCTGATCATTTCTACCTGTATAAATGGGAGTCAACAATATATTTTCGCATTCGGAGGAGAATGTTGCAGATTGGAGTTTCGTAAGTAGCCCACGCCGCAGCGATAAGCGCCGTTGTTGTAATGATTCCCATCCCAGATCCTGTATCATTTCCGTAACGCTGTCTCCCCTGTATCGTGAAAATACGAAACGAGCTGCTCTTCTTTGGACTCTTTCGATGTCCTCCGTCAAACCCACCTGATACGGATCCCACACTGGGCTGCAATACTCCAAAAAATGGACGGACAACCGTAGTGTATGCAATTTCTTTAGTAGTTCTGTTGCATATTTTAAGGGTTCTACCAATAAAACGCAGTCTCTGGTCCGGCTTTCCGACGACATTATCTACGTGTTCTTTCCAATTTAAGTCTGAAGTAATAGTAATTCCTAGGTATTATGTGGAGTTTACGGCCTTCACTTTTGATTGATTCATCTTGTAAAAAAAGTTTAACGGATTTCTTTTCGTACTCGACGACTTCACATTTATCATTATTTAGAGTCAATTGCCAATTTTTACACCATAGTGATATCTTATTCAGATCGTTCTGCAGTTGGTTTTGATCTTCAGATGATTTTACTAGACAGTAAATGACGGCGTCATCTGCAAACAACCTAAGAGAGCTACTTAGATTTTCCCCTGAATCGTTTATGTAAATAAGGAGCAGCAGAGGACCAATAACACTACCCTGTGGAACGCCCGATCTCACCTCTGTTTTAGTCGATGCCTTACGATCGATTACTACGAACTGTGTTCTCTCTGACAGGAAATCCCCTATCAAATCGCAAATTTGGGGCGATATACCATAACCACGCAATTTGATTAAAAGCCTTTTGTGAGGTACGTCCAACCAACAAGCTGTCCAACGAAGCAACCAATTGGTAGCAGCCTACACACATTCCGACCAACTGCACACAGCGCCTTCTTGTTCTGGTGTGTGTTTGTCGAACTGTTTCTGTTTCCGCGAGTTCGCTGTGCAGACGATCACAGGCAGGAAGTTGGTCGGGTAGCGCAACACACACGCACAATTTGTCGGATGAAGCGGTGGGGCAATCGGAGATCGGACGGTCAGGCACAACCAACCGGCCGACAAGAAAGGTTGGTGGTGTAGCGCCTAAAAATACCCAATTCAACGGGTGACTAACGAATTGGTCCAATAAATCGCATCGTGTGTAAGGCCCTTTAGATACCATTTACGTCTATGTATGTAACAGCAGAAGGACCACCAATGTTCAGTCATTTCTATATATACAGACTACACATCGGTCAGTACTTTATTCATAACATAACGCAATATTAATTAAATTTGTATTTCGAAATGTATTGTTTCGAACCAAAAGTTTTTTAACATCACATAATCATATTGCAATGTAAATTATGTTATAAAAACAAACTGTCATACCTTTAACTTTGCCGTCTTGACCATTCTCTGTTGATTTTTCTTCCAGTCTATACACGTTTCATAGTAATAGTGAGGTCTGTACCCAGAAATATTATGCAGTTATTTTTATTACTACAAGAATATACTTACATTACCTGAAGTTATTGAAGATACATTAAACAATTTGTCATAACCTGTTTCTTAAAAAACTTTACTGTCGGTCCATTATTTAACAATATCAATTATGTAAACAAATACATACTGCTCCAGTCGTATTTTGCATACATATCTGATACTTATTTTCATCGGATATAAAATTATTTGGAAAATCATTTTTGTCTGTGTTGAATAATCTGCTGTATATCTCATTTTTGAAAACTGTCTAAATTAATTCGGAAATGTAACTCAGAAATGTTATTGTACTAAATTTATTCTAGAATATTTCAGAACCTAGCATTCTCTATATACACGCGTGCGTTGTGACACGAAGTTAGTTTGTCCGTTTGTCGACCCATGAAAGTGTCTATGTAATGTGAACAGTTGTTGATCAGTCGTCGATGCAATAAAATTTGGAATTTGATGCAACATTTAGAGTCCCTATGACTTATATACGAGGGTTGGAACTTAAATAGTGGGAACATTGCTGTGAGGACACTATGAAATGGAATCTACTATTGTCGCTGATAGCACACGTTGTTGACGTATTTACCTTACCTCCAAGCAAATGGCCTTTCCCGTCGTGCGCAACAATCGAGAGAAACACTGTCACTTGTCAGCGAGCGGGCTAACGTAACGGTGTCAGTATGTTTTCGAAACATGTAAAACGGAGACCGTCAGTGCACAGTATTACTGTTCGTTTTATGGAGCGTCACCTGCGACCAACTTTGCGAAAGAAGCGGCAACACATTCTGCGCAACCCATCCATCATTTTGCACGACAATGCGCGGGCGCATACAATGCAAGCTGTGGCTGCTCTGTTTGTTCGATGGGACTGGGAAGTACTGTACCACCCACCATACTCCGCGGACGTAAGTCCTTGCAACTTTGATTTGATTCCGAGGATGAAGGAACCAGTTCGTGTCATTCGCTTCAGAACTGTTTCAGACATTCGCACCATCAACAAAACTGGCTATGCTAACGGTATACTACGCCTTCCACAACGCTGGCAACGGGTTCTACACGACACAGGTGACTACTTTGAAGGACAGTAACAGGTGTAAACATCTAACGCTTTCGTATCCATTTTGAATAAATTGTTGCCATTAAGTTCCAACACGCATATTTATTTGTGTGTCCGTGTGTGTGGGGTATAATGTCAAATATACTATAAAATTATTATAATACTGATGTAAAATATAATAATGTCTAAGTGATAAAGGTAATCCGTCACAGAACCAAGTACAACTCCATTAACCATTCAACAGTCTACGGATGCTCTTGATGGAGTTCTGTCATCCCTCCTGAAGATGATCGTAATGAACAGCTAGAATGTTGGATGGATGATTTCATTTTGTAGGGACTAAACTGTAAACGTTATCAGTCCCTTGTTCCAGTTGTAGGGATTATAGTAAAGATTGCTAAAATGTTGTATAAATGTTTTAAAGTGTTAAACAAATGGACACTCAATAAAATTCATATGGAATGATACAATCAACTCGCACCAGAATCAACCATAAGAGGCACTGTCAGCTAAAACCAAGCTCAGGGCGTCATGGAGATTAGAAGTCCGCCTCTAGGCGGCTAGTTTAGGGCAACCCAATAAAATGTGGGCGACTGATAATTGGGCGCCACAGCGACACTGGGGCAGGTCCTCGCGACGGAGAAGGTGACCGAGCGTCAGCCAAGTATGGCCAATGCGGAGCCGGCAGAGTCGCTACGAGGGGCCCGCATAGAGGACCTCCAGACGTTCGTCGTCTCCTTTATAGTCCGTAATTCGTTGGGCGTTTGGAGGGTACGCCCTTCTGTATTCCACAAACCGCAGCATTGAACGTAGGTCAGTAGATGGTATACCGAGCTCGAGAAGAGGTTTAGTGGTGGCCTCTTTGGCTAACCTGTCAGCAGTTCATTCCCTGCGATCCTGACGTGCCCTGCAAAAAATCAAATGTTTGTAGGTCTTGTGGGACTTAACTACGGGGTCATCAGTCCCTAAACTTACAAAGTACTAAAGACGGCACAAACACCCATGGCCGAGGGGAGATTTGAACCCCCGACGGGGAACGGCCTCGCGCATCATAGCATAGCGCCTTAATGCGTTCGGTCGCTCCGCCGCGGTCGTGCCCTGCAGTCCAGATAAACACTACTGACCACCCGACGGCATAGAGGGACTCTTGGATGGCTATTATCAAAGGATGGCGGGGGATGCATTGATTAAGGGCTCTTAGTCCGCTGAGGGAGTCGCTGAAGATGACAGAGGATTACCCAGCAGTGCAGGTACGAATATGCTCAAGCGCACGAAAGATGGCTACTAACTCTGCAGCGAAGACACTGCAGCCATCCGGCAAGGAGCGCGCGTAAGAGAAGCCATCACGATCATCCACCATCGAACCATCGGTGTAAAGCACTTCCTAGTCCCATGATACGTCAAGGATAGACGTATGAATTGGCGCAATTAGTATGTGGGCCGTACTATCCTAGCGAGGCATGTCCGAGGTATAAAGGTTGTACAGAAGAGGGAAGAGGTTGGATCCTTGTGGAACGCCTGCCCATGGTGGGAACTGGTCTCATAAGCAAACTCTGTTTGTTTGTAAATCTATCGGACCAAACTATGTGGTCATCAGTCCGTAGCTTACAAACTACTTAAACCTAGGTAAACTAACCTAAGGACAACAGACACACCCATGCCCCAGGGAGGACTCGAACCTCCACGGCGAGCAACCGAGCGCTCCGCAGCGAGAAGCTTTAGATCACTCGGCTACTCCACCGCGGCAAGCAAACTCTGAACGGTCGATTATCTAGGATGTTTGAAAAGAGTGTGGCTGTGTGATGACAGTCCCTGAGCTCGGCGAAGCGGCGGCCGGATTTGCGTGGGCGTCGCCGTGGTCGTGCGTCCGCCCACGCACCTCGACCACGCACACCTCGACCGCGACCGCGAGCACGACCGCGGACTTTCCACTCCGGACGGCCATTAGCAGAGATTAAGCAGAGATTTGTTGGGCGTCGCGGGCGCAGCGCCGCCGGAGCGAAACCCACATTCTTAGAGCAACAGGGGGTGTCCTCATACGCGAACACCGAGCGAGGTGGCGTAGTGGTAAGATACTGGACTCGCATTCGGAAGGATGGTGGTTCAAATCCACCTCCGGCCATCCAGATTTGGGTTTTCCGTGATTTCCCTAAATCACTCCAGGAAAATGCCGGGATGGGTTCCTTTCAAAGGGCACGGCCAATTTCCTCCGACATCCTTCCCCGAATACCCGAGCGTCAGCTCCGTCTCTAATGACCACGCTGTCGACGGGACGTTAAACCCTTAGCTTCCCTCCCTCCCCTCCCTCATACGCGAACAGTAAGTACGAAAACTACAACATTTTTCATATAACATCTATTACTAATATCAAAGAATACATATAGAGTATACAGTACTTTGCACTTTTCGAACAATGAAATTGTTTCAGGCACTCAGAGCACACTGGAAGTTTACACTTTTCTCAAATGTACCGTGTTTTCCGTCGGCAGTTCCGATCATGACACCTGTTGGCATTGGGATCATCTGACTTGGCTCGCCGGTGTTATACTCCATCGAAGCGTAATTTGTTGGGTACCGAATGACAGGCTTTCTTTTTACGAAGTACAGAGAACAATAGACATTCATCTGAGTGCCTACCTCTACTCTTTGTTGTAATATCTGCTTTCCAATTTCTGTGTTAGCCCAACGACTAACTCTGCCATCTGGGAGACATTTTAGCATCTATTATCAGTCCTCATATGAGGTACATGGGCGGTAATGCGCCGGCAAGGCCCTGCTGGTCGCCGGTCCAGAGGCCGCCTAACAGACGTCCCGCCCTCCGCGGTTGTCGTAATTAACTTGCCGTGCCGCTCGTTAGGTTACGTGCCGGCTCCACAGGGACACGTGGACACGTGCAGCCGACAGGTGGACCGAGAAGACAGCGGCCGCGCGCGCTGTGGGAGAGGCCCGCGTTCCGACCTCTGGAGGTCAGCGGGGCCTCCTGTACCGCTGGCGTAGCGGTGCGGCTAACCTCTCCGAGACCGTTAGGCCTCACAGTGGCACCGAGGCTCATCCTCCCATTACGTCCAAATTACTGACTACGCCCTGCAGTGTTAGCCACTCTTAACTGAGGGGTCAGAAGCAAAGTGATATAAGTGCACTTCAGGAAGTCTTGAGTTAAATGGCTTTGAAGTTCGCCTGGTTATAAGAAAATCAATTTCGATGGCTCAACATTGTAACTTTACAGAGATACACTGTAGAATGTACGTGTTCTGCAGACAAAAGATAGCTGAAAACCCGGCGTTGCCCGGGAATTTATTTATTTATTCCTGCCATTTTTCAGGTATATATTCATTTGTATAGGGGCTGTATGTCTGTAAAATCTCTTGAGAATACAATTACGAGTAAGGAAGTAATAGATTAAAACTTGGTGCATGATGGGGCGGTTTTCCATGAACGTTACTGTTTATGTGCTCATATCTCATGAATTACGTGTCGCGCTGTGATACAATTTAGAAGGTACACTCACCTATATGAGTGAATACTGTCTGTAAAGTTTCCTGCAGCTACAATTTTTAGTGGTAAAATTATAAATTGTAACGTCATACCGATTGCCGTTGTTTCAGTCCATGAAAAGCAGAACGTTACTGTTTACGTGCTCATATCTCATGAATTACCTGTCGGAATGTGATACAATTTAGAACCTACATTCAACTATATATGTGTATACTGTATGTAAAATTTCCTTTCGCTACAGTTTGTAGTATTGAAATTATAAATTGTAACGTCATACCGAGAGCCGTAATTACACTACAAATTGTAGCGAAAGGAAATTATACAGACAGTATACACATATATACTTGAATGTAGGTTCTAAATTGTATCACATTCCGACAGGTAGTTCATGAGATATGAGCACATAAACAGTAAAGTTCTGCTTTTCATGGACTAAAACTACGGCATTCGGTATGACGTTACAATTTTTAATTTCTACACTACACATTGTAGCCGCATGAAATTTTACAGACAGTATTCACTCATATAGGTGAGTGTACCTTCTAAATTGTATCACAGTGCGACACGTAATTTATGAGACATGAGCACATAAACAGTAACGTTCATGGAAAACCGCCCCTGCATGCACCAAGATTTAATCTATTACTTCCTAATTGTATTTTCAAGAGATTTTACAGACATACAGCTCTTATACAAATGAATATATACCTGAAAAATGGCAGGAATAAATAAATAAATAAATAAATACCCCGGCAACGCCGGGTTTTCAGCTAGTCTAATATATAAAGCAGAGTGTCCGTATGTTTGTAAGTGTTGCATACAAATCTACAGTTTTGTTCCAATCTTTATGAAATTTTGTACACGTAAGCTTCAATCCATGAGGGCGGTCGCCGTAAGTGTAAGAATCACATACAATATATAGTTCACGAGAAATGACGTCATAAACAATGAGATGCGCGAAAAACTGCTGCATTTTGCGACAATGCTGCTCATTTTCTCGTAAACCATTGGACCGATTTCAACCAAATTTGGTACATACATCCTTATTGTCAGGTAACAATTGCTGCATGGTTAAGAATCACATACGGCACATGGTTCAAAAGATATTACGTCATAACCAATAGAAATCGCAAAAATACCATATAATGCAGCGAGACTTTCGAAATACACTGTATGAGAATGACAGTACTTAGCGACTTGCAACAAACTTTAAACATAATTTCAAACATTTATTAAACTTTCTCTCGCTGGCAACCATAGTAAAATGATGAAAGGAAAAAGTTTCTCGCTTACTACTTTTCCGCTGTTTATGGAGTAAAACTCCGGCTCTCGGTATGACGTTACAATTAATAATTTGTACATTACAAATTGGAGCCGTAGGAAATTTTACAAAAAGGATACACATATATAGTTTAATGTACCTTCTAAATTGCATCAGATTCCGACAGGTAGTTCATGAGATATGAGCACATAAACAGTAACGTTCCGCTGTTCATGGACTAAAAAACTACGGCTTTCGGTATGACGTTACAATTTGTAATTTCTACAGTACTAATTGTAGTCACAGCAAATTTTACGGACAATATACACGCATATAGTTGGGTGTACCCTCTAAACTGTATCACAGTACGACACATAGTTCTCGAGATATGAACACATAAACAGTAACGTTCGTGGAAAACCGTCCCTTCCCGCACTAAGTTTCAATGTATTACTTCTTTACTACTACCTGTATTCCCAAGAGATTTTACAGACATGCAGCCCTTATACAAGTGAAAATATACCTGAAAAATGGCAGCAATAAATCTATATCTATAAATGTGAATGTCTGTTCGATGTACGTTTATCACGTCTGAACTACAAGACATAAAGAGCTAAAAATTTGTACAGTTACTAATGTCTACCCGGGAAAGGCTTTTGGCACGGTTTTATGGCGATCGGATATATATGCGAATGTCTGTTCGGTGTACGCTTATCATGTCCGAAAGACAAGACGCAGAGATTTAAATATTTGTACAGTTACTAATTTATACCTGAGTAAGGTTTTAGGCACGGTTTTATAGCGATCTGATTAATATTTAGTAATTTGAAGAATATAACGCGAAATGCGGAACAATAATTACTCTTTGAAAATTATATCTATTGTTTGAAAATGGTTGCATTGGTGCTTGAGGGTTGATAATGATAAAAGGGTGAAGTATATTGGGATGGAAAGTTATCGGCGTATATAATATTGTACGTCGGTGTGCGAAAAGTACAGAACGCAAACGAATGGTCTGTGTGTAATAGTTGTCCGAGGTCTCCCGTTGTACACCATAGCAGTTCCAAGCCAATAGCTATAAGGGGGTGGAAGATATGGTGGTTGAAAGTCGTCAAATTATAAAAAAAATTCGGACTGAAGGCCAACGATGACGTTTGTGACTCTATAGCAAGGAGGTTACATACAGCGAAACGTGATGCCACAGACCATATCTTTGGTCTATGCGTGCTACAATTTCTTCAGCTCTTTCTCTGTAAGGATAAGCCTACAAATAAGGAAATATAAGTATAAATGAATAAAGTAGTAAAAAAGAAATTTCTTTTAATACGTCTCATTACATCAAGTGATCAATCTGTGATATTATTACAATCATTATTGTTGAATGCCATCTCATCTTCAAAACCAGTCTCATAACACACTATTGAAAGATAGCCCATCTATCATAATCAACCAAAACGCGAGGGGAGCCGCGGGTTGAAGCTAGTAAATAAATAAATCCCCTGGCAACGCCGGGTTTGCAGCTAGTTTTTCAATATAAGTGCACGATTCTTTGCAACAGCACTGTACTTATTCCGTGCCCCTCATGAAAAGGCAACACAATACATGTTTCGATTAGACATGCCAAGCGGTTCCATAAACTTGTTGCCAGAGCTATTCGTTTGCAAATCTGACGACTCGATCACGGCTGATAGAGGCCTGCGCCCGTGAACTGCTAGTTGCCTTCGGCGGACAACAACCCGTATTTCCGCCGGTATCAATCTGGCACTGCTGAGCGGTATTACACCAGGGCGGTAGGCGGCGGTTTGATTGCTCCGAGTACCGCAATGGCTTTGCATGCGGGGCGCGCGTTAGAAACGCCCACGGGTGCAATGGACGTCAAACGTCCATCTTATAACTACATGCCTCTTAATTAAGCTGGAACGGTTTTCTGAAGGGTCAATTCATTACGATCGGTATGATGCTGCCGTTACAGCTGGTCGTTTCTGTTCTCGAGGAGGCGAAAACACGCGAGCTGCAGGTTCAGAGAGTCAATGTGCGGCAAGTTTCTAAATAAAGCCTGCTCTAATTACTGATAAACAACCAGCATGAGGAGGAGTTTTATTTTCTTCTTCTTTTTCTTTAGTTTCACCCGACTTTGGGGTACTTTAGGTCAATCATTTCTTAATATTCTGTGCCTTTCTATTAGCCCAGTATTGCTTCATTATTTTTAATCATTCTTCCATTTCTTCTTCAGAGATGTACATATTTCGTTTCGTTTTGGCTTTGGCTTGGAAACTCTCTTTCTTGTCTTTTCTTATCTGTTTTGTAGTATGACCAGTGAGCAAACTTTCTATTACTTGAAGTTCTCCTCCGTTTCCTTATAGTAGTTAAATATTTTTGGTTAATCTGTTTGGGTTCATTCTCAGGATGTGTCCATAAACATCAGTTCCTGTTTTACTTATTGCGCTGCGGTCGGGGGTTCGAATCCCCCCTCGAGAATGGATGTTTGTGCCGTCTTTACTATAAGGTAGTTCATAAGTAGTTTGTCAGTTTAGGGACTGATGTCCCATTTAGGGACTGATGACCCAGTAGTTAAGCCCCATAAGCTCTACAAACATCTAAACATTTACTTATTGTGTCCAACACTTTTTGGTCGTTTCGTTATGGGTCTCATTTCTAACGGGGATTAGTTTATTGTTTTGGAACTCGGGGCCAAGGACTTTTAAATATCTTCCTTTCTTTGATTCCCATCCTTTCAACTAGGCCATGGTTGGTAATGGACAGTGTTTCGGCTGCATTCAGGGCTTGCGATTTGAGTACTATGTTGTAACGCCTTCTTTCTGCATTGCACGACAGGTACTTCTTGTTGTATATGTTTTTCGTGAGTTGGAATGCCCGTTCACATTCTATATTTTTTGTTCTCCAGCTTTAAGTTGTATTGGTCGTTGTATTTGTCTTTTTGAAAGATATTTTGAGACCTATTTTTTCTGTTTGCTTTAGTAATTTACGGATTTGTTTGTGTGCTTCTTCCCAGTTCTGAATTGTATAATTTATTTAATTAAATTTTTTTGGCTGCGTCTCTGCAAAGGTATTATTTAGATATATGAATTGTGCAATCAACGTTTCATTGTAAAAGGTACATTTTAGAACAGTCATTAACTTATTATTCTACTAGGTAATAGGTGAAAACGTGAAAACACAACCAAACATTTAAACTAACTAGTACAATGAAAATTTAATTTAAAAATAACTTAATCATAATGCAAACTTATTAATTTTCTGAACACAGCGAGATGAAGTGTATGGTAGGGGAAATAGTTAATAACCTGGCTATGAAGGAAATGATCATTCGATGCAAACATGACAAATAAAGGTGATCTCTGAACAGCATGGAGTAAGAACTATTTCTACATGTGTGTTACTGGGCAACAAATCTCTGCAGCCGCAAGTTCTGTGCTGTCCACATTTTGTGCGGGAGTAGTAAGGACCAAAGTTACAAAGAACTGATCAATTATAACCACGGACTCTTAAGAGCTGTGGGCTCCTGATCAGTAGAAGAGACATATTTTGCTACACGGAAGATAGAAAAATGCTCATAGTTTTTGAAGTACTCATTTTAGGGCGCATGTTTACCATGCTTTTCTTCTTCTAAGGATTATTCCTGTCGTATCCCTAAATACTCATCACGCGTCTTAGGCCGGCCGCGGTGGCCGAGGGGACTGAGGCGCTCCAGTCACGGTCTGCACGGCCACTACGGTCTGGGGTTTGAATCCCCCCTCGGGCATGGATATTTGTGCCGTCCTAGTTCGTAAGTAGTTCATAAGTAGTTTGTAAGTTTAGGGACGGATGACCCCGTAGTTGAGTCCCATAGATTATACAAACATTTTTTTTAACGCGTCTTAGGAAAGCAAGTATACAATTACGTTCACAAAAACAGAACACCTTGCAGTAATAGATACAGGAATATCACATTCTCAGAACTGCTTCATTAGTGCGTTCTGAAGAAATAGTTAGCATTTCAGTGACTTAAGTTCCAAATGTGTAACGTTGCTTAGTAAGTACAGGATTCGTCACACACCGTGATAAATTGTCCAATACGTATTGGTATCAGTGCGCCCTGATTTATACTCGCCGATGGGACAGTACGGTTTGCCCATACGTTAATGAGGTATCCTGCTTGTGAGCTCAAATCACACTGCTGCCTTACTTTTGGTTTACGCAGCGATATCGATGTTGAATTTGAACACGCAGACGTGGCACAGTTCAAATGCTAATTATTTCTGTAGAACATATTAATGTACAAGTCCTGTGAATACTAAATGCCTATATCTAAGTATTTACAGGCGTTATAGTTTCTCATAACACGAAAATAAAAAAAAAAGTAAGTACATTCGCACATTGACAAGGTGTCATAAGTAGGGTTAATACATAAGTGCACCTTATGTGTTCTAAATAACTGACACCATCACAAGTAAATTTCACCGTATGCTACGGAAATTTAGCATTATATTTATGAGGAGTGCTGAAATGAAAAGGTTCTTCACAACAGTGTGGGAATAAGTGAAGTCATTATTTGAAAGTTATCGCAATTATTCACGAGTAGAAAGGTTCCCTTTTACCAACATTCCTGTGCCGCCTTACAGTGTCCCCTTCAGTCCGTAGTGCAAGTCAAAGTATTAAACTACTTGACACCATATTTAAAATCCGCAATATGCGTAAAATTCTATGAACAAATGTTTAAGAAAGTGAATACCATTGCACAATTTATCAAAACTATTGTCAAAATTACTTTTTAAAGTTCACTAATTTATGGAAAGTAAGTGTTTGTTATATTTATAGCATATTTTACAATTGTCAGTACTGATATCAGATAAAAGCAACTTCAAATTCAAAAATACGTCAATATTTACATATCATCAAAGTCCATATTTGTTATTAGCATATTGAAACTTATTATTCACTAGAAGAGGCTACACGGGTAACGGGGGCTGTGTGGCGTGGGATGGACGGTTTTTTAGGGTTGAGGGCTTAGGGGAAATACTAAATGGATTGTCACAAAGGGTGCAGGTAGATCACAGAAGAAATATAGATCTAGGAAGTACCGCTATAACAATTATAAATTGTCATAGCTGTGTCGGAAAAGTACCAAAACTCCAAGCGTTAATAAAAAGCACCGAAACACATGTCATTATATGTAGCGATAGTTGGCTTAAGTGGGAAATAAGTTCAGCAGAAATTTTTGCAAAAGATATAGCGGTGTTCATAGTCGATAGATTAAACAAAATAGGCGGAGGCGTGTTAGTCGCCGTCAAAATCAGTCTATCGTGTAGTGAAGTTGTAGTTGATATTTCCTGTCAGTTAATAATTTGTTCCTTTTACCGGCCTCCCGACTCTGACGTTACAATAGCAGAAATGTTCAAAGAAAACCTGTGTCAAATTGCAAACACGTACCCGACTCACTCGAAAAATTCGCATAAAGCCTTGTGCTAAGCATAAAAATAAATAATGAGTGCAGTTTAACAGAATTTAAAACCATGAATAACACAGTTGTAGGCCATCCAAAAACACACGATTATGATGAAATAAATGAAGATAAATTGTCCTTCACTGACTGTCATTTAATATATTTGTGCCAGACAAGTGTGACGTTAAGAATAAGATGATTTTGAACACGGAAACCACCGAAAAATGGAAGCACACGTACACCACATTTGCAGGTCACTTCATAGAACAGAATCACCACCTTGTTAAAGAATGCCAGAAAGAGTAAGAGTAATTTGTGGACAGCTAATACCCGATTATCACCAAGTAAAACAAGGTAGGAGAGCTCCTACAATGACATTAAGATACGCCACAATTCCGAATTGAACACGTTTTTTGAGGTTATAATTTACGCCTGAAATTTCTGCTAAAGGATTTAGCCACCATCGGTTTCCAATAAACTCTAATATCATACCATAGATTCCGAACTATATCCCGATTGTGATATTTATCGTCTTCTGGGTGCCACAACTCTTTCTTTCTTTCACTAAACGTATCAGTTTTTCACTGTCCATAACTACCGTGTGAGAACGTCGGTCGTATTGTCTGAAAAAAACAAAATGATCTGAATTTCACCGACTGTCGTCCGAAGTCTACGTTCGGGCGATGAGATCAGGACACTTTCGGGTCTTAAAATAGGTATTACTTGTATATTTCAATATAGCTAATCATAATACTTTCTAGCTTAGCTGTTCCGTAGTTGTTTGTCAAATATTTCCGGTACAGCTATGTATTTTCATTACGCAGTTTTTAATCGATCTTAAATTGGTTTTCAATGTAATCTTTATGTCAAATTACTGCTTTTTCAAAGTGAAAGGAACGGATATTATGTGCAAAATGATCATCCAACATTTTTTTCGTTTTCCCTCATAATGTTCACAGGATAGAGAAGGTACCCTTCCCTTATTCTTATTTGTGGCTGCTGTCTTCAAACTCAAGCTTTTCCCGTTTGATCAACTGCTCATTTTTTACATCAAACACCATTGTTCCCTTTCAAGCGGAGACAACTGTGGGTGCGTCTTCAGTACGCGATTAATCGAACCTCTGGCATGATAATCATTACATCACGAATCGGAAATATCTCTTTATGTTTCAAATAAGATTGAAGGAAGCAGTAAAGAAAGGACATGTCTTGTAATAAGCAAGTTGCTAGTATCTGCAAAAATTAAAAAAAAAAAAAAAAAAAAAACAACCTTGTATCCATTATGGATGAGGAACACTGCGACTGTGGTGAAATAAGGTATCTTGAATGACAGCAACCAGTCGCCTTTCATGTAAAATGTTTTTATTACATATCTCCCATTACCGGTTTCGATATGCCTAGCATATCATCATCAGATGATGAACGGTTTTTTATATTGCAGATGTTGTGCACTGGGATTTGTGCAGCTGTTATAATTACAAGAAAACAAAACAAGTGAAATATGTGGCGAGCATAACTGACAAACAAAACAAGTGAACTATGTGGCGAGCATAACTGACATAATAATATTGACTTACTGATAGGCCTAAATGTTGCTACTTATAATTTGTGTTATCCATAAATTCATTGTCACAGTTGGTAGCATTGCACACATTAAATGTGCTGCTCTGCACATCACACGTATTATACGGTATAACTTGTAGCATGCACATATTTATTGTGCTGCTGAACACTTTATACATGTAGTACTATACAGTTTCCACACGCTATACAAATGTAAACAAACCAAAGATCTTCGCCAAAGATGTATGGTCCAACATGTATAAAGTGTTTAGCAGGACAAGAAATATGTGCATGACACAAGTTATGCTGTATAATACGTATGAAGTGCATAGCGGCACCACTAATATGTGCATGCTACCAACTGTGACAATGAATTTATGGATAACACAAATTGTAAGTAGCAACATTAAGGCCTACAAGTAAGTCAAAATTATTACGTCAGTTATGCTCGCGACATAGTTCACTTATTTTGTTTCCTTGTAATTATAACAGATGCACAAATCCCACTGCACACCATCTGTAATATAAAAGTCCGTTCACCATCTGATGATGATATGCTAGGCATATCGAAACCGGTAATGGGAGAAATGTAATAAAACATTTTGCTTAAAGGGGTTGCTGTCATTCAAGATACCTTAATAAAAAAAAAAAAACACCAGAATTCTTTTGATGAGTTGTGAACAGAATTACGTGCCATAAGAGTAAGGAGAAACTGTTGCAATGGCAGTCTGTTTCAGTGATAACTAACAATAAAAAATGAATTATGGTAAGGCTATGCTCTTGGATTTCGACAGTAGTATACCATTAACGTGGGCTTAAAACGAGAAGTTTATTTTGTTCTAGTTAAGAATTTATGTTTGAACTCGAATATGCTCTGTAGATCGATCTGGGCAATACAGAGTGGGCAACAAAACTAAAACCAAACACAGAAAAAAAGGCTTATAATCTGTTCATTATTACGAAAGTAATCGCCGTAACCGTTAGCAGATTTATGCCACTGAGAGAGAAGACGGCCAGTGCCTTCATGGAAGTTTTAGGCTGTTTTCAGAACCATGAATGTACGCATCAGGAGTGTACCTGTTCGACGAAAATCAAAGTCTGTTTTAAGTTCATTTAATGATCAACACAACCTCAGTATTTTACGATGTCCACTTCCTGAAAACCCCTCCCGAAATCAAATCCTGGCTACGCCTACGGTAGAACCCACAGATATCTACATCTACGTCTACATGGCATACTCTGCAAATCACATTTAAATGCCTGGGAGAGGGTTCATCGAACCACCGTTATACTGTTTATTTTCCATTCCATTCTCGAATAGCGAGCGGGAAAAAAGAACGCCTGAATCTCTCCGTTCGAACTCTGATTTCTCATATTTTATTCTGATAATCATTTCTACCTATGTAAGTGGGAGTCAACAGTATATTTTCGCATAAGGAGGAGAATGTTGGCGATTGGTGTTTCGTAAGTAGCCAACGCCGCTGCGATAAGCGACGTTGTTGTAATGATTCCCATCATAGATCCTGTATCATTTCCGTAACGCGGTCTCCCCTGTATCGTGACAATACGAAACGAGCTGCCCTTCTCTGGACTCTTTCGATGTCCTCCTTCAAACCTACCTGATAAGGATCCCATACTGGGCAGCAATAGTCCAAAAATGGACGAACAAGCGTAGTGAATGCAGTTTCTTTTGTAGTTCTGTTGCATGTTTTAAGGGTTCTGCCAATAAAACGCAGTCTCTGGTTCGCCTTTCCCACGACATTATCTATGTGTTCTTTGCAGTTTACGTCTGAAGTAATAGTAATTCCTATGTATTTTGTGGAGTTTACAGCCTTCACTTTGATTGATTTATCTTGTAAACAAAGTTTTCGTACCGATGTGGACGACATCAAACTTCTCATTATTTAGAGTCAATTGCCAATTATGACACCATAATGATATCTTATTCAAATCGTTCTGCAGTTGGTTTTGATCTTCAGATGATTATACTAGACGGTAAATGACGGCGTCATCGGCAAACAACTTAGGTGTGCTACTTAGATTTTCCCCTAAATCGTTTATGTAAATAAGGAACAACAGCGGACCGATAACAGTAACCTGTGGAACGCCTGACTTCACCTCTGTTTCAGTCGATGCCTTACCATCGATTACTACGAACTGTGTCCTCTCCGACAGAAAATCCCTATCCAATCGCAAATTTGGGGCGATATTCCACAACCACGCAATTTGATTAAAAGCCGTTTGTGAGGTACGGTGTCAAAAGCCTTCTGGAAATCAAGAAATACGGAATCGATTTGCGAGCCCTTCGTGTGAATAAAGAGCTACTGTGTGAATCGGAGCCCCTGTGATCACAGTCTTAGACGTCTCTCTCAGCCTAGGAGGCCACGGCAGCGCAGCGGCTGGATTGGCACGTCGCGCCCGCGATTGCCTGCAGCTGCGCGCTGTCCCCGGGGTCACGCGCGGCAGTAAAGTGCAGTAGCGGTGCGGGGGCGGCACGCGCCGCAGCCGGCAGCGGCGACACGGCACGGTGGCACGCCACAGCCTGATGGACGGCACAGCAGAGCAGCGAGACATCGCGATGCCACGGCCCAGGCACGAGCGCTGTTTTCTGGCGCCGCGGTTCCGCTCCAGCGCGCGGTCTGCCGGTGTCTGCTGGCCGGTGGCTGCAGTGGCACCACTGACGTCACCATCACTCAAACACCAGCCAAGCACTGGCCGCGCTGCAGAAACGCAGACGTGACTTTCCACCATAGGTAGTAGTGCAATAGAGTACATTACAATAACTTGTTATATCTCGGGCCCACAGTGTTGGAAATGTCGTATATTGACTAATGCGAAAGGATAGTCCAAACACTGTAATTAATTATTTATAACACAAGATATCTTTCGGCATTAAATGCCATCGTCAGGTGTTTCTGCAAAAACATTTTCTTATATGTAACTAGATTCCATTTTGTGCCAGCCCACCACAGAATTATAATGAAATAAAAGGTTTCCGCTTGGTAGGCGATGTGAGATGTTTCTTTCATTAAACTTCAAAACATATCGATTTCGTCCCTGTGATGGGTCATCATCAGGGCTGTTAAAAACAAGGTACCTTGGTTAGAAAATGTTCAAATGTTCAAATGTTTGTTAAGCTTATGGGACTTAAACTTACAAACTACTTATGAACTACTTACGAACTAGGACGGCACAAATATCCATGCCCGAGGGGAGATTCGAACCCCCGACCGTAGTGACCGTGCTGACCGTGACTGGAGCGCCTCAGTCACCTCGGCCACCGCGGCCGGCACCTTGGTTAGACAATGAAATTAAAATAACATTACATACACCAAGAATGTTCCAATTATATAATGGAATTACATACCAGAATTGCAAATCATGATGACCTATGCGCTCTGCTTAAAACATTTTTATCAGTATTTTATTGTACCGGCAAGACCTTTTAAATGTTTTTTTTTATGACATGACTGATAAAAATGTTTTAAGCAGAGCACATAGGTCATCATGACTTGCAATTCTGGTATGTAATTCCATTATATAATTGTAACATTCTTGGTGTATGTAATGTTATTTTAATGTCAATGTCTGACCAAGGTACCCTGTTTTTAACAGCACTGATGATATCCCTGCCGGCCGCGGTGGCCGAGGGGACTGAGGCGCTCCAGTCACGGTCTGCACAGCCACTACGGTCGGGGGTTCGAATCCCCCCTTGGGCATGGATATAGTTCGTAAGTAGTTCATAAGTAGTTTGTAAGTTTAGGGACTGATGACCCCGTAGTTAAGTCCCATAGACTATACAAACATTTGAACATTTGATGATGTCCCATCATAGGGACGAAATCGATATGTTTTGAAGTTTAATAAAAGAAACATCTCACATCGCCTACCAAGCGGAAACCTTTTATTTCATTTTCTTATATGAGTATTTATCCAAATGCTACATAAATAAATTAACACAAATAACATTTTACAAATTTCACTTAGAAAGTGTGAAGTACGTACCGTATTTAGAGGTTGTAAGTGCTTCAACTGACAATTAGGTGATGTTTTACATTTGATTTATGAATTGTAGCCAGTTACAGCAACTGTCAATACCTCAGAATACTATACGTTTACAAATATTAAAAATTTTTCTTTCAGAGAGAATATATAGAAGTTAACAGATATGGCATTATTTTCTTTATTATATCTGTCGATGATATTATTAGCGATTACGGTTAAAAATATATTAGAAATTTTGGAAGATATTATAGATTATACATTTATATTTGACGTGGTTGTCTTTATTTCAACATTACAGTACGAACTCTAATTTTTGTAAGTTCCATTATCCTTTGTCCAACGTTAAATTGTCAATAAAATTATTGATGTAATTTTTATGTTTAAAATTGGTTTGATAGTTTAATTAATTGTTTGCGTCGCTAGTTGCGTGGATACACACTTCAATTTCTTCTAGAATATTCATTTCATATCCCGTTTGTATCAGTAGGCACTATAGAAAACGCACTCAAAATTTTACATGAAAAAATAAAAAGAGGCAGTTGTTATATACTGGAGCATTTACCATTATTGGCATCCCACATCCGGGAGTATACCTTCTAGTGTTTCCAAATAGCCTTAGAATAAAAGGACTGTATCCTGATCAAGACTTTAAAAAGTTTATAAGTGATTCATTTGAGTTGTACTAAATGATAGTGTATGATTACCAAAATATTCTTCAAGAATCACGATGAACTTTTCCTTTTCCAAGATGTCTAGAAGACACTTTAAGTTTATTTATATGTTATTTGTTTAAGTGCTTTGTATGGACATGTTGTAGTGATAGAATTTTCGTATTTGTATCTGTATGTGCATGATTGCATATTGGACTTGTTTAACTGTGGAATGAACTGCAACGGACAATACGCAGTCAATTTTGGAGCATTCATGTCCATTTAGTGGAATGAATTAATATTTTAAACAAATGGGCTTGGCATAAACATTTGGCCTGTAGATTGGGTATAGTGTACTGCAGCCTGCATTAGTTGCACAAAACTATAAAAATGCCACCTATCATTATGTTTCGTAGTGTAACTCATGTTCTAACACCTGTGTTACAACTGTTTCATGTTCTGCTGATGAATGAGCCCTACTGGCAAATATTCAAGAGACTACTACGAGGCGCAATACTAAACAGGCTCTGCTCTGAGATGACGATCTTACCAAACCCAAGATGCATGACTCCAATCCTGAGTCACACCACTCCTCTGCAACTGGATCAGCTCCATCCCAAGATATAAAAATTAAAAATGTATTCCATGAGTCAATTATTAAGAAAAACAATGTTATGTTAATCCAGAAAATCCTTGAAAATTTTGCATATATATTGTACGAAGAACGGACGTAAAAAAAAAAAATTCTAAAATATGACAATGTACATACAATGAACAAAATGTAAAACTGTGTGTTCCAAAAAAGTGTTTTCCAGAATTACCAATTGTACAAAATGTCTACAATAAAATTACCTGTTGTAAAAAACGTCTGCCGGCCGCGGTGGCCGAGGGGACTGAGGCGCTTCAGTCACGGTCTGCACGATCACTACGGTCGGGGGTTCGAATCCCCCCTCGGGCATGGATATTTGTTCTGTCCTTAGTCTTATCTAGTTCATAAGTAGTTTGTAAGCTTAGGGACTGATGACCCCGTACTTAAGTCCCATAAGTTCTACAAACATTTGAATTTAAAAAATGTCTACTGTAAATTTACCTATTGTAAAAGAAATGAGTTCTGTAAAATTACCTATTGTAAAAAAATTTGTACTGTAAAATTACCTATTGTAAGAAATGTGTACTGCAAAATTACCTATTGTAAAAAATGTCAAGTGTAAAAATGTTTGTTGTATTCACATCAATTTTAAAATTTATCAATTGTGAAGATATCTGACAATGTCAAATGATAGTTGTAAAATGCAAATTGTAAAAAATGTGTTCGCCCCTGGACTCACACCGCAGGGTCTAACACATTTTGGGGGCTATTTAACATCCCTGAGTATCGATTTCCGCATCGGGTACGCGAAGATCGCTAGAGCACGCGCTCTGGTGGCAGTTTGACGCAACGTGCGCACGTGGAAAACGACGGAGCGACATTCACTATCATTCGGAAGTTTCCCTCAGACCTGTTAACATCTATAATTCTTCCTCTGACTGCATAGGCAGTCAAGTTTGTACATACGAGGCGCGTCCAGAAAGTAAGTTCAGTTTGGTAATAAAATGAAATTGTACACAGATTCAGAAGAAATTTTTATTGCACAAAATTCTATAACTCTAAAAACTACTTTTCCACATAACTGCCGAAATTTTGCAGGCATTTGTCATAGCGTGGCACCAGGTTTTGTATACCTTCTTCATAGAAATGTGCCGCCTGTGTCTTCATCCATCAGTGATCGTGAAATTTGGGGGAGCCGGCCGCGGTGGCCGAGGAGACTAAGGCGCTCCAGTCACGGTCTGCACGGCCACTACGGTCGGGGGTTCGAATCCCCCCTCGGGCATGGATATTTGTGCCGTCCTAGTTCGTAAGTAGTTCATAAGTAGTTTGTAAGTTTAGGGACTGATGACCCCGTAGTTAAGTCCCATAGACTATACAAACATTTGAACATTTTGAAATTTGGGGGAAGTCCATAGCGAGAGCACTAATTGTAAACCTACGGTTTTCCTGGATCTTGTCAACAATCGCGTGAACCAGTTCTCCTGTAACCAAAAGTGGACGCCTACTTCGTTCTTCATCGTGCACATCACTACGCCCGCCATTGAACTGTCGGACCCATCTTCTCACCATCGAATCACTCATCGCATTTGGTCCGTAAACATCGCAAATTTGCCGATAAATTTCACTTGGTTTCACTTTCCTCGCATTCAGAAACCGAATCACCGACCTGATTTCACAGGCGGTGGGATTTTCAATCAACGCTGACATTTCAAACAAGCACAACAAGGCGTACGTAACTGACAGCGATCTCCAAATGGCGCACGTTCTTCTCCTTGATACACATCGTCTACAGCGCATGTGCGGAACTGCAATCGCAGCGCTGCAGCGAAGATAAATTGAAACGTAATTTACTTTCTGGACGCGCCTCGTACTAGCCTGTATTCATCATACCCGTATTCATATTGCCTTTATACTTGAAAGTATATCTGTTGTAATATATTCCATCATTTAAAATCAAACCTATTACTTTTTTTTCATTTTGGGGGACGAAGTCCACAAACCACTTATATACTTCCTCCTATCATCGACCTTCCGCTACTTATCCTGCATCTGTAATCCGAACCTGCAATTTTCCAAAATCAAATGTCTGTAGATCTATCGGACCAAACTGCGTGGCCATCAGTCCTTAGCTTACAAACTACTTAAACTAAGTTAAACTAACCTAAGGGCAAACACACACACCCATGCCCCAGTGAGGACTCGAACCTCCGACGGCGAGCAACCGTGCGCTCGGCAGCGAGGCGCCTTAGACCGCTCGGCTACTCCACCGCGGCTGCCATTTTCCATCCAGTCCGCTGGAGGTAGTGAGCCTAAAATACGACGAAAATTAAAAGGTGAGAAAGCAGGAATAGTATACCGCCTACATATATTTCGCGTAATCATCACAAAGATAAGAGAAACTAGGGCTTGTACGGAGGCATATAGACGTTCTTTTTTTCCTCGTTCTATTTGGGAGTGTAATAGGAAAGGAAATACCTATTGGCGATACAGTGTACCCTCCGCCACGCATTTTGCGGTGGATTTCGGAGTATATATATATATATATATATATATATATATATATATATATATATATATATAGATGCAGACCGGGCAAACTATAGACGGCTATACACGTGCCGTGTTAGCAACATAGCGTCGATGAAGAAACAATACCGCGTAACTGACAAATTGCAGATTGTTCGTTTTTGTCAGATGATGACCGTACGCGTATCTCCTCTTAACGCCATAATGCCGAATTTTTAATAATTTACAATGAAAAAATGAGCTAAAACAATACCGCCTCTGTCAAAGGTATTAGGCTCATTGGGTAGTTTTTTTGTCGCTCGTGTAAAATTTTTATTTTGCTTCGTTTCTTTGTTTGAGTTTCGGATCTAACTGGCAATGGTGGGATATTCTTGAGACTCTTGGTAGGAGTGACTTGGTGTGTTTCATTTGAAATTACAGAACAAATATCGTCTGATCTTGCAGAAGTGCCGGTAGAAGTGAAGTTTCTCGTCTTTCAGGGGATTTTTGATCACATACGTCTGATGAAGTGGAATCGATCGATCTAGTAGCGGATATCAGTTTGGGTAACAGAGCTCTTTGACGGTGGCTATCTGTTCCGATGATGGTATGGCCGGCTCTTCCGATCGGCCGGGAGAGGTGGCCATATCTCGTAATCAAACAAGGCGCACAAAAACTCAAAACAATACCTACGTACCGGCATGCAGTTAGATCTGAACAACAACTGTTGTTGTTGTGGTCTTCAGTCCGAAGATTGGTTTGATACAGTGCTTCATCCTACTCTACCCTGAGCGAGCCTCTGCATTTCCTCATAAGAACGGCAACCTACATCCATTTGAAAATGCTTTCTGTATTCATCTCTTGGTCTCCCTTGCGATTTTTACAACACACATTTCCCTCTAATGCTAAATTCACTACTCCTTTATGTCTAAGAATGTGTCCTACCAATCGATCCCTCCTTTTAGTCAAGGTATTCAAGAAATTCTTTTTCTCCTAATTCTGTTCAGTACCTCCTCATTAGTTACACTATCCACCCACCAAATCTTCAGCATTCTTACGTAGCACAACACTTCAAAACCCTCTATCCTCTTCCTGTCCACATTGTTTATCGTCCATGTTTCACTCTCATTCAAGGCAGCTATTATATGTAAAGTTCCGTTGCTACTCGCAACTTAAGTTTAAATCGAAAGGTTAGGGCATACCACATAATCTCATGGTATACTGAAAAACAAAAATCATCAAAGTTACTTACTTAATTAATATAAAGACTCATGCCGAAGAGCAACAATCTCTGACGTCAGTCCGAACAGACCGGCTACACTGCACAGCGGACTCGGGAAGAATTTCGTATTTCAATCCCAGCAAAATAAAGGATCTGTCAAACGATAAAGGCAAACTGTGACAAAGGGGCAACGTCTAGGGACTGCCGAGAATAAGGGGTCCATTTTGCATGGTGGATAGGAAGGAAAATTTAAAAAACAAAGGGAGCGGAAAGATGTGTTCTTGTAAATACTAGCTGAAAGCCCGGCATTGTTCGGGTATTTATTTACTCCTACGTCCTATCAGAGGATCTCCTTCTTCTGGTATTTATCAACCTCCTTCTCTCCACTCCCCCTATTCATCTTCTCCTGCCCTTTTCTCCTTCTCCTCTCCCTGTCCATCTCGTGCACCGCCTTTCTCAGGCCATCTGTTCCTCTCGTTCTTTAAAAAAAAAAAAAAAAAAAAAAAAAAAAAAATTACTTCTATCAGCGACGTTCATGGTGTTAGGTGCAAACGGTGTCAAAGTCCGTCGTAAGTTACTCTCTGCCCTGCACCGTACGACATATTATGTGACCAGTTCAAATGTTTATGAATCTACGTGACTTAACTGCTGCGGTTATCAGTCCGTAGGCTTAGAAACTACTTATACTAACTTATACTAAGGACAACTCACATTCCCATGCTCGCGGGAGCACTCGAACCTCTGACGGCGAGCAACTGCGAACTCCGCAGCAATGCGCCTTAGAGCGCTCGGCCACTCCAAAGCGGATGTTTTACTTGTTTTCAAAGATCAGGTGCACAAAATTTGATCAAGACCATAGGAAAACTATAGATATGTATGAATTAAATTACGAACAAACAGACGAACGAAAACTCTCATTTATTTCTCGCATGTAACATAATGAAAACTGCAGATTGAATCTTCCAATCAAGGAATAAGCAATCATCCACTGTTAAAAATGTTGTCGATTTGCACGAACAAAGCCGTTCACGGTGTCACTGACAGCGTCTTCTTCAGACGGCTGATCATGTTTGGGTTTCACTTTCGTCTGGTCTGCATTACTTGTCGGCAGTTTTTTTTTATTTTTTTCCTCTTGTGGTGAAAGTTCCTTTATGCGATGACGCCCTGTGGCAAAAGAAAACCAAGTGGTCTGTTATACTGTCAGTGGACGCTTATGATGAATCTCTAACGTAGAACTATTTCAGTTTTAGGTTCCGTATGTCGAACTACCTGTGCCATTAACTTGCGCTGTTTGGAAAGCTTGTGTTTAAATCACTTTTAATGTGTGTATGTGCATATAATGTAGAAGACCACACACACACACACACACACATCGAGTTGGTTTTGCACACTGATCTCTATACAATATTTAAACTGAACTTCAGCTGTTTGTCTGTGCCCGTCATAGGCATCCATATTTGGTTTCGTGCCAAACTTCGCTGCTACGAAATTGAACGTTACGAAAAGAAAATACATATCGATTCCTCTGCCATACTAGCTTAATTAGGACATAAAGTGCAAAATAAAAAATGAGTAGGCAATTCTCTGTTCCTGGAGGTGTATTTCCATGTATTGCAACTTAATAGAATGCCTTTTTTTGTGCCGTACATGATTCGCTTCTTCATTTCTGAAGCACCATCGGTGGCCTAAAATACTACACATAATATTTCATTGCAGAACAGTTATAAATATTTTGCTATATTTCACCTTATGAAAGATATAAATCATTGCTACGTTACAATTTCTCAAATTCTAAACTACTACGTTAGAAACAACTTTTGTAGAAGAAGTTTTTTGAGGTTAATTTAATTTTATATGTATTGTTTAATTAAATTAACATTTCAAAACTTATGCTTTAGAAGTTGTTTCTAACCTAGTAAGTTAGAATATGAGAATTTGTAACATACTAATCATTTATGTCTGTTATACTGTAAAATACAGCAAAATATTTATAACTGTTCTGCAATGAAAAATTGTATACAAAAAACCAAACATGAATATGATTCATATATAAAGAAACGAAAAGCGCATGGCAACAAAAACGCATTTCACCGCAACGATTTTTCTAAGCAACTAAGGACTACTGAAAACGAAAAACGGAATAATTCTTTGTTACTTATAAACTCATGGAAAGTTATTTGCTTATTTACAATATGGAGGGAAAAGTAAAGGCGCAGAAACTCTGCAGTTCTATGCTCAGAGACGAGAGTTATTCATTTACTTTGCTTAGAGGTAAACAATTCTGTCCCATGGTGTCCTCTATACATAGATAAATATAAACCAGTTAAATGCAAACAAAGAATTTCTTTCGCAAATATTTTGTACATCTGTAACATGATTATCCGGCCGCGGTGGCCGAGGGGACTGAGGCGCTTCAGTCACGGTCTGCACGGCCACTACGGTCGGGGGTTCGAATCCCCCCTCGGGCATGGATATTTGTGCTGTCCTTAGTTGTAGGTAGTTCATAAGTAGTTTGTAAGTTTAGGGACTGATGACCTCGTAGTTATGTCCCTTAAGCTTAACAAACATTTGAACATTTTGTAACATGATTGGTTGTTAGAATGTGTTTAAATGTCTGATACCTGTTCAAATGTTTGTGGAGCTTATGGGACTTAGGTACGGAGTAATCATTCCCTAAACTTCCAAACTACTTATGAACTAGCTAATACTAAGGACGACACAAATATCCATGTCCGAGGGGGGATTCGAACACCCAACCGTAGTGGCCGTGCAGACCGTGACTGGCGCGCCACAGACCGCTTGGCCATCGCGGCCGGCTCTGATTCCTATTTTATTTTAGTATTTATAGCGCTGACGATAAGCTGCCCGTCATCAGAAATCTAGATCTGCAATAAAATGCGGATTATATTACGACAGATGCTGACCTCCCTCCCGTCCTTGCGCTACTGTTTTCAGGGCCTTCTATAACATAAGTTTCAGCGCTGGTGACGCTAATACGAAAAATATATGACAGATGGTGTAACAGGGTCGCGAGCAGTACTTGACGGGCATGCTGTTTTTGTTCGAGCGACTTTGAGTTTTACTGTAGAGAAGGACGATAGTAAGCAAGCAGGAAGTGGATGGCTCACAGTTTGTGTGTGTGTGTGTGTGGGGGGGGGGGGTTATATTTTTTTATTTAAGAGGCCAAACTGTTGTGGCTTCTGTCCCTATACTTACAAACTATTTACACTAACTTACGCCAAGGAAAACACCCACACAAACACACACACACACACACACACACACACACACACACACACACCACTGAGAGGACTCGAACCTCCAACGGTAGAGATCCCTGACATGGCGCCTAGAATCGCACGGATATTTTCGGCGCAGCACGCTGCACCTGTTGTTCGTATCGATTCATTACCTAACAAAGGAGATCTTTCATTTTTAAGTGGTCGTGGATATGATTACTTTTCGTACTTGTAATAATGGTGAAGTTCATAATAAGAAATTCGGTAATTCTTACATTTGTTGTAAGAAGTCTTAGTAAACGTAAGTTTGAGGATCAAGAGAGTATTTATGCCGGCCGCGGTGGCCGAGGAGACTGAGGCGCTCCAGTCACGGTCTGCAAATGTTCAGATGTTCAAATGTTTGTATAGACTATGGGACTTAACTACGGGGTCATCAGTCCCTAAGCTTACAAACTACTTATTAACTACTTACGAACTAGGACGGCACAAATAACCATGCCCGAGGGGGGATTCGAACCCCCGAGCGTAGTGGCCGTGCAGACCGTGACTGGAGCGCCTTAGACCCTCGGCCACCGCGGCCGGCCACGGTCTGCACGGCCACTACGGTCGGGGTTTCGAATCCCCCCTCGGACATGGATATTTGTGCAGTCCTAGGTCGTAAGTAGTTCATAAGTAGTTTGTAAGTTTAGGGACTGATGACCCCGTAGTTAAGTCCCATAAACTATACAAACATTTGAACATTTTTTGAGAGTATTTATATTATTTTGAAATAAGAGCCGTCTTGGTTGTAGAGTTGCTTATTAGCGTTTAACGACGCGTTCCGCTCTAACAGTATGACGTCATCAGATTATTCTTCGCATGACAAGCATAACACAATAATTACCGAACAGAACAGTGTAAAAGGGTGGGGGGAGATTGGGTCTTATTTTGTGCTGAGAACGCATTTTAAAAAGGAGAAAAACAACCTTTCAAGGCAATCTCCGTAGTGTGACACCTTTCGTTGGCCTTATGACATCGCAACGTTAATAAGACGCCCGCAGATGTGCTTACATTTCTGTAGTTTTCATAAAAAGCTGCACGGGAATGGCTGCGTGGTCTAAGACGTCGTGCTACGAATTGCGTGGACGCTCCTCGTCCGAGGTTCGAGTCCTCCCTCGAACTTGGGTATGTTAGTTTAATTTAGCATAAATAGTTTGTAAGTCTAGGGACTGATGACCACAGACTTATAAGTGCTTATAAACTTGATGTATAAACTGCTTGCTTATTTAATATTCCTCATTACATTTTCTATTCAAATACCTAGCGCTAAGCTGTCATCTCCTCTACAACGGTTTACTACGTCACTACCTACCCTAGAACCCCTAAAATACAGGCTGAGACATCCGCCATTTTGTTTCCTTCAAATCCTAATCGCAGTACTTTGCTATGTTGTATTGATCAAGTTTTGTGAAATATTTTAGAAGTGTCCTGCGTAGAGACTTAGATAGTGCTATTTTGAGCCTGCATTCCCCTCGTGTTTATATCGATATGTTCATTATACACAAAAATATCGCGTTTTCTTTAGCTACTGCTTACTTTCTTTGCTGTCGGAATAAAAAATGCAAAAATAAAGACGTGAAAAACGTATCTATTTCTGCGATTAAATCGCGTATTATGTTTATGGTTTATTTTCTTCGCGGCATTCAAAATAAACATTCGATAATACCGTTCATTAAATAACGCACCAGGCGTGTTGGCGCGGCAGCAACGAAAGTGCATATTTGCGCAGTAACCAAGTATGAATACGGAACTCACCAAACACGGCCCTTCTAATCGAATTAAGGCTTGCTTCCTTAAATTTCCAGGACACACAAGAACACACTTAATATACACGTAACACTTACACACTAGACAATTCCTTCTCGCAGGTGATGCATAAATTGTGTGTAAATAAGCAGATGACTAACGTTTACAGAGGGCCGACTGTGTGTGCCGTTAATTTCAACCTTCTGCATTCTTCCAATATTGAGAAAGTTTCAAAATGTATTACAAACACTTAAACGAAAAAGAATATTGGTATACGGGATAAAAATTTGCTTACGGTCGTGGTGGCGTACAGTTCCGATGTTGGCAAAACCGATGAACGTTATGTGAAAACCCAGTCACATAGAATGACGGCAGTAATTCTTAGTGTTAACTACGAAATAAATAAAGAATGCTGTTCGTTCTCCTAGGTTGACAGGCTTTTGTATGTACCGGTACTCTTGTCACTAAATTAATCATTCTTGTAAAGCAAACATTTCGTTGCCAACATTAGGACCCTACGTTGCCGCAGTCGTAAGTAAACTGTACCCTGTACTTAATCTGTGTTAGTTATGTTCAAATCTTCAAATGTTTGTTAAGCTTAAGTGACTTAACTGCGGGGTTATCAGTCCCTAAACTTGCAAACTACTTATTAACTACCTTACACTAAAGACGACACAGACATCCATGCCCGACGGGGGATTCGAACCCCCGACGGGGAACGGCCTCGCGCATCGTAGCGTAGAGCCTCAATGAGCTCGACCACTCCGCCGCAGCGTTAGTTATGTTATAGTCTCTTATAGACATGCGACAATAGTGATATTTACTTGTAAGAAATTGAACTGAAAGCGTATTTTGTAATAAAAGGTCAGGTACCTTCTTTCATATTGCATTATAACGTCAAAACTGGGAAAGTAATACAAAGTAATACAACATTCAAAGGTTGTTGCCAAAACTCCTTAATGTGATGTATTTCTTGATATAAAATAAGACACACATATTGCGCTCTTCATATTCTGGAGTGTTTTTCTGCGTTGTAATATTTTTGGCGCTGCTAACTCCCACAGGTAGAATCTCTATTAAGAGGTAGTACTTACGAAACAGTTAAACAAAAACTTACGTTCGAGTATCGCTCACGATTTTTACTATTCAGAAGTGCTTCAGGTTCTAATTGTGGTGTCGCACAAGTCTGAATTGCGCGCCACGTACTTTCGCCGCGCGCCGCCATGCACGCACGGCGCGGCGTTCTTACGACGTCAGCCGCGAGCGCCCTCTGCTGCAACTCCGCTCGTGGCCACCACTGAACTGCATCGGTTACTTGGGATTAAGATAGGCACTAGCAAAGTCTCTCATCAATAGGCAGGCCATTACCTAGATCAACTATGTATCAGCATTCTGCAGTCATAATACTTCTAAAAGTTAAGTATTATCCTATTTCTACGAAATATACAACTTGTTCTAACCTAGCTTAGTGTTTCTAGTTTCTGCTGTCCCTCTGGCTGGTCACCTCAGACTCTGTACCCACACACGCGTGCATCCTACTTCCCTGCGTCGGTCTCTCTCTACTCGACCACCGACACCAAAGACAGCCGGCGGTAACGAGACACAAAACTAATAACTATTATTTTCTTCAATACGTAACTGTGCGCTCCATCCGGATTCCCAGTTTTTGCGACGACAGTTAACAGTCCATTTTTCTCTTCTCTCCGAATCTTTTGGGAAATGAACCATTCCAAATCCACGTTTACAATAATTATAACAGTTCATGGCAGCAAAACCACCCGTAATTTCGCAATAAAGTATCGCGAAGTAAGTTCTACAGCACCGCAGCATGCTTACACTTAAGAGCTATGTGCAGCAAAATGGCAGATGCACCAGCTCGTAGCCTATCTATACTTTCTTAGTCCTTACACGTCGGTGAAGCAGCATGCAAGACCACTCGCTTGCTGTGATTACAAATTGTGAACATGGACTTATTTAGTGTCTACAGGTACCACCGCTGTTTTTAAGGTAATTTAACGTCACCTTTGTTATTTTTACATCAATACTGCTTCTGTTCATTTGTAGGATTTTATGAAAACTACTGAAAAATCAAACATACCTGCGGACCTCTTAGTAACTTTCCTGTGTCACAAGCCAATGAGCAGTGTCACACCATGAAGAATGACTGGTAAGTTTTTTTTTTCAATTTTTATTTTTTGTTCTTGTCTCTTCAGCACAAAATAAGTCCATGCCCTCCCCCCTTTTCACTGTTCTGCCTCGTAATTCTTGTGTTACATTTCTCACATAGATAATCTGAAGATACTCTGAGGAAGAAATGTGTCATTAAGCATAAATAAACAACTCTGCAACAAAGAGGGCTTGCTTTACTACACATAGCATGGATTGGAAAACATTTTAGTATTTATATTTGGTATAAAATTTTTGATGTTTGTACGTATTTAAGGTGTAATATCTGGAGGCGTTCTACGACCTACATGCTTGCTAGTCACAGTTTATCCTACAACGCTGCAGGGGTTACATCGGCAGATGGGTTTGAGTATGCCTGATTTGGCATATTGCATAGTTTGGAAAGGCAGGGAGGGGGGGGGTGAGTTAGTCCTACCGCTATTAATGGCAACAGCTGTTGACCTTTTTTATCAAATTACTTATTTGCTATCTCAAAAAGGAAGTACAACACATTTTACGTTGCTTTATGCTATATCCGGTGTGAAGCTTTGTTGTCTGGCGTTATTTCGATTTTTGTGACAGCGTATCATGAAGGAGCTGGAATCCTCATTTGAAACTATGGATGTAATTATGTCACATTCTATTTGTTGTTCAACTAGTTCAACAGTAATTTTATGTAGGCGGGACAATGTTGTCACATGTCATCTCGTGCTTGTTTTTGTTTGGATGGGTATTCTTGAGCCCAAACCTTTTGCCCCGGGATAATGGCGTAGGATAGGCTGTTGAACAACTTTTCTCGCACAAATTTGTTCGTAAGAAATTTGAAGTAGTGTGAGTAGTTGGAATCGCATATTTGAAGACTCAGTTAAATCGTTTAGAAACAACGGTCACAAAAATAACATACTGGACCTGTAAGCCGATGAATTGTAGCACTGTTACATAATGCAATTGACGTGCTAAATGTATACGTATATATGAATATACGACAACAGGCAAAATTGCTAGTACTTTTGATGGACTATTATGTTTCAGCTTTAGAACAACTCGTTCAAGACGGACTTTTATGCGGCTCTACACAAAAACAAATGCCATTGCTCGTTCTTTTTCGTTGTCCGCGAAACGCGTAAAAGCTTTTACGGACGTTTCGGACAGTTATATTCAATTTTATTCGATGCACCAGAGAGCGGACATTACGCGTAACTTAGTTCCTCATTAAAGTCGCCTCGCCTTGCAACAAAACACGCAACGCGCGCGCGCGAATCGCTCGGACGTAAAGTTCCCTTTGAGGGCTGCGCCATCCGGGATTATAAGCGGGCCGCGCGAAGCGGGCACACCCCAAAACGCACCTCAATTGCTCCGTTTAGAGTCATTAAGGCGGCAGAACGCACCGTCCGTAAATCTCCAATCGAGAGAGTGCGACGCAGTTTGAAGCTCCGGACGCGCGGAATTTCTGTGGACGGGTGTCTCGGGGCAGAACCCGCTATAAAAGGCCGAGTGTTAGGGCTGCCTTGAGACGTCGAGACGTTAAACGAGGGAAGCCGTAAATCATGGACGAAAAACTTTTACAGCTGGTTTTTACGTCCGACCGTTTCAGGATTCAGTTACGTTTTACAACAGTGTCGTAGCGGCGGCTGCGGCGGCGGTGACCTCACGGCTTTTTTGGAGATTACAGCCGGCCGCGCCGAGCGCCCACACAGAGTAGCGCCTCGCCGCCAGATAGCGCAAAAATCGGGCGTAATTGGCGGACCACGTCTCTCACTTCCGTATAGTGCAGCAAGGGAGGAACGCTGTTGAATAGTACGGGTCTTGTTATTGTAGCCTTTCCGCAATATTTAATGTCTTCGTAGCTGTACTGCATCTTACGTAACCGTATTGAACAAAAAAAAACTCTCCTCGAGGCAGAGTAGGTGTCCCAAATATCGCTCTCTCACCTAATATCGCCTGTTCGTATTCGCGAAGAGTTATATTCAAAATGTTCAAATGTTTGTAGAACTTAAGGGATTTAACTACGGGGTCATCAGTCCCTAAGCTTACAAACTACTTATGAACTAGCTATGACTAAGGACAGCACAAATATCCATGCCCGAGGGGGGATTCGAACCCCCGACCGTAGTGGCCGTGCAGACCGTGACTAGAGCGCCCTGCTGGCCGCGGTGGCCGAGGGGACTGAGGCGCTCCAGTCACGGTCTGCACGGCCACTACGGTCGGGGGTTCGAATCCCCCTTCGGGCATGGATATTTGTGCCGTCCTTAGTCTTAGGTAGTTCATGAGTAGTTTGTAAGTTTAGGGACTGATGACCCCGTAGTTAAGTCCCATAAGCTTAACAAACATTTGAACTTTTTTTTTTTTTTTGGAGCGCCTCAGTCCCCTCGGCCACCGCGGCCGGCAGAGTTATGTTCAAACTATACAAAAACAGTGGTTATTAGAGTCGAAGGGCAAGAAAGGGACGCAGAGGTTGCGAAGAGAGTAAGACAGGGTTGTATCCTTTCCACAATGTTGCTCAATCTGTACATTGAGCAGGTAGTGAAGGAATGGAAGGAGAAATTTGGAGAGGGCATTAAAGTGCAGGGAGAAGAAATAAAAACATTGCGGTTTGCCGATGGCATAGTAATTCTGTCAGAGACCGCAAAAGATCTGGATGAGCAATTGAATGAGATGGACAGTGTCTTGAAAGGAAGACATAAGATGAACATTCAGAAGAGTAAAACGAAGGTAATGGAATGCAATGTCAGAAAATCAGGCGATGCTGAAGGAATTAGATTACGTAATGAGACAATAAAGTAGCCGGCCGCGGTGGCCGAGGTGACTGAGGCGCTCCAGTCATGGTCTGCACGGCCACTACGGTCGGGGGTTCGAATCCCCCCTCGAGCATGTATATTTGTGCCGTCCTTAGTGTTAGCTAGTTCGTAAGTAGTTTGTAAGTTTAGGGACTGACGACCCCGTAGTTAAGTCCCATAATCTATACAAACATTTGAAACATTTTGAAACAATAAAGTAGTAGATGAATTTTGTTATTTGGGTAGCAATATAACTTCTGATGGTCGAAGTAAAGAAGATATAAAAGGCAGAATGGCTATGGGAAGAAAAGCGTTTCTGAAGAAGCGAAACTTGTTAACATCCAATATGTTAGTAAGTCCTTTCTGAAAGCATTTGTCTGGAGTGTAGCATTGTATGACAGTAAAACGTGGACGATAAGGAGTTCAGATGAAAGGATGATAGAATCTTTTGAAATGTGGTGCTACAGACGAATGATGAAAATTAGATGGGTAGATCACGTAACTAATGAGGTGCTTAACCGAATCGGGGAGAAAAGGAGTTTCTGGCATATGCTGACTAAGAGAAGGGGTAGATTGGTTGGACAAATTCTGAGCCATCAAGGAATTTTCAACTTAGCATTGGAAGGAAGCGTGTGGGGTAAAAATCGTAGAGGGAGACCGAGGGACGAATATAGTAAGCAGATTCAAAAGGATGTAGGTTGACGAGCGTATTCTCAGATGAAGAGGCTTGCACAGGACAGGGTAGCGTGGAGAGCTGTATCAAACCAGTGTGCGGACTGAAGACCACAACAACAACAACAACAACGTATTCTGAAACCTGTACCTGTGACCCATGAGTTGTAAGAATGAGCTTCTGAGGGTTTTCTACAGCCAGCATTAGTCGCACTGTTCCCAAGAGTGACAGGATGCCATCTGAAGTGTTGAAGGTCGTGTCAATAGTTTTTAATGCCTGCAGTGAATCGAGGAAACAACCAGGTAAGGTTTTATATAGAATAATTTCGTTTATACCACTGGAAAGTACCAGGTGGTCAAAAAGTCAGTATAAATTTGAAAACTTAATAAATCACGGAATGATATAGATAGAGAGGTAAAAATTGACACACATGCTTGGAATGATATGGGGTTTTGTTATAACTAAAATAATAATAATAATTTTAAAAAAGTCCAAAAAAAGTCCGACAGATGGCGCTTCATCTGATCAGAAAAGCAATAATTAGCATAACAAATTAAGTCAAAGCAAAGATGATGTTCTTTGCCGGAAATACTCAATGTGTTCACCATCATTCCTCAACAATAGCTGTAGTCCAGGAATAATGTTGTAAAGCATGTCCGGAGTTATGGTGAGGCATTGGCGTCGGATATTGTCTTTCAGCATCCCTAGAGATGTCGATCGATCACGATACACTTGCGACTTCAGGTATCCCCAAAGCCAATAATCGCACGGGCTGAGGTTTGGGGACCTGGGAGGCAAAGCATGACGAAAGTGACGGCTTATCACACGATCATCACCAAACGACGCGCGCAAGAGACCTTTTACGCGTCTAGCAGTATAGGGTGGAGCACCATCCTGCATAAAAGTGGTGCGTTCCAGCAGGTGTTTATCAGCCAGGCTGGGGTGATGCGATTCTATAACATATCGGCGTACCTCTCAACCGTCACAGTAGCAGTTACAAAACCAGAATCAAGCAGTTTCTCGAAGAAAAAAAGCCCGATAACGGTAGAAGTGGTTCTAATAAAACCTCATCCCATTCCAAGCATGTGTGTCAATTTTTACCTCTCTATCTACATTATTCCATGATTTATTAAGTTTTCAAATTCATACTGATTTTTTGACCATCCGGCATGTTAAATAAGGATTCGATTCGTATTATTGATAGTATTAAAAGTTTCTTTGAAGTACTGTCATTTGGGTGTTTGTGAGAACTGAACAGTGTTCCCAATATCGCCCATCAACTGGATGCTAATATCGCCCCTAGGCTACATTGGGAGCACCTATTATAGTTTTTAAACAACCTATCACGCAGCTATTACAAACTTATTTTCATCTTGAAAATGATTTTATTTTAGTCAACTTTTCATTTGCATTGTTACAGGGCTCGTACACATGATGCCAAGGGAAAAGAAGAAGATCCAGTGTTGGAGACTGTCAAATCTTGAAGCTGCACGACTGGCTGTCCAGAAAAAGGAAATGGGAACGCTGAGAGCGTCACAGAGGTTTGAATCACTCAGATCAACGATGAGTGAGTATAAGATGTGCAAAAGGGGACAATGAACTGGAAATTGCAGTGGTTAAGACAGAAATATGGAAGCAAGGTTGTGTTGACGCCTGAGGCAGAGAAACAGCTGGTTGAGTACTGTATGGAAATGGAAAATAGTTTGTAAGTTTAGGGACTGATGACCTCGCAGTTAAGTCCCTTAGCTTTACAAACATTTGAACTCAAGTGACCTTACACTGTAATAGGAAATATTTCGTGAGTGTGTTCTATTTACGTATTACCCACTTAAGCGAAGTATTTTCGGAATATAATACGTTTATCTACCTGCTTCTTCTCTCTTAGTTTGAGTTAAATAGTAAAGTTTATTTACGGCACCAGCAGGGATAGTGTGCTTATATGGGCAACGACCGTTGAATGCTCGGTAAAATTTTACTTATGACTGTTCCTGCTCTACGGTGGACGGGTTCTTGTACGTAACGCACTCAATTCAGTAACGTCTTGGTTATTACAGCTATCTACTTTCGCAAAGAATACTAGTTTTTTTTTTATAGAAATAAGTCGACCTTTGGGGGATGAGAGAGACGTAATTACAATTCATGTCTTAAATTGATTTAATGCTTTGTTCCAAAGATGAGTACTATCTAACAGGTTTTATCGGTACTTCAAATTGTAAAGAAGAAGTTCATTCATTGCTGTTTTTTTTACTCATACTGCAAATACTAACCACTCAATAAATAATGACAAATATGGTTGCACTTATGGGCGTAGTACCAAAAAAAAAAAAAAAAAAAAAAAAAAAAACGGGTGTTGAATTTCTCAAACAGTTTCGTTATTTTTTTTTTTTAAATATTGGATTACAATTAGGTGCAAGAACAGGGAGCAAATAGAGCAGAGCACAACAGAACGCCATTTCCTTTCGTTTTAGTTTTCCTTTGTGACATTCGTAAAAAAGTCGATTTCCAGCTGTATTCGTAAGTGGCTATCACTGTGCGGTTACTCTCTCAATATGGAGTGGAGCGCAACACATTGCTACATACAGTCCACAGAGGCCGCCCTCTGCTCTCCCTTCTGTATACTGCATATCCTGTGAGCGCAACACCTCGCTGGGTCGGAAGTGACAGAAATCACGGTTGGCAGAGTGGAGAGTAGTACTACAAGTTCGAAAAGGGTGAATCGCGATTTTAAAACCGTGACAAATCGCAACTAAACGTCGCAGTTACAGGGGAGCAGCTGTTACATAAATGACTATCACATAAGTCACCATATGGCGCAACAGTGCCACAGATGAACGGAGTGCGCCGGCTGCATCAGCAGTTCCAGCTGTTGCTGGCCCTTATGTCTCTGTCTGTAGCTTGCAGACATGCAGCCCTGCGTCTCTAGAGCTGGCAGCCAGCTATTTGCGCCCTGCTTCCTTTCGTTTAAGTCTTCATATGGTCTGTGACATCAGTTACGGTTCGAAAAAACTACCATTTCCAGTTGTAGTATTAAGTACCAATCGCTCAGTGTTTACTGTCTCTCAGTATCTCATTGAGTGCAATACTTGGCTGCATACAGATCAAAGAAGGCTCCCAATCCTGTGACAGCTCCACCTCGCTGGGTCAAAAGTAGAAGAAATCGCGGTTGGGAGAGTATCTACATCTACATCTACATAGATACTCTGCAAATCACATTTAAGTGCCTGGCAGAGGGTTCATTAACCACCTTCATAACTTTTCTCTACCGTTCCATTCTCTAATAGCGCGCGGGAAGAAAGAACACCTAAATCGTTCCGTTTTCGATCTGATTTCTCTTATTTTATTGGGATGGTCATGTCTCCCTAAGTAGGTGGGTGCTAGCAAAATATTTTCACATTCAGAACTAAAAGTCGGTGATTGAAACTTCGCAAACAGATCACGCCGCAATGAATAACGTCTTTCTTTTAATGATTTCCACCCCAATTCGTGCAACATTTCCGTGACGCTTTCCCCCCCGTAACGTGATAAAACAAAACGAGCTGCCCTTCTCTGAACCTTATCAATATCTTCCGTCAGTCCCACCTGGTGAGGGTCCCACAAGGGGCAACAGTACTCCAGGAGAGGACGCACAAGTGTGATATAGGCAGTCTCTTTGGTGGAGCTGGTGCATCGTCTAAGCGTTCTGCCAAGGAAACGTAACCTTTGGTTCGCCTTCCCCACAATATTTTCTATGTGTTCTCTCCAGTCAAAGTTGTTCGTAATTGTAACTCCTAGGTATTTGGTAGAATTTACGACCTTAAGGTTTGACTGATTTATCGCGTAATTGAAGTTCAGCGGATTTCTTTTAGTGGTCACGTGTATTACTTCACACTTTTCTTTATTTAGTGTCAATTGCCAATTTTCGCACCAAGTAGAAATTTTGTCTAAATCGCTTTGCAGTTGCTTTTGATCCTCTGTTGACTTCACTAACCGATAAACGACAGCATCATCCGCGAACAGTCTAAGGGAGCTATTCAGATTATCTCCTAAATCGTTTATAAACACGAGGAAGAGTAGGGGACCAATAACGCTTCCCTGTGGAACGCCAGATATCACTTCTGTTTTACTCGATGACTTACCGTCAATTACAACGAACTGTGTCCTTTCTGATAGGAAATCGTGAATCCAATCGCACAATTGGGGAGATATTCCATAAGCACGCAATTTCATTAGAAGCCGCTTGTGGGGTACAGTATCAAAAGCCTTCCGGAAATCCAGAAATATGGAATCGATTTGAGATCCCTTGTCGATGGCACTTAACACTTCATGTGAATAAAGGGCAAGCTGTGTTTCGCAAGAGCGATACTTTCTGAATCCGTGCTGACTATTGGTTAATAGGTCGTTCTCTTCGAGGTAGTACATAATATTCGAACAAAGTATATGTTCCAAAATCCTACTGCAAATCGACGTCAATGAGATAGGCCTGTAATTTTGGGGATCACTCCTATTGCCTTTCTTGAATATTGGAGTAATTTGGGCAACTTTCCAGTCTTTGGGTACGGATCTTCCGCTGAGTGATCGGTTGTAAATTATAGCTAAGTACGGAGCTATTTCATCAGCATACTCTGAGAGGAATCTAGTTGGTATACAATCTGGCCCGGAAGATTTATTTTTGTTTAGTGACTTAAGTTGTTTTACTACTCCAGGAACATCTACTTCTAAGTTTCGCATGCTGGCAGCTGTTCTTGGATTGAATACTGGAGTGTTCACTTCGTCTTCTTTGGTGAAAGAATTTCGGAAAGCTGTGTTTAGTAATTCTGCCTTAGCAGTACTGTCGTCGGTAGTATTACCATTGCTATCGCGTAGTGAAGGTATTGTTTGTGTTTTGCCGCTAGTGTACTTCACATATGACCAGAATTTCTTTGGATTTTCTGCAAGATTACGAGACAGGATTTCGTTGTGGAAACAACTATAAGATTCTCGCATTGAAGTCCGCGCTAGGTTGCGAGTTTCAGTAAAATATTGCCAGTCTTGCGGATTCTGTGTCTTTTTAAATTTTGCATGCGTTTTTCTTTGTTTCTGCAACAGTGATCTGACCTGTTTTGTGTACCACGGGGGGTCAGCCCCCTCTTTTATTAATTTATTTGGTATAAATCTCTCGATTGCTACTGATATTATGTCTTTGAGTGTAAGCCACAACTGATCTACACTCGCATTTTTAGTTTTGAAGGACTGGAGACTATCACTCAGGAAAGCGTGAAGCGAATTTTTATCTGCTTTATTGAATAGATATATTTTTCGTTTATTTTTGGTGCATTTGGGAATTTCGATATTCAGTCTCGCTACTACAACTCGATGTTCGCTAATCCCTGTATCTGTATTGATGCTCTTTACTATCTCGGGATTATTTGTTGCTAGGAGATCAAGAGTATTTTCGCAACCACGTACTATTCTAGTGGGTTCATGAACTAACTGTTCGAAGTAGTTCTCAGAAAAAGCATTCAGAACTAGTTCGGACGATGTTTTATATTTGCCCCCGGTTTTGAATACGTAATTATGCCAACATATCGAGGGTAAATTAAAGTCGCCACCGATTATAACAGTATGCTTCGGATACCTATTTGAAATATGATTCAAGCTTTCTTTGAACATTTCTGCAACCGCATCGTCTGAGTCAGGGGGCCGATAAAAAGATCCAATTATTAATTTATTTCGGTGGTCAGGTATAACCTCTACCCAGACCAATTCACAGGAAGTATCTGCCTCAATTTCGTTGCAGGATAAACCGTTTGCAACAGCAATAAACACGCCACCCCCTGTTTTATTTATTCTATCCTTTCTGAAGACCATTTGGCCCTTTGAAAAAATTTCGGCCGAATTTATCTCAGGCGTCAGCCAGCTTTCAGAACCTATAACGATTTGTGCCTCAGTACTTTCTATCAGCGCTTGGAGCTCTGGAATTTTCCCAACACAGCTACGACAATTTACAACTGTTACACCAATGGTTTTTATGTCTACTTTCTTCCCGTGTCTGACCTGCCCCCTTTGAGACTGAAACCCATTTTGTGTATTCCCGAGGCCATCTAACCTAAAAAACCGCCCAGTCCGCGCCACACAGCCCCCGCTACCCGTGTAGCCGCTTCCTGAGTGTAGTGGACTCCTGACCTATTTAGCGGAACCCGAAAACCCACCACCCTTTGGCGCAAGTCGAGGAATCTGCAGCCGACACGGTCGCAGAACCGTCTGAGCCTCTGATTCAGACCCTCCACTCGGCTCTGAACCAAAGGTCCGCAGTCAGTCCTGTCGACAGTGCTGCAGATGGTGAGCTCCGCTTTCATCTTGCAAGCAAGACTGGCAGTCTTAACCACTTCTGATAGCCGCTCAAAACCAGAGAGGATCTCTTCCGATCCAAAGCGACACACATCATTGGTCCCAACATGAGCCACCACCTGCAGTTGGCTGCACCCTGTGCTCTTCATGGCATCCGGAAGGAGCCGTTCCACATCCGGAATGACTCCCCCCGGTATGCACACGGAGTGCACATTGGAATTCTTCCCCTCCCTAGTAGCCATTTTCCTAAGGGGCTCCATTACCCGCCTAACGTTGGAGCTCCCAACTACCAACAAACCCACCCTCTGTGAGTGCCCGGATCTTGAAGGCAGAGGGGCGAGTACAGGACAAGCGACACCATCCGCATCAGGAACATCCCCTGCCACAGACAGCGCCTCGAATCTGTTGGCAAGACTAACCGGGGAGGCCTCCACTTCGGTCCCCCGGGAAGTCTTACGCCGCCTGACACGCGCTGAGGGGACCTCCCAATCCACCACGGATTGGGGGGCTACCTCCTCGCGGGCAGTGAGCGGGCTGGCCACAGCCGCAGGCCGATCGGAGGGCACAACAGACGCACAGGGCGTCTGCTGTACCCCCGCGAGCGGCCCACAACAGCGGCGCCCACCCACCGCAGTCTCAAGCGTTGCCAGCGAAGCCAACGCCGCCTGAAGCTGCGAGCGAAGAGTCACCAACTCTGCCTCCATCCGTTCGCAGCAGTCACAGTTCCTAGCCATTCTAAAAACCTTTGTTTCTTCCAAGTAAGTACGTCAGAGGACTCAGTAGTTTGATAAACAGTGAGCTTTGTAAAGTATAGACCTAACGCTGAACTGTTTATTAACGGCGAATCTGAAAAATATATACGCGAGCTAATAAATAAAAAATTCGGTAACTGAGCTGACAAATAAACGCGATTCTTAATAAACAAACACGCGAGCACACTAAAGTATAAAGAGCTGCAAGAGAAAGTACACACGAAATGTAAATAAGTCGCTTCTATTAGAAGCCGGTTACCGTACAATGTAGAGCTGCTGCTGGTCACGTGTGCACTGGCCGCCGGTCACTGAGCAACTGGAGTGCTAAAGATTCAAAAGTGGTGAATGTCGATTTTAAACTGTGACAAATAGCTACTAAATATCGCAGTTACAGAAAAGTAGCAGTTACATAAATCACTGCTAGCGGGAAGTCACCACTTAGTGCAACGGTGCCACAATGATGTACAAAGTGCCCCGGCCGCGTCTCTCAGTATTTCGTCGAGTGCAATACTTGGCTGCGTACAGATCACAAAAGATCGTGTGACTGCTCCACCTCGATGGGTCAATAGTGGCAGAAATCGCGGTTGGGAGAGTATGGAGTGGTAAAGGTTCAAAAGTGGTGAATCGCTATTTTAAACTGTGACAAATCGCAACTAAATATCGCAGTTACAGAAAAGTAGCAGTTACATAAATCACTGCTAGCGGAAAATCACCGCTTAGTGCAACAGTGCCACAGCGATCTACAGAGTGCCCCGGCCGCATCTCTCAGTATCTCGTCAAGTGTAATACTTGGCTGCGTACAGATCAAAGAAGGCTCACAATCCTATGACTGCTCCACCTCGCTGCGTCAAAAGTGGCAGAAATCGCGGTTGGGAGAGTGTGGAGTGGTAAAGGTTCGAAAGTGGTGAATCGCGATTTTAATCTGTGACAAATCGCAACTAAATATCGCAATTAAAGAAGATTAGCAGTTACATAAATCACTGCTAGCGGGAAGTCACCGCTTAGCGCAACACTGCCATAGTCATGTACAGTGTCCCGGCCGCATAGTATCTCGTCGAGTGCAATACTTGGCTGCCTATAGATCAAAGAAGGCTCCCATTCCTGCGACTGCTCCACTTCGCTGAGTCAAATGTGGCAGAAATCGTGGTTGGGAGAGTATGGAGTGGTAAAGGTTTGAAAGTGGTGAATGTCGATTTTAAACTGTGACAAATCGCATCTGAATATAGCAGTTAAAGAAAAGTAGCAGTTACATAAATCACTGCTAGCGGGAAGTCACCACTTAGTGCAACAGTGCTATAGTGATGTACAGAGTGCCCCGGGCGCGTCTCTCAGTATCTTGTCGAGTGCAATACTTGGCTGCCTACAGATCAAATCCTGCGACTGCTCCACTTCACTAGGTTAAAAGTAGCAGAAATCGCCGTTGGGAGACTATGGAGTGTTAATGGTTCAAAAGTGGTGAATCGCGATTTCACACTGTGACAAATCGCAACTAAATATCGCAGTTACAGAAAAGTAGCAGTTACATAAATCACTGCTAGCGGAAAGTCAGCGCTTAGTGCAGCAGTGCCCTGGCCGCGTCTCAGTAATTCGTCGAGTGCAACACTTGGCTGCGTACAGACCAAAGAAGGCTCCCAATCCTGTGACTGCTCCACTCTGCTGGGTCAAAAGTGGCAGAAATCACGGTTGGGAGAGTATGGAGTGGCAAAGGTTCGAAAGTGGTGAATGGCGATTTTAAACTGCGACAAATCGCAACTAATTTCCCAGTTACAGAAAAGTAGCAGTTACATAAATCACTGATAGCAGGAAGTCACCGCTTAGTGCAACAGTGCGACGGTGATGTACAGAGTGGCTTGCGATCTGGCGCGCCTGTGCCGGTACCTCGCTAGCAGCCAGCCAGCCAGCCGGCTAGCCGGCCTAGGTGGTGTCGGCTGCGGCCGCCCCTCCCTGTTTTAACGAGCCAGGCGCCCGCGGCACCGTCGCCGCACACACAGAATGGCCGGCTCGGACGCCCCATAGCTCACAGGCGCGGTCCGCTGCTAGACGCGGCTAGCGGCAGGTTCTCCGCTGAATTCACTCTGCAGCGAGTCTGGCTGTTCAGACCGTTAAGCCGTCGGCACACGGAGCGAATGTGTGGACGCTTCTTTGAAAATGGCGTGAAAATGGCGTCAAGTGTAATACTTGGCTGCGTACAGATCAAAGAAGGCTCACAATCCTATGACTGCTCCACCTCGCTGCGTCAAAAGTGGCAGAAATCGCGGTTGGGAGAGTGTGGAGTGGTAAAGGTTCGAAAGTGGTGAATCGCGATTTTAAACTGTGACAAATCGCAACTATATATCGCAATTAAAGAAGATTAGCAGTTACATAAATCACTGCTAGCGGGAAGTCACCGCTTAGCGCAACACTGCCATAGTGATGTACAGTGTCCCGGCCGCATAGTATCTCGTCGAGTGCAATACTTGGCTGCCTATAGATCAAAGAAGGCTCCCAATCCTGCGACTGCTCCACTTCGCTGAGTCAAATGTGGCAGAAATCGTGGTTGGGAGAGTATGGAGTGGTAAAGGTTTGAAAGTGGTGAATGTCGATTTTAAACTGTGACAAATCGCATCTAAATATAGCAGTTAAAGAAAAGTAGCAGTTACATAAATCACTGCTAGCGGGAAGTCACCACTTAGTGCAACAGTGCTATAGTGATGTACAGAGTGCCCCGGGCGCGTCTCTCAGTATCTTGTCGAGTGCAATACTTGGCTGCCTACAGATCAAAGAAGGCTCCCAATCCTGCAACTGCTCCACTTCACTAGGTTAAAAGTAGCAGAAATCGCCGTTGGGAGACTATGGAGTGTTAATGGTTCAAAAGTGGTGAATCGCGATTTCACACTGTGACAAATCGCAACTAAATATCGCAGTTACAGAAAAGTAGCAGTTACATAAATCACTGCTAGCGGAAAGTCAGCGCTTAGTGCAGCAGTGCCCTGGCCGCGTCTCAGTAATTCGTCGAGTCCAACACTTGGCCGCGTACAGACCAAAGAAGGCTCACAATCCTGTGACTGCTCCACTCTGCTGGGTCAAAAGTGGCAGAAATCACGGTTGGGAGAGTATGGAGTGGCAAAGGTTCGAAAGTGGTGAATGGCGATTTTAAACTGCGACAAATCGCAACTAATTTCCCAGTTACAGAAAAGTAGCAGTTACATAAATCACTGCAAGGGGAAAGTCACCGCTTGGTGCAACAGTGCGACGGTGATGTACAGAGTGGCTTGCGATCTGGCGCGCCTCTGCCGGTACCTCGCTAGCAGCCAGCCAGCCAGCCGGCTCGCCGGCCTAGGTGGTGTCGGCTGCGGCCGCCCCTCCCGTTTTAACGAGCCAGGCGCCCGCGGCCCCGTCGCCGCACACACAGAATGGCCGGCTCGGACGCCCCATAGCTCACGGGCGCGGTCCGCTGCTAGACGCGGCTAGCGGCAGGTTCTCCGCTGAATTCACTCTGCAGCGAGTCTGGCTGTTCAGGCCGTTAAGCCGTCGGCACACGGAGCGAGTGTGTGGACGCTTCTTTGAAAATGGCGTGATTTGCACTTTGCGTGAGTCTTAGGAAGGCAGCAAACTGCACATGTGACGGGGGGGGGGGGGGGGACCGCCCGCAAATGTAGTCCTATACTGCAAGACCTACAACCACCTCAGAGACACCTTACCACCACTATAAACTCACACAGAGCAACAAATATAGGTCATATGACTAGAGGAACAACAGACATCACTCAGTACACTAACAAGAGACCGCAAGGGTATCGGGTTTTAGAAGTTCTTGATATTTATAATACTTGAAGAATTTAGATAACAATCAGCCAAAGCCATTCGACGCAAACCTAAAAATTTCTCGAGAAAATCGACTTTGAAATTTGCGAAGTACACTAAGTACCAATAATAAAAACAACTGCACCAGCTGTCGATGTAAATCAGGTGATAACGCACTGGCCTCCCAACCTTAGGGGCGGTGGTTCGAATCCACCCGTGACATGTCTGTGTGTCTCTCTTCGGCCATGTTCCCGCACATGCAGGATAAGCTCTGTGTTACACGCGGATTTGGCACGTGCTAATATTTACAGGGTGGGCGGATGCCCTTCCTGCAGCCACCCCATGCCCCCCAGGAGGAAATGTGTACACCAAATGTCTGTGTATAGTGTTATATGTGTGAAAGTGTAAAGTGTTACGAAATGTTTGCGAATCGTGTAACTGAGGCGGAACTTGGGAAGCAACCCGGTATTCGCCTTGGGGGATGTGGAAAACCGCCTAAAAACCACATCCAGGCTGGCCGGCATTCCGACCCCTTCCGTTTATCCGCCTGGCGGATTCGAACCGGGGCCAGTACGCCTCCCCGGCTAACCGAGCGGCCCACCATACGTTTTCAAATTCAGTTATATAAAACATTTTAGGATCTCTAATTCCACGTGTTCTGCCAGTTTTTGTTTATATGTATGTGGACAAGCTGAAAACCTTGTCGTCACGTAAAACGATGGTTGATTAGGTTAGCTGCTAGGAAAGACATTAGTACCTATGGATATGACTTTCCAAAAACAGTGTCGTAGCTCTTCATAAACTGAACTATTAAAGATACCGTCGTCAACTAAGCTAATACTGTGAAAAAAGTAACATATGTTTTCTTCATTGAAACCATCATTCGTTTAACAAACTTCTATAAAATATAGAAAACTAGGAATAAACTAAACTACGTGCACTTTTCGTAAAAATTACCATTAGACATTAAAATTGTGTATTTGAATACAACGAAATTAAATCTCAGTCACTACAGGATTCGAACCACTGACCCTAGTGTTGTAAAGCCAGATCGCTACCACCGACAGATGTTACACTTCGTTTGATGATTGGTACTTACGCTTACTTCCAAAACTTCAAAATCGATTTTCTCGAGACTTTTAAGAGTTGCGTCGAATGGCTTTGGCTGATTGTTATTTGAGTTCGGACCTTCACATACCATATATATATATATATATATATATATATATATATATATATATATATATATATTAAAATCCAATACCCATGTGATCTCCCTGTAAGAGGCTGAAACACGCATTCCACATGTTACAAATACAAATGAAAAATGCCATACAAAAGTCAACAACGTATGCAGCGATCAAATATAGTGCATAAAGGGAGCAAGGAAAGAGGAACCGAAATCGGGAATAGGACAGGGATAACAACTCGGACCCCAACACAATCACCAACACGGACACGGATAGTAATCATCATTTAATAGACAATAATTAGTGTAAACATAGTAGTAAGAATAAATATTAAAGTGCAGGCAAATTGTCCTTTTTGGTCAACGGCAAACGGCACTATAAATCTGTAAATAGATAATAATAGAACACTTGTACCACTACACTTCCTCAGTCATAGGCTGAATTACAACTTATTATAACATGCAGGTAATTCTTACGATGATTGAGAGTTGACAACTTAATGAGCATACCAAGTTCAAATGCCCAAATGATTGTTAAGCTTTTGGGACTTAACTTACAAATTAATTATGAACTACCTTTTCCTAAAGACAACAGAAACATCCATGCCCGAGGAGGATTCGAACCCCCGACGGGGAACGGCCTCGCGCATCTGAGGCATATCATGTCCTCAACACTCAAGCATCACAGGGTGTCGGCTTCCACATTCCAGTAATTTTCCTTTCCTATCATATTTCTTACATTAAATATAAATTTATTTTATATTTTCATATTCCAACCATCTTTAAGCTATTAGGTACGTGGTCACAACAGGGGTAGCTAGTGAAAATAAAATAAAAAGAAAAAAAATGTTGGAGGGATCTTCACCACAGATCTCTGTACTTATTCTGTAAGCCTTCTTCTTAAATGGAACAAATCTGATATATATACCAAGAAGTAATAAATGCCATAAAGTTATTTGTTATTTGTCATATGTCATAATGTTTATATATTTTTTTATTTACATCTTCCATCTAATTTATTAATTAAATAATAATTCATTAAATGTTTCTAATTGTTATTCATACATTTATTCAATCATTGGGTAAGTCGTAGGCCTATATCGTTAAATTTAACTAGGTATAAGAAGAAATTATTCCATGTATAAAAAAATTAACAGTGGACAATACGACCCGTCTTAGCATCCAGATGTCAGATCATTGTAAATGACAATAAATAACAAAATAAATAAAATAAAAGTAATATAACAGTTAAATGCGGAACGCCCTAAGGTTCTGTTCTGTGACCACTGTTGTTTCTTATTTATATAAATGATATGACTTCTACTCTAACAGGAAATTCTAAGATATTTTTATTTGCTGATGACACTAACTTTGTAGTAAAATGTTATTGGCAATAATGATGCAGTATCAAATAATACATTTTCAGAAATAAGTTCATGGCCTGTATAAAATAAATTGATGCTAAAACACTGTAATACTCAGTTATTACAGTTTATAGCACACAATTCAACAAAAGCTAACATTTCAGTTACACAGAAAGGGCACATGATACGTGAGACTGATCAGGCCCCACGGGAGTAGACGCATGGTTTAAGGCGTCATGCTACGACGGCCGCTCCCACCGAAGGTTCGAGTTCTCCTTTCGGCATGCGTGTGTATTTGTGTGTGTATGTGTGTGTGTTGACCTTAGTATAAGTCAGTTGAAGTAGTTCGTAAGTCTAGGGACTAATGACCGACCATAGCTGTTTGGACCAACATTTGCTGTGAACTGATGATAATACAAGAAATATTATTTATTACTGCCTTTAAAGCTGTAGATCAGATTGTTTTTGAAACTGTGGAAGTAAAGCTGTGAGGAAAGACGGTGAAGAGTGCCGGGATAACTGAGGTTGTAGAGCTGTTGTCCATGAAAGTGAATTGAGAAAGGTCCCAGGTTCGAATGCACATTGCGTCACACAGTTTTGATCCGGAAGGAAGTTTCATATCAGCGCACACTCCTCTGTAGAGTTAAAATGTCATTAGAGAGTTTTTTTCTAAATTTAATTACATAGGGTGACGTTAAAGGTAATCTACATCTACAACCATACTCCGCAAGCCACCTGACGGTGTGTGGTGGAGGGTACCTTGAGTACCACTATCGATTTTCCCTCCTATTCCAGTCACATTGTTCGCGGAAAGAAGGATTGTCGGTATGCCTCTGTGTGGGCTCTAATCTCTCTGATTGTATCCTCACGGTCTCTTCGCGAGATATACGTAGGAGAGAGCAATATACTGCTAGACTCCTCAGTAAAGGTATGTTCTCGAAACTTCGACAAAAGCCCGTACCGAGCGACAGAGCGTCTCTCCTGCAGAGTCTTCCACTGGAGTTTAGCGATCAGTTTGTGTAATCACACAAGAAACATCAACTTCGGTATAAAAATACTTGGTACAGGGAAATAAAAACTCTATTGCGGTAGAGAATTGGTCGAAATTTACCAGTTACAGCCGCACGCAAGTTTTTTCCTGACAAATTCAACAATAATAGCCTAATAAGCGTTACTTCAGCTAAACGCTGGGATTTCGCCTGCCGCGGTGGAGTTGCCGAGCGGTCTAAAGCGTCTCGCTGCGGAGCGCGCGGTTGCTCGCCGTGGAGGTTCGAGTCCTCCCTGGGGCATGGGTGTGTGTGTTTGTCCGTAGGTTAGTTTACCTAGGCTTAAGTAGTTTGTAAGCTACGGAATGATGACCACGCAGTTTGGTCCGATAGATTTACAAACATTTGAACATTTTTTTTGGATTGCGCCTGTATTGTGTATTATTTAAAAGGTTATCGCGTTCCACAGACGCCTACGTGGCACTGGTTTGCAAAGTCAACTAAAATGCAAAGAGTTTCAGCGGAAAGACACTCAGGAGCCTTGTGTCGTTTTCAAAATGTTTTGTTTTTGAGCCAGTGCGTAAGACAGCTCGTTAAATATCAGTTATAAGTTTACTGCTGTTTACTTTTGTTTCACTTTCCAGCCACTGAAAATGGAAAAGGAATGTTATAGATTAGCCTTATACTAACTGATTGAGGAATCTTCTGCTAGACCAGTCGATGAGAAGATGAAGGACATGGAAAAGAAAGTAGGTGAAATACGAAATTGCTCGTATAAGCAATGCACAAATGCTGCTAGAGTTTCACTAATAGTTTGCCCTGATGTTTAAATCTGAATTTAAAAAAAGTTTGAAGAGAAGAGAGGTAGTTAGAGAGCTAACTTTAAAAAAATGAAAACGTTAAATTATGGCAAACCAATTATTTATGGAACAGCATGCCAAGCCATCCCAGGCGCCTCTCTTAGATTTGTAAGGAAATAGTTTACGAAAATTATACTTACAATTAAGTTAAAAGTGAATCGGAACTATTTTGACAAGAATTTTGGAACAAATATTTCACTGTGCGTCGTAGCGGTTTGGCCGGCCGCGGTGGCCGAGTGGATTGAGGCGCTCCAGTCACGGTCCGCACGACCACTACGGTCGGGGGTTCGAATCCCCCCTCGGGCATGGATATTTGTGCCGTCCTTAGTTGTAAGTAGTTCATAAGTAGTTTGTAAGTTTAGGGAATGATGACCCCGTAGTTAGACTCTACAAACATTTGAACATTTTTTTTTGTCGTAGCGGTGCCGACAGACTGCGCATTTGTCGGTGTAAACAGCGCCTTTGCTATGGGTTGTCCACTGCACGCCACTGCTGGCGCAAACGCCTGAGGCGTCGACTTCCTGCTTGACATAGCGAGGAAAGCTAGCGGGTAGGCCGCTGTGCTGCAAACGACGTACATTGTAAACAGCGGACGGAATTGTTGTCATGTGACACAGCGGACCAACACCTTCCAGCGCAAATCATCACTTGTAGCGGTGCAACCAAGTTGCTGCACCGGTCCGTCGTTCCCTCCTGCTTACAGAGATGAGAGCTTCTTGGTTATGTGAGACAAGATATCTCTGAAGGATAAGTCACAATCCGTATAAGCCTGTGGAAGGTACTTTACCTGCGGACTTCGACGAAATCTACAGTTGTATATCGATCCTAATAAAACATCACCGTCTAGCAAAGTTGAATGAAAGGTAACAATTATATGATTTTTCATAATTTTTCTCAGTTAAAGGACGTAATTGACTGAAGAGGCGTAGAAGAAGTCCGACAGAGATGAGGAGGTGATTGGCATATACAGGGTGTTACAAAAAGTTCCGGTCAAACTTTCAGGAAACATTTCTCACACACAAAGAAAGAAAATATGTTATGCGGACATGTGTCCGGAAACGCTTGATTTCCATGTTAGAGCTCATTTTATTACTTCTCTTCAAATCACATTAATCATGGAATGGAAACACACGGCAACAGAACGTACCAGCGTGTTACAGTAAATGTTCAAAATGACCTCCGTTAGCGAGGATACATGAATCCACCCTCCGTCTCATGGAATCTCTGATGCACTGATACAACCCTGGAGAATGGCGTATTGTATCACAGCGTCCACAATACGGGCACGAAGAGTCTCTACATTTGGTACTGGGGTTGCGTAGACAAGAGCTTTCAAATGCCCCCATAAATGAAAGTCAAGAGGCTTGAGGTCAGGAGAGCGTGGAGACCATGGAATTGGTCCGCCTCTACCAATCCATCGGTCACCAATCTGTTGTCGAGAAGCGTACGAACACGTCGACTGAAATGTGCAAGAGCTGCATCGTGCGTGAACCACATGTTGTGTCGTACTTGTATGGGCACATGCTCTAGGATCACAGATAGAATATCTCGTATGAAATCATGATAACGTGCTCCAGTGAGCGTAGGCGGAAGAACATGAGGCCCAATCAAGACATCGCCAACAATTTCTGCCAAAAAGTTCACAGAAAAATCTGTGTTGATGACGTGATTGCACAATTGAGTGCAGATTCTCGTCAGCCCACACATGTTGATTGTGAAAATTTACAATTTACATTTAAAGAGAAATACTAAAATGGGGTCTAATATGGAAATTAAGCGTTTCCGGACACATGTCCTCATTATTTTCTTCCTTTGTGTGTGAGAATTTTTTTTTTTTTTTTAATTTTATTTATTTTTTTATTTACAATCTATTGACCAAACTGCGTGGTACTCAGTCCTTAGCTTACAAACTACTTAAACCTAGGTAAACTAACCTAAGGACAAACACACACACCCATGCCCCAGGGAGGACTCGAACCTCCACGGCGAGCAACCACGCGCTCCGCAACGAGGTGCTTTACACTGCTCGCCGCTCGGCTGAGAAATGTTTCCTGAAAGCTTGGCCGTATCATTTTTGTAACGCGCTCTCTCTCTCATATATATTGTGTGTGTGTGTGTGTGTGCGTGTGTGAGGTTTTTAAAGCGGCGTAGCTCATCAGTTGACCCATTTATGCTTTCTCGTGATTTCGGAAACTATTTAGGTAGGCCTTTTTGTTTGATTTTAAAAGAGCGCGTTTAGAGACTATCGCAGGTGAAAGTCTGCAGGTTTATTTATTTATTTAATGTGCGTATATCAGTGGCATACGCCTCTGTAAAAAAAAAAAAATAAATAAATAAATAAATAAATCTGTTGACAGCTCCGTAAACAGTTGTTTCACTTTACCGCTTCTTTTATGACCTCTAAATTATAGTCTTTGCTGTTGTTCAAGAGTTCGTCTACTTACGTCCACATACTGTTAATCAGTGTTGCATGAAGGAAATGGCTGAAAATCCCCAGATTAGGTCTATTCCTTCTTATCAGATTTTTAAAAAAGAGATGCCTCAAAATAAAACAGAGTTCCGTGTATTTTCCGACAACTGTGCTCTCACTTACAGACACAGTTAAATTAAAAAAAAAAAGATAAAAATAAAAATAAAAAAATAAAAATAAAAATTAAAAGAATAAAGCAATTTTTTCACTGCCACGCGTCACAGTTTCCTATCATGTGATCGGGATTTTGGAATCATCATCAAAAATCTCAAAGACGTTACTCATTAAATTATAGAGAAAGTTTGTGGTGAAAGACGTGACAGCCAGATATATTCTTTATTTCAAAAGCATGGAAAAAATTTCTCTCCAAAAAGTATGGTATCTCTTAGGAAACAAAACTCGTACCCATAAATGAAAGCCTTACATTCTCCAACACTTTACATATTCGCAGCAAAATAACGGTTACATCAAGGGATGTTAAAACAATTAACCGTATAGTCTGTAATACTTTCTTCATGGGTCTAACTTCAAAGATACCTGCACCACCGTATTGCTTTCGCACCTTTCTGGAGAAATTCCCATTAAAATGGAAAGATTGAAGACCGGATGAAAATCGAATCCTACATACATCAAGAGCTCAAGGATTTTTACAAAGACATTATCTTGGCTGGCTGTAAATGATATGAATTGAGAACAAGGAAAATATTTTACATTGTATATATCAGTATTAGTTCTTCGTTTGTGTGGCCATAATGTCCGTAGTTGCTTTCATAATTATGAATAGAAGTGTTTGTCCGTCTTTGCAATTACATTCGCATTTTCATTGTAGTTGCAAATCGGACAACCACTGCTATTCATAAGCAGTATTAGTGTTACAATATTAATTAATTATTATTTTTTGAAATTATTCAAAACAATTAGTATGCCTTGGAAAGTTAATACATGATATATATATATATATATATATATATATATATATATATATATATATATATCATAAGCAGTATTAGTGTTACAATATTAATTAATTATTATGTTTTGAAATTATTCAAAACAATTAGTATGCCTTGGAAAGTTAATACATGATATATATATATATATATATATATATATATATATATATATATATATATATGGTGAGTCACCTAACATTATCGCTGGATATATTTCATAAACCACATCAAATACTGACGAACCGATTCCACAGACCGAACTTGAGGAGAGGGGCTAGTGTAATTGGTTAATACAAAACATAAAAAAAATGCACTGAAGTATGTTTTTTTAACACAAACCTACGTTTTTTTAAATGGAACCCCGTTAGTTTTGTTAGCACGTCTGAACATATAAACAAATACGTAATCAGTGCCGTTTGTTGCATTGTAAAATGTTAATTACATCCGGAGATATTGTAACCTAAAGTTTACGCTTGAGTACCACTCTTCCGCTGTTCGATCGTGTGTATCGGAGAGCACCGAATTACGTAGGGATCCAAAGGGAACGGTGATGTACCTTAGGTACAGAAGAGACTAGAACAGCACATTACGTTTACATGCTAACACATTTATTGGTCTTTTTCAGTGACGCACATGTACATTACCATGAGGGGTGAGGTACACGTACACACGTGGTTTCCGTTTTCAATTACGGAGTGGAATATAGTGTGTCCCGACATGTCAGGCCAATATATGTTCAAAGTGGTGGCCATCATTTGCTGCACACAATTGCAAAATATGGCATAATTAATGTGGTACACGCCGCAGTACATCTGGTGTAATGCCACAGGCTGCCACAATACGTTGTTTCATATCCTCTGGGGTTGTAGGCAATCAAGGTACACATACTCCTTTAACGTATCCCACAGAAAGAAGTCTAGTGGTGTAAGATGAGGAGAACGGGCTGGCCAATTTATGCGTCCTCCACGTCCTATGAAACACCCGTCGAACATCCTGTCAGGGGTCAGCCTAGTGTTAATTGCGGAATGTGCAGGTGCACCATCATGCTGATACCACATACGTCGACGCGTTTCCAGTGGGACATTTTCGAGCAGCGATGGCAGATCATTCTGTAGAAACGCGATGTATGTTGCAGCTGTTTGGGCCCCTGCAATGAAGTGAGGACCAATGAGGTGGTCGCCAATGATTCCGCACCATACATTTACAGTCTACGGTCGCTGTCACTCTACCTGTCGGAGCCAGCGAGGATTGTCCACGGACCAGTATTGCATGTTCCATAGATTCACTGCCCTGTGGTTTGTGAATCCCGCTTCATCGGTAAACAGGTAGAACTGCAACGCATTCTCTGTTAATGCCCATTGACAGAACTGCACTCGATGATTAAAGTTATCACCATGTAATTGCTGATCTAGCGACACATCTACATCTACATACATACTCTGCCAATCACATTTAAGTGTCTGGCAGAGGGTTCATTAACAACTTTCATAACTTTTCTCTACCGTTCTATTCTCTAATAGCGCGCGGGAAGAAAGAACACCTAAATCGTTCCGTTTTCGATCTGATTTCTCTTATTTTATTGGGATGGTCATGTCTCCCTAAGTAGGTTGGTGCTAGCAAAATATTTTCACATTCAGAAGTAAAAGTCGGTGATAGAAAGTCTTTCATTGTGCACCACAACAACTAGTTACACAATGAATATGGAGGCCAACCTTCCTTACGCCAGTAACTTTACAATACTCCAGCGCGATAACACTATTGCCGAATTAATCGTCTAGAAAGCGAAACATTTGTTTGCTGTAGTCTGGCACCATCTTGAAAGAACCACTGGATCGATGATCCAGCGCCACCAGTGTGGGAGAAGTCGTTCCAAAATTGCAGTGCAATATTCACGAGCATGATAAAACAGCCAGTAATATCTCTGCAGCATGTAGTAGTTCACATAGTAACTGAGAGAGTACTGCAGTTTTGTTTCACAGAAACTTGGCCCAAGTTTTGCTTATTCGCTACTACCTTCAGGTGGAAGTGTGCTTAATCTACGAATCAGACGCAGCCTCTATGAAATCCTTCATTACGAAGCATTATGAGAATATGGGTTGCAAAGGCAGCCCTCTGCCATACTGTTCGTAGGGGTATGGCCTGGTGGTAATGTATTTTGAGTGGGAGCAGGTGGCTGTCTCAGTATTTTCTGCATGCTAGAACGCATCAATTCAGTTTGTGTCGCACTTTTTCGGGCGGATTTTCTTGGATTTTGCTGAATAATTTCAGAAACCGTGGCGCGACATTTGCAGGAATAAGAACAGTTTGCCGGTGTCCGACATTCCACGACAGTAAACGATGCGGAATGTACTTTGGAATTTGGTGTAGAGCTTTCACATCGGATCCTTTCGACACAATAAATCGCGTCTGCCTGTCGACGTAGTTAATGGCAGACTAAAACGGAAAGGGGGGGAGGAGATGCTGACATATGCATCCGAAACCTGGGTTATGAAAGGAAGAGGGACAAGTAAATAAGTAAATCACAAGCTAGTGAGATGAAATTCTTGAGGAACAGATAGAAATCTTGAGAAATGAGATGATCAGAGAGTTAATGAAGGTGGAACCATTACAAGAGGAGATAGAGAAATCAAGGCTGAAATGGTATGGACATGTTACGGAAATGGAGGAGAAGAAGATATCAAAGAGGATACACGAGATGGAACTCGAGTGACAGAGACCACGACTGAGAGACACATGGCTGACAGGAGGAATGTATCAGGAAGAAAGGAGAAGATTGGACCAAACTGAAGACGGAGAGATGGTGGCAAGACAGAAGGCGATGGGGAGGCGTATGTTCGAAGTAGACCGGGCCAGAGACTGGAAACTGTCCAAGATGATGATGATGATTGTCGGTGTAGTCAGTGGCAGAATAAAAGGGAGGATGGCAGACTGCCTCAGGCCTCTCGTCTAGGGAGACCTCCAAATATCTCGAAAACACTTTTTTTTTCTTTTAGGACCATCCCGTGCCTCTCTCGTCCTGGCGGGGCCTCCAAATCTGTAACAATTTTTTTTTTAATTTTTTTTTATTTTTAATTTTAGTAATACATCTATTTCCAAATGGACGTGGGGGGGGCCCTCATTTTGTTTTGCCACCCCAGGCCTCCAACAGCATTAGTCCGCCTCTGGATGTAATACTGTAGGGCCTGGTGGTCTCTCTGGAAGAGTCCCGGGTTCGAAACCCGGCTGGATCACGGAATTTTTCAGTCTGTGTATTACGTCAGCCTTCACCTCTCAAGGATGATTCACAAGTCGTATGAAATTACTAAGTACAATCTTGGTTCATAAAACGAATCAATGATGTATTAAAACTAAGAATAAAATATAAAAAATAGTGGCGGTCCTGGTGGTATAGCGGTAGCTCAGCGCGTTCGGTCTGAGGTCTTCTGTAAAAATAAGTAAACATTAAAGAAAACAACATGTGAACCCCTAACTCATCAAAAAATATTATACAGTCATGATCCCATGTCCGCAAAAAGAATGTACCCGAGGAATACAAAAACGTAGAAAGCGATCCCTAATGTGTTCGACTGGGAAACGTGAGGTCACGTATTCGAAAATCGGTCGGATCACTGATTTATCACTCCGAGATTAAAAAACCTACAAAATGTCCAAATGTTTGTGAAACTTATGTGATTTTACTGCTCAGTCCCTAAACTTACAAACTACTTATAAACTAACTTATACTAAAGACAACACAAACATCCATTCCCGAGGGAGGATTCGAACCAACGACGGGGAACACCCTGGCGCTAACCAATCTACACATCTAAAAAATGTGAGAATCGCCATAAACGACGCGTGGCTCAAGTTCTACGTTAAACTATAGGTCGCCTTTCGGCAGTTGGATAACTGGGGTAGGTAGGTTGCTGACCCGCCAGTCTCCGAAGTGACGTTCAGTCTAAATATTTACACCAGGCCTGTGAACTACGCGAAATTATTATTATGATGTAGTACTGTGTTGTAAGCTGTGGCATTCCAGATTTTTAATTTTTAAATCAAGTTTTCCTTTCCTGGATTCCCTGTAAATTGCACTGGGACATCCTTATATTTGTGTCAGTATTCAGAGTTTGTTTTATATTTCACGTCAAAACTTGTTTCAGATTCGTTTCTTTCAATCGGAGTGTAAGAATTTCGCTCAGGTAAGCGGTTGTCAGAGTTGAAGGGCATGAAAGGGATGCAGTGGTTGGAAAGGAAGTAAGACAGGGTTGTAGCCTTTCTCCAATGTTGTTCAATTTGTACATTGAGCAAGCTATAAAGGAAAGCTAGGAGAAATTTGGTGAAGGAATTAAAGTTCAGAGGGAAGAATTAAAAACATTGCGTTTTGCTGACGACATAGTAATCCTGTCAGACACAGCAAAGGACCTGGAGGAGCAATTGAACGGAATGGACAGTGTGCTGAAAGGTGCATATAAGATGAACACTGACAAGAGCAAAAATAGGGTAATGGAGTGCAGTCTAAGAAAATCAGGTGATGCTGAAGGAATTAGATTAGGTAACGAAGCAAAAAGGAGGTAGATGAGTTTTGTTACTTGGGCAGTAAAATAACAAATGATGGTCGCAGTACAGAGATATAAAATGCAGAATGGCAATGGGTAGAAAAGCGTTCTTGAAAAAGAGAAATTTGTTAACATCGAATATTGATTTAAGCCTAAGGACGTCCTTTCTGAAGGCATTTGTATGAAGTGTTGCATTGTATGGGAGTGAAACATGGACGATAAGCTGTGCGGACAGGAAGAGGATTGAGGCTTTTGAAATGTGGTGCTACAGAAGAATGCTGAAGATTAGGTGGGTGGATCGCATAACTAATGAGGAGGTACTGAACAGAATTGGGGAGAAAAGAAATTTCTGACATACCTTGACTAAAAGAAGGGATAGATTGGTAGGACACATTCTTAGACATCAAGGAATTGTGTATTTAGCGTTGGAGGGAAGTGTGTGGGGTAAAAACCGCAGAGGAAGACCAAGAGATGGATACAGTAAGTAGATGTAGGTTGCCGTTCTTATGTGGAGATGAAAAGGCTTGCTCAGGATAGGGTATTGTGGAGAGCTCTATCAAACCAGTCTCCGGACTGAAGACCACAACAACACCAAGACTAACAAGACTGGAAGTCCAGAAAGTAAACAATGCGGCAACCTCTTGGGTTCACCGTTCCTGGAAGTCCCCGTTCGAGGATCTGGTGCGTTACTGCGGAGCTGCAGGTGGATTCCAGATATTGGGACGAGCATCATGGCTTCCGGGAACGGAATATGTGCCTCGTACCAAAAAAAAAGTTTCCCCGCACAGGTCGGAGAAAGCCGTTCGCGTCTCGGGCAGGATCCGTCTGCGAAAATCTGGACCAGTGTTTTTGCGCGTCCCGGTCGTAAAAAGGCCCCACTGGCAGTTATATAAGCAGGAGCCGGGGGAGAAGCGCGTCCTGTTTTAAAAGGCCGCAATCACGCGCGGCATTCTGCGGTGTATTTTAAGGGGCGGCCTCCGTCGCCGGCCAGAGGCTTTTTTTGGGCGCTGGCGGGCTCCCGGGCGCTAATTGACCGTGATGTATAGCGGGGACAACACACGAGCCCCTCCACCTGCGCGGGACACAGATGGCCCTCCAGCCGCAGCCGGCGTTGGATTCACTCTCTGCTGCCGACGAGGCCAGCTCCACTTCCCAGGCTACACTACTCTAAGGCAGTGCTTTACAAACTGATGGCGACACCCTTTTATAGCTTACAGTTTTGCGTGACACCCTATAGCGTTGCCCTTGCTTCGTATGATACCATAATTGTTAAAAGTAGATTCTGCGATTATATTTTTTGGACAAAGAATTGATGATACCAAATGTTTGAACTTGATATAAGTTAAAGTACAGCACAAAATGAACATTAAAGCAAATGAACCGCGGATTGCATATTAAAGTTGGGCATCATACAAGCAACAGCACGTTATAAAATCTACGGAAAGCATGTAGCTGGACCCTGCACTTCGTATTGTAGAAGCTGGAAATAATAACTTTTATGTCTTATTTAATAAGTGAATGTACGAGATACTTTCCGTAGGAGATCAATGTTCAGACTGTTCACTTCGCTTTTCATTGTTGTGTGACCCTGGGTGGAACATGAAGTTACTGGTAATGATAAAAAAAATTAAAAAAAAAAATGATCGGACTTCGTGAAATTACAAAAGAAATGACTGCAGGTTCTAAAATCAAGCAAAGTATAGTATAAGGATGTTTGATTGAAATTTTGCAGACAATGCGAAGCGATTGTAATGGCGTCTGAACATTAAACTATTACGGATGTAGAGGAGCTGAAAACCTTAAGAAATTAAATATTTGGCGTGGAGGGATTCATTTAAATAAAAGCCAAAGAGAGGGGATGATTTTAAATTTAAGTAATATATTTTTACAACTTGCATCACGATAACTTACATTGAATAGCTACATGAATGGAAGACGTCCGTACAGGAAGAACATAGACAAGAGAGAGTAAAGAAACTATTATCTCGGTTCCGTCTTCTTGCTTGTTTGGGAGTAAAAAATGACGAACGAAATTAAATTAGTTGCATTGCGAGTCAGAGGGAACCGGAGGCGATAAGTATCGCTGATCAAAGATAAACAAAAAATAAATAAAATTTTCAGTGTATCGTTACAACCCTTTCACTAATATAAATACGAGGCGCGTCCAGAAAGTTAAGTTCCGTTTGGCAATAAAATGACATTGTGCACAGATACAGAAGAAATTTTTACTGCACAAAATTCTACAACTCTTAAACTACTTTTCCACATAACTGCCGAAATTTTGTAGGCACTTGTCATAGCGTGCCACAAGTTTTTGCATGCATCCTTCACAGAAGGTTGCCGCCTGTGTTTTTCAACCACGGGATAACAGCTCTTTATCATCGTTGAAGTGTTGACCACCGTGGACAGATGTTAGGTGTAAGAAGAGATGAAAGTCGCTAGGAGAGAGGTCCGAGCTGTATGGAGAATGATCAAACAGGTCCCATTGAAATTTCCGTAAGAATTGTTTGGTCACATTCGGTGTGTGAGGTCAGGCATTATCGTGAAAAAAAAAAAATCTTTTGATAGTAATCCTCTTCTTACACCTAAAATCTGTCCTTGGTGGACAACACAGGTTGAATACACAGGCGGCAACATTATATGAAAAAGGCACACAAAACCTTGTGCGGTGCTATGACAATTGCCTACAAAATTTCGGAAGCTATGTAGAAAAGTAGTTTAACAGTTGTAGATTTTTGTACAAAAATGTTTGTAAATCTATCGGACCAAACTTCGTGGTCATCAGTCCGTAGCTTACAAACTACTTAAACCTAGGTAAACTAATCTACGGACAAACACACACACACATGCCCCAGGGAGGACTCGAACATCCACGGCGAGCAAACGCGCGCTTCGCAGCGAGGTGCTTTAGACCGCTCGGCTACTCCACCGCGGCATTTTTGTACAATCAATATTTTTTCTGTATCTGTATCCGTTCGTTTCATATAACCAAACGGAACTTACTTTCTGGACGCGCCTCGTACATATGGTAGAATTTAGATGGTTCTTGCGAGGGGGGGGGGGGGGGAGGAAATAAAGTATCGCTTAAATGTACTTTACAAACGAAACTGAAATCCTCGCACGCATTGATATGTTTAATGTTGATCCTGACTGCAGCAATAACGTACACTCATCGCAAGAAAAGGAAACATTAGGAACTACGAAGATGTACAACAAAGTAACACCGCAGACAACAATGACTAACTCACACAGTAATTCTTGCTTCTTCTACATGCGACCCAACTTCCGAAACACGAAAACTGAATTTCGCAAACAGTTTTTCGCTGTCGTGTATACATGTCACGGCCAGATACGGTTTTGCTTAGAGTTACCATACGTCCTCTTTTTCCCGGACATGTCCTCTTTTTGAGGCAAGAAAATGTGTCCGGGCGGAATTAATAAAATTCTACAGAATTTTTTTGGGTTCCGAGAAAGAAAAATTATTTTTGTGTCATTGGCAACAACATGTTCATTCGCACTGCAGTTCCAAACTGTTCGCAACTATTACGCGCATTCACAGAGTGAAATTGCCGTTCACAATTTCACACTCCGCATGGGTCTGACACCTGCAAACGATTCGGAACTTCTCTGCGAAGGAACCCGGTTGTCTATCCTGTATTCAACCAGTGCATTCTGTCTATGGCGTTGCTTTTGATATACTTTGTGGTTTAGATTAAAGCTGTATTGTGTGTTCGAGATGGTAGGTAGCCTTTTGCTTCAAAATAAATTACGAACTTAAATATAACATAATACCGAAGAGAAAGTCAGTTGTTAAATATGTGCTCCTGGAGAAATACAAATGATTCACGAGAATGATCAAACGAATGTAAGAATTAATGATACATTGTAGTCCGATCAGCTTCGTAATTTTATAAAAAAATTTAAAGATTATCAAAGGAAACAGAACATAACAGCAGCTGAAGTGTGGTGTGCATATTTAAATCAGTCGTCTAATGTTGTTAGTTATTCTGAACTGCTGAAAATTGTAAAATTCTTTTTTTCTATAACTAGTCATAATGCCGACAGAGAACCTGTGTTTTCTCCTGTAAACAATAGTTGGTTCAAAAATGAATAAGACAAGAATGAGACAATTGAGAGTAGTGATGAGGAATAAACTGTCAAGGTTCATAAAATTTCGTATTCCAAGAACCATACAGGGTTACTATTTCAGTTTGTAGTAGTTTTACGTGGTTCATTAATAAAGTTGTAAATTACATTTTGTTGAAGATAAAGTGTCCTCTTTTTTTATATGAACTGTCCTCTTTTTTGGTGATGAACATATGGTAAGCCTAGTTTTGCTGGATCGATTGAAAACGGCATCTGGAAATTAGCTGCTCGGATTTTAAATCTAGACAGAACAGTGGCTGTTCCTTTCAGTTCAATATTATCACATTATTTTCAGAAATAAAGAGGATGTATTTATGACAAGTGATATAGTTCTATTGTTAGGTTCTTGCTTCACCACGACCTCGGAAGTCCCTACATATTCGGAAAATATGGATAAATATTTGTGACAAGTAAGAATACGAATGTCATTTCTGGTCCCAGAATATGTTACATACAGGAAACCGAGAGAAAAAATATTAACGCATACCAGAGTTCGAACCAACGATCACTGCATTTAAAATACTACTCTCCGTTAATCGCCCGGCCATACTCCATACTAAACATCACTACTGAATAGCTTTAGTCAGTGGACAATTGTGACTGCTTTTACAATTGTGACAGTTTTTACAGTCACTGTGTCATTGATTGACATTTAATTGTAACAAACGCTACCGAGGGTGACGTGGCTTTGATAAATCCATTAAAAATGCTCAGGTGCAGCTTTTTGAGAAGGAAAGCAGACCACAGTGAAGGTTCGTTCAAGCAGTTGCCAGTTCCAGCAAACTGCGCACGGGAAGAGCTATTATGGAGTATCAGCAGCAGCTCTGCGCATGCCTAAGCCTAATAATAAATAAATGCTCGCTGTCTAACTCAAACAGTAATGAAACGCGTGGAACCCAGATGGTGTGGGATGCCGTGGGTAGTTCCAGCGGGTAATGTACATGCTCGGACAAGACAACAGAGATATTTACTCGCGGTTGACAATCCGAATAGTCGCAAATCACTATAACTGAGGTCCGGATAATCGGGTGATCGATCATTCCTTTAATACGTGATGTGGTGCCCTGAATGAAGAGAAGGATGATTAGCTGCAGGCGAGTCTTCAGGGAAGTATGAAGAGAAGGATATTTTGTGTTATTTTATGACAAGTTTTTCCTTTAGAGTCTAAATTTGTTAGTCTCGCGACACCCTTGATACTACTACGAGACAGCACAGGGCGTCGCGACACCCAGTTTGCAAAGTTCTGCTCTAAGGTGACCAGGTTTCCAAAATTAAAATACGGGACAGAAATCAGAAGTTGAAGTGAGGACAGATTTTGTGCAACGCTTCGTAAATGATGTATCACTACAATAGATTTGAGTTCAAATATTCTGTCCATACTACAACTTTCATACATCACCATACCTTTTTCTTAAGGCTCGCACTTAAAAAAGAGTAAACATAGTTTCGTTATTAATGGCGTAAATATTTTATGTTGTAACATGCAAACACAATATGTCATTTTATATCAAGACATATTTCATTAGCGCTGACAGTTATCTTTTTATACATACAGTGGGGTCATACTATTCACTCTTGAAATATATTTTTCAGAAGAATGCTTGTCATTCAGTAGTATATTTTGAAATATAGTTTTGTGAAAATTAACAGGTTTGCATTGAATGTGTTGAGGATATTGTTGTGATCTCATCGCCTTTTTGTTGTTTACTTGTCCCTGTCTGGTTGTCACTAAAGGTATTGGTGCAGGATCCTTTGACATCTAAAACATTGATATAGTTAGTATTACAAGATATTTATTGAAAATTTTGTGATACTCAACTTAAGAACATAAGTCTGTTTCTTCTCTCTTCTTGCTTCGCACGGTGACGTCCGTATGGTACTAGCTGCGCTGAGACCTAGTCGCTGCTAAGTTCGTAGCCGCGTTTTACTTACTGCTGTCCTAATTCTGTCTTCGTAGCTGTCTAGTAACTGTCCGAGTTGTCACTTGTAACTTATCTGAGTCCTGAATAGTAACTGCCGGGCTGTCCAGACGTATGTCGGCCTAGATACAGCCGCTTGTAGAGGACGCGCATCTTCGGTCACTCTCTCCAGGATGCGCGGCGCCTGCTTGCGATTGGCTTTCGGTCGATCACTGTCTTCTATACGATCGTTCTCTACGTCTGGCGTGTGGCTCTGACTTTACGCCACAACAGATACAATTAAAACTAAGACTGATGCGTAGGATCAAATGTTTTCATCAGTCTATAAAGCAATGGCGTATTAAGAAATCAAATTTTAGTAAATCTATCGGATCAAACTGCGTGGTCATCAGTCCGTAGTTTACAAACTACTTAAACTGAGGTAAACTAAGCTAAGTACAACACACACACCCATGCCCCAGGAATGTCTCGAATCTCCGACTGCGAGCAACTGCGCGCTCCGCAGCGAGGCGCCTTAGACCGCTCGGCTACTCCACCGCGGCATCATAAGTCACCGTGCAAACGTAATAATAAGCTGGAAAATTTCGCAGCAGATATCACTGCATGAAATAATTTGAAAGAGATATTTTTGACCAATACAGTAATTCTACATTCGTACTTCACTACGTTATTTTCAAAATTGTTCACTAAGTGAATTCCATTGATTTGAGGAAACAGTATGTTTCGTTGCATGGAAGCCTTTCTCAGCAGCAAGACGCTTACGTCATCATTCATGATGACACCATTCTCACGTTTCGCAACAAACGACATCGTACATTATGACGACGTTTTGCTGTAAAGATTTAAATAGTCTGTGTTTCACAACGCCAAGCCGACCTCCACTGTCGACCGAAAAAAACACTTTGTTCGCATAAATGCGAAAAGGAATTAAGGCGAGTTTTCAGTTCTGAAATTGCATGTTAAAAAGTAACACAACTGGTGACTCTTAATGGTTTCAGACGACTGATCTAACTGATGTCGTGAAGGAATAACCAATGCAAAACTACTCGCAATGTGAACGCATTACATAGTATCAAAGAACTTCATAAATCGTTCCTCGTACACTTTGCTATAATCAGAAAAGTGTACTTTTCTATATCCTTTCGCTAAAATCACATACCGATTTTTCCGTTTTCTTGTGGTACATCTGCTTAAACACACAATGTTTCAAAAATATGAGACGGTTACCGAAAAACGAGACCAAATATGTCCCGTGTGTGTTTTGTCGAGACAACGGGACACTTAGGCTAAATAAGGGACGATCCCGTAAAGTAAGGGACGTCTAGTCATCCTACAAAAAAAAAAAAAAAAAAAAAAAAAAAAAAAAAAAAAAATTCAAATGTTTGTAGAACTTATGGGACTTAACTACGGGGTCATCAGTCCCTAAGCTTACAAACTACTTATGAACTAGCTAAGACTAAGGACGACACAAATATCCATGCCCGAGGGGGGATTCGAACCCCCTACCGTAGTGGCCGTGCAGACCGTGACTGGAGCGCCTCAGTCCCCTCGGCCAGTCATCCTACATTACTCCGTACCTACAGAGTGAGTCAGAAGTCGAACACCCCTATTTTCTAACAAGTCAATGTCTGTAAACATTCGACGCAGCAGTTCAAAATTTACAAGAAGATCCCTCTTTTGCACGAGATATGCCTATCTTGTTCAGTGACGAAGCAATTTCGGATGTAGTTGGTGGCGTAAATATTACGTCGTGGTATGGAATATACGGTCCCGTGTGATTGGGCGCATTTTCATCGACCAGACCCTAAATGATCATAGCTACCTAGCTCGATCCCAGAGTGCCAACCCCAACGTTCATACCCATGCCCGAAAGCGGCGCAATTGGACGAGTACAAGCGAGCGAAATCCCCCAGATAAAAACCTAGATCATCAATACAGACGGCGTAGGACAACTCTTTGGAATACCTCATATATCAATTCTGTTTTACTCGACAATTTTTCGTCTATTTATACGAACTTTGACCTTCCTGGCAGAAAATCACAAATTCAGTTGCACAACTGATACAACACTCCATAGGTACACAGATTGATTAAAAGTGGCTTCTGAGGAATGCCGTCAAAAGCATTCTAGAAATCTAGGAATAATTTGAGAACCACTACCGATAGCATATATTATTTGTTGAGAATAAAGCGCTGAGTGTGTTGCATAGAACGATATTTTCAGAACCCCTGTCGGTTGTGTATCGATAGATTCCTTTCTTCAAGGTGATTCATAATGTTCAAAATCTATTGCATTCAGAAGTTTATGATGTAGGATAATAATTTCATGGATAAGCTCCAAGATGAGGTTGCATGTGCGAGTATTCAGTATATAGGCACGGTTACTTCGGACTCGTTACGAAATTCTAAGAACCACAACTTCTGAATTTAATCACCAAACATTTAATATTACTATGTAATGGGGCACGTCAAATAAATAATAAAATAAAAATAAAAAATATGTTCATGAAACTCACTCACTTCTTCTACAATTGCAAGGGCAATTTTGAATAAAAAACGGTTCTAATTGGTAAAATATTTTTTTAAACGGCATTTACTATGTATCTAATGTCCAGGCCAAAATTTCTCAAAGATCTCGTACATTATAGTCTGACTTCTGTGCTTTTTCTTCGACTACCGCCGATACGGTAACCAGAGTTCTTCATTTCATATAAAAATGCACATATTTAAAGAAAAACGTTTTGTAACGCTTTATTCACAATACTTATTGACTCGATGCGTTTCAATTATTGTAATGTTTGTAAAGATAAGGGTTCGAAGTGCTGACGTCATCGATCGATAAACTACATAAACCAATGTATGCTAAAGAAATGACACACACACACACACACACACACACACACACACACACACAAATGCCTGAGGGAGGGCGTGTAACTCCGACTGCGTACGGCCGCACAGTCCATGCCAAGACGCCTTAAACAACGCGGTCGGTGCGTTTTAGCAGCATGCTGCCACCACTACGTGCTATACTGTTATAAGTACATAAGTTTTATTATTATTATTATCATAGGTTTCTTTGCATTGCGGTCACGACAACTTCCTTGGCGTTCGAACTCGACTTCTCAATTCAGTATGCTCCATTTTGTGATATGTATGTTCAGATAAAAGTAATATCAGTGACGGCTTTATCGTTAATATATCAGTATGTGCCAAATATGTTAATAAGGACTGACATTGTTCAACATTGAAACAGGGTAGGCAGCAGCATTTTGTCGTTGTTGAAATACAGTCTTTTACGATCGCAAACTCAGGTTTCGAATAGTAACTTGATACTTTCGACGCATTAGTTTCGAAGTAATATTTCAAATATTGCATGGTGTACCATACACATGTAGAGCTGAAATGAAACTTCCTCTCTGCAGCAGAGTGTGCGCTGATATGAAACCTCCTGGCAGATTAAAACTGTGTGCCGGAACCAGGACGCGAATCTAGAACTTTTGCCTTTCGCTGTCAAGCGCTCTACTGCCTGAGCTATCCCGACACGACTCACGATGTCGCCTCACAACTGTACTTGAGTCGGGTCGGGATAGCTCAATCGGTAGAGCGTTTGCCCACGAAAGGCAAAGGTTCCAGGTTCGTCTCCCGGTTGAGTCGTGTCGGGATAGCTCAGGCGGTAGAGCTCATGCCCGCGAAAGGCAAAGGTTTCAGGTTCGAGTCCCGGTTCCGGCACACAATTTTAGTCTGCCAGAAAGTTGCACATGCTGAGCTGCTGGCCGAGCGCATTGAGGCGCTATGCTCCGATGCGCGAGGCCATTCCCCGTCGTGGGTTCGAATCCCCCTCGAGCATGGATGTTGGTGTTGTCTTTAGTATAAGCTAGTTCATAAATAGTTTGTAAGTTTAGGGGCTGATGACTCCGCAGTTAAGTCCCATAAGCTTAACAAACATTTGAACATTTTTGTAGAGGTGTTCTTTTCACGGTTCTCACATATATGTATTTTAAACATTTCATGACACGCCTTAGACATGTAGGTGTGCAAATTCCACGGTTTGGACATATTATGACAGACATGGCATGTCTGAATTCTGAAAAGGGTACACTTACATGTAAAAAGCGTACAGTGTAGCATTCAAAATACCACTCCGAAAATAATGCATCAAGAACGGCTAATTACTAGTCGACACATGGATTGCGATGATGAAATATGGTATTGAGATGACGACTGATTGTTGCTGTCTATTCTTTTTTAAATCCACTACACACGTGCCGTGCATATACGTACCACATAAAAGGTGATTCCATGTCCTTTAAATATACTGCACAACACATAATTGGCTGCAGTCACCCCTCAAAATAAAAATGACTGCAGTTCCCAGAACAGCATGACGTTTCTCGGAACGGCGGTCGTTCTGCCACAGAAGTAGATGAATGAACTCGAGATAAATTAGGCTGCCGATGATAGGCATGCATGAAATTCAGTTCTTTAGCGTCCGTGCAGTCCACAGCTGGAGGTTGTACTTACCTTCTGTGCCACGTTACATGTCGTAGCTGGCAACCTAACATTACGTCTCGTCTTAACACAGCAATTCGGACAATGCATGTTATATCAAGACATTAAAGCTGTCTGCCTGGAGGACGTAGATGCCAGAGTATGCAGAGCCCATTTTTTGCGTTACGGCAGTTGTAACTAGTATTCAGTCTGGTATCGATAGCATCTATGGCTCACTCGCTAGTGGACTGAAGTGCTCGTACCCAGTACTTACGGTAACGGACCGTCACTTTTTGCGCAAACCCTTACCTCTGGTGCTCTGTGGTGTTCTACTACTCGGGCGCACCCTCCAACACACACACACACACACACACACACACACACACAGAGAGAGAGAGAGAGAGAGAGAGAGAGAGAGAGAGAGAGAGAGAGAGAGAGAGAGAGACCATATTCACGTACTATCTTCCATTCCCTTCCTTGTACTACTACAGAATTCCAGTCTCCCATAACAGTTAAGTTTTCCTCTCCCTTAATTGTTTGAATAATTTTCTTTAGCTCCTCATATATTTCTTTGATCTCTACATCATCGGTAGAGCTAGTTGGCATTATAAACCTGTACTACTGTGGCCGCTGTTGGCTTAATATCTATCTTGACTACGATAATGCGATCACGGTGTTGCTCATAGTAGTTTACCCGCATTCCTATTTTCTTATTAATTATCACACCTACCCCTGTAATACCCCAACTGATTTTGTATTTATAATCCTGTACTCACCTGACCAGAAACCCTGTTCCTCTTTCCACCGAACTTCCCTAATCCCCACTGTATCTAACTACAACCGATCCATTTCTCTTTTTAAATTTTCTAGTTTCACTACCTGATTAATGTTCAAATGTTTGTATAGCTTATGGACATAACTACGGGTTCATCAGTCTCTTAACTTACAAACTACTTATGAACTAGTTAATCCTAACGACGGCACAAATATCCATGCCCGAGGGGGGATTCGAACCCCCGACCGTAGTGGCCATGCAGACCGTGACTGGAGCGCCTCAGTCCCCTCGGCCACCGCGGCCGGCCCTACCTGATTAAGGGATCGAACATTCCACCCTCCGATCCGTAGAATGCCAGTGTTGTCTTTCCTGATGATCACATCCTCCCGAGTAGTCCCCGCCCGGAGATCCGAATGGGGGACTATTTTACCTGCGGAATATTTTACCCCAGAGGATGCCATCATCATATGTTCATACTGTAGAGTTGCATGTCCTCGGGAAAAGTAACGGCTGTAGTTTCCCCTTGCTTTCAGCCGTTCGCAGTAACTGTGTGGCAAAGCCACATTAGCTTATCTTACTTGGCCAGCTCAGTCAATCATCCAGACTCTTGCCCCTGTAACTACTGAAAAGGCTCCTGCCCCTCTTCAGGAACTACACGTTTGTCTGGCCTCTCCACAGATACCCCTCCGCTGTGGTTGCATCCAACGGTACGGCTATCTGTATCATTGAGGCATGCAAGCCACCCCATCTCGGCAATGTCTGTGGTTCATGGGAGTAGACTTACACCTTATAAAATGACATTGTTTCTATTTATGCAGCTGTTAGAAATAATGTTGATAAAATAGATAAAAAATATCGAACATATACTTGGAGTTGATGTTACACCACCCCTAACTTTTAATGAAAAACATACTATTTTTATACCAGAATATGGTTTATATGATTTAGTTATGAGTTCAAAATTACCAGCTGCAAAACGATTTAAAAATGGGTTTGAAAATATGGTGAATAGAAACTACAAATTTCAGCTAAACTAATAAAACATTTCGTAATAAACTGAGTCGATTGTAGATCTCGACAACAAGAAGATTGCATACAATAATAAGCATGTTTTTGTGTTGATCGACAAAGAAAACAATCCTTGGCTTAATGTTAAACAGAGAGAGAAACCTTTCTTTCTTCTCCTACATATTTCTTTCATTTCTTGTAAGGTTGTGACTGAATCTAGATTCTTAATGATTCATACAGTTTAGAAATCATTGGAACAAATAATTTAACAACAACTCCCAAATGGAAACTAACCAATATCGCTTTTTACTATCCTTTATTTACTCACTAACTATTAACTAAGTTACTATCTTGAGATCAGCATTGCCTACAAATATTGGTCACTTGGTGAAAGTACTGGGTGATCAAAAAGTCAATATAAATTTGAAAACTTAATAAATGACGGAATAATGTAGATAGAGAGGTAAAAACTGACACACATGCTTGGAATGACACGGGGTTTTATTAGAGAAAAAAAAAAAAGGTTCAAAACATGTACGAGGAATAATGTTGTGAACAACACTGTAAAGCATGTCCGGAGGTATGGTGAGGTATTGTTGTCGGATGTTGTCTTTCAGCATCCCTAGAGATGCCGGTCGATCACGATACACTTGCGACTTCAGGTAACCCCAAAGCCAATAATCGCACGGACTGAGGTCTGGGGACTGGGAGGCCAAGCATGACGAAAGTGGCGGCTGAGCACACGATCATCACCAAAAGACGCGCAAGAGATCTTTCACTCGTCTAGAAATATTTTTTTTTTCTTCTAATATAACCCATGTCATTCCAAGCATGACGAAAGAGGCGGCTGAGCACACGATCATCACCAAAAGACGCGCAAGAGATCTTTCACTCGTCTAGAAATATTTTTTTTCTTCTAATATAACCCCATGTCATTCCAAGTATGTATGACAATTTTTACCTCTCTATCTACATTATTCCGTTATTTATTAAGGTTTCAAATTAATACTGATTTTTTGATCACCCAGTATATCACAAATTACAGAAAATGGAAATTTCTTTACAGGACAAATAATACATTTACAAGAGCAATCTAACTTAAAAACAATAGCACATACCTTGCACATAATTTGATATTTCGTTAAATGCACGAAGTCATCAGAGTAAATTAAATAGTTTAAAATTTCCATGTTACTGCACAGGCTGTAGGTAAGTGACTGACCTGCAACAGAAGGCTGGAAGTAGGAGGCGATGTACTGACAGAATTGAAGTTGTGAGGACGGCCCGTGTGTCGTTCCGAGGTAGCTCAGTGGTAGAGCGATTGCCCGCGAAAGGCAAGGGTCCCAGGATCGAGTCCCGGTTCCGGCCCACAGTTTTAATCTGTCGGGAATTTTCATTTTCAGCGCATACTCCGCTGCACAGTGAAAGTTTCATTCTGGAAACAGAAGTGTGTTACATACGTTGTTGTCATCAGATGGCAACACAATACTTGCACATATTGTGTTATCCATTAAAAATATATCAGCGTAATTTATAATACATTTATGTGAAACGAGGAAGATGGTTGTGGGAGGACTCAATTACAATTATTTTTACTTTATTATATAACTACCTTTTGATTATGAAAAGTGATTTGGGATTTTCGAAGTCTTGAGGGTTGTCAATCTGGGTCTACGTCATAGCGTAAAGTAGATTAACGTACATATAAGAATCTTATCCTTTACCCGCATGATAATAATCTAGTAGCTACTGAAATGGTTGCAGTAAAATTTCCGTTTTGTCAGTAAAATCTGAAGATTGCACATATAAGACACCCACATATGTGACAGAAGAAAGAGCGAGGAAATCTAATAAAAGCTGCTAACAAATCGACGCACTGTTAGAATAAATTAGATAATTCACATACACAGTAATCACCCCTGAACAGGCAAAGATGGATACCACACAGAACGGTAGACAGCAAGTGATGCTGTCGCCAGATGGTACGCTCAGCTAGCTAATGTAATTAAATGAGTATACAATGCTGAAGTGTGTGTATCATATCACTGTAACTACACCTGAGCAGAATAGTTTAAGTTATTGCAAATCGGCTTGATCAACATGTGTAACATGTTTCTCTGAAGCATGATTGCATTAATGCATTAAAAGATATCATATTAATTTCAAACACAATGGTGTGGCGCTGGTAATGACGATCATAAAAAAGACATGTGGGGGAAAAAAGACGAATGTCACTCGTTTTTCAAAATTTTTTTCTGCTTCTGTTATACAGCCTGAGGTCCATATTTTCTTCTGGTATATTTCTTTCCTCGAAAAGCTATGAGTGTCAGCAGTTATACACAATATTAGAATCATAGGAAGCGGGAAAACAATTATTGTCACGTAGTTTTGCAAAATAACGATGAGTGTTTTCCATCTGTTTGAATTTCATGTTCGTCTTGCAATGTTAGCAGTGCTGGATATCAGTTTAAAGTATTCCCATTGTTATTACTTGAACTGTTTAAAATGACAAGAGGTTCGAGAGCCACATTGCTTAAATTTAGTGTTCTTGAATGAGTTATAGTGACAAGAAGTGCTATTTTGTTGGTGCAAACGTGTTATTTTTTCGGTTTCTACAATGGATCCAATTGAGAATGCTCCTCCAGAGTGGAAAGTTAATCCAAAGAAAAGGCAGAAGTATGGTCGAGTATCAGATGCTACTAAGAAGATCAGAAACACACACATGAATCTGGGGAATGTAGTAGATTTAAATAGTTTGAAAAAATGAATGAAAGTGAAAGGCTGACTATTATAAAGCATTTTTATGGGTTATCTGATAAGACTGCTCAAAACTTGCATTTGTCTGGGCTAATTAAAATCCAGTTAATCAAACAAAGACGAAGACATAAGGATCAAGCCGAGTCTCATCTTCATAATCATTCATTGTTTCACATTTTCAGATAATTTAATTAGAGTATTCTATTACATCCTTAAGATATAAAGCACATTAACATAAAATAATTAGTGCCATGAATATGAAATATTTCAACAAACCTGAACATCCATCGTTTTCCCGTTTCAAAAAGTGCATAAGTTTAAAAAGGAGTGTTCATTGTTGTCTTTATTACATAGTACCTGGTCCAAACGAGTAAATAATACTCCTAATATTCAAACTTTATGCAAACCACAACTGAATTTGAATTATTTAATAAATGTTCGCAAAAATATGGTTTCAAGTAACGAAAAATAATACCATCAGCTGTGTTCAATATATTTATTTAACAAGCAGTTTCGAAGGTCAATGCCGTTATCTTCAGACACCTTAAAATGAGAAACCTGCATATTGCAGGATTACAGTCAATATAAGTGGTAACGCACATACTCCCTGTTGTTTCTTGTTACTGTAATATTGGACGAATGTGCGATACCAGTTATATTGACTGTAATCCAGCAATATGCAGGTTTCTTAATTTAAGGACCTGAAGATGACGGCATTGACCTTCGAAACTGCTTGCTAAATAAATATATTGAACACAGCTGATGGTATTATTTTTCGTTATAAGATATACAGCTGAAGCCCTTGGTCCGTAATTAAGATGGACAAAGTCAAAATTGTTTCAAAGTTTAAAAATCGTTTTCCTCTGTAATGGTAAAAGGTGACAATCATCGTCCCCCCCACCATGTCTTTAATAATTTTTTTTTCTTTTTACGTTTGCGTCGCCAGTAGATTTTTCTCATACAGCCTTTGTTTAAAGATTGTCAGGGACACTACGTTCTTTTCCAATTTAATTTGATTCTTTATTACATACCATCATGATTCAGTGAAATAAGGCGAAGTTCCAATTTCAAACTTCATATTACAGCTTGAATGTAACTTAAGTAAGAATAGATGTGATCATCAATTTTGCGCCAAGCTTCTCAGAAAACACGAATGATTTGTAAAACTCGAAATTCCTGTCGACTTAGTCACGTGATAATGTAAATTGATTATTCAACAGAATGGCTGAAAGAACTTGCAGTATAGTTAAAAGCAGGAGTTTTTGTCTCCGGGGTGCTGCGTGGGAGGACCTGGAGAGTGACTAGCGAGCATGTGGACATGGGTCTGTAACTAAAAGAATTGATCAGTCCACATAACGTTTTATTGATAACAAGAGTGGAATACTTAACTTTGATATGCGTGTGTGGTTCAAAGTTCTTCCTTGCTACAACTTTGCAATGTATCACTAATACTGGCAATACTCTTCCGGCTTGTGCTAAGACGGACTGCTGGCTCGTGTGGGCGTAGCTCCTAGATCGTAACTGTCGAGCCGTAGAACTGCCTCGTACTGTCCGTGTGCTGCTGTGGTAAAATTGTTTTAACAAAGTCTCAATTGGTAGTTAGGTCAATTTTGGCCTTGAAAATTATTAACTTCGATCAGAAATTCCCGCACCACCAGCGCGATTAAAAAATAAAAGTCTTCTCTTTAGTTAAATAAATTAAAATAAGATTTGACGTCCTTGTACGAGTGGGGCAGAAGAACTAATTTTTAATTGTTATTGTAAATTCACTTTCAATATCAGTCACAGGCACCGTATATTGCTATCGATCTTTTTAAACTGATTCATCGAAGTTCACTGCCCGATAAACCTGAACTTTCTTATTGATAGTTAACGTACTTGATCTTGCCACAACTGGAGATAAGTCAATGTTAAAATTCAATAACCATTCAGTGGTCCTCTTGACGAAATTATATACTTTCAATAAAGCAGGATCATCTTCGTACAATAATAATACACTCACTAAATAGAACATAATAAACTCAAAATGACTTCCAAAATAACACATCTACATGTATTGTCGTCTGATATAATACATGTCCGCTAGAGCAATGCTCGTATAAAACATTAGCTCATAATGACAGACAATAATGAAGTAACAGTATTTTATTCTTTTTCTTTGCAAACGATCGACGCGTGGCCGGATTCATAGCCCCGTAGCCGTCGGTTAAATGTCGATGGTCATCAGATGCAGCAATGTTGGCTTCGGCGGAGAAGACGCTGCTCTTGTTCATTGCGGCACCTCGATCGTATATGAAACAGTGAGAACAAAAGTTATCACATTATGGCATTATAACATTTATACACAAATACATACAATTTCATAGTATTTACATACAACGATTAAACTTTCTTCGTATCCTGCAAAACAGGGCTGATGTAGGAAAGTGGGATTGTCCCACTACAGAGGCGAGTGTGAAAATGAAATGATGGTACGGCTTTTCGTGGCCGGGATAGCGCCATATGGGTTCTGTCCCTACTGCACGTGTTTCTATTGACTCCACTTCGGCGACTTGCGTGTCAATAATGTAACTGATCAAGAAATGCTCAAATGTCAGTAAATCTATCGGACCAAACTGCGTGTTCACCAGTCTGTAGCTTACAATCTTCCTAAGCTAAGGTAAACGAACCTAAGGACAACACACACAACCATGCTCTAGGGGAGACTCGAACCTCCGACGGCGAGCAACCGCGCGCTCTGCAGCGAGGCGCCTTAGACCGCTCGGCTACTTCACCGCGGCACTGATGAAGAGAACAAACACACAACAACAACACCCAGTCACCTGCTGGGAATCGAACCCGGGCCCCTTGCATCGACGTAGCCACTGAGCTACCGAGGCGGGCGACGGCAGAGTGATCTTCAGAAGGGTGCCTAATTCATCGTGATCATCGACCTAGCGTTTCAGTGATCACACGGACCACCAACAGGAGACTCATAGATAGCGGGCTGAACTCACGGCAGCCAAAGTGGCTAAGTTCGTTACCCTCTGTACAGCAGTGACTGTTCCATCGTTGTCACGCAGTTTTGGCCTGGTATTTTGCAGCACAGGTATCCTCAGTGATCGCCGCCGCTTAGAACTAAGCCGCGACGATCAGTGAAGACGTTTATGTACTGCGATTAAAATTACTCGCTTGTTGACAGCTTTTTTCCTCCAATCGGAACGCTTAACGTCAGGCCCGAATCGTTTCCCGTTGTCAAAATGCCTCAACAATCGGCCAGTTCACTTCCATTTCCTTGTCTGGCTTTCTAGCTTGAATTGCTTGGATATCGATTGGATCCTACCCTTACATCAGTTATGAGAACCAAACAAAAAACTACACTGATAACTGTGCTAGCGAAGTACGTGCTCACACACATCAGGAAGCAAAGCTCCATTGCATCCTTGCGTACAAACCGCGATTTAACGTCACATATACAGGTATTATATAACAGAGCTGAGCTTATACATTCGTACCATTACCGTGAAACCGAGCTCTCCGAAGTTTAGAGTTCAGTGCATTTTAGGCATGAGGAATGAACTCCATGACTGTTCCTACTATCAGGTTGAGAATATAAACCGCTACCAATCACATTAAATATTGTTTTACTTATTTATAACACCACCGGTTTCAGGCTTGTGCCCATCATCTGGTGCTTAACACATTGACTGCCAAGTGAGCCAATATCGGCTCACACTTACACGGGTTATGACGTCATGTGAGCCACATTTGGTTCACGGATACACTGTACAGTGAGCCGCGTGACCCAGAACTGGCTCACATGCAGAGTTGTGTTTAGAGACCTCGTGAGCCTCATGGGGCTCGCATATTATGCGTTTCAACTATGGGTTTAAAAGTGATAGCTCCAGTGAACACTCTGATGTTCGTAGCAAAGTAGTTATCGAGTTACTTGACCCTTTATTGTACAGCGGCAAGACACTGTATTGTGACAATTGATACAGTAGTATATCATTGGCTACAGAACTAATGATTACCTCAGTTGCCTTGTTGGCACTATTAGGAGTAACGTAAAAGGCAACCTGAAAACTGTAATATCTACAAAACCAACTGAAGCAAACAGTATGTGCACAAATGGAAAGATAAACTGGAATTTTGATGATTTCTACCAAAACGATTTTTTTACACTTACTGTGTTTTTAAATCACATGAGCCAACGTAGCTACAGATCATAATTGTGTTAAAATGTAGTTGTTGGGCCACATGAGCCATATATGGCTCACGTCTGTTATCAGCCCAGATCAGTTAGAACTTGATGTTTTATGAAGTAACTTAGTTATATATGTTCAAAAGGAGACATGTGATACAAAAAATCTATTTGGCCTCAGTAGTATTCGTGATATCAATGTGACACAGGAACGTACGGTCGAAATTCCATCGTGGCAGTCAATGCGTTAAACAATCAGGACGATATGCAGTTTGTTGGTGGAGTTCACTGTTTGAAAATAAATTATGTGATATTGACAACAGTGAAAACAGCTGCAGGTGGTGATATCACATGTAGAAAAACACTGTTTTACTTACATTAGCCGCGTGGTCTAAGGCATCAAGCTACGGACTGGGCGGCCGCTCCCGCTGGAGGTTCGAATCCTCCCCGGGCCATGTGTGTGTTTGCTGCCCTTAGTGTGAGGTAGTTTTAGTAGTTTGTAAGTCTAGGGACTGATGACCATAACATAACAGGTTTACAAACATCTTACCATTTTACTTACATCTAAATTAAGCATCCATATCGTCATTGCCTGTGTGTCGTACTTTTTCCACATATATTTCACTTTTTCACACACACTTTTGTTCTCGCGCGAGTGTAAAGGGGTCTTCATACAATTAACTTTTTAACAATGACAAGTGTCTTGCACGCTGTATCGCTTCTCCTGGTGAGTTCAAAATTAATCCAACAAAAATAAAAGTTGGCAACTTTGTAAAATAATCCGAGACAACAACGACGAAATTGAAGGCCTGATTAAAGGGAGGAGAAAACTACATTCACCGCTATTAGCAAACCGCAGCCCGATGCCTGCGTGCGCACTGCAAACAGACCTTGGATGGGAGCCATTCACGCGCTACGTGAGGGCACGTTAACGATCGCTCACGTCCTCCGCCGCGACGTAAGTTCTTTACATCGCGGGTCCTTGGCGAGGGCGCCATTACGGTAAGCCGTGATGTTAACAGATTATCGGCCCACGGCGCCTTGTAGCTCATTAAGAGCGACGCGGCTGCGTCGCCTACAGTGGACGCTGCCTTGTTTGTGGGGACGCCGGTAACTGAATACCGCCGCGCGCAGGCCGAGGAGAGCGCAGTTACTGGCTACAGCGCCGGGTGCGTCATACCGCCGGGGCAAGCCAGAGGCCAGGCGGGTATTGATTCCCTCCAGAGAGCAAGCAACACTGCGTTACTGTACTGCGGTGTAGGCGTACTCTCTCCAGCAGACAATTCGTTTACTGTCTTGCGTCAGGGAAGAGTGGGATAACTTCTATTGTACCCAACATGTACAGGTAAGCTGGCAGCAGCCTCCTAGGCTGCTCTTCAAAAAAAAAAAAAAAAAAAAAAAAAAAAAAGTTTGTATAGCTTAAGGGACTTAACTACAGGGTTATCAGTCCCTAAACTTACAAACTGCTTATGAACTAACCAATACTAAGGACGGCAAAAACTTCCATGCCCGAGGGGGGGATTCGAACCCCCGACCGCCGGCCGCGGTGGCCGAGGGGACTGAGGCGCTCCAGTCACGGTCTGCACGGCCACTACGGTCGGGGGTTTGAATCCCACCTCGGGCATGGATATTTGTGCCGTCTTTAGAATAAGCTATTTGGTAAGTAGTTTGTAAGTTTAGGGACTGATGACCCCGTAGTCAAGTCCCATAGACTTTACAAACATTTGATTTGAACCCCCGACCGTACTGGCCGTGCAGACCGTGACTGGAGCGCCTCAGTCCCCTCGGCCACCACGGCCGGCTGCTCTTCAGTCTCGTGATTTTACATAAATGAACATGAAGTGATAAACAGTGGTAAAAAAGAAGTTAAAAATTGGAGAACATTAAAATTGTTTATAAAACTCTTCTGGGTGTTGGACCGCATCGTCAATATATCAAATACTTCACCGACGTTTCGGCCACTATTGCAAGCGTTTACGTAACACCCAGAAGATGGCCGCTTGCAATAGTGGCCGAAACGTCGGTGAAGTATTTGATATATTGACGATGCGGTCCAACACCCAGAAGAGTTTTATAAACAATGACAACGGCCGCGGAAGCCTTCGTTAACATTAAAATTATGCACGAAGAAATGTTGAAGTAAATGCACATTGCAAAGAAGTTAAAACACATATATGCATCTACATCTACATTGTTTACATATCCTTTAACTGTTAAGTCCAGTGTCGAGCTTCTTCAGCCATCTACATGGGACGTCTACATGGGATACTCTGCAAATCACATTTAAGTGTCTGGCAGAGGCTTCATCGAAACACCTTTATGCTATTTATCTCCCATTCCATTCTCGAATAGCGCGCGGGAAGAAAGAACATCTGAATTTCACCGTTCGTGCTCTGATTTCTCATATTTCATTCTGATGATCATTTCTACCAATGTCTGAGGGAGTCAAAAATATATTTTCGCATTAGGAGGAGAATGTTGGCGATTGGGGTTTCGTACGTAGCCCACGCCGTAGCGATAAACGCCGTTGTAATGATTCCCATCCCAGATCCTGTATCATTTACGTAACGCTGTCTCACCTGTATCGTGACAATACGAAACGAGCTGCCCTTCTTTGGACTCTTTCGATGTCCTTCGTCAAACCCACCTGATAAGAATCCCACACTGGGCAGCAATACTCCAAAAAAGGACGGACATGCGTAGTGTATGCAGTTTCTTTAGTGGTTCTGTTGCATCTTTTAAGGGTTCTGCCAATAAAACGCAGTCTCTGGTTCTCCTTTCCCACGACATTATGTACGTGTTCTTTCCATTTTAAGTCCGATGTAATAGTAATTCCTAGGTATTTTGTGGAATTTACGGCCTTCACTTTTGTTTGATTTATCTTGTAAACAAAGTTTAACGGATTTCTGTTCTTTTCAGTCCCTATATCCGCCGGAGAGGAGCTTAAGCAGGTTGAGACGAGAGAGGGTTTTCTGATGGATATTCTGAAGATGGGTTTTCTAGGAGTGGGAGCAGCAAGGGCGAGGCCAAGGTGTTTGAGGGTGGAGGTTTGAGGGATGTCTCAGTGGCGGAAGGAGGGGCTGGTGCGACCAGTTATTATTGGCTGGGATTTGGTGGGGTTGACGGTAAGGAGGCACTGGTTGCACCAAGTGGAGAATTCGGAGAGGGTCGACTGGGGCGGTGTTAGGAGCAAGCGAAGGAGGGGGCGAGAGCAACGAAGGCGGTGTCGTCAGCATACTGAAGGAGAAGGACATTAGCGTTGGTTGTGGCATGTTTGCCGAGTGAATCAGGTAGAAGAGAGGGGAGAGGACGGAGCCCTGGGGCACCTCGGCGGAGGGGTAAAACAAAGGAGCGTTGGAATGGTTGATAGTGACGTAGGAAGGTGCGGCGGGGCATCTTTTAAAAAAAGACAGGGAGGGAAGGTCAGTGCATAGTTGACGAAGTTCCTAAAACACCTCCCCTCTTTCATGCCTTCCCTCGGCGATGTTACCAACGCACTTCGTGCCAGTGCCCTGGTTTGTAAACAGGGCAGCACTGCACGCTAGGTGCCGTGTCGATATGCAACTTCAGTACATATCTAAAATCACTCTTTTACTAACCTTGTGTCTTCTGTCGTAGTTGATGTACCATTGCACAGGTGAAGCACACAGGTCGCGCATCCGTTGTACCTGAAGTGATGCTTAAAGAAGTGTTGAGATGTGGCTAGGAAGTACTGCACTACGAATAACTTTAGCTTTTGTAGGATGCCAGTGCTTGTTTTTATTGAAGAAATGCCAGTGTATATCCAAGCACAAATATACAGACTGCGTAATATTAAATATATAAACAATACATAACGTATAAACTATCCCTGGCCCGCACTGAACTGACACGAATGTGCAAGGTATCGCGGTCGGCGCTCGACTGACTGCCGCCGCCTCTCGCTGCGCGCCACAAGCCACCGTTTTGGCGCCAAGCGAAACTTCTAGACTAACATTGTTCAACTTATTACAAAATATGCAAATAATTAAATCTTTGAATTAACCTGAATATAGCTTAGCACAAAAGCATTACAGAAAGTATACAGATAATTTTTAATAGAAATAGGAAAGTTAAATATAAATAAAAGAAGCTTAAAGTTTTGGCGGACAACTAGTATAGGCGGGAGCCAATCAGACCTCAACTTACAATAGGGACGGAGCTTTCCCACGGGATACAAGCGCATGTACTGTCTCTCTCTCTGTCTCACCCTTTCTGTTACGTCACACCTCCAACCAAGAAAACTTCTTTAACACCCAATATATTGATATGCGAAATAAACGGCTCCATATTAGCCCCCTCACAAAGGGCGGTGGGAGAGAAAGGAAGCAATGAATCGGACATAATTAATGGGAAGGGCGTAGGTCTGGAACTTGAAAAGGAGACCAAAGTACCGTACTTTGTCGTCGTAGGGTGCCAGACACTTAAATGTGTTTGCAGAGTAAGCATTTCGTTATGTCAATAGCGTAAAATGAAAACAAGCACGAAAGGCGTTGCATTGTTTTAAATTAACGAAAAGCAAATAAAGTGACTGGTAGAAGAAATAACGAATGTTATTTACAGCTTTATACACAAATCACCGGAGTACAAATGACACAGCCATCTGTACGTGTGCGTATATACTTTTCGTCAGCTCAGGTTAGATCCAGAGCTAGCGTGATAGTGAAAGTTCTCCGATTGTAACACTGCTGCCGTGTTAGAGAGCACGCTAAGTGAAAGATACTGTTAGAGGGAACACAACGAAGGCTGAAAGGCACCGTACCCGACGCTGATAGGAATTATGAAGGGACACACGGACCGTTACCCGGGGCGGGGGACATTAAGTGCCGCGCGCCTATGGTAGCCGCGCACTTGGGGAGCATTTATAATGGGCATTCATTCGCTCACCTGACCCTTGGCGCGGCTAGTATATTGGCGGTGCCAGTGCGAGGCGGTGCGGCGGCGGTATTGTACGCCGCGGCGCAGCGGTTTATCACCGCAGCGAGCGGCTGCCGCGCATGCGCACAACGCACTTTCCGTCTCACTCGCGGCGCACTGTTTTGTTTTCTCTGGGCACCGCGCGCTTGTAGACGCGACCGCTGAATCAGAGCCCAGAGTTATGTCGAGTTCCGCGTGGGAGTAAATGGGCCGTAACTCGGCAATAGTCGGGCACCCAGCCCGCTACGGCAAGGATCAGTGTCCCACAGAGAGAGAAACGATCAGCCGCGAGCGAGGTCTACCGGGGCCGGCGTGGGTGGCGGCATCCAGCGTGCAGTGTTGCTGAACGTGGTATATATATATATATATATATATATATATATATATATATATATATATATATATATATATGTGTGTGTGTGTGTGTGTGTGTGTGTGTGTGTGTGTTGAAAACAGTAGATTGGCAGGGCGGGATTAAAGTAGGTGAAAACTCGGGCCACTCGGGGATCAGTAGCAACGAACATGCCGACAGATTAGCCAGGATGGGGGCAGAGACTCCATTTATTGGACCGGAACCTGTCCTGACAATCACCAAGGCAATGATCGAATTGGAGCTACGTAACTGGCTCAGAAGATAGCACGTAGAATATTGGACCAAAGTCCATCAACAAAAACATGGCAAGGTAATGATGCCAAAGCCATGTTTTAAAAGAAGCTCTGCAATCCTGGGCCTGAACAGGAGAGAGATTAGACTCATGGTCGGATTGCTGACAGGCCATGGGAATTTCAAAAAAACACCTACATACAATGGGAATAACAGAAGAGGACCCTAAATGTAGGATCTGTGATGACGGTGATGAAACTGCACCGCATCTAAACTTCGAATGCATTGCATTGGAGAGTAAAAGGTACAGAATATTTGGGACAACCAGACCCGAAGAAATTGTGTCCAATAAAGAACTGGTAAAGGGACTCCTTGCACTGTTCAAGGGCAGTGGTTGGCTTTACTAGATATACAGGGAGCGATACCGCACAATAAACAGTTTCGGTGCGGGCAGTGGCGGGTTCGACCAGAACTGTTTTGGCTTCCCTGGAAAAATCAAATCAAATCAGGTGAAAACAAAATAAGCAGTCTCGCATATGCGGATGACTTAGTTGTAATGGCCAATTCGATTGAAAGGTTACAAACTAATATTTCAGAGCTCGATCAGAGGTGCAAGATATGAAGATCAGCATCACCAAAACGAAAGAGCTTCAAACAGATTGAGTGCCAGATAGGAGGAACAAAGTTAGAACAGGTAGACAGTTTCAAGTACCTGGGATGTATTTTCTCACAGGATGCCAACATAGCGAAAGAACTGGAATCGAGGTGCAGCAAAGCTAATGCAGTGAGTGCTCAGCTAAGATCTACTCTCTTCTACAAGAAGGAAGTAAGTACCAAGACTAAGTTAGCAGTGCACCGTTCTTGTTGTATGGGAGTGAAAGTTGGGTGGATACAGGTTACCTTATTCATAAGATAGAGGTTACAGATATGAAAGTAGCAAGAATGATTGCAGGTACCAATAGATGAGAACAATGGCAGGAGGGTGTCCATAATGAGGAAATCAAAGAAAAGCTGGGAATGAACACCATAGATAAGCAGTTAGAGCGAACAGACTGAGATGGTGGGGTCATGTTACACGCATGGGAGAAGCAAGGGTACCTAAGACTCATGAGATCGTCAGTGGAGGGTAAGAGGAGTCGAGGTAGACCAAGAAGAAAGTACTTAGATTCGGTACAGAATGATTTTGAAGTGAAAGGCATCACATCAGACGAGGCATCAATGTTTGCATTGAATAGAGGATTATGGAGGAATTTTATTAGAGGGACTATGCTCTAGACTGAACGCTGAAAGGCATAATCAGTCTCTAATGATGATGATGATGATGATGATTTTTTTAAAGTTCGTTTCAGCCTACTAGGGACCACGAGGCTCGTCTTAACTCTCAGCTAGGGTCTTCTGATTTTTCTTGTCCCAGTACGCCTTTATCTTCTGGCTGTGAGCCTGCTTCCTCTCATCTGTCCATTTAGGTCTGGTGGTGTCTGTACACTTCTTGCTTGTGAGAGATAGTGGGAAGACTCCATGTAGAATGGCCTGACGGTATTGCGTTCGGTTCTCGGTTATCGGTTATCTGTAATGGGATCTGCAGTTCTCTAAGTCTGATCTAACAGAGGTGTACCACTTGGCTTTGGACGCCTTTCCTCTACTTGTCACTGTGAGGTTCTTCTTGGTGAGCCTTGAGTGATTCAGGCGTGTCATGTGCCCGTAGAAGGTCAGTCGCCTTTTCCTCATACATGTGACTATGTCTTCCTGGTGTTCATACAGTTCGTTATTGTGCCTGATTCTGTAACTACCGGCTTCCCCTCTTATGGGTCCTAATATTCTCCTCAGGATTTTCCTGACTTTAAGTTCTAATTTCCTGAGTGGGCCCTTTCGATTCACCAAGAGGCACTCGGAGGCATAGAGTACAGAGGGTCTTACTACTGAGTTGTAGTACTCTATACTCTTTATACAAACGCCACAAAAAGTAGTGCATCACCTGTATGTCCCACAAACACGTTCCTCCTTGACGTTCTTGTCATGATTCGGAAGAATTCCTTTTTTGCACTGTAATAAAATGTAAACAAACTTGCATATTTCCTTGAATATACATTCCTGGAAAATAAAAAAAGAACACCACGAATTCGTCTACCCAGCAGAGGGAAATTTTATTGAGACATTCTTGAGGATGTATACGACACACGATCATATCGACAGAGACATACGCACTTGACTACAGAAAAATGTTCAAATATTTGTATAGCTTATGGGAGCTAACTACGGGGTCATCAGTCCCTAAACTTACAAACTACTTATCAACTAGCTTATCCTAAGGACGTCACAAATATCCATGCCTGAGGGGGGATTCGAACCCCCGACCGTAGTGGCCGTGCAGACCGTGACTGGAGTGCCTCAGTCCCCTCGGCCAACGCGGCCGGCACTACAGTCACGAAAGCGTATACAGTGTCAAAGCTAGTACCGTGTATACCCTCCTTTTGCAGCAATACAAGCTGCAGTTTTCCCATGGAGACGATTGTAAAGATGTCAAATACATCCTGGTGCCTTAGTTGGGCAGGATTTCGCGCCGGTCGTATAGACCACACAGAAGACGTTTCATCCGGTCCAATATTGCCCAATGGGGGACAGATCCGGAGATCATGCTGGCCAATTTAGCAGACGCACATCTTCAAGAGTACGGTGTAATATATATACACCCTAGAAAATCCCGTTTGTTTGGATTAATGAAGCGTATGATACCATATTTGATCGTAGTATCATGGCCTAATATTCCATGTTTATATTATATAAGCATTTTATGGCGCTTTTGGCAAGTCACATTGATTACCAGTTTCATTACTAGAGTCTTCTATTAAACTAAATTAATTAATTATTAAAAGTCGTAAGCTTAATGCTGAGCAATAATGTGCTTGTTAATGAAATTAATAACTAACAATATCTGAGGTCCTCTGTAATGTATTGACAGTAATGTAATACTTTTCTGGCTGTAGAATTTTATAGTTGCTTTGATTTAACAATTTTAAATAATGTAAACATATATTAACACTACACTAATTGTTATTTACTTACGATCTTTTGTATTGTTTTGTTTTGATATGAAAACCTTATTATTGCATTTGTCATGATTTTATGTATCTTTACGTAAAGCAAGATTTATGTATGTTTCATTAACAAATTTATCTAATATAAAACATTGTAACTTCCGTGTTCTAGAATGTTCTAGAACATAATATATGTATTAATACGCGCGAATTGGCGCGAAGGCAGTCAGGTGTAAAGTTGCTTTGGACACAGTCAGTCTTAGATCAGTATTGAACCAGTCTTACTTTTATCATTATGTACTTCTATTTGTCCTTCATCAAGAATCACAAATAAACGTGTCATATTAATGGTTTCCATTAAGCCTATAAACCCGACGTCCTTATATTTTTTTGATGATTTAATGGCAGGCGAGCTACGAAATCTACGAGACCACTGAACAACCGACAGATAAAGGTGGAGTATTCATAATGTGGCTTTAGTGTAAGTGCAATTAAAATGCGCCATAACGTGTTACACGTGGACGTGTTGAATGATGGTTTCAGTGGTCTTCCCACTGTACAATAGTCCATCGATAATCCACAGTGATGAAAGCCAATGTATGATATGGCTCCCTACACCATAATGCCGGCAGTTGGACATGTGTGTCTCTGTCGTACACACTCCACGCTTTCGCGTCCCCTGCACGACGCCACACGCACGTACGGCCATCGTTAGCATGGAAGCAGAAGCGACTCTCCTCACTGAAGAAGACATGATTCTGTTCGTCCTTCGATAAGCGCCTATCACGACACCACATGAGTTAGGCTGAGCAACGTTGGGGCGTTGGCGGGAGGCGCAATAACAGCATGCATGATAGTGCATTATGGTGTGGTGAGCCACGTCGTAGACTGATCATTCTCCACTGAAAATCGTCGAGGCAATATTTGAGAGATGGCAGTCCATCTCTCATCTTTATTGTGTAATTTAACGTAAGCATAGTCATGTAATTGGTTCATTTCGCATAATTTGCTGTTGCTGTTGATGGAGTAGGAGCAGGGCAGTTTTATGTGTGAAGGGGGAATTATTTGGCTGTTTCAGTGAAGGAAGAAGGCCCGGGGGGAGGAATTCCAGTGAGGGGCTGGCTACGGCGTTTCTTGACCTGCTGGGGCGCTGCCCCAGGGGTCCGAGGGTAGCGTACATGCTGAGACACAGCAGACACCTTGGGCTGAGGGCTTGTAACATTGTTCGCCGAGCTTTCCAAATTGTGGTAGAAGGCTAGTATTGTGTGAGCTTTTAAAGAGCCGATCTCGCTGATTTTGAGAAAAGATAACAACATGACGGTACGTCCTCTCTGCGCTCTCGATAAATGAGCGTTCAAATCATGTTTAGTATAAAACAAGATCTAGGAGGTAGGCCGTGGAGCGAGGTTCAAATGTTCAAATGTTTGTAAATCTATGGGACTTAACTGCTTGGTTGTTAGTCCCTAGGCTTACAAACTACTTTATATAAGTTAAATTAACCTAAAGACAACAACACACCCATGCCCCAGGGAGGACTCGAACCTCCGACGGCGAACAACCACTCGCTCCGCTGCGAGGCGCCTTAGACCGCTCGACTACTCCACCGCGGCGTGGAGAGTGGTCACGATGGCTTTTACTAACGGAAAAATTCCTTTGCAGTCCAAGCTCGAAGCGAGTCCAGTGGACGGTTACAGAAATCATGAGAATCGCGCCAAGAAGAGTTAAGTCTGCTGGGTAGAGTTTCAGATTTTCGAAATCAGCCGGGCGTAAGTGAAATTTCACTGGCCGGTGTTAAGAAGCTTCAATCTGATTGGCTTTCTGGGAAAACGGCGTTTTTTCTGGCGTACTTGCATGGCAGACGGTGTTTCAGGAACTTCGTGTCGTGCTCTCTTGGAGTGCAGGCGGTCTTATCTTCTTGCTCTCCGTGGCTACGGCAGAAGAGATTTGCGTTTAGCCGATTCTTGGACTTAGGAAGTTGTATCAATTGCAGAGTGCACTTTCAGATTTGAACTGGTACTGATAATTCTTTTTCAGTGAGAACAAGGTCAAACAGACATAATTAGTTGTACGAAGGCACTAATTACGAGATACTCAGCTTTATAGAGTCTTTTAGGCCTTCAGTATTTGTGTGTAGGGGAGACCAGGGCACGTTGGCCAGAGGGGCAAGATGGTCCAGTCGAATTAGTTTCATACAGTAGACACTAGATCGTCTTAGGAATCAGCCAGAAAGTAGGTAGCACCGTCCCTCTCCTTATACAGGGCCAATAACGCAGGCGGCGAAGTTTTGGGCAAGCTGTAGTCCTTATTTTCTTGCGTGTTTCAGTAAAATTCTACTTGTCGGTTAATGTGTGTTATTTAACTTTTGCTTGTTTTAGGCGCGACGCGACGAGTAAAATAACAAAAAGTAGTACTTTAAGGATTATTTCTCTATGATATACTGACTTCATTGATTCAGTGAGTTTTCTAAAATGTTCAAATGTTTGTAGAACTTATGGGACTTAACTACGGGGTCATCAGTCCCTAAGCTTACAAACTACTTATGAACTAGCTAAGACTAAGGACGGCACAAATATCCATGCCCGAGGGGTGATTCGAACCCCCGACCGTAGTGGCCGAGCAGACCGTGACTGAAGCTCCTCAGTCCCCTCGGCCACCGTGGCCGGCGAGTTTTCTAAAGAACAGAATTTATTGTAAAGATGGCGATGGGGCAGGTTAGCCCATATAGGAGCTGTACTTTTTTAAATTCGATGAAAGGTTTGTTACTTTTAATGAAAACAACGTTTATTAAATTACTAACGTAATTGTCGAAGTTAAACATATTTTGATACGTTTCAGAGATCAAAAGATCGTCGTATTCACGAGATAAAGGCGTTGAATAAACGCCAACCAGTAAATTTTATTTTAATCTTAAACAGTGATCTGAGAAGAGAATCTCGTTCATTTCCTTGTTTTCAAAACATGAATTACGCCTCTGGTTTAAACCTTTGTTTTATTTATAGTATCGTAAAAATGATCCGAGATTGTAAAAGAATGAAAGGGGAATGATTTCTGAAGATACGATGCTAAGAGCAGTTTTAGAAGTGAAAGAAATAGAAAGATCTGTGAGGACAATTAGCGAAGACTTAGGGATTCCAAGAAAATCGTACTGGAGGTACTGTGCTAAGTACAGACTGACCTCATGTCAGTTTGCACAGGTAGTTGAAACTCAGGAAATAGAAATTGAATTTCAACTCATGCCACTGGAACGAAATACTGAAGAAAAATTAAATCACAGGCTAGAAAAGCTCTTTTTCAAAAAGGAAAGATGGTGATAATGATGACGATGAGGAAGTGTCACAGTGCCTTTTTGAAACAGTCAACTGCAGAACAAGGAATTCAGTTCACTAACTGTAAGCGTTGGGCTCATCAGAAATGCGTGAAAAATGAAATCCGCGGTCTATTTTATGAGTGTTAAAACTGTGCTGATCCTTTGAAGCTAGACATTGATTAAAGTTGACTGGTTTGTATTAAGACACTATAAATCGTAATAAGATTAACCTGTCGTGTTGTCGTAGTCCTTAATGTTAAGCATTTAACTCAATATTCAACTTGATATAATGTAAATTAAAGTATGTTTCTTGATAACTGTTAGTTTTATTTTGATTTCCTAAAGTTTTACTAGTTTAACTTACGAAAAGACTACATGGGTCACCATGCCCCAGCCACTGCGCCAACTTACCCCGATGTAGGGGCAGATTGGCCCACTTGACATATGTCCAGTAATTAATATTTTTCTAATACTAACACTCCTGGAAGAAAGGGTATGGTGAAGACATATCAGCGCACACTCCACTGTAGAGTAAAAGTTTCATTCTGGAAACATTCCTTAGGCTGTGGGTAAGCCATGTTAAGTGCTTAAGATACTGAACAGTAAAGCTGTTTTCTATCGTCCTGTTAATACAGCTGGTGAGTCATCAGCAGATATTTTGTTGCTGAGATAATTGCGAACATAACACTTTCAAATGATCCCTCCGAGAGATTGACTTTTCGACGTCTCGCTAAAGGGGTTCCTTGTTGTAACAATAATTCGCTAGTGGACTGCTCTCGTTCCCGTTCAGTCACACCCAGTACCGCGTTATGAAATACGCCAAAAGGTGCTCCACCTCTGCGAATGAGCTGCGGCCCGCTCGCTGGAGCCGTGTGTGGGCCAGTAAATCATGGCTGGCGGTCTACTTGCGGCGGTGGCGAGTACCGTTGTGCCATCGATCCCCGGACCACGTGTCGGCCGTCGGGGGCGTTCAGGTCCCACAGGCCCCTCAGACCGGCAGCGGGAACCGCGCGTGAGTGGGGTACTCGAGGCGAGGGCGAGGCGCCATCAGATAGCCGCGCTGATTGTTTAGGAAAGGGCCGGCGCGTGACGCCTGCGGGCGAAATGCAAATGCCGATACCGCCGGTAGCTTTCACGCACTAATAGCCGAGAACTGCCCCGCCGCCTAGATACGTCGGCTCCGCGGGACGCGCCCACCGATATTTGCTTTCTATTAGAGAGTTTCCTTCCTCGCGGCTCGGTAGCAGACAAAGAGGCTGTCACGTCGAAAACATCGCGCAGCGAGAAACGCCTCTGAAGATGGCGCACAGTGGAGACACACTCGACTCTCCGCGTCTCTCTCTCTACCATTTCTTTCCTTTTCTGCCTCTTTACCTTTTCTTTAAACTTCCTCTCACTTGTCTTTATCCTTCGTTCTTTGGCTAACTGAAATGTACCTCTTTCTTTTATAACTCACTCACTCATACCCTCCCTCCCTCCCTCTCTGTCTCTCTCTCTCTCTCTCTCTCTCTCTCTCTCTCTCTCTCTCTCTCTCTCACACACACACACACACACACACACACACACTATTTCGCCTCTCTCGGTCCGTCTCTGTTTGATGGCATATCTATTTGCCGTTTCAGCCTGTCTGATTCTCGCCCTTTATGCCTGCCACTCCATCTCCTCTACCTATTTGCCTTTTTCTACTTCTGTTTCGGACTTTATCCTTCTCTCTCACACTCCCTCTCTCTAACTGTCTGTCTCTCAGTATGTGTGTTTCTCTGTTTGGTGGTATGTCTATTTACCTCTTACTCGTTATCCTTCGGACTCCTCTTCCATCTCCTCTAGCAGTTTGCATTTTTCTAACATCTACAACCATCGCAAGCCATCTCAGGTATGTGGCGCAGAGTACTTTATGTAGCATTGTCACTTTCTCCTATTACAGTCGCGTATGGTGCGCGGAAAAAATGATTGACTGTATGCCTCCGTGTGGGACCTAATCTCTCTAATTTATCCTTGTGGTAGCTTCGCGAGATATACATAAGAGGAAGTAATATATTGGTTGACTCATCATGAATCGTACGCACTCGTAACTTTGACAGAATCCCGCACCGCGGTACAGAACGTGTATTACTTCACTATTCACACCTGGCTTCAGTCAGTTTTCCATCCCACGTGCTGTATGGCTACTATGAATAAAAGTGTAAGCAGTTCTGTAATTTTCTGTTCCACTGTGCCGGGTACTGCCTTGACAGGAATCAGTAAACGACTTAACGTATCTGTGGAGGGATTTGTCTAACCTAAAATTCCACATGTGCACTCCACATGTACTCCGCTACCTAGTACCCACTTCCTGTGTAGAGTTCACGCCTGACCTATTTAGGGGGATCCTACGTTTCTCACAGCGCAGGTCGAGAAATTTGCATCCATCACCACAAAATCCTCTGAGCCTCTGATTTAAGCCTTCAACTCGGCTGTAAACCAGAGGACAGCGATCTTTTTCGGAAACGATGCTGAAAATCGATAGATACGCTTCTACCTTGCGAGCGTGGCTAGCTGTCTTCACTAGTTCTGCCAGCCGCCTGAAGGAGGCGAGGCTGACCTGTGACCCAAGTGACAGGAACCATTGGTGCCGACATGAGCAATGGTCTGCATGCGGGTGCACCCAGTGCTCTCTATCGCAGCCGGCAGAGCAGCCTTCACATCTCGGATGAGTCCCTACGGCAAGCAATCACACACACATTCTTTCCCGCCCTACCGCTGTTTTCCTTAATTGCTCCATCAACCGCCTAACATTGGAGCTCCCAATGAATTATAACCCCATCCTCTGCGTTTGTCCGGATCTATCAGAAGCGTTGGCCACCGTCGCAATAGGTAAGGCAGCACATGCTGGCTCAGAGGTCAACAGCAGACATCACCTGAAACCTCGTGCTGGGGGGAGGGGGGGGGAGGGGACAGCCTTAAGACCATTCTACACGGAAAGTGAGAGCTCACAGTATTACCCATGATGTGCCGGTTACACCGCCCGGGTACTGTGTAGACGCATCCACTTGCACAAGATCGCTTGTAGATGGAATAAGTGGGATCCTATTCTCATATATATAAAAGTGCATGTGCAGACGATCGAGGAGGAAACCCAGCTGACGAACGGAGGCAAGTCGCGAAATTTTATACTTGTATCCTGCTGAGAGGTACATGGTTGTTCGACTCATATATATAAGTTGTCTCAAGAGCAGTCATAAATAATTTAGGAGGTGATACTATAAATGAATTGCAATAAAATAACATGTGTAAAATTTGTATTGAGTACAGAGATATAGCTTTTAATAGGAAAGCCAAACAAACTTTGAGCAAAAGTAAATGAAGACATTTTCACTTATTTTTCCATTGGTTCTTGGTATAACAAAGCACAATTTTGTCTACATTCTACAAGTTCATTACTACTTAAGGTAACCGCTTTTCGGCTTACAAGGTCATCTTCAGACTTTAAGGTAAGTCGAAAAGTGCTTATTTAAATAACCAAGAACCGATGAAAGAATCAGTCAAAATATCCAAATTTGCCTTACGTAATTTTTAGGTTACATGGTTGCTTGGTGTTATGTGTGTTGCTGAAGGCTGCCCGCCTTTGGCGGTCTTTGCTTCTAGGATGGGAGGTAAGGTAAAAACTTTGTTTTCACTTTCAAAGGCTTTTCGGCTACCGGGGGTCCTTTTTTCCTCTGGGGTGGTGGAGGTTCAGCCACTGGGGTATGAGTGGCGGTATATTGTGGGCACCAGTCGTTCGTCAATTCGTAATGATAGCGCTTGGTACGTTGTACTGATTCCACTGGCGAGGAAAGGTGGTCCCAATCGTCGTGAGGTGGCGAGAAGTGTGTCGGTGGGCGTCGATTTTGGTGAAGATCCGGGTGGCAATGTCGCGGATCTTCTGTGAGAGGAGGGGTTCTCTTAATGTACGATGAATCTCAGTCGTCCGAGTCCACCAGGGGACTCCCATGCTGTATTTGGAAGACCTGCAGCTCTTTGATGTATGAGTCGTTGGTAGTTCCCAAGGCTGAGCTTCCATACAGGACGGAAGGACCAATTGTGGCATGGTAGAGACGTAATTTGGTACATGGGTTGAGGTCCTTGCTGCGCAACATCGGAAGTAAAGAGTAGAACATCTTCTGTGTGTCAGCTTTCTTTGCTCTAGTGTGTGCAGTGAAGAGGAGACTCTTGTCCAGCCACACTCCTAAGTATCTTGTGAAAGTCTGCCATGCTAACAGAGCTCCAAATATGGTCAAGTGTGTGTTCAGAAGCGGTTTCTTCTGCGACGACTGCCGATGGTGGCGGTCAGAGCGGGCGCGGACAGAATAATGAATAACAAGAGCGCCAGGGGAGCGTGACGCGCAGGCGCGGACTGAGCAGGGAACGCCCGATGGGGAGCGGACCGAGAAGGGAACACCAGGAGGCCACGACTGCCGCTGACATCAGCGAGAACGGGCGCGGACGGAATAGTGAACCGCAGAAACGGCAGGCACGCGCCACCGATAGGCGCGGATCGAAAAGGGAACACCAGGCATAAATATCTGATCCAGTCAGCCAGGCAACAACAGAGGCCGGGCCACTTCTAACGAATATTTTCAATACCAACCTTAGGACCGGCCGCAACCCCCCTGCCTGGAAATATGCGGAGGTGGTGCCGATCCCTAAGGCCGGCAAAGACCCAGGCTGGCGCAAAACTACCGGCCCATAAGCTTGCTGCCGATGGTCTCGAAGGTATTTGAGCGGATATATGCTAAGAGACTTCACCAACACGTCGGAGAAGAAGGCCATGGGATGACATATCAACTGTTGCGATTGGTGAAACAGGCGATGGAGGCGCTGGAGATAAGGGAGTACCTCGGGGCGGTACTCCTTGACGTCTCCCGTGCCTTCGACAGCTTGTGGCACGACAAACTTGTCTACAAGTTACTTGTTCATGGAGACCCAGACTCGCGCGCCCACCTGATCAACTCCTACCTGGTCGGATGCAGCTTCCATATGTAGATTTAAGGTGGAACCTCAACAGCACGAGAAATAGGCGCCGGAGTCCCACAGGCTCAGTGTTAGGGCCAATCTTGTACACTCTATTCATGGCAGACATGCCGCGAACGCAGCAGGTGCGCACATGGTTGTATGCCGATGACACAGCCCTGTGCACAAGGAGCATCAACGCACTCTTGATGCGAGGATGCCTGCAGATCGCCTACAACGGGCTGGGAGCATGGACCATTAAGTGACGACTCAAGTTCAATGCTGCCAAAAGTCAGGCAGTGATATTTACGAGGAAACGAATACCAGAAGACCTGTCGCCGATCCGCATCATGGGAGGCCCCATCCCAAGGACTGGCCCCTACCTCGGAGTCACACTGGATGTGCGCCTCACGTGGAAGAGGCACATCAAGGAGATAAGGGATAAGGCGCTTGGAAGAATACGCCTTGTCTACCCTGTACTGAACCCGACTACACTGTCCCTACACTGTTACAAAACGCTGTACCTGGTCCTCATCAGGCTTAGGCTGGAATACGCAGCCGTGGTGCGGAGAAACGCCGCCGAGACACACATGAACAATCTCCAAAAGATCTAAAACAGGGTCTGAGTCTGGCACTGGACCTACCGAGAGACTTCAGCACGGCAGAACTACATCGACTAACAGGCGTACCGATGCTGAAGGACCGCTTCAAGCAGTCAGCGAGAATTTTCTACGCTGAAGCGAGAAGAAGCAGCAATCCACTTATAAAAGATTTGGGAAACCAGATCCACTGGAGAGACGCAACACGTTGGCCACACCAGCTACGAGAGTAACAACGCTGCCAAACAGCAAAAGGAAGTGAAATAAAAGTCAACCGAGAAGGAAGAAAACATAGTGAAGAAATAACCGAAACAACCAGTGAAAGAAGAAAGAAAAACAGCCAGACCTGCTAACCCTTCAACTAGACGGAGCTGCAGCTTCGAGAGTAAAGACAATCTGGCCAAGCAACTAGTCTCAGGTAACACCTGAAGAAGACGCTGATATCCGGCAGAAGACTCGACTTCAACGAGATGTCAACAAATCGCCGGTAAAGTCTAAGAAATTACAGGTGAAATATTTGTTTCCGGTGAGCATTATTTGAAGGTTTATCACAGAGAAATGTCTATGTATAGACAGACTTTCATAGTCACCTGAGCTTGTTCGTCATATACATAGGCGCCTCAAACCGTGCGGCCATTCCCGCGCTGCCTGGAAGTATTTAATCGCTTTTATAATGATGACGCTTACACACGTAAGCGACGAAGTTTCGAATAAACTGCACGGACACAATTGAATACAGTTTCACAGTGGCAGTCTAAAAGCGTTTTAATCATTATAGAAATCACGATATATCCGACAGTCTCGAAAAGTGATCTTAACTCAGCGATTCATTTGCTCTAAGTTGACAACAAACGAAGTAGACACGCGAAAGCGATGACTCTTCAAATGCATACCGTGTAAAAGCTTCTTTGTAGTTCGATGGACAATCTCGAGGAGCACCACAGCTGACAACAGCTTTCTTGTATGTGTTGCACGTCATGTATAGAACGGACTTTACGGCCGGTTTCCGGTTTTGCCTTCTGGCCAGAGTTTCGTGACCCCTGCACAGTTCGCCAGTCACCGTCATGCAACCGTAGACTGGCAGGGACGTTTGAAAACAGTAACCATAGTGGCATCAGATGCCACAGTAGGCACCAGAGGTACCCCAGTAATTGCTTTAGGTGCCCAGCTGACACCATAGCGCAGAACAGCCGCTTGAGGACCACCACTCTACCCATTACGCTACAGCAACTTGACCGTAGCCAACACTGCCTGTAAGACGTTTACAGACAGTGGCAAACTTCTCCAGATCTGTACCCAACAGTCGCCGCACTTACCCCTCTGTCAAGTTGTTTATATTACCGTATGTACCAAAACACGCGAGAATATACCCCTTGAAAACAGACTCACTAACGAAATTTTGCAAATACGCCAGAATGAATCTCTTAAAAGCAGCAGCATTAACGAAATTTAAGAAAAATGCAGAAAAGTTAAATTATAGTACTTAGCGCTCTGTAGGTGTGAGGCTGATGGCAGCTCATTGGAACTGGCTGATAACTCCCTGTAGCAACGGTTCCTTCTTTCTTTTCTTCTTTTTCACCTTTCTCTCTGCCTTTCTGTCTCTATCTCTCTCTCTCTGTGCCTGTGTTCTTTGTCTGTGTCAATTTTGCCTCCATTTCCCACTCTCTTTGCCAATATATCTCTGTTTGTTTCGTGTTTCTCTTATTCTTTTTTCTCTTGTTCTTTCCCTCTCTCTGTGTATTCTCTGTCCTCCCTCTCCCTCTTTCTTTGTCTTCCTCTGTCCTTTCTCTCTCTCTCCCTCTTCCTTCTATTATGTTCAAAATATCAACGTTTCAAAAATTAATTTTTATTCCACAATCATCTTTTTTACAGCCAATAACCTGAGTTATGTTTACTCTCTGGGGATCCATTAAGTATCACAGAACTTATTTTTTGATGTCGCATTACTTGTTCTAGCTTCCTATTTTCCGCAAGCTTCTTCCTTCTCTTACGCTAAGGTGAACCTCTTCATTCCTTATGAATCAAATATACGATGATTGGAACTTAAACAGTGGCAACTATTTATTCACAACCGATAAGAAAGCGTTGCATGTTTGAACCTGTTACAGTCCTTCAAAGTAGTCACCAGCGTTGTGTAGAACTAGTTGCCATCGATGTGCAAGGCGTAGTATACCGTTAGCCGATAGTATTCTGTTGATAGTGCGAATGGAGCGGTCTACTGCCTGTCGAATCTCTGGAACAGTTCTGAAGCGAATGGCATGAAGTGTTTCCTGCATGTTCGAAATCACAAGTCTCAAGGACTTAAGTCCGGGGAATATAGTGGACAGAACAGAACTTCCCAGTCCCATCGACCGAACAGAACAGCCACAGCATGCGCTGTATCCGCTCGTGCATTGTCGTACAAAATGGTGGGTGGGTTGCACAGAAAGTGTTACCGCTTCTTTCGCATAGCTCATCGCAGGTGATGCTCCAAATATGAAACAATAATACTGTGCTTTGACGGTCTCCGTTGTTCCTGTTTCGGAAACATAGTGACACCGTTACGTTGGACCGCTCGGTCTGAGGTGACTGTGTATCCCTCGATTGTCCGCAAGCCGGTGACGTGCTCGGATGTAAGGTAGGTATGTCAGCAACATGTGCTATCAGTGACAATAGTAGATTCCATTACATAGTGTCTCCACAGCAATGTTCCCACTATTAAAGTTCCAACCCTTGTAATCCCACAACATTTCCATTCTCTTATTGTTTTCCATTAATCGCTTCTGTAGAATGGTTTCCTCGATGCAAAATTTCTTAGAAAATTCTTCCGTACATTAAGGCTGACGCTTGTCACTAGTAAACTTGATTCAACCAGGAATACCTTATTTCCTGTGCTCGTCAAATTTCTTTATGTCGTCTTTTCAAAAAAAAAAAAAAAAAAAAAAAAAAAAAAAAAAAAAAAAAAAAATATATATATATATATATATATATATATATATATATATATATATATATATATATATATATATATATATATAAATAAAAAAATAAAAAAGTTCAAATGTTTTTAAAGCTTATGGGACTTAACTACGGGGTTATCAGACCCTAAACTACTTATGAACTTGCTTATAGTAAAGACGGTACAAACACTCATTCCCGAGGGGGATTAGAACCCCCGACGGGGAACGGTGTCGCGCATCGTAGCATAGCGCCTCAATGCACTCGGCCGCTCCGCCAGGGCTGTCGTCTTTTCTTCGCTACTGATGTAGGCCTACTATTTTTTCCAAGTTGACACAACTCTTGTATTCGGCTTTTACCAATTTTGATTATCACTAATCTCGTTTCTATTGTTCTTCATGAACTCCATCTTTCTTTGATTCACTCTCAACAGTCCCTCCAAGTTTTCTTCACGTTCTACCGGCTTGCATCCGCAAACAATTCATTCATAACTTTCACTATAAATTTTAATCTTACCCTTCAACTTCTGTTTTATTTCCGCCGACGTGTCTTAGATGTATTGACCAGTAAGGCGTAAGACTACAGTTCTGCCTTACCCTCCACCTAGCAGATCTTCCAAACTGATGAACAAGACAGTTGATGAAAGGTAGTTGATGTTTCCATTCTCACGTTTCAGTGAAAGTAGATTTAGATAACAGTTTCACGTCGCTAGACAGCAGTCTGGGTAGATGTCATATTACAAATCCAATTTTGAACCACTCACTCTTTTCTTCGGTCAGTTACCGTTACTTCATCTCTGGTTCTGAATTGCTAATATTAAAAATTTCTAGTTGCACCTTTTTCTTTGGAACCAACGTCAAGTGGTCCATAACCTGTGCTGTTTCGCGAAGTGTGTGCAACTGAACCAGGCCAGCTCAGTCGTAGCTGTCGCTGACTTTAAGGGTAGAAAAAAATGTTTAAATGCTGATAAAACTCTTCTGGGTATTGGACCGCATCGTCAATATATCAAATATTTCACCGACGTTTCAGCCACTATTGCAAGCGGCCATCTTCTGGGTGTAATGTTCAAATGTTTGTAAATCTATCTGAGCAAACTGCGTGGTCATCAGTCCGTAGTTTACAAACTACTTAAACCTAAGTAAACTAACCTAAGTACAACACAGACACCAATGCCTCAGGGAGGACTCGAACCTCCACGGCGAGCAACCGCGCGCTACGCAGCGAGACGCTTTAGACCGCTCGGCTACTACATCGTGGCTTGTGGATAGAGACCAATGATGTTAGAACTAGGGAGGTGGCGTTATCTATGCTGAGAAGAGGCACTGGTTGAAGCCACTGTGGCACGATTTTGTGCCCAAAACAAGGATTTCTCGCTTAAAATCCTGTGTGAGTGTTGCCCTCTTTACGTAAAGCCACTGAACTAGTATTCATATCGGAGTATTTTCTTAGAACAACTTTACTACACAGTTTGACCAATGTTGTGGGCACAAACAAATGCACATTTTTCTGGCTTCACTTTTTCGATGTTAGGGCATCTCCAGAGATTCTGACCTCCTTGGTCGAGACTCCTCTCTGTCTCGTCAGCTCGTCAGATCGTCAGCGGAGATCCGCCGCGCTACTTGGGCGAATGGGGCCACGTCCCAGTCGTCCGATGACCCGGGGCTCAAACGCGACGCGAGGCACAACCTCTGGTCGTCGCGGCCTCTCCCCCCTTTTTTTACGCAGAAAATGCTGTGAGTGGAATAAGAAAAAAGGTTAATGAAAGTGGTTAATGAACCCTCTGCCAGGCACTTAAATGTGATTTGCAGAGTATCTATGTAGATGTAGATGAAGTACGACAGACTCCCGAATGTAGTCCCTATGGCCCTTGTTGTAGACCAACATGGCTTTGCTTCTCTCATACGACAAATTGTGAGAGACGAATTACACTACTGACCATTAAAATTGCGACACCAAGAACAAATGCAATGATAAACGGGTATTCATTGGATAAATATATTATACTAGAACTGACATGTGATTACATTTTCACGCAATTTGATGCCTAGATCCTGAGAAATCAGTACCCAGAACAACCACCTCTGGCCTTGACACGCCTGGGCATTCATTCAGTCAAACAGAGCTCGGATGGCGTGTACAGATACAGATGTTCATGCAGCTTCATCATGATACCACAGTTCATCAAGAGTAGTGACTGGTGTATTGTGACGAGCCAGTTGCTCGGTCACCATTGACCAGACGTTTTCAGTTGGTGAGAGATCTAGAGAATGTGCTGTCCAGGGCAGCAGTCGAACATTTTCCGTATCCAGAAAGGCCCGTATAGGACCTGAAATATGCGATCGTGCATATCCTGCTGAAATGTAGGGTTTCGCAGGGATCGAATGAAGGGTAGAGTCACGGGTCGTTACACATCTGAAATGTAACGGCCACTGTTCAAAGTGCCGTCGATGCGAACAAGGGGTGACAGTGACGTTTAATCAATGGCACCCCATTCCATAACGCCCGTGATACGCCAGTATGACGTTGACGAGTACACACTTCCAATGTGCGTTCACCGAGAAGGCGCCAATCGGATGCGACCATCATGGTGCTGTAAACAGAAGCTGGATTCATCCGAAAACGTGACGTTTTGCCATTTGTGCACCCACGTTCGTCGTTTCGTACAGCATCACAGGGCGCTCCTGAGATGCAGCGTCAAGGGTAACCGCAGCCATGGTCTTCGAGCTAATAGTCCATGCTGCTGCAAACGTCGTCGAACTATTCGTGCAGATGGTTTTTGTCTTGCAAACGTCCCCATCTGTTGACTCAGGGATCGAAACATGGCTGCTCGATCCGTTACAGCCATGCGGATAATATGCCTGTCATGTCGACTGCTAGTGATACGAGGCCGTTAGGATCCAGCACGGTGTTCCATATTGCCGTCCTGAAGTCAAATATTCCATATTCTGCTAACAGTCATTGGATCGCGACCAACGCGAGCAGCAGTGTCGCGATACGATAAACCGCAATCGCAATGTGCTACAATCCGACCTTTATCAAAGTCTGAAACGTGATGGTACGCATTTATCCTCCGTATACGAGGCATCACAACAACGTTTCACCAGGCAACGCCGGTCAACTGCTGTTCGTGTATGAGAAATCGGTTGGAAACTTTCCTGTCAGCACGTTGTAGGTGCCGCCACCGGTGCCAATCTTGTGAGAATGCTATGAAAAGCCAATCATTTGCATATCACAGCATCTTCTTCATGTCGGTTAAATTTATCGTCTGTAGCATGTCGTCATCTTCGTCGTTTAGCAATTTTAATGGCCAGGAGTGTATTAAAAATTCAACGTCAAGTGGTCCATAACCTGTGCTGTTTCGCGAAGTGTGTGCAACTGAACCAGGCCAGCGCAGTCGTAGCTGTCGCTGTCTTTGTGGGTCGAGAACAAGGAGGTTAGAATCGAGGGAGGTCGCGTTATGAATGCTGAGAAGAGGCACTGATTCAAGCCACTGTGGCCATGATTTTGTGCACAAACCAAGGATTTCTCGCTTAAAATCCTGTGTGAATGTTGCCCTCTTTACGTAAAGCCACTAAACTAGTAGTCATATCGGAGTATTTTCTTAGAACAACTTTACTACACAGTTTGACCAATGTTGTGGGCACAAACAAATGCGCATTTTGCTGGCTTTACTTTCTCGGTGTTAGGGCATCTCCAGAGATTCTGACCTCCTTGGTCGAGACTCCTCTCTGTCTCGTCAACTCGTCAGCGGAGATCCGCCGCGCTACTTCGGCGAATGGGGGCACGTCCCAGCCGTCCGATGACCCGGGGCTATGGCGACGCGAGGCACAACCTCTGGTCGTCGCGGCCTCTCTCCCCTTTTTTTGCGCAGAAAATGCTGGGAGTGGAAGAAGAAAAAAAGGAGAGCTTGTCCCATGTGGTCAAGAAAGTGATAAATGACTCTTTTTAGGTATCAACTTGTGGCGAATATTAATAAAGCGACGACGGCGTACATATATTAAAGTTACACAGTCATTTGTTTTTTTCGTGCAGAACACGTATCTCATTTTACTCGATTTGACTACCGTTGCTTGCAGTCGTGTGTTAGTAGCCACTTAACTTGCACCCGAAACATTAATCTTACGGTATGCCGCAGTAAGAGCTAAAAATATTTAGGAAAGCTGGATACAGTAACAGCTTTGCCTTGTTCATATAAGGTTGCTCAGAAAGAAGAAACAGATTTCAAACAGTTATTGTTTACAAACTACAATTTTAGAAAGACGTTTCCAACGTTCTTGGAATGAGAGCACCATGTGTTACACATCAGATATCGAAACGGTGGCTCATTTAATGCCCACACGAAACAGTCTCTCGTTATCGATTTTAGAAGCTTCAACAGTTCGACTTCGTAGACTTTCAAATGTGTTGTCCTTAGGTACGATAAGAAAAGCGGTCTTTTATGTGACCCCAGAGACAGTAGTCACAAGGTGATGTCTGCAGAGCTGGGATGTAGTGTTACTTAAAACTCGATTGTTGACACATTCGATATTATTGATAGTATTTTTTAATATATATATATATCGATTAATTATCGACTAGAGGAATGGATGACCCTAACAGGACTACCAGGAATAGCATTACAGAAAACGGAAAGAAAGATGGAACTAGTATACCAGCTATATCTAATTGTCTGTAACAAAAAATCTGTTTCATTCATCGCGAAACTCAGACGTTACAACACTGTTATTAAGACAGAGAATGTGAATGCGATCAAATGTATTTCACAGAACAGGAAGGGCTTAATAGAGAACACTGAAAAGAAAGAAAGAAACATCTTGAGCAAGATAGTAAGGCCCAGGAAAATGGATCAAGAATTTAGACTGCGACGTTGGAGGAACTAAACAGGACTGAAAACATCACAACATCCTTCAAGAAGAGAAGACTTAGCTTCTACGGACACATTAAAAGAATAGACATCAGAGAGAACAGCCAAGAGAATTATGGAAGACGTGGACTACAGGAATACAGAAAATGGGTCCAGAAGGATATGGAGGAAAATAATATATCACAAGAGGCAGTATACAACAGATAGAAATACAGAAAAATCATCAACAAAATTAAGGAATTCCGAGATCGAAGGAGCAGAAAGCGGACGGTTAACAGATTGTTACAACAAATACAATTTGCTCATGCCAGGGAGCGTTCAGTAACTTGTTGTCACTCACAACTGTACAATATGCTGGTTCTTTATGTTTATGTGACTATACGAGTTTTATATCTGACAACCAAACGGCATATTTTAAAGTGTGACAACCCACCAGTACTATCAACTGGTTACAATATGCACTTATGTAATAATATTACTATTTAGTGCAGAGACCAGAAGATGATGTCTGTGTACCTCGCAACCGGTCGTCTGTTATAAATAAAGACGAAATACCGCTATCTTGGCATTTCATTATTTACAAAATGTCACAAGAAAGTAGAGAAGCCCTCTCCGAAAGGATGAAGAAGTCCTGGGCAAATAGAAGGAGGAAGAACCGTAAATAAATGATGCTTAACGCGGTCCATAGTAGACCCATTCGAAAACAAGAAGAAGATTACATAGGCTTTTAACGGGACCAAATTCAAACGTACCAATGTTTCTAAATGTTGTTGTTGTTATGGTCTTCAGTCCGGAGACTGGTTTGATGCAGCTCTCCACCCCACTCTATCCTGAGCAAGCCTTTTAATCTCCTCATAAGAACGGCAACCCACATCCACTTGAATCTGCTTACTATACGCGTCTCTTGGTCTCCCTCTGCGATTTTTACCTCACACACACTTCCCTACAATGATAAATTTACGATTCCCCGATGTCTAAGAATGTTTCCTACCAAGCGATCCCTTCTTTTAGCCAAGGTATGCCAAAAATTCCTTTTCTCACCAATTCTGTTCAGTACCTCTTCATTAGTTACGCGATCTACCCACCTAATCTTCAGCATTCTTCTGTAACACCACATTTCAAAAGCCTCTATTCTCTTCCTATCCGCACTGCTTATCGTCCACGTTTCACTCCCGTACAAGGCAACACTCCACACAAATGCCTCCAGAAAAGACTTCCTTACACTTAAATTAATATTCGATGTTAGCAAATTTCTCTTTTTCAAAAAGGCTGTTCTTCCCATTGCCATTCTGCATTTTATATCCTCTGTACTGTGACCATCGCATGTTATTTTACTACCCAAGTAACAAAACTTATCTACCACCTTCATTGTTTCGTTACCTAATCTAATTCCTTCAGCATCACCTGATTTTCTAAGACCGCATTCCATTATTTTTGTTTTGCTCTTGTTAATGTTCATTTTATTCGCTCTCTTCAACACACTGCCCATTCCATTCAACTGCTCTTCCAGGTCCTTTGCTGTCTCTGACAGAATTACAATGTCATCAGCAAAACGCCATGTTTTTATTTCTTCCCTCTGTACTTTAATCCCTATTCCAAAATTTTCCTTGCTTTCCTTACCGCTTGCTCGATGTACAAATTGAATAACATCGGAGAAAGGCTACAACCCTGTCTTACTCCCTTCCCAACTGATGCTTCCCTTTCATGTCCTTCGTGTCTAATAACTGCGGTCTGGCTTTTGTACAAGTTATAAATAACTCTCCTTTCCCTATATTTTACCCCTGCTGACTTCGGAATTTGAAAGAGTGTATTCCAGTCAACATTGTCAAAAGCTTTCTACAAATCTACAAAAGCTAAAATGTAGGTTTTCCTTTCCTTAATCTATCTTCTAAGACGTAAAGTGAGTATTGCCTCCCGGGTTCCTATGTTCCTCCTGAATCCAAACTGCTTTTCCATTCTCCTGTAGATAATTCGTGTTAAAATTTTGCAACCATGACTTATCAAACTGATGGTTCTGTAATTTTCTCACCTGTCTGCGTCTGATTTCTTTGGAATGGGGATTATTACATTTTTCTTAAAGTCTGAGGGTATTTCGCCTGTCGCATACATCCTACACACCAGTTCAAATAGTCTTGTCATGGCTGGCTCTCCCAGAGACTTTAGTAGCTCTGAGGATATGTCATCTACTCCTAGGGCCTTGTTCCGTACTATGTCTTTCAAGGCTCTGTCAAATTCAACTCTCAGTATAGCATCTCCTAGTTCATCTTTTCTAAATGTATGGGACAAAATGTTCAAATGTTTGTAGAGCTTATGGGACTTGACTACAGGGTCATCAGTCCCTAAAGTTAGAATCAACTTATGAATTATCTTGTACTAAAGACGACACAAACATCCATGCCTGAGGGGGGATTCGGACCGCCGACAGCAGTGGCCGTGCAGACCGTGACTGGCATGCCACTGCGGCCGGCCTAAAAAAGGTAAAGTAGTCAACAATCTTAAGATTGGTTTGCACACCAAAGTGCTTTACTAGGCACGGTCCTGTTTGGAGGTGGTATGCCGTTGCCTTCCTCCGACCTTCGAACTGACTTACCTACAGGGGACCTACAGATTAACGTGGGTTCCGAACCACGGCGCTACTTGGTATTTTTCACATGAGTAATACTGCCAGTGGTGAAAGAAGTGGAAAGTGACAGATAAAAAATCCTAGGACCTGTCGGGGATCGAACCCGGGACCATTGGATACGTAGTCTGGCACTCTACCACTATAATAATTTCGTGTGGCTCAGTGGCCTGGTGCAAGTCTTTCAATTGGACGCCACTTCGGCGACTTGCGTGTCCCTAGCCTACCCCAGTTATCCAACCGGGAAAAGGGGACCTACAACTTAACGTGGAATCCGAACCACGTGTCGTTTCTGGCGACTCCCCACATCGTAGAGAGCTGAAGGATGGGTTGAAGTGCAGACTGAAAAAATCCGAGGACCGACCGGGTTTTGAACCCGCGACCCTTGTGCAACCGAGGCGCACTGCGGCCGGCGTATGGGACCAAAAACATTCTCCATCAGTCCATAGGCTTGCAAACTAAACTAAAACTAGCCCCGGAAAATCACCCCCCCCCCCAATTCCCTAGGAAGGACTCGAACCTCCAGCTGGAACATACTCGCAGTCCCCGACATAGCTCGTGGAACCGCATGACCATTCCCGCACGGCTTGCCGGGACTATTGGATTTCGTCGTTACAGCCTGTACGTCGTTAATAGCAATGTCGCTATAAACGATTTCGACTGTGGTGAAAATACGTTGCGCTTGGTAACGAGAAACATCCATTAGAATTTGTAAATTTACGTGAAACGACTCGTGTAGTATTCCCTTGGTTTATTGTACTGAAACCACTGCGCCGAGATGCCATTAGGAGCGCGCGGCTGCGTCTGCGGCGGTGTGCTAATGAGGAACGCGCTGATTAATCGGGGAGGCGGCGAAATGCAAATCGCGCCTCTGACGTGCGTGCTGCTAGGTGGTCGACGGGAGAAAGTCGGCGAGCGCACGATGGAAAGCGACGAGCGCCGAAGAAAAGCTTTGTGCGAATCTCACGATTTATGTTCCGCGGGTTAAGTGCTTCCAGAATCTGATACGGGGTGTCTCGGCACAGCGGCTACAAACTTTCGACAGGGACAGAGTACACTTGACAGTGGAAAATGGCGTAGCAAAGCACGCTCCGACAAGATTTCTTTCCGCGGAAGTGACGACACAAAACAGTAGGGAGTGTCGTAGGATGAAATATTGTACCTGCTACTGCCTTACTTCAGCTCAGTTTTGCAGGTAAATTCATGTTTATTTACGTTGTTGTTAATAATTTTGAATATTAATGATTCTTATTACATGATTCTTAAAACAATCTGCATTGTTTTCTCATGTTTCATGTGCGCTGACAACGGTGCAACCCAAGAGAACATCTTTTCTGCCGGTGCCTTAGATGATATAGCTAGTTATCAAACATCACGCGTCGACAGCTACGGAGCAAGAAAAGATCTTGTTAAGGGACGCCGTTACCAACCGTCATAATCAAATAAACAAATAAATAAATAAATAAAGAATTAAAAATATAAAAAGAATTATTAGTATTATTACAAAAATTTCGCTATATATATATATATATATTTTTTTTTTTTTCAGTTACTAACTTGAGTCTCTACATGAATTTTCTAAGACTGTGAATATTTTGTTATACTAATTTGTGCGAAGGGAAACAAAACTGAACATTTTACTTCCAATGTCACTGTGTTGAAAAGAGTCATTTCAGCCATTAAGACACCCGAAATTGACGCGGCGAGTGGCCGAGCGCATTGAGGCCCTATGCTCCGATGCGCGAGGCCGTTCCCCGTCGGGGGTTCGTATCCTCCCTCCCGCATGGATGTTTGTGTTGTCTTTAGTATAAGGTAATTCATAAGTAGTTCGTAAGTTTAGGGACTGATGACCCCGCAGTTAAGTTAAGTTCCATAAACAAAATCTGAAATTTTAAATATTGTGATGAATTATATTTTTTAAGATTATTACAGGATTTATTCAAGACTTAATACAGTTTTAGGGACTCATCATCAGTTTATATAATGTGGAAACTGCGTATTCGAGATTTTGAATAGATATCTTCTTTTACAACTGATTTATAAACTATATCTGTGGTTTATAAAACAACGGAGAACTTTGGACGAAATATTTTGAAGTAATTTAAAGGAATGGGCATCACAGTTTGATCTTGACAGTTCACTTGAAATTTAAATTCCTATTACGTAAAAGAACCTTCTTTCTTCTTCAGACAATTTTGAACAAAATTTAATATTTCGTTTGTGTACGGACGGCGTGGTGACGAAGTCGCACATGGTCAGTAGTTCTCATTCACAATTACTAGCAATCCATAAAACAGACGTCGTTCCGTCGCAGGAGGAAGGCGACCAAGGGAGTCAGAAAAAAAATTATGATGCTTAATGTATTGTAGAAACCAAGAAATGTGTAAAACAGGTAACGATCGTCGACCAATACGGTGTTCGAAAGTTCAGACGTGGACGGCGATACAAGATCTCCGGAATATCAGATCTTGTATGCTGATTGATCGCTCGCGCCAGGGTTTTAGTTGCTAATAGGATGAGAAACTTTGGTGCACTGACATCTCGTCTCCAGGAAGTGAAGAACAAAGTACTGATGAAGAGGTGCACTATGAGCAATGCAATTTAATTTTTTTGCCATACAAATGTAACTGCTGAAATATCTTCTTCTAAGACTAAAAGGACATTGTGACATTATAATAATAATTTCGTGTGGCTCATTGGCCTGGTGCAAGTCTTTCATTTTGAGGCCACTTCGGCGACTTGCGTGTCCCTAGCCTACTCCAGTTATCCAAACGGGGAAAGGGAACCTACAGCTTAACGTGGAATCCGAACCACGTATCGTTTTTGGCGTTTCCTCACATCATTGAGATTTGAAGGATGGGTTAATATGCAGACTGAAAAAATCCGAGGTCCGATCGGGTTTCGAACCCGCTTTACACACGTTTCGTTTCATCGTCCGACCAACCAACTGACCAGTCAACCAACCTAATTTGTATCGGTATACAAACGTTCCAACCAACTGATCGCAGCGATTGCAGCGCCTCTTTTTCCTGATGTCTGGTTGTCGAACTGTTTTTGTTTTCGCGTGTTCGCTCTGCAGACAGCAAATGATCGCAGGCAGGTAGTTAGTCGGGTAGCACTAGTAGCACTGCACACGGTTCAATTTGTCGGGGGGGTTGGATGTCGGACAGTCAGTCCGACCAAACAACCACCCGAGAAGAAAAGTTGGTCGGCAAGCGCCTCCATACGTTCAATTTATCGGACCGCCGATAAATTGGTCCCGACAAATCGGAACATGTGTAGGGGCCTTTAGATGCCAGTGAATTAGACTAATGGTGTAAGTTGGACATTTGTGACCTGCTGGGATTTACACCCGAGTCTCCTGCTTACAACGTAATACCCGTGACCACTACGCCACTGTGACCACAACTGCAAGGACTACCCTAGCACTTCTCAGACTTACATTACGTATTATATATATATATATATATACATATTGTGTATATGTAACACAAATTGTACTAAACTACTGGGACGTATACATATTTCTTACTAGATAAGAACCTTTGTTTCGAAGAACCTCCTGTGGTAGATGGTTCTGGAGCTACGACGTCATAGACAATGAAATGCGCGAAAAACTGCCGATCATGCAACAATGTTCCACACCTCCTCCTAAAGTAACAGATTTCAACCAGATTGTTATAATTTTTTTTACCTTAATGGAACAATCGTTGTTGAGGTAAATCCATATGCGATACATAGATCAAGAGATATAAATATAAACAATGACGCGTTACCAACGAGAAAGCCAGTCTGCAGTGCTTATGGCACTATATATCTTCACGGAAGGCATGACCCAACGCGATCGATCGCTGACTGACTGGCCATTACGACACTGCAGGCTGTGCCCCAGCGGACAGCCAGTCAGCTAGCGGTCGCGCTGACTCAACACCACCTAGAAGACAAGGCCTTACAACAGGCCGTGCCTACGCCACACTTAGAGGCCCCGGCCGCCATCTGACTGGCCGGCCGCTGCGCGGCGGTGGGCGTGCCCCAGCAGCCAGCCAGTGAGGTGGCGGCCGGGGCCTCTAAGTGTGACGTAGACACGGCCTGTTGTAAGGCCTTGTCTTCTAGGTGGTGTTGGCTGACTCATTCTGCCCATGGCCAACAAGAATCTCACGCTGCGGCGCGCACGTCATTTCACATGATCAAGACATGCCTGAGCCAAGGCGATCGCTAGCTGCCTGATCGCTATGAAGTAAATGGCTATGCCGAAGTGGCCAGACGGTCATACAGTCATCTTGCTGGCTTATTCGTACCCATAGCCACTTCTAAAGATCAGTGCAGCGCGAATGTCACATCACGTAAACCACCATGATCGCCAGCCACTGTAACAAAGCCCACTGTCTCTTAGCGGACAGCCAGTAAGCTAGGAATTGCCATAGCTAAGGTCCATCTTGATGACGTGACGTGACGTGCGCGCCCCGGCCTGTATTTCTCTCATTGGCTCTATTCCTACCTTGACAACGTGTGGTGGCTGCGGGCTACAGCCGGAATTTCTCGTTGGACTCACAATGTGAATCACAAAAAAACTGCCACACCATGCGGCGTATAAGTTCACTCATCCACTATTTGGGAGTGAGAGCGCTTAACAACTTGCAACAAACTTTACACTTAATTTGAAATCTTTACGAAAGTTTTAGTTGGTGACCACCCCAGCAAAATAGTGAAACGAAAGAAGTTGATTCTTTACTACTTTTGCTAGGTTCATGCAGTAAAACTAAGACATTCGGAATTTCAACCAAATGCGTTCGCATTGAAATTGTCAGTTGCCTGTTGGGGCAGATATAGAATTATTTGAATGGTGTCAGACATCTCCGAAAAGAACAGACAAAATATAAATAACTGTAAACCCAGTTAGGTTCGCCTGGAGGGGGCACTATATATGACGGTAATTACTACAGTCTCCCTTCCTCCTATACATCGCCATCTTATTGTACACTACTGGCCATTCAAATTGCTACATCAAGAAGGAACGCAGATGTTAAACGGGTATTCATTGGACAAATATATTATACTAAAACAGGTATATCATTACATTTTCACATAATTTGGGTGCATGGATCCTGAGAAATCAGTACCCATAACAACCTCCTCTGGCCGTAATAACGGCCTTGATACGCCTGGGCATGAGTCAAACGGAGCTTGGATGGCATGTGCAGGTACAGATGCCCATCCAACTTCAACACGAGACCACAGTTCATCAAGAGTAGTGACTGGCTTATTGTGACGAGCCAGTTGCTCGGCCACCATTGACCAGACGTTTTCAATTGGTGAGAGATCTGGAGAATGTGCTGACCAGGGCAGCAGTCGAACATTTTTCGTATCCAGAAAGGCCAGTACAGGACCTGCAACATTTAGGGTTTCGCAGGGATCGAATCAAGGCTAGAGCCACGGGTCGTAACACATCCGAAATTTAACGTCACTGTTCAAAGTGCCATCGATGCGAACAAGAGGTGACCGAGACGTGAAATCAATGGCACTCCATACCATCACGCCGGTTGATACGCCTGTATGGCGATGAAGAATACACGCTTCCAATGTGCGTTCACCGCGATGTCGCCAAACACGGGTGAGACCATCGTGATGCTGTAAACAGAACCTGGATTCATTCGAAAAATTGAAGTTTTGCCAACGTGCACCCAGGTTCATCCTTGCGTACACCAATGCAGGCGCTCCTGTCTGTGATGCAGCGTCAAAGGTAAACGCAGCCATGGTCTCCTAGCTGAGAGACCATGCTGCTGCAAACGTCGTCGAACTGTTCTTGCAGATGGTTGTCGTCTTGCAAACGTCCCCATCTGTTGACTCAGGGATCGAGACTTGGCTGCATGATCCCTTACAGCCATGCGGATAAGATGCCTGTCATCTCGACTGCTAGTGATACAAGGCCTTTGGGATCCGGCACGGCGTTCCGTATTGCCCCGTTGAAATCACCGATTCCATATTCTGTTAAGAGTCATGGGATCGCGACCAACGCGAGCAGCGATGTCGCAATACGATAAAAAGCAATCGCGATAGGCTGCAATCCGACCTTTATCAAAGTCGGAAACGTGACGGTACGCATTTCTCCTCCTTACACGAGGCATCACAACTATGTTTCACCAGGCAACGCCGGTCAACTGTTGTTTGTGTATGAGAAATCGGTTGAAAACTTTCCTCATCTCAGCACCTTGTAGGTGTCGCCACCGGCGCCAACCTTGTGTGAATGCCCTAAAAAGCTAATCATTTGAATATCACAGCATCTTCTTCCTGTCGGTTAAATTTCGCGTCTGTATCACATCATCTTCGTGTTGTAGCAATTTTAATGGCCAGGAGTGTAGTTAAAACTAAGACTACTGTGTATGTCTTGTCATGTCCGTGAGCGTCATACCTACCTTCAGATCCAGGGGACAGCGGATTACAGCCAGTGACGGCGACCAGTTTGTTCCCCTGTGGTATGGTTTGACATGACATTCTTCGTCAATTTTTCGTGTCCACCAGGGTAGGTTCTGTCTAAAGACGTCTACCAAACCATTTTGGGAAATGACCTCAGCTAACTCAGTGAATACATTGGCCTCTTTGAAATTGATTCCCTTCTCTTTCGGAAATCATAGCGACCTGGTAGGGTAAGTGTGTCATTAAGCGAGAGGGCGCAGAATGGAATCCTCCCAACGGCAGGTAGGCGAACAGTGGACAGGACTGAATCCTCCCGAACTACTCTAGCACAGTGGCGCCTCCTGCAGGTACCAGCCTCCAGCCGTTTCCAGCCTTACTTGTCACTTCAGTCCACGGCAGATCGCTTAACAGTGAAGATGTCCTCCGATGCCCTTGAAGCTTCAGTGAGTAGAAAGGGAGGGAAAATGTTACTTCTGAACGGTAATAATTTCGGATTTCAGAAATTGTTGAAAAGTGGTGTAGCGCGATGGACGTGCAACATTAAGGGTTGCAAAAGTTTTATTAAAACAATTTCTGTTGAGGAGCTGGATGTTATCGACATTCATGAAGACCACAACCACGCAGAAGTGCCTTCCAAGAAAATTCAGAGGCAAAAATGAATTGCTAATATGAAGCAAAAAGCCACAGAAGACATTTGTGAGAGGCCATTTAAGCTGATTTACCACCATTTAAAAGGAGAAGATACTCAAGAAGTAACAATTAGAGATGTCGACAGCTTCCGGAAATCTGTTTACAATACTAGGCGGAAAATTCTGCCGAAATTGCTGACGAGTGTTGAAGATGTTCATGAAGTACTCAATACGTTAGATGTTGAAACTACACACGGGAAAAATTCCTTGCTGAACAACAATGCCGCGAAAAAATTTGTATTATTTTGTGACTTTGAAAACCTTAACGTCGTTACTCAGTGTTGACGGAACATTCATGTGTTTCACAAAATTCTTTTGTCAGCTGTTTACTATACTCGGCCTAGTTAATGGACATTACATTCCAATTGTTTCTGCCTTATTGAACGACAAGAAAACTTCGCCGTATCAGTATGTCTTTGATACAGTCACTGGAACATATGCTACATAGCTTTGCTTGCCTGGAATATTCATAAAGGTCTGGCCACACACTCTGGTCTCGGGCCGCCACCAACTACCTGCTTAAACAGGTTATGGGAGGATTTAGCCCCGTCCTTTTCCACACTCTTACAGGCTCGGGAGGATTGCCGGCCGCGGTGGCCGAGGGGACTGAGGCGCTTCAGTCACGGTCTGCACGGCCACTACGGTCGGGGGGTCGAATCCCCCCTCGGGCATGGATATTTGTGCCGTCCTAGTTCGTAAGTAGTTGATAAGTAGTTTGTAAGTTTAGGGACTGATGACCCCGTAGTTAAGTCCCATAAGCTGTAAAAACATTTGACCGCGGGATTAATGGATCCTGCGCCCAAGCGAGAAGGGGTGCCCCCTGGCCAACGGGCCGGCAGTGGACCAATATTGTGGTCAGTCCAGCCCAAGTGTACGCCCCCCGTCGGATATTTACAGGTGTCCACGTCTCGCACGCTGATAGAACCCAGCGTACAGCCCTCTCCTCGATAGCGGAGCTATCTCACGCCCCGGGCTGCGCAGAGGCGTCCAGCATAACGGAATTAACGGTCGCAGGCCTTCCGCGATAAGATCGAAGTCTTTACGCCGTCACACTTTCGGCCCCGGAGGCGTGTAGCTGAATCATGCTCGCACTTACACGTCGCCGATAACGAGATTAAAAGAGTCCGGGCAGCGGCGATGACGGACGGGAAATCGGACGTCGCCGGCCGAACAAAGGAGGCGCGTGCGGTCAGTAACCCGATTTCGATGCTCATCGGGAATTGTTCTGGGAACGCGAGAGATAGAACGGGAGGGGGGGGGGGGGAGAGCTAAATTAAAAGCAGGTCCAATTAAGGGGCGGGGCCGGCCCCGACGCATGCGCAGTCGCGACCGCGTGGCTATAATCAACGGTACGCGCGCGCCGCCTGGAGCCGGCGCTCGGAATTAATCATCGGTCGGCGGCATAAATTGGGCAGTCAGTGGGACAGGCGGAGGAACGGTGCACCTGCAGCTGCAGCCGCGGCGGCGGCGGCAGCTTCCGGCTGCCCTGGTGTCCGAGGCGTAATTACTCAACAGCCGGGCAGGAGAAATGCCCGCGCCCAGCCCGTGGGAAGAGCGGCGTCCACTACTGTGCGGTCGGTGGCTGCTCCACCAGCACCGGTAACGACCTGCCGCGTCCCTATGTAAATGGCTACAACAGGGCCAGCGCTGGACGAGGAAGGGGCTCCCAGGAGGCACATTGTTTACATAGCCTTCTCGGGAGACATCAGTCTCCTCTAACTGTTAAATCCAGTGTCGAGCTGCTTCAGCCACTTCGTCCTCGGATCGAGGGTTGAGTTCTGGGATGGAGGCACGGTTGGTAGAAACACGGTAAGGATCACGAGGTGGATGCGCAGTAGCAAGCCGCGCCGCTGACGTCAAGGCGCACCTAAGGCTCGTATAAGTACGAGCTGACGCATCCGCCATTTTCATTCCCGTAGCTCTTAACTTAAACATGTGCGGTTCTATAGGAGTTCCGTCACAGCACTTTAGCACGACATTGTGGGTGGTTGTGTTGCCATAAACTGCTCAAATCATTCCAGAGGTGGCTACAGAATGTTTAGTTTCCCCAGAGATTCTGAGAGAAGAAAAAATGGATCATTAACTGTCGGCCCAAAAACTGGGGACCCAGACCGAGCCCACAGTTATTTGTTATAAATAAATATTTATTATTATGACTTGAAGCAATATTTAGTAGTAAAAATCGTCTGTGATATTCGAACGTTAGTTTTTGTTTAGCACTTTTGAAAGTACTAGGCCGTACCTATTAACAGGGAAGTTGCCTGTAGGGAGTTAGCAGCCGCAAAATATCATAACACAGTAAAGCATCCCAGAACATACTGTTTTTAGAGGACAATATGTGTGTCTTAGATTCCAACCAAATGTTTGCTTTACAAGGATTATTACTGACAAGACAAGGGTACTATTACATATAAAAGCCTGCCAACATAGAGAAGGAACAGAATTATTTATTTATTTGATTGTCAACACAAAGGATTATTACCCTGATTCTATACGATTAGGTTTTTCAATAAAATTTAACGGTTGTTTCCACATCGGCACCGTGTGCCTCTACGACCGTAAACTTTAGATCATGTACATGATGTTCTTTTTCGTTTTAGTGTTTGTGATACGTTCTGAAACTTTTTCAGTGACGTAATAGAAGTACCTTCAGCAATGTGAGTACGACAATCAGATGTGGTGTATTTGTCACAGCAGACAACAAACACTTACTGCAGGACGACAAACAAACCTCGCATATTGACAGTCATATTAAAATACAAGCCAAGATCGCTTAAAACTTTTATCTATGATAAGTTTCGGCAAAATTAAACGTAGTACGCGATTTTTATCACAGAAATATATATGTTTCTTGCGATTTTTTCTTTATTTGAACAGAAAAGAAAAACAGCAATAAGTAAAGAAAACGCGAGATTTTTGTGTCTAATCCACAAATCGATGTAAACAAGAGCGGAATGCAAGCTCAAAGTAGCACGATCTAAGGCTCTATGCCGGCACTTCCAAAATATTTCACTAAACTTAAGGAAAACAACACTGTTCGCATAAGCTACGTGTTGTGTGTAGCATTTGCACGGAATGAAAATGGCGGATGCGCCAGCCTGTGTTTTTAGAAGCTCTAGCGCACCCTCGCAGCGCTCAGTAGCTCAGTAGCGTGCTGACTTCCACTGTGCGTGTTGTATCGGTTGCGTTTACGAGTGAGAACACGGTTTTTAGGACAGTGTGAATTGTTTTTAGTGGCTGTAGATTATAGTATTCTCGTAATTATCACTGTACTGAGGGTATTTTTTAACAGTAAACCTTTAAGTGGAAAAGAATGGTTTGCTGCGCCATCACCAGTTGTACTAACCACAGTAGACAAGCGAGGAAGTTAGGAAATGTGTTTCCTAAAGACAGTAAGATGATAAGATGATTTACAATATACCCATAAAGTAACAATGAACCATTTGCTTGTTGCTGGTACGGAAAGGCAAAAAGTGAGGAAAGCAGCGGAGTTCTTTTCTCTCAGTGTAGGACAAGCTATATTGGTGTAGCTGTAAAAGTTATAAACAATGGATTTGATGTACTGAACTCGAGAACTCCTCTTGATGGATACAAATTAAAAAGTGCACACGAAAGTTATTTACCAGATAAAGATAAAGCGTTAGAAGAACTCTACAATCTCATTCTCACAATGAGAGTAATAAGGATAAGAGGGAGAGAAAAAAAGGAAAAATTGACCAGAGATGTGAGAAAACAGAAAGGAGCAAACCCAAAAACACGAAGGAAAAAAACCCACTGATTATTTGCTTCCTTTCCAGAAAGGGTTTTTGATGCCGATAAACAGTATACGCTCTTTATTTAAGGAGCTAACACTGGATGGCTACAAGTACGTCATGTCTTGAAGATACAATCAAGATATTCTTGAGAGCTATGTTTCCAAAATAAGAGGATTGGGAAGATTCTACTACCACCCTTTGCCTACCATTGTCTCCCAAAGAATAAAGTCTTTGATTTTGAGCCATAATGCGAACGAAATACTGTCAGATGGTAAATGTAAGACTGAGAAGGAATGTAATACTTGAAGTGCTAACATACTGTCGGAAACCGAAGATACGACCGTAGATCTGTCATCATCTGAGAAGCAACACACTTACTGTCTTCATGAAAGTGAAAGCGACAACAAGGAAGTGGAAGACTGTTTCAGAGGTGGCAGAAATTTTTGAGAATTACGTCGAATACGAAGGGGAAAATGTTCAAAATTTACAGGAAAATGTTGAGCTGTTAAGAGATGATTGCAGGATATGTTGCTTACAGAGTTGCTTCAAACTTGCCCACCTCTCCCCACTAACGATAGGATCATTGCCGGTGACAATATTATATATATATATACATGTGGCGTCTGTTCCGAAAGAACAGACGTCACTTCTGATCCTGCAGTAGTTATTATTTAATATTCACAGAATATATGACGTCAACTGCGATTGGGCAAAGCTAAAAATGTGTACCCAGCCAGGATTCGAACATGGGTCTCCAGCTTTCTAGACAGCTTTGCCCATTCGCATTTCTTGTCATATATTCTGTGAATATGAAACCATAACAAGCGCAGGATCAGAAGTGACCTCTGTTCTTTCGGAACAGACACCACATAGCTCCTGTCTGGGAAGTTTGTTGGACAGCGTAGGCGTTTAAACGCAGATGACTGTTCCTGGAACGACTCTTTAGCAATCCTAGATGTATGGGGTCTCACTTGACCTGCTGGAATTGCCCAAGACCGTCGGAAAGCACAAATGCACACGAGTGACTACAGGTCATCAGCCAAAATGCGTACGTACGTGTCACCTGTCAGAGAAGTATCCCTTATCACTCGAGGACTGTACTTCTGTCACGCTAAATGATTCTCTCCAGTCGTCTTTGTTCCCGTTCTTGTAGGATTTTTTTTTCAGGACGCAGCAATGACAGATATATGATGTTTTACGGGATCCCCGATAGTGTCGGTGCAAAATGTCGTTCTGGAAAATCCTCAACCCATCGCTACCTTAACCAATTGTGCGGTTCTGATTTTGCTCGCTTTATCTCTTGGTGATTGCTGCTAGGAAGTTCGGGCCTGCATCAAACAATCGTGGAAGGACTATGGTAACGCGAGCAACGTGTTTTAGTTCCATGTTTCTACAATAGGTGACACCAACAGTTGGCAAAGTCGACAAACTTCCAATACACCTACAATGGCGGCAAGAAAGACTTGTGGATAAAATGTTGACATCTTTGTTTTGACATGTGAAGTTATTATATCTGATTGTCAGTTGATGTTATTATGTCATTTCTTGCAAAGGCATATTACTGTAAGATGGTGAAGATCACAAAATTTTGTAGTGTAGGCTCAAAACAGACAATTGTGTGAATACAAATTTTTTGAAAATAAAATCATTTTCTTTTTTTTTGTAATGAATGACTGCATGTTGTTTGTATCTTAAACGTCCCTCTCTATATTAGTGTCACACTACCTATTTTGTGTCCCAGCCTCGTCGCCACTTTTGTGTCCCAGCCTCGTCGCCGCTTTTGTGTCTCGTTTCCGTCGTAGGTGTCGGTGGCCGAGTAGAAAGACCGACACAGGAATAAAGGATGCACGCTTGTGCAGGTAGGAGGTGACCAGCCAGTGGGACAGCAGAAACTAGAAACACTAGAGTAAATTAGAACGAGATATACATTTCTTAGAGACTTAGTAATACTTAACTTTTACATTGCTCAGTACTGCAGAATGCTGATACATAGTTGAGCTGCCGGCCGCGGTGGCCGAGGAGACTAAGGCGCTTCAGTCACGGTCTGCACGGCTACTACGGTCGGGGGTTCGAATCCCCCCTCGGGCATGGATATTTGTGCCGTCCTAGTTCGTAAGTAGTTCATAAGTAGTTTGTAAGTTTAGGGACTGATGACCCCGTAGTTAAGTCCCATAAGCTTTACAAACATTTGAACATTTTGAACATAGTTGAGCTAGAGCCCTTCCTAGAGCCTATCCGATAGCCAAGTCTTCACTGGTGCCTATCTGATTCCGAAGTGAGAACTAATTCCTATCTCAGTCCCAAGTGAACGATGTCGTTCAGTGGCGTCCGCGAGCGGAGTTGTAGCAGAGGGCGCTCGTGGCTGACGTCGTAAGAACGCCGCGCCGTGCGTGCATGGCGGCGCGCGGCGAAAGTAGGTGGCGCGCACTTTAGACTTGTGCGACACCACACCCTATAGCCTTGGGTCTGAAAGGGTTATAGATTCTGTACCCCATCTCTTAAATTGTAATAACCTGCCATTATAGCAACAGTAACGGATATAACGCCTGCGTCAGAAATCTGTGTCCACAGCGTCGGTAACGACCTGCCTCGTCCCTATGTAAATGGTTACAACAGGGCCAGCGCTGGACGAGGAAGGGGCTACCAGAAGACACATTGTTTACATAGCCTTCTCGGGAGACATCAGTCTCCTCTAACTGTTAAATCCAGTGTCGAGCTGCTTCAGCCATCTCCATTGGACATCTACATGGGATACTCTGCAAATCACATTTAAGTGCCTGGCAGAGGGCTCATCGAACCACAATTATACTATTTATCTCCCATTCCATTCTCGAATAGCGCGCGGGAAGAAAGAACACCTATATCTCTCTGTTCGACCTCTGATTTCTCGTATTTTATTCTGATGATCATTTCTGCCTATGTAAGTGGGAGTCGACAATATATTTTCGCATTCGGAGGAGAATGTTGGCGATTGGAGTTTCGCAAGTAGCCCACGCCGCAGCGATAAGCGCCGTTGTTGTATTGATTCCCATCCCAGACACTGTATCATTTCCGTAACGCCGTCTCACCTGTATCGTGACAATACGAAACGAGCTGCCCTTCTTTGGACTCTTTCGATGTCCTCCGTCAAACCCACCTGATAAGGATCCCACACTGGGCTGCAATACTCCAACAATGGACGGACAAGCGTAGTGTATGAAGTTTCTTTTGTAGTTGTTTTGTTTGTTAAGCATAAGGGACTTAACTACGGGATCATCAGTCCCTAAAATTACAAACTGCTTATGAACTACCTATAACTAAAGACGGCACAAATATCCATGCCCGAGGGGGGATTCGAACCCCCGACCGTTGTGACCGTGCAGACCGTGACTTAAGCGCCTCAGTCCCCTCGGCCACCGCGGCCGGCTCTTTTGTAACTCTGTTGCATGTTTAACGGTTCTGCCAATAAAACGCAGTCTCTGGTTCGCCTTTCCCACGACATTATCTACGTGTTCTTTCCAGTTTAAGTCTGAAGTAATAGTAATTCCTAGGTATTTTGTGGAGTTTACGGCATTCACTTTTGATTGATTTATCTTGTAAACAAAGTTTTACGGATTTCTTTTCGTACTCATGTGGACGACTTCACACTTCTCATTATTTAGCGTCAATTGCCAATTTTTACACAATATTGATATCTTATTCAGATCGTTCTGCAGTTGGTTTTGATCTTCAGATGATTTTACTAGACGGTAAATGACGGCGTCATCTGCAAACAACCTAAGAGAGCTACTTAGATTTTCCCCTAAATCGTCTATGTAAATAAGGAACAGCAGAGGGCCAATAACACCACCCTGTGGAATGCCCGATATCACCTCTGTTTTACTTCGTCCTCTGATCGAGGGTTGAGTTCTGGGATGGAGGGAAGTTAGGTTGCACTGTTTCTTACTTTCATTTCCCCTTCAAGACCCTCCTTTCTAATACAGCTATTTTATAAGGGCTTTTAGTATACTGTTCTGGATCCATTTTAGTTAAAGTGTGTAATATCTCTGGTTAAAAATCGTATACTTCCAATCACAGATTTGTCACCAAGTATCGGAATTTACGTAACTCCCGCCTTCCTTTTTCTATAATCAAACGAGATTTCATTCTGTATAATTCTTATGGGGATATCCTTGCTGTAAACTAAAGTCAGTCGGTTAGGCCGTTCTATCCGACCGATTTCCTTCATTTTTGCTTTAAACGATATGTATTCATTCGCAGATTTGTCATCCTTTATTTTTAATCAAACGCGGCATCCTTCTGTCTTTGCATTGCATACTTCAATCGGTTTGTTTTACGATATCTTCGATTGTAATTAAGGTACGCAGTTCTTTTTTATCTAAAAACACTCAGTGGATCAAGCACTTTCATTTGCGATTTTAAACACTTGCATTGATTGATTCTGAAGAAAGCTGTGCGTTAACATTCAACATTTTTCCCAACTTTCTTGTCATTCCACTGACGGTGCGAAGTATTCGCACGGATCCTCAAGTATAACATTATTACGTACTTCAAAGCAAAGCAGCGAATTAATAATCGGTACTCTTTGATGTTATAAATACTGTAGGAAAAATATATATCAAGGACATTGTTTTGTCATTCTACTTTGCGTATGACAACTGCAGGTTATCAGCCAGGATGCGTACGTACGTGTCAGCTGTCAGAGAAGTATCCAGGCGTATCAGGATTCCCGTATCACTCCACCTGCATACGCCACATACCATTACAGAGTCCCCACTATCTTCGAGGGCTGCACTTCTTTCACGTTGACTGATTCTCTCCGGTCCCTTTTTTGCAGGATCTTTTCCAGGACGCAGCAATGACAGAGATTTGGTGTTTTACCGGGTCCTCTATACTGACGATGCAAAATGTCGTTCGGGAAAATCCTCAACCCATCGCTGCCTTATAGAATCTGTGCCCCATCTCTTGTGCGGCAACTATAACACAACATTCAAACTCACTTAAATTGTGATAATCTGCCATTATAGCAGCAGTAACGGATCTACCGCCTGCGGCAGAAATCTGTGGCTTATATAGGCGTTGGCGACCGTAACGCCGTCGTTTGAGTGTTTACATGTGTTTTTTCTGGTATACATATGCCTATATCAGCTTCTTTGTCTCTTCAGCGTATATTACATATATTTTTATTCGCAAATCAGTCTTACGACTGGTTTTATGCGGATCGCCACAACGTCGTCCCCTGCTCAAACCTCTTCGTATCAGGGTAGCACTTGCACCATAGGGCCTCAATGTATTCTAGTCTCGTCTTCGCTTAAAGTTCTTGCACATTACTGCTATCTCTAGTGCTAAGCAAAGTATGGAAAGGTGAAAGGTGGCTTACATCCTCAATCGCCGCTGACATAGCACATCCTCCAGCAAGGCAGTCAGTACATTAACGAGAAAGTACAGATAACGCGCACCATTTAACCTTTGTAAGTAGCGCGTGTAGCACGTTTGATGAATCGACACGTATGGTAAGGTCCGAAACCGAGTGTCGTAGAGCGCTTCCAGCGTCTTTATCTCAGAAAGTATCGGTTTCAGGACCCTCTTAATCGAGATAAAAATAAGTCAATTTTTTGTCAAGTTTTATTTATTCCTCTCGGAAATGTGTTACATAGAACTCATATAACGTAGCCGGTCGCGGTGGCCGAGCGGTCTGCGGCGCGCCAGTCACGTTCTGCACGGCCACTACGGTAGGGGGTTAGAATCCCCCCTCGGGCATGGATATTTGTGCCGTCCTTAGTATTAGCTAGTCCATAAGTAGTTTGTAAGTTTAGGGACTGATGACCCCGTAGTTAAGTCCCATAAGCTCTACAAACATTTGAACAAATAACGTATCAAAACTAATTCGATACTTAAAAACTAACCATTGTGTGATTAACAGTGTTCAATATGTAGGACGTCAGTCATATGTACAGCCTGTAATCTACATCTGCATAAATACTCTGCAAATCCTATTTAAGTGCATAGTAAAAGGTTGGTCTAACCGCCTTTTTTAATATTTCTCCACCGTTCCATTTCATAATAGCCTCCCGCGTTGGAGGTTTCGAATCTTCCCTCGGGCATGGATGTTTATATTGTCTTTAGTATAAGTCAGTTCATAAGTAGTTTGTAAGTTTAGAGACTGATGACCCCGCAGTTAAGTCCCACAAGCTTAACAAACATTTGAACATTTTTCTGTAATAGCACGTGGGAAAAAGAAACATCTAAACCATTCCGTTTTATTTCATTATGGTGAGCATGTTTCTCTATGTACATGGATACTAATAAAATACGTTCGTATTCGTATGAGGAAGTTGGAGAAATAAATTTCGCAAATAGATTTCACCGCAAGGAATAACGCTTGTCTTTTAACGAACCGATCATCATTTCCGTGACACTCTCCGGTACGTCGTGATAGTGCAAAACTAGCTGTACTTCTCAGAACTTTCTCTATATCCTTTGCCAGTCCCACTTGCTGGGGATCCCACAATACGCAGCAATACTCTCAAATAGGGCGCACAATTGCATTGTAAATAGTATATTCAATAGAACTGTTGTATCGTGTAAGTGTTCTGTCAATGAAACGTAGTCTTTGGTTCCCTTCCCTACAATTTTCTAACGTGTTCTTTCCAATGTTAGAGGTTCTTAATTGTTATTCTTAAGTATTTAGTATTTTAGGCTGCAGTTTTGACTGATTTATAGTGTAAAATAAGTTTAACTGATTTATTCTACTGCTCTTATGGATGACTTAACACTTTTCATTATTTATGGCCTCTCAGATGCAATACACTTGTGCCAACCCTTCTTCCAATCTTCGAAGCACTTTTCATAAGCACTTTTTGGTTCAGCCTTTCCTCAATCTTTTCAAATTTTCGTTCTATCCTAGGTCTCTTCAGTTTAAGGAACAGGAGAAAGTGGCAGGGGGCTCAAATACGGTGAATATAGTGGCTGAGGCATGATTGTTGTACTGATTTTGGCCCAAAATCTCTCTCGGAAGCAACGATGAATGAGCAGGCGCGTTTTCATGATGTAAAAGCCATGAATTGTTTTTCCACAATTCCGGATATTTTTTGCATATTGCTTCTGGAAATCGTCGCATTATGTTAAGGTAATATTGCATATTGAGCGTACAATTATGAGGCGAAAATTTAAGATCCACTGCATCAGGGTAACTGAAAAAAAAAAAAAGCAAAATAAACACAGGGTATAAATGTGACTTTTTATGGAACTTGGAGTGATTTTTTCGGTCTTGGCCCTCCGAGACTTTTCCATTGAGAAGATTTGGTTTCAACCGTAAAACTATTTTTCGTCACCAGTTATGACCCTTTAAAACAAATGAGGATAGTCATTTAAGTCATTCATGAGGGCCTAAGCGATGCTTACGCGACGGACATCTCATCAAAATTGAAAAGTTTTTGAATCAAATTCGGTAACACAATTCTCATGCCCAAAACAGCCGAAAAGATTGCATATTACGAGCTGATCGATATGCCAATATCCTCAGCTACGCCTCTTACGAAAATTCGTCGTTTTTCCAAAACAATTTCCTTCCCAGTTTCGACTCCTTATTGATGTGCTCGAGCGTCCCAGAGCGTGGTTCGTCATTGGCATCTTCTCGGCCATCTTGGAAGAGTTTGTACCACTTGCAAACAATTTTTTACGCAGAACAGACGCATTGTATGTTACAACCAACATTCCGAGTGTTTTAGTGCACTTGATTCCATTTTTCATGCAACATTTGATAAACATTCTTTGTTCCAGTATTATAATAGTAGAAAATCGCAGAGAACCTTCCAATCTGTCGAAACCAAAGAAAGTACACTCTATACTTGAAACTGTGAAAACATGTTCGGAATATATTCTTCACAACGAATCGCCAAGCTCGCGAATTAATAATCTTTTTTGCTGATGACCTGTTTCGGAGGACTGTGGCTTCATCATCTGGTCATATACAGTTTTTAAGCCCCTCATCTATTTAAAAATGGGTATAACATAATGAGTTTAACATAGCACTTAGTCATCATATAAAAATACGCAAGTTAAAACATGACAGCTTACGAGATACTCTAACATGTGTACAAACATAACAAAGAAAAATATCGATAATCGAATGTACGATGCCCGAGTAATCTGAAAAGCAACCTTAATTTTTGAACTGCCTTCGGATATTAACACTATACAGTCTACTTTTACTCCTCGCAGTAGTTTGTTTGTTGAGCTTATGGGACTTGACTGCGGGATCATCAGTCCCTAAAATTACAAACTACTTATACACTATCGTATACTAAAGACAACACAAACATCCATGCCCGAAGGAGGCTTCGAATCCCCGACGGAGAACGGCCTCTCGCATCGGAGCATAGCGCCCCAATGCGCTCGGCCACTCCAACGCGGCCCTCGCGGTAGTAATAGCATCCATGTTAATGTGTCTTTCCCCATCTTTATTCCAATCTTTTCTTGTTTTAAGAAACACCGACTTATTTCCTGCAACGCTTCGTTTCATATGTCTGAACTGTTGTCCTGTGAACAAATACCAAGAGTCCTATACCTACAGAATAATATTTGGATTGGTGGTTATACATAGAGATCACTCGAATTTTCTTTCGGTGTCAAGTCTCAGAATCTCACATGGTGGTCATGACGAAGGCTCACAGAGGGAAATGAAACCAGTCCAGAAACCCAGAGCTGTTAATGTTGGAACTATCGCATGTGTTGAACTGCGTTTACTTTGAAATATATTTAACAAATACCGAGTAGCTTATTCTTCGTGAAGCGTGTTTTCCTTTGTTCAACCTCATTAAGATGTAACTGACAAAGCCACGATTGGCAAAGTAATTCCTTCTCATTTTCTTCTGATGGCTATGAAACGTTTGACACTGTACACACAAATGTACAAGATAGAGTGCCTTTTGGTAGCTTGGTGCAGTTTAAGCACGTGTTTCGACACCACATCACTTTTTTCCCCTTATTTACATAAAACTACGCGCAAGCCGTAAACACAATTCATCAAACGCGTTGTCAGCGACATGAGATTTTCGAGACAAGCAACGTTTTTTTTGGATGGAGCTCCTTAACGAGCTGTATAACTTTTACTATACGGAAATAAATTCGAAACTATCCGTCGATGTGAAGCCACTCTTTTGACTTCAAGTTTTATTGGAACAGTTCTTACGTAGGGCTTACGATAATGTAGTCAGTGATAGACAGATTATTCATTGCCGGAGCAAGGACTGCATCACGTTGGAATTCAGGAATGCAGTAATCATTGCAATATGTCTTTCAACACTGTAGTAACTACATAAATATTACAGTTTTCTGTAGGTTCTTGAACATGTTGACTTTTAATCCACAGTTTAGTATTACCCTTCCATGACCGAATTAATAAAAATTCCGCATATTACTGTAACAACTGGTATTTTGTTTTGCAGTAGCTACATTTGAAATTAGTCTATGTCTCTTGTTTCCGTGTGCTGTATTGTCTGAATCATCTCCTCGTGCTCCTTGTTGGAAAATGTTTCCTACTGCGCATAAGCTCACATCGTCCGTCAGGAACGCCAGGAATGCCTGGTTTATTTTTTTGTGATGAATGCCTTCCCCTTCTCTTCATAGTTCTCGCTATCATTTGAAATTATTTCTGTTACACATTTGAGTCATCGGATGCTGTAAGTTCTTCTGCTGCCTCTTCAACATATTCGCCTTTCCAGAAACAGGAAATGACAGGAAATGACAAGATATTACTACGAAGGTTGGAACTTAAATAGTGGCAATATTGTTGTGGAGACACTATGCAATGGAATGTACTACTGTCGCTGATAGCACACGTTGTTGACATACCTACCTGCCTTACCTCGCAGCAAATGGACTCGCCCGTCCCTCGTCACCGGCGTGCGTACAATGGAAGTAAACACAGTCACATGTAAGCGAGCGGTCTAATGTAACGGTCTTATTATGTTCCTCCGCAGCTGACCATCAATGCACAGTATTACTGTCCGTTTGTGGAGCATCAACTGCGACTATCTTGGCGAAATAAGGGGCAAGACTTTCTGCGCAACCCACCCATCACTTTGTTCGTCAATGCGCGGGCGTATATAGTGCAAGCTATGGCTGTTCTGCTGGGTCGTACTGTACCATCCACCAGACTCCCCGTGTGACTTTGATTTGATCCCGAAGATAAAGGAATCACTTCGAGCCATTGGCCTCGGAACTGTTCCAGAAATTCGACGGGCAGTAGACCGCTCCATTCGCATAGTCAACAGAACAGGCTCCGCTAACGGTATACTACACCTTCCACATCGCTGGCAACTGGTTCTACACAACGCTGGTGACTACTTTGAAGGACAGTAACAGGTGCAAACATGTAACTCTTTTGTATCGGTTGTAAATAAATAGTTGCTGCTATTTAAGTTCCAACCCTCGTAAAAGTTACAAAAATTACTCTCTTTGTGCGTTATGGCAAGTGTCAGATTCAATTTACCTTCTTAGCTTCCATAGAAGCAGTTGAATGGAGTGTCTTGGCTTCCAGTATGTAACAGGAACAGGTATGCGCCTATAATACGATTTTTTTCCGTTTCATACGAAATTAAGAGCAATCCAATAACATTATAGAATCGAATGAAAAAAATTAAACATTTTGACACAAATATGAACAACAGGACGATAGAAAACTACACACATGCTGTACATAAGGAAACCACAAATATAAAAGTGATTTACCAATAATATGTGCACAAACCTGTATATTTCTAGCAAACAAACTAAAAAACAGTAAATTCCTTTACTAAGCTTATTTATTTCAGACAAGACAAAATGTTTCATAAAAGTAGTAAAACGCAAGTCACACTATGCACAACTGAAACAAATAAGCGATAATACATTAATACATGCAGTAGACGCCAAACAACAAGGCAATTGGTTCCAGACTGTTAGTGTCTTCAATACTAGACGGCAGCACCACAGAGATGTGGGATTTTATATTCCTGTGAACACTGGGACTCATATGTACCACTGTTCACGAAAGGGTTAACATGTATGCTGAGAAGGCAACTTGTAACAAGATATAATATAGTGTATGATGTTCACATTACTTTGTCCGCCCCCTGCGAATACAAGAATAAAAGTTATAGTTCTGGGAGCCACTGAGTTTTGTGTTCCTAGCTATAATCACTAAAACGATGACCCAATTCAGGGGATTGAGATCTCCTGTCCGGAGCTTTACCATTGGCAGGTTTGGCATCAGGGCCTCTGGAACAAACAATGGTGTCAGACTTTCTGTCAGTGGTGACGCTGGTCACCGTCGGCCAAGTTGGTAGATACGGTGTCTGTGCTTGGAGCCATCAGTAGATAAGGTTTCTACCATATCCCATACCAGCTGGCGCTGAACGATTTCTGGGGGCTTATTATGACCAAGCCCTGATATATAGATTTTTAAAAAAAAGTCGTCTTTGTGCCAACAGCTGTACAGTATTTTATTCTTTAGCCTACCGTTTTCGGCACTGTCTGCCATCGACAGGGAATTCTGAAAGCTTCTGGTAGAAGATACATCGTAGTTATGTAGTTCTACACAGTCTCGCAATATGGAGTCAGATATAATGCTTGAAAAATTATACCTACATATTGAACATCAGTTATTACAATATACGATTAGTTTGGCACTATTCTAGATGATAGCCATCAGATTGATTTAATTGCTATACATTAGTTTTTACCAATGTTGTTATATAAGCTGATGAGATTAACTTTTACACCATTTCTTTGATCTTGTGGGGAATCTTAATAAAACATTTATTTTTCCTCTTTTTAGATTGGGCCCTAATGTCAGGAAAGTAAAAAAAAAAAAGTGAAAATAGAATTTTAGCACATGTACAACTATTATACCCTCCACGTCTTGCTATATTTTATTTTATTTATTTATTTTGCTGCCGTTTACAATGACCTGTCGTCTGGATGCTAAAACAGGTCGTATTTTGCACATTTAATTTCTTCTTATATCTAATTAAAATTAACAATATACAATTACAAAATTAGAAAAATTAATTATTTAATACATATACATTTAAGAAGAAGAAGTATAGAAAAACGGCAAGTACAGACGTTTATCTTGAAAAATATAGTGAAAAAATGACATGAATTTATATTTACTAAAAGAGGTGATAGGAAAAATTATGAGAAGATGGTGTCCGACACATTGTGATGCTTGATGATCGAGGACTTGGCATTCTCATCAAGTCGTCAAACCTCAACCATCGTTAGTTTTATCTGTATGTTACACTAACTACTGATTCAAATTACAGTGATATTCTGTTTCGTTATGATCTATTAAAAGGTTTATAGTGCCGTTTATATATATAAGAGCTGACCGTAATTATATATTGTATTTAAAGCAGCAATTGGAATTTCATTGCATAATGTCTTTAATTGACATTTATAGTGCTGCAGGCCCAAGACAGACGAAATATTTTGTTAGCACCCACCTACATATTGAGACACGATCACCGCAGTAAAATAAAACAGACGAAAACGAAAAGATTTAGGTGTCCCTATTTCTCATGAGCTATTAGAGAATGGGACAGTAGAGATATATCATAAATGTTTTTTGATGAATCCTCTACCATGCACTTTAATGTGAGATGTATGAAAGGTATGCTTCAGTTAAAATACATCCTAAGGAATTTATGCAGTTGGTTGTTTCTCTTGTTAGTTTTAAGATGATAGAAGCACGCTACATCATTTTATACTGTTTGTCAACTGTAATTTTAGAGGAACCAACGACAGAACCGGGCATTTCTGTGTTATTCTGTGTAGTGAAATACTATGTGGCTATCTGACACGACACACTTTACACATAGAAAATCTCCGTATATTCTGGGAGGTCTTCAACGTTTCTCTCGGCATCTCCGCGTGTTCTTATGAAGTACGGCAGCGTCCCGTCCGCAGCTTATACTCGGAACAATTCCTGCCCTAGCGCTCAACCGTCCAGCTATCTCCCTCTCTCTCCCTCCCTTCCCGCTTGTCTCTGGCTTATTCATGGGCCTCCCCTGCTGACATATTACACCTGGCCCGGACGCCGGCCCGTGCTTTCCGTTAGCCGTGCTTGATAGCCGCGCCAGTGGTCAGACGACGAAATACTAATCTGTCGGCGCGCAGAGGCGGCTGGCCGATGTCCCGCGATAGCAGCGCCCGGCCGACAGCCGTGGCGCAAGCCGCAGTCTCAAGATGTACGGGGCGCCATCTCTGCCCGCCGGCGTTTCGTTAACACGGCGTTTACGGACGCTCCGAAGCGGGGACGCCGACCCGTAGGGAGGGAAGACGTTGTTGAAATATCTCACTATTCCTCACGACATCCGGTTAATTCATGTTGTCGCGTTCGCTGACCAGCCGTGTACACGTGTCGAGAAGGTTTTATACCTTATTAATGGTAGGCACGATCAAGCATTAGGAAAAAAAGAAGTTATTTTTGTTTCAGTTTATAGCGTAAGTCTGCTTGGGAGATAAGGTGAAAGAAAATGATCGCCGTTCCATGCCACAGGAGGAAACACGATCGTCTCCAGCGAGTAACTGAAGCTCTATATCTCCAGCCAGTATTTCAGGGGAACATAAAAATGTACAGCTAAGCAGTTTGAAAGTAGCCTGTTATTAAAATAAGCAAAATCTCGGGCAGTTGAGATCTGCGAATGTAACTTAAAACTCTCTGTTCTTTTCTAAATTACTTTATGAGTGGCCACATTATATGCGCAACGGAAATTTATCTAACTGCTCACTCCTTAAGGGAGCAGCCAATGTTTTAACAAACACAAAAATCAATCTTAAAAAGATAAAAGAATAGATAATTAAACATGAGACGGGGAGCATGAAATCATAAAGCAGATGTATGATACATTAAAATCATAATCTTGTCAGTAAAATAACAAGCAAATAAATGTGGGGAGAACAAATTAAAGACACACATTGTACACAAGTGAATTAAAACATATAATTACTACCCGTATTAAAATAGTTTCTGCCCTTTATGAATAAGAAGGTAACGTGGGAGGGAATTTTCAAATACACAGTGGGTGGATGAAAGCACATTCATTCATTCTTTCACAGACACACGCATAAAGCTTGGCAGTACATTACAATCCTGAAACACTTGAAAGCAGCGGCGAAACGAAGCGTCGGCGGCGTCTTGACGAGATGACGTGTGTCTTGATCACTAAATGTGTTGGAAGGCAGCGGCATACTATTCTTAAGTAGCACTTGGTGTGCGACCACGGTGAATTACATAGAATTTACAAAGGAAATTAATTCAGAATAATCGAATAGAGCACACGCGAGAATTCGTATAGAAGAAAGTTAGTATTAATAAAACCATAGCCGAAGCCTGAAGTAACGACCGTTGCGAAAGCACGTGGTGTAATCAGCCATACAAAGCAGGAAAGACGGAATCAAATCAGAAAATCTGGGAAATATTTAGCATATTCGCAGACACAGAAACGACGCGAAAAAGTTAGTTAAAAACACGAAGGAAATTCAAACATACTAGGTTTACACAAATGCTGAAGGCCACACACGTGTATACTAACTTGAGCAAAACTGGACACAAAATCATCACTGGAATGTAAATGCAAATAATAAATTTATACTGAATTTACTCGAGTTCTGTAAATAAAGGAACACTTCGTCTCTCATAGCGAAAGAATGACTCAAAAGAACTATCACTGAAAAAAGCCAAGACTGCCTGATCACAAATAAATCAAAGTCCCAACAGCATGCCTTTCCCTCAGGATGATTTAGCGGAGTACTTACTTACTTCCTCAGTCATCGGAACCAGAATAAAGAGTGAAGACTAAAGCTCTAAAGCTCTCAGACCTCGGAAAAACATCATCCCGTCATACACCGGATGTAGAGCGTACTAAAAGTGACACACAGTGCGTTCAGAGACCTGTGTTTACCAACCCTTGCTACCTGGCCAAGACAATTCCCTCTTCAACCGCTCCCAGAGAGGTATCCTGTCACCTCTTCCTTCCAAGATTACGTTGGGACGATACTAATAACACAGACACATCGCCACCTTGCCAAGTAAGCTTGTCTCTGTCCAGCCAGCAGACGCCAGCGCAGACAACAAACGAAGCCATGCGTTCTTAACTACAGCAAAACGAGGCCTAAAGCGGGAGGCGGCGACTGTAAGCCATTGCGCGACAGTCAGTCAATATTAAGAGCACACATTCACATTCACATGAACAGACAAATTCAATCACACGGGTGGAAACATTTATAAATATGCGGCAAACATGCATAAACATGGGGCATTGATCATTAATAAAAAGAATAAAATAATTAACACAAGTATATAACATTAATTGCGCAGAAACACTTTTGGTTAATGAATAAATCAAGATGGAACATGGCCACACATTCAGAGGTCGTGTTTCAAGTTTACCCACAAAACCATTGTCCAATACCTACGATATTGATTTGTTATAAGATCTTTAAGGGGAGTCGTTTCCCAAAATGTCAAAATTTTACATTTTTTTCTTTTATGCAAATTATTGAATATGTGGATGTTTTTGCTTAATCGTTTTATTGAAATATTCGATTATTCGCTATTTTAAATAAATATTTGAAAGTAATCATGCACTGACTTGTCTGAGATTTTTGTTTTCCATTTCACATATTGACATTTTTCTCTGGAACTAAATAATCTAATAGCTTATGATTTCTTTTGTTTTGTAGAGAACTGTCTGTTTCATAGGTTGCTTACACTAGGGGTACTTCGCTGTAAACTCTTTGAACTGTTAATCTATTAGTGTTCACAACGCGTTCAGTTTCTGTGTTTGTTGGAAGGCCAGTCTTTGAACTTGGTGTTTATCAGTCTATTCTTTGTTTTAGTGATGGCTTTTATGGAAGACTATAGGTTCTGGAGCATCGTGGAACTCATAAAGATTACAACACCACAAGAAGTGTAATGGACGTGGACTAAGAACGAATCATGAAGTCAGAGATTGTCACTAAAAGTACGTCAAAAGAAGCCAGACCAAAAAATTCCTAGATGCGTGAAAGATCTCTTGCGCGTGTCGTTTGGTGATGATCGTGTGCTCAGCCGCCACTTTCGTCATGCTTGGTTCTCAGGTCCCCAGACCTCAGTCCGTGCGATTATTGGCTTTGGGGTTACCTGAAGTCGCAAGTGTATCGTGATCGACCGACATCTATAGGGATGCCTCACCATAACTCCGGACATGTTTTACAGCGCCGTTCATAACATTATTCCTCGACTACAGCTATTGTTGAAGAATGATGGCTAACATATTGAGCATTTCCTGTAAAGAACATCATCTTTGCGTTGTCTTAATTTGTTATGCTAATTATTGCTTTTCTGACCAGATGAAGCGCCATCTGTCGGACATTTATTGAACATTCCAAGCATGTGTGTCAATTTTTACCTCTCTGTCTACATTATTCCGTGGTTTATTAGGTTTTCAAATTTATACTGACTTTTTGATCACCCGGTAAATACCGTTCTTCTACAGAATGCTACAGAATGACGAATTATCAGCCTCTCATCGCCATGATGAAGTAGGTATCAGGATTTATCACACCATGCAAACTTCCGCCACACCGCCAGTGACTATGGTCACGAATTCAGTGATTGAAGGCGAGTTTACTTTACAGAAGTAAAACAGTCACGGAAGAATCAGTGACAGTAATGGAAATCAAATGTTCAAATGTTTGTTAAGCTTAAGGGACTTAACTACGGGGTCATCAGTCCCTAAACTTACAAATTACTTATGAACTACCTACAACTAAGGACGGCACAAATATCCATGCCCGAGGGAGGATTCGAACCCCCGACCGTAGTGGCCGTCCAGACTGTGACTGAAGCGCCTCAATCCCCTCGGCCACCGCGGCAGGCGACAGTAATGGACAAAATTAAAATACAGATACAGTAGTACTTTTACATGTATGTGGCTTAACCGAAAAAGTTGCTATGTAAAACGTTCCCCAATAGATCGGTTAACTGGGCTTGTACTGTACATACACATTCAGCAATGTTTCAGTTCTCGGGATCACTATCATGTGTAACTTTCAAAATGATAACACACTTTTCCCATCTGATTGTAATTTTATTTTCATATTGTTCATCGTAGTCATTCTCAAAATAATATGCCTATTGTACATAATAGATCGTCTCACTAGTGATTTAATGACGCTAAATCGACGGGACCCTGAGATGTCTCACTGAAGGAATACATGACACTACATCACGCTATTTCGAATAAAGAATAGCTTACGAGAAGCAAGAAGTGCAGTAAACAGTTTCTTTTAGCCGGTCGTAAACTGCAAACATGACTCGCGGAGAGGTTCTCACGTGCTGTAAGCTTTACGACGTGCCGTTGTTTTACGTTTTACTCCCCGAGTGGTTCGCCAATCTCGAATGCTTCGTCTAACGACGAGTGCAGAGTAGTTAGGACCATTTAATCTCCGACGTGGAAGAGTAATTTTATTGCCTTCGTAGTTTCCTTCAATTTCTTTTCCTCCCTGGCTTTCATTAACAATCTATGTAGCCTAGAAACTCACGAAAAGCCCTCGAAAAATATATACGGGATTACCGTCTTCTACACTTTCTGGTTACAGATTTCAAATCATTAACTGATCAACACGTTGACGGAATGTCGAGTTATCCGCCATCATTCCCACACAGGTCGGTCATATCCATATTGACGATATTGTAGTCTTCGCAACGAAAATTAGTTTGATGTAGCGCTTCATCTATTGATCCCCTATTTTGTATACTCATCTCTCGGTATCTTTCTACTTCTTTTACCTCCACACTTTCTTCCAGTACTAAGCTGATCGCTTCATATCTCACAATGTCTCCTACTTATTTCGTCAAATAATGCCAGAATATTCTTTTTACCCGTTTCTTTTGATTAAAGCTTCATAAGTTACATACTTTACTGACCTAATGTTTAGCATTCTTCTGCTCTGTCACATTTCTCTTAGAGCCTATACTGCTTATTTGGAACATTGTGTTGTGACGTAAAGTCAGCGCCAGACGCCAGACGCACGAGAACGATCGTGTAGAAGGCAGCGGACAAACGGCAGCCAATCGCACGCCGGCGCCGCGCATCCTGGAGGGAGTGACCTAGAAGCGCGCCCTCTACAATCGGCTATATCTAGGCCGACATGCGCCTGGACGAGCCCGTCTGAACTCGGCTACGAAATAGGCAATCACTAGGACTCAGCACAGCTAGCATCGAGGAAGACGCCGCCGCCACGAAAAGAGATAAACAGATAGAAGCTGAGTATTGTACAAAGATCAGTAAACAAAACTTGTATTACTAGTCTGTATAGCTGTTATAGATGTCCACGCATCCTGAACAGAACCTCGCCTGAAAGATAGGCCGGGAACGACTAAACAATTGGTGACGAGGCTGACCAGGAGGACAAAACACATTGAACTTCCATAAAAAGTTTTCCGAGATTTAAATTTATGTTCGACTTCAACAAATTTCTCTGCTTTAGAAACGCTTAACTCGCCGTTGCAATTCTCTATTTTATATCCTATCTCCTTTGACAGAGTTATTAGTTTGCTGCACAGCTGGTAAAAATTAATGTACTGCTTCTAGTATCTCGTTTCCTAATCTAATTCCTCTAAAATAGTCGGATTTCATTCACCTTGGATCTATTTTGATAAAATTTCGTAACTGTGCAAATCTTCCGAAATATAAAACTATGAATTTTACAAACTGCGAACTTGTAATAACCAATGTCTACAACAGAAAGAAATAAAAATTAGGTATAAGAAAAAAGGAAGCAGCGCTAGTTGGGGCGACGGAATAATTTCGTAACAAATCGTTTCAAACGAATATCAGTGATTTTATTGTAGTTATGATGAGAGGTTTCGATGCTCTCCCGACATCACCATCTGATCTTCCAAATCCAGTTTTAAAATTTGTGCAAGGGGTTCTAAATCTCGGCTTTCAAGATCAGATAATGATACCAACAGAGCTTCTAAAACGGTCATCATAATTAAAATAAACTCAGCGATCTTGGCTTGAAACCACTAAAAGGAGGGAAGTTTAGGGCTCAACGTCTGTCAACAGCCTGGCCACTATAGCCCTGTACAGAGAAAGTACGGCCATCTCTTAATCGATGGCCATGCTGGGTCTAACCCGCTGCTGCTTAGACACTTAACCGCAAGAACGTTCCGAGGTCTTACAATGTTTATCAGCCGAGTTTGAGAAAACTATTCAATGAAAAAATCCAATTTTTACACCTTACGTGATACATTCTCACGATAATGACCTTAATTTCTATACGTTATTCCTTACAGTTACTGTGCTACACCGAATTAAGTACACTAATCATAAAATTTTAAAGAGTTCTAAGACGAAAAAAAATTGCTTTGACTTTGCGTAAGGTTGATTTTAGCACATACAAAGTTGCGGATGAAATGTACGTAAGATATCGAAATTTTACTTAAGGTTAGTGGCAGAACGATCTCTTTTCATTGTCATCGTATCCGATTGACAGACGCGGGAATTTCAGCCAGTTCTCTCCACGCGGACTTGTGGCTCTCGGGAGTACTTACTATCCGATTTTAAGAAAACTGTTTGGCTTGTGGCTCCAGATCGAAAGAGTTCGCCCATAAATTCAGACCGCCCTGTAGCGCGGCCCGATATTCAAAGAGACTGAACATTTCGTCATTGGAAGAAAGTGTAAATGAAGAAAGCCAGCCGGCCGTGGTGGCCGAGGGGACTGAGGCACTCCAGTCACGGTCTGCACGGCAACTACGGCCGGGGGTTCGAATCCCCCCTCGGGCATGGATATTTGTGCTATCTGTAGTATAAGGTAGTTTATAAGTAGTTTGTAAGTTTAGGGACTGATGACCCAGTAGTTAAGTCCCATAAGCTATATAAACATGTGAACATGTGTGTGTGAAGAAAGCCAGTTGCGATAATGCGTGTCTTTGATGAGTATTTTCTTGCGTATTATATACATGAATCTTACAATAATTACGAAGAATGTATACCCACTGCATGACTTTTACCAAAAACAGAGAACTTACAATTGCCTGCACAATGCCAGTTGCATTTACATGTTTAATATTTTTCTTGTTTCAATACTTTGTTTCCTGTAATAATACACTAAGCACATGTAAACTAATGATAAAAACTTGCTTCAGTAAATTGTATATTAACTGCATATCTGAACGAGGATCTCTTTAATTTGCTTGTTTATACCGGTAGGTCAAAATGTGTATTTTCATCAAATATCTGCAAATGAAACCGAAGACGCGAGAAAAACGCGACCCTACGTCATTGTGCAGGACTTTTCTTCACAAATTTATTCAAGTTAATCTGCTGCGTGATCTAATGGTCGGTGAATCTTCAGTCCATTAATTTACACCACTAATTGAAATCATCATATCACGGAACCGAGGGTCGCAACTGGGCTCTCAGTTTTCTCAACCGATTTTCATCAGCCAGACTCTGGTTCTTCTCGCTGCATTGAGAATTCAGATGGTAATCTAGAAACCTTACCTGCCTTCCTGGCTTCTAAAGAACACCCGAAAGCACAGACTGTGGCATTACTCTGAATATTCACTTCTCATGGCACGCAGGCAACCTATAGGACCAATATGCACGGAAAAATCAAGTGACTCGATTTCAGCCAATTACTAACTGCATGCGGCGCGCCCAAGTACTGTCGTACTTTCCCTGCAAAGAGTTGTACTCTCAGCTGACCATTACGCCAGCTCGCTCTGTAGATTCACAAGCTGAAGTAGACTGCCTGGTGCTGAGTATAAAGCGTTGCACTCACAGGGGACTAATATACCATGAACGACAAATGCTCCAATTACATCTGCATCTACATACATACTCCGCAATTCACCGTAAGGTGCGTGGCGGAGGGCACACTGTACCACTACTAGCCATTTCCTTTCCTATTCCACTCCCAAATTGAACGAGGAAAAAAAGAATGCCTATATGCCTCCGTACGAGCCCTAATTTCTCTTGTCTTTGTGATCTTTACGCGAAATGTAAGTAGTCGGCAGCAAGATCGTACTACACTCAGCTTCAAATTCCGGTTCTCTAAATTTACTTAACAGAAGTTCACGAAAAGAGCGTCGTCTTTCTTTCAGCGATCCCCAATTGAGTTGCCGGAGCATTTCCGTTACACTCGCGCATTGGTCGAACCTACCGGTAACAAATCTAGCTGCTCGCCTCTGAACCGCCTCTATGTCTTCCTTTAAACTGACCTGCTGCGGGTCCCAAACACTTGAGCAATACTCAAGATGTGGTCTTACAAGTGTTTTATACGCGGTCTCCTTTACAGGCGAAGTACATCTTCCCAAAATTCTCACAATAAACCGAAGTCGGCTGTCCGCCTTATTCACAACTGTCCTTACATGCTCGCTCCATTTCATATCGCTCTGCAATGTTACGCCTAGTTATTTGAACGACGCGACAGCATCAAGAAGCTCACAACTACTGCTGTATTCGAACATTATGGGATTGTTTTTTCTACTCATACGCATCACCTTACATTTTTCTACATTGAGAGCTAGCTGCCATTCTTCGCACCAACTAGAAATTTTGTCTAAGTCATCCTGCATGCTACTACAGTCAGTTACAGACGACACCCTCCCATACACCACAGCATCATCAGCAAACAGCCGCAAATTACAACTTACTCTGTCCATCAGATCATTTATATAGATAGAAAATAATAGCGGTCCTATCACACTCCCCTGGGGCACGCCTGACGATACACTCGTCTCTGATGAACACTCGCCGTCGAGAACAACGTACTGCGTTCTATTACTTAGGAAGTCTTCCAGCCAGTCACAAATCTGTGAACCTATCTCGTATCTTCGTTAGCAGTCTGCACTGTTAGCACGAAACCATGCTTAAAAAATAAAAATAGAAACATTGGTCCGTAGTGTTGCCAGGTTTTTAAACTGAAAAGGAGGGAGAGTTGGAAAATGGTGGCTAAAATAGTCCAAACGTAACACTAGTGCCATATCTTACGCCCAACCAATTAAAACAAAAGTGTAATTAAGACATTACTTTTCAACAAATAGGTTGAAACAAACAATGGTTCAGTGAATACTAGTAAGTACAGTTGTATATTAAATTAACTTATATATACGAACAAAGGTAGGAGGGGAACAGGTCAGTGAGAAAGACATAAAAATGAAATGTTGGTGGGGAACAGTTAAATAAGTTTGGAGTATGTGTATATGGAATAAAAGAGCATATTGAAGTATATAGCCTATATTAAAATTCACTGGTTTTCAAGAGAGTGATGTGTGTAACACATGAAAGGAAAAACATTAGAATGTGGGTGAGAGACATTACATAGTTTCGACAAGCATGGTGGCAGAATTATACATAATAGGTTACTTTAATAATGGTAAATACTGGAATTGGGTCTGATCATTGAGAATTAGGTTCGGTTTCTGAGCTTGGTGTTTGTTGATAGAGAGAATTTCAAGCAAAGTTAGCTTTCTGTCTTTATTTGATCTGTGGAGATTACCACATTTAATGTCAAAGGCATGGCATTCATTTACGGCATGTTCTGCAAAGATGGAATCTCTCGTATTTAGTCTTCAAGTCGTCTCATGTTCAGCCAGTCTAGTAGTTATAGCCCTACATGACTGTCCCACATATACTTTGCCACAAAGATTGCAAGATATCCTATATATGCCACTTCTTTCCAAAGGTGAAATCTTGTCTTTGCTATTGAAGAGCAAGTTGGCTATAGTATTTCTATAATAAAAGTCTGGGGTGTATTTTCTGGCTGGCAAGCCTTTCCGATGTTTTACCAACATATGGCATTGGTGCCCATTTTTTGTTTGTGTTACTAGGTATGTTTCTTGCAAAGTATATTGTTAATTCCTTTTATTATTTCAAGTTCATTATCAAATTCTGTCTTGGTCTGAGGGATGTATAGTAGACGATGCTCCATGCTGTGGAAGGTTCCCCGTTTATGTGTTGCTGGATGCTGGGAAGTGGCAGGTATTGTACTTACTAGTATTCACTGAACCGTTGCTTGTTTCAACCTATTTGTTGAAAAGTAATGTATAGTTATGTCTTAGTTACAGTTTTGTTTTAATTGGTTGGGCGTCTCTGTTTAAAACATACTTAGCGGCTACGTGGTCTATGACTGACAGTTATCTTAGTAAAATCTTTGTACTCAAAACACAGCAGCTGGCATGATGTGGACTCGTGTCGACAGGTCGATGTATCGCATTCAGCTCCTGATGACGTCAGGCCGACGCTTGCCTAGCGTGTCACTAACAAGGAGGTTAGAATGAAGGGAGGTGGCATTATCTATGCCGAGCATATTCGTCAGTTGAAGCCTGTCCGCCATCTTGGTCAGTGTTAGAATGCTATTACTCAGTTACAAGTAAGCTTTAATTCGATCATCTTACTGTTAGTGCACTGAACTGACAATCACCGCAAAGTATGTACTTTCAAACAAAACACTTTATTGAATAAATAGTAATAAATATTCATCATGATATATTTGAAAACCTAATTTTTAACTGCTAATTTCCACTCTTTTAACACGTTGTATATCACGGCAACACCGAAGTGCGTTTTATCCTTGTTTTAAGTGACATAAAACATTAGTTCTACAATATGAACGCTTGTCCAAAACTTAACAATATGGCGGAGGGAGGCTTCAGTTTCTCAGCGTAAGACCATCTCCCTGTATTCTAACCTCAGTGGCGGCGCTAGGCGTCGGCGACGTCGGCCACCACCGAAGGCCTCGCGCCTGTGGGGGCCTCGCAAAGCATAGTTAAAATTTCAGTTTTTTTGTTTCTTCTTTTTTTATTATTTGATGTTCAACGGCGCTTTCCAACTGCTAGGTTATACAGCGACTCCCTGCATCTAATTTACACTAGCTTAACCAATGGACGAACACAACATTCGTAGACAAGGCTGGGATTCGAACCCCGGCGAGAGCGATCTCGCTCACCGTGGTATGATACCTTAGTGCGCTCGGCCATTTCCGTAAAATGAGTGCCGTAGTGATGCAATTTTTAGTTAAATGCTTACATAACAATTTCTTCAGTACATTTTAGAAAACGATTTGCAAGAAGTATATCCAAATCTTTATATAACAATCAGAATATTCCCCCGTTCCAGTCAGTACAGCTGCGTCCGAGAGAAGCTTCACACAGTTAAAATTGATTAAGACTAACTTGAAAAGCAAAATGATCCAAGAAAGACTATCTGCGTTGTCAGTACTATCAACTGAAGCCGAAATAGCGGCTAGTATTAAGATGTGGTCTTAAAAAGTTCAGTGAGACGAAAAGGTGAAAAATTCCTCTAATTTGTGTTTGTTTATTGTAATTTTTGTCATTGCAATAATACTCGTATATTATACTAATAGCATTTTAGTATAATGATTATTGATGTATAATTCAGCTCATTTAACATTTTCTTCATTAAACATTCATAGAATATATGACATCAACTGCGATTGGGCAAAGCTGAAAATTTGTACCCAGCCGGGATTCGAACCCGGGTCTCCTGCTTTCTAGGCAGTTGCGCTGACCCCTACACCACTGAGGACACACACTGTGTGTATGCCGGTGACGGGCAATGATCCTATCGTTAGTGGGGAGGGGTGGGCAAAGTTTGAAGCCCTTACTCTTACGGGAATTAGTTCATAACTACGAGTTTGAGTACTGTGGGCAGGGCGAAGCTGGGAATTTGTATCTGACGGGAGGCGTGCTTAGGTAGTCCTTGCACGTGCGGTGATCACTGTGTCCTCAGTGGTGTAGGGGTCAGCGCAACTGCCTAGAAAGCAGGAGACCCGGGTTCGAATCCCGGCTGGGTACACATTTTCAGCTTTGCCCAATCGCAGTTGATGTCATATATTCTATGACTGTTGAATAATAACAACTGCAGGATCAGGAGTGACGTCTGTTCTCTCGAAGCAGACGCCACATGTATATATTTTCTTCGTTAATTGAAAAATGAAAGGGGCCTCGCAAAGACGAGTTCGCCGACGCCCAGTTTTCGTCTAGCGCCGCCTCTGTCTAACCTCCTTGGTCACTCAGCTCACCCGTCCTCTCTACCTCTCCAAAGATCACACGTCCAGAGCGACTCGTCCAGCGATATCGCCGAACATCGGTCGATGCTCGCTGACCTGGATGCGGTCTCATCAGCCTGCACCACAGACATACATTACTATACTGGCAATGCCGTATACAGTATCATTGGTGTCAGTGAAGTCTCGCCGCCATATTTCTATACTATAAACTAGCAAGCAGTCGTGTGTGTTATTACAGGAAACGGCCGTAAAAATATGGATGAACTGACGTAACTACGCTGTCTTCAGAGTTTTGACGTATAGGAAATTCGTGTGTTGTATATGGCAGTGATTGTTTTAGCTGGAGTAGGCCTCTAAGCTTCGACACATACAGTAATGAATTTGATAGATTTTTTGTTATTGTTACCAATTTCATTCAACTTTGGATTTTCTTTTAGTAGTATGGTCATTTTAAAAGTGTTGTTTATCACACTCAGCACATATCCTTATTCTTTTGAAAGTTCTTACGAAAGCTTTGACACACACACTGAGTCGCGTCGCGTTTTTTTGTTTTTATTAGGCCTAATCTGTACCAGATTCGATCAACTTCGGCTTTTCTTTTAATAATATGACCGTTGTAAATGTGTTATTTGTCGTGGATAACACAATCGTTATTCTTCTTAGTGTTTTCCAATAAGTACAGTCTGCTTCAAATGTACCGGTACGTAACGGTAAAATTTTACTTACCTCCCGACGGGCTTGTATGATTATGTTGGCAACAGCAACAAAACGGTAGAAAGCCCTCACGAAAGATGTTGATATTCTTAGAAATACCACAGTGTGACTTTATTAGTCTCTCGTACAGATTATGAACTACATAAACAATACTGTTCCTTCTCTATGCTTGACGGGTTCTTGTATGTACCCTCGTTCACTCAGCAAAAGTAGCTGCCCTCGTAAAACGAAGATTTCGTGACAAAGCATTTGTGTTGTCACGCGATTCACTAATGCCAATGTCACACGATGCTGCCAGGACGGTAAGTAAAATTTAGGCGTACGTAACACGTTCTTCTCACAACGCAATTCGACAATGTAGGCCTACATGTTCAAATTAAACTATTGCTGAAGTATTAGCTTGAACGCAAATCATGTTCAAACGAACTGGAAAAGCTTACAACGCTGGAAGATCATGGTAGTACGTACGGAAACTTTTGACGCGAGGAGCGGCAAGATGGCGGCAACAGGCTTCAGTCACAGAGGCAAGTTTGCCAGTCTAGTAATGTGTGACTGTGGCCTGCACACTTGCCGGCTGACCCCGACCGCGGCCTGGGAGGTTTCGCCCGTCGGCGAGGCAAAGGAAGTGGGAGTGCCCTCGGTGCCCGCAGGGGGCGTGGCAGCGCGCTGGCCGGGCATTACTCAACGTCGGGGCCGGCGTTTACAAAAACAATCAGGCCGCTTTAATTGTGTGGACGCTGCGGCAGCCGCCATCCATCACGGCCAGCATCCACCTGCCCAAGGTTCGCCGCTCCTGCTCGGCACGACTACCGGACTACTCGCTGTGCGCCCAGTCACCACCTCTCTCACCGCACGCCACTACTCACAGATATTCGCCTATATGACAAGTTGCGACGACGCTCTCGATAAAGAAAGCTGGATTGAAGAAAAGTCGAGATATACAGTACTGGCCATTAAAATTGCTACACCAAGAAGAAATGCAGCTGATAAACGGGTATTCATTGGACGAATATATTGTACTAGAACTGACATGTGATTTCATTTACACGCAATTTCAGTGCATAGAGCCTGAGAAATCAGTACCCAGAAAAACCACCTCTGCATGTAATAACGGCCTTGATACGCCTGGGCATTGACTCAAAACAGCTTGGATGGCGTGTACAGGTACAGATGCCCATGAAGCGTCAACACGATACCACAGTTCATCAAGAGTAGTGACTGGCGAATTGTGACGAGCCAGTTGCTCGGCCACCATTGACTAGATGTTTTCAATTGGAGAGAGATCTGGAGAATGTGCTAACCAGGGCAGCAGTCGAACATTTTCCGTATCCAGAAAGGCCCGTACAGGACCTGCAACATGCGGTCGTACATTATCCTGCTGAAATGTAGAGTTTCGCAGGGATCGAATGAAGGACAGAGCCACGGGTCATAACACATCTGAAATGTAATGGCCACTGTTCAGAGTGCCGTGGATGCGAACAAGAGGTGACCGAGACGTGTAACCAATGGCACCCAAAACCATCAAGCCGGGTGATACGCCAGTATGGCGATGACGAATACACGCTTCCAATGTGCGTTCACTGCGATGTCGCCAGACACGGATGCGACCATCATGATTCTGTAAACCGTACCTGCATTCATCAGAACATATGACGTTTTGCCATTCGTGCACCCAGATTAGTCGTTGCGTACACCATCGCAGGCGCTCCTGGGATGCAGCGTCAAGGGTAACCGCAGCCATGGTATCCGAGCTGATAGTCCATGCTGCTGCAAACGTCGTCGAACTGTTCGTGGAGATGGTTGTTCTCTTGCAAACGTCCCCATCTGTTGACTCGGGGGATCGAGACGTGGCTGCACGATCCGTTACAGCCATGCGGACAAGCTGCCTGTCATCTCGACTGCTAGTGATACGAGGCCGTTGGGATCCAGCACGGCGTTTCGTACTGCCCTCTTGAAGTCACCGATTCCATATTCTGGCAACAGTCATTGGATCGCGACCAACGCGAGCAGCAATATCGCAATACGATAAACCGCAATCGAGATAGGCTACAATCCGACCTTTATAAAAGTCGGAAACGTGATGGTACGCATTTTTCCTCCTTATACGAGGCATCACAACAACGTCTCACCAGGCAACGCCGGTCAACTGCTGTTTGCGTATGAGAAATCGGTTGGAAACTTTGCTCATGTCAGCACGTTATAGGTATCGTCACCGGCGCCAACCTTGTGTGAATGCTCTGAAAAGCTAATAATTTGCATATCACATCTTCTTCCTGTCGGTTAAATTTCACGTCTGTAGCACGTCGTCTCCGTGGTTAACAATTTTAATGGCCAGGGGTGTATTTTAGGGAAGAATATGTTCTTAAATCCTACTGCAAACCGACGTCAACTACATAGGTCTGTAATTTTGCAGATCACTCCTATTGTGTTTCTTGAATATTGCAGTGACCTGTGCAATCTTCCAGACCTTGAGTATTTATGTTTCGTTGAGTGATTAGTTGGATATAATATTAACGTTCTGTATTATTTACTTGTGGATCCAAGCCTCTTGTGGCGAAGTATTCTTGGAACGGATGTGTCCCCAGTACATAAAATATGTTGAGGCATTCCGAATCGCTGTTTTTTTTTTCTTTATTTTTTTTTTTTCAGTAATAGCAACGTCTTCACTACTGTGGATTAAAACATTAAACATAAAATATGATTGAAATGACGCACTAGCACATAACTAGCACTAATAACGATGCAACACTGTAACCACATCTTCACAATTAATGTATATTTGTTATCATTTTTATGTGATGACTCCATAATGGGTTGAGTGTTCACCACCACAAAATTACAGCAATAATAACAAATTTTCACCTTGGTGGTATGATATAAAATATTTATCTAAAAATATCGCATATTGAATGTACTTCATGAGTTCAGTTATGTACATCGCATAAAAACTTTTACACTGTCGAAATACATAAAAAAATCAAAAGGCCGGTCATGCGTGTGTTACGCGTTACAGTAAGCAGCTAACCCAGATGAATCGTCTAACACACATTTGACAGGCCTTCCTCTTTTAATGTTATAATGGTGTATATGAGTCCTGAGGACTCGAACCTACACAGTTGATATTCAGTAACTTAATGGAATCGATGTGAGATATTTTTAAATAATTATTATGTATCATACTACCAAACTTAAATATGTTATTAGTGTTATTATTATTTATTAACATCGAAAATTTGTGGAATTTTTGTAGGTAAAAATAAAAACAACACCAACACAATTTTGAAGATCCGTTTACGGAGTGTTACATCGCTGTTAGCGCTAGTTAAGTTCGAGCAGTTCATTTCAATCATATTTTGTATGCAGTTGGTTACCACAATCAAAAGAATACTTTGCTACAAGATGTAAATAATAACAAATGTATTTGGAAGTGAATAGCCGTCTGATGATCCTTAGCTTCGAAACTGGGAACGGCGCTTTTCTATTTTTTTTTTTTCCAAAAAATAGAATAATTCAAATGTAGAACCGTTTCTTAAGTTATCGGACCTAACTGCAGTGGTCATCAGTCCGTAAACTTACAAACTATTTAAATAATTATCCTAAGAACAACACACACAAACACACACACAGACATATGCCCGAGGGGTACTCGAACCTCTGACGGCGAACGGCATCGCAGCAAAGCGTCTTAGCGCCTACAGCTATTCCGACGCGGCAAAAAAAAAAAAAAGAAAATTATATATATATATATATATATATATATATATATATATATATATAGTGGCTGGTTGCTCTTTTCTTTTTCGTAAGAATCAACCTGTATTTTGTACACGGCCACGGTCTCAAGACGTCAGTTTTCGACAAAATATCAAACGCGATTTTCCTACAGAGACATCTGATATTAAAAAAGTACAAGAATTCAAGACTGAGCGGTGAAACACAAATACAAGTAGGAAATCCTGAGACTGAAAACGTTTAAAGCCGCGATCTAGACCTACACAACATCTCTATCTGCATTTTGTACACGACCAGCAATCTGACGGTGTGTGACGGAGGGGTGCTTTTGTGCAGTTTCTCCTTTTCCAGTTCCAGTCGCGTATGGTTCGCTGATAAAAGATGGAATAAGCCTCCGGGTGGACTCTTACGTCGCTAGTTTCCGAACACATAAATTCGAGGCAAATTTGAATTCAAGATTTTCTTTGTATTTTACCTACAAAAAGCTAATCACAGGACAAAATCTCACAAGTAGCGGGATTTGCTACCGCAGCGCTTATTCTAACACATCACAGGAAACAAATCAGGAAAGACGCAGAAACACACTGCCACCTCTGGATGCGCAGTGAGTGGAGGTACAACGTAAAATACGATCATCCCTCTATCAACACACTGAAATTCCGATATAAAATATGGTTTGTTATTCATTCCACACCAATAACTCAAAATATATACGGTAAATAAAAAAAATTGCAAATGTCAACGAGGATACTGCGTATTTCTAGCTAGGCCATTTCACGATTAGTGACCCCAAAGATGATAATAACGAACTTGGAGGTCGTGAATCATTCAAATTGCCATTTGTTACAAAGGTAATTTTCTCTTTTTACAGGATGTGCATCCGAGATGGTACAAGTAACTCATACAACAGCGTTTTTTTTTTTTTTTTTTTTTTTTTTTTTTTTTTTTTTTTTTTTTTTTTTTTTTTTTTTGAAGACGCAAGGTTAGTGCCTTTCAACAATTGCGAGATGTGATGGATTTGCTCACCTCCAATTCCAATCTCGCGCCTACAGCTGTTGTGTCACAACCGCAGTTTGGGGAACGTCTTCAAGTCTTGCTGGACCAAAGGGAGCGTTGTCGCGGAGTGTATGTCTCATGTGGAGGCTTTTCACCAACCGTCATCTGGATGGCCACTGGTCACCAACTCGTGCGGCGACACCAAATAACGTAAATTTCATTCATCATCAACAATTTACTGGAGTTCGGTCAAAGAACTTGCGTTGTCAATAAACCAGAAGAGATGTAACATACAGAAAAATAAATTATGTTCTTTGATGGAGCAGTTACAGCGAAAATAAATATTTAAATAAAATCTGTAAATTAATAGCACTGAAAAAGGGGGAACATAGATACTACACTAGTGCTAGTAGATCTCTAGATCCTTAAATAAATTCAAAATTCACGAAATGTATAACTTATACCCTTAAATAAATGTCTTCAGGATGATCTTGGATGGGCTCCAGCAATTATTCTGATCACACGTTTTTGTGCAATGAATACTTTTTTACTCAATGTTGAATTGCCCCAGAATATGATCCCATACGAAATTAGTAATGAAAATAGGCATAGTAAGATTATTTACTTAAATGTATGTCACCAAAATTTTGCAATGCCCTGATAGCATAAGCAGATGAACTGAAACGTTTCAGCAGATCATCAATTTTTTCTTACAATTCAAGCCTTCATCAATGAGAACATCTAAGAACTCTGAATGTTCTACTTTAGCTACAGATTTCTGTTGAAAGTCTATATCTGTTATTGGTGTCCTGCCGTTTACAATATGACACTCTATATAGTGAGTTTTATCAAAGTTTAATGAGAGTCAATTTGTAGAGAAGCACTTAATAATGTTCAGAAAAACATCATTTACAATTTCATCAGTTAATTCCTGTTTGTAAGGCGTGATAGCTATACTTATATAATCAGCAAAAATAACTAGCTTAGCATCTTCGTACATATAGAACGGCAAGTCAATATATGTTAAGAACAGCAAGGACCCAAGACCCAACGTTGTGGGACCCCATTTTTGGCACCTCCCCAGTTAGGCGAATTAACTTCTTCTTCTTTTTTTTTTTTTTTTTTTTTTCATATTATGCGAACTGCTTAGTTCAAGTTTCTGCACTCTTCCAGTGAAGTATGATTAAACCACATATTTTTGGAAACATTATTGTTCCACTTATGTGAAACAGCACTCTTAATTTAAATTTGTATATAAACAACAGTCTAGAGTGCAATTTTTTTTCGAGTAGTTTCGGTTTTATCTAAACCGTCCTCAGGAAATTAAGCTCCATTGGTGTTTTGGACCTGGCAGGAGACTTGGAGCCTTCCAGTGACGCACTAGAAGGCTCCAAGTCTCCTGCCAGCTCCACAACACCAATGGAGCCTAATTTTCTGAGGATGGTTTAGATAAAACCGAAACTACTCGAAAAAAATGCACTCTAGACTGTTGTTTATATACAAACTATTTAAACCATTTGTGCACTGTCCCACACACATCAGAATACTTATGCTTATGTAGAAGAAATCCATGATTAACACAATCGGAAGCCTTTAAGAGAGCACAAAAAATCCCATCTGGTGAAGTAAGGTTATTCAGAGCATTTAATATTTCACTTTTTGTTGAAAAGTTTTTCTGAAAACCAAACTGACATTATGTTAGAAATTTATTTTTACTAATATACAAAGCTACTCCAGAATACATTACTGTTTCAAAATTTTTGGATAAATCGGTCTGAAGTGAGGTTGGGCGATAGTTGACATCAGATGTATAACCCTCTTTTATGCAATGGTTTACCTATAGTATATTTCAATCTATCAGAGGGAGAGGTGGGTGTAATTTCAATTGTATCAGATTGAGTAGGTACGGTCTCTTCCATTAACAGCATTGCAATTTATGAAGAAGATTTAGATCCTACTTTCTCCACAACGTTTAAAAAATTATCTTAAAAATGTTTTCAACTTCTAACTTTTTATTAGTGAACTTTCCATTTGCTCTTGGTTACCCTTTCTCCCTATTAATAATATTCCCAGTTTTTCAAAATTTAATCATCAGAGAAACTAATCTCAGAGATGATGCACATGCTTCTGAATTTTTTAATACGTTTTCTTAACGTAGCACAGTAGTTCTTATAATATTTGATTGTTCCTGGGTAATTACTCTTTCTTGTGTTAGATACAGCTCCCTTTCTTGGTTACAAGATATTTTGATTGCTTTAGTAAGCCATGGTTTTTGCATTAACTAAAATCCGTCCCACACAGGCATCGAGGGCTCATTGGGTACCGACCGGCCGCCACGTTATCCTCCACCCAAAGGCGTCACCGGATGCGGAATTGGGGGGGGGGGGGGGGGGGTGGTAGACTTTGTCAGCGCCCCAAACTCCTGACCGTTGTCTCTGTTTTCCTGTCCGAAACTGCTACTCTCACTCATCTAGCTCCTCAATTGATCTCACAAGGGCGGGATCCACTCCACTTGCCAACAGCACTTGGCAGTCCCAGATGGTTACAGATCCAAGTGCCAAGCCTGACAGTGCTTAATGAGAATCAGTTTATTCACTCAGGCACGCCGTTTTTGCATGGTTTCTTACAATTGTATTTTACTATTTTCTATTATTTCTGAACGAGTATTATCGATACTTTCTTACAATTATGTACAGAAAGTTCCTGAAGTTTACTTGCCCTACCAACTGGAAGAAGTGTACCGAAACAGGTTTCGCTCCAAAGTAAGCACCCTAGCGAAGGCTTGTGGGAATTACTTGTAATGATGCAATGAAAGCTTTCACGACCGAATGTCATAGTTGCTAGTAGAACTTCCTGGTTATAAGGCCGTGGTCCAAAAAACTTTTCAGTTTCTCCTAAAGTTTCGCCCAGAGCTGCGCCGGACATATTCAGAGGTCTTCTTATTTGCGTTGAGTCTTGCCGACTGTGTACGTTAGGAGAAACTGAAAAGTTTTTTGGACCACAGCCTTATAACCCGGAAGTTCTACCAGTGACTAATTACTTGTAACTTTCAGTGTATAGCCCATAACAGTACATCACTCGCACGCGTGTTATCGGGCCTCTTAACGTTGACAGCCCTTGTAGACAAATGAATAGCTTTCAACTAGTGTCAAATTATCGTGGACACATAATAGGTTGCCGCAAGGATCGGTGTAACTCGTGTGTTGGCCACTCTGTGAAACGCGGCGGACGCGGCAGGTGCAGGTGTCGGCGCCTGCCGCGGGGAGTCCCCGAGCGCAGTGCTGCCACCCGCCGGCGCGCCGACCCGCGGGCGCCCGCGGTCCCCGGCAGTGGGCGCGCGCGCTCTCGGCTCCTCCTTTTGGAGCGCGGCGGCTGGCTGCCGTGGGAGTGGCCTGGGCCGGCAGCGGCAGCAGGCAGCCGAATAACTCAGAGCCTAATGAGCGGCCGCTAATGCAACCGTTATCTCGGCGCGGCCCAAGCCCGTAACGTGCCTCAGCGCGGCCGCTGAGCGATTGGTGGCCCTGGCCACCGCGCGCCACCTGTGCCGCATACTGACGCCGCCGCCGGACCCTCTCGCATTCCCCGGTAATTAATCCTCTCCCTCTCCCTCCCTCCCCCATTACTACTCCACTCAACGAGGGAGGGCCACAGACACGGACAACAAATTCGGTTCACGAAACTTCCTGGCATACTAAAAATGTGTGACGGAACCGGGATTCGAACATGGTACCCTTGCCATTTGCGGGCAAGCATTCTACCGACTGAGTTATCATGGCACGCTTCACGACCCGTCCTCACAGGTTTCCTTCCACCAATACCTCGCCGCAGTGGAGTAGCCGAGCGGTCTAAAGCGTCTCGCTGAGGAGCGCGCAGTTGCTCGCCGTGGAGGTTCGAGTCCTCCCTGGGGCATGTGTGTGCGTGTTGTCCTTAGGTTAGTTTACCTAGGTTTAAGTAGTTTGTAGCTACGGACTGATGACCACGCAGTTTGGTCCGATAGATTTACAAACATTTTTTGAACCAATACCTCGCTTACTACTTTCAAAAACTTCATAGAAGTCTTTCAGCGAATGTTGCTTTTTTTTTCCACAGGGTGGAGCCTCTCCACGCTCGCACTAGCATTGTGACCAACTCAATAATTCTACTGTCACATCTGCATGTGTTAGCATTTCTAATGTAGGAGTCACAGGAGCGGGTACTGTGATATGTGTCGTACGTGTGGCTAGGATTACCCATTAATACGGTCCACCAGAATGATAGAAGTGGTCGAAAGCTTTTGAAACAAGAGCAGTTTTAAGGGCAGAGGGAAAAAAGTGCCAAGACAAGTGCCAAGGAAAAGAAAAAAAATCCTCTGCGACAGTCAGGAGCCGGCCGTGGTGGCCGAGGGGACTGAGGCGCTCCAGTCACGGTCTGCACGGCCACTACGGTCGGGGGTTCGAATCTCCCCTCGGGCATGGATATTTCTGCCGTCCTTAGTGTTAGATAGTTCGTAAGTAGTTTGTAAGTTTAGGGATTGATGACCCCGAAGTTAAGTCCCATAAGCTATACAAACATTTGAACATTTGACAGTCAGGAGCGGGTAGTAAGAGCAGTAGCGGATTCTTACTATCTGCGACAGATCATGCAAGGGTTTGGTTATGTTAGTTATTGGGTACCGTGCAAGCTCGGTACCATTTTCATTGCGTGTTTGTCATAAGTTTGTCAATCCGGTTTGATGAGTCGCCCCTCTGCAGCTGGCACTAGGATGTCTCCTGGTCCATCATCATCAGCGGCGGCTGGCTGCAACAATCACGATTGACAGGCAAGTGGTCGATTTAGAGATCGGCCTCTAAGTGTATGGGTTAGTGTGGGATTTGTTTGTGTTTTGTGCTTGTTCATGTTCCCTGCGATTGCCGGTTTGTCGGCGGTGATAGCTCATCTGGCGTTGCCAGTCAGTTGTCCTGTGATGCAGGGGTTCGATGAACAATGGTTTTGTTTGCGTCTATAAGCCTTACCATACTTTTTTTTATCTGTTCCTGAGAAAGAGTGTTTTTGCTCAGTTGTGCTTCCACCTACGGTTGTGGTCGTACTTACCCAGATTAAGGAAGAAGGGATTGTTCGAGTGTCTAGCATTTTTGTGCAGTCGTGCGGCGGCTTTTTTGAATACCTCCGTGAGAGTATCAAGGCGGTATTCACGGTGAAGATCCGCTGTACGCGTGTAACGTGGAGAATTGCTTATGATGCGTAGTACCTTGTTCTGTATGAGCTGCAAGCGGCGCAGCCGTGTCGGTGCTGCGTAATCCCAGCATGGAGCACCGTACGTCATCAGAGGTCTCACAAGTGTCGTGTATGTGTTCCTCGACACCCGTCTATTCAGTTTGCTTTGCCTGTTGAGCATTGGATAGAGTTGTTTGAGCCTCGCGTTTGCCCGGTTGGTCATGTGTTGTATGTGGTCCCCCCATGTGAGTTTCCGGTCCAGCCAGACATCTAGGTATTTGACTTTCTCACGGAAACGTATTGGACGTGTGTGTAATGTAACTGGTCTGTAGTGTTGGTGTTTGTGAAGGTGCTCCGGTCTTCTAGTAAACAACACTGCTTCGCACTTGTCGACGTTTACTTTCACACGCCATCGTTCCAACCAATGCTCCACAGTATTGAGTGCAGTCTGTAATCGTGAGTTAATGTTCGACGGTTTCCAATCTTGCGCTAGGATGGCGGTGTCATCCACGTAGATTGCGACCGTTGTGTTATGTGTGGTTGGAAAGTCATTAATGTAGAGGTTAAACAGGAGGGGCCCCAGGATGCTGTCTTGGGGTACTCCCGCTTGTATACCGTGTCGTGTCGACTGTTTGCCCTGAATCTCAGTGTTGAAACATCTGTCGGTGAGGTATGATTTTATGAGACGTACGAGTCCGTCGGGAAACCCAGCATCGTTGAGTTTGCGTATAAGTCACGAATTTTGCTATAAATGATAATACAACATATAATCTCCCACTATATTAACTTTACAATTGTTATTCTCTACTTAAGCACATACAAACAAGTATTCATCAGCGTTCGATGCTGTAACTATTTTCATCAGCTGTGAGAAATAGCTCGAGTTCGTGAGGGTCTGCGAACACGTTTCTGGGCCTACTACTGGCTGCACAGGTAGAGTTTTTTTTTCCTATTTTACTACTCAATTTTCTCGACTAAAAACCTATTACAGATGCTGCCTCCTAGAAACCATATTCCAAACTGCTTTTAATTCTTGTATGAGGACCCCATAATGAGGTATGTACCCATATACAAAAATTTAATAATAACAACATAATAACATCAATAATTATATTAATAACAATTGTGTGCTTGAACTGGGATTTGAAAGTGGGAGCCTTGCCTTTCACGGGCAACCGCTCTACCAACTGAGCTATCTGGCACACTTCACGTTCTCGCACATTTACTTACAGCAGTGCCTCGGCTCCTATCTGCCAAACTTAACAGACGTTCCCCTGCAAAACTTGCTGGAAGAAAGAATATGGTGGAAAGCCAGAGCTTAAGTATAAAGAAGTATTCATCAGCATTCAATTTCTTCTTACCTCTTGTATTCATAACAAAATGTTTATCATGGACAAGAGTACCGTACCGAAGTTTCTGTAAAAACCCTTCATTTTCAGATCAACTGACCATGACAACGCCTTGGTAGCAGCGCTCTTGGCGTGTTAGGACATATGTTCCTGTTTATAAGAATTTGAAAGCTGTAGAAATTAGTTTGGCTGGTGCTTATAGTTATCAACAAATAATTAGTAGTCCCAATGCTTCTAGGGGTCTACGATTTCAGTTTACTGTAGAAGTTTCTGCTGTTTATGGCGAAAGTACTTTGTTGACTGTTGTTGTTGTTTGGGGGACATACTGTAATAATGGAAGTTTGGAAGCTTTTCCTGGCGGCCGCGGTGGCCGAGGGGACTGAGGCGCTCCAGTCACGGTCTCCATGACCACTACAGTCGGGGGTTCGAATCCCCCCTCGGGCATGGATATCTGTGCCATCCTTAGTATTAGCTAGTTTGTAAGTAGATTGTAAGTTTAATGACTGATGACCCCGCAGTTAAGTCCCATAAGCTATACAAACATTGGAACATTTATTTTTTGATTTTGAAGCGCCAGCCGCGGTGGCCAAGGGGACTGAGGCGCTGCAGTCACGATCTGCACGGCCACTACGGTCGGGGGTTCGAATCCCCCCTCGGGCATGGATATTTGTGCCGTCCTTAGTGTTAGCTAGTTCATAAGTAGTTTGTAAGCTTAGGGACTGATGACCCCGTAGTTAAGTTCCATAAGTTCTACAAACATTAGAACATTCGAGTTTGAAGCTTTTCCTGATGCTAATATTATATCTTCGGAAACTTGGGATATATCTGGCAATGCCGGACTTCTAGAGAACAGTACGATACCGATAAAACAAAATTTCTAGAGGAAGAAATTTTAGGGATCCACCACTCCTATACAGCCTGGATGTTTTAATTAATGGAGAGAAATGTGTTTCTTGGGGAGGGGAATGGGAGAAGAGGAGTATTATCAAGGTTTGACTGACTTCGGTAAGGTTGTTCAAATGGATTTGAGTTGGAGTTGTTAGCCTAAGCAAATGTATGACTTTTACACTAGCACTGAGACCTGAAACAGACCAGTCTTACAGCTTGAGGCAACAGCACCATGCATCAATAGAAACATAAGAAAAGCATTACACCCGCTACTTTTTCATCGAGTGTTAATTACTCCTCGAGTTAGGAACGAGCTGCTACCTTACTCCCCCGAGGTGAACGAGCCATTAACAACACCACGGGCCAGCCACGAAAAGTGTCGGCAGGCATCGGCGGACGCGGGTCCTGCCACATTGGTGATGTAGCACTGGTGCGGAGCTGAAAATAATCCGCGGCGGACCTCGTACCTCACGGGACCCGCTCTGCAGAAGGCCGCTGGCGGCGGGCGGTTTATGATTTATAAATAAACGGTAACTCACGCGCGCAGCGGGGGCGAGGGGGGCGAGGTATTAGCATAGCGGGAATAAATACCGCACTCGCGGACAGCAATTAAGGGGGTCTGAGCAACGAGCCCTGTGGGTCGGCCGCGTCTTAAATCAGGACCCGCTGGTGGCCAGTGGCAGAGGGTAACGTATACCCGCAGCCGCTGCCGTCGGCATACCGTCGCTTTAGGGCACGTCTGCTCAGGGTCCTCTTTCTCATGTCACGCACCTGTGATCCAGCGCACGATGTGCGAGGCACTGGGTCAGAAGATCACTGCTGCACAGATGTGATTCTCATATTACGTGCAGCACCGCGCATCCTGAGAGCCAAAACATTTTTTTTTTTTTTTTTAACTGACAAGGGAGACTTTTGACCTTGTGACGATACTGCTGGATCTCTCAAAATTCAAATTTCAAATGTTTGTATAGCTTATGGGACTTAACTACGGGGTCATCAGTCCCTAAACTTACAAACTACTTATGAACTACTTACGAACTAGGACGGCACAAATATCCATGCCCGAGAGGGGATTCGAACCCCCGACCGTAGTGGCCGTGCAGACCGTGACTGGAGCGCCTCAGTCCCCTCGGCCACCGCGGCCGGCTGGACCGCTCATCTACATCTACATCTACATAGATACTCTGCAAATCACATTTAAGTGCCTGGCAGAGGGTTCATTAACCACTTTCATAACTTTTCTCTACCGTTCCATTCTCTAATAGCGCGCGTTAAGAAAGAACACCTAAATCGTTCCGCTTTCGATCTGATTTCTCTTATTTTATTGGGATGGTCATGTCTCCCTAAGTAGGTGGGTGCTAGCAAAATATTTTCACATTCATAAGTAAAAGTCGGTGATTGAAACTTCGCAAACAGATCACGCCGCAATGAATAACGTCTTTCTTTTAATGATTTCCATCCCAATTCGTGCAACATTTCCGTGACGCTTTCCCCCCCGTAACGTGATAAAACAAAACGAGCTGCCCTTCTCTGAACCTTCTCAATATCTTCCGTCGGTCCCACCTGGTGAGGGTCCCACAAGGGGCAACAGTACTCCAGGAGAGGACGCACAAGTGTGATGTAGCCAGTCTCTTTGGTGGAGCTGGTGCATCTTCGAAGCGTTCTGCCAATGAAACGTAACCTTTGGTTCGCCTTCCCCACAATATTTTCTATGTGTTCTCTCCAGTCAAAGTTGTTCGTAATTGTAACTCCTAGGTATTTGGTAGAATTTACGTCCTTAAGGTTTGACTGATTTATCGTGTAATCGAAGTTCAGTTGATTTCTTTTAGTGGTCATGTGTATTACTTCAGACTTTTCTTTATTTAGTGTCCATTGCCAATTTTCGCACCAAGTAGAAATCTTGTCTAAATCGCTTTGCAGTTGCTTTTGATCCTCTGTTGACTTCACTAACCGTTGAACGACAGCATCATCCGCGAACAGTCTAAGGGAGCTATTCAGATTGTCTCCAAAATCGTTTATAAACACGAGGAAGAGTAGGGGATCTATAACGTTTCCCTGTGGAACGCCAGATATCACTTCTGTTTTACTCGATGACTTACCGTCAATTACAACGAACTTTGTCCTTTCTGATAGGAAATCGTGAATCCAATCGCACAATTGGGAAGATATTCCATAAGCACCGTACCATACCGTCTGCGTCGGACCCGGAATCGTGTGGTTCAATAGTGATACATGTTGCGTGTGAAGTTAGTTAAAAACGAAATATCCAGCCTAGGAATCAGTGTAGGACAGTGTCTCGGTGATACTGTGATTAAAACAAGTTATAGATTTCATTAATTAAGAGATTTGTATAAGACTTTTCCAGACAGTTATAAACAATAGTTTTGTCATTGTATGTTATTTCAATAAATAGACAGACGAATGGTAAAAACTTAAAAAAAAAAAAGAAATGAAAATAAATAGCATTGTATATATGTTAGGCTCATAAACAAGTTGTGTAGACCAGCTAATTGTGTTAATAGTCGAGATTTAAATATTATGATTCATTGTATATATGGACTAACGTGAGATTTTAAACCTAGTTTCAGAATTGACAATATATTTGATAGTTCAGTATATGTTAGGAACATGTATGATGTACTCATTAACTAATTAATTGACATTTAACATCGCACTTTGTTGTCAACAGAAAGATCAGAGATTTCGACTTAAAAAAATACGTGCCATGTAAAATTATTGTATGTAGAGTTTTCATTTTATATTGTGATTGTTATTGTGTACATGAAATGTTTTATTTGTATGTTCGGTAATTGTAAATCAGTATATTCAATTGTTATGAACAATGCATAATGTAAGGTCATTATTGCCGATGTCATTATATTTGCCTCACCGCCTTGCGTGGGGTAGTTGGAGTTGTGGCTTTCGCAAAGTGCTTTGGAATCTATATCAGTCTCTGTATTGTGGATGTTTTGAATTTGTAATGTTTTGGTGGAGAAGTAGTTTGATTTCAAATTAAAGAAGAAGTGAAAAATTGTAGCTACGAGTATTTATTTCTACCACGTCGCCCCAGGAGAATACTGTTGCAGCGAGGAGAACCCCCATACATCGAAATGTTGAAAAGATGAGTATTATGTTGGAAAGTGGTAGAATGAAATGTAATTACTTATATAGCATGTGAATGTTATAACCTCAAATGCTCGCCACTGCACAAAACCATGCTTAGAATAACAAGCAATCATAAACCAATCAGTGGTGTGCATCATTTCCATGCGAAATGACGCACTAGTCTGCTAGTGCCACTAGATGGTGGCATAGTGTGGCCGCACTAACTAGTGCTCCAGCTGCGTGATTTCTATAGCTGCAGTACATATTCGTCTCCCCAGTGTTCACAAGCATTTTTTAAGCAATCATAAACCAATCAGTGGTGTGCATTATTTCCATGCGAAAGGCCGCACTAGTTTGCTAGCGCCACTAGATGCTGGCATAGTGTGGCCACACTATCTAGTGCTCCAGCTGTTTGAGTTCTATACCTGCAGTACATATTCGTCTCCTCGGGTGTTCACAAGCAAGTTACTGCATAAACTGTGTACAGTGCTGTGATATCATGAAGAGATTTTATGGACCAAGCTGTGACATTCTGAAATGAAAATGACATTGCGGCCAAGGATGTGGAGTTTGCGGAGATATTACGTAACATAATAACTCAGATAAATAATGGTGAGGACATAGAAATACACGAAGTTTCGCTGCATAGATATACGGAATCTGAAGGACAGGAGGAGCCTGAACCTGAATGTGGTTCTTCAAGCAGTACATTACATTCGCCGCGGTGGAGTAACCGAGCGGTCTGAATTTGTATGTTTATGTGTTCGTCTTGTGTGCTGCGCACGTGGTTATAACTTGTAAAGTTATGAAAAATGTCTTTTTTTATAAGGACTCAACCCAAAAAAACAGTTAAACAAACGAAGTAAAGATAATGGTGAATACAGTGCCAAAAAACGACCTCGCAAGAAGGAAACTGAAGAAATAGACAGTGATGAAGTGAGCGATAATAGTAAAAGCGATGTTGAAAGTGACATTGGAGAGACAGCGCAAGAGAAGAAGGTACGTCTTGCTAAAATTTATCTTGAAGAAATCGAAAAGCGGGAACGTGTCGAGGAGAATGAAGTGAATAAGGATGTGATAACAAGTCGTCTTCAGGAAGAGATTAGAGAGAAATCGGACAAGTACAGGAGAACTGTTGCTAGTTAATACAAAGGATTTTTGAAAGATAATGTAAAGGTGCTCAAGTGTAAAGAACATAGTTTATCGCTTACATGCTTTGTTGTCTCTCAAGGCGGAAGAAGCATGTTTACAGCCTCTAAAGATGGTGGTTTAGTTAAATGGTCACTACCCGAAGGAAATAAACTCAAATCACTTAAAGGAGGAAAAGAGGCGCCTCAGGGAAGTCGAAAGCCAACCATTCTATGCCTTGCTCTTTCGTCAGATGAAAAATTCTTAGAGTCCGGTTGGGTAAACAAAGTTATCAACGTTTGGAGCCCGGATACGTTTAAGTTACTTCATTCGTTTTCAAAGCATAATGGACCAGTTACTGGATTAGCATTTAGGAAGGGTACTCATCAACTCTTCAGCGCATCCGACGATAAAACTGTAAAAATATGGAATTTAGATGAAATGTCGTACATCGAAACTCTTTTTGGTCATCAGACTGGCATAACCAGTATAGATGCATTGTCCGCTGACAGAGCTATAACATCTGGCGGCGGAGACAATACTATCAGCATATGGAAAGTAGTTGAAGAATCTCAACTCATATTTAATGGACATAGAGGGTCGATAGAATGTGTGAAACTGATTACAGAAGATCACTTTCTATCGCGTGGAACTGATGGTGATTTGTGCTTGTGGGGAAGTATGAAGAAAAAACCGTTGTGTTCTATTTCTCTGTCACATAGTGTTAGTGAGAATTCTGAATCAAATTGGATATCCAGCACAGCTGCCTATGTGAATAGTGATCTTGTTGCATCAGGATCGTGTATTGGCGCAGTGAAATTATGGAAATGTGGTGATTCCTTCAGATCACTTGAACATTTGTTTGACATACATGTCGTTGGTTTTGTTAACTCTCTTGCCTTCACACCTGATGGTAGTTACCTTATTGCAGGAGTTGGTCAAGAACACAGACTTGGGCGATGGTGGAGAAACAAAGGTGCAAAAAATGTTGTTCTTATAATACCACTGTTAATTTGCACAGAATGATTTCTGTACAATAAATTTCTTATTAACGTGAAAAAAAAAAGCGGTCTAAAGCGTCTCGCTACGGAGCGCGCGTTGCTCGCCGTGGAGGTTCGAGTCCTTCCTGGGGCATGCCCTTCGTATTTTTACAGTTCGCTTTAGTGCAAGCAGCACTTTCTTCCCAAGGGGCGAGATATTCCAGAAAATTATTCCGTCACAAGTGCTTCTCTGTGTCAAAGGAGTGTTACAAATAAAAAACACAGACACTTCAGTACTGTTGTAACGTTTTAAGATTTAAGGCAGGATCGAGACGAAAATCTGTATCTTTCTAAAATGTTCAAATGTTTGTTAAGCTTATGGGACTTAACGACGGGGTCATCAGTCCCTAAACTTACAAACTACTTATGAACTACTTACGAACAAGGACGGCACAAATATCCATGCCCGAGGGGGGATTCGAACCCCCGACCGTAGTGGCCGTGTAGACCGTGACTGGAGCGCCTCAGTCCCCTCGGCCACCGCGGCCGGCTGTATCTTTCTGTTACTCTGGGTAGTGATATGCTATGTGATTTTCTGCCACAATACGTTTTACACAATGAAAGTTTCTGTATATTCAAATGTTCTACTGTTTGTAAAGTTATAGGGCGAAACCTGCAGTGGTCATCGGTCCCTAGACTTAAAAGCTACTTAAGCTAACTTACACACACACAGACATGACCGATGCCCGAGGGAGGACTCGAACCTCGGACGGGGAGCAGAGACACAGTCCGAAGAAAAGTGCCTCAGAGCGCACGGCCAGAGTATCTTTGTAGGTGTAGATGTAGGTTATTTCAATTAGTCTGTAAGCGTAGGGACTGATAATCACATTAGTTAGACCCCATAAAAATAAAGAGGTTTGAACAAAGGGGTGGTATAAGTTGAACGTTGACCATACTCTCCAGACCTCAATCCTCCAGACTTCTTCCTAATCCGTCGACTAAAACTCGCTTTTAAAGGAAAGATATTGCTGACATATAACGAAACGTGTCCAGATTTCTGAACAGCATCGCCATGGAATAAAAATGTTCTATGCGACATCACTACTACTGTTATCCGTCCCTAGGCTTACAAACTACTTAAACTAAGGACAATAAATACACCCATGCCTGAAGGAGGAGCCGCACCTCCGACGGCGAGCAACCACGCGCCTCCGAATGCTCGGCCTCTCCCCCGCGCCCCAAAGGAAGATTTCGTGCGAAGTTTCCAGGAAATGTATCGCAGAGCTAAGCGGTGCGTAGTTACGGGAGGTGACTATTTCGGAGGGCAGTAAGGTGACTGCAGTCCATAGTTCATCAACGTTAATGTTACAGGACTACTCACGCAACTTTAGTGTAAGAGGTTGTATAACGTTCTGCATGGTAACGTGAAAGACTTCGTTCTTCGTTGGTTCACTGTATTCGCGTCTCACTGTTAACACTTTGCAGTGCTGCCGACTCGCAGCAAGATATAGGAGTGGTGCTCATAGGTCTACTACTTTGTGTACTCCCAGTATATGTTAAGTAATAGAATGTGTAAGCATTGTCAATAACTCGTGGAATTAAATTTGAAATACCGTTTGCTTATGCACATCTGCAAGTAAATGGTATGTTATGAATAATTGTACATGTGAGTAGGACTTTTTGAATGTGCAATACTAGGGGATTAAGCTAAAGATGGGCTGATGTATTCGCTTGGAGACGTGTGCCAGTGAGTTCTGACCGGTGGGTCACAGTGTTAACCCCTCGGCGGCTGCGCAATGGAAACGCAATTAGCCTGGCGAGGAGTGGCCATTGTGGTGCAGGCGAGAAGGCGGCGTCCACACGTCCCGCCTCACCTATCGCAGATGCAGCTGCAGCCGCAGCCGCAGAGGTCGTGTGAACCCGGAATCACGGCTCTCAGCGTGATTTAAGAGGCCCGCTGTGCGCCATTTGCTTGCGTACCAGGCGCAGGTAAATCACGTGACGCGAGAGGCAGCGAGTCCACTCCCACATGCGTTGCTAGGTGACGGCTGCGTTGCTAGGCGACGGCTGCGGGGGGCGGCGCGCAGCAGGCGCGCGTCAACAGACGCGTTGGCGGCTGAAATATTGGCAGCGCGGGCACCGTCGCGGAATCGAACACAGGGTCCTTCCTCTTCAAAGGCAATGACAATATTCCATTACTGTGCTCGCTCGGATCACAATGATAGTTCATTGCCTCACAAGACTTTGAACAAGATAACATGAACATCACGTACTGTGGTACCCCACATTTACTCAGAAACTGATAATAAACACTTTTAATATTCTTCAGTTGACAGTGCATTAAGTTGCATGTGTAAAAGAAAAAAAATTATTTAACTTGGAGTAATACATGGACAAAGAAAGAAATATGAAATTAATAAAATCTTCGGATGGACAGGGCATCTTTGGACTAATTAATATATTGTAGCCGCCATTACGTGTAAGTCAATTCTGATTTTAGTCTCGAATTGTTTAGTAGCATTTGCCTACTGATGTAAGTGGTGTAATTATTGAATAATTATTGAAACTTATTTGACAAATGATTTACGATCATTTGTAGATGAGAACCTGTTCAAACCCGGTCATTCTCCACAGCTTGTATCGATTTATGTAGATTCTCTGGAACAATATGGCTCGCGAAATAATTTATCGGAATAACCGATAACTTGTGTGAAGTCTTTTCGGTTCACACCCACTGTTTCGAACCTGCTATTTTCCCTTCTATCTGAAAACTTGTCCGATGCCTTCGTAATTAAAATGATTAGAATATTTCATTATCTATAAACCTTAAACAATAGTAACATTCTTGTGCATATCGAATAAACTTTATTTAGAGCTCTGGTCTGCTGGTGAGCAGAAGACATCCACAAGTGCAAAATACATTTAATAGTCATTTTCAGAGTAATTATTAATTTTTGACAAAATTTCTCCAAATGATTAACTTCCATTTCGTGCATCAATGGTCTCACGTCATAATTATCTTTGGAATATGCTCTCGATATGTGTGCGCTAAGTTTAAATATATGAACTGATTTTTCTCAGCGTGAATAATACTAAATCATTAATTCCATTTACATTCCTAAACTAATTTCAGTCTATAATTTCAGTTCAACAACATTTTCAATATGTGAAACGGAGAATAACTTCGACTCTAATCACATGGAGAGAATGTGCAAACGTTATCAACTTTAACGTCAAGTAGAATTAAATGTATAAATATTATATAATTTTTATTTTATATACATATATGGTCGAAACAATTAGGGGATCAGTTGAGATATCTAGGTTTGAAGTATTGTCATCGGCAGAATTAAATAGAATGATTTGACATCTTTTTGTCAGTTCTACGGAGTGAAGACAACATTACGGGAACCAAGATAATGGGGACCGGTGTTGACTTGTTTTTACCAAAAGAATTACACAACAGTTGGATTCAGATTAGTGAGCAGGCAGTGCAGTACAACAATACTGCGACTTATCAGAAGCTACGGCATGGAGAGCCATGGGAAGGTTGGCCGTGTAACAGACAGAGACGGAGGTGGCTGAAACTATTGGACCTGGTCGTGACTTCAGACAACGGAAACCGTTAAAAAGAAGACAAGGTCAAGGTCGTCTACGGGCAACATAAGTAAGAGATGACCGTAATCTCCGGTTAACAGACAGGAGGCTGAATGCAACTCAGTTGCAACGCACCCTCCAGGCAGCAACAGGACGCGCAGTATCAACACAAACGCTCCGGAATCGCTTTCCGGAATCTAGGCTCTACGCACGGAGGCCTGTGGTGTGTGTCAAATTAAAACCACGACACCGTTCAGCCCACAGAAACTGAGCGGAGGAACATCGGGAATGGAGGCGTTACCAATGGCGCCGGGTTCTGTTCACAGATGAGTCAAGATTTTGTGTTCATCCGGACAATCGTCATTTCCTCATCTAGAGAGAACGTGGAACCTGCAACAGTCCTGCTTATGTGCAGGAAACATCAACATATCATGATGGTGGACGAATGGTGTGGGTAGGAGTCAGTATTGGAGGACGTACGGACTTCCATGTCGTTCAGAATGGCACTTTGACTGCTCAGAGGTATAGAGACGAGATCCTTCGACCTTCTGTTGTGCCCTACGCGGGTGCCATTAATGGGTTTATTCTGGTGGACGATAACGCTCTTCCCCACAGACCTGCACTGATGGACAACATACATGAAGCTGTGGGAATTCGACTTATGGAGTTGGTAGCTTGTTCACCGGACGTAAAACCGACTGAGCATGTTAGGGATGCACTTGGCAGATGCATTCCAGCGAGACCAAAACCTCACACAACGGTTGTAGAGTAGGATATTGCACTCGTGTAAAAATTTCCTAATGTTCATCAAGAGCTGATTGATGGCCTCATACTGTCTATGTTACGCAGATGAGGAACTATACTGGCCATCCGATGTGATCACACACCACATTTCAGGGCAACGAGAATGACTTTTTCTGTATTATGATAGTCCCATGGCGCCTCGCTCTAAGTAAACACCATGTAAACCTGCGTAGAGAGTTGAAACTGCACAATATCGTACTGTATCACTCACAAATTACAGTTATAACCAGTATCTGAATAAAATATGTTACTATATGTATAAAAAAACCCTAATTACACTACTGGCCATTACAACTGCTACACCAAGTTGAAATGCAGGTGATAAACGGGTATTCATTGGACAAACATATTATACTGGAAATAACATGTGATTACATTTGCACACAATTTGGGTGCATAGATCCTGAGAAAACTGTACCCAGAACAACCACCTCTTACCGTAATAACGGCCTTGATACGCCTGGGCATTGAGTCAAACAGAGCTTGGATGGCGTGTACAGGTACAGATGCCCATGCAGCTTCTACACGATACCACAGTGGCGTATTGTGACGAGCCAGCTGCTCGGCCACCATTGACCTCACGTTTTCAATTGGCGAGAGATCTGGAGAATGTGCTGGCACTCGAACATTTTCCGTATCCAGAAAGGCCCGTGCAGGACCTGCAATATGCGGTCGTGCATTATCCTGCTGAAATGTACAGTTTCGAAGGCATCGAATGAAGGGTAGAGTCACGGGTCGTTACACATCTGAAATGTAACGGTCATTGTTCAAAGTGCCGTCGATACGAACAAGAGGTGACCGAGACGTGTAACTAATGGCACCCCACACCATCACCCCGGGTGATACGCAAGTATGGAAATGACGAATACACGCTTCCATCATGATGCTATAAACAGAACCTGGATTCATTCGAAAAAATACGTTTTTCCATTCGTGCAACCAGGTTCGTCGTTGAATGCTCTGAAAAGCTTATCATTCGCACATCACAGCGTCTTCTTCCTGTCGGTTAAATTTCGCGTCTGTTGAATGTCTTCTTCGTAGTGTAACAATTTTAATGGCCAGAAGTGTATTTTGAAGATTTTATTACTACTGAAAGATCAGATGCGTCATTTCGGTGGAATAATTAAAGAAAAATGGAAGAGAATAATGTGCACACCACAGCAGTGTACTTTGTCAGTCTAGGGACTGATAACCATAGTAGTTTAGTCCAACAGGTTTACAAACAAAGTTTTGCTACACTAAAACTCGAGATGCTTGCTTTCATACGTTTCACGTCATAAACGACAACGGTTTCTATCCGCTGAAGATTAAAGTATGATTCATTTGAAAAGTGCACCTCTTGGAAAGCAGTGGACGTTCATTTTTTTTATGTTTTGCATTGATAGGAACAAAATATGTAATCTATAGATAGGATAGCACTGGAAAGTCTGTCTGACAGATTCTTTGATTTTGTCGAGCATGGCTAACATGACTCAGCTACGTATGCTTGGCAATCAAGGCAATTATATGATCGTGGAAGTGTGTACGACATGATAGGACACGATATGCATTAATGTGCGATACCGTATATGCGGAGGACAAATGTTTCACATTTGTTCAAAAATGTTCAAATGTATGTCAAGCTTAAGGGACTTAACTGCGAGGTTATCAGTCCCTAAACTTACAAACTACTTATGAACTACGTTATATTAAAGACGGCACAAACATCCGTGCCCGAGGGGGAATTCGAACCTCCGACGGGGAACGGCCTCGCGCATCGTAGCATAGCGCCTCAATGTGCTCGGCTGCTCCGCCGCGGTTCACGTTTGCCTTAAGCGAATGGGAGAGATATTAGCATGACTGTGCAAACTCATGATGAATTGTTTCTAAGGGACTTAAGCTAACCTAAGGGCAGCACGTACACACCTGCGCGACTCTAACCTCTGACGGCGAACAACCGCACGCTCTGCAGTAAGGTGCCTTATAGCTCTCGGCCACTCCATTGAAGCTAGCATGATTGTTATCACGAAGACGATTTTGGAGGAAGAGGTAAAGAATTTTTTTAATATCTCGGAGCCAGTAATTTTTTCTGAGACAAACCAACCAACAGCCTCCACTGCTCGTACCTGCTCTCTGTGAGTCGCTATTCCACGCCGACGTCGCACACTTTCAGTGCCCACACTAATATGACCAGACCGCGCATTTCCGCAGTGATTGAGAACACTCCCGTTTTTACGAGAAAGGTGCGTCGAGACGGCCGGCAGGCAGATCGGCTTTATGCCCCGTCTGAGATGCTATCGCCGGACGCGCGCACTTGTGAATGACCTGTGAAATTTAATGCGGACGTCTGCGGTCGTGGGCGGGCAAAAAGCCGAGACACGCCGAGCCCCTAACGAGCAGCCTCGCTGGCCGGTCGTTAACGCGGGTTATTAGCGAAAGGCTGGCATGTAGCGCGTAGCGGCGAGATAACGAAGCGGCGCGGCGGTAAGGCGCGCGTCTCCCGGTGATTGAGAGGCCGGCTCGCGGCCCAGGGGCCAATCGCAGCCGGCCGCGGTCTGCGCCGGTCATCCGTCTCCGTCGCTCTGCACGACCGGCGCGGCGCCAGGCAACGCACCGCCGTGCTGACGACGCAGCCTGTTCCAGCTGCTGCTTCAAGTACAATCCTGTACTCGTAACGTTTATGTCGATCCATCAAAGGACGTTTACGACTGTCTTCGTTCTTGGCTGTTACAAGTTAGTCCGTGAGTTGTTTGCAGATGACGCCGTCATTTACCGTCTAGTAAAATCATCTGAAGATCAAAACCAACTACAGAACGATCTGAATAAGATATCAGTATGGTGTAAAATTGGCAATTGACTCTAAATAATGAGAAGTGTGAAGTCGTCCACATGAGTACGAAAAGAAATCCGTTAAACTTTGTTTACAAGATAAATCAATCAAATGTGAAGGCCGTAAACTCCACAAAATACCTAGGAATTACTATTACTTCAGACCTAACTGGAAAGAACACGTAGATAATATCGTGGGAAAGGCGAACCAGAGACTGCGTTTTATTGGCAAAACCATTAAAAGATGCAACAGAACTACTAAAGAAACTGCATACACTGCGCTTGTCCGTCCATTTTTGGAGTATTGCAGCCCAGTGTGGGATCCTTATCAGGTGGGTTTGACGGAGGACATCGAAAAAGTCCAAAGAAGGGCAGCTCGTTTCGTATTGTCACGATACAGGGGAGACAGCTTTACGGAAATGATACAGGATCTGGGATGGGAATCATTACAACAACGACGCTTATCGCTGCCGCGTGGGCTACTTACGAAACTACAATCGCCAACATTCTCCTCCGAATGCGAAAATATATTGTTGACTCACACTTACATAGGTAGAAATGATCATCAGAATAAAATACGAGAAATCAGAGCTCGAACAGAGAGATTCAGGTGTTCTTTCTTCCCGCGCGCTTTTCGAGAATGGAATGGGAGATAAATAGTATAATTGTGGTTCGATGAACCCTCTGCCAGGCACTTAAATGTGATTTGCAGAGTATCCCATGTAGATGTAGATGAGTCAGAGCCGGCCCGTGAGGACCAGCTGGCCGAGCCACCAGACGCTCGGACTGTCTCGGCTGCGATCGGCACTTCTCGGAAGTACTCGCTGCGGCAAGACATTTCATGTTCCACTGCGATGTCTCTCTTTTCATTTCCGGTTTACAAAAACGTGTTTCGATATTGCCAACCTCGCTTAATCAAATCTAGCGACCCACCTGGCTTCGCACGGATGGAATCTACAGTACATTCTAGCAGCCGTCATCCAATCCACGTCTTCAAAGATGTTCAAATGTTTGTAAATCTATCGGACCAAACTGCGTGGTCATCAGTCCGTAGCTTACAAACTACTTAAACCGAGGTAAACTAACCTAAGGACTAACACACACACACACACCCATGCCCTAGGGAGGACTCGAACCTCCACGGCGAGCAACCGCGCTCTCCGCAGCGAGACGCTTTAGACCGCTCGGCTACTCCACCGCGGCAATCCACGTCTTCCGGCGCACTTTCTAAATATTCGAACTGTTGACGACGCAGCCTATTCCAGCTGCTGTTTCAAGTACAATCCTGTACTCGTAACATTTATGTCGATCCATCAAACGACGTTTACGACTGTCTGTTACAAGATAGTCCGTGAGTCAGAGCCGGCCCGTGAGGGTCAAATGTTCAAATGTTTGTATAGTCTATGGGACTTAACTACGGGGTCATCAGTCCCTAAACTTACAAACTACTTATGAACTACTTACGAACTAGGACGGCACAAATATCCATGCCCGAGGGGGGATTCGAACCCCCGACCGTAGTGGCCGTGCAGACCGTGACTGGAGCGCCTCAGTCTCCTCGGCCACCGCGGCCGGCCGTGAGGGTCAACTGACCCACGGGCGACCTGGCCTTGCCACGTGACGCTCGTGCTTTCTCGGCTATGCTCGGCACTTCTCGGAAGTACTCGCTGCGACAAGACAGTTCATGATCCACTGCGACGCTGATGTTTCCATTTCCGGTTTATGTAAACCTGTTACGATATTGCCTACATCGCTTATTCAAACCTAGTAACCCGCCCCGGCTTCGCACAGGTGGAATCTACAGTACATTCTAGCAGCTGTTATCCGAGTATACTTTCGTGTCCTACATAGGAAAGAGGGAAGAGGTAGCAAGGTCAGTCTGCATATCCCGAGCGGAAAGGATGGACTGCAGAGAGACAGTGTAGGCATCTACTAGAGATGCGGATATCAGGACTCGAAAGGATACATGTTTAGGAAACATAATGGAACTCCTAGGTACCTGGCATTGAATTTATTGCATCCCATACTAAGTCTACTACACTGGGGTTAGCTATTTAAAAAAAAAAAAGAAAAAAAAAAAAAAAAAAAAAAAAAGTATAAATCGGTTGCCACAACAGAAGCTAGTAATTACGTTCCCTACCAGCATTCCCTAGACAGACGCACTCCCCGCGAGAAAAAGACTGTCGTGGAGCACCCCGAGGCCGACGGCGATAGTCACGGGCTGACGCCCGTCTGACTGAGAACTCCCCTCTTGATCCAAAAGCCGGCCGTTTTAACGGCGCTGATGCTTTTCCCCGCTTTCCGACAGTTAACAATTTCCTATTGGCCGCTGCTTGGTTCAACCAATCTAAATTGTGGCTTTCCCTCTCTCTGAGCCCTCTAGAGAACCACGTTTCAGCCCTGTCCCTTCTGCCATTCCTCGGGTGGGGAGGTAGCTTGTTTTTGCACTAACAAAATCCATACTTGGTAGCAAAATTGTTCAACTGAAAGTAAAATGTCACGGCGCTACCCAGTATGGGCAACAACAACAATGTTTTACGTCAGTTGGCCACACCTTAGGCTGCGACTTAGGCCACGCCTCAGAGGAGCTGCTAACTTGCAGTTTTTCTTCTTTACCCTCCCACTCTAGCCTCGTGAAACCACTGACGCTGTTCCCAAGTGACTGGTATCAACTTTGCTACGTGTATTAAAACGTGTCTGTTGGCCACCAAGTACTAATGTAACGTCATACAACAGCGTCTAGACGCTGTATGAAGTTACGCCCATCTTCTCCTAAAGGTAACCTCCACCCTGGGACAGTGGCTGAGGGCATCAGCAGTTCGCTAGGAGATTTACTGCCTGCATCCAGTAAGATATACATGTCTGTTTTAGCCTGTTATCTGCAAAGGTCTCTATTTCTCAGCCTGGAGTGCGTCCCTGTGGCTCACACAGCCTCTCAACAATTTCAATAGTAAAATCAATATACGACAATACGTCTTCCGGTGGGCGTTCCAAACCGAAGGTCAGGGGCCCCGAAATTTGCAGACGATGTTGACAGCTTACTGTAGGTATCGTTTAAGAAGCGATTTGTCGATATCCCATCCCTAATGGGGTGTAACGGGAGATGAATACTTTAAGTATAAGGAGAGATTCCAAGATCGTAATATTTATCTTTTATTTATTTACGACGACCGATTTCGACAGCCACGTGTCATATTCTGGTCTCCTACAGTTGGCATTAAACTGCTTATTATAGTGCTCCACATAAAATCTGGTATATGAACTGGATGATAGTCACATATAAAATTATGTGTCGGTGGTTAGTCAGATATAAAATGGATGGTTGGCCGAAATTAAAACAATAATGTATACATAAAATAATAAACACAACAATTCACATGTCCGGTTGAGCATTCCATAAAACTGGTTTAAAGGGGGGGGGGGGGGGACTCAACACGACATGTACGCAATGGTAGTTATTATTTCATATATAATTTATTGTTTTAATGTTGGCCTACCATCCATTTTATGTCTGACTAACCACCGGCACATAACTATCATCCAGCACACATACCAGATTTTATGTGGAGCACTATAATAAGCAGTTTAATGCCAATTGTAGGAGACCAGAAGATGACCCGTGGAGTGTCGAAACCGGTTGTCGTAAATAAATAAAAAATAAATATTGCGACCTTGGCATCTCTCCTTATATACAGGGTGTTACAAAAAGGTACGACCAAACTTTCAGGAAACAACATATTTTCTTTCTTTGTGTGTGAGGAATGTTTCCTGAAAGTTTGACCGTACCTTTTTGTAACACCCTGTATACACAATACGATCGCTCCCTACACTGAGTATATTAATATGAAGGCTTTATTGAAGCCATGTTGCTATTAGGGCAATTTTGAAACTAAGACTATAAAAAGGCGGGTTGTGATTTTTCGTGGGAATTTGATGGGAACGTGTTTCCGTATTTTCGGAAATTTAATCAATCAGGGGCGAAACAGGGAAAGGTATTTTTTAAATATTCTATATGTTTGACATTTTTCAAGCGAGGTAGCGGTCTAAATTATTTGTTAAGAATATATAGGCAAAGATCGCTTGTTGAAAATTTTATTTTATGACCGATTTCGACAATCTTAGTTACCTTTAGATCTGCAACTTTAAATTTTTAAAGTAGCACCTCATGTGACAGTGTTTCATGTGTAAGCTATCAAAGTCACATACCTATTTTACATGCTCTGAGTTAAGTACATCTAAGCTATATGTGTCACATTTAAAATTATTTGTCATACATAATCACTTTAAAAAAATAAAAATAAAAAAAATCAGACAACACATTTATTCCCACTTTTTCAGTTGCAGATCTGAAGATGACAACCATGATTATCGAAACCGGTCATCTAAAATAAAATAAAATAGTCAACAAGCAGTTTATGCATATATATTCTTAACAAAAGATTTGTTTTATGTTTGCTTATTATCTAAATGGAGTCTACTAAGATCATTTTGAAGCTAGAACTATGAAAATTCAAAATATTTTTAAGCCACTGAAATGCTTCCATTTGATGTTAGTGATGTAATAATAAAGCAATGTACCAGGACATTTTGTCCGCATGTATGGGGGTGGGTATTTGCTGCTGCTAGCGTGGTGGCCTGGGTACGTCCTTGGCCGTGGACTCGGTGTTCGGCGTAGTGTATGCAGGCTTGGGTGGCTTATGTGTGTTTAGCTATGCGTCAGCATGGCCATTGGAAGGAACAACTTTGTTCTTTCAATTCTCCACTCCGAGGGGTGGAGCGGGCTGTTTGAGTTCCAGCCCATAAAGAGTCGCGGTTCTATAGGCTAATTATCAGACAAGCTGATAGTGGAGCAAAGGGGGATTCCAACTGGGAATAAGTGGGAGGGGCTTACCAATTCCGGCATACGCCTTACAACCGACGAAAACCTACCCCGAAACCTTGGTCAGAACCGTAATTTGACACCAATTTCATTTATTTCTGGGACTTTGTCCGAGACAAAAAATTAATTATCGGGAGTGCACTCGTCAAATCACATCGATTACGTTTTCCTGCTATTAAAAAACAAACTTGATTTTTTATTAAAGAACATCATTCCAAACATGTTATTTGTTTTTAAGTAACTATAAATTTAATCTGATTTTTGCACAAGGAATTCCTGGAAGAGGTTTTAAGAAATCCTGTTCAAATGGTGTATATTTTAGCCTCGTATGAGACGGAGCTATGTCTGAAAGTAAAAGGTTTTGATCAAATTAGTTGAAATGTGTCAAAGTAGTCTTTTGAATTATACTTGCTAAACCAGATATACGTGTCTACAAAAAGAAATAAATGGGTATTGGCAATATATATATACATAACACAAGAAATCAATATTTATGCATAAAATCACTCCAAACACAGTAATCACAATCACGTTTTCACTGTTTTAATTTGTATAAGTGTTCTTAGAATCTCGACTACTATCTGAAATATAGTATCATTGCCTCGCTATGTTGGTTCTCCAGCGACTCGTTTTGTTTCCTCGACGTTATTATAATGACAAGATGCCCACTAGGGTGGCAATGTGCGGTACAGACGAAAGTAAGCAAGCCGTGCACAAACATCATAGCGAGGCAGTAATAACTGAGATCTTTTCATAATTTGTTTTTTTTTAATAGCTATATTTTTATGATTTAACGCCAACAATAAAAAAACTTGTTCTCAGTAAAGTAAAAGAGACTTCATGGCAAGGAAACTAACACATAATATCAGTAGGTGTCTAAATTTACTACCTTTACATGAAACTGCCCCCCCCCCCCCATAAAAAAGGGGGTAGACGTGCTCATGGACTCTAGAAAAGAGGGAATAGTCGAAGTGTCGATTTTTATGAATGGGGAAGATACTGCCGAGCGGTGTGGGGTGCACATCAGGTGCCATTGACATAAGGCGTAGATAGAGTACAGCTAGTTTTATGTTATCACGATACAAGCACGAAAGGGTAAGAGAAATGAAACAGGAATAGGGATGCGAATCATTAAAACAATAACGTTAATCATATGTTAAAATGTTTGTAGAGCTTGTGGAACTACTGGGTCATCAGTCCCTAAACTTACAAACTATTTATGAACTAGCTTATACTAAAGACGGCCCAAATATCCATGTCCGAGGGGGGATTCAAACCTCCGACGGGGACCGGCCTCGTGCATCGCAGCATAGAGCCTCAAATGCGCTCGGCCGCTCCGCCGCGGCAACAACATTAATCTTTGCGGCGAGATCTACTTGAAATTACAAACACCGACTTTCTAGAAATGGTCATCAAAACAAAATAAGAGATAGCAGACCTCTAACAGAGAGAGTCAGCTGTTCTTTCCTTACGTGTGCTGTTCGAAAATGGAATGGTAGATGAATAGTTTCGATGAACTCTCTGCAAGAGTATCGATGTATGTGTAGTTACACAATGTATATGATGAAAAATGTCTGTCCTATGTGCGTCAGAACGTTTGTTATAATAACGTGTAAAGATGAAATCTAAATCAGTCAGGAATGGAGATTTTTTACTGACAGTGTTTCCCCTTATACAGGTTGTATCTAAATATGTGGGAAAGCTCCAGAGATTCCACAGAGAACAAGGAGAACAAGTGCTTCACAAATGTCGTTTATTTGGTTTCGTTACCGCGTTACGGCCAGTTGTTGTGGTGTGCGTAGAGAGACCGCTTCACTATGCAGACTGGTCATTTGTGTAGGGCGCTCTGTTCAAGCCTTTGTGCATTTGTAGGGCGTTCCTGTTCAAGCCTTTGTGCATTTGTTTTGCACTCAAAGGCACGTGATGTCCGTTGCTGGAGCAATTTTACATCAGCAATTTCTAAATAAATGCATAGGGCTCCCAACTGCAGTCTAAAATGACAGCGTATGCCGCACATATTCATGACGTGGACTTGTTGCGTCATATCAGTGCAAATAGCAAGGTTGTCAGAAGATACGAAAGTCGCCCAGAATGTGGGAACGTGCGAGACAGTTAGTGATGCGGCTCCTGGTATTTATTTTGAGCACCTTCTGTAGAGTACCGAACACAGTAAATACCACTGTATCAACACAAATAGCCAAGGTCTGTTACGAACACCACAAAAATGAATGTAACACGGTAACGACAGCAAATATATAATATGTGTGAAGATTAGATTAGATTAGCTGTTTCTTGCTTAGATCCGTATGGAGGAGATCATCGTGGATGTGCCATATGTCAATACAATTTTGTTATTTTTTTACCGGCTAAAATAGCAATAGTAACCGTATTACTACTTACAATACGTCATTTAGTTGTATTAAAAAATTCGACAATGGAGTTGAAGGAATTGTCGACTTGTAAGTGTTGGAGACTCCTTTTAAACGGATCTTTATTTGGAGGTAAATTTTTTACGTATGTTGCCAAAAATAATTGATAATGTGCGTTCGTCATTAGTGGATCCGTTTGTGAAGTAAATGCTCTGAAGTTCTTGTGTAGATCTATTTTGTCCCTATTATTGTAGGTATGAAATGATCTGTTTATTGGATATATTGTTCACGACAAATTTCATTAAAGAATAATTATACTGAGAGGCAGTAGTTCGTATACCGTATACCCAGTTCTTTTAAGATGGTTGGCCGTTAACTTACTCAAAAAATATCACGTATTACATGTTTTTGGACTGTGGCAACTTTTGTTTGCCTTGAAGTGAATGCTTGTTATCATGTCCTCTACCGAGTCCATAGAGCTTTCCCACATATTCATTTTCACCACAGTCTAACCACATAGTCACGACACTCTCACTGACTTTTCTTATACATTACGAGAGCAGCGCTCCAAGCGCCCGGCAAGCTTCATTACTGATTGCAATATTGAATGAGTGTGAACAGTATCGTTCATACTGATTTTTAACACACTTTTTACAATAGGGAATTATGTCGTGCCATAAATATCCGCAATAAGTAAATAATAATCCCACGTTTGTTTTTCTTTGGTTTCATAAGATCTCTGGCAAGGTATGAAGCGGTACATTAATACACAGTTTATTTACAGTTATCTTGTAACGTACAGGTTTGTAGTGAATAATTAAATTTTTTATCAAACATAATGGCAAAGAAACACCAGAAGACCTTCGTTTTGGCAGAAAGGTATCGCTTTTTTTTATTCAGGAACGTTAAGGTTTCTTCACTAAAATACTAGAAAAATCTGTGAGATTGGAACTTGGGAAACGTAGACGGCAAAAAACAATAAAACTGTTTCCTAATAGAGAAGAAAGCTTTTCCAAAACTGTTACTACAGCTTAACCACAAACGGTAAGAATTTGGAAGAAATTGGCTTTTTAAACAAACGTAATTACAGTGACAGCATGTGCGCTTGTAAAGAAGACGAGTGAAGTATAAAAATACCTACTATAATCGACATAATCGGCTTGCGAGAGTCAGCAACTGCACTAATGATTTATTGTCTGATTATCAGTCTATAGTTCCGTTTATTTTTTATTATTTTTTTTATTTTTATAAGGATGTTTGAATCCTTCAGGATTATCTTCCGAATCTTCGTAGTTGTGACTGCAACACTTCTCGTTTATGTTGTGACATATTCCCGTAACATACACGAGACTAAGAAGAGTCTGAAGATAATACTAATGAATCGAAACAAGCAATAAATAAATAAATAAATAAAATGCAACTGTAGACTGATAAGCAGCCAATAAATGATTTCAGATCCACAGCTAATTGATACGCGTAAAAAAACTGTAATGGAAAAAATATAGTAATCATTTAGTTAATTATATAGAAAAAAAATTGAAACAAACATTACTCCTTCGGCGCCTTGCCCACCGCTAGGAGCGGTAGTTTCGTTGCAACTGTCAGTTGCAACGAGTTTCGAGATCACTGGCTAACATAAACAAATAAACAGACCACTACTAATAATTTTGTGTGACTCATTTGCCTGGTGCAGGTCTTTCAATTGGACGCCACTTCGGCGACTTGCGCGTCCCTAGCCTACCCCAGTTATCCAAGCGGGGAAAGGGGACCTACAGCTTAACGTGGAATCCTAACCACCTGTCGTTTCTTGCGACTCCCCACATCGTGAGAGGTGAAGGATGGCTTAAAGTGCGGACTGAAAAAATCCGAGGTCCGACCGGGTTTCGAACAGTCGAACACTTTACCCCAAGAGCACCCTTTTTTTCTGGTAGTTCTCTTTCTTGCGGACGCTGATCGTTTTTGTTGGTTCTCATTCGATATGTTGTTGGATCAGCTTTTTTATTAGAGAGCGTTGCGCCCTCTGACCGGGCGCGCTGAGCCACGGCGCCCGGCATTTAAAATTAATTCAATAGTGTTAATGATTCAATTTTCTTTGAAGTATTATCAAATGTTCAAATGTTTGTAGAACTTATGGGACATAACTACGGGGTCATCAGTCCCTAAACTTACAAACTACTTATGAACTAGCTAAGACTAAGGACGGTACAAATATCCATGCCCGAGGGGGATTCGAACCCCCGACCGTAGTGGCCTGCAGACCGTGACTGGAGCGCCTCAGTCCCCTCGGCCACCGCGGCCGGCACCCAGGCCCGACAAACAGACCACAGATTTATTAATATTGAGTGTTTCGGTAAGCGTGTTTTGATACGTTTCTGAGCTTCAGGAGTGAAAGGTGTTCCTTGTGAGCTAAACTCTGTTCATCGGTACAGTCTGCTGTTCTCGCTTGTCTCCCTCGAAACAGTGCTCCTCCGTCCTTTTAAACTGGGTATTCACGTCCACATTGCATAGATTGCAAGCGCCTAAAATCCAGAATAATGCGATCGCGTCATCAGTGGGCCAGTACCAGCGGCAGCGGTGTCACCTGATCTTAGAGACCCGCCCTGTAGGAGCGGTGGCCTGCCTCTAGCTACCAGCTAGCCAGCTTGGTAGCCAGCCACCTCACCTCACCTGCCTCTAGCTACTAGCTAGGTAGCTATAGCTAGGTAGCCAGCCACCTCACCTCTAGCTACTAGCTGGCTAGCTACAGCTAGGAAGGTAGCCAGCCACCTCACCTCGGCTCACCTAGGCTCGCCCCTCGGCCGCTCCGTGGGCAGATATTTATCGCCGACGGTCCGCGACAGCCTCGCTGTTTCCTTATTACCTCGGCAGCAGTAAACCTCCCGCCGCTACAGCCACAACTGCTGGTGGTCCGCGGCTAATTGCAGCGGCTGGCTACGCCAGACCCCCCGACCCGGGAGCGCCCAGCCACGCCACACGCGGCAGGCAGTCTGCACGGCCACGGCCCTCCTCAGCTGCCGGCTGCTGGGGGCGGCGGGGGCGGCGGAGGCGGCGGAAGCGGAGGCGCCACAGGTGTGGGCCGCGCGCCCTCCTCACAAGCAGGCCGGGATACAGCAAGCGGCCTCTCCCACGAGGAAGCCTCTCTAGGGCACTCACCCCACGTTCAGTATGTAGGCATCTAAGACTCTAACTGTATAAACCCTCCGTGTCGTTTGATGTTTAAAAAGGGAGCATCAGAAGTGTGAATAACGGATTGTGATGTGTCTCGGGTCTGTTATAGGGTGACATACCCTGAATAAGAGCCTACCTGCTTTTTTAGTCAAGGGCCTTCGTTTTCGAGAAAAAAATGTTTGTTAAGCTTATGGGACTTAACTACAGGGTCATTAGTCCCTAAACTTACAAAAAATGTTCAAATGTTTGTATAGCTTATGGGACTTAACTACGGGATCATCAGTCCCTAAACTTACAAACTACTTATGAACTAGCTAATCCTAAGGACGGCACAAATATCCATGCCTGAGGGGGGATTCGAACCCTTCGAACCCCCGACCGTAGTGGCCGTGTAGACCGTGACTGGAGCGCCTCAGTCCCCGCGGCCACCGCGGCCGGCGTTTTCGAGAAAACTGATGTTGAAGTTCACAGCACGTTGTAAAACGTGACACGTTAGCCATGTTCGGACCAAATGACCGTGGCGTACCTACCACCATGAAGGTACCTTTTTTGTGTACATTGTGTGAAATTATTACGAAATAATCTTCAAGTCACTACTGAAAAATCTTTCTCGCTCTCACCTGCATCGCTTTCTATACCACAACAGAAATCCGGATGATATTTTTCGTAAGAGCAACGGAAACACAGTGGTTTATAGCACCATCACATTTCAGAAAAGTTACTGTCTTGCAGACGCACGGAGATTTAAGAGCGATACTAGAAAAAGTTCACTTACATTAAACAAAGGGTTCTCTTTCATCCTTTAACTTTGACCCGAAACATGCGTATTTGATCATCTTGGAAAAAGCAGGTGCTCTAAACTGATGCAAAATTAAACAGTGTAGTTTCACGAAGAATATCATTCGGATTACTGTTGTGGCATAGCAAGCGATGCAGGCGATAGCGAATAAGATTTTGTAAAAATGAGGTGAAAATTAATTTACTACGCCAGAATTGAAGATTTCTTACTAATTTCACACTTTGTGCACTGTTTATTGATATTTTGTAAAATAAAATGGAAAAATGCCGGAATATTCTGATTTAAAAAAAAGGAAAAACCGGAGACGATCCGAACACGGTAGCTTGTGGTAGGCGCACACCTTAAGCACTGCGCTACGCTCACCTGGTTGTATCGTGTCTAACGTTACGCGTCTTACATCGCGCAGTGAACTTCCACATTAAGTCTCTTCGAAAACCAAAGCCCGTCGCAAAAAAAGCTGATATCCTCATACTCAGCGTATGTCCCTCTACAACTTATCCCAGACTCATCAAAACCGTTATTCACACTTTCGATGGTCCTCTTGTAAGTGTGCAGTGTCCGCTACGGAATTATTTTCGCTATCTGACTACTAGCCCGTAACAACTGAACACCTTGCTGGGATCTCTTACAGCACTCAAAGCAACCCTTCATCTCAATAAATGTATTGATCCCATATGCCCTTTACATATTCAATTAGTATTGAATGTGTTCAAATACTAGCTACCGATTCAAAATGCATTTATAGGTAACGGTATTTATTTTGAATATTAAAAAAAATGACAAGCATCCTATTAAAGGTTTCATCCTATTAAACATTTCAGTAGTCGTTCAGAATTAAATAAATTACGTTAAGCTTCCTAAGAAGCTCTCTGGTCTAACTGCTCCCTTTACTGAAATGGCGCTAGCTGACAAGTAAACCTAAGGAAGTGTTACCCTCCGATTTTTTCTGAAATTCGAATATTTTATAACAATGTAATAATAGTACATTAAAAACTAAGGGACACTTACTTCTTTTAGCGGCTGTAAAACATATTTAAGGGGAGAAACGGTCGCTAAAATGGTGTCTAAAATGGAATAACAACGGACGTACTTGGTGAAGGCTGTGAAATAGTAAACATTGAAATAGTGAGTCATAGAACGAAAAAGAAAGTATACATATTGTGACGAAGCTGTGTGAATTCACCTAGTGACCAGGTGGGAAGAACACCATGAAAATCGCTAGAGTATAAAACAAACAGAATCCACTGATGATGGCCTGAAACAAGGATAAAGCGCGTTTGTAAGGAATAAAAGAAATGCAGTCAGAAAACGGCTGCTTCATTTCCGAAAATGGTGAACTGTGCCCCAGCTTTGTCCTCGCTCAACGTCAAGGTTCTCTTGCACGGTATACTCAAGAAGACAAAGTGTTGATAAAACTCTTTTGGGTATTGGACCGCATCGTCAATATATGAAATATTTCACAGACGTTTCGGCCGCTATTGCAAGCGGCCATCTTCTGGGTGTTACGTTTACGTATATTGACAAACTAACACCCAGAAGATGACTGCTTACAACAGTGGCCGAAACGTCGGTGAAATATTTGATATATTGACGATGCGGTCCAATACCCAGAAGAGTTTGATCAACAATGACAACGGCCGCGGAAGCCGTCGTTTACAAGACTAAGTGTATCATCAAACGTTTAACCAACCAAGATATACTTTGATCGACAAATGCAGTCAAATAAATCAAATAAAAATTAAAATACAATAACAAAAGAATCGTTCATGACCTCTACATAAGCGCTGAAACACAGGATCTTCTTTTGACGCACGAAAAGAAAATTGTAAGAGGCAAGGGGACTGACTCTATTAGTTTTATTAGATTTAAATCTGGCCGTGTGACCATCATGCGCCACATCACGTGCAACGGCAACGCTGGCGGTTAAAACCAATACACATTTGTAACATGCTTTATTCACTGTCATTACATATTAATTCAAAACTAGATTTTACAGTATTTTGAAAGTCACATATCCATTTTTCGTCCGCTACGCTGGATACGTCATATTGAATCTTGACAACCTGATTTCAGATAAGGACTCAGCGACTTTCAGTACCCGTACATTAAAGAGATGAGTCTTTCATGGGCAGTACAAACGAGCGTGCCAACATAATGGCTGTTTACCCCTCAGATATTTTTACACATAAAACAAACAAAGATACGTGTTTCTTAATTAGCCTTCCTTTTCAAGTTTTAATAGATCTTTCATCTACGTGGGATACTCTGCAAATCACGTTTAAGTGCCTGGCAAAGAGATTATAATTCGATTAAATCAAAATTAACTGTTGCCCCTAATTTTCACTTCCTCTCCAATATACCTAGAGTTTGCTGCAATGTGATTTTACAGCTTTCATCATATTTTCAAGTTCGGTAATATTGTTGCTCAAAGCTACGCGCATACCATCAAATATTGATAATCAATTCATGTTTAGTAAAGCAGATAACGCTTTTCCGCCAAAATTATTCAGGGGGAAAATCATAAGTTGGCTGAAGGTTCTTTTACAATCCAATAAGCGTATACAATACCAGGAGACAAATGAATGTACTTCAAATGCTACCGATGATACCCACTTCTGTCATCAGTAGTGATCTTGTCATGTTATCGTAGACTCACAGTACGATTGACTGACAACATAACGAGGAATTAATAACACAAAATGTATGAATGCATATTCTCTCGGTGGTAAGACTGAATAAAATGTTCTCTGGTATCCGTCCACGTCAAGAGGTTAAAACTTTCTGCCAAGCACACCTTGGCCATTGTTTGTAAGTTTAGGGACTGGTGACCCCGCAGTTAAGTCCGATAAGCTTAACAAGCATTTTTTTCAGATTTGACAGAACCTCCGTCGTGTCTCTCACTAACGGCTTCTGGAACTGTGGTGTCGCACAAGTCTAAAGTGCGCGCCACCTACTTTCGCCGCGCGCCGCCATGCACGCACGGCGCGGCGTTCTTACGACGTCAGCCACGAGCGCCCTCTGCTACAACTCCGCTCGTGGCCACCACTGAACGACATCGTTCACTGGGGACTGAGATAGGAACCAGCGAACACTTCGGAATCAGATAGGTACCAGTGAAGACTTGGCTATCGGATAGGCAGTAGGCAGGCCTCTAGCTCAACTATGTATCAGCATTCTGCAGTATTGAGCTCTGTAAAAGTTAAGTATTACTAAGTCTGTATGAAATATATATCTCGTTACTAATTTACTCTAGTGTTTCTAGTTTCTGCTGTCCCACTGGCTGGTCACCTCCTACCTGCACAAGCGTGCATCCTTTATTCCGGTGTCGGTCTCTTTCTGCTCGGCCACCGACACCTACGACGGAAGCGAGACACAAAGGCGGCGACGAGGCTGGGACACAAAAGGAACTGTATAATTAAAGAAGCCATTAAAATTAAATCAACTGACATCACCCTTGACACAGACGGCGACCTGCAGCTCAACACGGCGTGGGATCGACTGATCGAGGAGTTAAAGCGGGCGCATCGAACATAAACGAAAGCCCATGTATGGCGATGTCGCAGGACTTCCTGTCGTCACAGTCGGCAGCTATACCCCTCGGGGTATTAAAATACAGTAAAGGAAAAAAAAAGAGGGGGAGCTAGGCAGTCATATCACTTGGCAATGGCCAAAGAGTACGGGGCCACAGAACTTCACATCAAATGAATGAAAATTTGAATTTTAGATCTATGTGTATTATAGCTCTTGCGCAGCACTTGTGGCCGCAGTTCACAGGCCGGGAACCACTGCTGAATAGAAACTGTTGGTTTCGAACTCCCTATTTGCAGCTTGTGCTCTGAAACTGATCTTTCCTGCCCTCACTCGAACGTGACGACGCTAAGAACTTGTTTCCACGATATCAATGGAAGATTGCCATATCTTAAATTACCTGCTATCGGTAAAGCAATACCACTGTTTCACTCAGGACGGTCCTTCATTTCTTCGCATCCGCAGACGGGCCACTGCGCAGGCTCGTAAAGGGCGCAGTAAAAGATACGTTGTAGCGCAGGCGGTGGCAGTAAAGCAGCCACAACAGGTGGCTGCCGGCGCCATTAGCCGTATCTGGCGTCGCCGCCGACAAAGGCCTCTAATGGCCCGCCGCCGCCCCCTGACCGCCTCTAATTGGTCCGTCCCCGCTAAGTAAACGCCCACGCCAGCTCCCGCTGACGGACGCCGTCATTACTGCCCTGTTATGTTACGACTCCGGGCCCATTTCGGCGTTTCCGTCCAGGGAGTGACACCAACCGGTTGCTGACGGATGATTTCTGGCAAAACTGAAACAAGGTACGAGCTGCGACTATTTAGGTTGCACTGAGTGCTCATAAAAATGGCCACTTTACAGCGGAAAGACAAATGGTACCGACTAGTGATTAATTGATAACATTTTTGGTGACTGAAGGCACCCCTTCAGCTATTCCCCAGGGGCGCCGACTCCGTGGGTCTCCGGTGCTGGTGCACCCCCCACGACATTTCTATTACTATTACTTCAAACTTAAACCACAAAGAACACGTTGATAATGTCGTGGGCAAGGCGAACCATAGACTGCGTTTTATTCACAGAACCCTTAAAAGATGCAACAGAACTACTAAAGAGGCTGCAGACACTACGCTTTTCCGTCCTTCTTTGGAGTATTGGTGCCCTGTGTGGGATCCTTATCAGGTAGGTTTGACGGAGGACATCGAAAGAGTCCAAAGAAGGGCAGCTCGTTTGATAATGTCACGATACAGGGGAGACAGCGTTACGGAAATGATACAGCATCTGGGATGGGAATCATTACAACAACGACGCTTATCGCTGCCGCGTGGGCTACTTACGAAACTACAATCGCCAACATTCTCCTCCAAATGCGAAAATATATTGTTGACTCACACTTACATAGGTAGAAATGATCATCAGAATAAAATACGAGAAATCAGAGCTCGTACGGAGAGATTCGGGTGTTCTTCCTTCCCGCTCGCTATTCGAGAATGGAATGGGAGATAAAGAGTCTAAAGGTGGTTCGATGAACCCTCTGCCAGGCACTTAAATGTGATTTGCAGAGTATCCCGTGTATATGTTCGAAAGCAACAGCTTGCCTTCAGCAGTGGTTCTCGACCTGTGGACTGCGGCCACAAGTGCTGCGAAAGAGCACCGACACAAAATAAGGGAGGAAAATAAAGCAGCACAAAAATGGGGAAAAGTCAAAGCTCTCAATAATGAACATTTTGACATCGTAGTGTAGCAAGCACGACCTAGCCGCTAGGTTGTTCCAACGGTGCCCCAAGGAGCATCCGTTCATTGCAGCAGCTTCGAGCACGTTCGGCTGGCGGGAGGGGGGCGGGGGAGGGGAGCGGAAACACTGTCCCCTGACCGCATGGTGTCGTAACCGATGTAACAGTCAGTGTTCAGTGACAGCCATAGGTAGTTGTGGGAGCTCCATTAATTCTCTTCATTCTGATGTCTTGAAACCCACACTGGCCTGCCGCGGTGGCCGAGGGGACTGAGGCGCTCCAGTCACGGTTTGCACGGCCACTACGGTCGGGCGTTCGAATCCCTCCTCGGGCATGGATATTTGTGCCGTCCTTAGTATTAGTTAGTTCATAAGTAGTTTGTAAGTTTAGGGACTGATGACCCCGTAGTTAAGTCCCATAAGCTATACAAACATTTGAACCTTTTTTTTTTCTTTTTTGAACCCACATTGTCTTTTATGTCAAGGTATTCAATTCTGCTAACAAGTGCAACAAATTAGTTCAATGGTGTTACACACGACTACACATAAAACATCGAAGGCAGGTAGAAGGCGAAGCACCTGGATGGCTAGTAGCCGAGCTTAATGATGACACATACACAGAAATGTACTGAAAAGTGAATTCGGAAAATTGATCCATTCACGAAGCTTGATTGTCTGCTGAAGGAATGCAATCAGGAGCTCTAATAAAAGGCATCAAGTATGTGAGATTTGTGCTTTGTCGGCATATAAATAACCGCCATTTCAAAAGTTTCCTGAAAGTTATACAAGCTGAGCATGGGTATATGCCTTAGCCCAGTACACTTCGTTGGCTTATTCACGAAAAAGTTTTTTAGTTTTTGTTCGTCAGTCATGAGGAAATCTCTCTCTCTCTCTCCAAATGAAAGCGGGGAAACTGCATTGTAGAACAGATTAAAGCTGGATGTTAATCTAGTGTTCCGTACTTTCATAACTATGCACTTTAAGAAATTAATCGTTGCAGGGCGAAGAGCATCTAATAATAGAGACGTAGGACCAAATCAAAGCGTTTGTGAGTATGTTTAGTCTGTCTGAGAGGCAAATAAGTTACGAAATTTTAACATTCTTTAATCATCTGATTCGTTTTAAACTTCTTTAAAATTTCCTGAACGAACCAGTGGTGATCGTTTTCAAATTAATGATTGTTTGTTTCTTTTTTGTTTGTTGTTTTCTATAATGTTGAATATACAGTAGCTGAAGTAATGTTAATAAATCGTGTGGATGTTCTCTCTCGCTTTTCTCATATCAAGTCATGCAACGTTATTACTACTGACAGAGCGACAAAATACCGTAATATGACTGGTACTTTTTCTAGCTTGCAAGCAAAAATCAGAGAAACTGAGCCATGAGCACTGCTTGGCCCATTCTTTGAACCTAGTGGCCGAAGAGGTAATAACAAATGAAATTACGAGCACCACACTGATTTTCGAAAGTCGTCGCCCATGGCTATTCCCCTGATCCCCTCCCAGGCCACAGGAAAAAGACTTGTGATAAAACTTACTATGATAAATCATTTCAGTAATGAAATTCAACTTTTTAAACCATAATATCTTGACAGCTGCTACTGCCTGCCGCCGCACCATATCATTTTGCTCCCTATAAAGAACAGATAGAAAATATCCGCCAGTAGGAAAGTGGCGAGGTACTGGCGGAAGAAAAGTTGTAAGGCGGCATTGTGAATCGTGTCAGGATAGCTCAGTCGGTGGAACGCTTGCCCGCGAAATGCAAAGATCCCAGGTTCGAGTTCCGGTTCCGGCACACAATTTTAATCTGCCAGGAAGTTTCATATCAGCGCACACTCCGCTGCAGAGTGAAAATTTCATTCTGGATACAACAGTATAGATTGTAAACCATACGTAACTATTGATTTGGTCTCTTTTGTAATAAGTCGTTAAACTGTTAACACCTAATATATGTGGAACAGATAAAAAGGTTTGTTATTTAGCAGCCATTAAGTTCAGGTGTGTAACGAAGCTTGATTTTGTTTTATTATTTGAAAATACTGTGGCATAAAAATATTATGCAATTACTAAAGAGTCTCAGAGCCCAGATTATATTATTTCAGAGCTAGCCATTGAAAGGAAATAATCCAGATATTTATTACGTGAATTTAGTCTCCATATTCCACGAACAGTGTTTAAATTGGATTTTGGTGGTCAATTTTTAGTTACATGTCACAGTTAACTATCAGTGATCATTCGATGAACTGCTTTTAAGTCAAAATAGTTTAATGAAATACTGTAGACCTTTATGAATTTATGTTTGAGCAGGTACACGTCAAGTACAGTAATACGTCTACACCACTACAACAGTTTTATTCTTGTACACTAACACAAGCAACAGATAAAAAACCACACACACGCACAGCATATACACACGGACACTACAGGTCTTGGCACTCGTAAACAAAAGGCTATATGTGCGGATCATAACTTTGGAATGAAGTTCACTTATTTTGGGTATACTGTACGTTAGTTCGCACACACACATACACACAAACACACACACACAGTTCAAATAGTAATCAAATAAAATCCTTGGGAAGTGCCCTGCTGTTCAGCGTTGTCCTTCGAGAAAATCACTCCCCACAACTGTGTACCGCTGACCTCTGCGATACACGTCCTGGAAACTTTGCAGAAAATCTTCCTTTTGGGTGGTGTTCAAAAGTCTCGTCACGTTTTGTTGAATGTCAATAATATGGTGAAATCTCTTTCATTTCAAAGCGAGTTTGAGTCGATGGAGTAGGAAAAAGTCTGGGGGATTGAGATATGGCTGATATGATGGATGTTCAAGTCTCACGACAACGCCCACCAACACTCAACCAACTCTGTCAAACTGTTCATGGCGAGAAATCTGTTCAGTGCTAATGTCCTTCCCCTTCCTTACCCGTTTTGCACAAAACAAGATAGTAAGCGTGTCCTTTCCTGCCAATGACAGTGCAGTTTTCTTCGCAGCACGTTAAAGGTAATACCGTACGCTGAAGCACTAGTAATATTCAAAATAGCGCCCTCTTCTTTATCAGGAATAGGCCTGTTTCTGGCTCGAGCTCTGAGCGTCTTTAAACGTCCTTAAATTTATCCTGTACAATCAGATTAAATTATATTAGTGCTTATTCCATAAATTATGAATACGACGTTTCGTCATGATGTGGAACTTGAAAGTTTAACAAAAGGTTTTTTTAAATGAAATTTGAAGACCTGTTTTCGTATAATTTTTTTTTCCATTTCTAATTTCTATCTACAAATGCATGACCTCGATCGCTCGTAACCGCACGAAACCAAGTTTGGAATAACAGGCAGTTATAAACAGGACAGTGGTGTGCTTCATTTCCATGCAAAACGATGCCTTGTACCTCAAGTAACATATCAACGGAGAAACACAAAGTAACAAGATATGAATACCATACGAAGGAAATGATATGTAGTTTAATGGGTCAGTGTATCATTACATATTTAATCAGCAGCGCCAAAAACACTCTGCTTGAAGTATTTATAATAGCACAAAACACACATGTACAGCAGTACCACACACCTGAAAATGTTTATATTAGTCCTCAAAGTGCAGGTGCGGGGTTTCGATGAAGTGGTTAAAACAAAATGGGAGAGAACAATGTGCGCACCTCACTAGAGCCACGATATCACGAAACCACTTTCGCATTCACGCAGTCCAATATCAAAAGTCACACTAATTACTTTTTCAAAAAATGATGTTGGTAAGCCAATGTCATATCCTGGCTTGCGCCAAGCATATTGTAACAAATGCAGTGATTCGACTGTAAATCACAGAGTAAAGTTTCAAATGAAATAACGATCAGGTACCCACAATTGTGGTTTGGCATAGTGATGGGACAATCGACTGTTTTTAACAACCAATTGGTCAATCCGTTGTTTTTTCGTTCAGTCGGTTTTTTCAGTCGAATGAAACAACCGAATGAAAATAGTCTCTGTGGCCGTATGAATGTTTTCACTCACTGGCGGGGTTTGAGTGGTTTCAGTCGATGCGAAACAATCGAATGAAACCAGTCTCTGTCGGTTGCAGCCGCTATATTAATGTTTTCACTCATTCAGTGGGTTTGAGTGGGTTCAGTCGATGCGCGAGCACCGAATGAAAGAAGTCTCTGTCCTTTACATGAATGTTCTCGGCATTGAGTGGTTTCATTTGATGCGATACAACCGACTGGAAAAAGTCTTTGACAGTTTCTGCAGTTATATGGATATTTTTATTAATTCATCGACTTTGTGTGACTTTATTTGCATACTCCTTCAACCTTTTCGGGTATAAATGAACCGTGATTCAGCATGAAACATTCTTAGAGACAAATCTTAAAAATATAGCAGTGGGTCCGTGTGTGTGTGTGTTTCTATTGCATGCAAATCTGCAGTTTTGTTCCAATTTGACCTTCAAAGCAAGAGGAACGTCACTGTCGACATCAAATTTCATTCGGTGCATGGCGGAGGGTACTTTACCTACTAACTTCGACAAATTCCGTTTGTATTCGAATTTTAATGATATATTTCACACTTCACCTTCAAAGAAAGAGAATGGTCACCGTCTACATCTACTTTAGTTTGATGCATGAGAGAAGCTATTCCAGACTTCGACACCAATATAGAGTTTTATTCCGATCTTGATGAGATTTTGCACACTTGACTTTCAAAACAATTGGCAGTTCACTGTTCATCTAAGATTTTGTATGGTACATGGAGGAGGGATGGAATAAACCTCCACACCGTTTCTCCGATCACTACAGAAATATCTGTGACAAGAGTGAATAATTATGAAAGTTGAGAGGAATGTTTTCATACACTGTTGACGAATACAGACGCGCTGAAGAAATTTACAGCACTGATAAATGCTGTATGTCTTCTCGTACTCCTTCAAAGTAGATGGAATTAACAAAAAAAATATAAGAAATATTTTTATACAAAATACTTTAATAAACGTATTTTTTTACAATACCTAATGTTTTACTGATCTTCGAATTTGGATCTAGCAAATAAGCTCAAAGTTAAAATACTTAACACTGTCCTACTAGTACCTTAGATATGTATGAACAAGAATGAACAATAAGCCGCAAACCGCACGTTTCTACCTGTTCCCACTTCGGAGATACAGTATGCGAGATTAAATTTGTAGCGATCATTTTGGAACACCCTGTAGTTTCCACGCTTTTTTATTGAGACAGTAAGAAACCGACAACAATGGGCGATGGCACGCCCCGCCCCCCTGGCCAGACACTGTTGTGTGGAGTTTGGCGCGCGCCTGCTGGCGCTGTCAGCAGTGAAAACGCAAGCGAGGCAGCACCCCCTCTCGTGTCCCCGCTCCCCGCGGTACTTCGTGGTCATCGGCCACTTACCTTCTGCAGATTGTGGGTGTCTGCGAAAGTAATCTGATCGGGCCCAGATGATCGGCGTTTTTGAAGTCTGGGGTGGGCGATTAAAGTGATCGCAGGCCTGCTCCAGCGATATGAAAAAACTTACTGCCTGTTTTCACTTGAAAAGAAAGTATGAGTAATTCAGTCAATGTACAAAACTGCAAAAGTTTTGCATGTTTTCATTCAGTTGTTCCCACAGACTACTTTCATTCGAAAAAAATAAACGAATGTTAATCCAACCTAGTAAAACTACGACCGACTGACTGTTTCATTCGGTTGCTCCCACTGACTGGTTTCACTCAAAAGAACGAATGAAGAGGCCAACGTACTGTGTCAGTTTTTTCATTCGGTTGGTCCCATCGACTGATTTAACTCGAAAGAAAAGGAATGAGTGGTCCAACCGACTGTGTCGATTTTTTCTTCGGTTGCTCCGACCGACTGATTTCACTGAAAAGAAGGAATGAGTAGTCCAACCGACTGAATCGGTTGTTTCATTCGGTTGGTCCCACCGACTGGTTTCACTCAAAAGAACGAATGAATAGTCCAACCGACTGAATCAGTTGTTTCATTCGGTTGGTCCCACCGACTGGTTTCACTCAAAAGAATGAATGAATAATTCAACCGATACGAGAAACTACAACCGAATGATCGATTTTTTTCCAACAACCGAATGAATCGATTGTTTTCATTCGATTGTTCCCATCACTAGTTTGGCACCTTGTAGTCTTACAAAATCAGTAATGCTTCTGATATACAGTTTATACTACCGATAGAAGTAATCTTCAAGGGGTTGGCAATATTTTGTTGTCTTCGATGGCAAGATCTTCAGCGTAACTTCCCTGTTTGGAAAATTTGCATCGGGTACGATCTGTATGACCCTACCAAGAATCACACAACAATAGGCTCTTTTCATTTGTTAGGTGTTCGCCAAGGACCGAAGTTAGAAAATGTTTCATGTGTTCTTTTGTCATTTTTCCACTTTTGCTTGCCTCCACATGATATTTTCGTGTACAGGTTGTTTCAAGTTTCTTTAAAACATTTTGACTGAAAGCAGCTTGTGTCTCTTGAAAACAGCTGTACAACACGTTTGCTAGTCTTCATGCCATCGTGTAGCTGTGGGTAGAGCTCTGTACAGACTACCACACACTACCTGTAGCTTCCTCTCCTCTGTAGGACAGTGTTGATGCTCAAGACATTTCATACTGTGATTGACACTGATCACTGTTCCAAAAATTACTTTTCTCTACGCCCTCCATTCTTATAAACATGTTCCCTTCCTCAACAAACTGGTGTGGCTTCTGACGTTTAATATTGTCGTTTTCTATGCCCTTACGTGCGACAATGTAGTAACATGCCAAGAGGAAATGTCATCAGCCGTGAGATGGTCGTAAAGGAAACTGTAGGTACATATCTCCTTGCATTATCAAATTACGATATTACATATTCTTTTATAGTTTGTAATTGGGACAGTCTCTTTCCTTTTAAACGAGCACCTGCTCCCCGTTTCCTACACACATTTGATAAATTTCCTTCTGAGTTTGACAGTGAATGTATTTTTATATACAAGGTGAATCTAAATTCGCGCACTCGGGCTTCGCAACGCGATTCCTCACATGCTAGCAATAAAAAAATATCTGTCACAAAATTTCGTTTTGCGCATATTTCCGGCACTAAATGCACGTCGAAGGTGTCTTGAAAACAAAGTGAGCATAGAAACCCATGCCCAGAAACGTCGTCCAATGACGCTACAGAGCGTCGGAGTTGCTGGAGGGGATGTCTAGCGGCAGGAGCTGGTGCCTGTAACTTGGACTCCCCTTAGCTTCGTTGAATGGCGTTTCCGGGCATGGGTTTCCATACTCAATTTGTTCGGAAGACGCCTAATACATCCCCTAGAAGTTAGTTCGTGTAGTATTGTAATTCTGAAACACACTGACGTATGGGGAATACACCTATCTCAATCTACGACTGCCGGAAATATGCGTAGGACGAAATTTAGTGTGAGCCTTTTTTTTATTGCTAGCATGTGAGGAATAGCGCTGCGAAGCCCGAGTGCGCGAATTTAGATTCACCCTGAATACGATCCAACACAACAAGGTTCTTTTTTTATTACTGACGTAATTAATGACAAACGTCTGATAATATTTCTAAAACGATCATTCCTCTATTTTTATATATGTAATGACTTTTCATATACTATGCCTTCATGTACACTCTGCAAGGACGCCTGTTTGACTGTTAACAAAGCTGCCACCAAAGACTGTAGAATCAGTGTATTGATAAAAAAAAAAATAAAACCTGAAGTTCTTTGGTAAAAATTTATCTGCTCCAATAACATCACCTGTGAATCTTGTTAGAATCTATGAAGAAATAATAAGCTCATTAGTAATAGTTAAGGATCAAATGCAGGAATACTTTCAAAATGAAATAAAATGAACAGTTTTCTAGAAACAGTAGCAATAATTACTGTAAATTTGACGACGCCGTATTCAGAAAAAAATGTTATCGTCTTGTTGTTGATGTAAAATGTGTAAGTGCTAATAATGTTTTCATTTTTTATATATATTTGACCCTATGTTGTGTGACTGTATGTAACTGAGCTGTCGTTTTCTTTCATTTAGTTTGCTAATCTCCTATTGATGGCAGCAATTGCTGAAACCGGTCGAGCGGAGTAAATAAAAGTATTAACAGATCGCGGCTGTAGACTGCCATCTAAAAATACATTTATTATGTATATTACATCACTCGTTATCTGTCTAGAAGCTGTCAAACATAAATAAGAAAGTCGTAAAACTTTTTAGAACAAACATTGCTTTAATCAAATTTACGAAGCAATAAATAAATTGACAACAGGAGAGCCAATGATGTCACGACTATCTGACATGACATACCTGAAGAGGGCGCTAAAACCGAAATAGGTCACATGGTGTAATAAATATACTTGTATTTAAAGCAGCAACTGGAATTTTATTGCATAATGTCTTTAGATTACATATATAGTGCTGCAGCCCCAAGAGAGACAAAAAGAAATCTGATCTGTTGCTGAAGATCACAGCACGCTATTCCATTTTCTGGTTCTCTGACGGCACCAGTGGAGACGTGCTCTTCGATGCTGCTGCGTGAGTGGATAACAGGCTAGAGGTGTGCGCGTCTGTGGTCCCACTGCTAGTAGCCGGTTGGCAACCGTTTCCTGTTGTCAATTCTGGACTCACGAAGCTTCATATCATTGCTGCCCTTCCAATACGACGATCTTGGCGGGCGTCTGTGCTGCTTGGACGTGCAGAACCTCATCTATGAGTGTGAGAATGTTCACGTGACCATTGCAACCAGCATCACTGTACAACTTCAGCAGCATGTCCAAAATGTGTGGAAATTCTTCCTGCCACCGGGAAAGACCCCTTTAAACTCCCTCAGTTGGCTGTACGTAGCACGGGGCATCTCTGTGACATGGTGTATTTTTTATGAGTACGTAGTCTTTCACGGCGACACTTCTGTATAAAACTTTCTCGGACTTCTTGCCACGTCAATTCTTAATAAAATTTCAAGCTTTCGAAGATATCCTCCTGCTTCTTCGTCAGGAGAACTGGGGAAATCAGCGGTCGCTGAGCACAGCCTGCCGGCCGCGGTGGCCGAGGGGACTAAGGCGCCCCAGTCACGGTCTTCTCGGCCACTACGGTCGGGGGTTCGAATCCCCCCTCGGGCATGGATATTTGAGCCGTCCTAGTTCGTAAGTAGTTTGTAAGTTTAGGGACTGATGACCCCGTAGTTAAGTCCCATAGACTATATAAACATTTGAACTTTTTTTTTTGAGCACAGCCTCATGAACAAACATAAAAACTTCCGTTCGACGAAACAAAATTTTTTTCCCTGGCCTCCACATACTGGGGCTCCGTAATCAAAGAGGCTGTAGAAATAAGAATGTGTGAGAACAACTTTAACCGTAATAGCGGGTATAATCTTAGAGGTGCTTGGAAACGAGCGCTCGATACAGAAATGAGGCAGAGACATGTCTGCGATACTACGGGAGGGGTGGCGCCACCAGCGCAGACGTAGACAATCTGTGACACCGTGACGTAGCAGCTGACCAATCAGAAGCCGTCCATGGGCTATTTAAGGCCACCACAGCACCAGCACTGTCAGTCAGCGGCTCCTGACGAAGATAGAGGATATCTTCGAAAGCTTGAAATTTTATCAAGAATTGTCGCGGCAAGAAGTCCGATAAAGTTTTATACATACATGGTGCATGTTTGTTGTACACGTCAATATCACAGTAAGAGTTTTGGCTATCAACATTTCCTATTAAAGGGTCTACATAGATGGTGGTCTGGCAGCTACCTCACTACGTTGTCCACTGGCGAACGAAGCTGAAACCATTATCATAACGTCTACTATCTCCCATAATGGAAATTGGCGTCATCGGATCAAAATCCACGCCATCTTTCCAGCTAATTTCTTATGGGCTTGTAACTTCCCTTATTAACTCCGAATATACAGGCGAGGTATTTTTTCTCAAAACAAAACTCTGGTCGTATTGTTAAACATCGGCCTGAAAGTTGGGTCACGTCATCGTATTTTTCAAAACCCCACAGCGGAATTTCGGTGAAAACGATAGTTGCCGCCTGATAGCCGACGGAATAAATTACGCCACCGAACACACATCCTTTGTTGCCTGAGCCCCCTACTGACAAATGAAGATGTCTGACGGTTTAACGCTCCGGCCGAGCTGTTTTATGAAAGGGACGCAACGGTTCGCCCCAGCCTCAGAGCGTCTCCTGGCCAGAGATCGAAGTAGCTGGCGGACCCAATAAAACAGAATATGCGCCCGTATAAGGGCTGGGCTCCGTATTATGCGCCTGTTTTACATCTCATCGGAGGTAATTCTCGTAAAGATGTCGGATGCCGACGCTGCGTAGCGATTTTACTGAATTATGCCGACGGACGGGGGGCACGCCGAGTGGGTGTAGGCGTCTGTCCCGGACCCAAGGATAAAGGGCGCGTTAACTCACACTTCGTTTCTATTAGCACGTGGGCAGCGACACGCATTGTGCACTAGGGCTGTTATTATTTTTATAAATATCTGGAATCCGATATATCGAAATTTAGAAAATTTGTATGTATTTTCCATCCTCGATATATAGAAAATAAGTATCACTATATCGAAAAAAACGAGAAGAAATAAAATGTTTGCGGTTTGCCGATGACATAGTACTTTTGTCAGAGACTGCAAAGGATCTGGAAGAGCAATTGAATAGAATGGGCAGTGTTTTGAACGGAAGATATAAGATGAACATTAACAAGAGTAAAACGAAGGTAATGGAATGTAATGTCAGAAAATCAGGCGATGCTGAAGGAATTAGATTAGGTAATGAGACAATAAGGTAGTAGATGAATTTTGTTATTTGGGTAGCAAGGTAACTTCTGATGGCCGAAGTAAACAAAATATAAAATGCAGAATGGTTATGGGGAGAAAAGCGTTTCTAAAGAAGCGAAACTTGTTAAAATCCATTATTAATTTAAATATTAGGAAGTCCTTTCTGAAAGCATTTGTCTGGAGTGAAACGCGGAGTGAAACGTGGACGATAAGGAGTTTGGACAAAAAGATTATAGAAGCTTTTGAAATGTGGTGCTACAGACGAATGATGAACATTAGATGGGCAGATCACGTGACTAATGTTGAGGTGCTTAACCGAATCAGGGAGAAAAGGTGTTTCTGGCATATCCTGACCAAGAGAAGGGATAGATTGGTATGACACATTCTGAGACATCAAGGAATTGTCAACATAGCATTAGAAGGAAGTGTGTGGGATAAAAATCGTAGAGGGAGACCGAGGGATGAATACAGTAAGCAGATTCAAAAGGATGTAGGTTGCCGAACATATTCTCAGATGAAGAGACTTCCACAGGACATTGTAGCGTGGAGAGCTGCATCAAACCAGTCTGCGGACTGAAAAACCACAACATATCGAAAAAACGTATATGGAAGTATCAGCCAATAAAAATATCGGCTTGATTTTAAGCTGTACATTTAAGTATTTATTTATTATTATATATTAGCAAACCCCGCAACACATTTGTTACCAATATGGCGTATTTACATTAATCTGTAAATCAAAATGTTCAAATGTTTGTAGAGCTTATGGGACTCAACACCCGAGTCATCAGTCCCTAAAGTTACAAACTACTTATGAACTAGCTACTACTAAGTACGGCACAAATATGCATGCCCGAGGGGGGATTCGAACCTCCGACCGTAGTGGCCGTGCAGACCGTGACTTGCGCGCCGCTGTCCCCTCGGCCACCGGCCCTTAATCTCTTTTCTTCCTCTTTCTCTCTCTCTATCTCTCTCTCTCTCTCTCTACCTTTATCACTCCCTTCCTCCCTCCTCTATTTCTCCATCCCCGCCCCCCTCACTTTGTCCACCGCCTCCTCTTTCTATCTCTGTTAGCATCTTCATTGATCCCACTCCATCTCATTCCATAACATATCCATCTCCTCCCCCTCTTGTCTGCGTCTATATCATCCTTCCCCTTCTTAAATACATTTCATGCCGCTTTCTCTGTCTCCTCCTTCCCCTCTCTCCGATCTTATTTATTGTTATTGCAATGGGAACTTTGATTGGGGATAGAAGGCAAAATTATTGATATGGTGGCTGTCCGAAAAGAACAGACACCATACCAATAATTGTAAATATGACCACAACAGGCCATGAAAATTTCAATGCGAGCGCATTAAAACGCTCGATCCCTTGCGGAAATGCAGTATAGGAAGCGAGAAAGAGGATTCAATGGGAAGAAAGCTAGAATCCCTCATCATCAGATAATCTTTACAAGAATCTTAAAACCTGAAACAAACCTGATTCTTGTAAAGATTGTCTGATGATGCGGGCTTGACCCTTGAAACGCGTCATATTTTAGTGTTTTTACACGATTTCTGTGGTTGAGCCTACTTGACAAAATAATTGAGTAATACAACCGCGACCCCACATCCATTATGAATATAACTAAGTAGAATTTGAGAATTTGTGTTGGGATGGAAGCGTGTCTGGGTAGCCTAATTGGTTAAGGCGAACGCTGACCCAAAGCGCAAATTTTTAACTTCGTCGTTGAATTTATTTCAACACCCTGAAACGGTCGAAAAGTTTAAATATTTAGAATTCGTAGAAGGCAAAATGACTGGATAAATCGGTTGTATGCACTCTCTATCATCGCTAACGATAGGACTGATGACAACAAAATTTTGCACATTTCTGTATTTTTTTCGCGATGGTTATAGGCGTAATTACATCGCTGTACGATACTTCCCTAAACATATACACTGAGATGCGTGAAACACTGGCGCATCATCAATGACGTTTAAATTTATTATTTATTTGCTGCTAAATGCATTCGAAACATATTTAGCAAACAGTATCCGTCTAAGTGAGTGCATGTACTTACAAAATTATTTTATTGTATGACTTATAATTCAATAGATATGACGATCTGCACTCGATTTGCTTGCACCATACGAAAGTTCCACGAACTGTCGTAAATTATATATTTGCAACGTTACAGAAATATGAATACTGCCGATAATGGGGTTAACAAACTAAAATGTTGGTTTCAAACGTTTTTTCTTCGATAAATATCAGCATTCAATGCGGAAGTTATACTTACGTTGCGTGCACGTTGACCAATGTTTCGTCGCCTCGCTGCTTTCGTTCTTCTCTAGAGAAATAAACCACAAACGGAAATCAAATGAATGTTTGCAACATACCAGATTACCGAGAAATAACATCAATTCAGTCTCTGTAACATCAAAGATATGATGACAACCGATAACACACCGAACTACCGCTTCCAGTTGTTTTCTTGATCTCACCATATCAGTATTCAACGCGGATTTTGTTACCGTTATGAAAACATGCGACAGCAGAACTAACAAACTAAACTTTACTTTTTGTTCTAAAAATAGTGACAGTACAACTGTCAGACTTACAGTTTCATTTCTTTTATTGAGAATTTTCATACAAAAATACCATCACAAATTTCTGAGTTTTCTGGTGGATTTCAAAAAAATGTTCTTTCATACAAATCTTGTCCTTGCAATTACGAACACAGCAACAACAAAATCAGCCAAACCGCTCGAGCCGTTCTAAGGCGAAGCACTTACGTACATACAAGTTGCAAGTGATTTGTATTAATAGAGATATTGTACATTAACTCGCTAGCAGCCTGCCTATCCCCGCTTACATTAAGAAGTTAAAGAAAAAATACTGTATTGCAAGCTTTACATCTGAAAAATTTTCAGTTATTAACTTACTAATTTTTCCATTAAATGGTTTTCACTAGAACGCTTCTTCTTGCAACAGTTGCACTGTGTAAAATATTTTGAACTATCCTGCATCAACATGATAAAAGTTTTATTTAGAAATTAAGAAAATAAGGTATGAGAAGTTAACTGGAATGAAATACGTCATGACGCTACATCATGTTCACATCAGAACCAAGAGGTTTATAGCCTCCTAGTTCCGGTAAAAGCTAAGATGGGCGAATATATGATTTCCAGCACCTGCTTTTTAGGCATCCCTACAGAACACAACAAAAAATACTGGAATGCAAGCTTTTCATCTGCAATATTTTACACAGTGCAACTATTGCAAGAAGAAGCGTTCGATTGCTACATGGAGGAAAAACATTGAATGGCAAAATTAGTAAGTTAATATTTCAACATTTTGCAGATGAAAAGCTTACACAGCAGTGCATGCTGTGTATCGATTCTCCTAAAATCTCTGATGACCCACGCAGATGCATGCATACATGCGACAAGTCACCGTTCAGATATGACTCCATTCACCGAACTTTTTAGGGACACACCGCGTATTGTCTTAATGCACGTATTATTGTGAACTGATCTCATCTAATCTGACTGCACTGTCGGTCGACAAAAAGAAGTAACATTCAGTTTATTTATGTTTGATGTCACGAACAGTAAAAGTCGTATATTTGTAGGTATACTTCTTCGTTTTACTGATTCTCGGACTTTCATTCTGTTACTCAAACGAAACCAGTTATTTCGTCAGATAGCTACCAGTGTTTGCTGTCAATTGTGGAGAGCGCCCGAAATGCTAGGATTAATTACACCACTTGATTCCATCACAATAAATACTTAATTAATGAAATTAGATGACAATTTCACGCTGATCCTCGTTGCGCATCAATTGTTTCTCGCGCTACCCATTCGCGCATTTATCTTTTTTCTCACACTCGTATTCAGCATCGATTTATAGTCTGATTAATTAGTGCATATTATCAGGGCCATACATATCGTTATAAATCACTAACCGGGCTGACCACTTACAACTGTTCGTCTTATTCAGACCAAATAATTACATTTATATTCACAGGGCCGTATCACCCAGACAGATCACTTACAGCATTCATATCCAGACAGTGACATGATGACTTGTAAACTCCCACACGGATTCAGGTTCTCTACTGCTCATTTAAATTCATTTAATTTATCTTATTTATTTTTATTTATTCTATTATATACGTTTCAAAATCTTTTCCTAATCCGGTACATATGGCACTTAATGTGTCTGCAAAACTAATATCATCATGTGACATACATGACATAAAAGTTTTCTGGGTATTGTACCGCGTCATGATGTAAGGCTATTACTTAAATAAACGACGTTTCGGCCAACGTTACAATGGCATTCATCTGCGTATACTGATGTGAGCTGGTTGTTACTACACTTTATATTACTATTCATAAAGTTCCATTCTTCCGCCAAAAAATTCACCAATAACATCGCTTATTTCTAAAAATTATGACGTAATATCTAAATGAAAGTAATATAAAGTGTAGTAACAACCAGCTCACATCTGTATACCCAGATGAAGGCCACTGTAACGTTGGCCGAAACGTCGGTTATTTAAGTAATAGCCTTACATCATGACGCGGTACAATACCCAGAAAACTTTTATGTCATCTGACTCTGGCCGCGGAAGCCTACGTATTTATATGTGACATACAGTTCAACCGATGTAAATAAGATACGTAAAACAATAAAATGCAGGACAACATTTTCTATCATTCCACCCTTCTGAATACCACAGATATAATACGTATTTTCTGTGGATCCGTACAGTATGAAGTAGCACAGAATCAGACATGTATGTGTGCAGTGACACACAAGTAAATGTTCATTATCTTCTGCTAAGCTTCCTCTATAGATTTCTGCCAAAAGTGGAATACATATTATTTACTATCAGCAAAGGAATGGTGTGAGGATGGGATGCGGGTGATGACGGAGGTGTTTAACAGAGAAGGGGGCATAAGTATAAAGACAGAAACAGAAGAAGGAGTGATAGGAGACGGTAGAGAGATAAGGCGATGGACAGGTAGAGGAAGAGGAGGATAAGGGCATGAGGACAGAGGTGCGGAATGAGATGGACAAAGAGAAGCGAAAAGTAACAGGCAAAGTGAAGGGAGAGGAAGTGGTTTCCAACAGCAAGGAGGACATGTGTAGAGACATAAATTCGCGTAGGAAGCAGGCGACAATAAACAAATTAATCAGTATTGCTGCAAAGAAGCTGAATAGGTCACAGTGATTGAAGGTCATATACCAGGCAGAACATGACTTTATCATAAGGCCTTTCGGAATTTTTTCCATCGTTAGATATAGGAACATTGATATTCGCTGTACAGATACTGGTCGCATTCGGATGGAGTCAGTAAACAATACTATTTGGCCTGAGTTGTCTGGGAGCCGTTTAACTATTACAAGGGTTTTTCTTCGCACAAAAAAGTGACATTTTGTTGCTAAACAGAATATACCGTAATCTTACCTGACGGTGATAGACTGAGTTAATTACAACTTCACTTCCTTCGTGTTATACTAAATGGGATGGATGATCATCATATTTTTATGCTGAAAAAGTACTGTTAATGGTGTTTTCTTTTAACAGCGAACAAGTATTTACAAGACGGCCATAAGGTGCACAGCTTTTCCTGTTCACTTTGCGTAAATTTACACTGACTACAATCGTACTGTTAGTTCGAACTGTGTAATCGGACCCAGACACAACCGTATTACCGCATCAATCTACGGTTATCAATCACGTCATCCAGTGTTACCTCTCGGAATCAACGATGATACTCATACAGCAACTGTATTCTATTTCGCACCGTAACACACAAAAAGAAAAGAAAAGAAATGAAAAGAAATGAAAAGAAAAGAAATCTAGAAAAAGTCCTTCTCTTAGCTCATAAGACTTTTGAATTACTATTAAAAGATCTGATAAATCAGCTAAGCATTTAAAGTTATACCAATATCTTTTATTTTTGAAAATAACTTTGTTTTCTAGGTTACTTTAGCTCTCGTTATCTTGATGATTATAACATTTATTTTGAGGCTGATAGCACAAAAGCGCCTAATGCAAGATCTCAGTAAATTAATTAATGACTTGCCGTTGAATAAGCAACTACCAAATACAATAAAAATAATTAACTTGTTAGTAACAAATAATAGTTCATTGACATAGATAACAAGACACTCAAACATTTATATATATTGTAACTCGCTGGGTACCTTTCTTTGACGATATTATATTAAAATTAAGGTGATTTTCTTAAAGAAATAAAAAGAAAAGCATTTGTTTTAATTTAATGAGATAATCTGTTGCAAAGATGGAAAAAACTAGTAGTTTGGTGTATAATGTAAATTTAGCGAAATTTTAACTAGTCACTTAAGTCTTGATTTTGATTTCGGTTACAGCCAAAATTGAAAGAGGAGTCAAATATTCGGTTTCGGCGGAAAACTAAGTTTCCGTCAGACACTAATTTCAAGTCTTCCACAACTTCTTTGAATTTTGGTTCTAATACAGCATTCTTCGTCTCTTCGATATCAAACACATCAGACAAGACTTCCTCCCTCACAGAGGTCTTGAATGGACTCTTTCAAATGTCAGCCAAAATGTCCACTAATAGGTAACCAAAGACACCTAATCAGATAGTGTATCTGTTTGTCAAGTTAACAAGTCACACTAGTGTTCAAGAAAGATAATAGGAGTGATCCCCAATATTACAGGCCCATATCATTGACGTCTTTTTAGCAGGGTTTTGAAACGTATATTACTTCGAGCATTATGAACTACCTCGAAAGAACGACCTATTGACCCATAGTCAACACGGATTGAAAAATAATAGTTCTTGCGAAACACAACTTTCTCTTTACTCAAATAAAGTAATGAGTGCTACCGACAAGTAATATCAAATCGATTTGATATTTTTAGATTTCCGGAAGGCTTTTGACACAAGAAGCTTCTAATCAAATTGCGTGCTTACGGAATATCTCCTCAGTTGTGTAATTGCATTCGTGATTTCCTATCACAAAGGATACAGTATGTAATAACTGACTCAAAGTCATCATGTAAAACGGAAATTATATCTGGAATTTACCAGGGAATGTTACAGGGGCTCTAATCTCCCATATTTTTATAAACGATTTAGGATATAATCTAAGCAGTTCCCTTAGACTGTACGGAGATGATGCTGTCGTTTATGAGTTAGAAAAGTTGTTGTGACCTCGTTACCATTTGTTGTATCATATTCGTCCCGGTCTAGTTGTCAGGAAATGTACTGGTGCAGGAATCGATGGCCAGGTAAAACATTTCGATAGAGATTACTGTTACAAGTTTTATTAACTGAAAATTACAATGTTACTCAACTTTAAAACATTTGTCTGTTTCTTCTCTCTTCTTGCTTGTCGCAGCGTTGTCCGTATGATGCTAGTTGCGCTAAGACCTGGTGACTGCTAAGTTCGTAGCCGCGTTCTGACTGAGTATTGTCCTATTTCTGACTTCGTAACTGACGGGCGTCCAGGCGTATGTCGGCCTAGATATAGCCGCTTGTAGAGGGCGCGCATCTTCGATTACTCCCTCCAGGATGCGCTTGCTTGCGATTGGCCTTCTCCACGATCGTTCTCTTACGTCTGGCGTGTGGCGTTGACTTTACGCTACAACGAAAATAAAAATAAATAAATAAATAAAAATATTCAAATGTTTGTTAAGCTTATGAGCTTTAACTGCGGGGTCATCAGTCCGTAAACTTACAAACTACTTATGAACTAACTTATACTAAAGACAGGACAACTGTCGACAGGGAACGTCCTCGCCCATCGGAGCATAGCGCCTCAATGCGTTCGGCCACTCCGCCGCGGCTACGAAAGTCACCCGAAGATGAATAGAAGCTGCGAAACGATTTAAATAAGAATATCTGCAAGGTGAAAATTTGGCAGTTGGTCCTAAATTATGAAAAGTGTGAAATCATCCAAATGAACTCTAAAACGAATTTCGTTAAATTTCATTTACACGGTAATCAGTCAAATGCAAAAGCCGTAAGATCAGCTACATACAATCACGAACAACTGTAATCTGAGACAACGCATATAATACATACAAAATATTGTGGGGAAGGAGAACCAAAGGCAACGTTTCATGCGGAAAATGTATAGAAGATGCATCAGCTCTGCTAAAGAATCTGCCTACAGTACACTTGTGCATTCTATTGCTGCACATTATATAACACTCGCTAGGTAGAAATGACGGAGGACATACAACGGGTTCAGACTAGGGCAGCTCGTTTTTTACTATCGGAAAAGAGGGGGGAACGTGTCACATAAACGAAACACGCGTTCGGTTGCAAAACATTAAGAGAAAGGAGTTACTGGTCGCGGCGAGACCTACTTGTCAAATTTCTCTCACCAATTTTCTCCTCCGAAGGCGAACGTTTTATGTCTGCACCCACTTACATAGGCAGACGTGATCATAAAAGTAAATTAAGAGAAATAAGACCGAAAACGGAGATATTAGCCGCGTTCTATTAGAGAATGGGACGGTAGAGAAATATTATTAAAACGGTTCTACATCTACATATACATGGGATACTCTGCAAATCACATTTTAGTGCCTGGCAGAGGGTTTATTGAACCACCATTATACTACTTATCTCCCATTCCATTCTCGGATAGCGCGCGGGAAGAAACAACACCTGAATCTCTCAGTTGGAGCTCTGATTTCTCATATTTTATTCTGATGATTATTTCCACCTATTTAAGTGGGAGTCAACAATATATTTCGCATTCGGAGGAGAAGATTGGCGATTGAGTTTCGTAAGTAGCCCACGCCGCAGCGATAAGCGCCGTTGTTGTAATGATTCCCATCCCAGATCCTGTATCATTTCCGTAACGGTGTCTCCCCTGTATCGTGAGAATATCCCACACTGGGCTGCAATACTCCAAAAATGGATGGACAAGTGTAGTGTATGCAGTTTCTTTTGTAGTTCTGTTGCATGTTTTATGGGTTCTGCCAATGAACCGCAGTCTCTGGTTCGCCTTTCCCACGACATTATCTACGTGTTCTTTCCAATTTAAGTCTGAAGTACTAGTAATTCCTACGTATTTTGTGGAGTTTACGGACTTCACTTTTGTTTGATTTATCTTGTAAACAAAGTTTAACGGATTTCTTTTAGTACTCATGTGGACGATTTCACACTTCTCATTATTTAGAGTCAATTGCCAATTTTTACACCATACTGATATCTTATTCAGATCGCTCTGCAGTTAGTTTTGATCTTCAGATGATTTTACTAGATGGTAAGTGACGGCGTCATCTGCAAACAATGTGAAACATCTACTTAGATCTTCCCCTAAATCGTTTATGTAAATAAGGAACAGCAGAGGACCAATAACACTACCCTGTGGATCGCCCGATATTACCTCTGTTTTAGTCAATGCCTTACCATCGATTACTACGAACTGTATCCTCTCTGACAGGAAATCCCCAATCCAGTCGAAAATTTTGGCCGATATACCGTAACCACGCAATTTGATTAAAAGCCGTTTGTGAGGTACGGTGTCAAAAGCCTTCTGGAAATCAAGAAATACGGAATCGATTTGCGAATCCTTGTCGATAGCACCCATCACTTCCTGTGAGTAAAGAGCTAGTTGTGTTTCGCATGAACGATATTTTCTAAATCTGTGTTGAACTTGGGTCAATAGATCGTTCTGTTCGAGATAATTCATAATATTTGAATACATGATATGTTCCGAAACCCTGCTGCAAATTGATGTCAGTGAAATAGGCCTGTAGTTCGATGATTCCTCTACAGGGCACCTAAATATGATTTGCAGAGTACGCCTGTGGATACTGCAGCTGCATTCAGCGTGACGTCATACTTCACTGGTTAGGAGACAACAGCGCTGCTTATGGAATATCTCCCCAATTGTGCGACTGGATTCACGATTTCCTATCAGAAAGGACACAGTTTGTTGTAATTGACGGTAAGTCATCGAGTAAAACAGAAGTGATATCTGGCGTTCCACAGGGAAGCGTTATAGGTCCCCTACTCTTCCTCGTGTTTATAAACGATTTAGGAGACAATCTGAATAGCCCCCTTATACTGTTCGCGGATGATGCTGCCTTTTTACGGTTAGTGAAGCCAACAGAGGATCAAAAGCAACTGCAAAGCGATTTAGACAAAATTTCTACATGGTGCGAAAATTGGCTATTGACACTAAATAAAGAAAAGTGTGAAGTAATACACATGACCACTAAAAGATATCAGGTGAACTTCAATTACGCGATAAATCAGTCAAACCTTAAGGTCGTAAATTCTACCAAATACCTAGGAGTTACAATTACGAACAACTTAGACTGGAGAGAACACAAAGAAAATATTGTGGGGAAGGCGAACCAAAGGTTACGTTTCATTGGTGGAACGCTTCGAAGATGCACCAGCTCCACCAAAGAGACTGCCTACACCACACTTGTGCGTCCTCTCTTCGTGTACTGTTCCCCTTGTGGGACCCTCACCAGGTGGGACTGACGGAAGACATTGAGAAGGTTCAGAGAAGGGCAGCTCGTTTTGTTTTATCACGTTACGGGGGGGGGGGGGGGGGGGGTCGGGAAGCGTCACGGAAATGTTGCACGTATTGGGGTAGAAATCATTAAAAGAAAGGCGTTATTCATTGCTGCGTGATCTGTTTGCGAAGTTTCAATCACCGACTTTTGCTTCTGAATGTGAAAATATGTTGCTATCGCCCACCTATTTAGGGAGACATGACCATCGCAATAAAATAAGAGAAATCAGATCGAAAACGGAACGATTTAGGTGTCCTTTCTTCCCGCGCGCTATTAGAGAATGGAACGGTAGTTATGAAAGTGGTTAATGAACCCTCTGCCAGGCACTTAAATGTGATTTGCAGAGTATCTATGTAGATGTACCCGAAGAATCCAAGCATGATTCCGCCTCTAATGACAACGCTGTCGACAGGGCGTTAAACCCTAATTTTCCCTTTCTTCCCCCAGTTCCAATCAACGCTGGACCAAATGCTCATGAAACATCAGTCACAAAATGTTTCAAATGTTGTATAGTTTATGGGACTTAACTACGGGGTCATCAGTCTCTAAATTTACAAACTACTTACGAACTACTTACGAACTAGGACGGCACAAATATCCATGCCCGAGGGGGGATTCGAACCCCCTACCGTAGTGGCCGTGCAGACCGTGACTGGAGCGCCTCAGTCCCCTCGACCACCGTGGCCGGCAAACATCAGTCACATTTCGGTTTGTACAACATACTAAAATTTCATCCCTAGACTGCCGCTAGAAATATCAAAACATTACCTGATGTGCCTGAAATACGACATGGGTCATGTGGGACTTAAATGCAATTTAACGCAAGCCTCTGTCTTGTTTGTAGTGCTACAGTATTTTGAATATTTGGTCCTTTGGTAAATATTATTCCTGTAAAACATTTGCGGTAAAGGAGTGACAAATGATGAGTATAAGGTGTCTAACGGTATGTGTTTCGTCTGTGGGGCGTGAGTGCAAACTATGTCAGCGAGATACAACCTCTGCTAATAAAGTTCGGTGAATAGTCCTGTAACATTAACGTAGATGAACTACGAACTACAGCTATCTTACTGTTCTTCGAAGTAGTCACCTCCAATAGCTATGCACAGGTGAGCTCTACGATACTTGTCCTGGAAACTCTGCACAAAGTCTTTATCTGGAAAAGTGTTCAAAAGCCTCGTCATGTCTCCTTGGATGTCAGGAAGATCGTCAGATCTCTTTCCTTTCAAAGCGAGTTTCAGGCGAGGAAATAGGAACAAGTCTGGAGGATTGAGATGCAGCGAGTATGGTGTATGTTCAAGTTACACGACAACGCTCGTCCACACAGAGTCGATATTCTTCAAACAGTTCATGACAAAAAAGAGGGTGGTGCAATTTCGACATACCATGCTCAACCTCCAGGTTGGATAGTGCCTGGACTTGCCCCCCCCCCCCCCCCCAAAGCCTGGATCCAAAATATCTCCCACAAGCAACGACGACTGAGCAGGTGCATGCAAAAGGCATGAATTGTTTTTCCACAACTCATGATGTTTTTTTTTACGTATTGTTTCTCGCGAACGGAGCATAATCTTTGTATAACACTCCTTTTTTATGGACGTACAAACTCATGATGTAATTGGAGGAAGCAAAAAAAGCAGTGATCGAACTTGGCGTGCTGCGACGATGGAGTTTTTGTTTCGACGCCATAACCGTAAACTCGTATTTACTCACCTCCCATTTGCGTTTTAAAAAATCAGGCTCATCATTTACGTCATTCAACAGCTGTCGTGCGATAGAACGGTTCTTCATAACTCGGCTCCTCTGCTTATGCAGATTCCCAGTTTGAAACAAATTCGCTGACACACGTCTCATGCCGAAAACATTAGTAAAAAATGCATAACATGAATGAACCAGCTGACTTGTATGCCAACATCCTCAGCAACATCTCTTAGGTAATTAAAGATTTTCCGAAACAGATTTAAAAAAACTGTTCAAATGTCTGTAAATCTATCGGACCAAACTGCGTGGTCATCAGTCAGTAGCTTACAAACTACTTAAACCTAGGTAAACTAACCTAAGGACAACACACACACACCCATGCCCCAGGGAGGACTCGAACCTCCCCAGCGAGCAACCGCGCGCTCCGCAGCGAGACGCTTTAGACCGCTCGACTACTCCACCGCGGCACAGATTTTTCAAAAAATGTTCAAATGTTTGTAAATCTTATGGGACTTAACTACGGGGTCATCACTCCCTAAACTTACAAACTGTGGTGTCGCACAAGTCCAAAGTGCGCGCCACCTACTTTCGCCGCGCGCCACCATGCACGCACGGCGCGGCGTTCTTACGACGTCAGCCGCGAGCGCCCTCTGTTACAACTCCGCTCGTGGCCACCACTGAACGACATCGTGCACTTGGGACTGAGATAGGAACCAGTTAACACTTCGGAATCAGGTACGCACCAGTGAAGACTTGGCTATCGGATAGGCACTAGGCAGGCCTCTAGCTCAACTATGTATCAGCATTCTGCAGTACTGAGCTATGTAAAAGTTAAGTATTGTATAAATTCTGTGCAATATATATCTAGTTCTAATTTACTCTAGTGTTTCTAGTTTCTGCTGTCCCACTGGCTGCTCCCCTCCGTACCTGCACAAGCGTGCTACCCTTATTCCTGTGTCGGTCTTCCTACTCGGCCACCGACACCTACGACGGAAACGAGACACAAAAGCGGCGACGAGGCTGGGACACAAAACAAACTACTTATGAACTACTTACGAACTAGGACGGCACAAATATCCATGCCCGAGGGGGGATTCGAACCCCCGACTGTAGTGGCCGTGCAGACCGTGACTGAAGCGCCTCAGTCCACTCGGCCACCGCGGCCGGCACAGATTTTTTTCACAGCTTCTTCGTTATCATCTGTCGTCGATGTGCTGTGGCGTGCAGAGCGAGGTTCGTCATTGGCATGTTGTTGGCCATCTTGGAAGGGCTTGCAGCAGTTGTAAACTTTTATTTTTTTATTTTTAGTGCAGGCTCAACATATGCCGCTGTCAACATTTCAAGTGTTTTAGAGCACTTGTTAAATATGCTTCACCACTGGCTAGGAGACAACAGCGCTGGGAACTGTTTTTATTTTAGTCCCCACCCCAACCCCTCCCCCCTGAATAAAACTGCCAGAGCGAATCCTGTTGGCAGTTTCGCCTCGCCGATAACCTCCACAAGGCATCAGGATTCGGCTACGGGCGTTAAGTTTTCGGCTTCGGCTGCGACGCCCAGTTGACACACGATGCTAGTCCTGGTTATTCGTACCTGGCAACGGCCGCGGAGGCGGTGTACACGCGGCGGCAAGGTATATATTGGCGCGATGCGACGCGACACCGCGCGCATACGGTATGAGGCGGGCGGCGGAGTGGGGGATTCATATTCAAATGAGCCGCCTTGTACGGGGATGCGGACAGCGGCTGCCACTCTGATCGCGGGTGGGCCGGCGTTTCCTGAGGCGGGGGGCATGCGGCTCAGCGGGCCCGCTTTTATTAACATTCCCGCACCTCCCGGACAAGCCCCCACAATCGCGTAAGCGGCCGAATGCCAACAGCGGCCAAAAAATTGTAGAACTTGCAAATGATAAAGGAAGGAAAGGAAGAAGGATAGGAAAGAAAGGATTGACAGTGGCCGCTGTTGGGCTTTGATATTAAGCAATGGTGACAAGTGAAAATGTGAGCCGCACCGGGAATCGAACACTGTAACCACATCTTCACAATTAATGTATATTTGTTATAATTTTTATGTGATGACTCCATAATTGGTTGAGTGTTCACCACCACAAAATTACAGCAATAATAACAAATTTTCACCTTGGCGGTATGATATAAAATATTTATCTAAAAATATCGCATATTGAATGTACTTCATGAGTTCAGTTTCGAGTCCACTGGACTCATGTACATCGCATAAAAACACAGTCGAAATACATAAAAAAATCAAAAGGCCGGTCATGCGTGTGTTACGCGTTACAGTAAGCAGCTAACCCACATGAATCGTGTAACACACATTTGACAGGCCTTTTTCTTTTAATGTTATAATGGTGTTTATGAGTCCCGAGGACTCGAACCTACACTGTTGATATTCAGTAACTGAATGGAATCGATATGAGATATTTTTAAATAATTATTATATATCATACTACCAAACTTAAATATGTTATTAGTGTTATTATTATTTATTAACATCGAAAATTTGGTGGAATTTTTGTAGGTAAAAAAATAAAAACAACACCAAAACAATTTTGAAGATCGTTTACAGAGTGTTACATCACTGTTAGCGCTAGTTAAGTTCGAGTAGTTCATTTCAATCATATTTTGTATGCGATTTGTCACCACCATCCGAGGAATACTTTGCTTCAAGATGTAAATAATAACAAATGTATTTGGAAGTGAATAGCCGTCTGATGATGAATCCTCAGCTTCGAAACTGGTAACGGCGCTTTTTGTTTGTATAGCTTATGGGACTCAACTACGGGGTCATCAGTTCCTAAACTTACAAACTACTTAGCAACTACCTTATACTAAGGACGGCACAAATATCCATGCCCGAGGGAGGATTCGAACCCCCGACCGTAGTGGCCGTGCAGACCGTGACTGGAGCGCCTCAGTCCCCTCGCCACCGCGGCCGGCGAACCCGGGTCTCCCGCTTCGGGCTAGCGATCGCCTTAACCTTATATATGAATCCCCGCTGCTTTGCATGCGTAGGCTGGTTGTAGGCAGTTGTTACTTTTTAATCCTTATGAAGAATCCATATCTTAAGTTTCGTAGTTATAGCTTGAAATTTAAGTTAACAGCACCGTATTTTTGAAAATCAATTTTTGCATCTCGTATTTCACTCCCTTATTGGTCGAAAATACCGAAACAAGTATTTTTTAAATTCTAACGAACAATACAAATACCAATTTTTGTAGCTATAGCTCCAAAATTGTCTTGACAACAATGTGTTTTCGAAAAGAATTTTTGATCCCCTCTTCTAGCCCCTTAGTTTTTGAATTTTCAAAAATACCGAAACTCGTGTCTTTTTAATCCTGATCAAGAGTCCATATCCTAAGTTTCGTAGTTATAGCTTGAAATTTGAGTTCAGCAACATACTATTGAAAATCAATTTTTTGCGTCCTCTATTTTACCGTCTTATTGGTTGAATTTCAAAAAATGCCGAAACACGTGTCTTTTAAATTCGACCCCGAATCGAAATCCGAACATTTATAGTTCTAACTTCTAAATTGCCTAAATAGCAACAGATTTTCGAAAAACACCGCCTTTCCAATTTAACCCGGTTGATGGTTGAATTTCCAAAAATACCGAAACACGTATTTTTTAACGTCTAACCAACTGTACAAATATCCATTTTTGCAGCTCTAGCTTCAAAATTGTATCAATAGCAACGTGTTTTCAAAAAGAATTTTTGATCCTCTATTTAACCCTCTTACTAGTTGAATTTCCAAAAATACTAAAAATCATGGTTTTTTATCGTGACCAAGATTCCTTATCCGAAGTTTCGTAGTTGTAGCTTAAAATTTGAGTTAACACCAACATATTTTTGAAAATCAATTTTTTGCGTCACCCATTTTACCCCCTTATTTGTCGAATTTCAAAAAATGCCGAAACACGTGTCTTTTAAATTCGAACCATGAATTAAAATCCGAAATTTTGTACTTCTAGCTTCAAAATTGCCTAAATAGCAACGTATTTTCAAAAAACGTTTCATCCCCTATTTCACCCCCTTACGGACGGAATATCGAAAAATCGCTTCTTAAATGACGCCTACAGAGTATGATCAACACCCTCCACAAATTTCAAGTTTCTATCTTCAGTGGTTTGGGCTGGGCAGGGTTGAGTCAGTCAGTCAGTCAATCGGGACACTTCCTTATATATATTCTTTTTTGTAGTTCTTCAGGTAGATCTATGCTCTGCGGTCGTTCGTTTGGTTTGTTCTTGATTGTTCGTTGAATATTTTGGCTCAGCTTTTTTTTATTACAGAGGGCTTTTAGCCCCCTGACCGGGCGAGCTGAGCCACGCCGACCGGCTCCACTTGGCCACCCGTGCTCGCCTCCCGTTCGTCTGAAATTCCCACAAGTCGCACGCTATGTTTGTAGCGCCCCTATCGTCCATGCCCTCTTACACTCGCCATTACGAATTCCTGTGCGAGGTCGGACGTATGACCGCGTCTGCGGTGAAATAACTGAAGCTAACGCCGTCGTCGCATTTGAATACTTATTGTACTGGTGTGGTGTCTTTTCTTTCGGACGTCCGAAAGAACAGGCAGCACACCAAGACAATAAATTGAAGAACGCCTCGGCGGCCATTGTAGTGGCAAGCTTCCGCGCGAACTTTAAATGTGCGTAAGATTCTTTTGATTAGAGAGAGTATTCATTTGAGTAAAGTAACGAAAACTATGTCTAATCTTCTATATTTATAAATGTGAATGTCTGTTCGGTGTACGTTTATCACGTCTGAGCCACAAGACATAAAGAGCTAAAAATTTGTACAGGCTTTAGGCCTACCCGGGGAAGGCTTTAGGCACGGTTATATGGCGACCGGATAGCTATATATATATATATATATATATATATATATATATATATATATATATATATATATATATTAATGTGAATGTTTGTTCGATGTACGCTTATCACTTTCGAACGACAAGACGCAGAGAATTAAATATTTGTACAGTTACTAATTTATACCTGAGGAAGGTTTTAGGCACGATTTTATAGCGATCTGATAGATATTTAGTAATTTGAAGGATATAACGACAATGCGAAACAATAATTACTGTTTGAAAATTATATTTACTCTTTGAAAATGGTTTTATTGGTCGCATTATTGCTTGAGGGTTGATAATGATAAAAGGTGGAGTATATTGGGAAGGAAAGTTATTCGTGTATATAAAATTCTACGCGTGTGTGTGTTAATATTTCGCTCTGCAGCGAAAACTACAGAACGAAAACGAATGGTCTGGGTGTAATTGTCCGAAGTCTCCCGTTGTACACCATAGCAGTTCCACCACTTTCTCAGTATATTCTATGATTGTGAAACTTTTGTACAAACATTAATTTCGGAAGTGTTTCACACTTTACGTCTTTGCTTTATTGCTGTGTTGTCCAATATTTAGATATTTCATAGCATCAAAAAATCAAATGTTAAAAATCGATTGTGAAAGTGAAATAAGCCATCAGATACGTAACTGAAAAATAGCTTCTTACGTTGTGAATACAGCAATCAGCCACTACCAAATTCTTTTAAGAACACGAAGTATGCCATAACTTTTTCTTAACTAATGCATCTAACATTAGCATTAGGGCATCTAGCAAGAAAATTAGCGTTTGTAATGCTGTAAGCCAAATACCTTATAGCAGAGTGAACTGCTCAAAAGTCAGCAACTATTGTCACAAGGTTCAACTTCACAATGTGCAGCCACTGTGGCTATGTGCCGTTCATATATGGAACTATACACAGGTCTGCAAATCCCTTTCAGTTGTTATAACCACGTTAAACAGTAGGTCCCCCTATAACTGGCTGGGTAAGTCAGTTCGAAGGTCGGAGGAAGGCAACGGCATACCACCTCCAAATAGGACCATGCCTAGTAAAGCACTATGGTGTTCAAACCAATCTTCGGATTGTTGACTGCTTTACCTTTACCTTACCTATATGTAAAGCAGATTATCTTTAAATTCTGCGTTACAAGTTGCTAATATTAATTTCATAAACAAAAATTCGAACTGACCCCAATAGTTATTTTACAAAATCATAAAATGAAACTTTTTGCACTTCCTGTCCACCAGTACTGCCTAAAGTAGCTCCTTTTTAAGAGCTGCCAGTATTATAAAAGCATGTTATTTATTTCATTCAGTCCTATATTGTCTTGAATAAGCAAGAGTATCTATCTCTGAACACAAATAGTAGGGCTACTTGTATTCCTGAGAAATATAAATGGGAATACAGTATTCGAGCTTTTAATTCCTTTCTTAAATAGATTTATGTATTTAAACGCTGAGCAGGTCTTTACCATCATGCTTCATGTACACTGCGATAGTCAAACAATACAGACGTGTCTATCAATTGTGTACATATCCCGCAGTAGCAATTTAATATACGATTTGCCTGCTAATAACACTCGTATTTATCTGACGCTTGCCATTACGATGGCGGCCGAGCGAAGGTTCAAATTATCCCGCGAAACAGCGCCGTCAGAGAGTCTAGTTATTTTTACAAGGTCTTTGCTCTCGGCAGTGCCTAGTTGTCCGTGAACGTTCATTCACATCAAACACTGCCGGGAATGAAAGGTAGCCACACCCACTTGGAGTTTTCCAGAGCACTCAAGATTTATTGAGGAAACTGTGCACGTGGATTCTGCGAAATAACTACTTTTATAGATCAATATCTCAACGGTAAATAGGTACAGCGTGTCGAGCCTTGCTGAAATACGAAGGTAAGTCAATTATTATCCGCAATTTAGTTATATTTTTGTTTATGTTGGTAGTATTGTCGTTTTACGTTGGTGACGCATGATCTGTTATTTGTTATTTGTTGTTATATATTTGCAATTTTCAAGCTGCTACGTTAGTTTCGTTGTCGCTGCCGTGCTCTTAATCATGGCTGCTCCGCTGTCTATTTGCACCAAAGAACAGCAACGTTCAGTGATACGTTTTTTGTGGGCGGAAGGTGTATCAGGGGTCGAAATTCATAGAAGACTTTCAGTGCAGTACGGGAGCAGTGTTTTGCCACAACGATCATAGTCTTCAAATTAGTCATGGTTGCCTACGAAATTATTAACAACAGACTTGGGTTTCGTAAAGTTTGTGCAAGATGGGTCCCAAAACAACTAACACAGTTGCATAAGCAAACGCGCCTCGACATCTACAAAAAACATATGGATCGCTACGGTAACGAAGGGAACAACTTCTTAGACAGAATCATTACTGGTGACGAAACACGGATCCATCATTAAGAGCCGGAGAGTAAATGGCAGAATATGGAATGGAAACATCCAAATTCGCCGTGCAAGAAAAAGTTCAAGACCCAACCTTCCGCAGGAAAACTGATGCTTACGGTTTCTTGGGATGTACGAGGTCCTGTACTGGAACATTATGGTGAAAGGGGCACAACAATAAACAGTGTACGTTACAGTGAGATGCTTACTGACAGGCTAAAGCCTGCAATTCGAAACAAACGCCGAGGATTGCTGTCAGAAGGTGTGTTGTGTTGTTGCACAATGCCCGTCTTCGTACTGCTGTCCACACTGCTGAAACGCTCCAGAAACTCAAATTCGAAGTACTGGATCATCCTCCATATAGTCCCGATCGTGCCCCATCTGACTATCACTTGTTTGGTCCACTTAAACAGGCATTAAGGGGCTGTCAATTTGACTCGGACGAATCAGTGAAGGGAGCGGTGCATTCCTAGCTCGCAGCTCAATCGAAACCCTTTTTTTATGGGGGCATAAGGAAGCTGGTAGGAGCGATGGACGAAATGCATTGAAGAGCAAGGAGACTATGTCAAAAAATGATGTTCTTGTAAGTTTCGTATTTTATTACAATAAAATTTTACAACTACTTTGCGGATAATAATTGACTTACCCTCGTACCAATATTAATGTGTGGTGCAGCTCTACAGTCGGCAATAAAAGCGCTGGACCGCGGTGGAGTAGCCGAGCGGTCTAAAGCGCCTCGCTGCGGAGCGTGCGGTTGCTCGCCGTGGAGGTTCGAGTCCTCCCTGAGGCATGGGTATGTGTGTTTGTCCGTAGGTTAGTTTACCTAGGTTTAAGTAGTTTGTACGGACTGATGACGGACTGATGACCACGCTGTTTGGTCCGATAGGTTTACAGACATTTTTGAAGACGCTGGTTCTGGAATTCGTACGATCACATACATAACGAACACTGTCTTCGGATACATTATTATACGCTTGTTCGACCTGCAAGAGCTGTTGGTAGACGAGTCGCACTTGAGAGATGTCGTCCCATTATATACGAGGCGCGTCCAGAAAGTAAGTTCCGTTTCAATTTATCTCCGCTGCTATTGTAGTTCCACACATGCGGTGTAGACGATGTGTATCAAGGAGAAGAACGTGGGCCATTTGGAGATCGCTGTCAGTTACGTACGCTTTGTTGTGCTTGTTTGAAATGTCGGCATTGATTGAAAATCCCGCCGCCTGTGAAATCAAGTCGGTGATTCGGTTTCTGAATGAGAGGAAAGTGAAACCAAGTGAAATTTATCGCTAAATTTGCAATGTTTACCAACCAAATGCGATGAGTGATTCGATGGTGAGAAGATGGATCCGACAGTTCAATGACGGGCGTAGTGATGTGCACGAAGAAGAACGAAGTGGGCGTCCACCTTCGGTTACAGAAGAACTGGTTCGCGCGATTGATGACAAGATCCAGGAAAATCGTAGGTTTACAATTAGTGCTCTCGCTATGGACTTCCCCCAAATTTCACGATCACTGATGCATGACATTCTTACCAAACAACTGAAATTCCGTAAACTTTGCTCACGTTGGGTACCAAAGATTCTCACTGAGCAACACTAAACACAACGGATGGGTAGTGCACTTGAGTTTTTGACCCGTTATGCTGAAAGCGGCGAAAATTTCTGAGACGACGAGCTCAGAAACTGTTTCCAACTGGTTGAAGGCACAGGCGGCAGATTTCTATGTAGAAGGTATACAAAACCTGGTGCCACGCTATGACAAATGCCTGCAAAATTTCGGCAGTTATGTTGAAAAGTAGTTTAAGAGTTGTAGAATTTTATGCAATAAAAATTTCTTCTGTATCTGTGCACAATTTCATTTTATTACCAAACGGAACTTACTTTCTGGAGGCGCCTCGTATTAGTGGACGGAAGTATTCACACATCAGGGTATATCATACATACATTTAATGTTTAGACTACTTGTAAAATTTGTGAATACAAGCGACCAAGTTGAAACAATCTATTACCCATGTACATCCGTTTAACACATGGAAGTAAGAATAAAGGAACATGGCGTTACGTATCCCAGCCTTACTACGCTTTGATGCCATGGTCGCCATGACACTTCGACCAAAACACTGACTGTGTTATAGCTGTGTCTGTATGTACAGTCGCTAATTGCATCATATACGCATATAACGTTCTCAAACTGGTTGTTTGAAGTTCTTGTATAAAATCAGATCTCGAAAAACGAAAAATATTCGCGTTTATTCCGTTTAAAAATAGTTGTTACTACAATATTACCAATCACAAATGTGGGTTTTTCCTTAGCTGATCTGACGATCGTCAGATAAAATAATTCCATTGAGTGAACCAACGCCAGATACACGAGCACAGTGACGATATCTTTTCTTTGTGTAGTAAGTTTCATTATTATTGAAACTAGGTTTTGCTTTCGAATTCGTTGACTTAATTAAAAAATTATATTTTATTCATTCGTAAATAGTATATTTTTATCTTTAGGAAATCGAAAATCATAAGAGAAAAATACGCTACGTTACAAGTAAAGATGTTGTATAGGTTCGTTCACAATAAAAGTGGTGAAAACACATGTTAGCGAGGCAATGAAGTTGTATTTCTTTCGATTTCGCGTCACGGTAATAACGATTCGTACTCATAAATATCACACAAGTCACTATAACAGTGCAATATCCTTCCAAAAACGAGCGACAAGCATACGCAAAAAAGGCAAATACAGCAATGTTTTGGTCTGATCAAGATGGCTACCCTTGGCTTCACAGCTGTGGCGTCAGGACGCCTCCGTTTATTCTTACCTCCATGGTTTAACCACACTTGAAACGAAGATATGTTAGATTGGATATCTCTGAGTCACATCTTTGCCTCCGCGAGGGCAGTCTTCGGTTCACGCTGTCTCGCGTTTGAGCAGTAGTGGTTGTGGCCTGGACTCAGATAAGTGAACAGGGAGAGTGTTATGTAAGAAGTAATGGAATGAAGCTAAAATTTGTTGGACGAGCTTGGTCCTTTGCCTTCTGTGTTTTCTTTTTACGTAACAATGTAAATAAAATAATTGAAATGATCTGTTTTTGGAACATGATGAAGATTAGAGGTAAGGAGGATTATAATTTCATTATTGTACGTCTTTCGTAGTTGTGATCCATGTTTGTCGTTAAATTCAGCAAGAGTGTAATGCAGGAATTTGAATGTCCCCCTTAAAAGCCCAGAAGGTAAGGATGGGTTTGTTTTACAATTATGGTTTTAATGAAAAGATGCAGTGGAGAGACTTGTAGGAAATTAATTGACAAAATTGTAAGATATTGTCTAACTTACGTTTGCTTTATCTGGTAATGTATTTCAAGTTGATAAAGGATTATACTTCATATTTGTTTCGACTTGGTCATTCAATTCTTTTTTTTAAAAAAAAGGCTATTAATTTATTTTTTCTTTGAAGACAACAAACATGGACTATATATATGTGGTAGTTACTGAATTCGCATGACATCTACGCGAATTCTGTAGTTAGCGTTATCTTACAGTAATCTGGAGAGCAGGAGCACATTCAGCTTATCCTTACGCACAGGTAGGCCATAAAAAAGGGGGGTTAACTGTTGAGAGAAATATTTCAGGAATTTTTGTCGTACCTCCATTTTCTTGTCAATCTGTCGTTTCTGAACCTATCTTCCATCATATTGTTCAAGTCCTGTTTAACGTTTATCACCAGAGGTCAAGATGCATATTTCATTAACACAGTTACTGGATCTAAAAATGTTTTATTGCGTAGTTTTGTTTTTTGCTTGCTTTTCAAAGTATACTTTAACCAACTTCATAATAGTCGCATTAACGAGTTGTTGTTGAAGTGCAGAATTAGTTTCAGACCTAAACACAGACAACAATCGTATTACACACCGCATTTGGAAACTTGTCTGAGAAGCTACCAAAGTTGAGTCAGACAACATATTATTAATAAGCTGCAATTGCAACATTAATCATTTGATAATTCATTCTATCAAGAACTTTCATACTTATTTAACAAGTTCCTATAACAACAGCAATGCTCTTAAAATTATGTAACATGTAGATCTCACTTAGCAAATGCAATACAATTACTTTTTATTATCAACTTTGACTCCGCAGAGGCATAATTATTATTATTATCATTACTATCATTCTTGACTTTGCATTACCAACTTTCACACTGAAACATAGATAATCATTAAGACTGTTCCGAAAAAAATAAAGTCTTAGTTGTACTGTAATAATGGATGGTCATAAATATTTATACAGTCAATTATGTTGCACTGTCTAATTTAGCTGTATACATCTACAGGTAACAGTGGGTATTCATTCCGTTGCTTCTACACTCCTGGGCATTAAAATTGCTACACCACGAAGATGACGTGCTGCAGACGCGAAATTTAACCGACAGGAAGAAGATGCTGTGATATGCAAATGATTAGCTTTTCAGAGCATTCCACGCCGGCGCCAACCTACAACATGCCGACATGAAGAAATTTTCCAACCGATTTATCATACACAAACAGCAGTTGACCGGCGTTGCCTGGTAAAACGTTGTTGTGATGCCTCGTGTAAGGAGGAGAAATGCGTACCATCACGTTTCCGGCTTTGATAAAGGTCGAATTGTAGCCTATCGCGATTGCGGTATATCGTATCGCGACAATGCTGGTCGCGATCCAATGACTGTTAGCAGAATATGGAATCAGTGAGTTCAGGAGGGCAATATGGAACGCCGTGCTGGATCCCAACGGCCTCGCATCTCTAGCAGTGGAGATGACAGACATCTTATCCGCATGGCTGTAACGGATCGTGCAGCCACGTCTCGATCCATGAGTCAACACATGGGGATGGTTGCAAGACAACAACCATCTGCACGAACAGTTCGACGACGTTTGCAGCAGCATGGTCTATCAGCTCGGAAGCGATGGCTGCGGTTACCCTTGACGCTGCATCCCAGGAGCGCCTGCGATGGTGTACGCAACGACGAACCTGGGTGCACGAATGACAAAATGTAATTGTTTTCGGATGAATCCAGATTCTGTTTACAGCATCATGATGGTCGCATTCGTGTTTGGCAACATCACGGTGAACGCACACTGGGAGTATGTATTCGTCATTGCCATACTGGCGTATCACCTGGCGTGATGGTATGGGATGCCATTAGTTGCACGTCTCGGTCACCTCTTGTTCGCATCGACGGCACTTTGAACGGTGTCCGTTACATTTCAGAAGTGTTACGACCCGTCGCTCTACCTTTCATTCGATCCCTGCGAAACCCTACATTTCAGCAGGATAACGCACGAGCGCATGTTGCAGGTTCTGGATACGGAAAATGTTCGACTGCTGCCCTGGCCAACACATTCTCCAAATCTCTCACCAACTGGAAACGACTGGTCTATGGTGGGCGAGCAATTAGCTCGTCACAATACGCCAGATCCTACTCTTGATGAACACTGTGGTATCGTGTTGAAGCTGCATGGGCGTCTGTACCTGTACACGCCATCCAAGCTCTGTTTGAATTAATACCCAGACGTATCAAGGCCGTTATTACGGTCAGAAGTGTACCGATTTCTCAGAATCTATGCACTCAAATTGCGTGAATATGTAATCACATGTCAGTTCTAGTATAATATATTTGTCCAATGAAGGCCCGTTTATCATCTGCGTTTCTTCTTGGTGTAGCACTTTTAATGGCCAGTAGTGTAATAACAGCCTTTAGCCTATCATGCTTGTATTACTAACTTTCTTGTCACTGCTGTGTTACCTTTCTCCATTCTAGAAAGATCACTTCCTTCAGTTGTGATTTCCTGGAAATATGATGTTTTCTGATTCTTCTTTCTAGCTCCTCCCACAATTGTTCAATAGGATTCATGTCTGGGGAGTTAGGTGCTATTTATAGGCTGTGTGGGGAGGGGGGATTATACAAATTCCACAAAAGTATATTATATGCTGTATGTGGTGGATCATTGCCTCATTGTGGTTTTGGAAATGGTGGTCAGTGTTCAAACCTAGTTTTTTGTTACTGACTTTTTCAAATTTCTCTTTAAAATATTCAGATACACATAAATAAATACCAGGTTTCTCAGACCTGATGCAGCCATGCAACCGCAGACCATGATACCGCCAACACCATATTTTACGGTACATGCCGTATTAGCAGGTTCCAACTCCATACTAAGATACGTCCATCGTGATGGAAAAGTTTCAACTTGCTTTCGTCAGAGAAAATAACTGTTCCAGAACTCTGAGTCCTTGGTCACAATCTTTTTTTTTTTTACTTGCCTTGCGTATATAGGGCTTCTTTCTTGGAACTCGAACTTTGTAGCCGGCTCGATGAAACGTACTCCGGACAGTCTTTTGTTTCCCATAAAGATTGTGTATTTGTGAAGCAATCTCCGATGAACTTATTTTTCGTGTTTTCTTAATAATCCTTCCAATGTGCCTCTCTTCTCTTTCTAAAACGTGACATAGTCTTCCACATGATGCGCAATGCCAGTTTATCAATTTTTTTTTACCTGTTAACAACACTGCACACGGCTAACGGCTCCTCTTAACGATCGCTGCTATTTCGACTCATGATTTACCCTCTTCATGCAACGTTACCATTATCTTCCTCTCTTCTAGAGTGGTTTCCTTCCCTTCTCTACCCATGTTGTTGTCACTGGCGTATTTGCGTGTTCGGCACACTGACCTTGCTGCCGTCTTCACTCAGCGACATTTGGCTTCGAACTGTGGCGATGTGTTTGCATGTGTTTGAGTAGCGTTAATTTATATTTTTATCGATCCCTTACAAATTTTGATCAGCTTCAGCTTCTCTTACATATTAGGACCGTCATATGTGTTCTATTTGTCTAGAAAACACGAATATTTATTCTTCTGAGTGTTTTGCGACACCTACTGTCTACTTTAAATATACTAACACAATACCGTTCCACAATGTATGTTTTAAATTCAACTTCTAAGGAAGCGTTAGCTCAAACGCAAAGCATGTTTATACCAACTACTTAAACTGACAACGTCATTTCCTGTCATAAGGAGAGATTCTGACGTGAAGTAAAGCAAGATGGCTGCCATAGTCACAGTGGTAAGTTCGCCAGTCTAGTTCAAATGTTTGTAAACCTATTGGACGAAACTGCTATGGTCATCAGTTCCAAGAGTTACAAACTACTTAAAATAACTTATTCTAAGGACAACGCCAAACCTAAGCCCTAGGGAGGATTCGAACCTCCGGCGGGTGCGATTGCCAAGCCCTTAGCATAATGCTTTACACCGCGCGATCACTCCTCTTGTGTGTGAGCGTGAGATATCGAAGCGCAAAGGCTCACTTATGACATTTGTTACTTGAATGTAAATTTCCATTTCTTCTACAATGTTCACAATACGCCGTTTAGATACGTTGTGTACAATGTCTTAGGGCACGTTGAATATGTTCTGCCTTATATTTTTGTCTTTTTAAACGCAAATGAAATGTAGATTGGTTGCTTTCACAGTTTAGTGTTCCTCCGTTAAATCCGAAAGTGAGAAATGTTCCTTTTAGTCTAATAAAAAGTGTATTAACACTGTAGACATCAGGATTTTACTGCGAGTAAAGAAAGACGTCGTGGAACAGAATAATGTAGATGAAATAAATGTTCACATTAATAAAAATTAAAATGTTTATTTGCGTAAAACTATTAATCTCTGAAAGTTCTGGACGAATTTCTGCATTCTAATCCAGGATTTTTCAGATATATATTTCTTTAATACATAGTATATAATCTACATTTATGTAAATTTTTAAGTTTTTTTGTAACAATGTTTCCCCATTGTAAAATTTGTATAATTTCACACATGACGAATATTACAAAATGGGTATATAAATACATGAGAGTATCTACTGCAACACTGTTAAAATTTCAAACTATTCGGTCCAGAACTTTTGGAGATTTGCGGTTATGAACGTCTTGATTCTGTATAAAAGTACAAATATAAACGTTTCATTGTTGAAAAATCTCAAATCTCGAAAAGTTCTTCACAGAATCCATTGAAATTTTGACAGATTGCTGCATTCCACGTTGCACATATTTTTAGTACCCACTGCAACGCCTTGTTGTATCTGCGTAATCTATATGTAATAAACGGATGTCTTAAAGTGTTTGTTTTTTCATAATCGTAAAAGTCCAAATGTTCCGGACTGACTGCTTTGAAATTTGAACAATATGTTGCAGTCTAATACTGGAGTGTATATGGTTTGATTTTTTTGTAAAAACCTTCTCCCACTACAAATTTATGTACGTGCATATATGAGACAATTAACAGATTAGATGAGAATTAGAACGTATCACGAAATAACGTTCTATGTTAGACAATGGTAAAGAGGAGACAGACGAGAGGGTGAAAACTGAGCCACAGGGGGTAGTAGGTGATGAGCAGGGACATGGTAGTGGGGGGATAAACGATGAGAGGGTGGTGAAGTAGTTATGCACAAAAAGAGGAAGTTGAGGGGCAGATGGAGAGGTGAGGAGATGGGGAACACATGAACAAGGCAAAGGAGATGGACAAGAAGCGAGGGGGCAGAGGAGATACACACACACACAGAGAGAGAGAGGAGAGGGGAGGAGGGGTGCACGAAGGGAGGTGAAGGCAGAGATGGACTGAGGGAGGAGAGGACAAAGCTAAGGGGAGAATGCAGCGCAGGATGTATACCCAGTATTCTGAAATTACACATATTAGGAATTCATATTCACGGAATTTACGACATTCACTGCCAATGGGTAAAGTTGAAAATGTGTACCCAGCGTCTCCTGCTTGCTAGGCAGTTGCGCTGACCGCTACACCACTGGGGACAAAGAAATCGTCACATCTCCATGGACTACTGTAACACGCCTCCCGTCAGATACAAATTTTCCCCGCCCACTATTACTCAAATTCGAGTTATTGCAAGCTGATTTCCGTAAGCGCCTAAGATTTGTAATAAGCCAAGACACGCGTGACAGGTGCAGCTAGTTGCTAAATAAAATACAACAGGTTCGTATTCCCAGTAGGAGACCACAATCCCCTACAACATCGTTGCGAATCACGAAGGGGCCCATTGGAGAAGAAAAGAAAAGGAAATGTTGGAAATGAGAAGGGACGACACTGTTAAGGCCATTCGTTGGTAGGTTTACAAACTATTTTAAATTAAGAGGCCAAACCACTCATCTACAAAAACAGGTAGCCTTAAGAAACGACGTCCTTAGCGCCTTGTCTTCAAAGTCTAAATTTCAGTCACATGCAATATCTGCTGGCGACTTCCGTCGGCGGATTGTGATCAATCTCACAGATAAGAATCTGGACAACAGTTTTGGAAGAAGGCTTAAATTATGCACCTACACCTAGGAACGTCCCGATTTCGGTTAGTTTTTTTTTTTTTTTTTACCTTGAGCAAGCAGTCACGGCCAGCACGGCCACTGCGGTCGGGGGTTCGAATCCCCCCTCGGGCATGGATATTTGTGCCGTCCTAGTTCGTAAGTAGTTCATAAGTAGTTTGTAAGTTTAGGGACTGATGACCCCGTAGTTAAGTCCCATAAACGATACAAACATTTGAACATTTGAACTTGAGCAAGCTGTGTCTCGTATTCCAGAAGATCAGGCAGGTGAAATTAGGCAAGAGGTCGCCTAAAAACTTCGCGGAACTCCACCTACAAGGAGCAATATCGCAAGTAATGAAAGGGCGGCCATCCCGTTTTTGAAAGAAGACGAGGACTTTGTTATCCTTCCGGGCGATAAACGGTACGCTACGCTTATTTTATCACGTGGACACTGTGTGGCCGTTAATAATCTTTTACTGGAAGGCTTAACCTAATGATCCTATGGTACAGATGAAACGGAAGATGCTTTCACTTCTAAAGACGTGTTCCTTGCCGGAGGATGTTGTTAAGAAACTTCGCGCAGGAGCTGCTGTCCCTCCGAGACTGTACGGCTTACCTAAGGTTATAATAACTGGGAATAAGACAGCGTTCAGTCTCTATAAATCTGTTTATTAATCACAGATCGATTTCGGCTAGGTAACTAGCCATCATCAGTGTCATCTCGTAGGTATGTTTCATAAGCTGCCATTTAAATCCAAGTGGTACAAGTTTACAGTAGTTAAACAGTAGCGCTACAGTTGATTCATACAAACATTGGCGCCTCCTAATGTGTATGTAATTTGGATGCCCCCACCTATAATGTGGCCAAATAACTAGCTTTTGTTCTCAGCCCTCATGTTGGAAAGTGTGAACATCACATTTTGAACTCGTCACATTTTATTCGGCGACTGCAGTCAGTTTGCCTTGGGCCTTCAGACTTGCTTCTGAGCTTTGATAGTGTTTCCCTTTTCACCCGGGTTCCTCTTGAAGATTCCCTGTTATTAATTAGTAAAAAGTTGGATGATGAAACGGTCAATTTATGTCGCCATGTTCTGTCTTCGATGTATTTTCTTTTTATTGATGCATTTTTTGAGCAAACGGGGTGACCATGGAGAGTTCTCTTTCTTCAACAGTCGCCGATCTTTTTTGGAAGAGCTTGAAGACATGACGCCAAGTACGTCGTTTCCTAAGAGGGGACGTACACGAGATTGACAAAATGTGAAATTTTTTTAATGGCTCTTCAATTTCTACAGGGTATTGAAATTTTAATTACCAAATATTACGTTCCAATTCCGCTTCTAAATGCGAAAAAAAAATAATAATTTGTAATAGCTTGCACACGGCCACGCCTTCTTCCTTGCTCTTAATTCTCTCGTATTATCTGTATCTGTTAACGTGGCGTTTTCTTTTTTTCTTTTTTTTTTTTTTTTTTTTTTTTTAATGTTGTGCAATCAGAATGCAGGGAATGACTGTATTCTACATCAAGAAGGCTGTGGAATAACAGCCCTCCCAAGAAATGTGTTCATGGCAAAACGCAGAATCCTAATTAGTCTCTGGAGGCCCTCATCTGAAAACGTTGCCCCAAAACTACGGTTTCTCTTCCATGGTAGTTAATACTGCAGTTTATGATGCAGTTATTGTCTTTAATGGTGGCAGCTCAGAGAGGATAAGAGTCTTGTAGAGAATGTGTTTCAAGCCTGGAGCTTTCACTCGCGATATCTTGATGGGGATTGACACTCAACGTACACTTGGAGTCATTAAATCCTCTGAAGACCTTGCAGAGCAAACAAGACAAAAGAAGAAGGTACAAGAGAAGTCTTGAAGGAAATGAGGACATTTAGAATGTGGGAATGACAACAAAAATGCATGTTTAACTTTAAAATGCATTTTCTCAGAACTACCGTTTTCAAAAGATGAAAGTGTATCCCTCGGTCGCGACGATAATATTTTTAAGCAGGTTTCGGCAATAGCTAAGATTGCCTTGATCAGAAAAATAAAATTAATGCAAGTCACATGATAAATGTTACAAAATCAGCGGTAAAGCCCAAGCATTGTACATAATTTCATTTGTGTCACTTAAAAATTGTGGAATTTGTGACAGGCTATATTTGTACTTGTTTTTCGTGTACGTCCCCCCTTCAGCCTACCAATTTTTGCAGATACGTCGATGTCATTTTTCTGGCTTGCCGTCATTGAATCAATGCTCTAAATTATTTATTACTTTTACACTCTCTGTACCAGGGCTTTTTTATGTACATGTCCATAGAAACAGAGCAATTTTGCACAATATTGAAAAAAAAAAAAATCACTGAATGGAATCCACTGTTACGATTGTGGGAAATTTAGTAGTATTTTGAAGCTGTACTTTTCTACTTTAATTCCGTGCGAAAGAAACTACTTGGAATCCATTGCCTTAAGGTACAGTTATAGAAATTACTTGGATGTTTTTGAGAATTTAGGAAAGTCATACAAATAAGATAATGCAATTGTGTTTTATTTTTAACCGACAGTATGACACTACATCTCTCTGTCAGTCCACAGTAACTGCATACAAATTTTACACACAATCATATAGCTTTTTACTGTCGAAAATTTTCAAGCAAGGATTCCAGACAGAGTGCAATGCCGCACTGTTGACATTCGTGCCATATATGGACGCATTTTGTTACTAAATATCTGTAGAACATATAACGCTGGGCGAACCCGTAGAATTAACGTCGCAGTGTTTAGCATTAAATTAAACTAGTATTGCCTGTCGTCGAAAATCGACCAATTGTGTTTACAATGGTCACTGGGGGTAAAATTTTACGTATCATGTCGGCGGCCTCGCGTGATTATGTTGGCAACATCAACAACACGATAGAAAATCTTTGCCTATTTGTTCGAAGCACATAGAATAACTCGATTATTTTATCGTATAGACTATGAAGTAAATAAATAATGCTGTTCTTGCTTTATGGTTGACAGGTTCTTATATGTACCCTCGTCCGCTCAGTCAAAATAATTGCCTTCGTAAAACGAAGATTCCATGAGAAAAATCACCGTTGTCAAGCGATTGGCTGAAATGAAGACTCACAGGATTCTCACTATTCAGCACCTGTTGCCAACATTATCATAGGAGGCCGCTGGGATATTTGGTAAAATTTAACGGGCACTGGGAGGTATGAAACGGTATCTTTTTACGTGCTAAGGAAATTGCCTGACACAATAAGAACAAATAAAAACGGAAGTATATACTTCTCATGCCATTTTCGAATTATATAACTTTCATTGCTCTAATATTTGAAATAGAACTACAATTTTGGTGTTCGTATATTTATGCAACGGCAAGAAATAATGTTATTTCGATACTGCGATATTCAGAATTCCAGAGCTGACGAGATATCGACTTCGTAGTTCCACCCGAGCACCGTCAGATGCCTCTCCCGACTCATCATCATTTATATCGGCATTCATATGAAAACATCCATTTCCTTTAACCACTCTTAGTCACTCCGAAAATGAAGCATTTAAACGGCACAAGAAAGTGAGTTGGGAGCACTACATGTTTCGATATTCACTTATTTTAATACTGCAGATGCGCTGCATTACAGCGTCTTTGGTCGAGACGAATAGCCAATCAGTGAGTCGAATGTTGGAGAATGTAGAACTTGATCGAAGCTGTAGATAGGAAAATTTCTACTTCCTTTTACCACTTGCCGGCCGCGGTGGCCGAGGGGAATGCGGCGCGCCAGTCACGGTCTGCACGGCCACTACGGTCGGGGGTTCGAATCCCCCCTCGGACATGGATATTTGTGCCGTCCTTAGTAGTAGCTAGTTCATAAGTAGTTTGTAAGATTAGGGACTGATGACCCCGTAGTTAAGTCCCATAAGCTCTACAAACATTTGAACATTTGAATTTTACCACTTTTCATGGCTAAATGCACACATCATTATGTAAATACGCTAACACGAAAATTGTGGTACAGTATTCATCACTTTCTTGATTTGCAGCTCTTATTTTTTTCCGTGTTTGCAGTAAAAATTACTGGGTATGAGGTCCACCTGATATGCAAAACACTGTTTTTATTTGGCACCCAAACTAGTTTCAGCACCTCTGTGCCATCATCAGTGGGCTTTCAATTTATTTCATGCTTATTTTGCATTTTATGGTCTTGTGGGACCCTTTTTACATACTTATGAAGTGGTAGCGTTGTCATGGTTTCTTTTGGCATACACTTCTTCTTCCGCACCTTTTACATAGCACACGGCGCGGACATTCCGGTACGGCCAATTAAAAATAAATAAATAAATAAAATAAAATAAAAACTGAGGACACATTTGGTTTGAAGTGGGCCAAGCACGTCGCGGCTCGCAGTAGGCAGCAGTGCGCGACCATGTCGCGACACAGCACGGTGCGGCTGCCGTGAGGCGAGGCGGTGTTGGCGCGGCGCGGTCCCACGGCGCTGCCTCGGTGTCGCCTTGCGGTGCGGTGCGGTGCGTGCCGCGCCTATCTGTCGGGTCATCGCAGCCGCGGGTCGCCGCTGCCGCTGCCGCGTCCAAACCGCGCGGCCAGAGAAAGCCCTCTCTAATTGTCGCCCTCTGCACCCCGCCACCGATAATCGCCTACGTGCCGTTTCTCTCCCTCCCTTATAGGCAGGCAGCGCCTAGTCGCCAGTCTTGTCTCGTCTCGCCTCCTGTCCCTCGTCTAGGATCTAGCAGTGACTGCCGTCCCGCACGACATCTTACGGGACATGCATATGCAAACTGCTGGACAGCTTTCGAGAGCCGGATTTATTTACCTGGCATCTAACTAGCAAACTTGCCCAAGGAGTTACAACCTCTGTCCCTTACAGCGCCAGCACGATAAAACAAAATATCCACCGATGTGTCTGATGTTCTTAATCAGATGGTAATGGCTATCGTTAAATGAGCAGATGAAATTTGTAACAAAATCATTTATACTATACAGGGTGTTACAGAAAGGTACGGCCAAACTTTCAGGAAACATTCCTCACACACAAAGAAAGAAAATACGTTACGTTGACATGTGTCCGGAAACGCTTAATTTCCATGTTAGAGCTCATTTTAGTATTTCCCTTTAAGAGTAAATTGATGAGGTTTCATTCCAACGTGATCAAATTCTAAATTCCACAGTCAACATGTGTGGACTGACGAGAATCCGCACGCAATTGAGCAATCACGACATCAACACAGATTTCCTCTGAACGTTTGGGCAGGAATTGTTGGTGATGTCTTAGTTGGGCCTCATGTTCTTCCACCTACGCTCACTGGAGCACGTTATCATGATTTCATACGGGATACTCTACCTGTGCTGCTAGAACGTGTGCCTTTACAAGTACGACACAACATGTGGTTCATGCACGATGGAGCTCTCGCACGTTTCAGTCGACGTGTTCGTACGCTTCTCAACAACAGATTCGGTGACCGATGGATCGGTAGAGGCGGACCAATTCCATGGCCTCCACGCTCTCCTGACCTCAACCCTCTTGACTTTCATTTATGGAGGCATTTGAAAGCTTTTGTCCACGCAACCCCGGTACCAAATGTAGAGACTCTTCGTGCTCGTATTGTGGACGGCTGTGATACAATACGCCATTCTCCAGGGCTGCATCAGCGCATCAGGGATTCCATGCGACGGAGGGTGGATGCATGTATCCTCGCTAAAGGAGGACATTTTGAACATTTCCTGTAACAAAGTGATTGAAGTCACGCTGGTACGGTCTGTTGCTGTGTGTTTCCATTCCATGATTAAAGTAATTTGAAGAGAAGTAATAAAATGAGCTCTAACATGGAAATTAAGCGTTTCCGGACACATATCCACATAACATATTTTCTTTCTTTGTGTGTGAGGACTGTTTCCTGAAAGTTTAGCGGTACCTTTTTGTAACACCCTGTTTTTAACAAATGCAGGAGATTGCGCCTTGATTGCACAGTGGCATGAATCCAAAGGTCGCGGGTTTGATCCCCACCAGGTCCTAGGGTTTTTATCTGACGCTTTCCACTTCATTCACTTCTGCCAATGTTCATGATGTTAAAAATATCGAGTAGCGCCGTGATTCGAAATCCACGTTAAACTGTAGATTCCTCTATAACTGGCTGGGTAAGTCAGTTCAAAGGTCGGAGGAACGCAACGGCATACCACCTCCAAACAGAACAATACCTAGCAAAGCACTGTGGTGTTCAAATCAATCTTCGGATTGTTGACTGCTTTACCTTAAATGCCGGAGAAATAGAATGCGATAAACAATATGGAGAAACAAATTATCTTTACTCGACGAACGAGTAAAGAGTTTAGTGAAGAGTTAATGAAAACAAAGTTAATTAATGATCTGAAAATTATGTAAATGCGAGGGCACAAATTTTCTACTATGAGAGCGAGGGTTCAACAGACACTTATACTTGATATACACAAAGAAAATAATTAACACAGTAGCTGAAAATTCAAGACAACAACGTGCAGTCACGGTGGAGTGGTCGAGCGTTCCAAGGCGCCTAGCTCGCCTTTGGAGGTTCGATTGCTCCCACGGGCATGGGTGTATTTAATTGCTGTTGAATCTTCCGGATTATATGGTCGTGGTAGAAGAAACATATCTGATCCTGACGTTTCGTCCAGAGCTGCGCTGGACATCTTCAGAGGTGCTACTGGTAGCTGTGAGTCTTGCCGACTGACGAGTCGGGCGTCGGAGAGCGGTATAAATACTTTCTTATATGCATGGCTGTAACGGATCGTGCTGCCACGTCTCGATCCCTGAGTCAACACATGGGGAAGTTTGCAAGACAACAACCATCTGCACGAACAGTTCGACGACGTTTGCAGCAGCATGGACTATCTTCTCGGAGACCATGGCTGCAGTTATCCTTAACGCTGCATCACAGACAGGAGCGCCTGCGATGGTGCACGCAACGACGAACCTGGGTGCACGAATGGCAAAACGTCATTTTTCGGAAGGTTCTGTTTACAGCATCATGATACTCGCATCCGTGTTTGGTGACATCGAGGTAAACGCACATTGGAAGCGTGTATTCGTCATCGCCATACTGGCGTGTCACCCGGAGTGATGGTACGGGGTGCCTTTGGTTACACGTCTCGCTCACCTCTTGTTCGCATCGACGGCACTTTGAACAGTGGCCGTTACATTTGAGATGTGTTACGACCCGTGGCTCTACCCTTCATTCGAGCCCTGCGATACACTACATTTCAGTTGGACAATGCACGACCGCATGTGCAGGTCCTGTACGTGCCTTTCTGGATATAGAAAATGTTCGACTGCTGTCCTGGCCATCACATTGTCCAGATCTTTCACCAATTGAAAACGTCTGGTCAATGGTGGCCGAGCAACAGGCTTGTCGCAATATACCAGTTACTACTCTTGATGAACTGTGGTATCGAGTTGAAGCTCAATGGGCATTTGTACCTGTATACGCCTTACAAGCTCTGACTTAATGTCCAGGCGTATCAAGGCCGTTCTTACGGCTAGAGGTGGTTGTTCTGGGTACTGATTTCTCAGGATCTATGGACCGAAATTGCGTGAAAATGTAATGTTCTAGTTCTAGTTGTTATAATATATTTGTTCCATGAATACCCGTTTATCATCTGCATTTCTTCTTGGTGTAGCAATTTTAATGGCCAGTAGTGTATTACCTATGTGCTCTTCTGGGGTACGTCGGTGTTCTGTGTTAAACTTCCTTCAGTCTGCAAGAATCCATCAGCCCATCTACCCCTTTTGCCGATCTCCTGTCATTTCTTACACTTTCTACAATTATACTCTCCAAGATGATTTTATCATGTTTGATTCGATGCTGAAATAGTAGTACTCTGGTACTGTTCTCTAATATGCATAAGTTGACAGCGGTTAGTTGCAAATATTTTCTTTATTGTGGCAGATCTCGAGTCCGACTTCGGTGTGCATCAATGTATTTTTAAGATACATTTACAGCGTTGATAAGCGTCACACAGTGACCAAAATCTAGAACTGTCACAATAAAAGGAATATTTGCGACTGATTGCTTTCATCTGCATAAAAATGATTTTCCGTAAAAGTACGTTTCTCTAACTTTCCTTGCCTTCCAAATTAATACAGCTGTGCATAGTAGGGTAATAATTTTATTGGTGAATTTTTCGTAAAGTCTCTTTTCACAAGAACTCGTTTAATTATTTTTCCATTTATTTCTTAAATGTTGTTCATAACTACATCAATTAATACCTATTGCACCTATTTGGCTAATGTTTTATACATTCCGGACAAGGTCTTCGGGGAAAGTACTAGAGAAGAAGACAGATAAATACACTATTAGAACGCCGGTCTTTCATCTATGAAATAAATAGAATGAAAATTTCAAAAAAATAATACGATGCACCATGAAGAATTTACGCAGAGTGGTCACAAATTTATATTCAGGTAGATATAAACGGAAAATACGAAACTACTAATTTCGGTTGTAATTATTGGTTTTTTCTTCTTCATCCTGGTTGCAATAAGGACAATTGTTATACCAGTAAGCATTCTCTGTGGTTTTATAAATATGGGTGAACAGGTTTGTTTTTTATATTAATTATAGAAACAGCTTTTAAGAAATGTTTTTCCACATTAATTTAGTTACGGTGTTACTATGACTTCTCTTTCTTCTTTCTCCTTTGAATATCCTAGGACCACGATAATTCGCTCAGCTTCGTTTCTTCTATTCATTCTCCTGTTTCGATGTTCTTTCATTCTTATATTACGCAACCTTTTTCGCTCTTCTATCCATGATTTCGTTTTGGTTCTACCTTTTTTCGCATGCTGCAGCTGTTCTTGTTTCGAATTCTGGAGTATTTTCTTGGATTTCTTTGATAAAGGAATTTTGGAAAGCCGGTTTAGCAGTTCTACTTTTGCATAACTGTCCTTTAGCATCACCGTTACTGTCGCGAAGTGAAGGTACTGATTGTGTTTACCGCTAGAATACTTGAATGCGACCAGAATTTCTTAGTATCTCCTACCAAATTACGTGACAAGGTTTCGTTGTGAAAATAATGTTAAGCTCCTCACATTAAAGTTCGAGCTAAATTTCGAAATTTCGGTAAAAGATCGCCAGTCTTGGAAATTTTTTGTGTCTGTTTAATTTTACTTATTTATTTATTTTCAACGGTGAACTAATCTGTTTGGATACCACGACGGGTCAGACCGCTAGTTTGTGTAGAACACTGTTCATTAAATATTAAATTTAACACTTATATTTCCATACATTTATTTACTTCTGTCTTGCACATCACACACCATGGAAGCATAATTACAGTGACAAGAGAAGAACAGTTTTCTGTACTCTTTTTTGTTATTGATCAAAGATAATAACAGAGAATACCAATTAGCTTAATACAGCTCAGAAAATACAAATACAAATAGTAATTTGTCGTGTCGCCACATCACCCCCTTCTCAGTCATATATGTAGTCACATAAAAGTTTTTTTTAAATTTGGCGCTCTTCACTTTCTCTGAATATGTTCAGTAGACGTTCTTTTGCGAGAGAATATTTGTTGTTCTCGTTACTCGTAACTAGATCCCATATATTTTCTACAAATTTTGGCTCCAGTTGAGCGAGTAAATAGTTAAATTTAGTCGCCTCCGTAACCATCCCAGCGATCGTAAATTGCGCTTCGGCTTGACAAAACCAGATGTTGGGCTTTTCCGTCCAAAACGGCGGTAGCTTAACGCTTACCTTATCAATTTCCACTTTACTGCTACATTCAGAACGATTCCCTTCATTACCGTTTGCTTCTCCTGTCGACATTTTGCGTATTGTTGGACACAGAATACGCCGAACTCAAGTTACGGAAATCTCGTCCAAAATTTCGCCGAAAAATTTCGTCGCAACTGTCGTCTTGTCGATCACGTTGTGGTCACCAATTTTGTAGCACACTGTTCATTAAATATTAAATTTAACACTTATATTTCCATACATTTATTTACTTCTATCTTGCACATCACACACCATGGAAGCATAATTACAGTGACAAGAGAAGAACAGTTTTTTGTACTCTTTTTTGTTAATGATCAAAGATAATAAAAGAGAATACCTATTAGCTTAATACAGCTATGAAAATACAAATACAAATAGTAATGTCCCCACATTTGGTAATTAGTTTGGCAATCATATATTTCTTTGAATGTAATCCACATCTGATCATCAATCCCATTGTTAGTTTGGAAAGACTGAAGATTCTCAGTCAGGAAATCGTTAACTAAATTTTTATCTGCTTCTTTGAATAAATATATTGTTCGTTTAATTTTGGTGGATTTAGGGTTTTCGATATTCATTCATCCTACGACAATTCGGTATTTACTAATCCCGTGTCTGTTTTTATGCTCTCTATTAGCTTCGGATTTGTTGGTATGTTTTCGTTCTCATTTCCTATTCTAGTGGGTTCTTCATCAAGGCTTCTTTAACTATCCTAACATCGATATGTGATAACGTCGTTTTGTTTTACTTCTGACAGAAGAAGCGTTTCACGGGAGGCAGTGATCTGCTGCGCCGGTGGTGCCTCCTGGTAGTAGCGTCTGTAACCACAGATTCGGCCGCTCGGAGCGCCACTTGTCACGTCGTCTAGACCACGTGACAGCAGCCGGGTCTCAAAATGGAGACGCTCCTCCCGACCGACGCCTGCGTTATATAACCACAAAAGGCGACCGAAATGAGCTCTGAAAATCCACGTTGTCGATATCTGGGGAACTGGACAATAGCAAGGAGCTATAAAAAGAAACAAACTTCGAGGTTATCTGAGGTGAAATTGCGTTGTTTGCTATTAAGCATTATGTAACAGTAACCGATGTTGTACGACTAACAAAGTTATTGTTCGATAAAGAATCGTGTAGTTCACATCATCTGTAATTCGTAATTATTCCAAAAAAAGGAATGACTTGGCAGCTTCGTGCGAAAATAAACGATGAATTGAGATACTCGCATGTCATGAAACAGTGAAATGTCAACTAGTCGCTGTAAACATTATCAGCTACTCCTCATCGAGCTAGTAAACATTTGTTCACGTACAGCTTGTCTGAAAGCCAATATCTCATATTGAATCACATTACTTCCATTGCTACGAACGTGTTGTTACGACGCTAGTTACGTAATGCGAGAGCGTAATTTAGCGACTCTTTGTACACTGCCGCAGCTCCAAGACGTGTCTAACTGAAGCAAATAGAGGTAAAATCATTTGCCAGATATTATTACTAATAATTAATATTAATTATCGCCACTTTCATTCTATAAACGGGGACCTCAGCTCTTCTTAACGTTGAGCAGCTCGCGACTTTTGCAGCAACGTTAAAGCTCGCACGGCGGCATTTATACTGCCAACAGTTAGTTCACAGAACAAAGAGAAGTATTTCAAAAGAGGCTGGATGTAATTTCTGTGTTTTACTATTGAATAGACCTAGGTCGTAACAAGACAGAGTTGTAGCCTTTCTCCGATGTTATTCAATTTGTACAGCGAGCAGGCGGTGCAGGAAAGCAAGGAAAAATTTGGAATAGGGATTAAGGTTTAGGGTGAAAAAATAAAAACATTGCGTTTTGCTGATGACATTGAAATTCTGTCAGAGACAGCAAAGGACCTGGAAGAGCAGATGAATGGAATCGACAATGAGTAGAAGAGAGCGTATAAAATGAACATTAACAAGAGGAAAACAAAGTCTTAGAAAATCAGGCGATGCTGAAGGAATTCGATTAGTTAACGAAACAATGAAGGAGGTAGATGAGTTTTGATACTTGGGTAGTAAAATAACATATGACGGCCGCAGTACAGAGGATATAAAATGCAGAATGGCAACTGGAAGCAAAGCATTTTGATAAAGAGAAATTTGCTTACATCGAATATTAATTTAAGTGTAAGGAAGTCTTTTCTGAAGGCATTTGTGTGGAGTGTTGCCTTGTGCTGAAGTGAACATGGACGATAAAGAGTGCGGACAGGAAGAGAATAGAGGCGTTTGAAATGTGGTGCTACAGAAGAATGCTGAAGATAGATGGGTAGATCGCATAACTAATGAAGAGGTACTGAACAGAATTGGTGAGAAAGGAATTTTTGGCATACCTTGACTTGAAGAAGGGATCGCTTGGTAGGACACATTTTTAGACATCGAGGAATCGTAAATTTTGTATTGGAGGGAAGTGTGTGGGGGGAAAAAAATCACAGAGGGAGACCAAGAGACACGTATAGTAAGCAGATTCAAATGGATATGGGTTGCCGTTCTTATGGGAGATGAAAAGGCTTATTCAGGATAGAGTAGGGTGGAGAGCTGCATCAAACCAGTCTCCGGACTGAAGACCATAACAACAACTATTGAATAAACATTTGAGGGTTTTGTAACTTCTGTAATGGATAAACGTATTGATCTGTATTTCGTTTTTTGAATGTCCATATATCCGCGTAATACGATTTATTTGTGGAGTAAGTTAATTTTCAAAATTTGCAGTGATCACATTGTCGAATGAGAGTCGTTTCATAATACAGTATAAGCTTTTCTCTGATGCGTGGGGTATTTTAAGTCCCCACCCCACCGTTTACGTAAGCATTTATCCATGGTAGACCTCGACCTTGTCATTATATTCGTCTTCTTCTAAGCACACGCAGCCAATGCAGTTCGCAGCGAAACCGAATTTGTGAAGTCGCTTGCCAAGAAATTGTAGAAGCAAGCGTTTCACTCAAGATTTCAGAGTAACTAAATACTGTATGAGATGCGGTAGAGAATTAAGCTGAATTTGAAATTACTGTACCAGTCGAATAACGCTCAGCAAGTTATATGTGAAATACGCCCAAGGCGATGTGGTCTCAAAACAAGGCTCCTTCCTGCTTGCTGTAAGGAACCCATATGTGCTCAGTGTATGGATTGTATTTGCGAAAACTAAGTCACTATGGAAACTGAGCTTATTTAGGAATTTTGTAACCATACTCGTGTTTCTTGACTGACACTTTTTAGTCGAGAATGGGTGCTAAATTAGAGCACAGTATTAGGCCTACAATTCATCTTTATTAAACGTTTGTTATTGGAAGAATTATTTTTTACAAGAACGTTGCCTTCAACTATTTTTACAGTTTCATAAGCAAGTCTGTTTTCTGTTTTTGTACGAGTCCAACGTAAAATCAACAAAACTAGTGTTTACCGTGACTTTTTTTCTTTTTCTTTTAATTAATTAATTAAAATATAGTCGGCCGCGGTGGCCGAGGGGACTGAGGCGCTTCAGTCACGGTCTGCACGGCCACTACGGTCGGGGGTTCGAATCCACCCTCGGGCATGGATATTTGAGCCGTCCTTAGTTGTAGCTAGTTCATAAGTAGTTTGTAAATTTAGGGATTGATGACCCCGTAGTTAAGTCCCATAGTCCTACAAACATTTGATTTTTTGAATTAAAACATAAGGTATTTCTGTTGCCAATCACTTAGTTTATTGTACCCATAACGCGTTTCAAGGATTTAAACCCCCATCATCAGATGGAATAATATTGTGCTGTGTACACTTAGGTTTTATGATAGGTCGACATGTTGCACTGTACCCATTGGTCACAGGTCCCTTGCATTGTCACAATCTCACTTATGTGTAATAAATCACAGCCACTGTCTTTGTTTACATATAACAGATGCAAACACATATCCTAAACTGGACGTATCATAGCACCTGCACATTTTTAATGTGTAGGATGTAACTTATCCATTACGTAATTTCATTTTCACTATGACTAAGTTTATATATTTTTGCCTATGTGCTGTTGTTCAATGAGAAAAAAATGGAATATCTATCACTTTCCTGTTCCGAATAACTTTTTAAAAGCTTTCGTTGCATATTCTCAAAGCTGGGAACTTTTCTGACCCATTTCAGCTGTTTGGCATCGGGTTCAACACACCAGAATTAGAGCCGAGATCTAAGACAGATCGTTTTCCCGGTTTAAACAGGTGAATGAAATGAATAAAGGAAAAATAAGAAATGAAATTAACTGAAAATAAATGGAAAAAAAACTTGTAAATTTTACGGAATTGGTCACGTGGACCGACATTTATATATGTGTTTTTTGTGACAACATAACACGAATGAAGATGAAGTAGTGTACACCGAATTTTTGCAGGGAAAGACTGAATCAGATATGCGTAAAATCCGGATATGACTGCTAAACAGAATCTGATGATCTGCAACCTGTGAATTAAAATGGACCCTTCATGCTGAGACACAAACAATCAAAACAAAGATTACTGACTTTTGCCATAAACGCTTATCAAAGGCTCCACTTCGTTTAAATGCGTAGCATTCTCATGAGCTAAATCATCCCGGGTTCGGCCGTACTGAGCTCCATTGTTAGGTGATACGTTACAGTACTGAAAAAACACTCACGTACGCACTAAGCCAGCGGTCGGAAACCTTTTGGCAGACAAGGGTCCTTATCCATAATCTGCGATAAATCGATCTCCCTAAATCCAGTGTTTAATTTCCAAAATTTTAGGTGCCCAAACATTTTGTTATAGTTTCAACAGTAAACCCTGGCGCAAAGCCCTGAAATACTAAAATCACAAGTTACGATATTAAAAACCTGTTCTTTGACTTATAACAAATAAATTTTCCAAAGTACTTTTATCAAATTCAAGGGTACGGGACGATATTCTTACAATCAAAATAATAAAATCACAAGAAATAAACCAAACTTGCTAAATAATATTCTCGGTAATTTTTCGATTAGACGAGTCGGCTATATAACATTAATCGGGATATGCCCATATAATGTCGCCGTATACGACTTACGAATTAGAATATCTTCACATTAATGATAACAAAGGAGAACAAGAAAGTTTTTACTGCCATAAGCTGTATCTGCTTCCTGACCCCGTTCTCCACTAGTACGTTCGGCACTTAGCGATAACAAAGGCGAGCGAAGAAACGCAATAAAATTAAGTCCACCTGCCTTACTGTCCCGTCCATCTCAAGTACGATAGTAAACTAAAAATAGAAAGTAAATGAAATCTGATCGGACCGACAGATTTGTCTTAGTTCTAGGTTTGAATAAGCCTTTAATTTTGTAATACATAAGCATCAAATGTTCGTAAAGCTAAGGGACAAAACTGCCGCGGTCTTCTGGCCCTAAACTTACAAACTACTTACACTAATAGGTAAAGGAAGGGAAGGAAGAAAGATAGGAAAGAAAGGATTGACAGGGGCCGCATTTGGGCATTGACATTAAGCAATGGCGACGTGTGAAAATGTGAGCCGGGCCGGGAATCGAACCCGGGTCTCCCGCTTCGGGCCCGCTGCTCAAGATTTAAAGAACACATGAATCTTGATAACTCCGTCTACCTTAAGCAAACATATACAGGAAGAGGGGTACTCCATTACAAATTTACAAAATAATTTAAAAATTCTCCACAGGGAAAGAAAGGAACATAACCTTATTATTCTGGAAGAGATCGAAATATTAAGATGCAAGAAACGTCTCCCAATGCAGACACTCAACGGACAATTTGAGCTACGGCATTGCCACATTTTAGCAAATTTTGATTGTTTGAATAATAATACATAAGACATGCAGTCTTCATGTTGAAAACCCAAAGAGTGCCTACTGAAGCATTATTTAAATTATAAATATTTAATATAATAATGTAAGATATAACTCCTGTGGTATCATTTCATTGCCAAAGTAAAACTTGTGTTCAATATATCTATCTTTTATTATAATAATATGTTTTTAAAAATGGCGGCTTCTTGTTAACTATGTAAAATAGTGATTAAGTTCCTTCTATCCTTAAGAAAAATTCTTGTGATTTGTAAAGACGTAACACAGCCATCTCTTCTACAACACTTGTTTCAAAGCGCTAGCCGCCTCTTGCTCAATTTGATTTTCGCGCATGCGCACTTGTGACGTAGCTACCAGCTCTGTCACGAGCACCACATAGTCGACGACGGTCGGCCCCAGCGCAACGCCACCCATATGTATGCTCAATTCTCTCTTATCTATTATTTCCACAGTGTTTCAAATCGGACAATCCAATATATTTATCATTTTATGTAATAGGACCAGAGAATGTTGGGTCGTCTATTGTCACCGAGAGAAAAATATGAAATAATTCTTTAGTAATAATAAAAATAACAGTCTAGTTCGCAATGCAATTTATTAACACTGGCGACCGGTTTCGATCTAAGTGCTAGATCATCTTCAGACCTATGAACATAAAATAAAAGAGATAGAGGGAAACAGGTACACTATTAGTTACTAAAATAAATTTACAACCAAGTTTTAAAAAAGTTACCTAAAACAGTATACCTCGCTACGGAAGTTCAGGCGGTGAGCGTGCGGCGACTGCAAACCAGCGAGAGACTGCTGTGTGTTATAAAGGCAAAGCCCCGCCCACCGCCTGAAGTAACAACACTTCTTAAACCAATGAGGGACGTCATACAGTAAGAAATAAGATGAGAGATGTATATATATATACATAGATAATCCATGATGGATACAAAATGCATTTTGTTAACAATAACATGTAGTTGGCATGTCTAAAATAAAAAATAATTAAAACATTAGACAATAAAAAGAGGTTATCTGTCTAGGAAATATCTGCCATCTATTGGCAGTTGATAATAATAACTTTCAAATCGAACACAGTGTGGGTCAAAGATAAATTACAGAGACGCAGATGGTTGCCGTGGATACGGCGTCGTGGAGACGCAGCAGACGACGAGTCATAGATGTAGCTGCCAGGGACGCGGTCGGTCGCCGTGGAAACAGGCCGCGGTAGCAGAGGCGACCAGTGTTAGCCCGTACAGCAGCAAAGCAGACGGCGCGCCACAGATGTAACGGCCAGGGGACGCCGTCCGTCACCGTGGAGACAGGCCATGATAGCGGCGAGGATCGGTGTTAGCACGTATAGCGGGGAAATACCCCAAAGGTCGTCGATGCCATATGTAGCAAGTGTTAACAGTGTTCAATTTAATTGAACGGTAACCAATCAAAACAGTAAATTAACAAGGTGTTAAAATGTAAGTGCTGTACAACAAATTTTAATATATTGAACTGTGACAAAGGTCGTGTCAAACATAAAATAGCTATTAACAGGTGTAAGACAAAGTGTAGCAAAAGAGCAGCTATATGTAGAATCAGTCAGAATTTGTTACAATAGCAACAGGTCAACCGTAAAATAACAAATAAAAACTGTAAAAGGAAAGGTAGCACAAGAGCTAATGTGCGTTAAAGGAGTTTGTCAAAAAGCTCGTAAAAATGTTTCTCCCTAAAATCCAATTGCTCTTTCAATAAAGTCGATGGTTGTTTTTTATGATACGAAAAAATTTCAATTTGTTCAAGGGCATTTAATAAGAGACCTTTAGGTGCATTGTGTAAGACTTTAAGATTCGTTTCTATGGAACCTTCAGAGTGTTCCAGTTGTATGTTCTTTAAATCGAATGAGAAAGTTGCGACCTGTCTGGTCGATGTATTGTTTATTACAGTTGTTGCATTGGGCCTTGTAGACACCAGATTTAAGAAGTTTGTCGTCATTTCTAGCAATAGTGTGCCTAAGCTTATTCTGAAGGAGGTTGCTAGTGGTGAATGCCAGGATTACATCAGTATTTTTGAATAATTTGTTGATTTTGTCGGATAAGCTACCCATGTATGTCATTTTAATAAATTTCTTGTCAGCTGTAGTTGAAGATTGTGAAGAATTCTGTTTAAGTTTATTAAACAAAACATCAATGTCCTTTGGATGATAATCGTTGGCTTTAGCTATTTGATTTAGCAGACCTGTTTCTTTTAGAATTTCATCTTCAGTTAAAGGGAGTTTTAATATTCTATGGATCATAGAACAAAAACAGGATCTTTTATATTTCCATGGGTGACAGGAAGTGGCATTGATTATAGTGTCTGTTGCCGTTGGCTTCCTATATATGGCGAAGTAATGTTTGCCATTATTATTAGAAATGGTAAGGTCAAGGAAATTGATTGTTTTTTCAGTTTCATGTTCTACTGTGAAGCGTAATTTTGGATGCATGTTGCCTAAAGTGGTAGCTAGGGTATCAATTTCTTCTTTTGAACCTCTGTAAAGCAATAGGGTATCGTCCACATACCTCCTATAATAGATAATTTTATTGGCGATTTCAGGATTCTCTTTAAAGAATCTGACCTCAATGTAGTTAACAAATATATCTGCTAAGGTTCCTGCTAAGGAATTGCCCATTGCCAATCCATCTTTTTGGTGATAAATTTTGTTGTTAAAACAAAAATAGTTAAAATCAAGAGAACACTCTAGTAGATCTATGAGTTCTACCATCTCCTCTCTCCGACCTAACTTCGTCTGTAACACCACATTTCAAAAGCTTCTATCATCTTTCTGCCTGACCTGCTTATCGTCCACATGTCACTCCCGGACGATACTACGCTCCACACAAATGCTTTCGGAAAGGACTTCCTACATTCATAATGAATGTAAACAAACTTTTCTTCAGAACTGCTTTTCTCCCCATGCCAAATCTGCATGTTATATCTTGTTGACTGTAGAAATTAGTTTTCCTACCCAAATAACAAAACTCATCTACAACTTTTACTGCTTTATTATCTAATATAATTCCTTCATCATCACCTGATTTACATATACTACATTCCATTACTCTTGTTTTGCTCTGTTTTGCTTTCATATTATATCTTCCTTCTTGTTAATATTCTATGTTATACGCTCCTTTCAAGACACTATCCATTCCGTCAGTTGCTCTTCGAGGTCCTTCCCTGTGTCTGACAGAAGGCTATCGACAAACCGCAAAGTCTCCCAGAACTTCAATTCCTTCTTCAAATTTGTCTTTGGATTCCTTCACAGCATGCTCCTAAGTGGGTAAAGTCTACAATCCCGTATTACTCAAAAATGTTCAAATGTTTGTATAGTTATGGGACTTAACTACGGGGTCATCAGTCCCTAAACTTACAAACTACTTATGAACTAGCTAATCCTAAGGACGGTACAAATATCCATGTCCGAGGAGGGATTCGAACCCCCCCCCCCCCCCCCCCGTATTACTCCCTTCCCAACGACTGCGTGCCTTTCATGCCCTGTGACGCTAACAACTGCTGATTTTTTTGTACAGGTTGTGTATAAATTTTCATTTCCTATATTTTATCCCTGCTACCTTTAGAGTGTGAAAGACGGTATTCTACCCAACGCTGTCAGTAGCTCTCTGCAAATTTACAGTAGCTAAAACCGTAGGTTTGCCTTTCCTTAACCTAAGACAAGTCGTAGGGCGAGTACTGCCACGCGTTTTCAACAATTCTCCTGTATACAAACTGATGTCCCCCGAGGTCAGATCCTACCAATTTTTCCAGTCGTCTGTAAATAATTCGTGTTAGTATTTCGCAACCATGACTTATTACAGTAATGGTTATGTAATTTTCACACTTGCCTGTACTTGCTTTCTTTGGAGTTGTGATTATCATATTCTACTTGACGTCTGAGGGTATTGCCCCTGTCTTATACATGAGCAATATACTCCGGGAAAACCTAATTTCACATACGCCGAACAGACCACAAGAGGTGCTTACGTCTTAGCTACACGGAAAAATCAGCCGTGGCGGAACATTCCTTTCAAATAGACACCGAATTCGTTGCGACGGAACATGTGTCGTGGGTAAAACTAAAGGACCTTGAGATAGTGCTATACAGTAAACCATTGCAATCAAAGAGCCGCGGTGGGGACGTAGCCACCAGCCAAAAGCGGACGCAACCGACTCGAGATGTAAACATCACCCTAAACGGCGAGACAGCGAGATCCAGTGACTGCTAAATAACGGCAAGGAACGACGATGCAGCAGTGATTTACCACTTTACAATGGCCAAGAATAGCTTAGCCGAACGCACCTGACGCAACTGGGGGCCCGAGAAGATATTCTTCATAATTAATGATGTTGGGAACAAAGTACTCGCTCCACAACCCTGCCTTGAAACCGAGGTGGCGGCTGTTTGTTTCGAATCTAAGTGTTGTGGCGTCACAGAGTTGAAATGATTTTAACTGTGTTTCTCGGCGAAAAGTCGCGTCAGTTGAGTGACGACATTTAATCTCGTGTTTACAATTGAGGAGCAACTAATCAAAACGTATATTGTCCACTTCCGGACAAAATTGAGTTTGATATGGTTTTCGTAAGTATTTTATGTGCTCTATTCGCTCCTGCATTCAGATTTAATCGATTTGTATATTTTAACACTGAAATAGTATGTTGAAAATACATGGTTAAAACCAATCGTATATTGTCTACATCACTGAATGAATCAGAACGTATTATGTCCACCATTTAAGTTTTTATTTTGCTTTCCTTTTCTCCAATTTGGCAATACTGGCGAGTTTAACACGTGTCAGGACTTACAATACTTCAAAGCATTATATCCTACGGCACTGTCGCCTTCTGGCTACTTGAGCCAAATCGTTATTCTTAGCAGTGCACAGCGGCAGTATAGTGTTGTGGTTTGTATGTATTGCTCCCAATGGATTTAGAAAAAGAATGTTGGTTGTTCGGAAGGATGGTATAGATCGTGGGACAAGAAAAAAAATGAAGAAGAAATCAAAACGAGAAATGGAAACTGAAATCAGGTAAATCTCCAGATTCCGCACACATTGAAAAATAAATAAATAAATAAATAAATAAATTCCTTCATTTTTTCGTCTCGGCTTTAGAAGTTACATGCAGCAGCTTCACTCCTGAACATATTGATTGTGATTGCTTACACGAAGAACCTGGATTGGACAAAATGTAGTAAATTTAGTGTACTCTATAATATTCGGCCTGTAACACCATGTTGTGTTGATCCAGTTTTTCACGGTAATGTCAAGCTTTCTAGCATTCCTTGAAGTAAACATTAATCTTATGTTATTGTAAATGATACAACGCATGTGAAGTGCGAATGTCTAATATAAGATAACATTTTCGAAGATAAAAATTAGTGTGAAGAAATGAAGGTGTGTTACTAAAAGCGCATCAAAACGTGTAATGTGATATATGACGGATCAGAACATATATTGTCCGAAATATAAATGGATTTTCTAACCTAACTTAAAAAATAAAAGAAAAAAAGTTGATCTTTTGCAAGGTATATTCTACTTCAGTAGCTCAAAACGGATCTAACTTTGAAAAAAGTTTATTTTACTGAGTAGTTTAGCAGATATCAGTTTAACTTCTTATCTGCAGGGCCCACAGTGTTAGTGCTGTCGTACATCGACATTTTAATAATAACAAGTATATAATTTCAACACTGTTTATTTTTTTTAATTCGTTAGTTACACTATAAGCTTATTTCAACTTAATAGTCATCTTCAGGTGTTATGCCTGCAATACATAAGTTTTCATGAGATGACTATTAAGTTGAAATAAGCTTATAGTGTAACTAACGAATTAAAAAGTATACAGTGTTGGAATTATATAATTGTTATTATTAAAATGTCGATGTAAGATATCAGTTTTTCGCTTCTTAAAAATTTTGAATGAACGGACATTATACGTTTTGATTAATTGCTCCTCAATTGCAGCTTACGAGACTAAAGTTGCTTTATTTTTGTTGCCTGTGTAAACCAGTCTTTACAGGAGTTTGTGACACTTGCGGGGAGTGACACTTGCGCGGAAAGGGAATGTGTAGACACTTGCGGGGAGACCCGGACGCTGCAGGTAGTGAACAGGGTGTTCCATAAGTAGGGATACACCACCCCTACTCCAAGCCCTCCAGCCGCTACCTGTGCCGTATTCAGGGAAAGGCACACCGGACCGGCCGCGCAATTTGTGACACAAATTACGTGTTTGATAATATAAATTTAATGCATAGAAGTATGAAATCACATCAAGACTACTTCCTGCAAACATTTCGACAAAAAAAGTTGGCACTGAGTTTAGAAAAACAAAATTCTGGTATATTGGATTTTAACATTTTATCAAAAAATGAATGTTACTACAAGAAATACAGCCATTCAAATTTACGGGCACCATAACGTTTTCTCCTCCTGAGTAAATGAGCTGCTTCTTGTAGTTTCAACATCACAGTAGCCTTTTTCTTGAATGTTCTGAATATAAATCTTCACACAGGCTTCTTGAGGAGGAGAGTGATACGGATATCTGATTGTAAACCACTGCCTATTACCTTAGACCTTTTTGACTGTACTGAACAGGAGTTCCGCGTATTCCGTAATTTATATTTATACAGTTAACAGGCAATGCAATTTATAACCAACTATTGGCTGCCAATTTTGCTTCATTTTTCCTGGAAGTCTTGCAACTTGTTTCTCCCTGTTGCTTTATGCCAAGTTCGGAGTAAAAATGATTCTATATGACGATGATAGAAAACAGAATTTATCTTTAGCATTTTTCGGTGTGTGACATTCCCTTACACATTCCGTATTTCATACATTTATTAGATGTATTTGTAATTCGAATACAGTGAAATCGTTTTGTGGTCTCGAATAAACGCATCAAGTAAGTAAAATACTCATTGACTTATTATTAACGCTTTTTAATTGAAGGTTTAAGGTTGCATCTCCTATTAAAAAGCTTAGTAGCTATTTTTAAAGAGATGGAAGTTGCGTGATAGAGGGCTTAACTACATAGCGGTCAATTACATCAACGGTATCTGTGCAAGATGCCTAATATATTTATTGCTTGCGCAGGTGTCTTGATATGCTTAGTGTTCTGAATAATATGCTTTTAGGAGGTATGACTGTTGAAAGTCATCGTCTTGTAGTAGCAGAGAATGTCTTAATAACTCTCCAAACATTATCACAGTTAAAATACCGTTTTGTTTTCAGGAGGAACACTCAACGTTAGAACAAGTTTCGTGTTATGTTGACAGTGCTAGACTTCTTGGTGTGCCTGTCCCCAGGAAAAGCCATTAGCCGCCCCAAGGGCCCCGGGTTCCCCGCAAGTGTCACTCCTCGCAAGTGTTCCAACCCCCTTTACAGGCAGGCACAAAATGCGCACGCACCGCGAGCAGTCGCTTTGGGCAGTCTGATGTCCGTGTACAGCGGGCTCTAGAGTGGCGTTCTCCCCCTCCCCCTCCCCAGCCCACCAGCCAGTGGCGCCGGCGCCGCAGTCAAGGTCGCACGTGTCCGCAGGGCGTGGCGGGTCACGTGGGGCGGCTGGCCTGCAGTGTAGTGGAGTGGGGCCTCTCACGCCCACCCAGCCACTGGTCGGGCAGGACCGCCGGATCCACCGGCAACGGGATCCCCGGCCTAACGGGCCAACCGCCCATTTCCTCGACGAGCGTCTGCCAATCACAGCGCGCTCTGCTCACTGCAGCTACCATCTGCTGTCTCCTGTACTCTCCTAGGGATTGTATATCACACCCTCCCAGAGATAGAGAGTGGCGCCCACACCCTCACGCTCAGACACCGAATTTTGGTGCGCCCACCCCACTCGCGACCTTCTATTTGGGGACCTCCGCTCCCTCCATTTTTGGCGTCCCACTTTGTGACACTGCTACCCCTCCTGGCCCCACTTGTATGGGCACATCACCTTGTCTTACAAGAAGACCCAATGCCTATCGGAATTTTGTAATTAAATATGTACAGGGTGAATCTAAATTGGCACACTCGCGCTTCGCAAATGTTCATGTTTGTACAACTTATGGGACTTAACTAAGGGGTCATCAGTACCTAAGCTTACAAACTACTTATGAACTAGCTAAGACTAAAGACGGCACAAATATCCATGCCCGAGGGGGGATTCGAACCCCCGACCGTAGTGGCCGTGATGACCGTGACTGGAGCGCCTCAGTCACCTCGGCCACCGCTGCCGGCTTACATTCTAAGGGAAAAAAAAAAAAAAATAAAATAAATAAATAAATAAATAAATAAATAAAATAAATAAAAATAAAAAAAAAAAAAAAAATAAAAAAATAAAATAAAATAAAATAAAATAAATGACTCTCACAAAATTTCGTCCTGTGCATATTTCCGGCAGTAAATGGACGTCGGACCGACTGTGACTGGCGTGCCGCAGACCTCTCGGCCACTGCGGCCGGCTAAGCCTCTTCATCTCCACATAAGAACGGCAACCTACATTTGCTTATATCTGCTTACTGTATTCATCTCTTGGTCTTCCTCTGCGGTTTTTACCCCAAACACTTCCCCCCAACGCTAAATTCACGATGTCCTGATGTCTAAATATGTGTCCTGCCAATCGATTCCTTCTTTTAGTCAAGATATGACAGAAATTACTTTTCTCTCCAATTATGTTCAGTACCTCCTCATTAGTTACGCGATCCACCCACCTAAACTTTAGCATTCTTCTGTAGCACCAAATTTCAAAAGCCTTTATCTTCTTTCTGTCCGCACTGTTTATCGTCCATGTTCCACTTCCATACAAAAGTAACACTCTACACAAATACCTACAGTAAGTACTTACTAACGCTTAAATCAATATTAGAGTTTAACAAATTTCTCCATTTCAAAACGATTTTCTACCCACTGCAATTCTGCATTTCATATCGTCAGTACTGCGACCATCATTTGTTGTTTTACTGCACAAGTAATAAAACTCATCTACCACTTGTATTGTTTCGTTACCTAATCTAATTCCTTCAGCATCTCCTGATTTTCTTAGACTGCACTCCATTACCCTTGTTTTGCTCTTGATAATGTTCAAGCTTTATGGACCTTTCAACACACTGTCCATTCCATTCAACTGCTCTTCCAGGTCCATTGCTGTCTCTGACAGAATTTCAATGCCATCGGCAAAACGCAATATTTTTATTTCTTCACCTTAAACTTTAATTCCTTCTCCAATTTTCTCCTTGCTTTCTTTTATAGTATGCTCAATGTACAAATGTAATAACATTGGAGAAAGGCTACAACGCTCTCTTACTCCCTGACTACACACTGACAGAATAACAAACCGTCTAACTGACACATATTGTCTGCAGTATTTCTACATTTAGGTAATTAAGAAGCCACGTTCATGGTCTATCAAAGAGTGCATTTTACACGGGGCACATATATTAATAACTAGCAACCGAAAATTCATTTTACTTACGCTTCAAAAGTTTGATATTTGCAGAGAACTGGAAATCAGGCTTCTTCCACACAAAAGAGCACTAAACCGTAATGGCGGTCCTTACAGATGTTTGCCTACTTGTAGAGGACGTAAATCATGACTTTCAAACCAGGTGCCACCACTAGATGGTCATGAAACTTGCTATCCGACATTACTAGACCTATTCGGTAATCCGCTCCCCTACTGTGTCAATTTCAGACACAAATTAGTAATCACTCAAGGCCAGTCTATGCAACTCTCACAAATTCTCTAGAAAATCTACTTTGAAGTTTTTCAAACACATATCTGTTTTCGTGACAATTATTCCACTTGTTGGAGTAGCTCATTTGGGAGCCTTGTCGATTGTGGATCATCAGCTGTCCTCTCCAATCTTCGGTGTAAACATCAGGTATGCGTGCTCCGATTCTAAACTTCGTCAAATCTTTATAAACGTAAATGAAGTTTGCTCTCCAGCTGATATATCAAAGAAAAATGGCGATTGTAAGAAATGCAGCATTTATATGATGTGTCGATGCCACGATAATTGTTGTCTTTGTTTTTACGGCTCTCATCAGTCTCGCATACAGTATGTGATCGACAGTGACAGGACACCCTGAAAAACATACATTTTTCATATTGGGTGCATTGTGCTACCACCTACTACCAGGTGCTCCATATCAGTCATTAGATATCGTGAGAGAGGTGGAACTAACAGACTTGGAACATGGTCACGTGATTGAGTTGCATTTGTGTCAGTAGTGTGTACGTGAGTTTTCCACACTCGTAAACATCCCTACGTCCACTATTTCTGATGTCATTGTGAATTGGAAACGTGAAGATACACGTACAGCACGAAAACGTTGACTGAGAGAAACTGCCGACAGTTGAATAGTGTCGTACAGTGTAATAGGCTGGAATCTATCCAGACACAGGCATTCCAAACTGCAACAGGATCAACTCCAAGTACTAAACATGCGGGAGGTGAGAAAACTTATATTTCCTGGAGATTGTAACACTTGTGAGACGACACATTTACGAGAAGACGGAATGTGTAGACAGTTGTGTGACACTCAGGTAAAGGCACGGGCTACCTCGCAAGTCGCTAAACTGGCCCTTCCGCCAAACCTGCTTAAATGACCGCTCTGCATGGTGGCGGCTAAGGTTAAGGAAAAGTGGCTTTCCTCAAATTATAAAACGCAACTACTTACACCTAAAGTGGAGGAAGATGAGATAGGAGATATGATATTGCGAGAAGAATTCGACAGAGTGCTGAAGGATTTGAGTCGAAACAAGACCCCTGAACTGCTGATATCGTTAGGAGAGCCAGTCATGAAGAAATTGTTCCACCTAGTATGCAAGACGGAAGAACAGGGGAAATACCCTCAGACTTAAAGAAAAATATGGTGATTCTAATTCAAAAGAAAGCAAGTGAAGACAATGTGAAAATTACAGAACTATCATTTTAATAAGTCATGGTTGCAAAATACTAACACGAATTATTTACAGACGAATGGAAAAAACTCGTAGAATCCGACCTCGGGATAGATCAGTTTGGATTTAGGAGAAATTTAGGAACACTGGAGGCAATACTCACATTACGACTTATCTTAGAAGATAGGCTAAGGAAGAGCAAGTCTACGTTTTTAGCGTTTATAGATTTGGAGTAAGCTTTTGACAATACACTTTTTCAAATTCTGAAGGTAGGAGGGGTAAAATATAGGGGGCGAAGAGTTATACTCAACCTATACAGAAACGAAAGAGCAGTTATTAGAGTCGAAGGGCAAGAAAGTGACGCAGAGGTTGGACGGAGTAAGACAGGGTTGTATGTAGCCTTTCCCAAATGTTTTTTAATATGTACACTGAACAAGCAGTGAAAGACTGCAAGGAGAAATTTGGAGAGGGAATTGAAGTTCAGGGAGAAAAAATAAAACTTTGCGGTTTGCCGATGACATAGTAATTTTGTCAAAGACTGCAAAGGATCTGGAAGAGCAATTGAATGGAATGAACAGTATCTTGAGAAGAGGGTATAAGATTAATATAAATAAGAGTAAAACAAGGATAATGGATTGTAGTGTCAGAAAGTCAGGCGATGCTGAAGGAATTAGATTAGGTAATGAGACACTAAAAGTAGTAGAAGAGTTTTGTTGTTTGAGTAGCAAGATAGCTTCTGATGGTCGAAGTAAAGAAGATATAAAATGCAGAAGGGCTATGGGAAGAAAATCGTTACTGAAGAAGCGAAATTTGATTACATCCAATATTAGTTTAAATGTTATGAAGTCGTTTCTGAAAGCATTTGGCTGGAGTGTAGCAATGCATGGAAGTGAAACGTGGACGATAAGGAGTTCAGACAAAAAGATGATAGATACTTTCGAAATGTGATGTTACAAAAGAATGATAGGAAATAGATGGGTAGATCACGTAACTACCGACGATGTGCTCAACAGAATTGGGGAGAAAAGGAGTTTCTGGCGTATCCTGACTAAGAGAAGGGACAGATGGGTGGAACACATTCTGAAACATAAAGGAATTGTTAGCTTAGCATTAGAAGGGAGTGTGTGGGGTAAAAATCGTAGAGGGAGACCGCGGGACGAATACAGTAAACAGATTCAAATCGATGTTGGGTGCCGTTCGTATTGTCAGATGAAGAGATTTGCACAGGACAGGGTAGCGTGGAGAGCTACATAAAGCCAGTCTGCGGACTGAACATCACAACAAACATCTAAATGTACAAGTTTTTCCATCGCAAAGCTGTTCGTTTTTATAAGCATTTGACAGCTCTTAGGAGAAGAAGTACAGCTTTACGAAATTTCAATAATTCGAAAATAAGAAAGAACTAAACATTTGTCCTGCCAAAAAAGTTCCAGTATATAACTTAAAGGTTAAGGAAATGGAAGATACAAGTATGACATCAACCTTCTGCAATAGATGTTCAATATACTGCCAGGTTTTTTTTTTTTTTTTTTTTTTTTTTTTTTTTTTTTTTTTTTTTTTTTTTTTTTTGTCTGACCTCCAGTTTATGGAATGAAATATCATGGCTTTCAAGCTCGAAATTTTAACCTAGCAGCTTTGAATGTACTCTTTTCTTCACTGCCATCACAAATTCTTGGAAGGCAAGAAGCAAATTACAGTCGTTGACATCTTTCTGATATACAGAAAATGAGACACACATAACGTTTTAAAACTTATTGAAACTCATGTGCCTTGGTGTAAAGCTGTAGGAAACTTTAATTTGCTCATTTCCAAAGAGCTACAAGTTTGTTTTCCGAAACCGACGTTACAAGTTTGAATTTTCACGTTAATCAGTCTTTGAGGAAACGTGTTTTAGATTGTGGCCTTGTTTCTTTTTAAAAGAGAATGGTCAAATTCGTTGAATCTGTTCATATCTAACAAACTTTTCCCTGGGGATCTTTGGCAACTGTCAGCCTGTGTTCTCGACAGCGCGCCAGAAAAGCACATTCTTGAAGACTTTTGTAGACCAATGACTCAGTAAGAAACGTATGCCAATGGAAACGTGGAAATAAACTCAAAGGCATCGTCACATTAGTAACTATTCTAAAGGCCAAGACCAAAACTTAATCAAAATTTTTACTGATTAGTGGAAAAGTCCTCGAGAAGATACAAAGTATTAAATCTAATTTTCTTTGTCCATGAGAAAAATAAATCTCTGAAAATGATATGGACGAGGCTGCTGAATAAAAAACTCTCGAGGATTGATGTCAACCCAAAATGTTTCCTGGCCTACGCTCAAAAATTATAATGAAGAATAAATTGTGAAAGGCGTTGACATGTGTTGTGGCATAAAGTCAGCGCCACACACCAGACGTAAGAGAACAATCATAGAGAAGACAGTTTTTAGCTAGTGATAAATAACATTTCGGGTATTCAGTCGTAATCAATTATTTTCCTTTTGCTGATATTTTGACTGTATATAGGTCAGCTACCATCGGAGCGAATCTGAAGACTAGTAGACTGTCGGCTGATGGTTCCCGTTCACCTTCTACACTGCAAGCGCAGGAAACTGACGGCAAAGATGTATACAGCTCTAGTTACCTCCATGGACATTATACGTAATCGTAATCTGTGGTTAGCTTTGACGGAAAAGAAGTATGAAGCTGTAATGCCATCTATGGAGGGAATATGTAATCACACTGCCAACAGTCTACTAGTTCAGATATGCTCCGATGATGGCTGAATGATATGCAACTGAAGTATTAACAAAAGAAAATGAATGGTTGCGGCTGAATACCGGTAATTTTATTTATCATGAAATACGCCATGAAAATATGAAGGTTCACATCACACAGGACATTAAAAATTCTTTATCGGACGCAATATTTCCTTTACCTTCGTAGATGATGGGGAAATAGATCTCATTCCCCGTCTTCCCAGGACTCTGCCTACTTTGCTACATGTAGCACCGCAGAAAGCAAGGAGCTGACTCGAGGGCTCCTCGTGATTATTATATATTTTCACATTATCGTTTCTCGGGCAGCGCCGACGTAAACCGTAGTCGTTCTTTTGGAAGACATGGTTGCCTAGTCGTTAGAGTCAGTTGTAGTTGTGTAGTCCAAGAATAGGTTATACAAGAGTATCGCAATGAAAATCTTCGTTCTCAAATGAAGATTTACTTAGCAGATAGTCTTTCGCATCATTTTTTTTTTTTTTTTAAATATTGTACCATGTTCATTGGTTACTTGAAAACAGGTACTATCGGCAGGTACTTTCTGGCAGTGTTAGGGTAAGTCCAGGAGAGTAACCTCGAAGCTGTGTTGATATGCAGTAAATTTTAATACAGAGTATTCAGAATGAAGGAACAGATTTCAAAATTTATTGCTTTCAAACAATGAAAGATAGACACACAATGCCAACGTTCCTGGAAAGAGAAAAGGTAAAATTTTTATACATTCAGTATGAGCACCATGTGTTACATGACAAATATTGAAACAGTGGCTCATTTCTTGTCAAACGTAAAGCAGCTGTTTCTTGTTATCAAATTCACAACCTCAACAATTTGATGTAGCAGACTTTCAAAGGTGTCAGGGAACAGTGGTATTAGAAACAATGTATTTTACATAACACCACAGATAAAAGTCACAAGGCGTGAGGTCCGGAAACGTGGCATTCTATGGTTGATGACCCTCATCCAATCCAACACTCTGGAATGGTGTGATGTAGGTAACGTTGGATGTTGGTACAGAAATGACGCAGAAAACCATTTTTCATGAAGATGAAGCTATCTGAACCTACTTCATGTTGAGGAAATAACAAATTTTGAACAAGCAGGCGCCGCGTATCCTGGCCTGGAGGGAGTAGCCGAAGATGCGCGCCCTCTACAAGCTGCTGTATCTAGGCCGACACACGTCTGGACGCCCGGCAGTTACTATTCAGGACTCAGAGCAGTCACTTGTGAGAACTCTGGGAGCTACTAGGCAGCTAAGACGACAGAACTAGGACAGTACTAAGTCATAACGCGGCCACGAACTTAACAGTAACTAGGTCACAGCGCAGCTAGTATTATACGAAGGACGCCACGAGAAGCAAGAAGAGAGAAGACCTGTGTTCTAAGGTCGAGTATTGTAAATTTCAGTCAATAAAAATCTTGTAATATTAACTATATCAATGTTTTAGATGTCAAAGCATCCTGCACCAGTACATTTATTGACAACTAGACTGGGACGAGTACTAAACTAAAAGCGACGAGATCACAACAACATGCTTTTAAATACTCAAACAAATTGCGTAATGCACGTATAGCCACTAGAGATCTTGTAAATAAAGTTAATGGGGGTGAAGATAAGATAAATTTAGCTGTATGTCTCGAAACACCACTCATTCTGTAGAAATGTTGCAACCCCGACTGAAAATACCACAATTTCACACATGGATTGCTGCTATATGTATATTCTGGACGATGCAGCAAATTAATTGGAAAAACATTTCGTAAGTGCCAAAAGCACTCAAACAGGAATAAGAAATAAGCTTAGACGTATAATTAGTAAAATCGTTACCATTAAACGGAAGTGGAAAATAACCCAAGTATCACATTGTAGTAAGTGGACCTGCACTACTTCAGCAGAAGGGCTTCGCAGGTATAGCAACCGACAGCAACTGCTGGGCAGGTAACAGGTTCCTGGTGTCCCTGTAGACTGCCTGCTACCTGATCGCCCGGGTTTCTCACAAGTGTGACTTCTCACAAATGGGCCTTCTCACAAGTGTTCCAACTCCATTTGCTGGTCCAGAGGCTGTCCATAATGCACACATCACGCAGGTCAAAGCCAAACGACGACTCGCTTAGTGTAAGGAGCGTTAATATTGGACGATTGAACTGTGCAATGACATTTTGTGGAGTGACGAATAAAGGTAAGCAATACGGCGTTCCAGTGTCAGGGTGTGGGTATGGCGAATGCCCGCCGAAAGATATCGACCAGCGTATGTAGTACCGACAATAAAATTCGGAAGCGGTGGTGTTGTGGTGTGGTCGTGTTTTGTATTGAGGGGGTGCACCCATCTACATCTACATCTACATCTACATACATACTCCGCAATTCACCGTAAGGTGCGTGGCGGAGGGTACTCTGTACCACTACTAGGCATTTCAGCCGGCCGCGGTGGCCGAGGGGACTGAGGCGCTCCAGTCACGGTCAGCACGGCCACTACGGTCGGGGGTTCGAATCCCCCCTCGGGCATGGATATTTGTGCCGTCCTAGTTCGTAAGTAGTTCATAAGTAGTTTGTAAGTTTAGGGACTGATGGCCCCGTAGTCGAGTCCCATAAGCTTAACAAACATTTGAACATTTTTGAACTAGGCATTTCCTTTCCTATTCCACTCCCAAATTGAACGAGGAAAAAAAGAATGCCTATATGCCTCCGTACGAGCCCTAATTTCTCTTATCTTGTCTTTGTGACCACTACGCGAAATGTAAGTAGGCGGCAGCAAGATCGTACTACACTCAGCTTCAAATTCCGGCCCTCTAAATTTACTTAACAGAAATTCACGAAAAGAACGTCGTCTTTCTTCCAGCGATCCCCAATTGAGTTGCCGGAGCATTTCCGTGAAACTCGCGCATTGGTCGAACCTACCGGTAACAAATCTAGCTGCTCGTCTCTGAACCGCCTCAATGTCTTCCTTTAAACTGATCTGCTGCGGGTCCCAAACACTTGAGCAATACTCAAGACGTGGTCGTACAAGCGTTTTATACGCGGTCTCCTTTACAGGTGAAGTACATCTTCCCAAAATCTCCCAATAAACCGAAGTCGGCTGTCCGCCTTACTCACAACTGTCCTTACATGCTCGTTCCATTTCATATCGCTCTGCAATATTACGCCTAGATATTTGAACGACGCGACAGTATCAAGAAGCTCACTACTAATGCTGTATTCGAACATTATGGGATTGTTTTTTTCTACTCATGCGCATCACCTTACATTTTTCTACATTGAGAGCTAGCTGCCATTCTTCGCACCAACTAGTAATTTTGTCTAAGTCATCCTGTATGCTATTACAGTCAGTTACAGACGACACCCTCCCATACACCACAGCATCATCATCAAACAGCCGCAAATTACAACTTACTCTGTCCATCAGATCATTTATATAGATAGAAAATAATAGCGGTCCTATCACACTCCCCTGGGGCATGCCTGACGACACACTCGTCTCTGATGAACACTCGCCGTCGAGAACAACGTACTGCGTTCTATTACTTAGGAAGTCTTCCAGCCAGTCACAAATCTTGTTTCATGTGGCCCTGTCACAGCACAGGCCTGCGTTGATGTTTTAAGCACCTTCTTGCTTCCCACTGCTGAAGAGCAGTTCGGGTATGGCGGTTGCACGTTTCAACACTATCGAACACTCGTTCATAATGCAGGCCTGTGACGGAGTGCTTACACAACAACCTCCTTGTAATGGGCTTTCCTACACAGAGTCCTGTCTTCAATCCTGTAGAACACTTTTGCAATGCCAACTTCGCGCCAGGCCTCACCGACCTTCATCGCTACCTCTTCTCAGTGCAGCCAGCACTTCCTTAAGAATGGTCTGCCCTTCCAACACCCGATTGAACGTTTGCATGCTAGAGTGGAAGCTGTCATCAAGGCTACGGGTAGGCCAACACCATACTGGATTACAGCATTACCTGTGGCGGACGCCACGAACTTGTAAGTCAGTTTAATTGATTCAGCTGTTGGTTCTTGGTGAAACATTGAATTACACTAAAAGTAACACTTTCTTTCACAAACTTTATTGGTAATGTACGACCTAGGTTTCGGGTTATAAGCCCATTTTCAAGTACTTAACCCATTTCTTTCCAGTGTTGCGTACACGCAACACGAAATTTAGCCTTACAAAATGCAGTCGAAATGGACTTACTGTACAAAACTCCCCACACATGTGTTAAAAGGCCTTCACTGCTCTCTCTGTACATGTGTTAAAGTTTCACAATTACCTTAACACTTCGTAAAAACATGCAAGATGTACAACCGTCAGACGATCTACATACACAAAAAATGTCAAGTTCAGCTTCACAAAGAGTGTTTTTCAATATTTCATGAGTGATGCCATCAATGTAAGTCAGAGTTATCATATAATAGACAAAATTGCACAGTTTGAACAAATAGAAGAATGTGATCACAAAAACTAAATTTTTCTATTTTTTTTTTTTTTTTTTTTTTTTTTTTTACTAGGAAACAGCGCAACATTATGGGTGGTGCAAATTACAACACATACTGCTAGTTTGTGATATTTGTAATGTTATTTCAATTATTTTAAAGAGAACCTGATCACTAAATATAACACTTTTTCACGAATTCTATATTTGGGAAGAAATGGGTTAACTAATTACTGATCCCAAAGATGGTAAACAACCCAAAGGTGAAAATTTCATAAACTCCGACTTTCGATTCTTGACTTAAACATACAGATTATCTTTGTGACAATTTTAACAAAGTTACAATGGATTACCAAATACAACAGCACAGAACTTACAACCAGATGAATAAACACTGGAAATGAAATTATGCCTAAGAGTAGAATTTGAAGTTGTATCACACATAATCCAAAACGTGGGAATTACTGAATTGAGTCTACTCATTCAATAATAATTGTGGCGATACATACATCTGTATTTTAAATACTAACTGAGTCAGGTTTGCAACCTTTTCTTGTGTGTGTAGTATTTCTACATCTATAACGTTCAAATGTCTGTAAATCTATCGGACCAAACTGCGTGGTCATCAGTCCGTAGCTTACAAACTACTTAAACCTAGGTAAACTAACCTCCGGACAAACACACACACCCATGCCCCAGGGAGGACTCGAACCTCCACGGCGAGCAACCGCGCGCTATGCAGCGAGGTGCTTTAGACCGCTCGGCTACTCAACTGCGGCATCTATAACGTATTTGTGGTTTGCATTTAAGTAGTGTTCTGCAAAAGATGAATCTGGCGTCCTCAGTCTCCAACTTCTGTGTTGTTCTTTGAGTCTAGTGCAGATTGATCTCCCAGTCTGCCCAATATAGCAGGACTGACACTCTTTACATATTATCTTATACACTCCACTTTTCGTGAGGGCTGGTTGTTTAACTTTAGAATTAAAGAGACATCGACCTAATGTCCATATGACATGGTAGAAACACAGTGAAGCACTTTGCCTTTAGGATGTTGCTTATCCTGTTTGAAGTTTTACCTATAAAAGGTAGACTACACCATTTCCTTTCCAGTCTCTCTGTGTTGATCACTGGCTACAGTAGGGCTCTGCCTTGGTTCCTCCTGTTTTGTTGAGAATTTTGTCAATGATGCTGAAATCAAATTCATTATTTCTGACTATGTTTTAATTGTCATGAGTTCCTGGTCATAGTCTTCTTGGGACATGTGGAACTCATGACAATTAAAACAGTTGTCAGAAGTAATGAATTTGACTTCAGCATCATTGGATGCTGCATCACAGGATAAGCAACATCCTAAAGGCAAAGTGCTTCACTGTGTTTTACCATGTCACATGGACATTAGGTCGATGTCTCTATAATTCTAAAGTTAAACACCCAGCCCTCACAAAAAGTGGAGTGTATAAGATAATATGTAAAGAGTGTCATTCATGTTGTATTGGGCAGACTGGGAAGTCAATCTGCGCTAGACTCAAAGAACACCACAGAAGCTGGAGATTGAGAACGCCAGATTCATCTGGCAGGAATCGAGTGAAAGTAAATGATGATATCATGAAATGCGGGTATCTTTACACTGAACAACAGTATTAGCTTCCCTATCAGCGAACATGAAAATAAGAAACACCTATAAAATAAGGTCGCTGCAAACGGAAATTATTATTCTCATAAAAGTTTCTATTATAATATTACTATTAATACAGTTACTTTTTTGTTAAATAAATGTGGTAAAAGTTTTCATTAATTTTTGTTTTTAGATTGACACAGTTTATTTGCTTTTACCTTCTGGTCACTCATCACAATAGTTGAGACCTCGTCGCCTTTTGTTGTTTACTCGTCCCGGTCTAGTTATCAGGAAAGGTACTGGCGCAGGAGTAACAACTATTCAGATTAATAATACAAGTTTTTATTGTCTGAAAATTATAATACTCAACTCTAGAATATAAGTCTGTTTCTTCTTTCTTTTCGCTTCTCGTGGCGTCGTCCGTATGATGATATCTGCGCTGAGACCTAGTGACTGCTTGGTTCGTAGACGCTTTCGGACTTAGTACTGTCCTACTTCTGTCTTCGTAGCTGTCGAGTAACTAACTGCCTGAGTTCTAAATAGTAACTGACAGGCCGTCCAGACGTTATGTCGGCCTAGATACAGCCGCTTGTAGAGGGCGCGCATCTTCGGTTACTCCCTCCAGGATGCGCGGCGCCTGCTTGCGATTGGCTTTCGGTCGATCGCTGCCTTCTCCACAATCGTTCTCTTACGTCTGGCGTGTGGCGCTGAATTTACGCCAGAACAATAATCAAGATATGAAACTGGTTTTTGGTACAAAAGAAGTTGTGATTCAAAAGAATGTAACCCGTAACTTTTCGAATCATTGCAGATATAGATGCAGGATATAAAATAAGTCTTCCATCAGTAGTAACTAAATGAACATGGATCCTGAACAGTCTACAACTACATGAGTACTCTGTACATTACATTGAAGCGCATGGCAGAGGGTTCATCGAACTGCTTTCATAATATTTAGCTAACGTTCCATGCCGTAATAACGCACGGGGAAAGGAACACCTAAATCTTTCGGTTTTCGATCGTATTTCTATTATTATGATAATCATGTCTCGCTATGTAGGTGGGTGCTAACAAAATATATTCACATTCGGAGCAGAGACTTGGGGAAAGAAATTTCTCAAATAGATCTCACCGCAACAATTAACGCCTTTCTTTTTCCACCCGTGCACCATTTCCTGACTCTATCCCCCCCCCCCCCTCCCGTACCGCGATAATAGGAAACGGGTTTCCTTTCTTTCAACTTCATTTGTATCCTCCGTCAGTCCCATCTGGTGAGGATCCCACAATGCATAACAATACTCCAAAATAAGACGGATACATGTATTGTAGGCACTTTCTTTATGAGAAATGTTGCAACTTCTAAGTATTCTGCCAATAAAACGTCGCCACTGGTTCGCCTTCCGCACTATACTTTCTCTGTGTTCTTTCCAATTACATTTCTTCGCAAATGTAATTCTTTGGTATTTATTTGAATTTACGGCCTTTAGACCTGACTGAGCGAGTGAATGAAGTTTAACGGGTTTCTCTTAGTGCTCAAATGGTTGAGTTCATACTTTTCATTATTTATTGCCGACTGCCAATTTTCGCTCCACGCTGATATCTAAATCTTGCAGTTTATTTGGATCATCTCTAACCGATAAATGACAGCATCATCTTCGAACACTCTAAGAGAGCTGCTCACATTGTAATCTAAATCGTTTATAAAGATAAGGAAGAATATTGGCTCTGTAACACTTTCCGTATTATTCGATGACTTTGCGTCAATTACTACGTACTGTGTCCTTTCTGACAAGGAAGCCGCGAATCCAATCTAAAACACGTCTGTATGTTTGTGGTACAAATTTAATTAAGTTGTTAGTAGGTTTCTACTACGCGCCAAAGATATACAGATGTGTAATAATATCATTAGCTCGTATGCGCGGAGGTCATTGTATGGCCGGAGATGCACACTCCAGTTTTGGGTGTCGTAGAGAGAGGTCGTTCTGGGCAGCAGTGGCTGCAGACACAATTCTCCACGTAGTGAAAGAATCATCGAGTATGTATTACTGAAATAAAAGGTGTTTTGTGTAAGTAATTAAAAAAAAAAAAAGAATGTTTGTACAGCTTATGGGACTTAACTACGGGGTCATCAGTCCCTAAACTTACAAACTACTTATGAACTAACTAAGACTAAGGACGGCACAAATATCCATGCCCGACGGGGGATTCGAACCCCCGACCGTAGTGGCCGTGCAGACCGTGACTGGAGCGCCTCAGTCCCCTCGGCCACCACGGCCGGCTAAGTAATTTCGAATTGACGGTGTAAAGAGGTCTGACAAGGATAGACAGTTAGAACTTTGTATAACAATGCTTTGATTTTTGAATACTTAATGAAGTACAGTATTTTTTTCTCTTATTACTGTAGTTAGAAAGTATTATGTTTCCCTACTTTGATTTCAAGTGTTGAGATCTATGAACCTTGCATGTGTAAATGAGTTGCAGGAACAGAAGTGACTTTTCCGTATGTGCAGGAAGAGTATTAGAATATGATTAGTGAGAAAGCAAGAATTTATTTCCCGCAAATATTTTCATTGATCTCAACAGCCATAGTGTTGAGAAAGTTATCATTTTTATTTTCTGAATGAGTTTAAGATGCAGGTTTGCCAGATGCATTAATTAAGAATAAATTGCTAAATGTTGAAGTTCCAGAAAACAATGCAATTTGGTTAGTAACATGTCTTAAGAAATCATCGTCACCAAAGTGCAGTGACAATGTTCACATTACAGGGATTTTAACTAGCAAAAGGGCATCTTGTGTATTCCGTTAAAATAAACTGCGTTCCGCTGCCGAAACTTCGTGACCGGCGAGAAGCAGAGATTTATGACGAGGCCCTGACCTCACTTAACCTGAGAAGCTACGGGACTAATGTGCCGAGTTTAACGTCACCTTTAAATGCTTAAAGGCAACGATATCATTACTACAGCGAAAGGCATCTGGACGTTTCTAAAAGCCACAGAAATTAAATTATGGTAGCATGTATCCACAAGGTATTTTATTGGTTATTTGCGTGCATGTAAACTGTTTAAAGATCTCGAGGTTTGATACAGCAATATTTTTAGGATTAATGAAACATTTTTATCAGGGCTCAAATATATATTTATATATACTGTTGAACAACAGTTCAAGAAACTCTTTACATTAAGTTTCAGCCCGAAGCAATAATGTATTTAAAGTTCCATCCAACTCCGAGGTTAGCCAGGAGAAATCGACAGGCGAATTTCAAATTGCACAACTGTGGCGATGTTCCATAACCACACAATTTGATTAGCAGTCGCTTGTAACTGTTAAAAACCTTCCAGAAATCTAGATATATGGAATCGAATTGAGATCCCGTGTCGATAGCAATCACTTCATGTGACTTAAGAGCTACCGATGTTTGACAAGAACAATACTTCGGAATTCATATTGACTATGGGTCAATAGCCTCTTGTACACGAAGACCGAGGGCAGGAGCAGTCCACACCATTAATTATGTGAAGCGCTAAAGAGAACCAGGCCGGCGCACGTTGACACTGAAGCGTGAGGCTACAAGAGCGTAATTCGCCTGGTTACTGTCGTCGGTCAAGAAGAATATCGTAATTCCAATTCCAAAGAAAGCAAGTGCAGACAAGTGTGAAAATTACAGAACCATCAGTTTGATAAGTTATGGTTGCAAAATTTTAACACAAATTATCTATAGGAGAATGGAAAAGGTGGTAGAAGCTGACCTCGGGCAAGATCAGTTTGGAATTAGGAGAAATGTAGGAACACGGGAGGGAATACTCACACTACGACTTATCTTAGAAGAAAGGCTAAGGAAAGGGAGACCTACGTTTTTAGCGTTTGTCGATTTGGAGAAAGCTTTTGACATTGTCGACTGGAATACACTCTTCCAAATTCTGAAGATATCAGGGGTAAAAATATAGGAAGCGAAGAGTTATATTCAACCTATACAAAAACCAGACAGCGGTTATTAGAGTCGAAGGGTAAGAAAGGGACGCAGAGGTTGGGAAGGGAGTAAGGCAGGGTTGTAGCCTTTCCCCAATGTTGTTCAATCTGTACATTGAGCAGGCAGTGAAGGAATGGAAGGAGAAATTTGGAGAGGGCATTAAAGTGCAGGGAGAAGAAATAAAAACATTGCCGTTTGCCGATGACATAGTAATTTTCTCAGTGACTGCAAGGGATCTGGAAGAGCAATTGAATGGAATGGACAGTGCCTTGAAAGGAAGATATAAGATGAACATTAACAAGAGTAAAACGAAGGTAATGGAATGCAATGTCAGAAAATCAGGCGATGCTGAAGGAATTAGATTAGGTAATGAGACAATAAAAGTAGTAGATGAATTTTGTTATTTGGGTAGCAAGATAACTTCTGATGGCCGAAGTAAAGAACATATAAAATGCAGAATGGATTTGAAAAGAAAAGCGTGTCTAAAGAAGCTAAACTTGTTAACATCCAATATTAATTTAAATGTTAGGAAGTCCTTTCTGAAAGCGTTTGTCTGGAGTGTAGCATTGTATGGCAGTGAAACGTGGACGATAAGGAGTTCAGATAAAAAGATGATAGAAGCTTTTGAAATGTGGTACTACAGACGAATGATGCAAATTAGATGGGTAGATCACGTAACTAATGAGGAGGTGCTTAACCGAATCGGGGAGAAAAGGAGTTTCTGGCATGTCCTGACTAAGAGAAGGGATAGATTGATTGGACAAATTCTGAGACATCAAGGAATTGTCAACTTAGCATTAGAAGGAAGCGTGTATGGTAAAAATCGTAGAGGGACGAATATAGGATGTAGGTTGCCGAATGTATTCTCAGATGAAGAGACTTGCACAGGACAAGATAGCGTGGAGAGCTGCATCAAACCAGTCTGCGGACTGAAGACCACCACACACTACTCTGTCGTCGGCACATATATTGGCGATGGGTGTGGGGCAGTGCATCTTCTCTGCATTTGACAATGGTGCCGAAGTCACAATGGTCTTCTCATCATATAGCAGCTGAGACGTTGGTAAGATTAAGACGTTTTACTCAGAAACTTAAGAGACTGTGGCAACGTGGGGTCTCAAATAATTGTAAAACTCGCCGGCACACGGAGCGGGTCTGTCGATGTGTGCACTCAACATGCTACGTCCACCGTGAGGCGAACGGTCAGGAAACGTCGAGGCTTAGTCAAATGAGACGTTGCCTCAACATGCATTAAACATGCATGACGTTATGAAATCACACCGTTTACGTAAGGGACGGAGTGAAATTTCTGCTTTACCTCCGTCAAAACGCACTATTCCACCGTTGTGCACAAGTTGTCTATGCTAGTATAAGCTACATAAATAACAGCTTCAATAGAAAAGTTGCATGTTCAATCAATAACAGCAGCGACTCATAGAAGTGTGCTGCCCAATTGTGCGAAATGACATTAGATAGGCCTTCATATGGGACAAATATTATTGTATCAGTCTCGCTTTTAGTAAATCTTCGAGATCATTTTTCCTCTATAACTGTTAGTATTCACTAGTAGAATCCTTAGCGTGTGTAAAATAAAAGACTACAAACAATACAGTGCTTAATATTTTAAAAATTCATTTTTGTGCCCCGAGCTGTATAATAATGTACATCTTTGGCTGTATATCTGTAGTTGAACACCCAGTTTGTTAATCTGTTGATGGCACCAACTGCTGACACCGGTCGAGTATAATGAATAAAAATACTTTATAGCTCTGGGCAAAAGAATCATTTTTTTCAAAATACATAGCGGCTGTAAGTTATACTGTCCGTTCAAAACAACAATAAATATTTTACTCCGCGTAAAGTGGAAACTTTCTCTCTCTTCATCCCTTTTTCCGCACATGCAGGGGTGGCTGTGGTTATACGGATTTGACGTCTTAATATTGACAGGGTGGCCGGATGTCCTTCCTGCCGCCACCCCCTGCCCCCCGGGAGGCAATGTGCACCCCAAATGTCTGTGCATAGTGTTATAAGTGTGAAAGCGTAAAGTGTTACGAAATATTTGCGAGTTGTGTAACTGAGACGGGACTTGGGGACCATTCCGGTATTCACCTAGGGGGATGTAGAAAACCGCCTAAAAGCCACATCCAGGCTGGCCGGCACTCCGACCCCCTTCGTTAATCCGCCGGGCGGATTCGAACCGGGGGCGTTAGACCACACGGCTAACCGAGCGGGTTGTAAAGTGGAAAATATCCTGTACATTAAAGCAATCTAACAAAGTGATTCCCCAGAGGATGTGCACATATATTTATATAGCATCAATATTATACAGTATACTTCTCTACCATTTATAAGAAAGTATTTGAACTATTAGGAAAGGGGAATACGAGAAAATAATATTTGCACACATCGAGGATCGCCCCCTAGCATATGCAGTTTCGTAGTTACGATTCCAGGGATGTTGTTCACCTACACGTGATGCTATATAAAGAACAGCGTGTTTTGACGGATTTTCTAACCGCCAGAGGTGGTTGTTCGGGGTAGTGATTTCTCAGGGTCAATGCACCCAAATTGCGTGAAAATGTAATCACATGTCAGTTCTAGTATAATATATTTGTCCAATGAATACCCGTTTATCATCTGCATTTCTTCTTGGTGTAGCAATTTTAATGGCCAGTAGTGTACATCCTCAAGAATGTGCCAATAAAATTTCCATCTGCCGGATTGACGTATTTATGACGTACTTTTTCCATTTTTCAGGAGTGTATGTTCAAAATATGTTTTTAAAAAAGTCTGACTTCTACATTAGCTCACAACAAAAAAATCTGGCAGCCCACGCTTTACATTAGGCCAACGGCCAGCTCCTCAAATTATAAGGGACCTCGTTCTCCACACACTATTCTCTCCCTCTCTGACTGAGCGTTTCGTTCGCAACCACCAAAGCTCTCGCGCCTTACAGACATGCTACACGACATCAAAGACGTTCTCAAATCCAAATATCAGTTTACCCAAAGACAGTACCCTCTGCTGAAAGGAAGAATTAAGGTTTAACATTCCGTCGACATCCGAGCGAATATGGCTACGTGTATCGAAACATTATTGGTACTGCTCTTAAACAAGCGAATATATGTAATGACTTACGTCGAATGATCGACTTTCGAGAATCGCAACGCCGAAACTCTTTAGAATGAGAACAGACAATAATTCACACTGACAGAATTTTGCCGCGGTGGAGCAGCTGTGCGGTCTAAAGCACCTCGTTGCGGAGCGCGCGGTTGCTCGCCGTGGAGGTTCGAGTCCTCCCTGGGGCATGGGTGTGTGTGTTTGTCCGTAGGTCAGTTTACCTAGGTTTAAGTAGTTTGTAAGCTACGGACTGATGACCACGCAGTTTGGTCCGATAGATTTACAGACATTTGAACATTTTTGGCAAAAATTTTTTTGGGTACTAAATATGACGGCTGCCCCCGACACTGCCTTCAAAAGAACGCACAGAATAAGCCCCGTATCACCATCAGCCGTGATTCAGATAGAGACATGCCATTCTACGTTCAGAAGATTTAAGCGGAAACCTCTCTACTGTTTCAATACGTCCTTAAAACTCGTATTACAATGGCTAACAACAGGAGATTCGAACAAGTGACTGAATAACAGCGTACATCAGTAAACAATCCCAAATTAGCAACATACAAAGTGTAGCGTTTGGATTGTATCATACCTTACCGACCGGATTGGTACGTGTACAAAGTGAATGTCAACAAGATACTCCGACATACTGACAGATATTCAGGAACGCGCAATCCCCGTAACTATTGTGTCCACTTCTCGACAAGTGAAGGTTCTGCTACTTCTTGCGGGCGCGGAATGCCTTCCTTTTTGTCAACGTGGTAGCCCTTCATTTCCCTCCTGCACTTGCGTGGACCTGGTCCCAACTTGAAAGACGTGTCTGACAGGTTGCGAAGCCTTTCACGAGCCGCCTGTTCTCCGGCAAACGTATGCGCTTCACCTTCAGACAAGCTGTCACATACATCCTCTGCCGCTGACGAAAGCGCCATTGGTCCTGTCCAGTCACCACCGTTCTGAAGGCAGCTGGTGGACGGATCGGATGTCTGTGGGTCCGCACTGCGCCAGAGGGTACTGGTTAACTGACGTGGCTTCCACAACAAACGGATACCGCCTTTTCGCTACGTGGCTTGGGATGACCTATTGTAATGCCTAATTCATTTTCAAATCTGAGAACGGGCACGGTATTGTATAACGATCTACCTGTAATAATGACGCAACGCAGAGAAGCCAGAGAACTAGTGTCTTGCCAACAACAACAGAAAAATTGGTTCATATGTGACTCATAACTGAGTATAATATTGACAGAGTTTTAGCTTGTGGTGTGATACGAGGAAAGTTCAAATGAGAAAGTACGAAACGACACTGTGGTTATGATTGTAGTCTTTTTTCAAAAGTGATCACCCCTTCTTATAAAATATTTATTTAATAATATCGCATATCGATTTCATTCAATGATCGAACATCATCATTGCAGTTTCTATGGCCAAAATACATAAAAACGTGAATAAAAAGACCTGTCAAGTGTGTGACAAGTTTCAACTGTGACACACGCTTCATATGTCTTTATACTTTTTTGTATTTTGACTGTAGACTGCAGTTTTCACGCGGTGTTACGAGGCCTCGAAACTGCGCTGATGATGTTCAGTCATTGAATGAAATCGATATGCGATAAGGTATCTTGAATGACAGCAACCAGTCGCCTTTTAAGCAAAAATTTTTTTATTGAGTTTTTCCCATAACCGGTTTCGATATGCCTAGCATAAATTGGTAGCATGCACACATTGATTGTGCTGCTCAAAATATTCAAATGTTTGTAAATCTATCGGACCAAACTGCGTGGTCATCAGTCCGTAGCTTACAAACTACTTAAACTAAGGTAAACTAACCCAAGGACAACACACACACACACACACACAAACACCCATGCCCCGGGAGGACTCGAACCCCCGACGGCGAGCAACCGCGCGCTCCAGCTCGGCCACACCACCACACCATCTCCCTGTTATCTTTCTCTTACTCCTACATCTGATTCGTCGTATTTAGTTTAGGGTACAACCCGGATTCCGTTATGCCGTGTCTTGAGGATCTATGCGGAGGATCTGAGACAAGGATTAAGTCAGAAGCCTCCCGGTAGGAGACAGGGATTATTCTTCTAATTAAAAAGGAAATGTATTTCGTCTCTCTTAGAGCTAGCAGTTCAGCTGTCGGAAAGGAGCTGACCATAAGCGGCTAAACGTGACGTAAGCGGAGGCGGACAGCGCGGGCCTGCGGGCTGTCTGTCGTGGCCACCTGGCGAGCCACTCGGCTCTCGTAAAAAGCGGCCAGTTTAGGGTGCCGACAGGAGAATGGCCAGCGACGGCGCCCAGGGACACGTCCAGCCAGTAGCCACCAGCTGCTACACACACTGCGACACCAAAAACTGATACCTGCAGCGTGGGTCGCGACAGAAAAATAACATGTGAGGTAAAGTTTCAATTGCAAACCTCCTTGCAACTGTAGTGTATCGTTCTTTTCTAACGGGACTATACAGGGTGATGACGACTTTTGAATTAACATAAAAGTTTTCTGGGTGTCCTAATGTCTGCGTCCTAATGTTGTTGTGGTCTTCAGTCCGCAGACTGGTTTGATGCAGCTCTCCATGCTACCCTGCCCTGCGCAAGTCTCTTCATTTGAGAATACGTTCGACAACCTACATCCTTTTGAATCTGCTTATTACATTCATCCCTCGATCTCCCACTGGGTTTTTTCCCCAATATGCTTCCTTCTAATACTAAGTTGACAATTCCTTGATCTCTCAGAATGTGTCCAACCAATCTATCCTTTCTCTTTGTCAGGATATGCCAGAAACTCCTTTTCTCCCCGATTCGGTTAAGCACCTCCTCATTAGTTACGTGATCTACCCATCTAATTTTCATCATTTGACTGTAGCGCCACATTTCAAAAGCTTCTATCATTTTTTTTATCTGAAACTCCTTATCGTCCACGTTTCACTGCCATACTATGCTACACTCCAGACGAATGCTTTCAGAAAGGACTTCCTAACATTTAAATTGATATTGGATGTTAACAAGTTTCGCTTCTTTTGAAACGCTTTTATTCCCAAAGCCATTCTGCATTTTATATCTTCTTTACTTCGGCCATCAGAAGTTATCTTGCTACCCAAATAACAAAATTCATCTACTACTTTTATTGTCTCATTACCCAATCTAATTCCTTCAGCATCGCCTGATTTTCCAACATTGCATCCCATTACCATCGTTTTACTCTTGTTAATGTTCATCTTATATCTTCCTTTCAAGACGCTGTCCATCCCATTCAATTGCTTTTCCAGATCTTTTACGGTCTCAGACAGAATTACTATGTAAGATGTCAATTTCTTTTATTTACCAACGACACAGTGGCCTTCTTTACGGTATACTGGTTGGAGCTAGTTGTAATGAGTCACTGTACAGGGTTATTCACGAAAATACGCAAATATTTTAATATGCTATTCTACAAGTAGAAACAAAGAAACAAAGTCTCCCTCTCTCTCTCTCTCTCTCTCTCTCTCTCTCTCTCTCTCTCTCTCTCTCTCTCTCTCCTTTTCGAGCAGAACACATTTTACCGTGATTTCTTCTCCTACATATTTATTTCATTTCTTGTAAGGCTGTGGCTATTTCGAGATTCTTAAAGCTTCATTCTGTTTAGAAATCCTTGGAACAAATAATTTCACAACAACTTCCAAATGCAAATGTAACCAACATCGCTATTCACAGTCCTTTATTTACTGTCTAACTATTAGCTAAGTTATCATCTTCAGATCAGCATTGTCTACTGTGGTGTCGCATAAGTCTAAAGTGCGCGCCACGTACTTACGCCGCGCCCCGCCATGCACGCACGGCGCGGCGTTCTTACGACGTCAGCCAAGAGCGCCCTCTGCTGCAACTCCGCTCGTGGCCACGACTGCTGCATCGGCCACTTGGGACTGAGATAGGAACCAGTTAACACTTGGAAATCAGATAGGCATCAGTTAAGACTTGGCTATCGGATAGGCAATAGGACTCATCAGTAGGCAGGTCTCTCTCTATATAAACTATGTATCAGCATTCTGCTGTCAAGAACTATGTAAAAGTTAAGTATTACCAAGACTCCATGAAATATATATCTCGTTCTAATTTACTCTAGTGTTTTCTAGTTTCTGCTGTCCCACTGGCTGGTCACCTCCGTACCTGCACAAGCGTGCATCCTTTATTCCTGTGTCGGTCTCTCTCCACTCGGCTACCGACACCAGGACCACCGGCGGAAACGAGACACAAAAGCGGCGACGATGCGGGGACACAAAATCTACAAATATTGGTCTCTTGCTGAAAGTACCGGGTGATCAAAAAGTCAGTATACATTTGAAAACTTAATAAATCACGGAATAATGTAGATAAAGAGGTAAAAATTTACACACATGCTCGGAATGACACGGGGTTTTATTAGAAAGAAAAAACAGTCCAACAGAGGCGCTTCATCTAATCAGAAATGCAATAATTAGCATAACAAATTAAGACAAAGCAAAGATGATGTTCTTTATAGGAAATGTAGGAAATGCTCAATATGTTCACCATCATTCCTCAACAATAGCTGTAGTCGAGGAATAATGTTGTAAACAGCACTGTAAAGCATGTCCGGGGTTATAGTGAGGCATTGGCGTCGAATGTTGACTTTCAGCATCCATAGAGACGACGGTCGATCACTATACACTTGCGACTTCAGGTAACCCCAAAGCCAATAATCGCACGGACTGAGAAAAAAAAAGAAAAAAAAAGAGACCTTTAAAAAACGAGACCTTTCCATTAAAAAATGAGGTTTGTATTTTTGTTTAAATTTGTATTTTATTTAGATTCTCTGATGTAGGGCATCGCCTCAAATGCGTAAGAGGAATAAAAAATTCACCACCATCTAGATCTTCATATTTACTGCAGCCCAACACCTTTTTAAAAGTCATTTTAGTAATAGTTGCTATAATGGCTGCATACCTCCATACCTGCATTTCTGATGACCGATGTAAAGAAGACATAAATCGCAGAATGGCTACGGGAATAAAAGCGTTTCTGAAGAAGCGAAATTTGTTGACATCCAATATTGGTTTAAATGTTAGGAAGTCCTTTCTGAAAGCATTTGTCTGGAGTTTAGCGTTGTATCGGAGTGAAACGTGGACGACAAGGCGTTCAGACAGAAAGATGATAGAAGCTTTCGAAATGTGGCGCTACATTAGAATGATGATTAGATGGGTAGATCACGAAACTAATGAGAAGATGCTCAACAAAATTGGGGAGAAAAGGAGTTTATGGCATATCCTGACTAAAAGAAGGGATAGGTTGATGGGATACATTCTGAGACATCAAGGAATCGTCAACTTAACATTAGAAGGAAGAGTGTGGGATAAAAATCGTTGAGGGAGACCGAGGGACGATTACAGAAAGCAGATTCAAAAGGATGTGGGTTGCCGTACATATTCTCAGTTGAAAAGGCTTGCACAGGACAAGGTAGAGTTGAAAGCTATTTCAAAACGTTCCCAGTCGGGGGTTCGAATCCTCCCTCGGGAATGTATACTTATGCTGTCTTTAGTATAAGTTAGTTTATAAGTAATAAATAATATTATTTATTCCAACCTGGACTTTCCATTATTATATTTATAAGTAATAAGTAAGTTTATGGACTGATGACCCCGTAGTTAAGTCCCATAAGCTTAACAAACATTTGAACCACAACAACCTCCATTAGGACTTCAAGTCCTTTGATCATACCTTAATTAGGTTTTTCGACACGCACATTGTACTCTTACTTTTATAATATACAATGATTACTTAGGAAAAAGAACCCAATAAATAAGAATAATAATTTCGTGTGTCTCATTGGCCTGGTGCAAGTCTTTCAATTGGACGTCACTTTGGCGACTTGGGTGTCCCTAGCCTACCCGAGTTATCCAACGGTGGAAAGGGGACCTACAGCTTAACGTGGAATCCCAACCACGTGTCGTTCCTGACGACTCCTCAAATCGTTGAGAGGTGAAGGATGGGTTAAAGCGCCGACTGAAAAATCCGAGGTCCAACCGGGTTTCGTACCCGCGACCCTTCGGTTCACAGTCGAGCACTTTACCGCAAGACCACCGGGTCCGACTAACCCAATAAATAAAAATCGCACTGACGGCCCACTTTAGATTTGCCGTTTTATAAGTTTTTGCAAACATTTTGGAACAAAAGAATAATCAATTAATTAATAAGAGTGTCTGAAACCCTTCTGGGGAAAAAAATTAGGTAGTGGCGGGTTTGGAACCACCGACCTTTCACGTCACAGTCCAGCACCTAGCCCACTACAATACGGCTACAAAACAAGACAGGAGTGCTTTAGTCTCACACTATTGATGGCCGTTGTTAACTGATGTTAATATGGCATTTGTAGATATTAGATTATCATTTATCGTACGAAGAAAGATGTGTTTTTGTTAATTCCCCAGTGTGCCGTTGCTTTGAAATGACAACGTGTAAATTACAATAAGAAGATCATCAAATACGGGAGGAATGTCACGTGACATCTCAGAACGGCTGGTTTTCCGTTAATTCAATGGAGGGTGTCAAATCTCCGTTATTTTTACAGATACGTGTCAAACGATATGGGATATGAAAAAAACATAAGGGAGCTAAGTTTTAGAGAATTTTCTCCTCTACCAATTAGGTTATTCAATTTTCGTGTCAGCTGAACGGTTCGTTTGCAATTACAATTACATTACAAACCCTTTTTTTTTTTTTTTTTTTTTTTTTTTTTTTTTTTTTTTTTTTTTTTTTTTTTTTTTTACTACCGTATTTTGTGTCCGAGAAATTTGAAAAAGGGAGGTTCTGGTCTCTGGCGGGCTACAATCATGTCTGTAAAATTTGGTGCTGATCGGTTGAACGCTTCGTCTTAAAAACAGGGAACACGTTACGGACAGACAGACGGACAGACAGACATACATCCCAAAATCGCCGTTATTTTTGCAAATATCTCTGAAACGATACGAGATATGAAAAAAACATAAAAGAGCAAAGTTGTACAGAATTTTCTCCTTTACAAATTCCGTTATTCAATTTTCGTGTCAGATGAATAGTTACGCCGTTATATTCATTTAAATTTCGAACTGTCAAAAGACGATCGCAAAGGCCCACTTTTAGTGTTAATATACTGAACAGACTTGGTGAGAAAAGGAGTTTTTGGCATACCCTGACTAAAAGGAGGGATCGCTTGGTAGGACACATTCTTAGACATCGAGGGAACTGTGTGGGGTAAAAATCGCAGAGGGTGACCAAGAGACGCGTATAGTAAACAGATTCAAGTGGATCTGGGTTGTCGTTCTTATGAGTAGATGAAAAGGTTTGCTCAGGATAGAGTAGGGTGGAGAGCTGCATCAAACCAGTCTCCGGCCTGAGGACCATAACAACAACAACCGTAACCTAAAGTGGGCCAATTGTTTATCTTGATCAAGTGTTGCTCATTTACGAAACGCATGAACTTGCTTTGTAGGAGGGCCAGTTCCCAACATTTGTGAGGAGCACCCACACTGAACATCAAAAGTCAGCGCCCCTCTAATACAGCGTCTTTCGAATGCAGACTGGACGACTTTCGTCTCGAGGACCTGGTCAGAAGTGACCTATCAAGCGTGAAGTCGATAGAAGCTGACGGAAACTGGAGAACGTATATATGTTAATGGAAATAGCACAAATCTAGTGCCCTGCTTCTCTAGCAGCAGCTTTTACCATATTAACGTCAAGAGAAACGAGTTCTTCTCATCTCCGGAGGCGTAAGCCGTTTGCTTGACCGCGCCGGCGGGAGATTGCCATCAGCTCCCGGCCTGATCGCTGGCATACTGGTAACCTGCGGGACACGTGCAGGGCAGTGACAGGTGGAGGCGGCAGGCGGCAGGGTGGCCACTCTCAAAGCGCTGCGGCAGCTGCCGCTACTGAAACCTCTCCTCCGTGGGGAAATAATCCGGCGCCCTTTCATATGGAGATGCAGCCCCCGCCGCGCTCGCATTGTCTAAACCAGTTCCCGACTGGCGCCGCGCGCATTTCTCCTCTTCCGGCCGACGGCTATGGCCCATACAGAACTCCGCGGCCGTGTAAACCTGACAAGCGATAAGCGCTAACAGCTGTTTATGCCCACATTAATGGAGACGTCGGTCGCCCCGAGTTCAATCATCTCTCCCGGCCGCCTACCACCAGTGGGAAACTGCTGCGAACGAAATGGTGGTTCCTGCCAGAGAGAGCGATTTGTATCCGGGTGGGTTCGACTAATCGCGCTGCACTGTCAGGATCCCACAACACTCGGAACAATGGCACCGCATGAAATTTGTTTCCGTACAGAGTAACCGAAAAAGTTTCCGTTCAAAAGCTGCAGAATTCAGAATAGGTATACCAATCAGCATGGAGACAAGTCATCACCCCGCCACACCAGGTTCAATATACTCCCCCCCCCCCCCGTTATTTATTTATTTATTTGTGACAGTACCCTGACTAAAAGAAGGGATCGCTTGGTAGGACACATTCTTAGACATCGAGGAATCGTAAATTTAACATTGGAGGGAAGTTTGTTCAAATGTTTGTTAAGCTTATGGGACTTAACTACGGGGTCATCAGTCCCTAAACTTACAAACTACTTATCAACTACCTTATACTAAGGACGGCACAAATATCCATGCCCGAGGGGGGATTCGAGCCCCCGACCGCAGTGGCCGTGCAGACCGTGACTGGAGCGCCTCAGTCCCCTCGGCCACCGCGGCCGGCTTGGAGGGAAGTCTGTGGGGGAAAAATCGCAGAGGGAGACCAAGAGACACGTATAGTAAGCAGATTCAAGTGGATGTGGGTTGTCGTTCTTATGAGGAGATGAAAAGGCTTGCTCAGGATAGAATAGCGTGGAGAGCTCCATCAAACCAGTCTCCGGACTGAAGACCATAACAACAACGCCATGTTGCAGACAGCGCTGTCGCTTACGTTGTAGGATCACGTACTCCCTCGGGCATGTGCGTGTGCCTGTGTGTGTGTGTGTGTGTGTGTTACTGTACAGAACGATGCTCTCAGCAATTTCGACTTATCGTTAGGAAGGGCTCGGTGCAAAATAGCGAGAACCAATTCTTTTTATTTTTTATTTATTTTTTAATATTTTTATTCGTGTCAGAAGAATCACGTGTACCGAAGTTTATAAAAGTGTAACATACAGAGATTATTTACAAACATGTAACCTACGAACTATAAACGAACAGAGAGAAATATTATATACATTTGGCCCAAAAGCGGGCTACGTCGACAGCATTTGGGGTTGCCAACATCAGGTCCTCTAAGGTGCAGTGTGAAGGACATTCAGGGCAGTTATATATGTGCTGGGTCGTCTGCACGTCTCCACTGTCACAGAGGTTAGATACAGTACAATATCCCCACTTCATAAGATTATCTCTTGACCGTGCAGTTGGTGCGTAGCCTATTTAGTGACTTCCAAACCGTCCAGTCCTCATTGTGGCCTGGTGCCAATTCTTCCTTTGGTTTCATCCAGTGCCTTCCTCTTGACCTCTTCCATCTGTCCACTCTAGATCCGGGTTGGTCACTGAGGTTGTCGGTTGCTCTGAGATTTCAGGCGTCTGGTGGCTGGCTGAATGTTGTGGAGGAGGTGGCTCTCAGAATATATATAGGCCATATTAAAAATTCTAGGAGGAGGCAATAAGAAACACGGTAAATTATTCAAGCAGAAAAGTAGTCACTGGGGATATTGTTAATTCAAAAGGCAACTAACGCGTCGTCTTCTTCCAATAGGATTGCAGAACACCGTACTGATATATCTGTGACTCGATGCAGCAGACGCCGTTGTTTATCCTGGCATAATATGGTAACGGTTTTCTGTTAACGTTGCACAGTACCATTTCAAAGCGACAGTGCACTGACATTGTAAAATAATGTAAATGTAAAATAAAAGAATTATCTATGGAGACCAACACATTAGTTGTGTTATTAAAATTCGTTAAAAAAAGGCGTTTCAAATAACTGTCCCAGGACCGTACACGGGGTATGGAGAGTCAATATGTTTTACAAATATGCACTGCAGAAATGTTATTTGCCAATGATTGAAACATTCATTATTCAGCTTTTGCAATACTCACATGCAAAGTAGGTAATAATGACACTGTTTCATCGTGCAACATCGTTCGCCTTCTCTACAATGTTTTCTGTATGTTCTTTTCAATTTGAGTTGTTCGTAATTATTATTCCTAGCTATTTAGATGAATTTAAAGCCTGTACATTTGACTGATTCACATTGTAAATGAAGTTTAACGGATTTATTTTACCGCTTCACATTTTTCATTATTTAGGGCCAATTGCCAATTTTTGGACTATACAGGCATTTAAATCATTTTCCAGCTGCCTTTGATTTTGTGGTGACTTTACTAACCGATAAATCAATGTATCGTCCGCGAACAGTCTAAGAGAGCTTCTCACATCGTGTCCGAACTCGTTCGTAAAGATAGAAATAGTAGGGGCCTATAACACTTTCCTGAGGAACGCCAGATATCATTTCTGTTTTACTTGTTGACTTTCCATCAATTGAAACGTACTGTACTTCTTCTGACAGGAAATCGCGAATCCAGTCGCACAAATATGGTTATATTCCATAAGCATTTAATTTGATTAGAAGACACTTGTGAGGTACAGTGTCAAAAACATTCCAGAAATGTAGAAAAACGGAATGGAGCTGAGATCCCTTGTAGATAGTACTCATAAGTTCATGTGAGTAAAGAGCTGCACGTGTTTGACACGAAAGATACTTTCTGAATCCGTGTTGACTACGGGTCAGTAGGTCTTCTCTTCGAGGTACTGAATAATGTTTGAGGAAACAAATCAACGTCAGTGATATAGGCCTGTAATTTTGAGGATTGCCTGTGCCACTTTCCAATCTTTGGGTACGGATCTTTCGCCGAGCGAACCGGTTGTATATGATAGGTACGTGTGAAGCTGTCGCAGCTGCATACTCTGAAAGAAACCTATACAGTCTGGGCCGCGAGAATTGCTTTTGTTAAGTTCTTTAAGTTGCTATAATACTCCAGGGATATATACTAATAAATGCATGCTGGAAAATGTTCTTGATTCGAATTCTGTAGCATTTGCTTAGTCTTCTTTGGTAATTGTAATGAATTGGTGTACAGCTATAGATAGAAATAAAAGAAGGGTCTGCAATAGTTCTCTAGGCTAGAGACCAATTTTGTTGTCGTAGAAAGAAAACTAATAATAATAATAAATAAAAAATAAAAAAACAGGTGCTTTGGTAAGCTACCCTATTACGGCTCACACGTAGGCATAGTGAAAGTTGTCAATAATCAAAATATTGTAATCATTGTTATCGATTCAAATAAGTAAATCTATAATAATTGGTATTGTAATTAAAATAGTACTGTTTAGTATTGTACCCGCAGGTTGTCAATAAAAATTGCTTTACTGTACTTTAGTGACTACTCAAACAATTGTGTCGTGTGTAGCTGTGTGTGTATGGGTAGTTGTACAAGTAATCGGCACTATACTTCAAACTTGCTAATCTGACTGAACACTTTATCCTATTAGTTAATCAAGATTTTCAACAAAAACCAAATATGTAATAAAAACCTATTCTGACCCTGTGACTTTATTCATAGAATGGGCACTTGGACCTCTGGTAAAAAATAATATTTCATTAAGACCGCAATTGTTTGAACAATAGAACATCAGCTTGCTGAAGAAGTGACTGATTTGCAAATAGTTGTGAGTTCGACAATTATTCCTGAATTATTTTACTCAAAGGTTTACACTGATTTTTTGACCTACCTGTGCGCAAGGAAACATGTGCAACTGCCCTCAGAGTTACTGCCCAAAATGCTGCTGCTGCAAGGTCACAAACTAAATACAGAATTCGCAGGAGTGCAATGCGAATCCACTAACTACAGAAATACTAATTTTGTCCATCTCTGTAGTATTTGTAACAAATAATTAATTGGGTTTCGGTATGAATGACTGACACGAAACAGACCTGAGGTTGAAGTTTAAACTTAAGCACTTTATATTTTTTTCCATAAAAGGAGAACATGAACTTAAACAATATTGCACAAAAATGGTGATTACAACTAGGGAATGTCTTAACACAAATCTTTTCAGGAACCCGTTTACTTCCACTGTGATTTCCAACAAAAGAAGAACCAGCTAGTACTTTATGTAATGTAAATAAAAAAAAATCGATTTATCTGCACCACACTTCCTCTGTATGTTTTTGTACAGTAGTGGGGTCCGGTGGTCTTGGGGTAAAGCGCTCGACTGGAAAACGAAGGGTCGCGGGTTCGAAATCTGTTCAGGCCTCGGATTTTTTTCAGTCTGCGTTTTAACCCATCCTTCACCTCTCAACGCTGTGAGGAGTCGCCAGAAACGACACGAGGTTCGGATTCCACGTTAAGCTGCAGGTCTCCTTTCCCCGGTTGGGGACACGCAAGTCGCCGAAGTGTCGTCCAATTGAAAGACTTGCACCAGGCCAATGAGCCACACGAAATTATTATTATTATTATTATTATTATTGCAGTGGCAGACATGGTCGAGGCATACACTCTTTCAAATTCTGAAGGTATCAGGGGTAAAATATAGGGAGCAAAGAGTTACATTGGACCTATACAAAAACCAGGCAGCAGTTATTAGAGTCGAAGGGTAAGAAAGGGCCGCAGAGGTTGGGAAGGGAGTAAGACAGGGTTGTAGCCTTTCCCCAGTGTTGTTTAATCTGTATATGAGGAAGGAATTCAAGGAGAAATTGGGAGAGAGAATTAAAAGTTCAGAGAGAAAAAATAAAAACTTTTTGGTTTGCCGATGACATAGTAATTTTGTCAGAGATTGCAAAAGATCTGGAAGAGCAACTGAATGGAGTGGGCAGTGTCTTGAAAGGTAGATGTAAGATGAACATTAACAAGAGTAAAATGAGGGTAATAGAACATAATGTCAGAAAATCAGGTGCTGCTGAAGGAATTAGATTAGATAGTGAGACAGTAAAAGTAGTATATGAGTTTTGTTATTTGGGTAGCAATATAACTTCTGATGGCCGAAGTAAAGAAGATATAAAATGCAAAATGGCTATGGGAAGAAAAGCGTTTGTATAGAAGCGAAACTTGTTAACATCCAATATTAATTTAAATGTAAGGAAGCCCTTTCTGAAAACATTTGTCTGGCGTGTAGCATTGTATGACAGTGAAACGTGGACGATAAGGAGTTCAGATAAAAAGATGATAGAAGCTTTTGAAATGTGGTGCTACAGACGAATGATGAAAATTAGATGGGTAGATCACGTAACTAATGAGGAGGTGCCTAACCGAATTTAGGAGAAAAGAATTTTCTGGCATATCCTGACTAAGAGAAGGGATAGATTGGTTGGACACATTATGAGGCGTCAAGGAATTGTTAACCTAGCATTAGAAGGAAGTGTGTGGGGTAAAAAATCGGAATGGGAGACCGAGGGACGAATACAGTAAGCAGATTCAAAAGGATGTAGGTTGCCGAACTTATTCTCAGATAAAGAGGTTTGCACAAGACAGGGCAGCGTGGAGAGCTGCATCAAACCAGTCTGCGGACTGAAGACCACAATAACAACATATTTATACAAATACTACAGGTACAAAATAACTTAACAAGAATAGATTTATTCTACAGAATGCGGTGCAATATATGCAATTTTTAATGGAAAATTTTTGCCGTTAGTTTGTTATTTACAACAGAATATTACAACATTTGTGTCATAAAAAGCTAATTCTTCTCCTTTAATATGTTGCGTTTATCATTATTATTTATGAATATTTATTGCAATACTCTAAAAGGGAAAATGTTCAAATGTTCGTAAACGTATTGTACCATTATGCTACGGTATCATTCTTTAGACTTACAAACTACTTAAACTAACGTACACTGAGAACAAAACACTCATGCCCGAGGGAGAGCCCGAACCTCCGCTGGGAACGGCCGCCCAGTCCGTCGGATGACGCTTTAGACCACGCAGCCATTTCGCGCGGCTACTCTGATAGCAGACAGCGTGTAAATACAGCTGTATATTTTAATGATGATGTGCAGTCACCATAAAACATCTTGATACCTTTACCACATTCAGTTTCGCAGGAACTGGCGTGTCCTTGAAGGAATAAGCTCCACTAACCAGACATATCGCGGGTAACCAAAATATGAATAATGTATGTGCTTCTACAAAGATGACGTCGATGTTTTATTTCCGAATCATACATAAACCTCTCTGGTCATCTTGATCGTTCGATACCACACGTCTTCTTTAACCAAAGACGTCATATTTAACGTCATTCTATGGCAAGTTCAAGTACTGCCGCATTATATTTGAAATGCGGGTATGAAATATCATGTTCATTAAGTGTTAGGGAAGTTTGGAAAACATAAATATTATTCATTTGCTATGTTTTGGTGTATTATATATTTTATATGTATTATATATCTCGATCCCTGTTATCGGCGTAAAAAAGAATCTGACGGCATGCCGTGAGATTTTTCTTGTTTAGCAACCTATTTACCTTGGCATCGTTGAGAACGGCAAAAACTTGGATTTGTTCGCATCCCGTGTGAGTTTTTATGAAAAAAAAAGAAAAAAGTTTGCATCCAGTGACAGAGTAAAACGAGGGTAATGGAATGTAATGTCAGAAAATCAGGCTATCCTGAAGGAATTAGATTATATAATGAGGCAATAAAAGTAGTAGATGACTTTTGTTGGCTGAAGTAGAGAAGATATGAAATGCAGAATGGCTATGGGAAGAAAAGCGTTTCTTAAGAAGCGAAACTTGTTAACACCCAATAGTAATTTAAATGTTAGGAAGTCCTTTCTGAAAGCATTTGTCTGGAGCGTAGCATTGTTTTGGAATGAAACGTGGAACGATAAGGAATCCAGACAAAAAGATGAGAGAAGCTTTTGAAATGTGGTGCTACAGACGAATATTGAAAATTAGTTGGGTAGATCACGTAACTAATGAGGAGGTGCTTAACCGAATTGGGGAGAAAAGGAGTTTCTAGCGTATCCTAAGAGAAGGGATAGATTGGTAGGACACATTCTGAGACATCAATGAATTGTCAACATTAGTAGGAACTGTGTGGGTTAAAAATCGTAGAGGGAGACCGGGGGACGAATACAGTAAGCAGATTCTAAAGGATGTAGGTTGCCGAACGTATTCTCAGATGAAGAGAATTGCTCCATTGCAGGTGTGGTGATTACTATGTCCCCCTAGTGTAGGGGTCAGAGCAACTGCCTAGAAAGCAGCAGGCTCGGGTTCGAATACTGGCTGGGTACACATTTTCAACTTCACCCATTCGCAGTTAATGTCATACATTCCATGAATATGAATAGCTAATAAGTGCAGGATCAAAAGTGACGTCACATATAATTTGCCGATGACGGGCAATGAGCCTTTCTTCAGTGCGGAGCCACTCCTAAGCCTTAGTTGCGTTGTATTGCAACAGCGGTATTTACATTTGTATTTCTTGCTGCAGATAAGTATGTTTGAAGATGACATGGTCCATCTGTAAAATGAGCATTAAGTAATCCGTGTTATTTATGTGTGTATTTTTTATCATAAGTATGTGATATGTAGGATTGCACACAACCGTGAGTTGTCAGCTGGAAGACAAACAAAATTCCCTCTCTCCCGTCCCCTACTCCACTGGGTGACCAACATATTAACAACACGGCCGACTGTCGGCAAGACTCAACGCAAGTAAGAAGACCTCTGAAGATGTCCGGCGCAGCTCTGGACGAAACGTTAGGAGAAACTGAAAAGATTCATGGCCCTCGGCCTTATAACCCAGAAGTTCTACCAGCAAGGAATGTGTGCTTGCGAGAATACGCAAGTGGGCGAAAGGATCCACACTCCACTGTCACCCTAGGCAGTCTTCGGGACGAAAACCATTCTCTCTCCATCTTGGGGAAATGCAGACACTTTAAACCCTTTTAAAAACAACACAATACAGCTTGCAACAAAAGATTTTTTTCTTGCAGCTTTGAGCGACAGGTGAAAAGCGAATTCCAAACTGGTGCCATCAAGTCGGAGAGGAAATACCTAAATGACACATTTGCTGACTCCCTGTTGGCTGGTGAGCCATACGGCTTTTAAGAAGCACCATCTGATTGGTTGCCGAGCCACAGGCGTGGAAGCACCAGTCTCACCAAAGAATATATACAAGCACAGAGAGAAATATGAATTCAGGCTCACTCTGACTGTGCACGCAAGCTAGCAGTGTGACGTCTGCAGAGATTTGTTGTGTGGAGAGGCAATAAAGACTCCTGTGCAGTATTGCTCTGTAAGGAGTATCTCTGTCATGGGGTGCATCTTAGTGAATCTCCAGTGCAGAGTAATAATGATTACGTGCTGTTCATAGTGTTGACTGAGATACTTCATATCCAGTGTGAAAATAGTCCGAGTGCATTAGTTAACCCAGATAGCGATAACGTCCTTCCAGAAGGACGGGAACGGCAGCTTACTCTTTTATTCTTGTCCGAAAGAATGCGTGTACAGTGTCATATATTATTCCTTCGAATCGTCTGCTCCCATCGCAGATCAATTTTACCTTGTATCAGCAATTGCAATGTGGTTGGATACAACTGCAACTTGAGGTTCATACAGAAGATACTGAAGACCTCCTCGTAGTTGGGTTTATATTTCTTGAACTTTCTTCAATTTTTGAGACATTTATATGTATATATTTCATCTTAAATGTTGTTTTAATAATAGTGATTCATCAGATTAAAATCATAAAACATTCATTTTGACGTTATTCCACACTGAAGGGCAGTATTGTAAAAATAATGGCATGATTGTGAAAAAAATCTCTTACAACGATCTTGTGCAGTCATGTTAAGATAATTGATAGCTTATGAGAAAAAAATTAAACCAAAAATTATTCCGCACTATCTGGGTTAATGCTTGCAGGCGCATTTTTGAGTGGCAACACGATGGGTTAGTCTGAGATTGACGTACCACACCAATGTATAGCGAGACTAGGATTTACAGGATTTACTTAATCCAAACACAGGGCAACATATTAACAACACAGCCGACTGTCGGCAAGACTCAACGCAAGTAAGAAGACCTCTGAAGATGTCCGGCGCAGCTCTGGACGAAACGTTAGGAGAAACTGAAAAGTTTGATGGCCCACGGCCTTATAACCCAGAAGTTCTACCAGCAAGGAATGTGTGTAATTCTGTTTCTCCATGCGGCCATGTCACGAACGCTGCCTAATACCCAGAATTGTCCTATTGAAATTGACACTTGCCGTGGAAGCCTACGAACTTATATAGTGTATGTGTGTTTGTATTCGCGACCCCGTACCAGTTTCTTTGGCTCTCCAGCAGTGGCGACGCTAGACGAAAACTGGGCGTCGGCGAACTCGTCTTTGCGAGGCCCCTTTTATTTTTTCATTAATGAAGAAAACGTTAAATCAGCTGAATTATACAACAATAATCATTACACTAAAATTCTATTAGTATAACATACGAGTATTATTGCAATGACAATAATTACAATAAACAAACACAATTTAGAGAAACTTTTCAGCTTTTCGTCTCACAGATATCTTTTTTCTTTTTTTTTCTGTTTTTTTTTTTTTTTTTTTTTTTTTTTTTTTTTTTTTTTTTTTACATCAAATATTAATACTAGCTACTATTTCGGCTTCAGTTGATAGTACTGACAACGCAGATAGTCTTTCTTGGCTTACTGTGCTTTTCAAGTTAGTCTTAATCAATTTTAACTTTTTGAAGCTTCTCTCGGCCGAAGCTGTACTGACTGGAACTGAGCATGATCCTGATTGTTACATAAACATTTAGATATACTTTTTCCAAATCGTTTTCTAAAATGTACTGAAGAAATTGTTTTGCAAGTATTTAACTAAAAATTACATCACTGCTGCACACATACGGAAATAAATACGGATAACTAAATAGCAACCGGCCGGGAATGGCAGAGCGCACTAAGGCGTCATACCACGGTGCGCGAGGTCGCTCTCGTCGGGTGGCGAATCGCACTCTTGGGCACGGATGTTGTGTTCGTCCTTTGGTTAAGCTAGTGTAAATTAGATTTAGGTCGTTGCTACGTACCTAGCAGTTGGAAAGGGCTTTTAAACATCAAATATAAGAAAAAACAAATAAAAGAACTAAAATTTTAACAACGTTTTGCGAGGCCCCCACTGGTGCGAGGCAGTCGGCGGTGGCCGACGTCGCGACGTCTAGCGCCGCCACTGCTCTCCAGAATATTTGGTAACCTTTAGCTGGTCAATCTTCAGACCGGCTCGTGGTCACCTCAGGAAGCCCAGAAGCATCTGTTCCGCAGACAAGGCGACACCGCCCCCACCCACCCGGCCGCCCGGCGGTGCGTGATGTCTTCGGGAAGTCGTTAGGCGGTGGCGCGACAGTTTATCGCAGCAATTATTGGCCCCGGGGAGCGGCGGCGGGACGTGAGAACTACTGTGCCGCCGCGGTCGTAAGTCGCCCACGTGGGCGGCCATTAGGGAGTCCCGGCCGCGTTTTACGCCTCATTAGCATGCGGCCGGGCGCCAGGAATGCGTTAATTGACACCGCGCGGCCCACGGGAAGACCGCGGATTTCATAAATTCGGCACACCTCTCCCCCAGCTCCGCCCGCCGGCGTAACTTTGCGTTCGACGCTCCGCGCTGGCACTCGACACGAAAGTGTCATTTGCCCGTGTAGAGCGCGCCCGGCTCTCAGGAGGCGGTGTTTTATCCCCGGCGCTCCGACCGAACACGGTTTCTTTCGGCGGCACCGAATTATTCGCATACCACCGCGAGAGCGAACTCGGGCTCTCGCGTACACTCCTCGAGGCTGTGTGGCGGAGTGTCTGGCATTTCTCTACATTCGTACCTGAATCCGTCAGGACGAGCTGCAGTGAATGATCAGAAGTGAATGTTAAAATAACAGCAATCCCAGCTGATGTTAAATACGAGGCGCGTCCAGAAAGTAAGTGAATGTGCCATCTGCGGCAAATTATTTTAACTCTGTTAACTTACATGGTGATCAGGGTACGGTATCTACTTTTATTGAAAGATATCCCCACCATACACAGGTGGAAATTTTGGGTATACCGTGACATTCCTCCAGTTCTGAAGGGTAATTGTGCAAAAAGTAGCGTAGACTCCTCGAGGCTGTGTGGCGGAGCGTCTGACATTTCTTTACATTCGTACCTGAATCCGTCAGGACGAGCTGCAGAGACTGATCAGAAGTGAATGTTAAAATAACTGCAATCCCAGCTGATGTTAAATAGAATGCAACCAACAGCCGTAAACGTTTATAAATAACTAGCTGAAAACTTGGCATCATCCGTAAACTTATTTATTCCATATTGAATCCATCATTGCTGGTGGAAACGGGACAGCGGCTGGTCAAGAGTCTGAAGGAACTGAGATACCAACAGCCGTATGTATAATAAAATATTTATTCTATCACAACAAGTTTCGGCATTCCACTATGCCATCTTCAGGTCCCTACATCGGAGCATAATATCCAAAAGTTGGGATACTAAAATTGGATTCGTGGACTTCTGTCTCTTAGTGGGAAACAACGACAGCTGGTGTTGTTTCCCACTAAGAGACTGAAGACCACGAATCCAATTTTAGTATCCCTACTTTTGGATATTATGCTGTTGTTGTTTCCCACTAAGAGACAGAAGTCCACGAATCCAGTTTTAGTATCCCTACTTTTGGACATTATGCTCCGATGTAGAGACCTGAAGATGGCATAGTGGAATGCCGAAACTGGTTGTGATAGAATAAATATTTTATTATACACACGGCTATTGGTATCTCAGTTCCTTCAGGTTATTTATTCCAGTCTTAGTCCATCTCTCCTTTCCATTTGTTTCTATCTCTGTCCACCTACTCTGTCCATCCATCTTCTCCCTCTCTCTTCTCATCTCCTTCTCCCATCTTACTGTTTATCTCTTCCTGTCCCTTTTTCTACCATCTCTATTTTCCACTTTCTCTCTCAGTCACCTACTTGTCTCTCTCTGTCGATCCACCTTCTCCGTACAATGAGTCCACCATGTGCAGCAAATTATTTTCACTCTATGAACATACATGGTGATCAGGGAACGGTATCCACATTTATTGCAACATATCCACGCCATACACAGTTGGAAATTTTGGGTATACCTGGGTATTTCACCAGTTTTGAAGGGTAACTGTGCAAAATTTCATTAAGATCAGAGTAAATTAAGTTTATTGCGAGATATTCTCCATGAGGCACCGTTTCAAATCTTAGGTAGATTTCTTCTTCTAGTTTCTCCGGCCGCGGTGGGCGAATGTTCTGCGGCGCGTCAGTCACAGTCTGCACGGTCACTACTGTCGGGGGGTTCGAATCCCCCCTCCGGCATGGATATTTGTACCGTCCTTAGTATTAGCTAGTTCATAAGTAGTTTGCAAGTTTAGGGACTGATGACCCCGTAGTTAAGTCCCATTAATTCTACAAACATTTGAATATTTGAACTTCTTCTAGTTTCGAATGTTGCAATATTACAACAAGATCGTGTAAGGAGTCAAGTTTTCCTCACAGTCATTTAATGCTTATTCCGACCTTAAAATCACATTCTACTTTCAAGACGAATCGTTTGAATATAAACCTGATGGGGTACGGGCATTTTTAATGATAATAATTACAATTTGATATGAAAATTACGACAAGATAATCGAGGCTGAAGCTTGCTCATTCAACACATACCCGAGCGGCTCTTGTTTTTCTAAAGTGGGACAAGGTGCCCATGAAGCAGCCGCCGGCGAGAATACGCAAGTGGGCGAAAGGATCCACACCCCACTGTCACCCCGGGCAGTCTTCGGGACAAAAGCCATCCTTTCTCCATCTTGGGGAAATACAGACGCTTTAAACACTTTTAAAAGCAACACAATACCGCTTGCAACAAAACATTTTTACTTGCAGCTTTTAGCGACAGGTGGAAAGCAAATTCCAAACTGGTGCCATAAAGTCAGAAAGGAAATACCTAGATGAGACATTTGCTGACTCACTGTTGGCTGGTGAACCATACGGCTTTTAAGAAGCACCATCTGATTGGTTGGCGACCCACAGGCGTGGAAGTACCAGTCTCGCAAAAGAATATATACAAGCACAATGAGAAATATGAATTCAGACTCACTCTCTCGCTGGCACCAGCTGTGTGTAACACTGTGCACGCAAGCTAGCAGTGTGACGTCTTGCAGCGATTTGTTGTGTGGAGAGGCAATAAAGACTCTTGTGCAGTATTGCTCTGTAAGGAGTATTTCTGTCATGGGCGGATCTCAGTGAATCTCCAGTGCAGAGTACTAATGATTGCGTGCTGTTCATAGTGTTGACTGAGATACTTCATATCCGGTGTGCAAATAGACAGAGTGCATTAATTAATGCTTGCGGGCACTTTTTGAGTGGCAACACGATGGGTTAGTCTGAGACTGACGTACCACATCAATTTATAGCGAGACTAGGATTTACAGGATTTACTTAATCCATACACAGGGCAAGTGCGATCGGCAGTAGTCGATCAAGACAGATAAGAGTTAGTTCAATTTCAACAAAGATGCAGCAAGCAGCTGTTGGTGCAGTTAACGGTTTTGCGTGCACATGTTTTAGGCGAACTCCACTCATCCCCAAACAGTAATAACACATACATTTTTTTTACCATTGCGAAGCATTTCTGACATTGCGGCAGCCTCGATCATAAGCTGATGAAATTGGATTAATTTTAAAGTCAAGTAGGCGCAGTTTTTTAGCCATTCTACCAACATTATTGTATTAGGAAATTGTTTGTTTCGTCTATCCTGTCAATCTTTCCAGAACTTGGAAAATTTAAGTTGCTTCTTTATCAATTTGAGTTTTCTTAAAAGTTAATAAATGTAAAATACACAATCAGTTTTTTTTTCCAGTACTAGTGACATCACTTTAGTACCCGAACAGATCCTCACTAGTTGCACTTTGTTAATTTTAAGATTTTTTCTTACAGGAGGTGTCATCTACACCTAACTTTGTATAAGTGAGAAAGCTTCACCAATTGTAGGTAGACAACAAGCATCTTTCTGAATTCTGCACGACATGCTGTTGATGTGTTCCTTGCAGGAGTCTCCGGTACATTAAAAATGTTAGATTCGTCCATTGCACACTACAAATACCTGCAAGAGTAGTAACAAAATCACAGCAGCAGAGTACTTCACGTTAGAATCGGAATAAAACTATAGATTTTATCGAAGTTCTTAGGTAAAGCATCCTCTGACATGAACCATGCACAATACTATGTAGACTTTCCCCTTGTTTAAAGGTTTCATCGCTATAGGATGAACTGCACAGCAGTGCATAAAATTTGAACAAACATGGTGTGGCACTTTCCCACCGGTCTCAGATTTTATGACGTCATATCTCTTATGTTGTACAATTAAATAGTTTTGTAGGTAGATAGACTGAGATAAATGAACACTGTCTGCAAACTATGTTGCGAAGACATTTAGTAGCAAGGAAGTCATAAATTTCAACGTAATTTATAATGTGGCAGTTTTTCTACAGGTCAGTGTTCATGACGACATATCTCCTATATTATGTGTCGCATAGTGATATATGAGGGTTAAACTTCGATAGTGGGAACGATGTATTCACACCCGTGACCCGACACAAAAGCGTTACATGTTTGCACCTGGTACTGTCCTTCAAAGTATTCAGTAGCGTTGTGTAGAACCCATTTCCAGCGATGTGGAAGGCATAGTAAACCGTTAGCAGAGCCTGTTCTGTTGAGGGTGTGAATGGAGAGGTCTACTGCCTGTCGAATCTCCGGAACTGTTCTGAAGCGAATGCCACGAAGTAGTTCCTTCATTTTCGGAATCAAATCAAAGATTCAAGGAGTTACGTCCAGGGAGTATGGTGGATGGTACAGTACTTCCCATTCCCAATGACCGAACAGAGCAGCCACAGCTTACGATATATGCGCTCGCGCATTGTCGTGAAAAATGATGGGTAGGTTGCGCAGAACGTGTTGTCGCTTGTCGCAAAGCTGGTGGCAGGTGATGCTCCAAAAACGAACAGCAATACTGTGCACCAATCTAACGCCTGCGCCAGAGTTACCGTACACACGCAGCGACGTCCTTTGAGTGTTTACACATGTGTCTCTGTACGCATGCCTATGCCTATAGCAGTTTATTTGGCTCTTCAATGTATTTATGTGTTGATGCTCTTTTAGTTACTGAGAATAATGTGTCCCATTTATTATCTTATTTCTGCAGGTGCTAAAGTATTTATGTGATTATCAGTTACATCATTTACAGCAGTGTTTTTCAACGTGTGGGTCGCGACCCCCAGGGGATTGGCAAAGTCCTGTTCCAGGGGTCACCGTTACAGGAGAAACTACTTGCACCATAAAGCAGATAGGGGTTTAGTAACATAAAAACGCATGCTTGAGTGACATTTACTGAATGTTCAAATGTTTGTAGAGCTTACGGTGTCATCAGTCCCTAAACTTACAAACTACTAATGAACTAGCTAATACTAAGGACCGCACAAATATCCATGCCCGAGTGGGGATTCGAACCCCCGTCCATAGTGGCCGTGCAGAACATGACGGCCATGCCGCAGACCGCTCGGCCACCGCGGTCGGCTTTACTGAATGTTAAAATTACGGAGTTCCTTATGTAAAGGTGATTACTAATTAAATAGATCATAAACTGTTTTATAATACAGCGAGTTAATGGTGAATAAGAGTAAAGCCTGAAAACAGATCGATAGGTAAAAGAAAACGATACAATACGTAATTGACGTGTTGCAGTCGCAGCTACAAGATTCTGAAGATGATCCTACAGGATCGATACATGTAATAAATAAATAGAAAAATCTACTTAGTTACAAATCGTACAGTGTATCATTTATTAATGAGCGTAATTCGCGTCTGCATCTTGCCGGAAATGCGAAACACCGGTTAAGCAAAATATACCTTTCTGTCGGAAATCTTGTACAAATAGGATAATGTGCTCCATTCCGAAAAATATACAAAACGAACTTGGTCCAATAATTTAAAATATAGCTCTAGTAAAGTTTACATTTGTTTCCTTCGAAATAACATAGTTTTTACTTTAGTCAACTTGCGAGAGTCAGCAAATGTAGAAACATTTGAAATAATTTATCGTGTGGATGTAAGCCAACATTTACAGGTATCGAGCATACAGGATCATCTTCAGAATCTTGTAGTTACGATTGCAACACGTCTCGTCTATGTTATGATAAGTACATTATCATAACATAGACGACACGTGTTTGTCATAACATAGACGTGTTGCAGTAGCAGCTACAAGATTCTGAAGATGATCCTGTAGGATCGATACAATACATAAATGAAAAATATAAAGAATCATTTGCAACTGTTGGCTAACATTCAGACAGTAAATTACTTCATAACATAGTTTTGTTATGGTCCGTGAGGTGTGAGGGTAGGGGGGGGGGTGCGTCGCCAGAGTAATTTTTATATTTTATATATTATTATCATTATTATTTTATTATTGTATTTTATTATTATTATTATTATTATTATTTTTGCGTTTTGGGAGAGTCGCTAGAATATTTTTGCTTGGAAGGGGCCTCATATTCGAAAAGATTGATGGACACTGATTTACAGTATATAATTATGACTGCAATAAATACTGTTGTAGTAGAATATTACTTCCATGAAAATGTTTTCACAGATTATGTTTTTATATCCACATGAGCAATTACATCCAAGTATTCGAGTATGTAATTAGTTCCACTTGCTTAATCGCTTTATTAAAATTTTAGAAAACCTACCGTGCTGCTCAAAAAGCAGACGTCTTCTTCTCTCGTTATATTTTCTTCTCGGCACTCAGTTTCTCCTATCTCCCGATCAGAACTTCACAGGTTTTAAGCAACCCAGGCAGAAAATTTCTCTCGTTAACAGGCAAATGAAGAGAAACAGCAACGAGTGTGGGCATGCTGTAGGTGCGAGTAATACAAACTGCATGCGCAATGAGACGTTACTCGCTTACATTGCTAAGTACCGAGGCTATCTCGCGATTCCCGTGTATTCATTTGCCGGCAGCGATGTAATCGCAGTCCGTTTAACCGTTCAGTAGTTAACATGCCGACTTCGCGTGTCGCGCAGACACGCTCGAGATTAAGGAAAATGCGCTAATTTGGGGGCGAGTGTTAACGCAACAGGGGAAAAAAGGTACTGCATGTGTTTTAACTGTCCACAGGCGGTTCTGCAGGCAGTCGCAGGACCTGGGAGACGGTGTACTCGGAAAGCGACCCAACTGCTTTCGAGAGCACCTGCGAACCGGTTGCGCCGATCTCAATTAAAGGACCTTTAGCACCAGACGATAGCCGCTGGGTGGCAGAGGGGCATGCACTGCAGTCAGAGCCGCAACAGAGGTGTCGACAGGAGCGAGTGTCTACTAAACTACTGGATACCATTCGTTACTGTAGTACTCGATACCTTCTTTAATAAACAATCACTCCGTAACACAAACGGTATTTTTGGACTTGCCAAAAATTACCATATACAGGGTGTTTCACTAAGTGTGTTTGCCTCTGTAACTTATAAAATAGTAGGTGACGGGAAATTTTAATGCGGTAGGTCAACACAGGAAATCAAATGTTCAAATGTTTGTAGAACTTATGGGACTTAACTACGGGGTCATCAGTCCCTAAGCTTACAAACTACTTATGAACTAGCTAAGACAACGGATGGCACAAATATCCATGCCCGAGGGGGGATTCGAACCCCCGACCGTAGTGGCCGTGCAGACCGTGACTGGAGCGCCTCAATCCCCTCGGCCACCACGGCCGGCACACAAGAAATGTTAAACTTTCTGCGGAGCTATGAATATAGTTTATTGTATCATTTTCTAAAGAGTTACAGCACAAAGATATATTTTTTAAATGGAACAATAGTTTTTTTCTATCGTGCATTGGATTCGTTGAAACCACCTGAGTCCAAATCAATTTAAACTACATTCCTATCACTGTTAGTTTGGGAGCTACAACCCTTCAAAGTTTAGGGGTCGGAGGCTACGACAACGTAACTGACTGGCTGGTGGTCATGAGACAGTGGGCCGTGCCCCAGGGGATAGCCACTCGGCCAGTCAGCTACGCTATCGCAGCCTCCGCCCCCGGAGTTTTGAAGGGGTAGCTCCTAAACTAACAGTGATAGGAATGTAGTTTAAATTGATTTGGACACAGCTGGTTTAAACGAATCCAATACACGATAGAAAAAAGTATTGTTCCATTTAAAAAATTATATATTTGAGGTGTAACTCTTTGGAAAATGATACAATAAACTATGTTCATAGCTCCGCACACAGTGTAACATTTCTTGTTTTGGCCTACTGCATTAAAATTTCCCGTCACCTATTATTTTATAAGTTACAGAGGCAAACACACTTACTGAAACACCCTGTATATTTCCGAATTACGTGTTGTTTACTCAATATTTCCATCTATGTCATTATTATGTTTTAGAACAGTTTATATGGTTTATTTAAAAAATTTCAAATCAAAATTTATTACTTTATTGATTTTTGCATTCGAGAATCTTCTATAATGACGATTGTAGGAACACTAATAATTAGGTCATGATAAAACATTGTTTAATCATTCTAAATTTCGAATTTTAATATCAGTAACATATGGAGCAATAAAACATTTAGTTAATGTATATTTTCGCTTGCAGCTTATAAAGATGGTTTGAGAGAACAAATTAATGTGAATAATTAATATATTCGTCATAGTGTAACTCCCTACATTCGCAATCAAAAACCGCTATAAAAAGTTGCTCTTTAATTGTGTGAAGTGAATATTGAAAGTAAGTTTGTAGCATTTACCGTAATTTGTTACAACATAACACATTTAATTGTTGTGGTTGTTATGGTCTTCAGTCCGGAGACTGGTTTGACGCAGCTCTCCACCATACTCTGTCGTGAGCCAGCCTTTTCATCTCCTCATAAGAACCCATATCCATTTGAATCTGCTTACTATATGCGTCTCTTGGTCCCTCTCTGCAAGTTTTACCCCACACACTTCCCTCCAATGCTAAATTTACGATACCTCGATGTCTAAGAATGTGTCCAACCAAGCGATCCCTTCTCTTAGTCAAGGTATACAAAAAATTTCCTTTACACCCCAAGTCTGTTCAGTATCTCTCCATTAGTTACATGATTTATCCACCTAATCTTCAGCATTCTTCTGTTGCACCACATTTCACCACAGCACCTCTTCCTGTGTGAACCGTTTATCGTCCAAGTGTCACTCCCGTACAAGGTAACACTCCATACAAATGCCTTCAGAAAAGACTTCCTTAGACTTAAATTAATATTCGGTGTTAGCAAGTTTCTCTTTTTTTTTTTATGTCCTCTGACTGCGACCGTCATATGTTATTTTACTACCCAAGTAACAAAACTCATCTACTATCTTTGTTGTTTCTTTACCTAATCTAATCCTTCAGTATCGCCTGATTTTCTAAGACTGCATTCTATTATCTTTGTTTTGCTCTAAAATTTTTATTATGTATTTAAAATTGTAATTATTGTCATAACAAATGATTGTTTATGAATAGAAAAATAATTGAGAAAACGCGCCAATAGAGTTAGTTAATCAGTGATTGTGTGCGAAAGTGTAAGTCAGTAAAGTGTGTGAAGGACTGTCAATTTGTTATACCGTTTGTGCGACTATGAATAAATAGGTGAAACATAAAAATCAACTGTTTAAGTTGTTTGAAGTAACATTGCTGCAAAGATTAGTGTTAAATGCTTAAATTAATTACTTAACAATCAATCACTCGTCAGTGATAGGATAGTGCCATTCTCTTGATTTCAAATCCGGAAGATATAACGAAAATGGACTCGTTAGAAGAACAATTACCACCGGCGCTTGTTTGCAATTATTTATTGCGTGCTGATACAATATGCTCAAGAGTATTTCTTGTTAATTTTTACTACTTCAATAGTCCTCAAGCGAATTCAAAATATTCTGGCTTGTACTTGCAGCACCACAGCAGTGACCCACTGGAAGGCTCCACGTTACCTGCCAGCTCTACAACATCAATGGAGCTAAAATTCCTGAAGATGGTCTGAAAGAAGACCGAAACTAGTAAAAAAAAGTTATTGCACTCTGGACTGTTCTTTATATATAAATTTAAATAAGAGTGCTGTTGCCCAAAAAGTGAAACAAAAATGTTTCCAAAAATATATGATAACATATATGATATTTAGCTAATAAACATCATAAATATAATTTCTTACAGGATCTATCACAGTCATCTATTAATGCTAAGAAATAGTAAAATTTATGTTATGGCGGCTTTCGAGTCATATTATGTCCACTGTTATACATGTACTGACTTCCTGCCTTTCCACTTCCATCTCTGCTTTCTGTAATTTCTTTCTCGGGCACTTTAGAACCTTTGCACTGGAGATTGCTGTTATTGGAAGATTCTTTCTGGAAGGTATCCTTAAAGTACGCTTAAGTAACCCAGGTCACAATCTTCAGGTCGAAAGTGAAACAAACACTCAAGTTCTGTTCACTTTCCGTGTCCTCCCAGTAATGTCAGGACGGTTATGGGTGCAAACCTTGAAAGACACCCGTCTGTCGTCTTCCATATATTTTTTATACAAATGTAATTTATTTAATGTCGCTAGATTAGCATTTTGTTAAAACTAGAACCCCTCTTTTCAAGGCATGAGGAATAGCATTTTATTTCATGTTTTAAAATATTAGTTTCTGAAATATTAGTTAATATTGCTAAGATTTTGTTATTTTAATAATTTATTATTGTGGTTATGAATGTAGCAATAAGTACGGCTTCTCCACTACGCCACTGCCCCTGTGAGAATGTGAATTTGTTTACTTTTAAGAGGATGTGTGAGGATCTAATGGCTGTCTGAATGTGGGTGGTAATATCTCGCTTTGCGTGGCTTTCTCTGGTTCAGAGTCGATAGTTAGTCGTTACCAACCCCTGCTACTGATGTGACCAAAGAGGTTTCTACACCCTTTGGTTACAAGGTAGTCGACTAGCCTTCTCCAGGGCGAGTCTCACGATCTTCTCTCCCCACCACTACTGTTATCATGGGTTTTGCCCAGTTTTCGGTAGCTTCCCGTCTCCTGGCCGCTCGATCTTCACTTTTTGTGCTGGGATCGTGGTGAGGTAAGGTTGGTTCTTCTCTTGTGCCTGCGGAGATGGTACCAATTCGTTGTCTAGAATGTTTACTTTAGACTCTTGCACTTAGGTTCATTTCTTTTGGAATATTCCTTGCGTTAGTGCGCGGAAATGTGTTCTAGTTTTTCAATCGAGTGATTTCTAACAGATAAATGCGGTGTATGTTTTACTAGTTGCACTTTGATAACGACCTGGTATATTCAAACCTTTTGTGATTATGTGGCGGTGTACGAACTCTGTGTAAATTCTTTCTAGCTTTGTGGGACCCGATTTTTAACAGACGATATGTTCATTGTTGTACAGTTCATGTAAAAATTTTCTTATCGTTTCCTTCCGTGAGTGATATGTGTTCCACGTGGTCGGTTCTTAGAACAAAGCGTTCAGCTTCCACTACTGTTTGTTCCATGCCCATCAGGCAAGTAACTATCCGTGTATCCTTATGATTCCCACTAACATTTCGCGATCTTCTCTCCCCGCTTATTTTAATTTCGCTGTTTCTTCTCCGAACTTGTAGTATGCACTCAGTCTTTGTCAGTAATTCTCTCCGAGCCTTGCACAACCTCCTTCAATAGCTTTCTTATTAACTTCTGAACATTTCTATGGGTTGCATGCCATAGTTTTAATTTTTATTTTTCCGACTTTGTAATTCTTTCACTTTTTTTTTTTTTTTTTTTTTTTTTTTTTTTTTTTTGAGACTGGACTTTATGCGTTTCTTTAAATGCTCCCTATCGCACGTTGCTGCATTTCAGTAGCTTCCTTATGAAATATTACGCAGTTCTAGGGGTTTCATGCCGTAGTTAATTTTCGTTATTTTTCGGAAATTGAATTTATACATTTTTATCGGTTTTCGGAAACACATGGCTCCGAACTCCAACTTCAGGGGTTTGCAGCTAGTCACCTGACTTCACGCCACATCTCAGTAGATAGTTTACTTTCAGATTGCAACTTAGACTCCGCCGTGATTTTGTGTAATGTATCCGATTTTTAACCACTTCACCTTCAGTGGATTGCGACCATGTAACGTAGCCGTGTGTCGCTGTAAGAGTGTCTAATCTAAATGTAACTTAACTTTGCTGTAATCGCGCACCATCTCGAATCAGGCACGACAGACCAGGGCCATCTTTGCAGTTTCATTGTATATTGTGTTGTGTGGTACCTCCGGCTTTGCTGAATTTCGCTTACGATAGCGGCGCCTGCTCCTGCCTCGCTTCAGCACGCTTATTTTGCTGAGTTTCGCTGTTGCATTGCGTGTGTGTGAGCGAGTGAGTGTTGTTTTTAAATCCCCCCCCCCCCCCCCCCGTAGCGTTAAGTTTCGTGTAATTTATGTTAAATTCAATGCTGGGCATCGTCAGTATTAACTTATGTAAGGAGATGCACTTTTATTGTATTAACAAAATTGGTTCCCCATTTTGCTAGTGTTCGACCTGAATAAACAAGTTATGTTCAGTATAATTTTGACTTGCCTATAAATTGTAGTTTTCGAGCCCCTTCCCCTTTTTATTTGATATTGTTTTTCACCGGTGCTGAGAACAAGCTCAGATGCAATTTTTTATGTTTATGATCCGTTACGCCATAAATGTTTTTCTTTAGGCACTTTTATGAAATAACTTTAATTGTGTTGGCTTGTTTATTAATGCCTGTGTGTAATTTCGTGTAAGCTGCTACGTATATTGGCCACTGTATCGTTAACTTCCTGTTATTAGAGTAATTTGAATGATGTCAGTTCTCAATTTGGGCCAGGGACACGGTTTTTGCAGCAGGGAGTAGCTGGTAGCTCACACGCACTTTCTGCTAATTTTACTGCTAAAATTAAGCTTTTATATAACAGTAAATTCTTATGTGGATACCACTCACCAGAATTAAGCTTATGTTTCGTACAGTGGCCGACTTTTAAGGCCGACATCAAACAAGGTGGCTTACGTGAATTTAGGTTAAAGACGGAGTTATAGAAGTCTAGGACGGTTTCTTCACAGTGAGTCCAGACCACAAAGATATCACCTATAAGGATATCATATATCGCAATACTATCGTTCAGTTTTTCTATATCGACAGCAGAATCGAGTCTAGCTGAAATATTACAACGGTTACAATATAGTGCAGACTCAATTCCACTGCGAGAGCCAGGATAAGCAAGCGCCAGTCCGTTACTATGATATTTTACGATTTCCGTTCAATAATATTTCACTTATAATACTAAAAATCTGTTAATCAGCAATGTCATTGAAATTGGTAATGGGCATTGCACAACAATCGCTACAATGTATAATTTGTACTTACGTGTTTCATACATCTGATTAGCTTTAAAAGAAAACAGCTGAATGCAAATAGTTTCTTTTTCATGAGACAACTGACTGCGTGCAACTACTTCCTCAGACATACACTTCCTTTACTAATTGACCAGCAACTCTTCTTTCATCAATGCAACGTAACTAACTACTCATGAATTTTACTTTGGGTACCTGTGCGTCACTAATCTTGATTCATTAGTTATACAGATAGATTTCATCAAAATTACACCTTTTTTTGCTATTCTTTTCAATCTGTAAATCAGTAATTTGCTTGGCAGACGGCATTTTCATATAATATAGAATTTAACTTCACTAAAAATTAGTCGTCAGAATAATGAAAACGGAAACTAGCAAACGATTTTTCGTTAAATAAAAGTTTGATACAATTCAGAGACTTAGCTTCTTTAATAAGAAAATGGCTAGTAACTAATAAAGCAATGATCAAACATTACAGGCTAACCAGACATTTCGGTTGTACCGGGGCAATCCCGGTTTTCACATAAATGTCCCGATGTCAGGAGGAAATTGTTCGGGACACATTATTGTCTCCGTTTTCAATCGAGGAACATAATGCGTACAAATAGATTTCGCCGCAACTAACATCTTTCCCTTATCGATTTCCACCACAACTCTTACATCATTTTCGTGACATCCTCTCCTTTATATCGCGATAATACTACACCAGCTGCCCTTCTATGAGCCATCGCTGCATTCTCTGCCAGTCCCACTTCATGGAGATCCAACAATGAGCAGCAATACTCAAAAATATCTTCTATTATGAACAATGCAAAGAAGTTGAAGATAGCAACAGATTGCGGAGGACAAGAGATCTTTACAAGAAAATTACAGAAATTAAAGGAAAATTTCAGGCAAAAATTGGAATGTTAAAAGATAGGAGTGGTAAAGATCTTAGTGAAGCAGAGGATGTTAAGAAAAGATAGACAGAATATGTAGAAGACCTATACAAGAATTAAGTGCATAGTAACAGTGCTGCTGCTGCTTATGATGACGCTAATGATATTTTACAACTAGAGCCAGATATTTTGGAGTGCGAAGTCCAGTGAGCCTTTGAAAATTTATTAATAACAAAACTAGTGGACATATTGGAATACCAGCAGAATTATTTAAAGTCATTGGGGAAAAAAATGCAGTGAAAATGCTGCACTCAATATGTCAGAAAATATGGAGCACACAGCAGTGGCCAGAAGACTGCTATAATTAAGATTTTTTATAACAATAAATTCTTATATGGTACCTCCTCCGAGAATTAAGCTTTTATTACATACAGTGGCGTATTTTTAACCTAACACCTACCTCAGCAAATAGTACACTAAATAATTTCTGTCTATTCTAGGGCTGCGAAACTATAACAGATATAAAAAAGAGACTCGAGCTGCAAAGCATGTCAACCTTCTGAAGATTTGGTTGTGAAAACCTCCATACGCCTTTCTCCCTCTTTTTTAGAGAATTACTAGAGGATTCATCTAGAAATTACATTTTTGCTTACTGAGGTAGCCTCAGCAGATTATACTGTGTGTGTGTGTGTGTGTGTGTGTGTGTGTGTGTGTGTGTGTGTGTGTGTGTGTGTGTATGTGTGTATGATGTCAGATAGTAGTGGAAATTGGTGTGTTTTGTGTTTTGATGATTTGAGCATTCCATTTCATGTTTTGTGGAGGGAAGCTACAAAACATCGAAATCGATGCTCAAGTAATCAAAACTGAAATTTCTACTACTATCTGAGATCACACACATACAAACGCACACACGAATAACTTATACCCAGAACCTGGCGTTCATGGCCACGGAGGAATAGCCGTGCACGCCAAAGCGCCTTACTGCGGTGCGCGCGGCCGTTCGCCGTTGGATGTTCGAGTCCTCCCTCGGGCATGGGTGTTTGTGTTGTTCCCAGCATACGTTAGTTTAAGTAGTTTGCAAGTTTAGGGACCAATGGGTACTGTATATATACATGTATATACACATGTGGCATCGGTTCCGAAAGAACAGACGACACTTCTGATCCTGCAGTTGTTATTCTTTCATATTCACAGAATATATGACATCGATTGCGAATGGCCAAACTTGAAAATGTGTACCCAGCCGGGATACGAACGCGGGTCTTCCGCTTTCTAGGCAGTTGCGCTGACCACTTACCACTGGGGACACAGTGGTTACCGCACCTGCAAGGACTACCTAAGCACGCCTCCCGTCAGATACAAATTACCAGCTCTACCCTGCCCACAGTACTCAAACTCGTAGTTTCAGAAAATAATTCCCGTAATAGTAATGGGCACTGTTGTAAGGTCCCATAAATTTACTAACATTTGCCGCCCTTGATTTCTCTGTTTTAAGAGTAGTCATTGTGATGTTTATGTGGTAGATGACTGTAAGAACTACCTTTTCAAATGTTTCGTCTATTTTTAGAAGAACCATTCTAGTCAATGCCGCATTATTTACGACTGATAAATACATGTAGAACGAATCTGGAATACAGCCTGTTGATGTCACTAGCTGAAGCCATACCAATATCTCCACCCATCTTCTCATCCACCCCTTCCCTCTTTCAACATTCATATCCTCCTTGCCACACCTCACTTTGCATAATTTCGTACCACGTCTGTATGTTTATTTCTGACTGAATGTTGAGTAACATACTCTAACTAGATCGATAAAGATCTTTTCCCAATTTGTGGTAACTACTCTTCCCTTGTATATAGGATGTTCGGAAATTCCTGTTACAAAGTTTCAGCACTTGTACAGGGAAATGAATACATAACAATTCTTTTCTTTCCAAAGACAATTAGTTCGGTACTTGCTGCGAACGATGGCCACACAAACAAATTCTTATATGAAGATGGATTTGTAAGAAAATACGAAACCGACCATGGTTTAAATGAATAAACATTTTTATACCATACTTGTGGCTGGTCGCTGTTTATAATTATAAACATTGTAGTTACAAGCAGTATGAGGAGGTACAGTTCAGCATAGTAACTGTACTCATCATAGAGGTAGTTTGGACGTAACTCAGCGCTTGTGAATGGAAGTAGCTCATGACGGTCGAAGAAAGGAGGACGTAATAAGCAGACTGACAGAGGCAAAACAAGGCATGTATGGCCAAAGCAAACTTTGTACAAGCACAGCACTGTATCCATACAAAAGGCAACCTAGATCGCCATTTATTTTAGTTTACGGTAAACGGTTTTAGCCATTTAAATCGCCATCCTCAGACCACTGCAACTATAGCGTTGGCTGAGTAGAAGCTCTTTAGATGGACAGATGTCGATTGCTCATCATCCAGAGAGCTCGAACTTAGCGCAATCGGCGGCAAACACTGTGGTTGTAGTAATCTGAAGATCGCCATTACAATGACGGAATCCGGTTACCGCCAAACAATTGCGGTCTAGGCTGACTTTTGTTCGAATTCAATCATTCAGTTTGCTGGCACTCCATAATGTTTTCAAAAATAATTAGAGTACTGTGTAGTAATGCATCATAGATTGGAGATGTGGTGTTACACAGAAAAAATTAGATGGAATTAAACAGTGAATCGCAGAAATAGCGAAGAAAGGAACGTACAGAAACTCTGAGAACAAGAGGTGGGAGGTCGAAAGGACGTATGTAAAGACACCTGGGAATAACCTCCAGCCGGCGGGAGTAGCCGAGCGGTCTGGAGCACCACGTTGTGGATCGCGTGGCCTCCCGCGTCGGAGGTTCGAATCCTCCCTCGGGCATGGATGTTTGTGTTGTCTTTAGTATACGTTAGTTCATAAGTAGTTTGTAAGACTGATGACCCCACAGTTTAGTCTCGTAAGCTTTACGAACATTTGAACATTTTTTAATAACCTCCACTGAACGTGACGGAGAGGTGGAGGGGAAAATTGTAGAGGAACACAGAGAGTGGAGTGTAACCAACAAATAATTCATGTCGTCGTGTGGACTTGGTACTCCGGAATCAAGAGGTTGGGTACCAGAACAGAGGTCTTGACTGGTGATTCGCATCTCTCTTCTTACAAGGATTCAAAATTGGCACTTTGAAGAGCAATGGTAGCGTTCTGGGTGCATAAAATGTATCGATTTTGTGTTGTTTAGTTTTAATTTATTTTATTTTATTTTTATTTTACACTAAAACCTTACACTCTTTTTGAGCATTTGCGTCAGCGTAGACTATTATTACCAACTATTTCTACCGTTATTGGCTTTACTGATCATTCTGTAGGACACAAGTAAACTTCGATTACTTTGAGAAAAATAGTGTAGCTTATGTTCGAGATTTACTAGAACCTATCCCCATCTGTGATAATTTGGACCTCCACCTAAATTTAATAATTTAATCTCTAGCCTTCCTCCCTTCCTTACTTGATGTGGTAAAAAAATTGCAGCAATTCGTGGCGTATTTAATACAGTACCGTGTTGTCAATTACACTAATATGTTATTTTCAGCGTGCAGGAGAACCTTGGAGTGGAGATCTATTATACCTTTCAATTCTTGGGAGCCAAAGCCCCTGTAAATTGCGACTGATACACATCATTTAATGGAAAACAGAAGTTGAAAGGATAACATTAACAATTGAATCTAAAAGACTGTTTTCATTAACCATAAAGGAATAACTACTACAGAGTAGCTAAGAAATCCTTCCTATGTTGCGTTTATTGCTAGAGTGACTGCATTATAACCTCTCTAATGATAATAATGTTTGTTCAACTTGTTTTAATATCCAGCAATTATATAATTTTTCACGAGGGAAACCATAAAACCTGTTTCAGCTAAACTGCCCGTAACTACCTGGCCGCGTCCTCTAGGTACCATCATTTTAATTAATGGTTCTTTTAAAACATGTCATTCCTCCACAGTGACGGCTTGATGTTACTACGTGCTCAGATATTTTACACGCTGCTTATGGTAATTGGCGTTAAATTTATAGAGAAAATTACAGTGTAAGCTGTTGCGGAAGTATCGGCTACTGAAACAACAGCAACATCCCTTACTAAATTTTGAGTAATAATGGACAGCTCCTGAAGAACCTTTGCAGTCATCATAAAAATTCACTGCCGACGGATATAGCTCAGTTTCTCGTGCAACGCGGTCCTTCTCAGTAAATGTGATATAGACGCGCTTACGAAATACTTGACCAGATTTACAGTGTTTCTGAGGCTGCATTATTGTTATAGTCCAGTTTTGTGCAGAGAATCAGAGTGAAATAGCCTTTAAGGAAGTGTTCTCAGACCGTTTCTGGGTTTTTTTATGGCGTTGTTGGATTTTATTCGTTCGGATTCTGAAACATTTAATCTAACGGCTTGCGCTGTACCGATAACCGTTGGGCGGGGATTCACATGTTTGCTCCAGTAGCGATAATGTGAGTCATTTGTATTTGTGTCCAGTAGACAGCTAAATACGTCAGTGAAGGTCTCCTTTCCGACTTTTAGAGATAATCTTGTTTCTTCTAATGTAATAGCTGTGTTGTTGTTGTTGTTGTAAGTCCGGAGACTGGTTTGATGCAGCTCTCCATCCTACTCTATCTTGATCAAGCCTCTTCATCTCCTCTTAAGAACGGTAACCCACATCTATCTGAACCTGCTTACTGTATTCGTCTCTTGGTCTCACTTTGCGATTTTTACCCCACACACTTCCCTCCAATGCTAAATTCATTACCGATCTAGTCATTCCTCTATTCAAGGTATGCCACAAATTCTTCCCACTTCTGTGCAGTACCGCCTCACTAGTTACTTGATCTATCCACCTAATTTTCAGCATTCGTCTGTAGTACCACATTTCAAAAGCCTCTATTCTCTTCCTGTCAGAACAATTTATTGTCCGTGTTTCACTACCGTACAAAGCAACACTCCACACAAATGTCTTCAAAAAAGAATTCCTAACATTTAAATTAGTATTCCATGTCCGTAACTCGTCGCTGACCGCAGATGCAAGAAGCCCTGGTCCGATCACCAGGGACTTGGGTATTGTATGTTTGTCCTAATCATCACATTCATCATGATCGACCAGCAGGTGGCCGAAGTAATGTCAAAAGACAGACTTGCAGCGGGCAGCCGAATCCTTACGAGGATATCCCGGCTATGAAAAGCCATACGATCATTTCATTCTCCCAATTCCTCTGCATTTTATATCCTCTTTACTGCGACCGTGGTATGTTATTTTACTGCGCAAGTAACAAAACTCATCGGCCATTTTTATTATTTCGTTACCTAATCTCATATTCTTTCAACATCGCCTGATTTTGTTAGAATACATTCCATGACCCCTAATTTTGATCTTGTTAATGTTCCGTCTTATACGCTCCTTTCAATACACTGTCCATTCCGTTCAATCTTCCAGGTCCTTGGCTGTATCTGACAGAATTACAGTGTCATCAGCAAACCGCAAAATTTTTATTTCTTCTCCCTGAACTTTAATTCCTACTCCAAAGCTCTCCTTGCATTCCTGCACAGCTTGCGCAATGTACAGACTGAACAGTAATGGGGAAAGGCTACAACCCTGTCTCAATCAATTTCCAACTACTGCGACCCTTTCTTGCCATTCGACTCTAATAATTGCTTTGTGGTTTCTGTAGAATTGGAATATAACTCTTCGCTCTGTATATTTTACCCCTGCTACCTTCAGAATTTGAAAGAGTGTATTACAGCCAACATTGAAAATCTTTCTCCAGATGAACAAATACTAAAAACATAGGTTTCCTTTTCCTTAACCTATCTTCTAAGATAAATCCTAATATGCATCTTACCTTGCGTGTACCTATACAGGGTGTTAGAAAAAGGTACGGCAAAACTTTCAGGAAACATTCCTCACACACAAAGAAAGAAAATATGTTATGTGGACATGTGTCCGGAAACGCTTAATTTCCATGTTCGAGCTCATTTTATTAGTTCTCTTCAAATCACATTATTCATGGAATGGAAACACACAGCAACAGAACGTACCAGCGTGACTTCAAACACTTTGTTACAGAAAATGTTCAAAATGTCCTCCGTTAGCGAGGATACATGCATCCACCCTCCGCCGCATGGAATCCCTGATGCGCTGATGCAGCCCTGGAGAATGGCGTATTGTATCACAGCCGTCCACAATACGAGCACGAAGAGTCTCTACATTTGGTACCGGGGTGTCGTAGACAAGAACTTTCAAATGCGCCCATAATGAAAGTCAAGAGGGTTGAGGTCAGGAGAGCGTGGAGGCCATGGAATTGGTCCGCTTCTACCAATCCATCGGTCACCGAATCTGTTGTTGAGAACCGTACGAACAAGTCGACTGAAATGTGCAGGAGCTCCATCGTGCATGAACCACATGTTTTGTCGTACAGGCACATGTTTCAAAAAACGGGCGAACCACTCTAACACACATTTCATGGGCAGTGCTTGATTCCCATAAACACGTAGAATCGTCTCATACGTTTCTTTAAGTGTATTTCAAAGAGTAAAACAAAACTTTAAAATGATGTTTTGATCATTCCTTGTCCTGTTCTCAGTTCAGAATCAACGCACTAAACAACCACTTCGTCCAACACGTCTAACACGGAACACACACGATGCTCAACTGAACTACGGTGGGGGCGTGTTGTCAAATGTTCAAATGTTTGTATAGTTTATGGGACTTAACTACGGGGTCATCAGTCCCTAAACTTAAAAACTACTTATGAACTACTTACGAACTAGGACGGCACAAATATCCATGCCCGAGGGGGGATTCGAACCCCCGACCGTAATGGCCGTGCAGACCGTGACTGGAGCGCCTCAGTCTCCTCGGCCACCGCGGCCGGCGGCGTGTTGTCAACACTGACCGCTACGCAGATGCAATGTCGTGATTTGTCTGTGTTGCCCGATAAACCGATCAGTCTTCATTCACCTAACTTTATTGTCATAAGTTGTATTTTGGAGTGTTACTGCGCATTGTTGGATCCCACCAAGTGGGTCTGATGGAGGACATTGTGAAAATTCCAGAGACGAAATCGAAATATTGATTCATTTCAACCGTTTCGGGGAGTTGAAATAAATTCAACGACACTGTTGAAAATTTGTGTTGGACCGGGATTCGAACCCCGACTTCCCGCTTTGGACCAGCGGTCGCATAACTAATTGAGTTATCCAGACACGCTTCCCATACAACCCAAATTTTCGACTTACAGCCCCCTGGTCATTGATACCTCTTGCTCGCAGCCTATACTGTATTCCCGCAAGGGGTCGAGCGTTTAACATGTCCGAAAAGAACAGACACCGTATCAATAATATTGTAAATATCCTCACAAGAGGCAATGGCAATTTCAGTGCGGACGCATTCAAACGCACGATCTGTCGTGGGAATCCAGTATAGGTTACGAGCACGAGGTATCAGTGACCAGGGGGCTGTAAGTCGAAAATTTGGGTTGTATGGGAAGCGTGCGCAGATAGCCTAATTGCTAGATGTAATGAAAAGATTGCTAAATCTACAGAGGCTCCTCTGTGGGCAATAACTCTTGCTAGTATTGGGTAAACTGTTCATCCTGTACCAGCTCCATTTTCTACTATGGAGGACATTAGTAGCGCAAAAAAAAAAAAAAAAAAAAAAAAAAAAAAGCCTTAAAAATAAAAAGAATAAAAATCACCACCTAAAAAATGAACGAAAATAACATTCTCATAAAAATAATTCTAGAATACTCCGCAAGAAAAATTAAAGTAAAACCACCAGATTACGGCGGGAAAACCGGGTTCGAATCCCGGTCCAGCACAACTTTCAGCTCTGTCTTTTAATTTATTTTAACCCTCTCGAAACGGTGAAAAGTTTTAATACATCGATTTCGTAAATTCACGACCGTTACTGTTAACACATGTCCGAAAAGAACAGCATTAATTAATCAACATTAATAAAAGTTCAGAGAAGGGCAGCTCGTTTTGTATCGTCGCGATATAGGGGAGAGAGTGTCACAGACATGATGGACGAGTTTGGTGGAAGTCATTAGAATAAAGCCGGTATTTGTTGCGGCGAATGCGAACATATGTTTTAGCACCTACCTATATAGGGAGACACGATCATCATAATAAAGTAAGAGAAATTCGATGCGAAACGGAAGTTACTTTTTCCAGCGTGCTATTAGAGAATGAAACGGCAGATATGTATTATAAAAGCTGTTCGATCAACCCTCTGACATGCACTACAATGTGATTAGCTGAGTATTTATATAAATGTAGAGTACTGGACAGCTGGAAGAACGAATTGGAAAATAATTTCGTTAGTGGGTGGATGATATAACGAGGTGGTCCCAAGCGCCCGTGGACTAGGTCAGCAGTGAATTCCTGCAGGTAGCGGGTAGCGAGAGCTGTTCAAGGTCCCCTGGCGCTCCTGGGTCAGGAGAAACACGTGCACTGGGAGTCCCCGCCGCAGGTCACTCGCAGGTCGAGCGATGCCCGCTACCCACTGCTGCCGCCCTGCGGGTTATAACCTGCCTCTCGCGCCGGATTCACACGGTGGGCAGTAGACCTCCTAAAAACACAGGATGGCGCATCCGCCATTTTCATTCCGTGCGAATGCTGAACACAACACGTAGCTTATACGAACAGCGTTGCTTTGTTCAAGTTTAGTGAAATATTTTGGAAGTGCCGGCATAGAGCCTTAGATCGTTCTACTTTGAGCTCGCATTCCGCTCTTGTTTACATCAATATGTGGATTAGGCACAAAAATCTCACGTTTTCTGTACTTACTGCTGGTTTCATTTTCTATCCAAATAAAGAAAAAAGCGCAGGAAACGTTTATATTTCTGTGATAAAAATCGCGTACTACTTTTAATTCTGCCGAAACTGATCATCTAGATAAAAGTTTTAAGCTATCTTGGCTTCTATTTGACTGCCGTCTTGCAGTAAGTGTTTGTTGTCTGCTGTGACAAATTCAAAATGTTCAAATTTTTGTATAGCTTATGGGACTTATCTACGAGGTCATGAGTCCCTAAGCTTACAAACTACTTACGAACTAGCTAACACTAAGGACGGCACAAATATCCATGCCCGAGGGGGGATTCGAACCCCCGACCGTAGTGGCCGTGCAGACCGTGACTGGCGCGCCGGCCGGCCGGCTGACAAATTCACCACATCGGATTGTCGTACTCACATTGCTCAATGTAATTCTATTACGTTATTGAAAAAAGTTTCAGAACGTATTCCAAACACTAAAACGAAAAAGAATATTAGTGTACAGGATCTAAAGCTTACGGTCGTAGAGGCACACGGTGCCGATGTTGACAACAACCGTTGAATGTTATTGGAAAACCTAATCGTATAGAATGAGGGAAATAATACTTTGTGTTGACAATCAAATAAAGAAATAATTCCTTTTCTTCTCTAGCTTGACAGGCTTTTATATGTAACAGTACCCTTGTCAGTAATTTAATCATCCTTGTAAAGCAAACATTTCGTTGCCAACATTAGCACACTACGCCGCCGCAGTCGTAAGTAAAATTTACACAGTATTCTTTGTCAGTTATGTTATAGTCTCTTATAGATAAGCGTCAATATTGGTATCTAAGACACACATATTGTGCTCTTAAAGCAGTATGTTCTGGGATGTTTTGCTGTGTTGTGATATTTTGCGGCTGCTAACTCCCTACAGGCAGCTTCCCTGTTAAAAGGTAGTAATTTCAAAAGAGCTAAACAAAAATTTACGTTCGAATATCACAGACGATTTTTTCTACTAAATATTGATTCAACTCATAATAATAAATTTATTTATAATACATAACTGTAGGCTCGGTCCGAGTCCCTCGTTTTTGGGCCGACAGTTAATGATCCATTTTTTTTTCTTCTCTCAGAATCTCTCGGGAATCTAAACATTCTTTAGCCGCTTCTGGAATGATCTGAGCAGTTTACGGCAACACAACCACCCGCAATGTCGTGCTAAAGTGCCGTGACGTAAAATCCTATAGCAGCGCATTTATGTTTAAGAGCTACCGGAATGAAAATGGCGGATGCGTCAGCTCGTACTTACAGGAGCCTTAGTTGGCAGCGTGACGTCATGTCAGTGACGTCACACACCGTCAAAGAATCCAAGTGCATGACCAATGGACGGAACTGCAAGAACGTCAGAAATAATGCAGCACTGGCGCGAAGTAGTCTGAAACACGCAATAGCGGAGGTATTTGTTAAAAAAAAAAAAAAAAAAAAAAAAAAAAAAAAAAAAAAAAAAAGGTTCAAATGTATGTTAAGCTTAAGGGACTTAACTGTGCGGTCATCATTCCCTAATCTTACAAACTACTCATGAACTACCTTATACTAAAGACGACACAAACATCCATTCTAGAGAGGGGATTCGAACCCCCGAAGGGGAGCGGCCTCGCGCATCGCAGCATAGCGCCTCAATACGCTCGGCCACTCCGCCGCAGCGGTATTTGTTCACAGGAGAGATGAGCAAACATTAAATTCAGTGTTAAAGTATGAATTATAATTACAGTTGCCTTAGAAGAAGAGGAAAGGGAGCAGAAATTCGTATAAGTCAAGTAAGACGAGTAAGAGCTAAAAAAATTCTTTTGAATAGAATGTATGAAGGAAAATTTCACACACTGCATAGAGAACTTCAAGACAAAATTCCCAAAAAACTTGGAATGGTGGGACATTTTTTTCCGTTAGCTGTCTCAGATAAACGGGAAATTAAAAAAAAAGCTGACACACATCCCTACTCAAAAAAAAGTAAATTAATTAAAAAAATAAGAAATAAATAAAAATAAAAAATAAAAAAAACGATTATGTGTTTGAGCTGTCCTTGGTAGTTTCAGCTTTACCAAATGTTTTACGGTTTTTCTCTTCCCATTTTGACATATTTTATACAACAAAATGTCTGTTTTTAATACTGCGCACCAGTGGAAACTAAATACTATGAGAAACTGATCTGTATACATTGGCAAAGTTGAAGCTCATTACTAGGTTCCGTTTTATAAACAGCTATTTATACTGGTTAACACACCATAAATAGTGATGTACGACAGCAGTAAGTGGTAAAATCATGAGGAATGCAGGGAAAAGCTTAGGTCGCATTAAATGTTTATTGCTTTTATTTCTGCAAATCGATCTCGGTCACTGAGTGGCCACCTACAGTGCTAGAACAGGATGCCCTGTGGGCCCACATAACTAGCAACATTCATCAACAACAAAATTCATAACAGAATGCTGTTATGGTCCAGGAAAAACAAGTTTTGCTTGGACCATGACAGCATTCTGGTATGCATTTTGTTATTGATGAATGTTGTGAAGCTTAGGGTTTAACGTCCCGTCGACATCGTGGTCGTTAGAGACGGAGCTAACGCACGGAGCTTTGGGTAAGGACAAGGAAGGAAATCAGCTGTGCCCTTTCAAAGGAACCATCCCAGCATTTGCCTGGAGTGATTTAGGAAAATCACCTAGGATTGAAGATGGCTCCTCAGTGACCAATATCGATTTGCAGAAATAAAAGCAATAAAGATTTCTTGCGACCAAAGCTGTTCCCTGCATTCTTCATGATTTTATTCGTGATGTCGCTCTGCACCTGACTCCTTTCGGAGTCGTCTTGTAAGGTAACCCTTAAGGTAAGCCTTACATTATAACGAAGAATGAGCTTCATTTTGAACACATTATTCGTTTGAACCATAGTGAATATGTAGTAATTAACTTCTCAGGTGACTTAACTAATCATCGTGATGCACAATGTATGTACGTAACTTAACTGTGAACATTTTCTGACATTTATTTATTATCTGTATTGTAATTGTTTATGTATAAATTATTTTATTTTATTTGTACTTTGTATGTTTTCTATATGACTGATTACTTGTTATGTTTAAATTCGTCAATGTAAAATATTTCTCTGTTATCGATATGGCTCCTCAGGTCAGAGACTTTATTGTATAGCAGCGCTCGCCTATGGGAGAGCAGGCAAGCAGCAGTATCTGCCGACCCGTGACGTAGATCAGACGTTCGTACGCGGTCCGCGGAGTGCTCAAACAATATAAGTAATAAAGTTGAACAAAGTGAAAGTTATAATTTGTTATAAGTGCAGCGATATGGAAGTTGATGTGAAACCAGTGAACATAAGTGAAGCAAGAGTCGAGCTTAATGAAACATTAATTCGTTCGTTCTGCTGAGGCAGAAATACGTTACGTGTTCGGAAACCGTCCTAGACGTCCGAAACGCGGTAGCGTCATCGCGGACGCTAACGGTCGCGATAAATTACGCGATTCGCATAGCATCACGGCGAACTGCTAGCAAGCTGCCAAAGGAGGAGCCACCATCAAAATGATTTCTGTATGAATTTGTGTATCATTTATATGACTGCAGAGTACCACGTCGCTGGACTGATAAATAAGATAAGTTAAATGCTATTGGTTGTAATTTACTGGGAATGCATGTTTAAGTTTTGTTAAAATACAAGAACATTAGATAGTACATTTGCTATCTCATTTGAACAACTATAATTAATATGACAATCCTCAATAATGCATGAATAATTTTTCTACACAATTTTACAATCAAGTGAGTGTCTTAATTGTTAGAGACAATTTTGCTAAAATTGATGGTAGAAGATAAGACACAGTTGACTTAATGAATAATTTTTCTATTTCGTTTTGCACTGAGTTCAACAATAATAGCAGCCGCCACATCTATCCTATAAAGAACCAAAGTCGTACAATTGCCGTATGCATGGCATCAATTAAGACTCATTTACTTAAATTTCCTACTTGCTTGAGTGAATTAATTTATTAGATACTGACTACAGTGGTTGGACTGCACCCACTTGCCAATCACTTGACGTTAAAAAATCCTACTATTCATAATTTTCTAAATTATCAGTACCATTCGCGTACTAATTGAGTCATACGTATTGCACAGACGGAGTAAGTTAATTTCTGCTATCTGTGTCTGCACAGTCTGTAGAAGATTTTGTAAGGAAAGGAAAGGTGAGTGATCTTTTGACGTGTTTGTCAGATAGGGCCATAGTATTTGTTAATTACACTGATTGTCTTGCTTAATATTCTCAAAGTTTAACTACATCACTTGCATTAATCACGAGTTTAACGTAACCAACAACGAAATTAAGGTCAGGTTTGTTATGTTGCTCAAACATCACAACAGCCACCACAGCCATAACACGTAAAACAATTTTTTTTTTACCTCCACTCACACTTTGCTTCAATTAAATAAACACCTTTCACCCAATATATCCACCAAAAAATATTTTCTTTCCTTACAGTCTGTAAGTAAGTAAGCTTATATGTGCCACAGTTTCAAATCTTTGTAAAATTACTGGACCACACTGCTTTGGTCATCAATCCCTAAACGTACAAACCACTTTAACACTAAAGCCAATTCACACAACCATGACTGAGGGAGGACTCGAACCTCCGGCGGGAACGGCCGCACAACCCGTAGCTTGACTCCTCAGACACGCGGCCATTGCTGGCGGCTACCACAAATTGTTTCTTGTTTTTTTTTTTTTCATATCTCGCATCGTTTTAGAGATATTTGCAAAAATAACGGCGATTTGACGTCTTGGTTCCCAGTTTTTAGGTCGAACCGTTCAACCGATCGGCACCAAATTTTACAGACAATTGATGGCTACCAGAGACCAGAACCTCACTTTTTCAAATATTTCGGACAAGAAATATGTTAGTAATGCACAAAAAAAAAATCCGTTTGTAATGAATTATTAATTACAAATAAACATTCATCTGACGCGAAAATTGAATAAACGAATTTGTAGAGGAGAAAATTCTCTACAAGTTTGTTCCCTTATGTTTTTTTTCATATCTCATATCGCTTGAGAGATATTTGCAAAAATAACGGAGTTTTGACGCCCTCCATTGAATTAACGAAAACCAGCCGTTCGCAGATGTCATGTTACATTCCTCGCCCAGAACTCTCTCTAGCATACGCCATCTTACACTTTGTCATTTCAAAGCAATGGCGCACTGAAGAATTAACAAACCCACGTCGTTCTTCGTACGATAAATGATAATCTAGTGTCTACAAATGCCATATTAGAATCAGTTAACAACGGCCATTAATAGTATGAAATTAAAGAACGCAACTTCTGTTATCCGTAGCGTAGTAAGCAATACGTTAGACTGTGACGCTGAAGATCAGTGGTTCGAAAACGACCACTACCATAATTTTTTTTTCCTAAAAGGGTTTCAGACACTCTTATTAATCAATTTTTTATTAAAATTAATTGATTTTTCCGTCGGTACTTGACAGAACATGATAATAATATCAAAAACGAACAACTTCCTGATGGTCTGCAAAACTTTTTTTTTTTTTTTTTTTAATTAGTCACAAAACGGCTTTCGGCTTCTTAGGCCATCATCAGGTGACAACTGAATGTAGTACACATGTTTTCAAAGATTTTAAGATTTACAAAGATGTTATCAGAGACAATCGATACTTCACAGGAAAGTTCATCGCAAATACTTATTTATGAGAGTTATTAACATTTATATAAAAATATAATAAATATATGTAAAAAATCAAAACTAATATGATTATTATTGAAAAGGAAGGTTGAAAATAAAACTTATTTCAGTAGAGGTGTAGAGGGGAACTGGATCTGATCGTTTAATACTAAACTAGCATCCTGAGCCAAATGTTTATTGATTTCCAATATTTCCAGTAGTGTCATCTTTCTGCTTTTCTTTAGGGGATGTAGAATCTCACAGTTTACATCATAAACATGGCCTTCACTGAGCAGATGTTCAGCAAAGGTTGAATCTGTCTTTTTTAACCTCCAGCTTCTCTCATGTTCTGATAATCTAACAGCTACAGCCCTGCCAGACTGAAAACTGGTGTGTCATCCCATATTTAGGCAAAATTTCAGATCAAATTAGTAGAAAGTTAAAATCTCGAAATTACAGACCTGCATTTTACAATATAAACAATATTTCTAAGCATTTATTCAATAGTAAGGACAAAATTCAACCGCTATCACAGAGTGGTGTATACAAGATCACATGCAAACATTGTGGGAAACTGTATGTTGGTCAGTCTGGCAGGGCTGTAGCTATTAGATCATCAGAACATGAGAGAAGCTGGAGGTTAAAAAAGACAGATTCAACCTTTGCTGAACATCTGCTCAGTGAAGGCCATGATTATGATGTAAACTGTGAGATTCTACATCCCCTAAAGAAAAGCAGAAAGATGACACTACTGGAAATATTGGAAATCAATAAACATTTGGCTCAGGATGCTAGTTTAGTATTAAACGATCAGATCCAGTTCCCCTCTACACCTCTACTGAAATAAGTTTTATTTTCAACCTTCCTTTTCAATAATAATCATATTAGTTTTGATTTTTTACATATATTTATTATATTTTTATATAAATGCTAATAACTCTTATAAATAAGTATTTGCGATGAACTTTCCTGTGAAGTATCGTTTGTCTCTGATAACATCTTTGTAAATCTTAACATCTTTGAAAACATGTGTACTACATTCAGTTGTCACCTGATGATGGCCTAAGAAGCCGAAGCCGGTTTGTGACCAATAAAAAAAATAAAAAAAGTTTTGCAGAACATCAGGAAGTTGTTCCTTTTTGATATTAATTTTTTATTATTTAGATCACTATTTTGGTCCATAATGTTTGCAAAAACTTATAAAACTACAAATCTAAAGTGAGCCGTAAAACACGTCAGTGCGAATTTTTTTCGAAGCATACCGACCGGCAAGGAGATTGACGCTGACGTGACGTTGCCCGCCGTGGTAACGAGGCGGCTTGATAGCGTGGCAGAATATTTTGGCGGACCGTGACCCTCTTGACGTTGAGGTGACCTTCCCTACCGTGTGAATGGGGACAAGCACGCACGCGTGATTCCCGCCTTGCTGTTGAGAGGTGCGGCGGCAGCAGACACCGCCGCACAATGCAGACCAGAGCCGTCTACACTACAGCATGTCATACTGGGCGATGTAAATACGTTTCCTAATATGTGGAACGTGCCAGATTAATAAAACGTTTCTTTACATTATATACATTGTGAACTACCTCGAAGAGAACGACCTATTAACCAGTAGACAACACGGATTCAGAAAGTATCACTCTTGCGAAACACAGCTTGCCCTTTATCCACATTATTCGTTGTAATTGACGGTAAGTCATCGAGTAAAACTGAAGTGATATCTGGCGTTCCACAGGGAAGCGTTATAGGTCCATTACTCTTCCTCGTGTTTATAAACGATTTAGGAGACAATCTGAATAGCTCCCTTAGACTGTTCGCGGATGATGCTGTCGTTTATCGGTTAGTGAAGTCAACAGAGGATCAAAAGCAACTGCAAAGCGATTTAAACAAAATTTCTACTTGGTGCGAAAATTGGCAATTGACATTAAATAAAGAAAAGTGTGAAGTAATACACATGACCACTAAAAGAAATCCGCTGAACTTCAATTACGCGATAAATCAGTCATACCTTAAGGTCGTAGATTCTACCAAATACCTAGGAGTTACAATTACGAACAACTTTTACTGGAGAGAACACATAGAAAATATTGTGGTGAAGGCGAACCAAAGGTTACGTTTCATTGGCAGAACGCTTCGAAGATGCACCAGCTCCACCAAAGAGACTGGCTACATCACACTTGTGCGTCCTCTCCTGGAGTACTGTTGCCCCTTGTGGGACCCTCCACCAGGTGGGACTGACGGAAGGCATTGAGAAGTTTCAGAGAAGGGCTGCTCGTTCCGTTTTATCACGTTACGGCGGGGAAAGCGTCACGGAAATGTTGCAGGAATTAGGGTGGAAATCGTTGAAAGGAAGACGTTATTCATTGCGGCGTGATCTGTTTGGTAAGTTTCAATCACCCACTTTTAGTTCTGAATGTGAAAATATTTTGCTAGCACCCACCTACTTGGGGAGACATGACCATCCTAATAAAATAAGAGAAATCAGATCGAAAACGGAACGATTTAGGTGTTCTTTCTTCCCGCGCGCTATTAGAGAGTGGAACGGTAGAGAAAAGTTATGAAAGTGGTTAATAAACCCTCTGCCAGGCACTTGAATGTGATTTGCAGAGTATCTATGTAGATGTAGATTATATCTGAAGTAATGCATTATTATTAACAGACGAATGGAAAAACTGGTGAAATCCGACCTTGCCCAAGATCAGTTTCAATTTAGGAAAAAAACAGGGTGTTACAAAAAGGTACGGCCAAACTTTCAGGAAACATTCCTCACACACAACGAAAGGAAATATGTTAAGTGGACATGTGTCCGGAAACGCTTAATTTCCATGTTAGAGCTCATTTTAGTATTTCTCTTTAAATGTAAATTGAAATAATTCGTGCAGATAATTGTCAAAATACCCAATTGTTTTGTTAGTATGTACTGCACTTCCTCGATTCACCGCCAGTTGGCCCAATTGAAGGGAGGTAATGTTGACTTCAGTGCTTGTGAGATTTGACGATAATCCTGATATACAATGACATTTGACGAGGCCTCTGAAGACCATCCCAGATTAAGACTTCGAGCAAAGTTTCCAGGATATGTAACGCTGAGCAGAGAGGTGCCTGGTTTTGCGAGTTGTCTTTCGAAATTTCGAAGGACAGTAAGGTAACTATAGTGCATACCAAACCGGATTGTCAGAGGTTGTAGGACGCATAAGTGTAGTGCAGGCAGTTTCTTTATTAGAACTATTTTATCTCCACAGTGTTCTTCCAATGAAACGTACTCTTTGGTACGCTTTCCCTACAACATTTTTATGTGTATTTTCCTATTTAAATTGTTATTTAGTTGAATTTACGTCCTGTAGATTTGACTGATTTAGAGTGTATATGGAGTTTAACAAGTTTCTATTAGTGCTCACATGGATAACATCTTACTTTTCAATATTTAGGGTCTATTGACAATTTTTGGACCCTGCAGGATATCGTATCTAAATAATTTTTTATACAAGTTTCCAGCCAAATTCGCGTTTTTTATTTATGGATGACCGATTACGACGTTCACAAACGTCACTTCTGATCTATATTTTACAATGTCATATCTTATATGGTTTTACCTACATCCTTTCATTACATGTGTCATGGAGTAGTTGTATACAGACATTGACGGTGAAGTTGAACGTATCATTCGATCTACATTATACATGTCCACATTGCTTGCACAACAGTGACTCTTGTACGACGGATGTGAACATGTATGCTGTAGATCCAATGATATAATGATAAATCTGAAGCATAGAATTTAAAATTTTTATGCGGCCGGGATTCGAATCCGGACCTCCATGCTTACTAGGCAAACGTCTTACTGTTAAACCACCACACCAATAACGGTTAAAGCGCCTCGGAATACTCTAAGTGTGATTTCCCTCCACGTCACAAACTTTAATTCAGCATGGAGGTCCTGGTTCGATTCCCGGCTGCATAACAAATTTTAATTTTATGCTTCAGATTTATCATTATTGTCTTTGACATATATGAGACGAAAATCCGTGTCAGGGATTGTTTATTTCTATTAAATCCAATGATATGTTCAACTTCACCATCAATGTTTGTATACAACTACTCCATGACAAATGTAACGAAAAGATATAGGTAAAACCATATAACTCATTGTAAAATATAGGAGATCAGAAGTGACGTCTATGAACGTCGAAACCGGTCATTCACAAATAAAAAACGTGATATTGGCTGGAAACATGTATAAATTGAGTTAGATCGCCCCAAAGAATAATGAGTTCCATACATAAATAATTTTGTAATTACATTCGACCTTCTGGCGATTTCATCAACCGATAAGCAACAGCATAGTGAGCAGGTAGTGGAACGCAAAAACAACGTGACTTACGCGAAGCTACGGCATGGAGAGCCATAGGAAAGTTGGAAGCTTGACAAAAACCGAGGGAGGTGGCTGCAGCTACTGTAGTGTCCCAAAGTGTAGTTTGCAGGACCAGGACGCGATTTAAGACAACGGGAACCTTTAAAGGAATCCAAAGCCAAGGTCGTCCACCGATAACATCAGCAAGAGAGGACCACTGTCTCCTGTTTACTGCCCATCGTGACAGGAGGCTGAATGCAACTCAGCTGCAACGCACTCTCCAGGCTGCAACAGCACGAGCAATATCAACACAGTCCGAGATCGTCATTGGGAATGTGGCCTCCACGCACGGGGGCCTATGGTGTGTGTTCCATTAAAACCACGACACCATATAGCCTGCAAAAACTGGGCGGAGAAACATCAGGATTGGAGTCGTAACGAAAGGCGCCGGTTTCTGCTCACAGATGAGTCAAGATCTCGTGTCCAGCCGAACAATCGTCGTTTCCTCATCTGGAGAGAACGTGGAAAACCCCTGCTTATGTGCAGGAAACAACACCATATCGTGGTGGCGAACGAATGGTGTGGGCAGGAGTCAGTATTGGCGGACGTATAGACCTGCATATCGTTCAGAATGGCACTTTGAGTACTCAGAGATAAAGAAACGAGATCCTTCGACATTTCGTTGTGCCCTACGCTGATGCCATTGGAGATGGCTTCCTTCTGGTGGACGATAACGCTCGTTTCCACAGAGCTGCACTGGTGGATAACGTGCTTGAAGTTGTAGGAAATGAACGAATGGAGTGGCCAGCTTGTTCGCCAGACATAAGCCCGATTGAGCAAAGACGGGATGCACTTGGCAGAAGCCTTGTAGCCAGACAAGCACCTACGACAACGGTTGCAGAGTTGTATATTCTACTCATGGAAGAATGGCTAAATATCCCTAAGGAGCTGACAGATAACCTCATACTGCCCATGCCACACAGGGGTGCAACTTTACTGGACGTTCCAGGTGATCACACACCAGGGCAACGAGAAAGACTTTTTCAGTGTTATGGTAGATCCATGTTGCCTCACTCTAAGTAAATTCCACAAGCAAAGAGTTGAGACTGGTAGATATCGTACTGTTTGTTGAGGTCTTCAGTCCGCAGACTGGTTTGATGCACCTCTCCAAGCAACCCTGTCCTGTGCAAGTCTTTTCATCTTAGAATACGTTAGGCAACCTACACCCTTTTGAATCTGCTTACTGTATTCGTCCCTCGGTCTCCTTCTATCATTTTTACCCCACACACTTCCTTCTAATGCTGACGATTCCTTGATGTCTCAAAATCTGTCCAACCAAGCTATCCCCCTCTCTTAGTCAGGAAATGCCAGAAGTTCCTTTTCTCCCCAATTAGGTTAAGCACCTCCTCATTAGTTATGTGATCTACCCAACTAATTTTCAACATTCGTCTGTAGCACCACATTTCGAAAACTTCTCTCGTCTTTTTGTCTGAACTCCTTATCGTCCACGTTTCACTCCCATACAATGGTACACTCCAGACAAATGCTTCCAGAAAGGACTTCCTAACATTTCAACTAACATTGGATGTCAACAAATTTCGCTTCTTTAGAAACTCTTTTCTTCCAATAGCCATTCTGCATTTTATACCTTTTTTACATCGGCCATCAGAAGTTATATTGCTACCCAAATATCAAAAACCATCTACTACTTTTATTATCTCGTTGCCTAATCTAATTCCTACAGCATCGCCTAATTTTCTGAGATGACATTCCATTACTCTCGTTTTACTCTTGTTAATGTTCATCTTACACCTTTCTTTCAAAACACTGTCCATTTCATTCAATTGCTCTTCCAGATCCTTTGCACTCTCTGACCAAATTACTATGTCATCGGCAAACCGCAAACTTTTTATTTATTCTTCCTGAACTTTAATTCCATCTCCAAATTTCTCCTAGCATTCCTTCACTGCTTGCTTAATGTACAGATTGAACAACACTGGGGAAAGACTACAACCCTGTTTTACTCCCTTCCCAACCTCTGCGTCTATTTCTTGCACTTCGACTCTAATTACTGCTGTCTAGTTTTGTATAGGTTGAATATAACTCTTCGCTCCCTATATTTTACCCACGCTGCCTTCAGAATTTGATAGAGTGTATTCCAGTCGACATTGTCAAAGCTTTCTCCAAATCTACAAATGCTAAGAATGTAGGTTTCCCTTTCCTTAGCCTATCTCCTAAGATAAGTCGTAATGTGAGTATTGCCTCCTGTGTTCCTACATTTCTCCTAAATCCAAACTGATCTTCCCCGAGGTTGGATTCTAGGTTTTTCCACTCGTCTGTACATAATTCGTGTTAATATTTTGCAACCATGTCTTATTAAACTGATAGTTCTGTAATTTTCACATTTGTCTGCACTTGCTTTGTTTGGAATTGGTATTTCGATAATCTTCTCGACGTCGGAGGGTATTTCCCCTGTCTCGTACAACTTGCATACCAGGTGATACAATTTTTTCATAACTGGCTCTCCTAACGATATCTGCAGTTCAGACGGAAAATCATCTACTCCAGGGACCTTGTTTCGACTCAAGTCAAATTCTCCTCGCAGTATCATATCTCGTATCTCATCTTTTCGTCCTCCATTTCAGAATACTGCCTTCAAGTTTATTTCCTTTTATAGGCCCTCTGTATATTCCTTCCACAGTTCAGCTTTCCCCTCTTTGCTTAGTACTGGTTTTCCGTCTGAGTTCTTGATATTCAAACAACTGCTTTTCTTGTCTCCAAATATCTCTTTTATTTTCCTGTAGGCGGTATCTATCATTCCCCTAGTTATGCATGCTTCTATGGTTCTGCATTTGCCCTCTAGCCACTCCTGCTTAGCCAGTCTGCACTTCCTGTCAATCTCATTTTTTAGACGTTTGTACTCCCTTTTTCTTGCTTTGTTTCTCCAGGGATTTCTATTAGGCTTTGTCCTGCTGCCTTCACTTCCCTATCTCTCAGAGCTACCCATTTTTCTTCTACTGTATTACTTTCCCCCATTTCAGCCAATCCTTGCCGAATGCTTCCTCTGAAACTCTCAACCACCTCTGGTTCCTCCAATTTGTCCAGGTTCCATCTCCTAACATTTCTATCTTTCTGCAGTCTCTTAAGTTTTAATCTGCAGTTCCCAAGTTCAAAGGTGGCCTGAGAAATGAGTTGTGGTGAGATTGAGATCTATACCGGAGACGGCAGGAGTTTATGAAAGAGTGCCCGGAATATTGAGCACATTTCACACTTGAAATTATGAACATGTTTGTTTGGCACATGTTCAAATCAAACGTTTGTATAGTCTATGGGACTTAACTACGGGGTCTCAGTCCCTAAACTTACAAACTACTTATGAACTAACTAAGACTAAGGACGGCACAAATATCCATGCCCGAGGGGGATTCGAACCCCCGACCGTAGTGGCCGTGCAGACCGTGACTGAAGCGCCTCAGTCCCCTCGGCCACCGCGGCCGCCTCGGCACATGTGTTCAAAAAAAAGAATAACAAAGATCTAAATGGAATGTCCGTTGCTCGGTCGATCTGAAACGTCACTTCAATTTTTGAACAGCCCTCGTATGTGCTGGAACACAAGAATCAGGATTACCAACAGTACACAGCCGCTTGCCGGCCGCGGTGGCCGAGGGGACTGAGGCGCTCCAGTTACGGTCTGCACGGCCACTACGGCCGGGGGTTCGAATCCCCCCTCGAGCATAGATATTTGTGCCGTCCTTAGTATAAGGTAGTAAATAAGTAGTTTGTAAGTTTAGGGACTGTTGACCCCGTAGTTAAGTCCCATAAGCTTAACAAACATTTATTTCATACTTTATACACAGCCGCTTAACAGGGTGTAAACACAGGGAGAGCAACGTTGACGCTACATTGTCATCATACACTACAAAATGTATATCGTGTATGATATCTCACCTGATCCCCTAATTGATTCCAACGTCTCTGCCCATTCTCAGTGTCGGGGCCGGCTTCCCCTTTGGCCCCCTTCCACCTCCCATTTTGGATCGGTCACTGCTCGTGCTTAGCGTCGTTGTGTGTCTCTTTTCCTGCACTTGTTGCTCCCTCTTGGTCTGCCAGCATCCTCCGCCGCGCACAGTGGACGGTCGGCGGTGCCGGCGCCTTCAAAGCCGCGTGCCGCGTGGCGTTTACGAGCCAGCCTATCGACGCGCGGAATCGCCGCAGACATTGATGGCCGCTTACCGCTGCGGCAGCGCTGCCACACAGCTGGCCGGCTGCGCGCACACTAAGCACACGACAAGTAGTCGTGGACAGCGGGCAGCCTCGCTCCGAGCGCACGAGTGCCACTGTCTCCATGGCGCGTCTCGTTTTCTCAATGGCTGATGTTGACAATGTAGCATCAACTTTGCTCTCCCTATGTTTACACCTAGTATTAATCTGTTAAGCGGCTGTGTACTGTTGGTAAATGAAATGAGCGTATGGCTTTCTTGGCTGGGAGATCCCTTGCGGGATTGTTCGGCAGCCTTAGTGTAAGTCTTTTTAGTTGACGCTGCGTGGGCGACTTACGTGCAAATGATGATGAGATGATGATGATTATTACAACACACAACACCCAGTCCCCTGCCGGAAATCGAACCTGGGCCCCCTGCGTGGTAGTCAGCGACGCTGGCACTGAGCTACGGAGGCGGACTGTGTACTGTTGGTAATCCTGAGTATTGTGGTTCTTGTGTTCCAGCACATACGAGGGCTGTTCAAAAATTAAGGTTACGTTTCAGACTGACCGGGGAACGTACATTCCATTATAGATCTTTGTTGTTGTAAAATGTAAACTTTCACGGCCGGAAAGGTCAAAATTACTAAAAATTTCCGGGCTATTATGCCGTGGTCTTATGGATTTATTATGTAAACCCAACGTTTCGTCCCTGACTGCGGAGAACATTTTAAGGAGGATCATGGCACTTGTGAATGTCCGATGCACACCTTGATCTTTGTTGTTGTTTTGTTGGTACACATGTCCCGAACAAATATGTTCACAGTTTCAAGTGTGAAATGTGCCCAATGTTCCGGGCACTCTTTCATAAACTGCTGCCGTCTCCGGTATAGATCTCAGTGTCACCACAACTCATTTCTCGGACCACCTTTGTAATTTGGAACTAAGGTGCATTAAAGGAGGCATATTTAGGAGTGATTCTTTATTGAGAAGTAAGATTTGCGGCCGGTTTTCCTGATAGTCGTCCTGAGGGAAGTCGACACAGGCAACTGACTTCTGGATGGCATATGCAATAGTGTTTTATCAGCGGAGTTCGTGATTTTTACTTCACACTTTCGCGTCTTTGCAGCTCGTCACCTGCTCCTCTGCCTGCAGCGACACGCCTCCGGCGCCTGGTGGTAACGTACATTCGCAGCACGGCACAGTAAGTTCCATGGTGTTTTATTTTATTTTATTTTTATTATTTTTTTATTTTTTTTTTAATGCACTTTTCTTGCGTTATGCGATTGTAAAGGCTCCTTCTGGGTAAGTAACTGGATAAAGTCCTCCCACTCTCCAATACCCCGCCTTTGCCAAGGCATCGATACTGTTGTTCCGACTTCTATGGAAGGAGGAAGTAAGGAAGCTTAGAGTTTAACGTCATGTCGACAGCGTGGTCATTATAGACGGAGCTCACGCTCGGACTTTTGGGAAAGGACGTCGAAGGAAATCGGCCGTGCCATTTGAAAGGAACCATCCCAGCATTTGTCTGGAGTGATTTAGGGAAATCACGGAAAACCTAAATCTGGATGGCCGGAGGTGGATTTGAACCAACATCCTTCCGAATGCGAGTCCAGTGTGCTACCACTGCTCCACCCTGCTCGTTCGACTTGTATGAATTTTATATTATTGTTACCATGTGTTGATTCATGACCACTGGGTCAGAAACAGGTGGCTTCACCACCAGTAATGTTATTTACATCCATTTACGTGTCAAGTTTGTAATCTTCCCTATATCTGTTTAATTTGTCAGTAATAAATTGTAATTGTTTTTCCTTGAGTTGATATTCCTCATTTCAACCACCCATATCATTTTTTGGAGGGGTGCATCAATTTTTTTACTATTATTTGCATAAATTATGCAACAGTAACAGGTCCATCAGACCTCCCTGGCCATCAGCCGATAGTATCAACTCCATGTATGTAAAAACAAACGCCTCAACAGGTGGATAGTGAGTATATTGGCATAAATGTGGATTAGGATTGATCACACATCACCCTATATCCACTTCAATCCCCACGGCACTTTGTAAGTGTACACCGCACTTCCTTTGATTTTGACAAATAAAAAAGTTAAACGTGTTTTAGGGTTCTCGGATATTTTTAGTATTATCAAAAACACGAGGCAAATAATTTGCATATAATTTTGTGTGAAAAATGTTATCAACTGCTCTAGTGACTGATGACCATAGCAGTTGGAGCAGTAGGTTTACATATATATAACAAGTGCTCTAAAACACTTGAAATGTTGACAGCCGCATATGTTGCGTCTGCACTAAAAAAAAGTTTACAACTGGTACAAGCTCTTTCAAGATGGCCAACAAGGTGCCAATGACGAACCTCGCTCAGGACGCCACAGCACATAGACGACAGTTAAAATCGTTAATTACCCTAACGGATGTTGCTGAGGATGTTAGCAAATACGTCGGCTGGTGTTATTGATGTTTTGGGCATGAGACGTGTGTCGGTGAAGTTTGTTTCAAAATGGGAAACTGCATAAGCAGAGGAGCCGAGTTATGAAGAACCGTCTTATCGGACGGCAGCTGTGGAATGATGTAAACGATGGGCCTGATTTTCTAAAACGCAAATGGGAGGGAGTAAATACGAGTTTACGGTCATGGCGTCGAAACAAAAACTACATCGTCGCAGCACGCCAAGTTCATTCACTGCTTTTTTTTTTCTTCTCCAATTGCCGTTGTGTAGCACATCATAAATTTGTGCCTCCATAAATAAGGAGTATTATATTGAGGTTATGCTCTGTTCGCGAGAAACAATACGTAAAAAACATCAGGAGTTGTGGCAAAACAATTCATGCCTCTTGCATCACAACAAGCACTATCCATCCTGGGTGGCAAGGGGGGGGGGGAGGGGGACAAGCATGGGATGTCCAACTTGCACCGCCCTCTTTTTTGTCATGAACTGTTTGAAGAAAAACGACTCTGTGTGGGCGAGTGTTGTCGTGTAGCTTGAACATACACCATACTCGCTGGATCTCAATCTTCCAGACTTGTTCCTATTTCCTCGACTAAAACTCACTTTGAAAGGAAAGAGATTTGACGATATTCCTGACATCGAAGGAGACATGACGAGCCTTTTGAACACTTTTCGAAATGAAGACTTTGTGCAAAGTTCCCAGGACAAGTATAGTAGATTAAGATTAATGCTTGTACAGCTTATGGGACTTAACTACGGGGTCATCAGTCCCTAAACTTACAAACTACTTATGAACTACTTACGAACTAGGACGGCACAAATATCCATGCCCGAGGGGGGATTCGAACCCCCGACCGTAGTGGCCGTGCAGACCATGACTGGGGCGCCTCAGTCTCCTCGGCCACCGCGGCCGTCAGTATAGTAGAGCTCACGTGTGGATAGTAATTGGAAGTGACTATTTCGATGAACAGTAAGGTAACTGTAGTTCGTAGTTCATCTACGTTAATGTTACCGGACTATCCACGTAAGCCGGCCGCGGTGGCCGAGAGGACTAAGGCGCTCCAGTCACGGTCTGCACGGCCACTACGGTCGGGGGTTCGAATCCCCCCCCCCCTGGATATTTGTGCCGTCCTAGTTCGTAGGTAGTTCATAAGTAGTTTGTAAGTTTAGGGACTGATGACCCCGTAGTTAAGTCCCATAGACTATACAAACATTTGAACATTTTATTCACGTAACTTTATTGGCAGAGGTTGTATCTCCTGATTAACTTTGCACTAGCGCCCCACAGTCGAAACACATACCGTTAGACTCCTTATACTCATCATTTGTCACTCTCTTACCGCAAATTTTTTACAGAGATAATATTTACCACAGGACCAAAGTTTCAAAATAGTACTACACATAAGACAGAGGCTTACATTAAACTGCATATAAGTCCCACATGACCCATGTCGTATTTCAGGCACTTCAGGTAATGTTTTGATATTTCTAGAGGCGGTCGAGGGATGAAATTTTGGTACGTTGTACAAACCCATATGTGACTGAAGTTTCATGAGCATTTGGTCCAGCGTTGATTGGCAAGGAAGGAAAGAAGAGAAAATTAGGGTTTGACGTCCTGTCGACAGCGTTGTCATTAGAGGCGGACTCATGCGTGGATTCTTCGGGTACATCTACATAGAAACTCTGCAAATCACATTTAAGTGCCTGGCAGAGGGTTCATTAACCACCTTCATAACTTTTCTCTACCGTTCCATTCTCTAATAGCGCGCGGGAAAAAAGAACACCTAAATCGTTCCGTTTTCGATCTGATTTCTCTTATTTTATTGGGATGGTCATGTCTCCCTAAGTAGGTGGGTGCTAGCAAAATATTTTCACATTCAGAAGTAAAAGTCCGTGATTGGAACTTCGCAAACAGATCACGCCGCAATGAATAACGTCTTTCTTTTAATGATTTTCCACCCCAATTCGTGCAACATTCCCGTGACGCTTTCCCCCCGTAGCATGATAACACAAAAGGGGGTTGCCCTTCTCTTAACCTTCTCAATATCTTCCGTCAGTACCACCTGGTAAGGGTCCTACAAGGGTTAACAGTACTCCAGGACAGGACGCACAAGTGTGATGTAGGCAGTCTCTTTGGTAGAGCTGTGCATCTTAGAAGCGTTCTGCCAATGAAACGTAATCTTTGGTTCGCCTTCCACACAATATTATCTGTGTTCTCTCCAGTCTAAGTTGTTCGTAATTGTAACTCCTAGGAATTTGGTATAATTTACTACCTTAAGGTTTGACTGATTTATCGCGTAATTGAAGTTCAGGGGATTTTTTTTAGTGGTCATGTGTATTACTTCACACATTTCTTTATTTAGTGCCATTTGCCAATTTTCGAACTATGTAGAAATTTTGTCTAAATCGCTTTGCAGTTGCTTTTGAGTCTCTGTTGACTTCTCTAACCGCGAAACTACAGCATCATCCGCGAACAGTCTAAGGGAGCTATTCAGATTGTCTCCTAAATCGTTTATAAACATAAGGAAGAGTAGGGGACCTATAGCGCTTCCCTGGGGAACGCCAGATATCACTTCTGTTTTACTTAATGACGTACCGTCAATTACAACGAACTGTGTCCTTTCTGATAGGAAATCGTGAATCCAATCGCAAAATTTCATTAGAAGCCGCTTGTGGGGTACAGTGTCAAAAGCATTCCGGAAATCCAGAAATATGGAATCGATTTGAGATCCCTTGTCAATGGCGCTTATCACTTCATGTGAATAAAGGGCAAGCTGTGTTTCGCAAGAGCGATACTTTCTGAAACCGTGTTGAGTATTGGTTAATAGGTCGTTCTCTTCGAGGTAGTTCATAATGTTCGAACAAAGTATATGTTCCAAATCGACATCAATGAGATTGGCCTTTAATTTTCAGGATCACTCCTATTGCCTTTCTTGAATATTGGAGCAACTTGGGCAACTTTCTAGTCTTTGGGTACGGATCTTTCGCTGAGTGATGGGTTGTAAATTTTAGCTAAGTACGGAGCTATTGTATCAGCATACTCTGAGAGGAATCTACTTGGTATGCAATCTGTCCCGGAAGATTTCTTTTTTTTAGTGACTTAAGTTGTTTTATTACTCCAGGAACATCTACTTCTAAGTTTCGCATGCTGGCAGCTGTTCTTGGGTTGAATTCGGGAGTGTTCACTTAGTCTTCTTTAGTGAACGAATTTCGGAAAGATGTGTTTAGTAATTCTGCTTTAGCTGTACTGTCATCGATAGTATTACCATTGCTATCGCGTAGTGAAGATATTGTTTGTGTTTTGCCGCTAGTGTACGGATGGGGAAGAATATTGGCTGTGCCCTTTCAAAGGAACCGTCCCGGCATTCGACTGGAGCGATTTAGGAAAATTACGGGAAACCTAAATCAGGATATTCGGAAGTGATTTTGTGCCACCACACTCCAAAATAGTAGATGCAGCTCGATTCTGTCTTGAAGAGTGGGAGTGTGGCTGTTGAAAGTTTTGATTCAAAAATATTTACACGAACAACCGTCAGTTTCCATTCAATTTTGTTACGTTTCGACACTCCATTAGTGTCATCTTCAGGCCAAATTAATGACGTCCGTCCTGTTACATGAGTTGTCAACGAGGCCGTATTTGACCGTAACTTGCAGTCCCTGGTTATCCATATATGACATATATGGAAGGGGAAGGCCCTTGACAAAATTTCGTCCGCCAAACGTGTCCCACATACCACTCCAACTAGTGTCAGTTTTTCCAGTTTCGTCTTATAACTCATGGATCAGTCTGTCTTAATCAGGCGGGATTTACAGACTGCTACAGCTGGCGTAAGCGCGCCAGTTTCCGCCACGCTGCCTCCACAGCCGCTGCGCTGTGCCGCTGTTATTACGAGCGATAAATCTTGTGTGCTGTCCGGCGCCACGCTCACCAGAGCGATTCACTTTGGCGCTCTGCTCTGTCCTGAGTGATAATCGCTTTCACCCAGCAGCTGCGAATGGTGCGTCGTAACTGCTGGTATTAACAGTGGGCGCTGGTACACCTGTTGGCTGAGCGCTGCCGGTTGAATCGGTGAGGGCAAGCGGAATGAGAACCTGGGACACGCCGGCAGCCACAGCTTCATCTCCTGGGCCGTGTCATTACTTCAACTAAGTTACTGACAGCGTCCACCTCTATCCAAACCCCAAAACTGCTTGCCAGTTGGAATAAGTTATTTTACTACTGATTACTGGGACCGTAGTACCGATGCAGTAGGGACAGTGGCTAGCTCGACGGGCTCAAATGATCGAGAAGAGAAGTTTTAATCATAGAGTTATATATTTTTGACGACGTTACAGGGTTCATTGAATAAAATAAATCGCAATTTGCGATCAGTTATGGCTTCACTGTGCTAGGTTTAGGTGGAATCCTACAGTGCGGTGAATAAAAATTTGTGCCCGGCCGGGATTCGAACCCGGGATCTCCTGCTTACTAGGCAGACGCGTTGAGCACTCCGCCACCGAGGACACAGTGACCAGTCCGACTGCAGAGAACTCTTCCCTACACGTCTCCCGCCACACACAAATTTCCATTCACCACACTGTCTCTTTCCTGTCCTCGGCGGCGGAGTGCTCAAAGCGTCTGTCTAGTAAGCAGGAGATCCCGGGTTCGAATCCCGGCCGGCCACAAATTTTCATTCGCTGCACTTTGGTATTCCATCTAAATCTAGTACAGTGAAGCCATAACTGTTCGCAAATTGCGATTTATTTCATTTAACCATAGAGGTCTTAAATCATTCATAGTCCACCAGTGGGGCAGTCACGGTGGGGGAGGAGGGCTAATGGGCTGATGTCCCCCCCCCCCCAGCATCTCACAAAGATTTTTTAATTATATTATTTTTTACTGTTTTCATTTGTTTTGTTAAACAGGTCGGCGCCGGAAATAGTACACATATAATAAATCGCAACGTAGCTATAATTTGCCAAGCACAACGGAACGTGAGAGTGGGTCACCAACGTGATGCCACCACTGAGAACTAGACTTGCGCATAATAGTTCGCGATCGGGAGCGCTCACTTTAGTTCGCGGCTCTGCCGCGAATTAGTTCGTTCTTTCAGTTCGTCTGCTCCCAGTGACGGCTGAGCGGCGTGGTCTGCGCATGCAGGTGGGGGGGAGAAGTTCCCCCACCTAGCTGCTTCATGCGCTTGCTGCTTGAGCCGCTAACGATATCACGCAAACCAAAAGAAACAGTTTCTGGATAATATCTCGCGTTCAAGTTTACAGTTATCTCTACATCTTGGCATTATGGAATTTATTAGTCAGATATTCCAGAGTGCAGAGTACTTCAAAGCAGAAATTTTGTAGCACTGAACTATGTAATCTTAGCAGGCAGACGCTAACCTGGAAATGGCTCTCATCAGCAGAAGGCAAACACGTGATTTTTAATTCTGTTCACATACTTTAGTTCGCGACCTATCTCGCATATTTTAGTTCGCAACCTATCACGCATATTTTAATTCGCGACCTACCATGAATATTTTAGTTCGCGACCTACCACGAATATTTTGGTTAGCGACCTATTGTGCATATTTTAGTTCGCGACCTATCGCGCATATTTTAGTTCGCGACCGGTAGCTCTCCTTTTAGTTCGCAGCTCGGCCGCGAAGTAGATCGCTCTTTTTAGTTCGTCAACTCGTTTTGGCTTTTGCTACCGCTACTAAAACTACAGCTGAGGTTCATCTCAGCTCGAAATGACGGCAACTGGCAGAAGGGAATCGCGCGATTCTGCACGCTTTCGCGTCCTCTCGCTGGTACCGTCAGTCATCGGAAAAGGAGCGGACGAACTAAGAGGCGAGGGATCTGCGAACTAGTTCGCGTAGTTCGCCTGTGGGAGCGCTCTTCCGGACTAGTTCGTTCGCGAACTACACAAGACTACTAGCTACCGGCCAGTGGCGCCGGCGCCAGGGCCAAGGTCGCACGTGTCCGCAGGGCGTGGCGCGTCACGTGTCCGGAGTTGTGGTCTGGCTGGCCTGCAGTGTAGTGGAGTGGGGCCTCTCACGCCCACCCAGCCACTGGTCGGGCAGGACCGCCGGATCCACCGGCAACGGGATCCCCGGCCTAACGGGCCTCCCGCCCATTTCCTCGACGAGCGGCTGCCAATCACAGCGCGCTCTGCTCACTGCAGCTACCATCTGGTGTCTCGTGTACTCTCCTAGGGATTATATTGAGAGATGGCAGCCCATCTCTCATCTTTATTATCGATGTTTATTGTTGGCGTATTGTCTTAATGAGTCCTGTACATACAATTTTCTATTGCTGTCGGGAATACGATGCAGGGAAGATTTTTGCTAAGGTGAGATGCAGAGCTGACTTGGCCGTGAGGGGGCGAATTCCTTCCTACCTGCGCCCTGCGGCGCCGTAGGAGGCCGGGCGCGCTGGCCTTGGGTGGCACCACGGAGTAACATATACAGAGAAGCAGCCCTCTCTAAACCACTGTCCTACGCTCCCCTCGTAGTTCCATAAGATGCTAGCAGGTGTCAGGCTGTTCCCTGGCTTCGTACCCGTAGACGACACTAGATGCGCTTCTGAGGGTAGCGTGGAGGGGAGGCTGAAGGGAGAGCTCGTGCCGCCTGCCACGGCTGTGTCCGGCTTTCTGGTGTTTGAGGGGACAGCCGCTATCTGCCGCCTGCTCTGGCCAGTTTAAAGGGTTGCTTCTGATCGCAGCGCCATCATGGGACATCTTACTGAGCTGCTGCAGAACCCCTCGCCCCGCACCCCTGAGCGTAGGACCGGGCCCTTACGGAGGTTTCCCGTCTGTATATATTTGTCTGTGGTGGCACACTGGCAGGGCAGTAGGTCGTAAAAATGTAGCCTTGTGTCCCAAACTGTGAAGGAGAGGCGCCGTCTGCGCTTTTCAGAAGAAGATAGCAGGGCACACGGCTGTGGCCGAGGGTCCGAAAGGGAAAGCGACGGAATGTTTGCTGGAGGCTAGGCAGCCGCTCCCACAGACGACGGTTAGAGCCGTTTAGTGAGAATCGCGCCAAAAGTGTGCGTGGAAGGGATGCTGTCTTTGATTGGCTGATGTTTAAAGAGCCAGCTTTTAGAAATCAGCGGTTGTCTTGTGAGATTTTACTGGCTGGAGTTCGAGAACTCGACGCTGATTGGCTTTACGTAAAAACGGCGTTTCTCTGGGGGCTCTTGCACAGTGATGTGGTTATAGGAGGGACTTCGTGTTTCGTAGCGGTGGAGTACGGACGCGTCTTGTGGTGTACTGTCCTCCTAGTGTGCGGACTTATTTTGCTTACTGAGCCGATACTTCGACGAGTGAACTTGTATAAATTTCAGGGTACACTCTGAGATTTATACTTGAGCTGATTGCTCTTGTTTGCGGTTTGAATAAGGTCAGCCAGCCAATACTAGTGCACCGAAGCACTAGTTGCGATATACTCAAATTCTGGAGTCATTTAGACCTTCAGTACTCTTGCGTACTTCTTGTCTACGCTCACTGAAGTGGTCCTGACTTGGCAGAATTGTTTGAGATTGTAGGCACTGTGTACTGCCGAGCGCACAGAGTCTATCAGGTTCTGCCTTATAGTGGGGATTGTGTAGTTAGGAAAGTCAACCCTGCACTTGTATTCCGACTCGATTATCCCGCTAAGAACATTATATTATTTCGCGATAGGGGTTTCTGACTTGCCAGTCGTTACTAATTTCTAGTTTCGTAATAATTTGAGTAACTTCATATGCATTACATTGTTCTTTCTTATTTGGTTATAAATTTATTCTTGTTGTTTATGATTTTAGTATTGGATTTATCATTGTGTGTTTTATCCTGCTTAAAATGGTGTAATAAATATTGCTGGATTTGAAAGATGTTTTTTCAACATTATTAGTCGTCAGATCCCAGTTATTTCGTTAGATTTTTGGTGGGGACAAATTATTAATTATATTTTATGCCACTGCAGAAAGGGGAAGAGTCTCATTACAATTAGAACTGAAACAGGGCAATTGCAAATTATTTGACGTGACTTTAAATATCAGTAATTAATTCAGGGTCAGCCGCTCCTGTCTTCCTATTGTATTAACCCACATTAACCTTGCCCAGTCGGAATCATTTCTACCCATTTCATTTATTTTTTCACCACCATACCTTACAATATATCACACCCTCCAAGAGATAGAGAGTGGCGCCCACACCCTCACACTCAGAGACCGAATTTTGGTGCGTCCACCCCACTCGCGACCCTCTATTTGGAGACCTCCACTCCCTCCATTTTTGGCGTCCTTCTTTGTGACACCCCTACCCCTCCTGGCCCCACTTGTACGGGCACATCACCTTGTCTTACAAGAAGACCGAATGCCTATCGGAATTTTGTAATTAAATATATACAGGGTGTATCTAAATTGGCACACTCGCGCTACGCAGCGCGATTCCTCGCATTCTAGCAATAACAAAATTATTCATAGTCACAGAATATATGACTTGAACTGCGAATGGGCAGAGCTGAAAATGTGTACCCAGCCGGGATTCGAACCCGGGTCTCCTACTTTCAAGGCAGTTGCGCTGACGCCTACGCCACTAGGGATACAGTGGTCACCGCACCTTCAAGGACTACCTAAGCACGCCTCCCGTCAGACACAAATTTCCAGCTCTACTCTGCCCACAGTACTCAAACTCATAATCACTATTTCCGTAAGAGTAAGGGCTCCAAACTAGCCCACCCCTCCCCACTAACGAAAGGATCATTGCCTGTCACTGGCATATGTGTGTGTATGTGTGTGTGTGTGTGTGTGTGTGTGTGTGTGTATGGCATCTGACGGGAGGCGTGCTTTGGTAGTCCTTGCAGATGCAGTGATCACTGTGTCCTTAGTGGTGTAAGGACAGCGCAACTGCCTACAAAGCAGGAGAAAGCAATAAAAAAATGTCTCTCACAAAATTTCGCCCTGCGCATATTTCTGTCAGTAAATGGACGTCGAAGATTGAGATGGGTGTGTGTCCCATACGTCAGTTTGTTTCAGAATGACACTACTGCAGCTACAAACTTCTGGGTGATGTGGGAGGTGTCTTGATGAACAAAGTGAGCATAGAAACCCATGCCCGGAAACGTCGTCCAATGACGCTACAGAGTGTCGAAGATGCTGGAGGGGATGTCTAACGGCAGGAGCTGGTGCCTGTAACTTGGACTCTCCGAAGCGTCGTTGAATGGCTTTTCCGGGCATGGGTTTCCATGCTCATTTTGTTCCTCAATACAACTAGCACATCCTCTAGAAGTTTGTTGGTGTAGTAGTGTAATTCTGAAACACACTGACGTATGGGACACACACCCATCTCAATCTTCGACGTCCATTTGCTGCCGAAAATATGCGCAGGACAAAAGTATGTGACAGACATTTTTTTTTATTGCTAGCATGTGAGGAATCGGGCTGCGAAGCCCGAGTGCGCGAATTTAGTTTCATCGGAAAAGGAGCGGACGAACTAAGAGGTGAGGGATCTGCGAACTAGTTCGCGTAGTTCGCCTGTGGGAGCGCTCTTCCGGACTAGTTTGTTCGCGAACTACACAAGACTACTGAGAACGTGTGCTGCTGTTACTGTGAGCGGTTTTAATGCCACCGCGACCAGCTTTGATGCTGCTGCTATTATTATTGCTACGCTGAAGTTACGAGTCAATTGTTCATATGTGGTGACCCGCTGCATAGCAGGTCAACGGCACCACCGAGTGGAATATTACGAGCAACAATGGTGTTATTTTAGTTCAAATTTTACACATAGAGTCTCATGTTAATTAAACTGTAAAGACGATTCTGCCTTTCTCTTTGACTAATTACATGGAAGCTGCTTAATTATTTTACGAGCTGATTATATGCACTCCTCTTCCATTTTCAAATTAATGCGAGCCTTCATAGAATGTAAGCTTTCACGGCCGGCGTCTTCATTAATTAAAACTTCCGGGCTAATTTGTCGTGATCCATCACTAAAACTTCCAACTCCCGACGTTTCGTTGCCTACTGCGGGCAACATCTTCAAGGGTGAGTCGACGACTGCCTACTAGGCGCTGGAGGTCCTGCATGTTTTTACATGTGGTGACCATGAAATAAAATTTAGTGAAACGAGCGTGCTAGCTAGGACATCGCATTATTACACACGCATGTACAAATGTTTGTAGAACTTATGGGACTTAACTACAGGGTCATCAGTCCCTAAGCTTACAAACTACTTATGAACTACTTAAGACTAAGGACGGCACAAATATCCATGCCCGAGGGGGGATTCTAACCCCCGACCATGGAGCGCCTCAGTCCCCTCGGCCACCGCGGCCGGCTCACGCATGTACAGAGAAGCTATAGAAATACAGAAACACCACAATAATTTTAACAGGAAAGAAGAAGGTTTGAAATTAGATAAGATTTGGCGGTCAACTTTGAACCAAAGATATGACAATCGATTACCTGTAATCGAGAGAAATGACGTTGGTAAAGATAGCTTCATAGTCGGGAGCACGTGACAAGTGGTGGCGCCATCTATGCGCTCTATATAAGCAGGACCTCCAGCGCCTAGTAGGCAGTCGTCCACTCACCCTTGAAGATGTTGCCCGTAAGTAGGCAACGAAACGTCGGGAGTTAGAAGTTTCATTGATGGACCATGGCAACTTAGCCCAGAAGTTTTAATTAATAATTCTTACCTACTCCTTTTTTTCTTTTGCTATTGTCTTCGTATAATTGTTTCAGTTATAAAAAGTGTAAAAATAAGTCATACATTAATAAATTCAATATGATTTGTATTTAAAAAATTTAACCAAAACCTAGCTGCACCACTGTAGTCCACTGCAGTCCACTTCACGTAGGAAGGCGGCCAAGTTTTCAGCCATTTTAAGCATCCCTCTCGATTGCCGCACTTGCAGCCAATAATATTCATTCTCTACGTGCGTGGCAGGCCGCCAGTTTCGGCAATGATTCTGCGGCAGGCTCCACTGTTGGCGCTCGGCCGTAGCTCCTCCCCTCCACGCTTCCCCTACCGCTCCGCCTCTACGCGCGGGAGCGCCTTCCTACGTGGCGCCAACTATAGTATTCTGTAATAGCCTGAAGCGCTAACTGGGATCAAATGATGTTGAGCTTTGCAACTTTAGCCACGCGTGGCGCCACACACCAACTGTTGCTGCGGCTACTACTAATGCTGGCTAGTGCGCTACACATAAGTTTTCGCAGACTGTCAAATTGTTACTGTCATAGTCATAGACGTTGGTGTAAGCTGCAGTTGTCGTTTAATGAAGGTAAAGAATACAGGTGGTGAGTAGCAGTGAAAATTTTATTCTAGTAATTGCATTCGTACTTCAGTAGTGTGTTTTGCTGCTAGTCTTGAATATTTGCGATGATAGTACGTTCGTACTAAGCTTCTGCGGCTATACACCGCAATAATCTGAAATACTCTCCTTGTTCCTTACAGATACCTTACTGCTGGGTGCCAAATCAAAAAAGGGAAAAAAAACTAGTATTAGTTGCAATGACTTTTCAGTTGATAACGTAGGCTTACTAGATAAGTACACCGCTCACTAGCGCTATGTAGCAGTCTAAATTAGAAAGCCGCAATTTGAAGTGAAATGCTGTGTTAACAGTTAGTAAATGTAGTCAGTCAACTGATAAAACATTACATGCAGCTTTACTTAACAGGTTTAAGTAACACTTATGAGAATTCAGTATCCTTGTTGTTCGAAATAAGTGTGCAAGGTAGATGAAGAAACAATACGAAGAAATTTCAATATGGGAACGAGGACAGATTAAACTATTGAAAATATAGGCGAAAAATTATTGCAAAAGACACTTGCATATTATGCGAGGAAATATCGAACTTTAACCGAAAGAGAAAATCTGAGTGATGAAATCTTACTAAATGCTACTTTGTAAGTTTCATGTAGCTGCACTCAAGGTCAGTGTTATTGGTCTTGGTGTTATTTCGTACCGATCTAGGTGGTGCAGTGGTAACAAACTGGACTTGCAATCTGGAGAACGGTCGTTCAAATACATCACCGGCCATCCAGATCCACTCTTGGCAAATGCCGGAATGGTTCCTTTCAAAGGGCACGGCAAATTTCCTTCCCCGTCTTCAGCCAAACAATCCGAGCGTGAGGCCCAGGACGTCAAACCTAAGCTTCCTTCTCCCTTTTTATAATTTAGTCTTTTTCTTGTGTTCTTTTTTTTTTTTTTTTTTTGTTATTTTTAACCAACTTCCGTCTACCAATGTCTATGTATTTTTTGCTAAATTTTGTTAATTTTTTATTTTATTTTATTTTGCGAAGTTGGTGTGACTATTTTTACCTGTTGCCTTCATTCACTAGATTTGATCTAATTCTTCTTCCTAGATTTAGAGTGCTTTTTGCCAAATTAGGTGCTTCAGTTGCCAAGCCGCGGCGGAGCGGCCGAGCGCATGCTGCGATGCGCGAGGCCGTTCCCCGTCGGGGGTTCGAATGCCCCCCTCAGGCATGGATGTTTGTGCTATCTTTAGTATAACGTAGTTCATAACTAGTTTGTAAGTTTAGGGACTGATGACATCGCAGTTAAGTCCTATAAGCATCACAAACATTTCATTTTTCTCATTTGCCAAATTACTTGTAATTTTTTTCTTTCCTTTTTTTCTCAAATTCAGTGTAATTGCCAGTTCACAGTTATTACCAATTTCCGTGTATTTACAGCTGAGTTCGGTGATTATTTTCCCAGTTTCTACGCTGTTTTGACCTCACATAACATTTCATTTATTGGATGAGAAACGAAGTGCCACATTTATAAAAACTGCAATCGTGACAAAAATAGGTCAAGCCTGTACTTTCAAAATTCGTAAGTATCAGTTACGAATTTGGGTAAATCGGAAGTTGTTTAACATTTTTATACTGTATCGAAATTTTGCTAAAACCGCAAATTTCGCGATATTTTTAGCCATACACTTTTCGCGAAATTTTCCTGTCCTTACCGTGGCAATATTTTATGACTCGATGCCACCCGTCTGCTTTCACCCATGGCGTCATGAACGGTCTGAAAACCCGTATACGGAATGATATCTTAATACTTATGGTTCGTAGCTAATAAATAATCCGTGGTTATCCTCGTAAATTACAGATTACCACAACAGAATGTTCCATCGATCACAGGTCTCAATCCAAGGGGATATAAAAGAATCTGTCAACCACAGAGCAGGAACAGCATAAAATAATTAATCCCCTTAATCTATTTGTTTGAGTATCCGAAGAGCATTCGTTGCCAAAATTAGCACACTACACCTCCAATGTCGTAAGTAAAATTTTACCTGCCTACTTACGCACTATTCGTTGTCATTCATTTTATACTATTCCCTGCGACGTTAAACTAATAAAATATAAATTTACTTCAACATTTCGATGCTGTTGAACTGCTGCAGCAACAGCAACAGCGAGAGTTATCGTCAAGAGAAGAAGCAAGGCTACTTTTAATAATTATGCACACATCGCTCTCATTCGAAACTGATAACATTTAACTTTCACTACACATATAGCGATGTTCACTTACTGCTTAGCATCTTTTGGGATGGTGAAGAAACTTATATCCTTATTTGTATTCGAATTATTGCGGCAGTTAGGTGCTGAACACCATCGGCCGCCTTTTCTTTTATTGCTGCTCATAATAAAATCAGAACAGCTCCAACTACTGACACGCAGTTCTTTCTTTTCACTGCACTGCACTAAATACTTGTTTACTTTTAAGCGATTCAGGCTGTTAAAATACACAATTAACAAACAAAGACGGCGCATTACCACGCCACAGAGTAGGGAGTGATCACACGTTTACTGCTTTTCAAGATGGCCGATTCCGCGCATGCGCACTAAATTTTGGACGACAGACTGCAGCGGGAGTTTCCTTTCTGTATACTCCTTATTCTGTGCCCCTACTGTTCACTGAACAGCGCCGAGTGGAGAGAATACCACAGTCAACTTCTCGTCTTCGCGTCCGTGTTAGCGCAGTTGACGCTTCCGCTGCAGTCAGCCCAAGAGAAGCGAACAGCCACCAAGACATGCGCTCAACCGTGGCGCAGCGAGCGGTTCTCAGAGGCAGCTCTTTGACAAACTGGCGAGAAAGCGCCTCGCATGCAAATTTCTGCCGATGGGTGGTCGGCTGCGGCGGAGGATCAGACGAAGCAGAGCCAAGTAGCGAGCGGCTCCAGTTAGTGAATCTGCGATAGTGGACCCCACCCAACATTGTGGTGATACGAAATACGGTAACATTTATTCAGCTTTTTGGGCGAATAAAAATACATCACGTTCATTTCTAGTGACAGTACAGTCAAGAAGACAGGTAGCTCAACGTTCTGCTTTCCGATGGACATAAATCTTTGCTCCAGATGTAGGTACTTGTCCACCTTAATCACCATAATGCTTAAAGTAATAAATTTTAAATTATATTAAAACAAGAAGGTTAGATAGTTTAGTAATAAAACGGGGGTGGTTGCGATTTTTTTTAAATTTATTTTTTTAATGCGTTTCACCCTTGTGGGGCATCCTCAGAAAGTCATGAAATATCACATCAAATGAATTGATCTAAAACCCCTTCTAACCATAATCATTCAAATAGGATACAGCCGATGATATGATTTGACGCTGCCAGATTTAGCCCAGTCAAACTGTCAGAAAAAAAGCCTACACCTTGCAAAAGCTGCGGTAGAAGATTTTATTAATTCTTTCATATAGTTGTAAAGATTAGAAAACGAAGTTTTGCAAACAAAATTTCTCTAGGGAAAACTTTCTGCAGTCAAAAAACTTCGAAAACTTCGAACTTTTTTCAGTTTTTTCAAAATATCTCCGTTTTTGTGTTCCTACCGCTTTTACGTCTACGTTCTTTTTTAAAGAGCACAAAATTCTCTACAAATTGGATTACTACCATTTTTTCTACTCCCAATACTTAAGGAACTACAGTGCGTCAAAAAATGACAGTTTTTCAAAATTTGTGCAAAGTGGCAAAATACATTTTTTAACACTGTTATTTCAGTTTCAGTTTGCGTAATATAAATATAAGTCATGTTATATGTTGGAATTTACCATCTCATTTTCAGGTATTCAAGCATAAAAACGGAGACATTTTGAAAAAAACTGAAAAAAGTCCCAAATTTTCGAAGTTTTTTGATTGCAGAAAGTTTTCCCAAGAAAAGTTTTGTTGGCAAAACTTAGTTTTCTAATCTCTCCAAAACACAAACGAGTTAAAAAAATAAAATCTTCTACCCCATCTTCTGCAAGATATAGTTACTATTTGACTGAACTAATTTAGTTTTGGGTTTTAGTTCAATTCATCTGATGTGATATGTTAAGACTTTCTGAGGATGCAACACAACGGTGAAACGCGTTAAAAATCAATAAAAAAGTTGCAACCACGACTGTCTTTCATTACTAAAAATGTTCAAATGTTCAAATGTTTGTTAAGCTTATGGGACTTAACTACGGGGTCTCAGTCCCTAAACTTACAAACTACTTATCAACTACCTTATACTAAGGACGGCACAAATATCCATGCCCGAGGGGGGATTCGAACCCCCGACCGTAGTGGTCGTGCAGACCGTGACTGGAGCGCCTCAGTCTCCTCGGCCACCGCGTCCGGCTACTAAACAATCTAATTGGTTGCTGTACCAGCCGGTCCTAATGGAGTGGAGACTATTTTGTAAGATGTTTAGAGTTAACAATGTATGTGGGTGTACGGTAAATATGCAGCATACGTCGTTACGACCATATCAGTGGGTTCAAATGTTTGTGAAGTCTATGGGACTTAACTACGGGGTCATCAGTCCCTAAACTTACAAACTACTTATGAACTACTTACGAACTAGGACGGCACATATATCCATGCCCGAGGGGGGATTCGAACCCCCGACCGTAGTGGCCGTGCAGACCGTGACTGAAGCGCCTCAGTCCCCGCGGCCACCGCGGCCGGCACCATATCAGTGCTTCATACACCCAGTTAGGCTGGCTACGGCCAGACAAACTACGCGCCTACCACACGCTGTGCCTTCTCCATCGACTGCTCAGTGAGCAAGCACCACAGTACTTCACCTCAGACTTTAACCACCTTTCGTGTCATCATAATAGTAACACAAGATCCCACTTATCTATTACTCTAGCTGTGCCCGTTCATAAAACTAAAATATTTTCAAACTCATAAAAACACGACAATATTTCTACGTAGTTGGAGATAAAAAAAACACATTTCTTCTTGCCCAAGTCTGGTACTCAATAACCAAACAGAGTCCCCTTATTGTCCACTTCTAACTGCCACTGAGACCACATCTTAATTACCCCCAGGCACTTCAGGCTTGTTTTAAGTGTTAGCAGTTCCACCAGCATACATTTTACCTTGTTACAAAATGGAACACATTACAGTTATGCTACACTACGTCAATCACTCTTGGCACAGGTCCAAGAATTACCATATTCATTTTACATATCTTCTGAAAAGAATGTAGCAATTTAACTGGCCATTATGTCCACTACCATAAGCCTAGGTTTTATTTTTATTTAATTTTTATTTTCACTAAATTGTTCATCACATTTCTTAAGTATAATCATTTATTGGAAGTCATCTGTAATAATTAGTCACAGATATGTATGTGTGGTACTACAACCAATGCTCTTCTCACTTACTTTTCTCTCTCCTCTTTCTTTCGACATAATCTGCACTACCTTTATATCGCCTGATATGAGTATTATTACAGTTACTTTTATCCCCCTTTTCCACCCCCTCCTCCATGCCCATTGCTGCTAGCGGCCATAATTAAGACCCTTCCATGTTTTAATACTTGACATCTTGTTATTTACCAAATACGAATGTAAACTGTGTGTATGCTGAAGGAATTAGATTAGGTAATGAGACAAAAAAGTAGTAGACGAATTTTGTTATTTGGGTAGCAAGATAACTTCCGATGTCCAAAGTAAAAAAGATATAAAATGCAGAATGGCTATGGAAGAAAAGTGTTTCTCAAGAAGCAAAACTTGTTAACATCCAATATTAATTTAAATGTTAGGAAGTCCTTTCTGAAAGCATTTGTCTGGAGTGTAGCACTGTATAGGAGTGAAACGTGGACGATAAGGAGTTCAGATAAAAAGATGATAGAAGCTTTTGAAATGTGGTGCTACAGACGAATGATGAAAATTAGGTGGGTAGATCAAGTAACTAATGAGGAGGTGCTTAACCTAATCGGGGAGAAAAGGAGTTTCTGGCATATCCTGACTAAGAGAAGGTATAGATTGGTTGAACACATTTTGAGACATCGTCAACTTGGCATCAGAAGGAAGCGTGTGGGGTAAAAATTGTAGAGGGAGACCGAGGGACGAATACAGTAAGCAGATTCAAAAGGATGTAGGTTGCCGAACGTATTCTCAGATGAAGATACTTGCACAGGACAGGGTAGCGTGGAGAGCTGCATCACACCAGTCTGCGGACTGTAATATTGGAAATGTAACTCAGTCCTATGGAGCAGAAACGTAATGAACAGAACAAAATAAAATCATATATAAATCTATATTTGAGAGTGCAGTTCTGTACGGAGCGGAAACCTGGATCATAAACCAGAAGCACACTAAGAAACTACAAGCTTTAGAGATGGATTTCTGGAGAAGATCGGCCAGAATTTCCAGGAAAGAAAAAAGAAGAAACACCGAAGTAATAAAGAGGATGGAAATAATAGAAAGAATAGATGAGGTGATGGATAGAAAGAAATTACGGTGGTACGGGCATGTAAGAAGAATGGAGGACACCAGAATACCGAATCTGGTACTGGAGTGGCAACCTGAGGGGAGAAGAAGAAGAGGACGACCGGTGACCACCTGGATCAAAAATGTACAGCTCTCAATGAATAGACTGGGCGCAGAAGAAGAGGACACACAAGATAGACACACGTGGAGAAATATAGTGAATAATTAGTGTAAAATCTTAAGTACTAGGTGTATTCATTTCTGGGCGTATTAGTATGTTGAAAGTAAACCTCTGTAATGAGGACAATCTCAATATATATATGTATATATATAAATGTAGAACGCCTGGTTAGGTTTAAGAGAGGGCCTGAAGGCCCTAATCTTGCCAGGTTAAATAAATGCGTGAATAAAGTAAAATAAAAAGTTGTATGCTAAAAACTAACGCCAATTTATCATTTTCTCTGTTCTTGTATCTAGAAAAGATACTAATAGAAAACAGCAAAGAAATGAGATAAAATAAAGACTGTTCTGATGGTCGGAATTCGCTACTCTCGAACGTTCCTGTCCTGTTTCTATTTCATTAACTTTCAAAAACCATATTTAAACTTTTTTCAGTCATGATGTTTGAATCATTGCAACTATTACGTTGCTGTTACAATTTTCTTTTCAGGGGTTCTCTTCCACTTACATTCACTGCAAAGGTAGACGCCAACAAGGATTTGTGGTCTTTATTTTCTAATGCAGCGGTAATTTAGTTTTTTCTGTTTGGAGAAGGAGGAAATGTTACCAAGCGGAGAGGTACTATTTTAAACTAGCCCCATTTGCGACGAAGTAAAATGTAACACTCATTTGTACATTGAACATACTATTAGCATGATCTGTATAAGAAGAGCACAAACAAATATGTAATAGATTGCTTAGTCTTGCGAAAATACTTCCCCAGGCGACCGGAGTGTCCGATTAAACAGCTAATAGCTCCCGTTGGCTGGCTCTCTCGTGTAGCTGTAATTGCGCCACGCATTTGTCATTGGAGCAATTACACTTCACGGTGGAGGCACCAGAAGAACAAGTCTACCCCACACACGGAGCGCATGAATCATTCCTGACCCGAATTCAGTCTTCTTCCTGGCTTTCATGTTCCTTTCTGTACTATTTCAGAGGAATTTACTTGAAAAAAGTAGCACTAGCGAAATTTGTGTCTCACTTCAGGTTTTCATATAATTTTATGGTTTTTGCAGATATTGCCAACAAAAATAATAAACATATAGATAATATCAAATTAAAGGTACCATAAGGAGAATCGTTGAATTAAAATTTGTGCTTTGGCCGAGATTCGAACCCAGGTTGTCCTGCTTACTAGGCAGACGCTTTAGACTGGAATGTTCCCATTAAAGTTCATTGCTTGGGTGCTGGCCCAATACTGGAATTTTAATTCAATACCTTTGGTATAATGAGACAATATATATGTCAAGGAATTGGATTATTGTTAATATCAAATCAAATATCTGAAAATAAGAAAATAAGTTTTTTAACGAAAAAATAAATTATGAAATATAAACATTATAATACAATATAAAATATTTTACGTAATGAATTTTATATTACTTATTATTTACATGCTTTGTGTTTCTATTAATTTTTTGTCCTAAATATTTGCAAAGGTAGGCCGTAAAAAAAGCCAGTGAGATTTTTATTCCTATGATTTCTTCAGTTAAGTTTTTATTTGAGTTTTCTCATCTGTTTCTTTTATGCGAAACATTTCTGAATTGCCATCTTTATTTTATACTTAATATTTGTATTTTTACGTTTAATTTTAAAGAGGACCCTCCATCCCCCCCTCCTGTCTTATGTTTACGATATATATATATATATATATATTGTAATTCTTTATGAAGAAATATCCCTAGATGAAATATCAATCTGAACTTCCATTAAATGACTTACAGAAAAGAATATAACGTTAGAGCCATGTGAAGAATTATTTTTTATACGTATGTACCAACTTTCAGAGTCAGAATATCGAAAAAACGAGTCGATATTGAATTCTGAACAAGATTTAATTGAAATTTTATCTCGATCCGGAGCTTAACAGTCAAGACAGGACATAATGTCAGCCTCTAGCGGCGCTCAAATAGACCGCATCTGTGAGATTTGGTGGCGATCGGTTGAAAAAAGTGGCAACATGTTACAGACACATACAATGTCAAACACCCGTTACTTTCGCATGTATCTCTGAAACGGTGTGAGATACGAGAAAAACATAACAGAGTAAAGTTGTAGAGAGTTCTCTCTCCCAGAGATACATATATTTAATTTTTGTCTCAGATTGAAGGACTAAAGCGTTATTAGCTATTATATTTTCACCTGTCAAAAATCCATTCACAACGGCCCACTTTTAGTGCTACCAACGTAAAAAAAAAAAGCCAAAAAGCGTGATTACTTGTTGTGACTTCGTGGCAGGAAGGTGGATAATACCGAGTGACAGTGCCTTCCGTACTGTTTGAGGCCTTTCCAGGTGATAACGGCACACAGTGATACCTACGTATTCTAAATACCGCCATATCAGTTCATTTGCGAACCACATTGTTTTTACTACACAAAAGTCTACTCGCTGACTGATAAAATTTCAGCACATTGCTCCAAATCGTGTGTTACCGGCATCATTACAATAATCTCGTTAGCCTTCATTTCTAATATTGCTGGTAGCGTTTACTGTTTTTAATTTTTGTTTTAAAATACAAGAAAACTCTGGCCTTGTTTCACTGTAGCCTAGCCTGAAATAAAATGATTCTAAGAGTAAACAGAAGTAAACAGCGTTGTGGGCAGCAATCACTCGTCTGTGAATGAAACCTTTTACCACCATAAATCCAGATTTTGGTTAATACCTAACTATTCTCTTTGAATTTTTTTTCACAGTGATGTCTTTAAATATTTCAGGTACGCCTTACAAGTGTTGGTGTACATTTTTCATAGTACCTGACAGTACGTCTGAACTGTGAACACGTTTCCCAAATAAACAAACAAAACTAATACAACCTTGACAGTAAAGGTCGGTGAATAGTACTGTAACATTAAGATAGATGAACTATGAACTATAGTCACGTTACTGTCCTTCGAAATAGTCACCTCTCTTAACTATGAACCGGTGAGCTCTACAATAGGGGACACCGTGTATTGTATCGCAGTTTTCTTCTTGAACATTCGCACTTTTACCGAACTAACTTGTAGTCTATACTTTTAAGAATGCTTATAAGAATAATTTATGGCTTCATAATTATTATGATAAAATTAGCATTCCCTTTTCTGTTATGCGATGTTTGTGACCAGCGACTCCAGGACTGGGTTGGTTGTCACCGGGATCGGGGTCGATTGTCACGTGTTAATACTACGTGATAGATACAGGCGTCTGAAGTGGCAAAATCTTTGTTGCACTCTTGTAAACTACTAAAAAAAGCAAGGAGCAATAAAAATTATAACATGACATTGCTATTTAACGCAAAAAACATAAACACGTACACAATACTTCTGAGGATTCTACACAACAAGTTCAGTAAATCAAGGAAAAAAGACAAGATAACATCATAGGCCTTTAAAAATAGCATACATTAAAATAGTTGCCGCGTGCAATGGCCGTCCAGTCTGGAGCGTCATGTTACGGATCGCTCGGCCGCTCGCGTCGGAGGATCGAGTCCTCCTTTGGGCATGGTTTTGTGTAACGTCCTTAGTATAAGTTAGTTTAAGCAGTTTGTAAGTCTAGGGACCGATGACCACAACAGAATGGTCCCATAGGTTTACAAATATTTTTGAAAACTGTCCGTTGATAACAGCACAAAAATAAAAAAATTGTCAGGACTGTACAAAATTAGTCTGAAAAATCAATCTGGTAACTTTGACCAACAAAAGAGGCACATCCTGACGTAAATTTCTGATGTGCCCATTTACTGCAGTCTATAAGTGTACCCACATTTCCCTTCATCTCCTATTAGCAAATGAATCAAGACATATTATAAACAAGCAGTCATCATCTTCACTGTCACTACTTCGAGCTAACTTTTTGGCGTCTTTCTTTACTTTTTTTCAGCCAGAAGAAGATGTTTCATAATATTCTTGAAACTTTCGAGTTCCTATTTCACAGCACTGTCCGCAAGGAGAGCCGAGAATCTCATTCGGTTGTTGTTGTTGTTCCTACGTTCCTTTCTTTCTATAGCTTTAGGGAAAGGACTTTCCGAGAAACAATACTGGGCCCAGAAAGCAACTGCAAGCAACTGCAAGAAGGTTGGGGCTCAGACAGTTTTCTATCTCATTAATTTGGTTTGTGGAGACGTCCAATGTTTGAATTTTATTGTTTCCTTTTTCCATTGTGACGGCACTAAGAACAGTTGGCGTATCAAGGGTTAATCGATCTGTTACGAAACCAGGAGCAAATTCATTTTTCGATTGAAAGAATAAATACCCCAAGCATTGAACACTGCTTTTATATTTTATGTCGTAAACCCAAGAGTATATGTAGAAGCCACTATTCCTGGAATATTTTACATTGTCATTGTGGAACCAGGGTGATTTGAAACACAAATAATTTTGTGGAGATGGTTGTCCGGCATAACAACCACCACCTTAAGTTGTGTGACAAGCGGCCCTGAAATACCACTCGAAAAACGTAATCTACTATCCAGGATTCGTGTTCCATAATATTTTAGGAAGAGCGCACATAATCTATTCGATTATATGCTACGTGACTGTAGGCTACGATTATCACTACAGCAAAAAGTTATGTACATATATCGAACTGTAATAGTGCTTTAAATTTTACTCACCAGCACTAGTAACAGATAAGTATGGACAGCCCCTCACCCACTCGACGGAAAAAACTGAAACTTAACACAGCAGATGCAGATAGTGCTGCCACTCTTTAAGATACTCATTCCAGTACAGTGGGCTTCTGGTGGCTGAGTTACTAAAACTTTGTGATGACAATCAACCCGTGTGACTACCATACTGGAGGGCCCCTGCATGTTATCACAGAGCAGAGCGTTGCACAGATATGCGAGATAACTACGTCCAACGACAGTAAGGTAGCTGTAATTCACAGTTCATCTACTTTAATGTTACAGGTATATTATGGTACTATGTTATAAAAATTGAGCAGTGAATGAGAAAAAAATTAGAGAAAACTCAGGCATTAGGGAATACCCACAGCAATAAATATAACACGAATGAAGTTTATTTTATTAAATGAAATGGCTGCCAAAATAGTAGATCTTTAAAAAAGGTTCCAGGTGCAATGACGTACAAGAAGAGAGACATAATAAATTCCATACAAAATCTCGCAAATTCTGCACTGTATACGAATACCTCAGGTATTAATTTTTTTTAAATAAATATGAACAGTGACAAATCTCAAAAACTATCATTTATACAAAAATGATGATCGGTTTCGGCCTTTTTACAAGGCCATCTTCAGATTCATGTAGCGTAGTCTTGACGTCCAAGGAGCAGGCGCTTGTTCCATGCGGTAACTGCCCAGAAAGCACATTATCCATGCCACTGCAAGAAGGTTGGGGCTCAGACAATTGTTCCATCTCATTAATTTGGTTTGTGGAGACGTCCAATATTTGAATTTAATTGTCTCCTTCTCCTCTTCTGTCGTCATTAAGAGCAGTTACCGCATGGGACAAGCGCCTGCTCCGTAGACGTCAAGCCTACGCCACATGGATCTGAATATGGCCCTGTACACACCGATCATCAGTTTTGTATAAATGATAGTTTTTGCGATTTTTAACTGTTTCTATTTATAAATACTATACGTAGATCGCTGTTTTCCCAAAAATATATTTTCAAAAATTGTCATGTATTACAATTAATGGAAGAGGTAGAACTTTTTAGGAGCAAAATGGATTGTGCCCAGATTTTGTTAACAGTGAGTTGGACTTAATACACCACAGTATTTTGTTGTTGATTAGACTGTATGTGCAAGTTATGACAAAAAGTGTTAATATGAGATTATCTTATAATATTAATTCATTTTAAGATTTAAGTGATAATTCGATGTGTACACTACTGGCCATTAAAATTGGTAAACCAAGAAGATATGCATGTGATAAACGGGTATTCATTGGAAACATATATTATACGAAAACTGACATTTGATTACATTTTCACGCAGTTTGGGTGCATAGATCCGGAGAAATCAGTACCCAGAACAACCACCTCTGGCCGTAATAATGGCCTTGATACGCCTGGACATTGAGTCAAACAGAGATTGAATGCCGTGTACTGGTACAGATGCCCATGCAGCTTCAACACGATACGACAGTTCAGCAAGAGTAGTGACTGGCGTATTGTGACGAGCCAGTTGCTCGGCCATCATTGATTAGTTGTTTTCAATTGGTGGGAGATCTGGAGAATGTGCTGGCCAGGGCAGCAGCCGAACATTTTCCGTGTCCAGAAAGGCCCGTACACGACCTGCAACATGCGGTCGTGCATTATCGTGCTGAAATATATGGTTTCGCAGGTATCGAATGGAGGGTCGAGCCACAGTTCTCATAGCACACTACTGAAAGATAGCTTATCTATCATAATCAACGAACACGCGAGCGGAGTCGCGGGTTTAACCCTCGCACCGCACACTTGTTTTCAATTACCTTCCACTGCACACTGGGGTCTACTGGACCCCAACAATATTTTATCATATATAAAGTGTTCCAAGCGCATTAATATATACAATGGTATGTCTTATGTATCTGGAACATTGTAAATAACTATTTAGTTACCTTTAGTGATTTTTTTTATTATTACAACTATGAGTCAGGAATGATATTTATAAAATGTGCATAGTATTGTTACTAAAAAATGTTTTGTATTTCTATATGTTTAGCCTTCTTATATTTGAATGTATATAATGCAACAGACTATCTTAATGACTTTATTTAGTTATTACAGTGAGTAACATATGCAATTTACAAATCTGATACATGTTACACTTCAACATAATGTATAAATTCAACCTGAGTCTGAACTTCAATGTACAAAGTAATATCACAGTCTAACATATACAGTCACGACACTTCCGCAGATTTTTGTTATACACTGCGACAGCAGCGCTCCAAGCGGAGGGTAAGCTACTTTTATGAATACGATAGTGGATGATTGCGAATAGTATCGTTTATATTGATTTTAACACATTTTTTTACATTAGGGATCGTATGTAATCGTATGTAATATCATAAAATAGGTAATAACTTAAAATAGCTCCACCTTTGTGTTTTTTAGGTTTCCTAAGATCCCTGACAAGGTTGGAAACGGTACATTGCGGCACAGTTTATTTACTGTTATCTTGTAACCCACAGGGCTATACTGAATAATTTAATTTACTATTAAAAATAGAAAAATGGCTTGCAAACACCGAATACCCGCCCTTTGGCAGAAAGACGTATTTTTTCTTCTCAAGAACGTTAACGTATCTTCATTCCAATTCCAGTGAAATCAGTGAGGGTGGAACGTAGGAAATGAATATAGAATGCAATAACTACAGTATTTAACGCACCAAATCAGCCACCGCAACTGTAGCTGAAGGAAAACATCAGAAACGTGACAAGAAAACTGAAAAATCAGTCAAACCGTATTCAACAAAGAAGAACCCAATTCCACAATTGTTGCTACAGCTGAACCACAAACGGCAAGAATCTTCAAGACATTGTCTTCTTAAGCTAAAGTAATCACACTCAGATGAATATGCGCTTATAATAAAGACGAGTGAAGTCTAAAAATGTGCGAATTATTAGACTCCATACCACAATGGTACGTGTCAAAAAACTCTTTGCCATAGTAAGAACAGACGAAAATAGAAATATATGTTTATATTCTACTTACTTATATTCTACTTACTTTATATTCTACTTACTTTCAGCGGAATAAGCTGCAAATACACACATATTCGTAAGTATTATTCATGACGAAGTTCTTCGTTATACCACTGAATCAGTTAAGTTCGACTGTTTTTACATTAATTTCCGAATTAAGTATGTCTCTTAATATTCTGCTAATGCTTGTAACACAAAAATTATAGTAACTATTTTGTTAATTACGTACACAAATAGTTATAAACAAACATCAATCTTTCGACGGCTTACCCACCGCTAGGAGCGCTAGTGTCGTTGAACTGTCAGTTGGTAACAACTTTCACAGCAGTGAGTGTCGCGACTGCATATGTTAGACTGTGGTAATATATTGTAATATAATATAATGGCTTATTTGATATTTACAGCATATTTTGGCATAGGATGTTTACAAAATTACTATTGCAGCATTTTTGTGCAAAAACATATAAGAAAGATGGAAATAATTATTAGAATGAAGTCAAAAACTGTAACTAATATATCAGTCACCACTTACGTAGTCATTGAGCACACTCAGTACAAATTACGGCTCTATGTTCATCACAGATCGCCCTTTTACAATCCTGGCAACACATTTCGATTTTTGTGTCCCTTTTTTTTCGGATATAGTGAACCATAAATGAGCTACACGGAATGCACACTGGGGTAATCGAGACCCCACAGGCGTTCAGCAATCTTTACAGCTTGACAGTAGTGCAACAACAATGCGGATGTTTGAGTTGACATCATGTACGTGTAGGCAGTGTTACAAACCTAATATACACCAAGTTTCAAAAACTTTTAGCGAACGTACTCTCTGTAATACACAACGCAAATTACGCTGGGGTCCCTAGGACCCCAGTGTGCGGTGCAAGGGTTAAGCTAGTGAAGTATAAGTCTATGTTCCATAGTGGGAAACGGTCCACTCTCGCGCACACCGCCCTCTCTGCGACTTCCCATCATCAGCGGCGCGTGATGTCCAGGAGGGGAAACCGCACAGTGTCCTGTCGGCGCCGCCTCAGCCGGAGCCCAGGTGTTCACAAAGGCGGCGCCGCAGCCAGCCTCCGTGTTCAATTAAGTGTCATTTGCGGAGCGCGCTAAACGCCGCAGTTGGCCGGGGCGTGTCTGGAGAGAGCGCAGACAACGCGAAACAACGCGAAACAACACGCCGGCCCCTCCCAGGGCTAGCTGCCGCCGCCCATCCACCGCCGCCCACAAAGAGAAAACGACAGCGCGAAAGCGAGGATGTGCGGCGCTCCTACCACTAAGCTCTGATGGGCGAGGCTGGCCGTTAAACCCGCCACACCGCTTTACCGCCACACTCTCAATTTCCCTCTGCGGCCCCGTGTTCACATTGTCAGTTAATTCCGGGGATTGCCCATTACAGACATCGTAATTAACTGTAATTAAAACGTGGCCGTAAAATAAATTCTCCGGCCGGTTTAGGTTTGTCATAACTCTCCCCTTGCAACAATTCAAGTACTCCGTTGCAAAGAAGTATTGATGTTTGCAACGGAGTAAACTGTTTAATAACTTTCTACGAGTCCTCAAGAAGGAGCTCTCTAGTCACCTGTCGTAATAGGTATGACACATTGTTTTTTTCCAGTACCGCGTTTTGAATTACCTGAAATTTCAGTCAACTGTTAAAATTTAGAATTGATAAATACGATATTTAGTCAACGGACAAAATATTGAAAATTTGGCATTATTACACTCCTGGCCATTAAATTCGCTACGCCACGAAATTTAACCGACAGGAAGAAGATGCTGTGATATGCGAATGATTAGCTTTTCGGAGCATTCACACAAGATTGGCGCCGGTGGCGACATCTACAACGTGCTGACATGATGAAACTTTCCAACCGATTTTTCATACCCAAAAGCAGTTGACCGGCGTTGCCTGGACAAACGTTGTTGTGATACCTCGTGTAATGAGGAGAAATGCGTACCATCACGTTTCTGAACGTCGGATTGTAGCCTATCGCGATTGCGGTTTATCGTATCGCGACATTGCTGCTCGCGTTAGTCGCGATCCAATGACTGTTAGCAGAATATGGAATCGGTGGGTTCAGGAGGGCAATACGGAACGCCGTGCTGGATCCCAAAAGCCTCGTATCACTAGCAGTCGAGATGACAGTCATCTTATCCGCATGGCTGTAACGGATCGTGCAGCCACGTCTCGATCCCTGAGTCAACACATGGGGACGTTTGCAAGACAACAATGTGTTTGGTGACATCGCGGTGAACGCTCATTGGAAGTGTGTATTCGTCATCGCCATACTGGCGTATCACCCAGCGTGAAAGTATGGGGTGCCACTGGTTACGTCTCGGTCACTTCTAGTTCGCATCGACGACACTTTGAACAGTGGCCGTTACATTTCAGATGTGTTACGACCCGTGGTTCTACCTTTCATTCGATCCCTGTGAATCCCTACATTTCAGTAGGATAATGCACGACCGCATGGTGCAGGTTCTGTACAACCCTTTCTGGATACGGAAAATGTTCGACTGTTTCCCTGGCCAGCACATTCTCCAGATGTCTCACCTTATGAAAACGTCTAGTCAATGGTGACCGAGCAACATGCTCGTCACAATACGCCAGTCACTAATCTTGGTAAACTGTGGTATCGTTTTGAAGCTGCATGGGCATCTGTACCTGCACACGCCATCCAATATCTGCTTGACTCAATGCCCAGGCGTATCAAGGCCGTTATTACGGCCAGAGGTAGTTGTTCTGAGTACTGATTTTTCAGGATCCATGCACCCAAATTGCGTGAAAATGTATTCACATGTCAGTTCTAGTATAATATATTTGTCCAATGAATACCTGTTTATGATCTGTATTTCTTCTTCGTGTAGCAATTTTAGTGGCTAGTTGTGTACATATTGCGCTATTCACCCAAAGGTGCGTGGCGGAGGGTACTCAGTACAACTACTAGTTACTTGCTTTCCTGTTCCACTCCCGTACCGAACGAGGGAAAAACGAATATTGTATGGATCCGTACGAGCCCTAATCTCCCTAATCTTATCCTTGTGGTCTTTACGCGAAAAGTAGGTTGGCGGCAGTAGAATTGTTCTGATGTACGCCTCAAATTCCGGCCCTCTAAATTTCTTCAACAGTGCTTCTCCAAAAGAACGTCGCCTCCCCAGAAGCGACTCCCAGTTGATTTCCCGAAGCATTTCGGTAACACGCGCGCATTGATCGACTTTACCAGTTGCAATCCTCGCCTCCCGGCGGTGAACTGCTTGCATCTCCTAGTTTAAACCGATCTGCTGAGGATCCCAAACACTTGAGCCACAGTCAAGACGGGGTCGAATTAGCGTCTTATATGCGCTCTCCTGTACAGACGAATCACACTTTTCCAAAATTCTCCCAATAAAGCGAATTCGACCAATTGCCTTGCCAACGAGGTCCTTGTATACTCGTTTAATTTTATATCTGTGTGCAGCATTACTCCCAGCTATTGAGCTGACGCGACTATCAAGCAGCACACTACTAATGCTGTATTCTAACATTACGGGATTGTTTCTCCTACTCATCTGCATCAACTTACATTTTCCTACATTTAGCACTAGTTACCATTCCTCACACCACCTTCAAATTTGGTCCAAGTCATCCTGTGAGCCACTACAGTCAATCAAAGACGACACCCTCCCATACATCACATTATCGTCCTCAAACAGCCGCAGATTGCAACTCACTCTGTCCGTCAGATCATTTATATAGATAGAAAGTAATAGCGGTCCTATCACACTTCCCTGGGGCACCTCTAACGATACCGTAATCTCTGATGAACACTCGCCATCGAGATTCGTTCTCTTACTTAATTAATCTTCGAGGTACTCATATATTTAGGTACCTATTCCATAAGCTTTTATCTTCGATAGCAATCTGTAGTGCGGTACCGTGTCAAACGCTCTTCGAACTGTGTTCTTGATGGAATATACACATCCAACGTCAGGTTTCAGGAGACCCTGGAACCAAGGTATGTGTATATGCCGCTACAATTCCCTGTTTCTGCTAATGCGTATACCATACCCAGGAATTCAGAACTCCTCACTCTGAACCGCCCCTTCATCAGTGGCGTTTTCTCAGGGTGTGCAAGTTGTGTGTCAACGCGCTGTTGACGTCGAATTTTCATCTGTAGCAGACGGGTCTGACAATTCCGGACAGCGTGGAGGATGACTACAGTAGATGGAACAGAAGAATGGAATTATAATGAAAGGAAAACACACTATAATCAAACATTGTGTTTAAACAGATGAAAATTCGATGTCAACAGCGCGTTGACACACAACTTGCAGGCGTTGAATCTGCGTCCATCGTCCAGGCCGTCAGTGCGCATGCGCGCTGCCAGTTTCCTGCCAATGCGTTGCTTCGGTTTCCTACACTTTGTGTTTGATTATTGTTTCCGAGTTGTGCGCGAGAGTATTATTGCTTATGCGACCAAGTCAGTCATTTAAACATTTAATATGGACAGTGAAAGTGTAGTAAGACACTTACTAAACACCAGTTTCTTATAATGAAAATTAATAGTGGCACCCCATGAACTATTGTATGGGCGCCATTGCTATGTCATTTAGGCGAATTACAGAGTGGCCAGTCCGCCGAATTTGCGGGAGGAGCGCCATATATTAGGCAGAAATGTTGACTGTAGAAATTGTTGTCCTTTTACTTTGTTAACAGTTATCCTCTGCACCTGCATAATGATATAGGCACAAACACACACACACACACACACACACACACACACACACACACACACACACACACACATATATATATGTATATATATATATATATATATATATATATATATATATATATATATATATATATATATAGTGAGGACAGTTTACAACTCACCGCAAAGACGTGGCGACGAGCTGCGACAGGCACATACAAAAGACACACACATACAACACATTCAGCTATCGGCCATGGCCTTCTTCAGAAAATAGAGCACTCACGCAATCACACAGGCACACAACACAGTCATACAACTATCTGTATGACTGTGTTGTGTGCCTGTGTGATTGCGTGAGTGCTCTATTTTCTGAAGAAGGCCATGGCCGATAGCTGAATGTGTTGTATGTGTGTGTCTTTTGTATGTGCCTGTCGCAGCTCGTCGCCACGTCTTTGCGGTGAGTTGTAAACTGTCCTCACTATATTATTTATTCCAACCTGGACTTTCCATTATATATATATATATATATATATATATATATATATATATATATATATATATAATGATAAGGACATCTTCTGGTAGAGTTATGTTAGTGGCGCGCACTTCAGACTTTGCGACACCACAGTTCTTACATAGCCAATAATGAGTAGTGTAACATATGACAGAAAGTTCATGTATACGAGATAATAAGACGTCTTCTGAACATTGTGCCCGCTTCATTAGAAATTTTATGCTTAAATATTTGCGTCAAGTATTTGCACCACTCTCATTAGTTACCGTTCGGTTGCCGTTGAATGTAAGACCACACACGTCCGCACTTCTGCAGGTGGTGCCATTCCCCTTGTGCAATACGAGATGTTGATGAACAAAGTAGCATCATGAGCGATTAATTTTACACTGCTGCTGTTCCTACCCGATAAACTGTAGCTTGAGTATTGAAAACAGCGATGTTAGTCTCGCTTCTGGGGTACATCTACATCTACATCTACATCGATACTCTGCAAATCACATTTAAGTGCCTGGCAGAGGGTTCATTAACAACCTTCATAACTTTTCTCTACCGTTCCATTCTCTAATAGCTCGCGGCAAGAAAGAACACCTAAATCGTTCCGTTTTCGATCTGATTTCTCTTATTTTATTGGGATGGTCATGTCTCCCTAAGTAGGTGGGTGCTAGCAAAATATTTTCACATTCAGAACTAAAAGTCGGTGATTGAAACTTCGCAAACAGATCACGCCGCAATGAATAACGTCTTTCTTTTAATGATTTCCACCCCAATTCGTGCAACATTTCCGTGACGCTTTCCCCCCCCCCCCCCGTAACGTGATAAAACAAAACGAGCTGCCCTTCTCTGAACCTTCTCAATATCTTCCGTCAGTCCCACCTGGTGATGGTCACACAAGGGGCAACAGTACTCCAAGAGAGGACGCACAAGTGTGATGTAGGCAGTCTCTTTGGTGGAGCTGGTGCATCGTCTAAGCGTTCTGCCAATGAAACGTAACCTTTGGTTCGCCTTCCCCACAATATTTTCTGTGTGTTCTCTCCAGTCAAAGTTGTTCGTAATTGTAACTCCTAGGTATTTGGTAGAATTTACGAACTTAAGGTTTGACTGATTTATCGCGTAATTGAAGTTCAGCGGATTTCTTTTAGTGGTCATGTGTATTACTTCACACTTTTCTTCATTTAGTGTCAATTGCCAATTTTCGCACCAAGTAGAAATTTTGTCTAAATCGCTTTGCAGTTGCTTTTGATCCTCTGTTGACTTCACTAACCGATAAACGACAGCATCATCCGCGAACAGTCTAAGGGAGCTATTCAGATTATCTCCTAAATCGTTTATAAACACGAGGAAGAGTAGGGGACCAATAACGCTTCCCTGTGGAACGCCAGATATCACTTCTGTTTTACTCGATGACTTACCGTCAATTACAACGAACTGTGTCCTTTCTGATAGGAAATCGGGAATCCAATCGCTGACAGAATATGGTTGGCCGCTGATTTGCAGGGGGGGCATCTATGGTGCAAGTAATTGGAATAGTCGATCCACACAAGAAAGTCGTTCGAGTAAGATCGACCCTAAAGTGATGTCGCTGGCGCGACTGCCCGCTCGATCTGTCAAGAGTCGGGATTCCCGCGCGCGGCTACCGGTTCGACGAGAGCGATGGCCAGGGTCCAGGTGTCCTGCCCTGTTCTCTAAATCTGGCCGCTGTCACCGTGACACGTCGAGGTGACAGCCGCGACGCGCTATGAGAGCTACACGTGCATCACGGCGAACGGCGAGAGCTGGCTGGCCCCTCGCCCGTTGCGACACGCTACATTCACCGCCGATCCGGAGCGAATAATTTGGGCACTCGCCAGGAGAAAACGAATGCCGAAATGTTTCTTGTGTTCCCGCAATCAGACACATCCATTTCCCGCCCCCCACGTCAGGAACACGTCTACCGGAAAAGAAACTTGGCAAGTAACGCTGTTACATAAAGCTGCAAATGTAGTCGGAAATAGAGGTGGTTTCATCGGATACCAGATAACTCGTTTTTGTTCTGTTTTATTGATATCTGAGAATACCGGACGGACCGTTACTATCCTAACCAGGATAATAATGTGCTGGATCGGGGCCCTGTGTGGATCTTGCTGTCTTTTGCTGGCCTAATAAGTTTCTCTGAAACTACAGTGTGAAAGTTACAGGAACAGAGTTAGTTCTATGATACCAACTACGCGATGAATTATATGGTATCATACCTAATGGGCCGTTACAAAGGAAAGAGAAAAATATTACACTGACCTTTTTTAGGTTTTTCTGTATTTTTAAGATACTCGTCTATTGTAAATATTTCGGACATAAATAATATAAGTAATCTAAAATTAAATAAAAATTATGGACGATATAATTACAACTTTATTATTGTAAGAATATTTGTGCACTCAACACGTAATATTCCGTCAAAGCCGTATTTTAACACGGCCAAAATTATTTGGTACTTCAGAGTTAACTTTTACAAACACACTCTTCTTTCACCTTTTTCCTCTTTAAACTATTATTTTAACATTTTTTTAAAATTAATATCTTGTTTTAATTATCTTTTTCGTTACAAATACTATCATCTGTCTTGCTGTGGTAGTTTGTCCTCTTTTTCAAGTTTATTATCTTTGCGTGTATCACTTTACGTAAAATCAGATGACAGAGTGAAATCGCCGTTCTTTTTTGCAAATCTCTTTTGAAAAGTTGCAAGAAATTACAATAATACGTAAGAGAATAAATTTGTAGAGAATTTCCCCTCTACAAGTACATTCAATTTTCGTCTCAGATGATCGGTTAAGACGTTACTTGTAATTAAATTACATAATGTCAAAAGGTCACTTTTAGTGTTACTATTTACCTTTGAACCGATCTCAACCGTTACCTATGAACATCTCATCCTACTCCCTCCTGTCCATCTCACCTGCCTGTCTAATTCTCCCTTCCCCCCTCCTTCCCTCATATTTTTTGGCATCCCCTCCTTCCTATTCCATATGCCAGTCTTCTCTTCCTCAGCATCTCATGCCAATACTCCTTCCTTTCTCTCTGAATCTCTTCCTCACACGACATTTCCTACCTACTCTGTGTTTGCTCATCTCCTCCTCCTCCTCTTCCCTATCTCCCTGTCCCATCTCTCCTCACATTTATATCTATCTCTTCCTTCATCTCTCCATCTCCTCATCCCCCTCTCTCTATGCCCATCTCCTACACCCAAATCTATGTCTGTACACCATCTGGTTGTATCCATCTCTTCCTATCATCTCTCTAATGGCATCTCATCCTCTTCTTATCTGACCACCTTTTTGTCAGCCATGTCTCTGCCCATCCCTTCCTGCTCCCTCTCTTACCGTTTTCTCCCTCTCTCTCTGACCATTCACTCCTTCACTCCAACCTCTCAGATTAACTCCCCTCAGCCCTTCCTCTGCATATCTCCCCTCCCCCCTGTTTGTCTCTGGCCATTCCTCCATACCCCCTAACCTTTCACTATCATCTCCTGCTAGCCCCTCCCTGTCTGTCCAACTGCTCCTCTCCTGTCCACCTCATCCTCCTCATTCTTTGTCCATCTCGTCCTCCAGTTCTCTGCTTCTTGCCCCTGACATGTAGACTGCTCTGGAGAACAGGTCGATGAAGGCAGCCTGATACTATTCCCACACGATAGACCGTTTGTGCAGGTCAGCCTATATGTCAGGGGCTGGAAAACACTAATTTGCCCCTATCTCCGCTCTTATGGCTGCTATGAGGTTATAAACCAAATGGTGCTGATTCTCTTGTTGCAAACAGTATGTGTACCAAATTTGGTTGGAGTCGATCCAGTAGTTTTGGAGGAGATGTGGAACATATGTACATACATTTTTATTATGTCCACCTCATCCTCCTCATTCCCTGTCCATCTCTTCCTCCACTTCTCTGCTTCTTGCCCGTGATATGTAGACTGCTCTGGAGAACAGGTCGATAAGGCAGGCTGATACTATTCCCACCCAATACACCAGTTGTGCAGGGCAGCCTATATGTCAGGGGATGGAAAACACAATTTTGCCCGAATCTCCGCTTTTATGGGTGCTAGGAGGTTATAAATGACATGGTGCTGATTCTCTTGTTGTGAACAGTATGTGTACCAAATTTGGTTGGAGTCGATCCAGTAGTTTTGGAGGAGATGTGGAACATAGGTACGTACATTTTGTAATATATATATGGTCTCGTTGTTAGAGTGTTGTGTGGAACCCTGGAGTGCGAGAACTAATCGTACTCTTGTGGACTTTTTTCGGTACTCGCGGTCTGGAGAGAGGGCAGTCCTCATAAACAGTTTCTGACGTCTGAGAGACCCCGCGCTCGTTAGAGGGGCCACGGCTGGTGATGAGCGCAGCAGCAGCACCTGTCTCAGCGTGTGGGCCTCATTAGCAGCTGCCTCCTCGCGAGAGCTGCCCACGCCCGAAAACTGGGCTGCCCCGCCTGGGTCGCGTAGGGGAGGCCGACTTCCCCGACGATTGAGATCTCCCGCGCGACCGTAAATTACAAAAAACGGAACGCAGAAACGCCGTTAAATTCGTTCGGTAATCGGGCTGTGGGGCAGCGGTGTAATTATTTGAATTATGTCTTCATTCCGCGCGCCGCCGCGCGCCCGGGAAACAGGTCCTCAGAGGGCCCCGTCGGCCACCAATCAAAGTGGGCCTATCATTTCAGCCCGAGATAGGAAACGGATAATATAGCAAGAAATTATAATATTAAGTACTTTATATGCGTTAGTGGCCACGAGAAACTGCTCCTCCGAGATGATATATAGAGCGGCCTTCTTGCGTTTCGTTCCACGGCTCGGGAGAAGTTCGCCAGACTGGGACGCTCGTGTTCCTTCCTCCACCAGAGCTCTGTCGGCGGCGCCTGTAATGTTAATCGCGCCGTAATGATGATCCAGCGATGTGCTGCCGCCATATACCAAACAGCTGACATGAGCTAAGGCATGCCTTCTGTTATGGAACTTTACGCTTATAATGTGCACAGGGGGAAGCGTTGCACCTGTCTGAAATTGGCTTCTTACAGCTGCCCTGGGTTCATTATTTTACTAGTTCTCCCTATAATTTTTTTACCCTTTTTATATATCTGGTGCAGACTCTTCGTACTCCTCCAGAAACCTAAATTTACTTCGACCCTACAAAAAGCAATTAAAACTGGGAATGAACACCATAGATGAAGCAGTTAGAGCGAACAGACTGAGATGGTGGGGTCATGTTACACGCATGGGAGAAGCAGGGTTACCTAAGAGACTCATGTGCTCGGCAGCGGAGAGTAAGAGGAGTCGAGGTAGACCAAGAAGAAAGTACTTAAATTCGGTGCAGTATGATTTTGAAGTAAAAGGCATAACATGAGACGAGGCATCAATGTTAGCATTGAATAGGGGATCATGGAGGAATTTTATTAGAGGTACTATGCTCCAGACTGAACGCTGAAAGGCATAATCAGTCTCTAATGATGATGATGACGAACTTTTATCGACGTAACCTAAATTACTTGGCATGTGTTACATAACAACACTAGTGAAGAGAATGAGAAATTCTTAAAGCGAAATATCTATTTGTTTTTATCAAAGCAAGACTTATGGGTCTCGAGGGAGTTTCTGCGAACGTCATATGAACAAAATTCTTGAATATCAGTCTCCAGATCGCTTTTATTTTCTAGAACACGACCGGTTTCGGGACAGCTGCCCATCTCCAGATCAAACTGGACGCAACTTGGAAGTCCGATAGAAAGAGCACTGCAATAACAGCAATAGTACAGCATTTGGAGCGCATGCTAAAGACAACAAACTCCAAGTTACCACTATAGGCGAACACATGGAAGTGCTGCCAGGGCACCGAAAGGCTTGCATTTAAACGTACTTGAAGACCTTGAAGTATATGCGCACAAGGAGAAAGGCCCGGACAAACTTTTAAATGAGCAGACAGATTTCAAGCATAAAAACTTTTTTTGAAATATTTAAAGGCATTTTGTAGCCTTGCCTGGAATGGAACGCACTGCCAAACACCAGCTACGGCGGCCCTCAGCACACTGGCGGCGGTGAATGGGACACGGCGAGGAGGAGGAAACCTCGGCGACGCTACTGCTGCCTGACACACTCAAGCTTCATCCGCAGACGGGAAAGAAGACAATGTCCACAATATTTTTAAATAACCTTTTTAAGAGATTTTCTATAACATTTTGATATTTAACCACGTTAAAATTTTTTTACTTACTTACAGTTTTACTTAAAATGTTATTATACGTATCCAGAATTCACTCACTACGTTTACATGCAACACATCTTCCGGAAGACGAAAACCGATTTTCGTAAACCATTTTCGCTGTCGTGTTTACATGGCATAGCCTGAATCGGATTTCGTAGCTCACTTAAAATGGCGGCTGGAAAACAGCTGATTCAGTTCATTATTTAGTCTGCACAATCGCTATTTTTCATTAGTTAACTACACAGGTTTATGTTCACTCTAATATTTATACTTTTATTTCACTTTAGAAAATATCACTCTTTCTATATGTGCCGAAAATTCTTGACAAGAAAACACAATCTGACAAGCCAAGAACGCTTCAAAAACGGTTGCGTTTACATGGGCACGAAAATCGATTGTGGAACTGGAAAACCGCTTTAGAGAAGCGGATTTCCAGAATCGATTTTGGAGTGTTTACATGACCAACCAAAAGCGGAATTGGGAAATCGGTTTACGAAATCCGGTTTTGGGAGCCCATGTAAACGGGGTGAATGTTATCTTATTTCTATGTCCTTTTTTAGTTTGACTGCCGAGCATCTCATTTGTAACGGCTATTTTATACCTTGACTACTATCTTACACCTTGACTTCAGCATTTATTTTATGTTTAAGTCAATAATTACTTAAAAAATAATTACTTATTGAGAATAATTTTAACGAAAATGATCCCCACCAATCAGATGATTTTAATTACATTATATAAAGCCTCAGGAAGCTACTATATTTTAGTAACGATTGTGAACATTCGTTCATCACAGGACAGGTTACTCTGTAACTTCAGAAATTTGGTATGTTTTTAATATTTTTTCCATTAACTTTTTAGATCTCATACTTTGTAAATAGTAGCTTACATTCAGTTGTAACATTTAACAGATCTGAAGATGGGCAGCTGTCCCGAAACCGGTCATGTTCTAGAAAATAAAAGCGATATGGAGACTGATATTCTAGAATTTTTATATATTTGTTTTGTTTGTCGATATGATATACGGTTACGGGTGCAACTGAAAATTGTATACAGAACGACAGAAAATTCACCATGAGGTACGGCTGTAACATCCCAGACCGTGCGGCCATTCCCATGCAACTCTGACTGTTTTCGATTAAATCTATGCTACCATCATCAAATTTTACCTATTACTAAGAACTAATGACTCATACTTCATCTCCAGGTTACGTTCAAATGTTCGTACAGCTTATGGGACTTAACTACGGGGTCATCAGTCCCTAAACTTACAAACTACTTATGATCTACCTAATACTAAGGACGGCACAAATGTCCATGCCCGAGGGGGTGGGGGATTCGAACCCCAGACCGTAGTGGCCGTGCAGATCGTGACTGACGCGCCTCAGTCCCCTCGGCCACCGCGGCCGGCTCCAGGTTACGTCTACTTATAATAGCAGTATGCAGTTACATAGCTATTGAAAAAGATGTTCGTTTTACAGACACGTATGGCTATAGTCACTAAACAGATGTATATCTGATGTTGGAATTCTCTAAAACTCGTCATTAAAGTCATGCTTTCCTTGAAGTTTGCCGTGTATAATTTTTTTCGACGTATCTATCTTATCTGCAGCACAACCAATTAATATGTCGTAGTCGCCTGCCTCTATCACGACTTTATGTCTCATTTACAATACTGCCACGTAGTATTCCACTTAGAAACGCAATGACGACTATCACGCTCAGGAACGCACTGGCGCCGTTCTATTATTATAAGAAGAGACTAGACTAATGGTTGACCTAAGAGTTATGAGCCGTGCGGGATGCCATGTGGTCTAAGGCGTGTATGAAAGTTATAAGAACGTCTCCCGGAATGTTTGCGCAAATACGTTCCATCGCGTACAATCGCATAGTTTAGTACTCCTGTAGATAACCCCACACGAAAAGAATACGTTGACGTAAAAAGTCGCTTGGATGGACACTACAGCGAAGCAAATAAATAAATAAAAATAGAAGGAAGATTACGGTATAACGTCCCGTTGGCAGTGTCGTCACTGGAGATTGACACCAAAGCCAGTTTGCACTTTGAAGTTTTCAGTTTTGTGCTTTTTCATTGTCAAAGTACTGGTTGTAAAATTTAAAGTTTGTATCTGTAAAATGCCGGGTTTCGAAGACGGTCACCGAAATCATGCATTTCGATTGTTTGGGAACTCGCCAGCGTTAGGTGATGTTCCTGTAACATCTCCACTAATTATGAGTCTGCAATGGCCAGAAAAGTAGATACGGAATAATTAAAAGTCCCATAAAGGCAACTGGTTGCATATCGATACCGAAATAAATCGCCAAATACGTAGACAGCTCGGAACGTATTTGCTAGAAATTTCAGTGTCTAGCGATATCACTTTTACTGCAAAACCACATTTGCAGCACTCAAGTATCGTCTGAAAATAAAATAGCAACCGTTAAATCTTGGAGGTTTACATTTACATCGTAAAAGAAACGTAAAATTGAATACGGCATTTCTTAATTACAAACTCAAGACTTAAAATCTGACAATTACAAGGTCGTCCACCACGAGTGGAAAACCCACGATTTGGGATAGACTCTGAGTATTTAATTAAAATGGGTGGGGCTACTCATTTTAAAATACACAGCTGACCTCGCCAACGCGTAATCTGTTTTCAGTCTAACCGGACACAGAAGTCGCCGAAGTGTCAGACAATTGAAAGATCATTGAGACTCACGTATTTAGTTCTACTTACTGATCTGCAGAAAAGTAATTTTGTATGGTCCCTATATAAAGCGAGAACAGCTGTTTTTACTGAAATGTATCACGTCTTCGACCTGTCACTGTAAGAGGTGACCTTTGTAGCATGTCTATATGTTCTGTATCTCTGGCACGACCACGCCAGTCGAGTTCAGCAACAATCACAGTAGCGACTAGTTGTAGCGCAGAGCTTGGAGAATGAAGACATTCGGAGGTATAATTTATTCTTCTCGTGTTATCCGCATAGTTGCTATAATTTTTGTCTTCTGTATATTAGTAACAGGAAGTTAGTGCAGATTCAGGTCATTTTTTTTTTTTTTTTTTTTTTTTTTTTTTTTTTTTGGTAAAGGTATTGGTTGTAAAATTTAGTTTGTTTCTGTAATATTCGTAAATCCACCCCATCAACAATATTCTCATGAACATAGAGTCTTTTTTGCAGTACAGTCGTACAGTCCAGTTGAAATCACACCTACGTTGTCGTCTCCTTTAGTTAACTTCCACGTCCCTACAATTATTCTTTTGTCATTTAATTAAATGTAAAAAGTGTTAAATTTTATTATGTATACTCGACAGAGTAGTTATCAAAGAGGAAAGTACCAAAAGACATAGGGCAAAAAGTAAGAAATATTCTTCCCCAGTTTGTATTTCAGGATCCTCTGTGACGCAAAGCTAATTTGATTCCGACTTATAAATGACATGATTTTCTATGTATTTTCACTGTACTATTTTTAAAGAAAACGTCTTTAGCTACTGCAAATGAAGGGTTTTTTATTTCTATAATTCACCCACACGCGTTTCGCTTTTGTCACAAGGCATCATCAGTGGGTGTCCTGAAATATTTACATGTTTCTGTTTACACATAAAGGTTAAGTTTCTTTTACATATGTACAAAACATTTCGTTCCTGGTTCAAAACAGTTCGTTGTTTGCGATAAAATGATGTACTTACAGCACTTGCTACTCCATATCAGTCTCTTTCCGGCAACCAGGTCGAAAGGTTCCACTGTTTTCTGAAAAACTTCGCATTTGTTTGGTACCACTGTTATCTGCTGCCATACTGTGTCCACTGTAGTTTGTTTTGTAGTGTTGCCAACTTCCTCAGCTTATTTGAAATTCAACAATCTTATTGAAAGTGTGTTGAAGGTATCTTTGTGTGTGTGTGTGTGTGTGTGTGTGTGTGTGTTGGGTTTGTGATTGTGTTGGGATTTTCTTTTCCACAACTTGAAGTCTGCTTTATTTCACCGTTACGAATAATGAACGATTATTATGCAAGGCCTTACCCCTCTATTGTCAAAAAGTAATGAGTACAGATTTACTTACGTTTGCATTTGTAGAAAACTTTGCAGTTCAGAATAAAAAGATATCATGATTAAAAATTATTTTTATTTCAAGTTTGAAAAATTGAAAATAAGGTTCGAGAATTAGAGCCTACCCGAAGTAAATGTGTGGTGAAGGTCTCAGTGTAGTACTGTCGTGACTGAACACCGAAGCGTGTACAAGGCCCCTGGAGTGGAAGCCACTCCCTTAGCATTATTGAGATCCTTGTGAGAGTCAACCTTGACAAAACCACTCCATCTTGCATGCAAGATATATGAGACAGGAAAAAGCCCTCATACTTCAAGAAGAACGGAATAATTATAGTCCCGAAGAAGGCAGGTGCTGACAGGCGTGAATACTGCCGTCCTATCGGTTCAGTAACAGCGGTTTCAAAATATTGGCCCTCGTAATGAACAGGACAACTTACATTCGATGAAATATTTTAGACATCATAGTTACAAACAGGTCTGACCTTGTCAACGATGTCAGAGCGGGAACAGAAGATAATGATCATGATGTCTTCCTAGCGACGTCTCCAGAGTGTTCGAATGGATGGGAAAAAAGCACGCGTCATTCCTGAACACAAGAAGGCGCAAACCTCTATGCCTACATCTCTCACATCGGTCGATTGCTGAATTTTGGCACACATTTTTGTGTTCGAATATTATGTCATTTACAGAGACCAAAAATCTCCCTTGTAGAAATCAACATCGTTTCCGAAAGCAGAGATCACGTAAAACACAGCTCGCTCTATTAATCCACGAGATCCAGAGAACAGTACATTCAGGATCACAGAGAGATGCCTTGTCTCTTCCGCAGACCTTCGATACCGTTCCACACCGTCGCCTGATAAACAAAGTGCGAGTATATAGAATATCAGACCACCTGTGTGACTGGCTTGAGGCCTTCCTGCCTATCAGAACGCAGCATCATGTCATTCTCAACCGAGAGAAATCGTCAGACGTTAAAGTGGTCTCAAACTTTCCCCAGAGATGTGTTATAGTACCGTTATTTTTCACAATGTATATCGGAAGTTCAAAGAGGCTATTACGGATGAAGCTGAAGTTTATCGACAATTTACAACATTGGAAACGGGTAGCATATTGCAGATAATTGCAATTGAGCCTGAACATAGACAAGTCTAAAATTCTGCGTTTATATGGAAAGAAAGATCCTTCGTTATACAACTTACCAAAAGCAGGATAAACACTGGAATCAGTTCCACAAAAATCTGGGATTAGACATAAAGGGCGATCTGAAATGCAACTGCCATATTAAATCAATCGTGGGTTGTTGTTGTTGTGGTCTTCAGTCCGGAGACTGGTTTGATGTAGCTCTCCACAATACCCTATCTTGAGCAAGCCTCTTCATCTCCACATAAGAACGGCAACCTACATCTGTCTGAATCTGCTTACTGTATCCGTCTCTTGGTCTTCCCCTGCGATATTTTCCCCACACACTTCCCTCCAACGCTAAATTCACAATTCCTTGATGTCTAAGAATGTGTCCTACCAATCTATTCCTTCTTTTAGTCAAGGTATGCCAGAAATTTCTTTCCTCCCCAATTCTGTTCAGTACCTCCTCATTAGTTACGCGATCCACCCACCTAATCTTCAGCATTCTTCTGTAGCACCATGTTTCAAAAGCCTCAATCCTCTTCCTGTCCGCACTGTTTATCGTCCATGTCTCACTCCCATACAAGGCAACACTCCATACAAATGCCTTCATAAAGGATTTCCTTAGGCTTAAATCAATATTCGATGTTAACAAATTTCTCTTTTTCAAAAATGCTTTCTACCCATTGCCATTCTCCATTTTATATCCTCTGTACTGTGACCATCATTTGTTATTTTACTGCCCAAGTAACAAAACTCATCTACCTCCTTTATTGCTTCGTTTCCCAATCTAATTCCTTCAGAATCACCTGATTTTCTTACACTGCACTCCATTACCCTAGTTTTACTCTTGTTAATGTTCATCTTATATGCATCTTTCAGCACACTGTCCATTCCGTTCAATTGCTCTTCCAGGTCCTTTGCTGTATCTGACAGAATTACTATGTCGTCGGCAAAACGCAATGTTTTTAATTCTTCACCCTGAACTTTAATTCCTTCTCCAAATTTCTCCTTGCTTTCCTTTATAGCTTGCTCAATGTACAAATTGAATAACAATGGAGAAAGGCTACAACCCTGTCTTCCTCCCTTTCCAACCACTGCATCCCTTTCATGCCCTTCAACTCTGACAACCGCTGTCTGCTTTTTATACAAGTTGTAAATAACCTTACGCTCCCTATATTTTACTCCTTCTTGCTTCAGAACTTGAAAGAGTTTATTCCAATCGACAGTGTTAAAAGCCTTCAAGCAAGAAATGTAGGTTTGCCTTTTCTTAATCTATCTTCTAGGATAAGCCGTAAAGTGAGTATTGCATGCCGTGTTCCTACCTTTCTCCTGAACCCAAACTGATCTTCCCCGAGGTCGGCTTCTACCAGCTTTTCCATCCTAAGGCAGATAAAAGAATGATATTCATTCGAACAATCCTGAGGAACTGAAGACTGTCAACAAAGGAAGCAGGTTACAAAACTACTGTTGGGCGAGCGATTGACTGTTGCTCATCAGTATGGGATCCGTACCAGGGAGAGTTAGTAGAAGACATGGGGAAGATCATATTAAATCAATCGTGGGTAAGGCAGATGACAGAGTGATATTCATTCGAATAATCCTCAGGAACTGCAGTCTGTCAACAAACGAAGCAGGTTCCAAAGTCTCGTGGATAACGCAGATGTAAAAAGGTAAAGCAGTCAACAATCCGAAGATTGGTTTGAACACCACAGTGCTTTACTAGGCATGGTCCTGTTTGGAGGTGGTATGCCATTGCCTTCCTCCGACCTTCGAACTGACTTACCCAGCCAGTTATAGGGGGACCTACAGTTTAACGTGGGTTCCGAACCACGGTGCTACTCGGTATTTTTCACATGAGCAATACTGCCAGAAGTGAAAGAAGTGGAAAGTGACAGATAAAAATCCTAGGGCTTGGCGGGGATCGAACCCGCGACCTTTGGATTTGTTGTGTGGGACTGTGCAACCGAGGCGCACAAGGCAGATGATAAAATGATTTTCTTTTAAAGAATCCTCAGGAACTGTATTCTGCCAACAAAGGAAGCAGGTTCCAAAACTCTCGTTGGACCAGCGATTGACTGTTGCTCATCAGTATGGGATCCGTACCAGGTAGGGTTAACCCTCGAGCAGTCGCGCATTTTCATGGTGCAGGAGCGGTCGCGTGGCGCACTGAGTGCGCCACATACGTAGACTCAGTTCTATTGCACTTTTCACATGAACTCATGACAGTAGCAGTGTTTATAGTTAATTTTCTAAAAGGTAGATGTACTATACTCACTCAGGTATTAATAGTATCGAAATATTACACATTTTTGGCTAATTAATACGAATTTATTTCGACACCACAATTCCAAATACTACACGTCTAATCAAGAAAAATGTATATTTATCACTTTCATTGCAAAAGGAAATGGTTCATTAATTAATGTGATAGTTAATGGCACTTCTTATTATAAAAGTAGATGAAAATCCAAGAATTTAAATCATACAATTTCACTGACAAAAGATTACGTTTTACTATCAGCTTTGAAAACAAATATGTTCGTACTGAAATGTTGTTGTAACAGCTTACAGACAGCCCAACTCAGTAATTTCAGAGACGTCAAGGGCCATATCTCTAGTCTTCTGAGTCTGTAGTTGCAACATGACACTTTTCACACGAGTAACTAATAATCACATGTTTCCTGCAAACAAATCTCTTACATGAATCACACTTTATTGTTGTGGTAACATTCTCGGCTCTTCCACAAATAATACACCGTCGTCGTGTGTTAGAAGAAGGCCACACAAGTTGCTCAGAGGTTGTCTGGTACCTCTGAAGGAACGGCGAAATATACTTAAAGGCTTGGAATTTTGACCCTTTCTACTAGATGTGCTTTCGTGTGATCATAAGCCTAGGTCTTTAGAAAAATCCTTCTTGACACCTTATTATTTTGTCCATTTGAATAAAATAGGATCTGGCCGTTGATGCCCGCAATTTCCATTAGAGGGAAAAAAATTACCAAGAGCCATCTTCTCGTAATACGAGCCACAGAATATGTGCCGCACATCTGGTCGACTGTATCAACGTTCCCCTTCGTGGCATTATAATCTAACGCAATATCAGGCACATTCTCATGAACCGCCCATAGGAATAACGTAACTGAAGTACAACACTACGTTTGAGAAAGTAAAAAAAATACTTACATGACCAGTCGCACGGCGCACTGAGTGCGCCAGTTATGACAACGCTTCACAAATTCTCGTGTTAAGAATTTTCATGAGCAGCGACAATTACTAGACTGCACACAACAATAGTGAGGATAACAGTGAAAGAATAGCTAGAGTTTCAAACGTCTTCATTGTTACCAACATAACGAAAACAATGTTTATTTAACTATGGCGCACTCAGTGCGCCAGCGCGACCGCTCGAGGGTTAATAGAAGACATGGGGAAGATCCAACGGAGAGCAGCACGCTTCATTAGGGGTTCATTTAGTAAACGCGAAATTGTCATGGAGACGATCAGGGAACTGTAGTGGCAGACACTTGATGAGAGACTTCCTTACCACGGTTCTGGTTTTTGTCAAAGTTTACGAGAGCGTACTGGTTCATTTAGTTAGCACAAAATAATTTCGGAGATGACTGGCAAACTCCAATGGCAGACGTTGCAAGAGCAGCTTACTGCGTCATGGTACGGCCTTCTGTCAAGGTTTGGATACCATATGTTTCTGGTATATTCATCTAATATATTGCTTTCTTGTAAGTGTATCTCTCGAAAAGACACTAAGTATAAATTCAGAGAGATTAGAGGCACAACGGAGGATTACTAGATTTTTTTTTTTTTCTTTTTACTGCCAACCACACGTGACTGCAAAAGGATAAGGACGCAGCGACGGTGGTGCAGAATGAGCCCTCGGAGACACACAACGATGTGAGTCATGGAGTATAGATGTTTAATTGGCTAACGATAGAGAAACATTTCTTACTTCGATTGGAATGGAATAATTTTTTGCCAAGTTCGCGAAATTATTTTCATTTCGGGACACAGAAGTACCTGAATCTGGTCACCAGGGAAGATAGATCTGATCTGTGTATAGCATAGGCATTTTTCCCTGGATGAGGACCAGCAGTTATCGCTCCGTTATATCATTTACGAATGTTTTAATTATTTATTTGTTTTAAGTGGAAAATCAGTGTATAATGCTGTGTTTACTGAATCCTGTTTTCAAATTTTCTTTCCACACATTATATTTATATAATTCAGTCTTTGCATAATGTAGATTAGAAACATATATATTTGCAATCAGTTTTGTAGTAAGCCAGTGTATAGTATTACGATGACAATATGCGGCAAATTTGATGCAAGAGATTATAATAGAGGGCAAACGGTCATAATTGTCGGTAGCTTGGTATTGATATTGTCAGCAACTCGATATCGAATCAATATTGTCGGCAACTCGGTATTGATATTGTTGGCAATTAGGTATTGTAATTGTCTATAACTCAATATTGGTACTGTCGGGAAATCGGTGTTGGAATTGTCGCCTCTGAAACTGAGTATTGCCATTGTCGGAAACGCGGTATTGGTGTAGTCGGCAAGTAGGCATTGTCGGAAACTCAGTATTGGTATTGTCGCCTAGTAGCTATTGTCTTTGTCGGAAATACAGTATTGCTTTTGTCAGAAACTCGGTATTGGTACTGTTACGAACTCGGTATTTATATTGTCAACAACTAGGTATTGGTATTGTGATAAACTGATTTTGGTTTTGCAGGCAACTCGGTTTTGCTATTATATGAAACTCGGTATTGTCGACATCTCGGTATTGCTATTGGAAGAAAATGGAAATCATTGGAGAGGTCGCTCTGGTCGTCCAAATAAATAGTGCAACGAGTCACAAGATTTTTGTAATAAATTTATTTCACCGTTGCTAGTTTCGTGCCTGAGACCATCATCAGACGGTACTATTGTCTTCTGGTCTACTCTGCTGTCCTAACATAACAAAGTTACGTGAATCCATAGATTACAAAGTTTATATATTTCTATGGATTGACATAACATTGTAACTTACGGATTCACATAACTTTGTTATTCAGAGTCAAATGTTCAAATGTTTGTAAATCTTATGGGATTAACGTCTGACAGCGGCGAAGCGGCCGAGCGCATTGAGGCGCTATGCTACGATGCGAATGCCGTTCCCCGTCGGGGGCTCGAATCGCCGCCTTGGACATGGATCTTTGTGCCGTCTTTAGTATAAGCTAGTTCATAAGTAGTTTGTAAGTTTAGGGACTGATGACGCCGTAGTTAAATCCCATAAGCCCTACAAACATTTGAACTTCTGTGGTTATCAGTCCCTAAACTTACAAACTACTGAAACTAACTTAAACATAAAGGCAACACACACACACACACACACACACATATATGCCCGAGGGAGGACTCGAACCTCCGACGGCGAGTAACCGCGCGCTACGCAGTATGGCGCTTTAGACCGCTCGGCCACTCCACCGCGGCACTTTGTTATTTTGGGACACCAATGTAGACCTGAAATCAACACTGGCGTCTGATCATGCGCTCAGGTCCGAAACTAGTAACGGTGATTTAAATTGATTACAAAAATCTTGTGGCTGGTTGCAATATTCATTTACTACAGTATTATAACGAAAACAGTTGCGATGTTCTCTAACAAAATATATAGGGGAAGGTTGACGTTGAACCACTTTTTTATTTTGGGATCCAAAGTCTACATTATCTATCTAATCGAAACAAAATATACTTTAAAGGAAGCTGTATGTTGTACACTTTCATCCGCTAGTTTTATGCTGTGAATAAACACAAAACATAAATGGTTATTATTTAAAATTTAAAAATGTATAATCGGTCCAAATTAGGAAATAAAACAATGACTAAAGAGGAAATAAGACCCGTAATATTAAGAAAAGCTTCATTTCAACATCTCGCCATTAATATTTCTTCTGGCTGACGGAAGGAAAGCTGTGTATTTCGTCTCATAAATAAAGAAAACCACCTTTTACCAGCCATTTTCTTTTCTATGTTGAAAGAATGAGGCAGTTCATATTTCTGTGCTATGTCGAATGCAAGTTTACGAACATCTTTGATTGTGAATACAAAAAAACTTCTCTTCAAATAAGAGAAGGTGATGTGCGACAATTTTTTTCATCGCAGTTGTAAAGGTTGATTGTCTTCCGAATAACTGAACTTCATTTGAGGACATGCTTTTACCATCAACATATCTCTTTAATTGTAACTTTTAGTACTCGGTATATACGAGCACAATCGTTAAGTTCATGGTTACCGTTTCTGTATGCTTCCACAGCTACCTTCAGTTCATCTTCTGTCCATTTCCCATACATTCCCCTTATTGAATCTCCCAAATCTAAAAAGGTTACAATACGTACTCCTTATTTTGGGACGGTACACATCTCTGGGCAAGTGTTCCACGATGTTTACGGTTGCACAAAGAGTAGATACCATTTCTAGTACTTTGAGGCTCATAGAAAAGTTGAAGATGCTCGTCAAAGGTATGCTGATATGTTCCCTGATAGGAATGTTCGCGAAATAAAAGGGGTGTTATATCTTACGTGACTCGCAGGTATAGCCGCATCGCCATCCTGTATATTGTGACAACAACGCCCTTAATAGCACTGATTAAATATTTGAAATTCATCATAATGGGCGGATACCTCCTGAAAGTATATCACGTCAAAAAATTTAGTTTATAGAGTTCCTTAATAAACAGAAGCCGAACTTTTACGACGCACAACCTTCGTATAGAGAAATAAATGTCAACTTAGGACATTTCTGCAACATAGGCTAGGTTCGCCCAGGGATGGCTAGTGCGTGACACGTGACGTTCATCTGACCAATGGTAATACACGATTGTCGGCTGTCTACATTCAAAATGTTTGTCGCTGCCTTCTATATGTGGGGTTTCCGTTGTCAGCCGACCGCAGCGCCGCCAAGCGGACAGACGATGCGGTGGCGCTCGTCCTTGCCGAAGGATCTGCGCCAAGGACCCACAGTCTCGTAACAGGTCTGCCTGCTGCGAACAGCGGGCGGTGTGAAAGGCGGCCACTGTGGAGGTAACACATCTTCCATTGAGTTACGTCACAAAACTATGGTACCTACAGAGTAGTAAGTAAATCTACGAAAGAACAGCAGTCAGGCCCTCTTTAACGATTTTTTAAGCAAGACAAGAAGTTTGCCGTAACTGCTTGCTCAGAACGGTCTGTAACTTACTACCTTAGCATGAGCGCGAACTGTAGCATTCTTCAGCTCTCCAAATTTTTGAGGTGAAATGTTTTCAGCGACACTTTTTAAGCCACGTCTGCACCATGTCTGACAAACAGCAACTAGGTACATGTAAAATAAAGAATTTAAATTCAGTGATCTAGCCTGGTACTTACTGGTACTTTAGATGGGCATGACATGTGTTTCGGCACGGCCTTTCCTCGACTTACTTTATGTTCAACGAAGGATTTTTTGAGCAGACTGCCTCCCTTGCTGCCTAACTTATTTGTGGAGCATTTTGAGCTGAAAGCACTCGAATCAGCAGTCGTTAAACCAACTGCTTTTTGGAGTTATGTGGACGATATTTTCCTAGCGTCGCATTTCGGAGAAGAAAGTGCAGTTTTTATGTCACTTCAAATCCATTTATGAGAAAATTCAGTTTGTTGACGACTTACAGAAAGACGGTTGTCTACCATTTTAGGATGTCCTGGTTAGACGGAAGTCGGATAGCTCTCTGGGACATTCAATTTATCACAAGCCCACACATAGGGTAAGGTGGTACAAATTCGATATAGGTACAATTCCGATCAACATAAGTTTTCGCGCCATTTGTCCGTCTCGTAGTGTCTCGTTGTGTCGCGTTGTAGAGTAGCAGGTTTCTACAGCTCCTCCTGTCTTTTGGAAGAATACACCGCTTTGCGGTAAGGAGATATAAATTTTTTCCCTTTAAAGAGGTGAGTGAAGCTACTTAGTCTAACGCGCTCTTATAAATCATCTAGTTAAGAGTGACTGGATTCGCTGCCAAAAATGCAATGTTTGGTACCACGAAGTATGCGTTGGTGCGTGACAGAAAAAGTGCTTTTTATGTGGAAGATGCCCGAAATCAAAATAGTACGAGGAAGTGATCACAATTGTACCTAGTATGGTACATTTTCGATCGATTTTTCTCAATTACGTAACCTTTTTTGTGTTTATACCAACATTTCTAACTATATAATAATTGTGTTACATATTCATTAAACATCCAAGAACAAGTGCCATAGTTAAAATTATTCCTTTTCTCAATTTATTTCCAGTTATTATAACATTTGTCCGAAATGATCGAAATTGTACCACCTTACCCTACAAATTTGTATTTGCAGCCTACAAGTTGCCATCATCCACCACAAACTATGGGTTTCCTAAAAACCCTTGTACGTAGAGCCCATACAGTATCGAATGCAGATAGTTTACCTAAGGAGCTTGAACACGTAAAGGGTGTATCAGAAATAATGGATACTCTGCTCGGCAAATTAACAGAGCATTTTCGGAAAAAAGAAGGTCCCAGAATGTAGATAAGGAGATGGGTATGCCGTCAAAGTCATTAGCTTTTCTTCCCTTCGTTGGAAACTGTTCATTTAAAATAGCAAGAATCCTTCCCAAACCGGGGAGGTGTGGCCTAACGCTCCAATGAGCCTTCCTGCAGAGCACGCGGTTGCCCGCCGTCGGAGGTTTGAGTCCTCCCTCCGACATGGGTGTATGTTTTGTCCTTAGCATAGGACGGAAAGTGAGATTAGTGCTTAACGCTCCGTCGACAGCGAGGTCATTGGAGGCAGAGCTTACGCTCGGGTTCTTTTGGGTAAGGATGGCTAAGGAAATCGGCCGTGCCCTTTGAAAGGAACCATCAAGGCATTTGCCTGGACTAATTTTAGGAAAATCGCGAAAAACCAAAATCTGGATAACCAGAGGTGGATTTGAACCAGCATCATCTCGAATGCGAGTTGTCCTTAGCATAAGTTAGCTTAAGTAGTTTGTAAGCCTAGGGAGTGATAATCGCTGCAGGTAAGTCCCTTGGATTTACAAAGATTTTTTAGTATTTGAATCGGTCCTAATTTCCAAGTCAGAGTGATTTTAGGCGTACCAGGTAAAATTTCAGACCTACTGCGGTAGGTGAAGGATAAATTGTTATTGTGGAAGCCGGGAATTTACGAAATACCTTGCCAATGTCGTTTGGCTTACAATGGACGGACAACTCTTAACAGTAGAAGAAAGCTGCACGCAATATAACTGTTGTAGCCGTCTTTTGCAACTCAGCAGTGGTTGACTAAGGGGGGGGGGGAGGGTAGGGAGTGTGCGTACCGCCCTAGGCCTCTCGTCTTGTTTTGAGCGCTTTGGCCTCTCTTTCCGGAGCCTCCAAATCTCGAAAGTTCTTTTTTTCTTTATATATATAAAAGTTACCTTTTTTATAGTAATGCTTGTATTTCCAAGTGGTCGGGGGAGGGGTAAATTTTGTTTTGCCGCCGCCTTCGGCCTCCGACAGCCTAAAGCCGTCGGCACACGGAGCGTGTGTCTGAACGTGTGTGGTCGACGAGCCGAGTCCACCGTGCGGCTGAACGCTCGGAGACGGCGCAACTTGAGCATACGAGGCGTGTGTCTCAACGAGCTACACGCGACCACAGCGCGCTCCAGCGACAGTTGTCGGCGGTATCAGTTGCTGGAATCACACTGTTTACCTAATCGAAAGAGTGGAATTCCTGCTTTACCTTTATTGAATCGCTCATTTCCGCGCTTGTGCTTATGTTCGTTATGATCTGTGATAGTCCTAAATAAGTAACAACAAAGTACCTATGAAGATAAGACTCTTATAAAAGTTGCATTTTATGTCAATAAGTGCATCGAATAATAAAAGTTTCATGACAAACTGTGCGATATAAAATTAGAATAGGCGTTCACAACACAAAGATTATTGCAAGAGTCTCGCTTTTTAGTAGATCTTAAAAGATCATACTTCCACGGTCAATGTTACTATTCAGAAGAAGAATGTTAAGAACGTGTGAAATGCAATACGTGAAACAATAAGTGCGTAATTTACTCTAAGTGAGGTGCAAACTGTATTGTTCATAAAACGAATCCAACAAACTTACTCCTCAGAGGGTGCGCACTTATTTTTAAATAGCATCGAAAATTATGCAGTATACTTCTAAGAAATTTATAGGAAAGTCTTTGAGTCTATCAGAAAACCGAATAAAATAAGAAAAAAATATTTGCTTATGTGGAGCCTTGAACCAACATCGCAAGTTATTTAAATTTCATAGTCTGAAAATTACTCCTACACTACGGCCAGTTACATTACCCATGTATCCTCACCTACGGTATTAGACGTCTCGTATAAGCTACTGGGTGCTATGTCGGTTGTTGACATGTAATTACAACAAATGATACAAAGAACTATTCGTGTTGATGGAACTTCATCCCGCCTTGCCTTGAAACGGCAGATTACTGTAATATGGAATTTTTTTAACCACGTATGATATTTCCAGTCATTTATTCCAACAAATAGTACCTTAATGGCCGGTTTTCGAGAGATTCTCAATTTACCCAGTTACTTTTATTTGTTTTGAAATGTCATACATACATAAGACCTACGTTATATACATAAAAACCACGAAATACGACGGCCAACATGACGTCTTCGACTCTCTACCGAAAAGAGCTGCCCCCCTACCTAGATAGCTATGTGGTGTGACGTCGGGGGCGTTCTCCCACCTTATTGATGTAGCTTGCCTTTCTTATATGTGGAATTGAAGAGGCTTGCTCAGGATAGGGTATTGTGAAGAGCTGCATCCAACCAGTCTCCGGATGGAAGACCACAACAACATCGGTGATTGTTCAGACGGTCGTTGAGAATATCTGGCATGCTTGATACTGCCCCACACATTGAGAAAGCCTCGCCAACGTGCGGTTCGCACCGCGACGTCAGAAACGTTGGCCACATTCGTTCAGATACACGCTCCGCGTGCCGACTGCTTTAGTCCGCCTCTGCAACCCAGCATATCTGCACGAGCGGAACATTGCAATTCCGCTGAAAATTCAATGGAATACGACCAAAAAACAGTTCAGGCCACGGCAACGTCTTTTATGGACTCCAACATCAAAGTATCAACTGAAATACACGTAGGATAAACCGAGGCTGGCAACTGGACAATGCATGGAATCGCGTAACCTCCAAGATTTGCTTCAGAAGAGACGCCAGAGGAATCCGGTAGTCGCGTCTAAAAGCGGGTACAGTGTGTTCCATGTGTGTGCGTTCCATCTGTCACGGGGAGTTTTGCGCACGCTCGGATTACACTTGAACGCGCTATTTGGGACGGAACGCAGAACGTCTTCCTCTGTCTTTGTGACTCACCTGAAGATAAAAATTTTATTAAAGTGACTCGAAATGCCTTTATATATTTGAGGAAGTGCATGTTATTAAATATAAACAGTTTACTTCGCTTATCTACATCGACCACTTTCAGTTTTAAACCATCATCACCGACTGTAAGCTAAACAAACTGATTGAGTCATCACGTAACATCCTCATAAGTGATCCATCATATTTCGGGCTTGCAGCCGAATCATGTTGACTTCTTCCAACGATATTTTGGCTGACAAACGTGCAGCCATCTTCAGGTGAGCACGAGACTGAAGATTACCACTGTACGTCGTTCTATATATACCGATGATTGGCGCGGCGGCGCCTACGCAGTGAGGAGGTACTAGCGCGCCGCCTGTCGAATTTGGCGCGCTCTGTGGTAGAAGCGGGCCGCGTCTGCGTAATGGTGTACTTACATTCGCGCCATCTGTCGGAATGCGCTTTCGTGCATCTTAAGCGCGGAGGTCGAAGGAAATCACTTTTTGTCAGATGTTATACTACATGTTGACCTATGTCTCTGCGAAGCAATTAAAGAAATAACAGGGTCCCATGCTTTATCCATTTGAAATCCGCTATCTCGATTAATCAGGTCTTCTGTCAACCGTATTTCCACGGACTCCTTAATAATCGAATCCCAAAAGGATTCCCAGAATTTTTGTTGCAGAATAATCCATGGAGTGTCTCGTGGAAATACAGTGTTCTGCTATGGCTGATTTATTGGGCTGCAGTAGACGTGTATGGCGCTCATGAAATATGATGGATCAATCAATACGCCGGGAAAACTTCAAGGCGAGTCAAACCGGTCGATGCATATAAGCAAAATAAACAGCTGATGGTTAATAACATGCCACTTCCTAAAAAATCTCCTGAAGATGGCTGGCAGGTATCCAGCTGAAATATCGTGCAGCCGGCCGCGGTGGCCGAGGGGACTGAGGCGCTCCAGTCACGGTCTGCACGACCACTACGGTCGGAGGTTCGAATCCCCCCTCGGGCATGGGTATTTGTGCCGTCCTTACGATTAGCTAGTTCATAAGTAGTTTTTAAGTTTAGGGACTGAAGACCCCGTACTTAAGTCCCATAGACTTCACAAACATTCGAACATTTGAATATCGTGCAGTGGATTTCACGACGACCGGCTGCAAGCCAGAAATGTCTTCGAATATACGATTCGACAGGAAAATTTTAAATTTCACATATTTATTTCCCTGGGAGAGCCAGCCATGACAGGACTATTTGAACTGGTGTGTAGGATGTATGAGACAGGCGAAATGCCCTCAGACTTTAAGAAAAATGTAATAATCCCCATTCCAAAGAAATCAGGCGCAGGCAGGTGTGAAAATTACAGAACCATCAGTATGATAAGTCATGGTTGCAAAATTTTAACAAGAATTGTCTACAGGAGAATGGAAAAGCTGGTAGAAGCTGACCTCGGGGAAGATCAGTTTGGATTCAGGAGAAACATAGGAACCCGGGAGGCAATACTCACTTTACGTCTTATCTTAGAAGATAGATTAAGGAAAGGCAAACCTACATTTTTAGCTTTTGTAGATTTGGAGAAAGCGTTTGACAATGTTGACTGGAATACACTCTTTCAAATTCTGAAGTCAGCAGGGGTAAAATACAGGGAAAGGAGAGTTATTTACAACTTGTACAAAAGGCAGACCGCAGTTATTAGACTCGAAGGGCATGAAAGGGAAGCATCAGTTGGGAAGGGAGTAAGACAGGGTTGTAGCCTTTCTCCGATGTTATTCAATTTGTACATCGAGCAGGCGGTGAAGGAAAGCAAGGAAAAATTTGGAATAGGGATTAAAGTTCAGGGGGAAGAAATAAAAACATTGCGTTTTGCTGATGACATTGTAATTCTGTAGGAGACAGCAAAGGACCTGGAAGAGCAGTTGAATGGAATGGACAGTGTGTTGAAGACAGCGTATAAAATAAACATTGACAAGAACAAAAGAAAATAATGGAATGCGGTCTTAGAAAATCAGACGATGCTGAAGGAATTAGATTAGGTAACGAAACAATAAAGGTGGTAGATGAGTTATGTTACTTGGGTAGTAAAATAACATGCGATGGTCGCAGTACAGAGGATATAAAATGCAGAATGGCAATGGGAAGAAAAGCATTTTTGAAAAAGAGAAATTTGCTAACATCGAATATTAATTTAAGGGTTAGGAAGTCTTTTCTGAAGGCATTTGTGTGGAGTGTTGCCTTGTACGGAAGTGAAACATGGACAATAAGCAGAGCGGACAGGAAGAGAATAGAGGCTTTTGAAATGTGGTGCTACAGAAGAATGCTGAAGATTAGGTGGGTAGATCGCATAACTAATGAAGAGGTACTGAACAGAATTGGCGAGAAGAGGAATTTTTGGCATACCCTGACTAAAAGAAGGGATCGCTTGGTAGGACATATTCTTAGACATCAGGGAATCGTAAATTTAGCATTGGAGGGAAGTGTGTGGGGGGTAAAAATCGCAGAGGGAGACCAAGAGACGCGTATAGTAAGCAGATTCAAGTGGATGTGGGTTGCCGTTCTTATGAGGAGATGAAAAGGCCTGCTCAGGATAGAGTAGGGTGGAGAGCTGCATCAGACCAGTCTCCGGTCTGAAGACCATAACAACAACAGCACTACGCTACGCTTTCCGTTACGAGACTCCTACCACCACAAAGGCGTCCAGACGAACACTCAAATTGTACCGTGCACTTTTGCGCGGCCTGTGACGTCGCTCAGCCGGAGGTGACGCACGCTGAAGGAGGCCATTGGGGCAGCGGCTGACCACCTGGTGCCGCCCTCCAGCCACCGGTCACCGGCCGCCGCCTCCGCCGCCGGCTTTCTCCCGTGCTTTCTCGCTCGCCGCAGCCTCAGCTTTCTCGCATGGGCGGGGCCGCAGCTGCAGACAGCCCCCTGCCGGCACAGTCTCGCCCGTCGTTATTAATCGCGGCGCAGCGCTCCGCCCGTAAGCCGCCGGCACCGCGCGGAGAAGTCCGGGGTTCGTGCCCCGCGGCCACCATCTGGCGACGCCCACGCGCGATGTGAAATACTGCGCCGACTATAGTCGAGCCGCCGAAAGAACGACTCTGACAGCTAGCGGCCATGTTGCCAATGCTGCTACTCGGCTGTTGTTGTTACGCCGTGTCTGTGGTGTCGCACAAGTCCAAAGTGCGCTCCACCTACTTTCGCCGCGCGCCGCCATGCACGCACGGCGCGGCGTTCTTACGACGTCAGCCACGAGCGCCCTCTCTTACAACTCCGCTCGTGGCCACCACTGAACGACATCGTTCACTTCGGACTGAGATAGGAACCAGTGAACACTTCGGAATCAGATAGGCACCAGTGAAGACTTGGCTTTCGGATAGGCACTAGGCAGGCCCCTAGCTCAACTATGTATCAGCCTACTGCAGTACTGAGCTATGTAAAAGTTAAGGATTGTATAAATTCTGTGCAATATATATATCTCTTTCTAATTTACTCTAGTGTCTCTAGTTTCTGCTGTCCCGCTGGCTGCTCCCCTCCGTACCTGCACAAGCGTGCTACCTTTATTCCTGTGTCGGTCTTCCTATTCGGCTACCGACACCTACGACGGAAACGAGACAGAAAAGCGGCGACGAGGCTGGGACACAAAAGTGTCGGTCGCCGTTATACGAATATCACGTCCGAAAATTTTGGGACCGTTGCTATGTACTAGTAAAGCGTGAACGAACGATAACAACCACAAAGTAATGAAAAACACTCTTTTTGCAGTTAAAAAGAAAAGGTTTAGAATTATATGTTAGTAAAGCTTCATATGTTCCAGTATTCCATTAAATATAATGTATCATTTAGCCTTTAGCCAAAGTTTGCTGGTTGAAGAATTTTGTTTATATATTTCATCTTCTATAACTATTTTCCACAGACTCGCTCGCTGTTATTACTCGGACTCTGTATTGTGACAGTCGGCCGAGAGGGTAAACCAACAAGGACTATCATTTTACAAGTAGTAAAACCGCCTCTTCCAGTGAAATGATTTGTCTTCTTACATAAAAAAGAAGAGTGTTTCTTTGTCTCATTCGTTTATGGTCGCTGTTAACTGCCATAGTATAGTGTCTGAGTAATATTATCAGATCAGTTTCGACAGCTAGTCTATTGGTCACAGAAGTAGAAATGAAATAACGTAATTTTTCAGTAAATGATCTTTGGTTGGGAAACAAACTATACATTAAAAATCAGTCGCGGCCAGCATCATGTACAATGCACCGCTGCTACTGCTATTATCATCCCCTAATCTTATTATTAATTCTTCTTCCCGTTCTTCTCGTTCCCATGCCTCTTCTAAGATGTGCCACGTATGTGTGACAACATTGTTCTGTTTTGTGGAAGTAATACTGCCCAATGCTTCACGAACTAAGAATTCTACTTTTGTTAATGGAAAACTTTTATTTCTTTCTGAAACGTGCCATTTCACCTGAGCCCACACGAGTTCGATTGCATTGAAATGGCAATGATATGGTGGAAGGCGCAACACACTATGACCACTTTCCTCAGCAATTGTGTCAATTTCGAAAATTATTTTTCGGCTTTTGTTTTTGTAACACAACGAGACGAACGATGAACACGCGACAGATGCTTTGCAACGACTGAAGCATGCCACCCCGCGCGACCGTGCGTGGCAGGGTGGCAACGCGGCACCGTTACCCCGGCAACGTTTACGAATTCCAGAGCTCAGGTTGGTGGTCGAGTGTCCCCCCACCCTCTGCGGCCCACGTACGCGAACTGTCAGGGTCGTTCTTTCGGCGTCCCGACTATAGGGGAGCTGCGGCAGCGGCAAGTCCGCTGTTCGTGACGGCGCCGAAAAACCTGACAGGGAGCGCGAAATGTAACGGCCTTGGCAGGCGGCTTCTCTCGCAAACTTTCTCTCCCTCCCCCAACACTAACGCCCGTCTCTCCTACCAGACGGGTCATTCACACCTGATTCAATGATTTCCCTAAATCACGTGAATGCCAGAATGGAAATTGATGTTGTTATGGTCTTCAGTCCGGAGACTGGTTTGATGCAGCTCTCCACCCTACTCCATCCTGAGCGAAGCCTTTCCATCTCCTCATAAGAACGGCAACCCACATCCACTTGAATCTGCTTACTATACGCGTCTCTTGCCCTCCCTCTGCGATTTTTACCCCACACACTTCCCTCCAATGCTAAATTTACGATTCCTCGATGTCTAAGAATGTGTCCTACCAAGCGATCCCTTCTTTTAGTCAGGGAATTCCAAAAATTCCTTTTCCCGCCAATTCTGTTCAGTACCTCTTCATTAGTTATGCGATCTACCCACCTAATCTTCAGCATTCTTCTGTAGCACCACTTTTCAAAAGCCTCTATTCTCTTCCTGTCCGCACTGCTTATCGTCCATGTTTCACTCCCGTACAAGGCAACACTCCACACAAATGCCTTCAGAAAAGACTTCCTTACCCTTAAATTAATATTCGATGTTAGCAAATTTCAATTTTTGGAAAATGCTTTTCTTCCCATTGCCATTCTGCATTTTATATCCTCTGTACTGCGACCATCGCATGTTATTTTACTACCCAAGTAACAAAACTCATCTACCACCTTTATTGTTTCGTTACCTAATCTAATTCCTTCAGCATCGCCTGATTTTCAAAGACCGCATTCCATTTTTTTTTTTTTTTTTTTTTTTTGCTCTTGTTAATGTTCATTTTATACGCTCTCTTCAACACACTGTCCATTCCATTCAACTGCTCTTCCAGGTCGTTCGCTGTATCGGAAATTATCAGTGCATAAGGCTTTTCGGGCCGGCCGCGGTGGCCGAGGGGACTAAGGCGCTCCAGTCACGGTCTGCGCGGCCACTACGGTCGGGGGTTCGAATCCCCTCTCGGGCATGGATATTTGTGCCGTCCTTAGGATTAGCTAGTTCATAAGTAGTTTGTAAGTTTAGGGACTGATGACCCCGTAGTTAAGTCCCATAGAATATACAAACATTTGAACATTTTTAAGGCTTTTCGGTATGGAAGAGGCTGGTGCTTCCATGCTTAATGACTTTGTCCACCGATAGTTAAACTAACTGTCCAGTATTTTATCAGTTTCTTTTATTTATTTTTATTTTATATTTTGCCGAAGATGGACCGTTGCCTGAGTTGGACCGCCTACGTATTTCACTGTGTGTTGGTAACTTAAAGTTCTAAGTTCGCTCAACTGGTGAGAAACATTGTCGAAGTCACGTGGCTCAGTCGCCAGTCGACGATAGTTATTGAAGTGAGAACAGTTTCCATTATTGCGTTTTCTTCGATGTCGCTGTAAGTTTTCTACTACATATCAGAAGCTTTCCTCTGCTCTAAAAGTAAGTAAAAATATCATGTGCGCTATAGTTCAAAGTGCCATTCATTAGCTAATAATTTAATGTCGTAAAACTAGAGTTTAGCGTTTTTTTGTTCCTACAACGTTATCTTATATGGCGTTGAGTTGCCGAAGTTGGACCAAAGGCTGTTTCCTAATTTGGACCGGTCCAATTTAGGGATCACTCGTAACAAATAATACTTAATGTCATTTAACAATAGGTAATAGGTAGATGTACGTTCTTAGGTTTATTTTTCATTCCTGAAATGGCTTCTAAAGGGAGAAGGAATGTGGAAAGGAGGGAAATGATTGTCTTCGGCTGCTATAGATTCGAACCCGGGATTTCTGCTTTTAGCCAGTAGTCGCCTTACCCTCTTAGCTATTCGAATCACTTCTCCCGGCCACCTCGAATTCGCACACGTCGCACGCTACAGATGTAACGTTCCTATGGTCCCTGTATTCTATGCTCACCATCCGGATTCCTGCACGAGGACGAACGATTTTTCCACATCTGCAGTGAAGAAAAAAGCCCTTACTTAGTTTTCGCACGTATCTGAAATTTATAAAGTGCACAAAAGGATCTGGAGAAGAACCAAGTGATCGAAACATGGTCTTCTATTTTTCTTCAGTATTCAACCCTGAGATTGGTTTGCAGCAGAGCACCATTCCTCTCTTCTGTTTGCCTTCCTCTTCATATCCACGTACGTATTACATCCAGCATCGTTCACGATTTGTTGCATGAATGACATCCTGGGTCGTCCCCGGCGGTTTCTTCCCTCAGAAGCTCCTTCTGCTACTGTTTTAATGATGTCGTTGTGTCTTAGTTTGTGGCCTACTAGTTTCTCTCTCCTTGTCTGGTCGTTCGTCCACAGAGACCTGTTTTGCTGTACTCTTCTATGCCCCTCTTAACACCACATCTCTGGGGCTTCTGTCATCTGTCTTCTTTCCCCATCGTCCAGGTTCCACATCCGTAAAGGACTACACTCAAAACAAAAGCTCTCATGATACGTTTCCCTATTTTCAGACTGATATTATTGCTGGTGAGCAAGTTCTTTCTCAAATTAAATGCAATTTTGACCGAAGAACCACATACATGAAATCAGAAGGCTGCAGACACACAACTGGCTGGTGCATTTCGAATGGGTTAAGGCACATCAAGGGGTATGGGGAAATGAACTAGCTCACAACCTTGCTAAAAGAACAGCTCGATCACGACAATCAATACGCTACAACAAAATACCTACAAGTGCCGTAAAGAAGAAACTTCGAGAAGAGTTTAGGAACAAATGGGACATTGAGTGGCAAAGAACAAAAAACGGGGGAAGCACTAAACTGTATTTTCCTACGATCGGACAACGTTTAATGATTAAACTTCCAGTATCTCCAAATTTTACAGCTATGTTAACAGGTCATGGGAAACTGAAAGCCTATTATCAGCGGTTCAAAATAATTGAAGACGAAACGTGCATATGTAACAGTGCTGTCCAAACTATTTACCACGTGCTTTTTGACTGCTGCAATTTATTGAAAGAGAGGGACCTTCTCAGGAAAAAAATAGCTGCCAGAGGAGGAGGATGGCCCGTCAGTAAATATGACTTGGTACATAAATTCACTACAGAGTTTTACAATTTTTGTAATTAAATAAGATTTCCTGATGTATAAAATCGCTTGTTCCTTTGTAAACCCTGTCAACTTATGCACTGTACTTGTGTTTGCAAAAATACGTGATGCAACCACCTGAATCTAACCATCAAACATGTAATATTACTATGTAATGGGTCATGTTAAATTAGAAATAAAATAATAAATAAATACCGCAAACCAACACTTTAGTCTTTTTCTTGTTTATCCTCATTCCGTACTGATTACATAATATCCTTTCCATTGCTCTGAGGGCTTTCTCAAGATCTTTGTCTACCTGTGACCACGGCAATATCATCTACGTAACGCAGCATGTCGATCTTCTGTTCATTATTTAGCGAACAAAAAATGTTTGCATCTGCAAATGAAATAAAAATTAGGTTTGTGATTGTGTTAGGGCGAGAAAGCACCAGTGCCTCCTTATGGGTGAGGGCTTGACATATTCATATATCAGTTCTTCATCTACACTGTGGACATCTTATGTGGAACGACAAGGTGCCTGAGACGATCTATACAGGGTGTTTCACTAAGTGTGTTTGCCTCTGTAACTTATAAAATAATAGGTGACTGGAAATTTTAATGCGGTAGGTCACCACCAGAAATGTTACACTTTCTGCGGAGCTATGAACATTTTCCAAAGAGTTACAGCACAAAGATATTTTTTTTAATGGAACAATACTTTTTTTCTATCGTGCATTGGATTCGTTGAAACCAGCTGCGTCCAAATCAATTTGAACTACATTCCTATCACTGTAGTTTGGGAGCTACAACCCTTCAAAGTTTAGGGGTCGGAGGATACGACAGCGTAGCTCACTGGCTGATGGTCATGAGACAGTGGGCCGTGCCCCAGGGGATAGCCACTCGGCCAGTTAGCTACGCTGTCGCAGCCTCCGCCCCCGGAACTTTGAAGGGTTGTAGCTCCCAAACTAACAGTGATAGGAATGCAGTTTAAATTGATTCGGACGCAGCTGGTTTCAACGAATCCAATGCACGATAGAAAAAAAAAACAACATTGTTCCATTTAAAAAATTATATGTTTGTGCTGTAACTCTTTGGAAAATGATACAATAAACTATGTTCATAGCTCCGCAGAAAGTGTAACATTTCTTGTGTTGACCTACCGCATTAAAATTTCCCGGCACCTATTATTTTATAAGTTACAGAGACAAACACAGTGAAACAACCTGTATGTGTGTGTGTATGTGTGTGTGTGTGTGTTAAGTGACGCCTAGTATTTATCGCGCACAACTTGGTATAGATGATGTCGATGAGAAGACAGCAGGTGTTGCCGATGACCGGTTCGGAAGTCGGTCCGTGAGCGCGTGCAAGCGCTTCCATCGGCGCGTAGACCCCTGGGCTCGCACGATGGCCTTCGGTGCCTCCGGCAGCCAATGAGCGAGCGGCGCTTAACGCACTCGTCCTTGAGACTAAAGTCGTCTGATTCCTCCTCGTGGCTATAAAACTGGAAATAGTTGGCAGGTGACCTGCCTCTATAATGCGGTGACTTTCCACAAAATTAAGGGAATTTCTAGGTGGACTGTTTACGGTTTCGAGACGCTGAACCAAGGTCAGTAGTTTTCCGGACGTATGTCTATACGTGAAGATCGTAAATTTACCTTCCAATTACTCCCACCTGGCTTCGTTTGTGATTTATGTTCATTCGCCACACTGACAAACATTCTCTCTCTCTCTCTCTCTCTCTCTCTCTCTCTCTGTGGAGTTACAAGGTGACAAAGGTGATTGAATAGTGACAGGAATAGACGGCGGCATTGTCGCTTAGACAAGTTATAACAAGGTTGTGTACTGGAAGAGCTGTCATTATACTGCGGCCATTCATGTGAAAATGTTTCTGACGTGAGTATAGCAGCACGATGGCAATTAACTGTATTTGGAAGTGGAATGTTAGTTGGAGCTAGGGTCATGGGACATACTGTTGCAAAAATTGTGGGGAATTGCATACTTGGGAATTAATAGCTTCAAGAGTGTGCCAAGAGTACCAAATATCAGGCATAATCTCTCACCACGGACTTAATGACGGACAAGGAGAAGATCTCAGACGCGGCCAACCGATTAGGCCCATATTTGGCACTTCGCTTGCGTAATAACTAAAACGAAGGAAATAAGATTGGAAAATATAGTTGCTGCGGCGGAGTGGCCGAGTGCATTGAGGCACTATGCTCCGATGCGCGTGACCGTTCCCCTTTGGGAGTTCGAATCCTCCCTCGGGCATGACGTTTGTATTGTCTTTAGTATAAGTTAGTTTATAAATAGTTTATAAGTTTAGGGACTGATGACCCCGCAGTTAAGTGCCATAAACGTATGGGTATTTCTAATGGAAAACAGCGAACAGGAATATGTTTCAAATTGCGAAAAACCGTCACGTTCCCAGAATGTTTTTACAATTTGTTTGATAGTGTGACCGGTTTCGATCTACTCTGAGACCATCACATCATGAGACCGATTCGTCGCAGGGTCTGATGATGGTCTCAGACTAGATTGAAGCATCATCCTATCAAATAACTTGTAAAAACATTTTGCGAATGTGACTGTTATTCTCATTGTAATACGAAGGACTAAGATATTTTTTGCTCCTTTTGAAAGAAAAATAAAAAAAAAAATAAAAAGAAAAAAGAAAAAAAACACACATACCTAAAGTCCATGAATAGCAATCGACTCAAAATTGACGGCATTGCCAGATAATTGTAAATATGCCATTATTCATCGCAATTGATGGGGTTTGCAAAGGCATACTTTCACAGAAATCGAAGAGAGAAAGTCTTACGACTAACGCATGTGTACGCACATAGGAAAATATTTTCAAAATGTTCAAATGTTTGTATAGCTTATGGGACTTAACTACAGGGTCATCAGTCCCTAAACTTACAAACTACTTATGAACTAGCTAACACTAAGGACGGCACAAATGTCCATGCCCGAGGGGGGATTCGAACCTCCGACCGTAGTGGCCGTGCAGACCGTGACTGGAGCGCCTCAGTCCCCTCGGCCACCGCGGCCGGCAAAAATATTTTCGCCGATAGCGCAACGGCCAAGGATGCGAAACCCGGGTTCGAATACTAGACTTCTATTTCTGCATATCTCAAGCGCTAGGGATAGAAGAGTTGTTGAGGCCCACGGTTAAGTGGCCGAGCGCTAAAAGGTACTTTGCTGCGGAACGCGAGTTTGCTCGCCGTCGGAGATTCGAGTCCTCCCTCGGGCATCGGCGTGTGTGTGTTTTGTCCTTAGCATAAGTATGAAGTGATATAAAACACCTCAACATCTTTTTTTCTGAATGAAATAAATCGCAATTTGCAATCTAACGGCTTCACAGTACTAGGTTCAGATGGATTAAAAGTGCGGCGAATGCAAATTTGTGCCCAGCCGGGATTCGAACCCGGGGTCTCTAGCTTACTAGGCAGACGCGTTGAGCACTACGCCACCGAGGACACAGTGCCCAGCCCGACTGCAGAGGACTCTTTCCTGCACGTCTTCCGCCACATCCAAATCTCCATTGTCCACGCTATCTCTTTTCCTATTACCACAGCCTATTTGTTCTGTAATGCTCGCAGCCACAATAATGTATTCCCGCAACAGGGAGAACAGACCATGAGGTATCGAGACACAATTAATTGTCATCAGGAGCCCAACCTCGGCTTGTATGCAATTATTATATACTAGCTGAAACCCGCGGCTCTGCTCGCGTGTTGGTTGATTGTGATAGCTAAGCTATCTTTCAGTAGTGTGCTATGAGATCAAATCACACGTAAAAATGCACTCGTTTCGAAGAATCCAATCACGAAATTCAACAATAATGATTGTAATAATATCACAGATCGATCACTTGATGTAATGCGCGAAACGTCGAATTGATTTTTTTTTTTTAAAGAAATGTATTAAAAGATTTCTTTTTTTACAGCGTCATTTATTGATTCTTATATTTTCTTATTCGTATGCTTATCCTTACAGAGAAAGAGCTGAAGAAATTGTAGCACGCATAGACCAAAGACATGGTCCGTGGCATCACGTTCCGCTGTATGTAACCTCCTTGCGTCATCGCTGGCCTTCAGTCCGAATTTTTTTTATAATTTGACGACTTTTAACCGCCATATCTTCCAGCCCCTTATAGCTGTCGGCATGGAACTGCTATGGTGTACAAAGGGAGACTTCGGACAACAATTATACACAGACCATTCCCACAGTCTAATATATACAGTCGCGACACTCACTGCTGTGAAAGCTGTTACGTCTGAGATTTGGAGCGACACTAGCGCTCCAAGCGGTCGTAAAGCCGGCTGTCGCTTAACGCCGTATACGACACATTAATAATGCCCGCTTGTAAGTACTTTTCTGTGTGGTTTGCTACATATTGCATACATTCTTGCATTCCAAGCTTTATTTAAGTATCTTTACAAGTGACTGAGTCTAAAAGAAACGTAAACCGAGCAAAAACTCGTTGTGATCTGACACAAACTGCAATATATTACGAAGCACTTCTTTAGAAATTGCTTGCAGCTTACCTACCTGGTAGTGATAGATAAACATAGCATTTTGCGCAGACAATCCTATAATTGAACTTCCAGGGGACAATTAAATGTCAATAAATATAAATTTAGAAAGAAATCGTGAATAAACTGACGCTAACTACAACATACTTATGACGAAATTCTTCAGACATTACACCTTACTTTTCTGGTAAACACAGTATTTCGCAGATGAGAAGCGTGTAATTACCCCTCCCGGTGTTAAAAGGTGCGAAAAAAGGTTTTCCCCCTGCTTTTTACTTATGAGAAAACCCACTGGCAATGAAACTTTCGTCTAATATAAATTTCCTGCAAGGCTATTTCAATTATATGTTATTTTAAGATTATACGTCGATTACACGACACTTTAAATGTCATATAATATGAATGATACTCAGTCATTATCACAGTCAGGTAAATGGTTTATGTGTTAGACTGTGGTTTCTATTAGATAAAACAAAAAACATATTTAACCTTTCAATCATTAATAATGGCCACAATGAACACTTCTTTTCCATACATTTGCCACAGTAGTAAATCATTTTCGAATGCCCACGCAGAAACGCTCAGCAGTAACAACAACCAACACACGCCTCGTATACGATATAGAACAACGTGGCTTTACGTCCGCAAGGAGCGCTGCAGTCGCCTAGTATAACAAAAATGAGCGGTAGTGTCGCGACTGTATATATTAGACTGTGCCATTCCTTTGCGTTCTGTAGTTTTCGATGCAGAGCGAAATATTAACACACACACACACGTAGAATTTTATATACACCGATAACTTTACATCCCAATATACTCCACCCTTTTATTATTATCAACGCTCAAGCAACAATGCAACCAATAAAATCATTTTGAAAGAGAAAAAATATAATTTTCAATGAGTAAATTATTGTTCCGCATTTCGCATTATATTCTTCAAATTACCAAATATCTATCAGATCGCTATAAAACCGTACCTAAAGCCTTCCTCAGGTATAAATTAGGAACTGTACAAATATTTAACTCTCTGCGTCTTGTCGTCCGGTCGTGATAAGCGCACACCGGACAGACATTCAAATTAATATATATATAGATAAATAGTTATCCGATCGTCACAAAACCGTGTCTAAAGCCTTCCCCGGGTAGACATTAGTAACAGTACAAATTTTTAGCTCTTTATGTCTTGTGGTTCAGACGTGATAAACGTACACTGAACAGACTTTCACATTTTTGACGACGTTACAGCGTTCAATGAATGTAATAAACCTAGTACACTGAAGCCATAACTGATCGCAAATTGCGATTTATTTCATTCATTGATCGCTGTAACGTCGTCAAAAATATATAATAATGTTTTTTACATTGTTCTACTTTTTCAATGAAAAAATTTAAAATTATTCACACTCGAAACCGCTAATGAATCGGCCACGATCTGTGCGTCAGATGTGTTTACGTTGACTGTCGCCGAATTCTGCTGAACTTTAGCTCCAAAGTGTGAGCACTGCCGCAAAAAATATTGGCCGATGTCGGCGCTAGCGGCGGTACCAAGGTGTGGACGCGGGGTCACGTTCGCTTAAACTCTCTCGTCTGTCCCCGTTGCGAACGCGATGAAGCCGTCAGCCGTCCCTGTTCGGGCTGTTAGCTTGTCGGCCGCATCCACCAGAGAGAGAAAGCCGACGGGACCGGGCGGACGCCGGGACCCCAATGCTATTACAGCGCGCGTCAGATAAAACCAATTGCCATCACCGGTACAAAAATCACTTCCAGGCGCGCTGATATATAGAATGACATCTCTATTGGGCCAGCGCGGCGCGGGCCGAACAAATTGTCAGCCGTTATTAATTGTTATTAATGGAGCGCGGCTAATGGAGCCATCGGCGGGTGACGTCCGATCCATTAGTCTTCTGCGCAGGCGCGGCGGGGGGCGGCGACGGCGGGCGGCAGCCGACGAGTCTGGCACCGCCAGCGGCCGACCGACACCAGCGCCCGGCTAGATGCGGCGGCGCTTTTTGTCGGCCGCGGCCTCTGGCGATCCGTCTCGCCGCCGTTGCGCGCCTCATCCAATTTCCCGAGCCTTTTACCGCGCCGTCACCTCCCCATTCAGACTTTCTCCGCGGACGCTGTACCGTTTGCGGGACGCTGATGAGGTGGATACGAACAGATACAAATGGTGCGTCCATTAGCATTTTCACGGTCCGCGGGGCGACAGCCGATGTTTTATTTGTTGAGCAATAAAAAAAACCTTCCGCTGTGATTTCACAGTCGTTATGTTAACACTGACGGAAAAAAAATGATGGAAAGACGACGTGGATTTTTATGTGATGACAGTACGTCTACATCTACATACATACTCCGCATTTCACCGTAAGGTGCGTGGCGGAGGGTACACTGTACCACTACTAGGTATTTTCTTTCCTATTCCACTCCCAAAATTGAGCGAGGAAAAAAAGAATGCCTATATGCCTCCGTACGAGCCCTAATTTCTCTTATCTTGTCTTTGTGATCTTTACGCGAAATCTAAGTAGGCGGCAGCAAGATCGTACTACACTCAGCTTCAAATTCCGGCCCTCTAAATTTACTTAACAGAAATTCACGAAAAGAACGTCGTCTTTCTTCCAGCGATCCCCAATTGAGCATTTCCGTGACACTCGCGCATTGTCGAACCTACCGGTAACAAATCTAGCTGCTCGCCTCTGAACCGCCTCTATGTCTTCCTTTAAACTGATCTGCTGCGGGTCCCAAACACTTGAGCAATACTCGAGACGTGGTCGTACAAGCGTTTTATACGCGGTCTCCTTTACAGGTGAAGTACAACTTCCCAAAATTCTCCCAATAAACCGAAGTCGCCTTACACACAACTGTCCTTACATGCTCGTTCCATTTCATATCGCTCTGCAATGTTACGCCTAGATATTTGAACGACGCGACAGCATCAAGAAACTCACTACTAATGCTGTATTCGAACATTATGGGATTGCTTTTTTCTAATCATGCGCATCACCTTACATTTTTCTACATTGAGAGCTAGCTGCCATTCTTCGCACCAACTAGAAATTTTGTCTAAGTCATCCTGTATGCTATTACAGTCAGTTACAGACGACACCCTCCCATACACCACAGCATCATCAGCAAACAGCCGCAAATTACAACTTACTCTGTCCGTCAGATCATTTATATAGATAGAAAATAATAGTGGTCCTATCACACTCCCCTGGGGCACGCCTAACGATACCGTAGTCTCTGATGAACACACGCCGTCGAGAACAACGTACTGCTTTCTATTACTTAGAAAGTCTTCCAGCCAGTCACAAATCTTTGAACCTATTCCATAAGCTCGTATCTTCGTTAGCAGTCTGCAGTGTGGCACGGCGTCGAACGCCTTTTTGAAGTCGAGAAAAACACAATCAGCCTGTTGCCCTTCATCCATGGCTCGCAGATGCAGTAGATGCCTTATGGACAATAGTACAAGGTGTACAACTTGGCTTCCGCCGTTTGCCGATAGTTGTTGACAACGATACGTAGCTGCAGAAAGAAACAGATCACAAACGTCAGGCAGTTAGCTTGGACCTCGGTTAACTCTAGCACCACTAAGCTCGGATCTGTCACATGTAAAATGGATGTCTAAGGGGGGGGGGGGCAAAAATTGCCCTCTCGTTCTTTTCACTTTTTAACAATTTATTTTTATTTGTTTATTTATTTTTTATTATTTAATGAACTAGGAATTTCATTATTGGTGCCCATGAGTATCAAAATACCAATGAAGGCGTACATTTCTTCTATGGTTGAGCAATAAAAAAACTTTCCGCTGTGATTTCACAGTCGTTATGTTAACACTGACGGAAAAAAAAATGATGGAAGGACGACGTCGATTTTTTATGCGATGACAGTAGATGCCTTATGGACGATAGGACAAGGTGTACAACGTTGCTTCCGCCTTTTGCCGATAGTTGGTGACAACGATAAGTAGCCGTAGAAAGAAACAGATGGCAGACGTCAGGCAGTTAGCTTGGACCTCGGTTAATGTGACCTTATTCAAACATTAGTCCATATGTGTCTGCGCCATGAAGTTGTCCTTGATTGAAAATGTCAGATTACGAGCCTAATTATATATTTTTGACGACGTTACAGCGTTCATTTTAATTAAATAAATCGCAATTTGCGATCAGTTATGGCTTCACTGTACTGGGTTTAGATGGAATACCAAATTGCAGCGAATGAAAATTTGTGACTGACTCAAGGCTATGACTATACTGAGACTGCCTCAGTTGGTAGGATGCGCCACCTTTTATATATTTCTGACAATAAATCTCATTATTGACAATCAAACATTAATTTGATACGATTAGAACTTTATGAATGGGTATAATATGCCTGACAAAATATAATAATTGAACAGTTTGATGATTTTTGACTTTACACTCGTTAATATCTCATTATATATGTAATTACATAAAAAATTCAAATGTTAGTAAATCTGTCGCACTCAACTGCTTGGTCATTAGTCCGTACGTTTACAAACTACTTAAACTAAGGTAAACTAACCTAATGACAACACAAACACCCATGCCGGAGGGGGACTCGAAGACCCGATGACGAACGGACGCGCGCACCGCAGCACGGCGCCCCAGTACGCACGGCTAATCCGCCGTGGCTTAATTACATATATCGGTAGGTATTGAAATATGGTCTAATTGATTGCTAATGATGGGCTTCCAGCCAATCGTAAATCTGTGTTTTAATACTTTTAAAACTGAAAATTAATTAGATTCATCGACATATATGATCATTTACCGATAACTATGCAAATTACATCAATGCTTCGACAAAAAGATTTCTATAATGTTCCCGTTTGACAAATTCTATTTCTAATTGTCATGGTTTTTCTGCAGTACAAAGGTTCCGACAGATATGTTAAAGTATTTATTATCATCTGATGCATGAAAGATAATTAAAACAACCATAATAAACCAGATACATGGTATATTCTATGTCTTGCTATAAATATATATCTGTAAGAAAATGGACAGTAAAAGAGATGAACGGTATCGGGTAAATGAATAAAAATGTGGTATCGGATTGTAGAATCAGGATGGAATCGGATACTACATTAATCGCCTACTCTATCCGATACATTACAGTGTGTTGTCCTTAGTATGTAAGTCAAAGGACTGATGACACTAGAGTTTGGTCCTACAGTTTTACAAACATTTTTTTCCAGTCATCGAAGTTACACTTGCCTCACTACAGGTCGTATGTTCTGGGTTTCGGTAAGCTACAACTCGCTTTGGTATTGTGGAGGGATCGATAACTAGCTCTGAGTACGTGCAAAATGTTTCAACACCCATCCTTTAGCCATTCTTGCAGCACGAAAATGATGTGTTGTTCCAACAGGACAATGGTCGACGACACTGTGCGCCTAAAACTCGACGTGCTCTGCAGGACGTGCAACACCTTCCCTGGCCAGCACGACCCACGGACGTGTCTGCAGTCCAGCATGTTTGGGATATGATGGGACGACAACTCACCCGTGTGACCCAAAACAGTCGTAGAACTACGTGAACAGTATGTGTGGAATAGTGTATCCCAGGGCAGTATTCGCAAACTGTATGATCGATTGGGTGTCAGGATCAGCACCTGTCTTACCGCCCGTGGAGTCTACTGCACCAGTGTTCAGCATCGATTGACACCTGCTACCTCACTACTGCTTGTGATGTTCATCTGTAAAAGTAATCATTTCATGAATTGTACTATGTTTCCCGTCTTACGCTGACTGAATTTAGGACATTTTTTCACTATCGAAGCCTTCCGATCTTCTGTGTATGGTGTTGATACTCTTCTTTACTTTCCCACTATTGTTTTTTCGGTTTCGTTGTTTGGGATTTGCCGATTTGTGATGGACGTTTTTGTTACACTCGGCAAATGTTGCCTCTTTTTGTTGCATTTTCTTCCATTTTTTCCACTTCACATTACTTTTCCTTAGTGGAATCAAGTTTCCAAAACACATAAATTTACTACTGGGATCTCTTTCCATCAGTTTCAGCACAGTATGAAGTGGAAAAGTAATAGTTTCGTCGTACGTACCACACAGACTTAAGCGTTTATTTTACGCACTGTTGTTTGTGTGTCAGCACGGACATCTCTAACAGAACGCCTCTGCTCGCAGTCATCAAGTACAGGCCGTCAGCCGCTACATTGTCCGTGGTGAGAGGTAAGGCCTTAAATTTGGCCTCTAGCTCTCCCTTTACACTCAGACTACAGAATTCCTTAACGATTTCCGAAATGATTTATCTCTTGTGTCTAGCTCCAACTACCATACCACGATCAAAGTCTGTTAGTTCTGCCGCGGTAGAGTAGCCGAGCGGTCTAAGGCGCCTCGCTGCGGAGCGCGCGGTTGCTCGCCGTCGGAGGTTCGAGTCTTCCATAGGTCATGGATGTGAATACGTGTGTGTGTTGTTTGCCTTAGTTTAAGTAGTTTGTAAGTCACGGACTGATGACCACGCAGTTTGGTCCGATAGATAAACAAACCTTTTTTTTTTTTTTCCTGTTAGTTCTTGTTTTGTGCCTCCCGGGAGTGGCCGTGCGCTTTAAGGCATCTTGCTGTGGAGTGTGAGTCTGCTACCCTTCGGAGGTTCGAGTCCTTACTCGGACATGGGTGAGTGTATTGTTAGTTAGGTGGTTTGTGTTGTGGAGTCGCTATGCGCTACAACGCCGGCGGTCTACACAAGCCGCCGCGCCACTTCAAGGAGACGCGATTAATCGCTGCATGGTACTTCGGCCGCCGGGGGCGCCCACAGTCTCGGTATCACTTTGCCTGTTTCGCGCACCGGCCAATAGGAAGAAACGGGCTCGCCTAGATATGAAGGGGCAAACACAAACGAAAGACAGTACGTGAGTTCCAAGCAGTAGGAGGCAGACAACTATCAAGAAAATCAACAGAGGAGAGCCAGCCATCTACATACCATAAGCCGGAACTGTGTTGCCAAGAATTGTAATGATACCATGCAGAACTGTGTACAGCTAAAAGTAATTTGTACCATCACAAGTACGTCAAAGTGAAGTATTTGTTTCACGTAATAAATAGTTCATGAGTTCTAATAACTGCCGTGTGGGAGTAGCCGAGCGGTCTGGGGCGCCACGTTAAGGATCGCGCGGCCTCCCACGTCGGAGGTTTGAATCCTCCCTCGGGCATGGATGTGTGTGCTGTTCTTATATCGATTTAACTTAGTTTAAGTAGGTTGTAAGACTAGGGACTGATGACCAATGTAGTTTGGTCCCATAGAATTACAAACATTTGGGCATTTTGACTAATAAATCTTTTTAGTTGCAGACCTATGTCCACATCCTTGCCAGCCACGTTCCATCTCCTTCTAATACAGCATCCCGAAGAGCTAACACTTTGTTAGCCTAGGGACTGATAATCACTGCAATTCGGTACATTTGCTTTACAAGTATTTGAACATATTGTCGTGTATACATGTGACGTCTGTTCCGAAAGAACAGACGTCACTTCTGATCCTGCAGTTTTTATTATTTAATATTCACAGAATATGTGACATCAACTGAGATTGGGCAAAGCTGAAAATGTGTACCCAGCCGGGATTCGAACACGTGTCTCCTGCTTTCTGGCAGTTGCGCTGACCCCTACACCACTGCGGACACAGTGATCACCGCACCTGCAAGGACTACCTAAGCACGCCTCCCGTCAGATACAAATTCCCAGCTCCGCCCTGCCCACAATACTCAAACTCGTAGTTATGAAACTAATTCCCGTAAGAGTAAGGGCTTCAAACTTGCCCACCCCAGCCCACTAACGATAGGATCATTCCCCGTCACCGGCGTGCTTAGGTAGTCCTTGCAGGTGCGGTGATCACTGAGTCCCAGGTCGTAAACCCGAATACAGATGGCGGCTCTGTCGTTTAACGCCTCATGTACACGACACTACTTTCGTCTTCTCGGTGTACGAAATTAGTTGGACCAAAAAAGAAAATAAATAAAATAAAATAAAAGCCGGCCACGGTGGCCGAGGGGACTGAGGCGCTCCAGTCACGGTCTGCACGGCCACTACGGTCGGTGGTTCGAATCCCTCCTCGGGCATGGATGTGCCGTCCTTAGTATTAGCTAGTTCATAAGTAGTTTGTAAGTTTAGGGACTTATGACCCCGTAATTAAGTCCCATAAGCTATACAAACATTAGAAATATACAAAAAAAATTACACTGAAGAGCCAAACAAACTGGTATAGGAATACGTACGCAAACACAGAGATACGTTCACACTCAGAGGGCGGCGCTGCATTCGCCTGCAACGTCTATGTACGACAACAGGTGTCTAGCGCAGGTATTGCATCGTTTACTGCTGCTACAGTGGCAGGTTATCACGATTTAAGTGAGTTTGAACGTGGCGTAACACTCGGCGAAGAGAGATGGGATACAGCATATCCGAGGTTACGACGAGCTGGGCATTTTCCAGTACGACCATTTCACGAGTGCACCTCGAATATCGGGAATAGGGTAAAACGTCAAATCTCCGATATCATTGCGGCTGGAAAAAGATCCTGCAAGAATGGGGCCAACGACGACTGAAGAGCATCGCTGGACGTAACAAGTGCAGCCCTTCTGGAAATCGCTGCGGATTTCAGTGTTGGGCCGTCAACAAGTGTCAGCAAGCGAACCATTCACGAAACATCGTCGAAATGGGCTTTCGGAGCCGAACCCTTGCTGACTGCACGACGGAAAGCTTTTCGCATCGCCTGCGCCGTGCAACAGCGACACTGGACTGTTGATGAAACATGTTTCCTCGTCTGACAAGACTCGTTTCTAGTTGTATGTAGTAGGGAACATGTATGGAGAGAACCTCATGAATCAATGGACGATGCATGTCAGTAGGAGGTGGCAGGAAACGAGGTTAGGGTTTAACGTGCCGTCGACAGCGTAATCATTAGAGGCGGAGCTCAGCTCGCATTGTTCGTGAAAGGACGAGGAAGGAAATCGAAGGAAGGAAAGAAGGAAGGAAGCTTGAAGTTTAACATCCCATCAACAGCGTGGTCATTGGAGACGGAGCTGACGCTCGGAATGTTTCGGGAAGGACGTGGAAGAAAGTCGGCCGCGCCCTTTCAAAGGTACCAACCCGGCATTTGCCTGGAGTGATGTAGGAAAATCGAGTAAAACCTAAGTGGGCAGGAGGTCGACAGCATGATCATTAGAGACGGAGCTCAGCTCGCGTTGTTCGTATAAGGACGGGGAAGGAAATGGAAGGAAGGTAGGAAGGAAGGAAGGAAGCTCGGAGTTTAACATCCCATCAACAGCGTGGTCATTAGAGATGGAGCTGACGTTCGGAATGTTTGGGAAAGAAGTGGAAGGAAGTCTGCCGCGCCCTTTCAAAGGAACCATCCTGGCATTTGCCTGGAGTAATGTAAGGAAATCACGGAAGACCTAAGTCGGCCGCAGTTGGATTTGAACCACCATCCTTCCGAATGCCATTCCAGTGTGTTACAACTGCACCACCACGCTCGGTGAGAAGGAAATAGATCGTGCCCTTTGACAGAAACCATCCCGGCAATGTCAGCAGGGGCTGTTCAAGCTGATGAAGGCTTTGTAATGCTGTGGGGAGGGTGCAAATTCAAATGTTCAAATGTTTGTAAATCTATCGGACCAAACTGCGTGGTCATCAGTCCGTAGCTTACAAACTACTTAAACCTAGGTAAACTAACCTAAGGACAAACACACACACCCATGCCCTAGGGAGGACTCGAACCTCCGCGGCGAGCAACCGCGCGCTCCGCAGCGATACGCTTTAGACCGCTCGGCTACTCCAGCGCGGCGGGGAGGGTGCACTTGGAGTGATACGGCACCCTGATTCGTCTAGATACGACTCTGACAGGTGACACATAGAAACGTATCCAGCGTGATTATCTGCATCCACTAATGTTCATTATGCATTCCGACGGTCTTGGGCAAGTCCAAGAGGACAATGCGTCACCACAAACGTCCAGAATTGCTACAGAGTGGCTCCAGGAACACTGATGTGAGTTTAAACACCTACGCTGGCCACCAAACTCCCTAGATGTGAACATTATTGACCATACGTGGGATGTCTTGCTACTCGTTGTTCAGAAGGTATAGCCCTGGTAATCTTACAGACCTGCATGATGCCTGGTGGAAGTTCCCTCCAGCACGTCTTCAGACATTAGTCGATTCCATGCCACGTCGTGTAGCGCCAATGAAGCGTTATCGCGCGGGCCTTGCCAACAACACATAGAGAGAAGGCCGCGGCGCTCTCGTGTGACGCCACACAGAGTAGGTCGCGATCGCTTAGCTTATTGGGTGGCCGTTGGGTCACGGCCCACTATGCCGTAGTGGCCAGCCAGTTAGCTACGCCATCGCGACCTACTATGCGTGACATTACACGAGAGCACTGCGGCCTTCTCTCCAGGTGATGTTGGCCTTGCACGGTATTAGGCAGTTTCTTTGGCTCTTCTATGTAGTTTTTTTATTCTTTATTATGGCTTTTGGTTATAGTGACCATACAGCCAGCGGTTATTACAGTGACAACATTACAATAGAATTGAGATTCTTACAATGTATAACACAATATTAATAAGTATCTCACAGCATACAGCCTTAGAATAAAAGTAGAAAAATCATATGTACCAGACATAAAACAATACATATTTAACAGTACGAGTGAAATATGTAATACAACGAAAGTGCAAACAGCATAGGACTATATGAGAGGTGCAAAGACAAAAGTCAAAATATAATATAAAATTACTTATGCAGTTTCACGCTGTGCATGTTCAAGTTAAACACACTAGCTCTAAAATTAGAGATGTATGCCGGTGACTTTGAGGTAATCCTTCAGTAAACTGTACTTAAGCTTGTCGAATCCATGAAGGAGGACAGTGACACTTGTGGGGAGGGGGTAACCCCTCGCAACCAGCGTTCGGTAGAATACACTTTGTGCGGCCGTGTACTTGGTGCATTCCAGTATGATGCTTCTATGTAGTTATCTCGCACAAAAAGGATGTTTCCAGGGGGTTAAATGTATAGTTATTGTCTTACCCAAGGACTCGCTAAGTTCCCCATTTGTCATCAATCACTGCAGATAACATGTCCACACTACAATACGCATTGCCTTCCCAAGTGTTAAATAGTCGAACACTAATTCGTTGTCATTCTCATAAAGAGCATCTGTATCGTTCAGTGATAATCATTCACAAGGCTGAAGTTAAGACGTCAGCCACGAGCGCCCTCTGCTGCAACCCCGCTCGCTACCACCACTGAACTATATCGGCCACTTGGCAATAGGACAGGCTTATGTATTTGTAGCATTCCACTAGTATGGAGCCATGAAGTTAAGTATTGTAATATTTCTACGAAATATGTATCTTGTACTAATCTAGCTTAGTGTTTATAGTTTCCGCTGTCCCACTGGCTGGTCACCTCAAGAATCTGTACCCGCACACGCGTGCATCCTATTTCCCTGTGTCGGTCTCTCTCCACTCGGCCACCGAGACCTAGAAAAACCGGCGGCGACGAGACACAAAACTATTCAAATTGGAATAGCAAGCAGATAGCTGGAAGACCTATTTCTCTCCTTTGTCACTCTGATGTCTCTTATGATATTAGGACGATCATGCCTCTCTATGTAAGTGGTGGTCAACTATTCACACACAAATTCAGGAAAGAAAATATATCCTCAAAAACTATAGATGAAAAGTTGATATTCAAAGGACATGTTGATAAGTTTGTTTTGAAAATATGAGTATCACTTCAGTCTCGTCAGTTCAGCATGTGTAGGCCCTACTGCTGACTTCATTGAAATTTTAAACCATTGATGAGATGAGGCAGGTCTCACGATTCCTGTTTACTGTGATGTCTGACGGTTTGCTCCATATTTCGCTTCCTAGACATCAGCTCCACCAAATGTTACTGACTTGGAGGCCTATCGACCAATCAGACAGTCAGGCAGAATGTAAGCACCTGAGATGGTCATACCCTGCTAACAGTCATACCACTTACTGTGCGGTGCTGCTAACTACCAACCTTAGAAGTTTCTTTTCTTTGCTGTGAAAATCACTCGCCGTTGAAAGTAGCTTGGCCGGTCCGGGCAACCTCCTAATTTAACAACATAAGTAAGCAGCTTCTAATTATTTCAACATGGACAACATCCTCCGAGCCGGGAAATCAAAAAAATCCAGCGCGGACGCTAATAACAGCACTGGCCGACAGGCACGGCCGCAAAATGATACGCTACAATTTATCCGAAGCGGTCTGTTCGCACGCATCTGATATGAATATAATCACAGTTGCACGTTTCATTAAATATCTGAGCGGCCGAAACGTTCCACACACTCTTAGTCGCAGGTGGTTTCAGTGAGGTGTATATTGCTGATGTCAAGGGAAATTCTTGATCGGTCCGCTGCTGCTTAGCGCCCCACTCCCCCTCTGCTGACGTGTTTTTTGTCCCACTCACCGCATTCTGTCGCTCTGCGCTGTTCCACTCTCCCAATGTAAGCCGCGACTCACCTCTCGACAGGACGTTCGTACTTGACCTCCACAACCCGCAACACAATTCTGAAATCTCCCTTTGTTGCTGCTGTAAACCGAAGGGGAAGGGTCAGTGTGTCTTGAGCACACCTGCAGGATGCTTCACAGACGTACCAGTGAACCGTACAGTCAAATCGGCGTATTTGATAGAGGGCGTTTTATTTGAATGAGAGAATTTGGTCCACCCAAACGAAACTTTGCGATACCCAATGTCAACCACGACAGATGAACTTTGGAAGCAGGTGAATGCAGCAACAGAGGGGGTTATTCGCGCCTTATACACGTCGATATCGGGACACATAGAAGCAAGATCTTAGGGCCCTTGGCAGATCGTATGGCTACTGGACAACAGTAGGGCCTACACATGCTGAACTGACGAGACTGAAGTAATACTCATATCTTCAAACTTATCTTATGAACTTGTCCTATGAATATCATCTTTCCCTCTATAGTTCTTGAGGATTTTTTTCCCTGAACTTGTGTGTGAATAGTTGACGACTACTTACATAGGGAGACAGGATCATCCTAAAATCATAAGAGATATCAGAGGGACAAAGGAGAGAAATAGGTCTTCCAGCTTTCTGCTTGCTATTCCAATTCAAATATTTTTTTGTCTCGTCGCCGCCGGTTTTTCTAGGTGTCGGTGGCAGAGTGGAGAGAGACCGACACAGGGAAGTAGGATGCACGTGTGTGCGGGTACGGAGTCTGAGGTGACCATCCAATGGGACTGCAGAAACTAGAAACACTAAGTTAGATTAGTACAAGTATTTAGTTGAATTTACGGCTTATAAATTATATTGATTTATGGTGTAAATGAAGTTCAGCGAATTTCTTTTATTGCTCATATGGATGATTATTCAGGATCAATTGCTGACTTTTGCATCATGCAGGTATCTTAACTAAATCATGTTGCAGTTGCTTCGGATCTTCGGGTGACTTTACTAACCGATAAACAACAGCATCATCCGCGAAAAGTCTAATGGACACATTGTCTTCTGAATCTATTATAAAGTTAAGGAACTGTAGGGACCTCTGCGCTCACCGTGGACGTTAATAATCTCGGCTTATTCGGCCAGCCAGGCGGTCAGACTGGCGTGCAAGTAGCGCCGCCTGCATGTATCACTGGCGCAATGAATGCCAGGCTGGAGCGTGTGAACGGTCAGGCGCGCGTAACTCGCGGTTCGCGGTGCGCTGTCCGCGTCTGCGGTTGTTTGCAAAGCCCGGCTGGCGGGGAATTAACTCGGCGAGATATTTATGGGGGAGCGCGCATGTCTCGCCTCGCCGGGCCTATTCCCCGCGCATGCGCAGTAGGCGGGAGGCCTGTGATGAACGCGCCGGTGGCATGGGAGGCAGTTGCAGCGGCTGGGGGCTACCGACCGCCGCGGTGTCCGCCGCCAGAAATAATTAATGCGCGCAGCCAGACGCGCCGATTCGCGGCGTCGCGTCGGCGGGGGGTCGGTTGCCAAGGCAACGGAAATATCGGTGAGGCGGCCAGTTCGCAGTGTCGTTGCGGCAGCAGGCAAGCGGCCACGTCTCTAGTATTGAGGGGACGTACACGACAAACAGGCACAAATAAATAAACCTTGCCGGCCGCTGTGGCCGAAGGGACTGAGGCGCTCCAGTCACGGTCTGCACGGCCACTACGGTCGGGGGTTCGGATCCCCCCTAGTTCATAAGTAGTTTGTAAGCTTAGGGACTGATGACCCTGTAGTTAAGTCCTATAAGTTAAAATAAATAAATAAATAAATAAACCTTATTGAATCCATCATCGGTGAGGGAAACGGTACAGCGGCTGGTCAAGAGTCTGAAGGAACTGAGGTACCAACAGCCGTTTGTATAATAAAATATTTATTCTATCACAACCAGTTTCGGCATTGCACTATGCCATCTTCAGGTCCCTACATGGGAGCATAATATCCAAAAGTAGGGATACTAAAACTGTATTCGTGGACTTCTGTCTCCTAGTGGGAAATAACAACAGCAACTGTGACAACAAGTCCTTATTGTCACATTTGCTGTTTTTGTTTCCCCCTAAGAGACAGAAGTCCACGAATCCAGTTTTAGTATCCCTACTTTTGGATATTATGCTCTGATTGTTGTCACAGTTGCTGTTGTTGTTTCCCACTAAGAGACAGAAGCCCACGAATCCAGTTTTAGTATCCCTACTTTTGGATATTATGCTCAGATTGTTGTCACAGTTGCTGTTGTTGTTTCCCACTGAGAGACAGAAGTCCACGAATCTAGTTTTAGTATCCCTACTTTATGCTCCGATGTACGGTATAGTGCAATGCCGAAACTGGTTGTGATAGAATAAATATTTTAGAATACATACTGCTGTTGGTATCTCAGTTCCTTCAGAATAAATAAACCTGTCACAAAATCCATAATTTTCGAATTAAATTAATGATAGTACTTCAGAGCATCTACTGGAATTGTTTTGTAATTTTAATTGATTTTTTCTAAATTTTTAAACTTTTTTCTTAGTTTTTAAGTTTTTGAACTCATGATTTACAAAGCTTCTATTTATTAAGATTGTTTCTAAGAAAGTGTCTTGTAATTTTTGCAGTATAGTCTCAACATTCATATAAAGAAACCCACATAATTATTCCGGTTTATTGATATTTAACAAAGTTTTAGGTTTAATTATTTTTTAATTAAAAACCTACACATCGAAATGCTACTTTCTTTATTCTGTATATTGGCATAAACGAATGATATTAAATATGCACTCTATATACTTGTTTTTTTATATACATAATGTAAAAGACATGCCAAAAACCACAGTCAAATGTTTTCTTGTTTTGGAGAAATATGTAACTGAATAATGTCCTTTATTCACATGAAGTGTTAAGTGCCATCGACAAGGGATCTCAAATCGATTCCATATTTCTGGATTTCCGGAAGGCTTTTGACACTGTAGCCCACAAGCGGCTACTAATGAAATTGCGTGCTTACGGAATATCTCCCCAATTGTGCGATCGGATTCACGATTTCCTATGAGAAAGGACATTGACGGTAAGTCATCGACTAAAACAGAAGTGATATCTGGCGTTCCACAGGGAAGCGTTATAGGTCCCCTACTCTTCCTCGTGTTTATAAACGATTTAGGAGACAATCTGAATAGCTCCCTTAGACTGTTCGCGGATGATGCTGTCGTTTATCGGTTAGTGAATTCAACAGTGGATCAAAAGCAACTGCAAAGCGATTTAGACAACATTTCCACTTGGTGAGAAAATTGGCAATTGACATTAAATAAAGACAAGTGTGAAGTAATACACATGATCACTAAAATATATTCGCTGAACTTCAATTACGCGATAAATCAGTCAAACCTCAAGATCGTAAATTCTACCAAATACCTAGGAGTTACAACTACGAACAACTTTGACTGGAGAGAACACATAGAAATATTGTTGGGACTGCGAACCAAAGGTTACGTTTCATTGGCAGAAAGTTTCGAAGATGCACTAGCACGACCAAAGAGAGTGCCTACATCACACTTGTGCGTCCTCTCCCTCACCAGGTGGGACTGACGGAAGACATTGAGAAGGTTCAGAGAAGGGCAGCTCGTTTTGTTTTATCACGTCACGGGGGGGAAAGCGTCATGGAAATGATGCACGAACTGGGTTGGAAATCATTAAAAGAAAGACATTATTCATTGCGGAGTGATCTCTTTGAAACTTCGCAATCTCCGACTTTTACTTCTGAATGTGAAAATATTTTGCTAGCACCCACCTACTTAGGAAGACATGACCATCCCCCCAAAAAAGAGAAATCATATCGAAAACGGAACGATTTAGGTGTTCTTTCTTCTCGCGCGCTATTAGAGAATGGAACGGTAGAAAAAAGTTATGAAAGTGGTCAATGAACCCTCTGCCAGGCACTTAAATGTGATTTGCAGAGTATCTATGTAGATGTAAGGTCCCTATGGTCCCGACATAGTCGGTTTTGCGTATATTTAGTTTTGTGAACTGGCCACAGATGCATATTGTAAGTGGCGCAGTGATCTTTGGAAGTTCCATTGTAGAGTAAGCGCTCTGGCTGCGAGAGAAGACAGTCTGTTGCGAGCTGTGTTGGGAGACAGTTGCCAGGAGTTGCCAGTTGTGGGAGGTACCGCGAGGAAGCTGTGGGAGAAAGGCAGTCGTTAAGTATCTGTTGCAGCACGCCATTATTGTAATGCATGATGTTAATTTAATTTCCTGTAATATTTTTCTACTTCATATTTTTTAAAGAATACATAATTTCAAATATTCAATTTGCGTTCTGAGTTTTCATTTGGTAGTTAGTTTTCCATTCCTTTTATTTTCTTATTTTCTTCATTTATGATTATTGTTGAATTTAATTTCAACCCATCTACCATTTCTGAAAATTTTTAATACTGAAATACTGCATGACGCGAGCTGCTTGCTGTTTCCTGTTTCTAGTTTTGTAATAAGAAGATACGAGGTTAGTAATTTTTCTTTATCTGTGTCGCAGTCAGATTGTTTCCCCCTTCATTATTTAAGGTAATCAGTTTCGTTGTATTCTTTGGGAGTACTTTCGACAGGGCCATAAACTCTCGTGTTTGGGTTTCTCCCATTTCCCGGGCGTGTCCGTTATGCATATTAATGTTTTCTAAGGCTTACCTCGGTGGTCGTATTCACCACATTTTTCGGTCTTTAAAAATGTATTTCATTCGGGATACATTGCACTTTACCATTAAACAATTTTAATTAATTTATATTATCCGGGATACCTTACAAATTTCCATTAACCATTAAACAGTTTTAATTACTTTATATTTTTCGGAATACCTTGCAAATTTCCATTAAACGTTAAACAATTTTAATTAATTTCTATTTTCCGGGATACCTTGCAATGAAAACGGTAGTTTTGAGAAATTGCATTTTAAAATTAAACATGCTTTTTCGTTGTCATTCCCACCTTAAAAAGCCTCCAGATCTGTAATGAATGTCCCCATTTCCTACAAGTCTTCTCTTCTGGCTTCTTCTTTTCTGTCTTGTTTGCTTAGCAAGGTCTTCAATAGATTTATTGGCTGGAAGTATACGTTGAGTGTCAGTCCCCGTCGAGATTTCACGAGTAAAAACTCCGTACTTGAAGCCCATTTTCTGCAACACTTTTATCGTCTTTGAGCTGCCACCATTAAAAACAATAACTGCATCATAAACTTCCATTTTAACTACCTTGCATGAGAAAAATGTAGTTTTGGGGCAACGTTTCCAGATGGGGGCCTTCAGAGACTCATTAGGATTATGCGTTTTACCATGAAGACATTTCTTGCCAGGGCTGTTATTCCACAGCTTTCTTCATGTAGCATACAGACATTCCCTGCATTCTGACTGCACAAAATTAAAAAGAAAACGACACATAAACAGATAATACGAGAGAATGAAGGCCAAGGAAAAGGGCGTGGTCCTAAGCAAGCTATTACGAATTATTATTGTTTTCGCATTTAGAAGCGGAATTGAAATGTAGTTTTTGGTAACTGAAATTTTAATACAATGTATTAAATGAAGAGCCATTAAAATTTTTTTCACAATTTTGGTCATTTTCGTGTAGGTCCCCTCTTCAGCACTGAATCTTCGTTTGGTGACCAATTTCAGCGTTTCATTACGCTATCCTTTGGTCCTCCATCGAAGTAATCCCGCGAAGCAATCGATAACGTTTACGGTAGCGCGTATAAATAGTTCTTAGTCACTATAGACTTAGCACGTTGAGACACAAAAAAGCAGCTTTAAAATGTAGGTATATTTTCGTTGAAAAGTATTTTGTTCACAACTGTACGTCATCACAGCAGCATGTTTTCCGAATTATATAGAACTTGATAATGGGTTCATGTCGTTTTGACATATTTGACAAATGGTGCTTGATTTGCCTCAATAACCTCAACATTTATGCGTCGGTTTGAAAGAACTCTCAAATAAAACTTGTTTCGAATTTAATATCGAGTAACTTTTGTCTGAATAGTTGTTTTCTTTTTCGATATTTTCATTCTAAAAGTTGGTATACACTTGTAAAGACATAATTCTTCGTATGGTTCTATCGTCATATTCCTTTGCTGTAAGTCATTTAATGGCTTCTAATTTCATCTAGGAATGAATATATCGCTGAAAAATATCTTTTTCCAAAGAAAAACATTATGAAGGTTCACCATTAATAATCATGATTCGTGACTATTGAGATTGGTTTCGTTATTTCCACAATTATTGCCGTAATTAAATTTCTCTGAAAAGTTTCAATATATTTCAACAAGATCTCTGCAATAATAGTAATTTATTTTATACTGAGCCCATTTCGGCTATAATGCCATCTTCAGGTTATTAGCAATGATTTGTTATAAAATTTCGTGTATTATTATGTTACAAAACATAGTTGTTATGGTCTTTAGTCGGGAAATTGGTTTGATGCAGCTGTCCACCCTATTCTATCCGGAGCAAGCCTCTGTATCTCCTTATAAGAATGGCAATCCATTACAATCTGTTCATTGTACTCGTCTCTAGGTCTCCCTCTGCGATTTTTACGCCATATACGTCCCTCCAATGCTAAATTCACGATCCCTTCTTCTAGTCAAGTAGTGCCAAAAATTCCTTTCTCCCCAATTCCTTGCAGTACCTTGTCATTAGATATGCGATCTTTCCACCTAATCATGATCATTCTTCTGTACCACCACATTTCAAAAGCCTCTATCCTCTTCCTGCCTGAACTATTTATCGTCCATAGTAGAATACGATAATTTTTTACGCGAAATTAGATTTTCATACTTTTTGAATCGTGTGTGTGTGCCATCCGACATGGTTAATTGTTCTGTCGCGACGTAAGTTTTTTTTTTTTTTAATTTCGTTTTTATTGCAGTTTGATGTTATTGCGACAGTTACTCCTGTTAGGCAACGGAATCGTAACATCATATTGCAATGAAAATCTAACTGCAGAAGAACTTATGGCGTGACAGAAAAATTAACGATACTGAATGGAACACAGACTGAGAAATTATGTCAAATCCAATTTTATGTAAAAAATTATCGTATCTTATCATCCTTTTTACTATAAGAACATACGAAATTTTTAACAAACCACGGCAGATAACCTGAAGTTTCAATTAAAGCGGAAATGGCCATAGTACAAAATAAATAAATATTATAGTAGCGAACTGGTTAAAATACGTTTAATACTATTTCCTTAAAATACATTTACTTCGCTGCAGGATCCGATAATTATAAAATCTTTGAAAATTATGAAAAAGGTAGAAAGGTAAAGGATATTATGAAAATAACAACCGCACTTGCCCGTTTTTAGGCCCACTTTTACAAATGTTTCAGACAAAAAATAGTAAAAATTTAACAAATATAAAATATTATGTCTTATATTATAGTTTTAATTAAAAACATTGTAATACCAGAGCCACGGTTCACACAATGTCAGTTTCCGACAAAATCGCGTATTGTTTTATTATATTTATTATTCTGTTATTTCATTAAATAATATGTATTATTATTAATTTTAATGTATTTCATTTTATATTATTTTTTACTACTTCCTGTACACCGGGTGATCAAAACGTCAGTATAAATTTGAAAAGTTAATAAATCACCGAATAATGTAGAAAGAGAGATAAAAATTGACACACATGCTTGAAATGACATGGACTTTTATTAGAACCAAATAAAAAAAAAAGTTCATAAAAGTTCTACAGATGGCGCTTCATCTGATCAGAAGAGCAATAATTAGCATAACAAATTAAGACAAAGCAAAGACGATGTTCTTTACAGGAAATGCTCAATATGGTCACCATCATTCCTCAACAATAGCTGTAGTCGAGGAATAATGTTGTGGACAGCACTGTAAAGCATGTTCGTAGTTATGGTGAGGCATTGGCGTTGGATGTTGTCTTTCAGCATCCATAGAGATTGAAACTTTTCACTCTGCAGCGGACTGTGCGCTGATATGAAACTTCATTGCAGACTAAAATTGTGTCCCGGAACCGGGACTCGAACCTGTCGGAAGTAAAGTTGTTAGACGACATCGTGAGTCGTGTCGGGATAGCTCAGTCGGTAGAACGTCTTGCCCGCGAAAGGCAAAGGTCCCAGGTTCGAGTGCAGGTTCCGGAACACAATTTTAATCTGCCAGGAAGTTTCATCCCTAGAGATGTCGCTCGATCACGATACACTTGCGACTTCAGGTAACCCCGAAGCCAATAATCACACGGACTGAGGTCTGGGGACCTGGAAGGCCAAGCGTGACGAAAGTGGCGGCTGAGCACATGATCATCACCAAACGACGCGAGCAAGCGAGAAACTTCTTGTAATAAACACCACGAACACTAAAACACAGTAGGTAAAAGAGTGCACTAAAAAAAAAAAAAGGTCCATAGATATCACGTAGGTTTGACGGAGGACATAGAAAGAGTCCAGAGAAGGACAGCTCGTTTCGTGTTGTCACAATACAGGGGAGACAGCGTTACGAAAACTATACAGGATATGGGATGGGAATCATTATAACAACGGCGCTTATCGCTGCGGCGTGGGCTACTTACGAAACTCCAATCGCAAACATTCTCCTCCGAATGCCAAAATATATTGTTGACTCACACTTACATTGGCAGAAATGACAATCAGAATAAAATACGCGAAATCAGAGCTGGAACGGAGAAATTCAGGTGTTCTTTCTTCCCGCGCGCTATTCGAGAATGGAATGGGAGAGAAATAGTATCATACCACAATGAAACTTTCACTCTGCAGCGGAGTCTGCGCTGATATGAAACTTCCTGGCAGATTAAAACTGTGTGCCGGAACCGGGACTCGAACCTGGGACCTTTGTCTCTCGTGGGCAAGCGCTGTACCAAGTTTGGAAAGTAGGAGGCAAGGTACTGGCGGAAGTAGAGTTGTGGGTCGGCATCGTGAGTCGTGTCGGGATATCTCATTGGTAGAGGGGTTGCCAGAGAAAGGCAAAGGTCCAAGGTTCGAGTCCCGGTTGCGGCACACAATTTTAATCTGCCAGGAAGTTTCAAATGGTGGTTAGATGATCCCTCTGCCAGGCACTTAAATGTGATTTGCAGAGTATCCCATGTAGATGTAGGTACAGTAAAAATACTTTGAATGTGCATATAAACTGATAGAAGAACAAAACGAAGAATGATAGTTAAAAAAAAAAAAAAAAAAAAAAAAAAAAAAAAAAAAAAAAAAAAAACCTTCTTTTTTGCGACTAGTTTTTTTCTGGGGGTTCACTGAACCGGTAATAATTAATAATTTCGTAATTTCGTGTGGCTCATTGGCCTGGTGCAAGTCTTTCAACTGGACGCCACTTCGGCGACTTGCGTGTCCCTAGCCTACCCCAGTTATCCAACCGGGGAAAGGGGACCTACAGCTTAACGTGGAATCCGAACCAAGTGTCGTTTCTGGCGACTCCTCACATCGTTGAGAGGTGAAGGATGGGTTAAAGTGCAGACTGAAAAAATCCGAGGCCCGACCGGGCTTTGAACCCGCGACCCTTCGGTTTCCAGTCGAGCACTTTACCCCAAGACCACCGGGCCCGACTATTGATCGGTGAACTCATAGGACGCGCCGCCACTGCGTGTAGTTATCGCTCCGCGTCTACTCTCTCTCAATATGGCGTGTAGCGCAACGCTTGGCTGCACACAGAGTAGCCACCCTCCGCTTTCCCTTCTCTGTACGTCACATTCTGTGGCGTGTGGGAGGACTGTGGCGGAGCGACGACAGACGACCACCGGCGGCTACGAGAGGTAGCGAGGGCCCCGCGTCCGCCAGCTGGGGTCGCCTAGCCGTTGGCCTTTGGGCGCGGTCTATGGCGGCGTGAGCGGCTGAGGCGGCGCAATTTGCATGCGCGGGAGCGCACCCGCGGTCTGCGACTGCGAGTGAAAGGCGACGGCACCGCACTTAGCGTCGCCTCTGGGCGGGGCGAGCGCCAGATAAATCGTCCGCATAAATATCACAAGATTACAATCGGCCGGGCCGAGATACGGCGCCTTGTGTAACGAGCTCTCACAATAATGCAGTCTCCCAGCGCGCGGATTATGTTGACACGCCGCCGCGAGTAAGTGGAGTAAAAGTCGTACACACAGTCACACACACAATGTTATTTAAACGTCTAAGCTTCCGAGAGGTGTTTTTTATTTTTTTATTTTTTTATTTTTTGTGAGATACACACACAGTGATTTCTTTTTCCCACAGTGTAGAAACTGGTGAAGACAGGAGGCAGGAGAGAATAACGGAACAAAAATATCATGCTGGTGTGTGTTACGGTCCACTAATGGTTTTCCTGTAGTTTTATGAGTTTTGCAAATACCACTTATGGGATGGTTTTCCAGTAGTTTTATGTTTTTTTTGCAAATACCGTTTAATCAAAAAGTGAGAATAAATTAGAAAACTTAATAAATGACGGAATAATGTAGACAGGTAAAAATTGACACACATGCTTGGAATGACATGGGGCTCTATTAGGAAAAAAAAAAAAAAAAAAAAAAAAAAAAAAAAAAAAAAAAAAAAAACCTAGTTTTCACCTCTTAACGATGTGAGGAGACTCCAGAAACTAAAATGTATCTTCCTTTTCCCGGTTGGATAACTGGGGTAGGTTAGAGACATGCTGGGCGCCGAAATGACGTCCAGTGCAAATACTGACACCAAGTCACTGAGCCACAGAAATTGTTATTATATTCGATTCCTTGATGCTATAATTTTTTTTTTCACATTACACGTTTTTACCAAATTTACATAAAGCTTAACTGCGCTTTTTAAAGTTTTCGAGTTCTTGATTTTATTCTAATTTTACTGTGTGTTATCTGTGTATATAGTAAACAATTTCTGTGCGATAGTCTCACTAATATTAAGAAATGGTTTCACCGATTTGAGATATAATGGACAAATCCAGAGCAACAGCAGAAAATTTTGAAAAAAAATCTAAATTCGTAACTTCGCCACTTGTGATTTTATTCGTATTTTATCGGCTGCCATACCGTTCATCCGATCTCCATAAAATTTTGCACGTAAAAGAGTTTCAATACAAGAAAAGTGGCACTGTATTCATAATACTTCGTGCCCTGCATGGCAGATGGTACTAGATGGTACTTATCAATCGACTTGGACACTAATCTACAGTTCTAGGCCTTTTGTTGTTATTGCTGTTGTGGTCTTCAGTCCGGAGACTGGTTTGATGCAGCTCTCCACAATACCCTATCCTGAGCAAGTCTCTTCATCTCCACATAAGAACGGCAACCTACATCTGTCTGAATCTGCTTACTGTATCCATCTCTTGGTCTTCCTCTGCGGTTTTTACCCCACACACTTCCCTCCAACGCTAAATTCAAAATTCCTTCATGTCTAAGAATGTGTCCTACCAATCTATCCCTTCTTTTAGTCAAGGTATGCCATAAATTCCTTCTGTTCAGTACCTCTAGTTACGAAATCCACCCACCTAACCTTCAGCATTCTTCTGTAGCACCACATTTCAAAAGCCTCAATCCTCAGATCTCTTAACGAAAATATATATGAAGGGGTGGGGTGCTTGCCCCCCTCCCCCCCCCCCCCACCGATGTCAGTCGCAGAGATGCGCCAATTTGTCTCTGAACACCGAGCGGGCGGGGGTCGGTGTAGTGAGACGTGTATTGAGCCGTCCACTCTTCTCCTCATAAAGCTCAATTTTGCAGTTATTTATTAGGTAGTTAATAGATATATTATTTTGAATGTTATTAAGATCTGAGAATACATACTTGTGTGAATTTTATTTGTCTTTGTTTCATGCATTACGACGCTGCTGCAGCAGTACGCTGTGACAAAAAAAAAAAAAAAAAAAACGAGTTCCCCGCCGACGTCAGCGACAAAATGCTGGTCGCTATCGTTGATCAGCCGAAGGTCGGCGCGCTGAACATGGAGACACTGCCTGCTGTTGCGGACCGCGAATGACAATATTATTTTAAACAGCAACAGTTATTATTAAAGAAGTGCAATAGAAAGATATTTAAAAGTATTAGTCTGGTTTTGTAAGGAGTATTGACAGGATGTCACATTGCAACTGTGACTAGTAATATTGAGTTTTGTGACTGTAATTACGTCACATTTGTATGAATAAAAATGTTATAAATGAAGTGATCTGTATACAAGATTACTAAATATCAAATCAAGATCTACAAGTGATTTTTCTAAAGAGATGAATTATTTTGAAGTGAATTTGAGTGTGATCACCACAAACTTATTATGAAAGTCTGTCTGTCTGTCTCTTCGGCCCTTTTTCCGCACATGCAGCGTCGGCACTGTGTTAAACGCGTGTTAATAGTTACAGGGTGGCCGGATGCCCTTCCTGCCGCCACCCCATGCCCCTCAGGAGGAAATGTGTACCCCAAATGTCTGCGTATAGTGTTATATGTATACGAAAGTGTAAAGTGTTATGAAATGTTTGCGAATCGAGTAACTCGCATTTCGCTTCAAAGACAGCGCTTTACTGTCTTCTGTAAGATGGCGGACTTGTTGCATGCGCACTAAATTTTCACGCACAAATTGAAGCGAGGTCTAGTCTACTTCCTACTCTGTGCTCAGACTGCAGAGTTTTGGCGATTCTTGAACTAATCGTTCATTTGAAGGAATATAAATGAAGAATCAAATCGTGGCTGCAGACGAATCGTTGAAAGAATGGCAAGAACGACTGCGTATTTCTGTCTCGTGACGATTTCAAGTTTCAAAGATTCCTGCTTCAGAGGCAACTGCGGAACCGTGCCGAATGTTTACGAACGCCAGAGCGCAGTCTATAGGGGAACGCGTGTGAAGAAAGGATGCACGGCTCGTAGATCTTGGGCCGTTGATTATTGTAAACGAACTTCTGATGACCAACACACACGATTAAAATCAATAAATCAAAGTATGATGAATAAATACGTGCCTATAATTTGTTACAGATGCAGTGCAATGCACACGTTTTATAAACAGTTTACATGAAATAGGCGATACTGAAACAAGCACTTCTAGTACATTACAGCCCCTCCCAAACATACCCATAATCCCATTTCCTCCATTTCTTTCTTTTAAGTTTCATTGTAATTTGTGCTGTAATATTTGCAATCAATATAAAATATTTAACTTTCAATTAACAGCTCCTCAGTTTGCGAATAGTAAGCCAACCTCATTCATCAAATGCCAGGCGTGAGTTGAAAGCAAAGCTGTAACAATGGTAAACATGAGTGTGTTCTGTGTTGTTCAACAAAACCTCTTTCTCTCGCTTGATCTCTATAAAAGTAGGTCGCAGTAAGACAATTGATTATGAGTGATACTTTGTGACTAGAGTCAATAGCGTGCTATTATTGTGAATTCCACGTATCATTGTTCATATCACGTGCAGTGGAAGGGGGGGGGTATGGAAAGAGAGTGGGGAGAAGCAGTTAGAGAGAACAGAAGAATGTAACAAATAAATTTTCAGACAACGCTGGGGTTTGGCTAGTGTTATATTTAAAAATTTTGACTGCGTATCTTTCTGTTCGCATAACTTGAAAAGTAGCGAGTCGATTGACTTGAAATTTTGACACAATCTAGGACTTTTCACGGAGAAGGTTTTTATACCAATACTTCTGCTGTAGTCATGAAAGGGCCGGTGGAAGCGATGAAAAAATCGTGTAGCCCACACCAAGTCAATAGCAAGAATTTATTAGTCTACTAGCTTATATGCCCGAGCTTCGCAACGTTTGTTAAAGAAGGGCCCGTACGTATCATGGATTTTTGGGGTTCCGGACTAAGTCAGTTTTCAACATAAATGAAACCTGCAGAAAGAAGCAAAGAAATGTCGTTAAGTATGTAGTACGCAAATCGAAATCAGTAACACTAGGTTCAATGTTTGTTGGTATTCTTAAGTTTGCGTCGCTTAATTCTGCCACAGACACGACGGCTACTGAAAACACAATTACGATCTTTTTTTTTTTTTTTTTTTTTTTTTTCGTGATCCGATTTTGATAAAATTATGCATATATGTCGACCCAAACTTTTCTCATGTTTCCTGTGAAAACCTCATGAAGAATGAAGTGAACAGCGGCAGGCCTACATTTACAGATTTATTATTAATTAATTAATATATAGATTATTTAGCACACAGCGGTTCTGTCAGCGGTTCTTGCATAATTGTGCCGCAGATCCATTATTTGCATCCAAAGTTTTGTTTACCGATGAGGGAAGGTTCACAAGAGATGCTGTTGTGTATTTTCGTAGCCAGTATCTATGGGCAGATGGAAATCGCCAAGCAATTCAGGAAAGAACACCGATTCGATGAGTACTACCACATCCCAAACTACATGACACATTTTATTGAACACCCTGAGTGTGGGTGAGCAGAGACTGCCCAATACGTATGTTCAACATCTCTTTCTAGGTCCGTAGATCGATTTTTGTCGAGCGTGGTACCCATTTTGATTACCACATGAAAAGAAATATTATGAGACTCTGGTACGAGTTATGAGGTCGTGATGGACTGAGAAAGGAGGGATGAGGATAAGGCACAGATAGATAATGCGCTTCGGTTGCACAGTGGTACAGTGCCAGACTACAAATCCAAAGGTCGCGGGTTCGATCCCCGGCAGGTCTTAGGATTTTTATCTGTCACTTTCCACTTCTTTCACCTCCGGCAGTGTTGCTCATGTGAAAAATACCGAGTAGCACCGTGGTTCGCAACCCACGTTAAACTGTAGGTCCCCCTATAACTGGTTGGGTAAGTCAGTTCGAAGGTCGGAGGAAGGCAATGGCATACCACCTCCAAACAGGACCATGCCTAGTAAAGCACTGTGGTGTTCAAACCAATCTTCGGATTATTGACTGCTTTACCTTAGATAATGAGGAAGACAGAAGGGAAGGAGGAGATGGACAGACAAGTCTTGGTTCAGGTGGAGCAGAAAGAGGACTAAGAGAAGGTAGAGATCGAGGAGGAAATAGAGAAATGAGCAGACAGCGGTTAACCTATTGCTTTTCACATGGGTAATTCTCTGTCGCTAGCTCTGTAGTTGGTAAATCGTCCGAATTGTATACGGAAAACGGACAAGCAAAAAAACGTATTCTGTCCACTATACTTGTGCATAATAGTTCGCGATCGGGAGCACTCACTTTAGTTCGCGCCTCTGCCACGAACTAGTTCGTTCTTTTAGTTCGTCCGCTCCCAGTGACGGTTGAGCGGCGTGGTCTGCGCATGCAGGTGGAGGGAGAAGTTCCCCCACCTAGCTGATTAATGCGCTTGCTGCTTGAGCCGCTACCGTTAACGATATCACACAAACCAAAAGAAACAGTTTGTGGATAATTTCTCGCGTTTAAGTTTAGAGTTATCTCTATATCTTAGCACTATAGAATTTATTAGTCAGATATTGCAAAGTACAGAATACTTCAAAACAGAAATTGTGTAGCACTGAACTACGTAATCTAGCAGGCAGACGCTCACCTCGAAATGGCTCTCACCAGAAGAAGGCAAATACGTCAGTTTTAATTCTGCTGCGCGCCCTCTCGCTATTTCCCGTCGGTCTTCGGAAAAGAATCCAACGAACTAAGAAGCGAGATACGTTTGGCATAATACTTCGCGACCGGTAACGCATGTTTTAGTTCGCGACCCATCGCGCATATTTTAGTTCGCGACCTGTAGCTCTCCTTTTAGTTCGCAGCTCGGCCTCGAAGTATGTCGCTCTTTTTAGTTCGTCCGCTGTTTTTGGCTTTTGCTATCGCTACTAAAAGAGCTCTATCTTTTCTAATGACAGCTTTTTTATGTAATTATCAGTGTTGCCCAAGCGTGTGCTATTACCCGTATTTTTGGGCAATTAGACATCAAATAACTTATGCAAATAAACCAGCTATTTACACGAATGGTTGATACAATTGTATTGAACTACTTGGTGTACAGAGTACTCGTAGTATTTTATTTTTAATAGTATTTTATTTATTTAATAGGTCACTGAAGGAATATTACCAACAAAATATGCTAAATGCGTCTATTTTCGTGAATAAAAATGCACATTTATACATGACTTTTTAATTTTTATAAAATTTTGGAAGTGATCAACAAAAAAATTACTAGTATGGTACAGGTCAAGTATTATATAGCACAAAGAATATACCTATAACATTAACAAAAGAAACTTTCTAATTTGTTGCTTAACAATTAGACACAAAAAATAATCATGAGCCCTGAGTGAGAACGTATTTATTCACATATAGACACTGCTGAATACATTAGAAAAGAAAATTTGTGGCGGTGAACTATGAAACTACAGCTGAGCTGCATCTCAGCTCGAAATGACGGGAACTGGCAGAAGGTAATCACGCGATTCTGCGCGCTCTCGCGCCCTGTCGCTGTTCCCCGTCAGACTTCGGAAAAAGGAGCGGACGAACTAAGAGGCGAGGGATCTGCGAACTAGTTCGCGTAGTTCGTCGGTGGGAGCTCTCTTCCGAACTAGTTCGTTCGCGAACTACAAAAGACCACTGTCCACTGACCCTACAATATATAACAATTTTCTGTAATTTTATTGTCCTTTTCATTTCATTCCCCATAGTCGCTTGTTGCGGTTTTTTTCCAGAGTCTTATGTTCGAAAAAACATATTTATTAAATTTTGCGTTCATATCGTGACACACTGAGACACAGCGAAGCATAGATGGGCTTCACTAACCTTAAACAAAAACAGGAGATCTGTTGCAACCACCACACCACATGCTTTCTCTGTTCGCCTGACGATCTGCTCGTGTAAATGTTTGTCTTTAAGCTACCAATGGAAGCTGATAATATAATCCAGGAACTGAAAAAAGACTGTGATGTGACTTTGGGGCTTTCAATTAAAGACGTCGTCAGCTTGTTCTGTCTTCCGTACGTTATGCATTTCCTTTGGAGTATCAGATAGACTTTTCTCAGTTTCATATTTCTTTCTATAACTAGAATATCAAATTTTTTAGATTAATGTTTCTATTAGAACCATCTACTTTTAACGTAATGGAAGTAAGTGTGAGATAATAACAGAGGCAAAGGAATACACAGTAGTATCATACATAGTACGTGTTATAAAATAAATCAGAAAATTTCTCCGATCTTAGAAATAACATTTAGTCTTTCCGCAAGTCACGATTTCAGCGATAATGACATACAACTATAGGGAATAAAAACGCTACGTTCCGTCTTCAGTTTAATGTCATCAGGTCCCCCATTTCTTGTTAAAAATTCATTCTTCACGAAGTACGTGTGTAAATTTAGTTCTATAAATTGTGTCCACTTCCTCAAGTGCATTGAAGTAATCCAGTGATTTCCTCGCTTATGTACTATCATCAAAATACTTGTGAAACTCGCAAATTCTAGTTTCATGTAAATTTCAAACTATATCGTACAAATTAACCTTCAGTGAAGTTTTGCTGTCTTAGGGGAGACAAGCTAATTTTCTGGAGGAGCTACCAAAGGGCTCGTGTTGGATAACAATTTGGCTATATTAAACCTCCTACATAGGTATATCTTAATATTAGTTTATTTATGCTTGTATCTACCTTCAGAATTAATTACCTTCAGGCATACTGTTTTTTCCCTTTTTACTGCATAAACATTGTATTGGGGAGTAGCCACGCCAGCAGTGTGGAACCATTTTCTTTTTGAAAAAAAAAAAAAGAACAAGAAAAAAGAAATTTTCGGTATCAGAAAGAGTCTGAGAGAAGAGGGAGAGAAAGAGAAAAAGGACAGAGAGAGAGAGAGAGAGAGAGAGAAACAACGAAAATATTAACAGATAAACAACCTCTTCTCGACTATCAGAGCGAATAAATTAAGTACTAACAGTCTTTAAAAAAATTAAAAAAAAGAAAAGCATTTATTTTTTAGCTGAAACACTTGGCTTCTAAACATGTAAGTGCTTCCACGCAATAGAAAGGTTATGAATCATAACAAATTAACTGTATCCTGTATCAGTGTCATCAAGTTCGATATTGAACAGATTTGAACCGCACTGAGGAATAAAATTACCTGTGTGGGTTTTTTGAGAAATCGGATATTACGTTGTAGGTACAAATCGAACAGGAAGGCGTGTGACTTGAAATATTTTAAACCCATCTTTGAACGGCGTAACGTGAGTGAAAGTTGTTTCGAAAGTTGGCGAGGAGTTATAGTCACCGGCCCGAAGGATTAAGTTTTATGCAACGATCGGCATTCCACAACAGCTACTTGCTAATCCACGATATGACTTACTACGTTGCGTGCCGAATTGCTCATTTCTTTTCATTTGCAGTGACACATTTATGCTCTTGTACAATGCTTATGAAATCACTAGCTTGATTTTTCTACCCTACAGTTGAAAATTTCATAACGTATGTCAAGAGTATAACCAAACATATCGATGCAGGATAAAAATTTACTCAAACGATATATGGTGGGTTGGAGAAAATGCGACTTCGCCATAGCGGAAGCCACTTATTATAGAGAATTCCTGATAAAACAAACTCTTTATATTTTATTTAGATCAATGGATTTCGCCTTCTGGGGCATCATTAGAAACTTAAAATCATACCTTGTATTGGTCACGAAATATTTGTAAGTCATAGAACGCATAGAATGAAATTAAACAATTACGTTTGTCTATAAGTATCAAGTGTGTTGATAACAAATAATAAGGTTTTGTTTCTTAATATGTGCATATGTGCCAAAATTATTTAAATTGTAATGTAATGCAGTTTTCGCTTTGTTTCCACTCTCTCATTTTGACAAAATGTACTTTTGTTTTTTCTGTTTATTTAAATATATGTACATTTCCACTGTGTGTTGTAGATGGCAACATTGAGTTAACACTCAGAAGGACAATAAAGGAGGAACAAAATAAAAAAATAAAAAACATTTGAACATTTATTATAATCAGAGATTAGCTTACATTACATAAGCTTCACATCCCTTACGTGATCAGAACTTTTTGAAAGCTAGAAGTCATCAGTGTCAGTAGCTAGTTACAAACATGTTTCCCAACGTTGCGGCGTGGCGCAAGGCTTAAGGTCGTTGATTCCCGACAAGACGGTTATGGCGTCTAATCAGGTCGAGGTTAATAATATTTTATTTCTAAATGTAATCAATTTTGTTATTCATTTGTTTTACATTTAACACTTTGAGACATCAATTTCATAATCGTCTCTACTTATCATCTTATCATTCTTTTATCGATTAGAATTTGCGTGTTTCGTCTCGTCTATGACAGGTAACTGTAAGATCTCGGAAGAATCATCAGCAACTATTAACAGAATGCCAAACTGCACTGACTTCGTGACGCAGTTGGTTTTGTAGCCGCTACCCAGTGTGAGAATATTTGCAGGTAAACAATGATAGCGAGAAATTTACAGTTTGCTTTTAACACTGAACCCAAAGGTTTCCCGCGTTGAGTTTGCTCGTAGAGGGGATAAAGCCGTGTACAAAGCAGTCGTGATCTCAGTTCTCCTGCCTATTGTTGTCGACCGCCGTTTTGTGTTATAAATTGTACATCGCGAGGCTGTGGTTATGTCAAGAGTTGCGTTTAAATTCGAGATTAAAAACGCATCCTCAGTGGTCTCTTAAATTGAGCTGCCGCATTACCAACGTAACTTGCAGCGATCTCTTCCGACACTGCTCTGCGAAATACGGTATATTAACAGCGTCTCAGAACTGAACCGTCGCATTTGTGTGTCATCTATAACCGAGCGGCAGCCAGCAGTCGATTTGGCAACATCGTGGCGCCAACTAGCAAGTGATTTTAATCTATATCTATAAATGTGAATGTCTGTTCGGTGTACGTTTATCACGTCTGAACCACAAGACATAAAGAGCTAAAAATTTTTACAGTTACTAATGTCTACCCAGGGAAGGCTTTAGGCACGGTTTTATGGCGATCGGATAGCTATTTACCTATATATGTATATATTAATTTGAATGTCTGCTCGGTGTACGCTTATCACGTCCAAACGACAAGACGCAGTGACTTGAATATTTTTACAGTTACTAATTTATACCTGAGGGAGGTTTTAGGCATGGTTTTGTAGCAATCTGATAGACATTTAGTAATTTGAAGAATATAACGCGAAATGCGCAACAATACTCTTTGAAAATTATATATACTCTTTGAAAATAGTTTTACTGGTTGCATTGTTGCTTGAGGGTTGATAATGATAAAAGGGTGGAGTAAATTGGAATGGAAAGTTATCGGTGTACATAAAATTCTACGTGTCTGTGTGTTAATATTTCGCTCTGCAGCGAAAACTACAGAACGCAAACGAATGGTGTGTGTGTGTGTGTGTGTGTGTGTGTGTGTGTGTGTGTGTGTGTGTCTGTAATTGTTGTCCGAAGTCTCTCGTTGTACACCATAGCAGTTCCATGGCGACATCTATAAGGGGGTGGAAGATATGGTGGTTGAAAGTCGTCAAATTATAAAATAATTCGAACTGAAGGTCAGCGATGACGTTTGCGACTCTATAGCAAGGATGTTAAGTACAGCGAAACGTGATGCCACAGACCATATCTTTGGTCTATGCGTACTACAATGTCTTCAGCTCTTCCTCTGTAAGGATAAGCATACGAATAAGGAAATATAGGAATAAATAAATAAAGCAGTAAAAAAGAAATTTCTTTTAATACATCTCTTTAAAAATCGATTTGACGTTTAGCACATTACAGTAAGTGATCGTTCTGTGATATTATTACAATCATTATTGTTGATTGTCGTGATTCGATTTTTCGAATCGAGTGCATTTTTACCTATGATTTCTTATATATTCTCTGATAAATGTAACATGATTTTAGAAAAAAAGGAGATGGACAGAGAGAGAGAGAGAGTGGATAGGAAAAGTACTAACTCAAGGTTCGCATAAATAAATAAATACCCGGGCAACGCCGGGTTTTCAGCTAGTCGGACTATAAACGAAACGACGTTAGAGAGGACGTACCGAAAAGAAGGTTCCGTGAGGCCAGGAAGCCAGGGTGTTCAATATGTCTAAACAGGTAAAGTTCTGTGACAGGACGATGAAGATTGGTATGGTCAGGCAGTTCCAGCAGATTAGATGAAGAGATCCGCACTGGGTGGAAAGAAATGGAGGACAAGCTGAAACAAGTCCAGATTCAGGGGAGAGAAAGAAATATATGAGAAGAAACTGGAGGAACGTCTCAGCGTTAACATATGAGCCAAATATTGACCGGCAGGATACTGTAATTTTCGTTTCCCACCCAGCTACGGATGAAATGGATACGGCTACCGCTCTTCAAGGCACAGGCCACGCAAATTTTTAAATAAGCGCGTGACGGTAACGCATTAGCGATTAAGCTCGGAACCAGTCGGGCAAAATAAATTCCGAATTTTTAAATTGCACAAAACTTTGATTCCCTAAATCTTTCCTCCACTATGTAAATTTCAACAGGGTAATGTCGCAGATGTGCTTCATAGCGTGGCTATAGCGAGGCTTTGACCTCTAAACGGTGTATCCAATCGATAAGTTTCGAAACGATATGTATGGAATAAGCGAATGTTTCGGAACCGGAGATTAGCGCTAAAAAAATTCATGTTTGCCCTATACTTAACCAAACTTTCACTTTCAAAAAAGGTGTGCGTAGCGTAGCGTTAACAAGGTTAGTTATAGGCTAAACAAGAAGTTTTTTTTTTTCTTTTTTAGTACTGAGGGCGCGTAGCGGTCGAATCTACGGTTCAAAAACACTAAATCGATTTACAGTTGTACGTTCGATATATATCATTTCAGGCCGAGCTACTTCGACTGTAAGCTTTCTTGTAAATTACGCAGAAAGCTGTACTGTTAGATTCCTGCCTAACCACATCCTTTAAAATCACGACATATTCATAAAAATCACAACATTCGCCTGTTCAATACGTACTGTTTTGATACTTAACCGCTTCGATATTTATCGTTTGGAGGTCGAAGCCGAGCTATGCAACACATTTTCGAAATTACCAATTTCAAATGTTCAAATGTTTGTAGGGCTTATGGGACTTAACTACAGGGTCATCAGTCCCTAAACTTACAAACTACTTATGAACTAGCTAATAATAAGAACGGCACAAATATCCATGCCCGAGGGGGGATTCGAACCCCCGACCGTAGTGGCCGTGCAGACCGTGACTGGAGTGCCTCAGTCCCCTCGGCCACCGCGGCCGGGCAAATTACCAATTTCAGACTAAATTTCAATCTATTTTTTTTTTTGTACTGTCTGATAAGACGACCTCGGATTTTTGGGACCCTTCTTTAATGACTCAGCCATCGTCTTATCTGCGGAAATATACGGTATATTAACAGCGTTTCTAAAGCGAACCGTCGTATTTGTGTGTCGCTTATAATCGAGCGGCAGCCAGCAATCGATTTGGTAACATCGTGGCGGCACGCCAACTAGCAAGTAATTTTAATCGGACTATTAACGAAAAGACGTTAGAGAGGACGTACCAAAAAGAAGTATTCTCGGAAGAAGGTACAGTGAGGCCAGACCAGTAACGAGCAAGCCAGGGTGTTCAATTTGTCTAAATAGGTAAAGTTCTGTGACAGGACGATGAAGATTGGTATGTTCAGGCAGTTCCAGCAGATTAGATGAAGAGATCCGCACTGGGTGGAAAGAAATGGAGGACAAGCTGAAACAAGTCCAGATTCAGGGGAGAGAAAAAAAATATATGAGAAGAAACTGGAGGAACGTCTCAGCGTTAACATATGACCCAAATATTGACCGGCAGAAGACCGTAATTTTCGTTTCCCAGCTACGGATGAAATGGATACGGCTACCGCTCTTCAAGACACGGGCCACGCAAATTCTTAAATAAACGCGTGACGGTAACGCGTTAGCGATTAAGCTCCGAACCAGTCGGGCAGTATAAATTCCGAATGTCCCAAGGTCTCCCCCGTCCCTCGCGTTACCGTATTTCGCGCAGTGGAAATTACAGTCGTCTGGGCGTCAGCGGCTGCCCGCAGACGGCGTAAACATCGGTCTGAATCACGCGCAGGACCCGTCGAGTCCTGCCGAAGGACGCGGCTCCGTGCTTGACACACCTCTGAAGTCCGCCAGTTAAAGGTCTGGCCGTCAGACGGCTCGGCGGTGCTCGTCCCTTCGGCCGGTATTACACTATCAAATTATTGGACAAAGAATTGGACGAAAACATTGGATGAAATATTGGTCATATTTTTTGACAAAGAAATTGGATGAAACGCAAAAGGGGGTATTACACTATCATCCAATATTTTGTCAAATTTGCTTCAAAATGTCGGTGTAATGCTCAGCTATTGTTTATACTACAGTTGCGTTGTGTCTGCATTTAGAAGAGAAGGAGGGAAAAAAGAAAAGGAAACGCACTTGGATGAAACCGTGGGCGTCCGAGCGAGATAAATAAAATTTGTTACGGGACCGGGAGGATTTTCCTTTTTTATGCCGTCGGCAGAACAGCCAGGCCGTTCACTGCTAATTATTTTGTTGCTCTTCGTCCTTCACAGTTTGCAATAGAGTAAAAAAAAGGCTGACTCAAACAGTGTATACGAATAAGATTGTTAAGTTCATAAAGCAAGTTTCATTAAATAACGTTTTAAATGTGAGCACTGACAAAGAGGATAATCTAAATTGTTTATGACGTTATTAACAATGTAAGGGGGGAAACATTGCTGATAAAGTAAATAGACTCTATTTATTTCGTTACAAAAATTGGCTGACGTATTTATATGTACATAGATTCGCTTGCAAACAGATGTCGACGTTTTGAAAGTTGTTTCATTTCCCAGAACTTAGCACACCATGTTACCAAAATCATACATTCTAAAATCTGCTTCGGCATTATTAAGATTTAGGGTTATTACTTCTTCAATTCCGATAGTATATAATGACTTTTTACATCACGGATTGTAACTCAACCTCACTTTTGCCGCAGGGTATTGGGCTACCCGCTACGCGAATTGACGTGACGTACAGTGTGAATTGGCCTTGTCACCAGTTATACAATGCCCCATCTGATTTTTTTTTTAATTTTGTTGTTGTTAGAAAACACTACACAAACATTCCACTACTAGCCATATTTACGAATACGAAAGTTATGTCCAAGTAATGTCAGATATTTAACCTCCAAATAAAACAGCTGTAGTGGCAAGGAAGCTGTATACTACTAGCGCTCCAAGCGGTCACATTTCTCACTGCAGGAAACAGAAGACGAGCGATTTCTTTGATCAAATCTAGGCCGAGGCCTAGATTGGATGAAATATTGGACGATGTTCCCATTACACTACGTCCAATTTTTCTTTGTCCAATTCTTTGACAGATAATTTGATAGTGTAATACCGGCCTTCCCCCCGTCTGAGTGCTCGCATCCGCTTCGAATTCCTCCCGCGCCGTCGGTCCGCGGACCGCGCGGTCGGTCTTGAGCAACGCGCCACCAGCGGTCTAGTGGCGGCTCTCTGCGAGCAGACCGGGCCCACTTGGAGCGGCGGAGCGTAACTCAGGCACTTAACTGCCTCTTATTTCCTGCCTGATGCTTTTATGTCCGCCGGAATGGTCCCGAGCGCGGATGCGATGGCCACCGTCCCCTTAAAACGCGCAGCCGGCGACTCCTCCACTTTGGTCGCTCGTAGCAACGCGTCCGCCGCGCGTGAGAGCGGATAGAGCTTCTTGGAGGCCTTCCCAACGGCCCCGTTGGAGGACGAAAGGACCCGTCTGCCGACATTCGCGAGGAACCACCGAGGTCACCGCGCAGTCAGGCAAATGTTCCAAGACTTTTTTTTTTTTTTTTTTTTTTTTTTTTTTTTTTTTTTTTTTTTTTTTTTCAGAGAAAGACATCTATTAGCCGAGCATTTAATGTCGGACGAATATTGAGACGGTTTCAGGATCTATAAAATTTATCTTCTTCCAACATATGCAAAGTATCCCGAAATCTTAATGTATGAAGGGGTCGGAGAGATATAGTCATAAGCCAAATCGAACTAGTTTTGAGATACAGCAACTTTAAAGTTCCATGGAAATCTGAAAATATTTAACACAAAATATTAATCTTCTATCTACTGAAAAGTGCGCCCCGGTTGCACAGTGGTAGAGTGCCAGACTTCAAATCCAAAGGTCATGGGTTCGATACCCGCCAGGACCTAGGATTTTTATCTGTCACTTTCCACTTCTTTCACCTCTGATAGTATTGCTCATGTGAAAAATACCGAGCAGCACCGTGGTTCGGAAACCACGTGAAACTGTAGGTCCCCCTATAACTGGCTGGGTAAGTCAGTTCGAAGGTCGGGGGAAGGCAACGGCATACCACCTCCAAACAGGACCGTGCCTAGTAAAGCACTGTGGTGTTCAAACCAATCTTCGGATTGAGTCGAAGACTGTCGACGAGGTGCCGGGCGCGGCCTTATAAGCCTGATCGCGCTAGCAATGCGCGTGCGCGTCACAGATGCTGGTATACTGCATATCGAAGTACTCACACGCGTGCGCCCCCCGTGGCGGAAGCGCTCCGGTGTCCACTTATCGATACATGCTCGGCGGCGGCAACACCTTCACGTCTTCTCTGAGTTTTCAATACTCTAAGTGCAGGGTTCCAAGCTTTGTCTAAATTAAAACCTTTATCTCTGTTTAATAAGTTGTTGGCCAGTCTAATTTCAACAGCTTCCTTAAATATAGCATCCCAAAACGAAGATATGGGTGTCAAAATCTTCACATTGCTATAGTTCATTGAATGACCAGTTTCTATGCAATGTTCAGCCACAGCTGACTTGTCTGGCTGCAATAGGCGTGTATCTTCTGTGTTCAACGCATCTCTCGTGGACAGTGCGTATTGTCTAGCCTATATATGAATTATCACAATTTCCGCAAGGGATCTGGTACACACCTGACTTGCGAAGCAACAAATCATCCTTCACTGACCCGAGTACGGATGCAATCTTCACTGGTGGCCGGAAGATAACCTTAACACGATGTTTGTCGAGAATGCGGCTTATCTTTGACGAAAGAGCGCCCACGTAAGGTAAGAAGGCTCTTGATCTATAACTATTATTTTCGTCTTCTTCTTCCACGTCTCGTGCTTGCATTCTTGGACTCTCATCGAATGCTCTGCAAATCTGTTGCTGCGAATATCCATTTGCTTTGAAAATGCTCTTCAGGTGTGTGAGCTCTTCCTGCAAATTGTCATCGTCTGATATACAATGTGCTCTGTGCACCAATGTCTTAAGGACACCTGCGGTTTGTGAGGGATGATGGCAGCTACTGGCATGTAAATACAGATTCGTATGGGTTGGTTTCCGATATACTGCATGTCCTAATGTACCATCAGCTTTTCGACGAACAAGTACATCCAAAAAAGGGAGGCAGCCATCTTTTTCCATTTCCATAGTAAATTTGATATTAGCGTGGATGGGGTTCAGATGGTCAAGAAATCGATGTACCTTCCGGCCATCTTCAGAGTGAGTCGACTCAATCTTCGGATTGTTCACTGCTTTACCTTTTTTTAGCTACTGAAAATACTTGCTTAATACTTGCTAAGAATGTTGTGAAATAGCCAACTTCCTTCATGATACGTAATATTAATTTTATAGTGATTCTAATTAAGATCAACAGTGGCTTCTGACTATGTCTCCCAGAAAATAATTTAAAACATAAAATATGAATTTGGAGGATTTATTTTTAATTACTCATAGCACAGATAGTAGTATTCATAATTCTTACACATTAATACATACATCACAGATAACTTAGCTATATAAATTTCTTTTTATTAATACAGTTACACGAAGGAAGTTCGTCTACCTCATCATTGTTCACGTTATTTCCGGTACATGATCGAAAGAAATGTTGATTTGCTGCAGGTATGTATGGCATAAGAGACATTACATCATCTTTTTTTCTGATTAATCGGTTGTGGGTTTCTATACCTTATTGACAGCTGATTTGGCCTGTTATAACAATCCTTTCTTTCCTCTTGATACGAGTATCCACTGACATGAAAGCTCCGATGCCCGAATAACAAACTCAAACTTAAATTTCTCTTAATTTACTTTCAGAGACTGTAGGAATCTGAATGTCTTTGCAGTATTCGGAGTATTTATCCCAATATAATGATGAAGTTGTCAGATCGCAATCCAAATACACATTGTTGGAGTTCTGTTGCCTAATTTAATGTCTGTTACATTTTGGTATGGCATTGAGAGAGTCTCTAACACCTTCTATAGTTTCGTCTTGGGATTTATGTCGGTAGTTTCCATGTTTTACTGAAATAAATAAAACATTTGAGTTAATATTATCTTCGTAATAAAAATGTATCTGCTATACCCTGTCTGAGTAAATGACTTAGTTCGCTACAAAGTAAAATACAAACCTCTTCCATCATCTTTCGACACTGCAAATCCCTGCTTCAGTTGCTGTTGTAAATTCCTCACTCTTCACGCATGTCTCCGTAAGTCATAAATCTTTAAGAAAACTTCCTTGCAGCGCATGACTTTCATTCCACATACCTTCATGTTGTACGAAAAGTTAATACCCTGGATGATGTTTTCTTGCAAGTCTTTTTGGATAGCTTTAAAAGAAATTATGACAGATATAACAAAATGATGATAATTTACAACATATTAGATCATTCATATTTAAGTACTGAACAAACCTCCGCTTTTTCGGTTGCCACTTTTATGCAGCTCATCAGGTGGGTATTCTGGGCATTAAAGTTTCCCATGTCCCAAATGGAATGGAAAATGTTTTCTTCTTCCCCAAGTAGTTTTGTGTAGTACTTATTTGAACAAGTACAGGATTTCCTATAGTGACTGCCTGAATAGTCTTCTTAGTTTTTGAAGACTTACACTGCTGACCAGCATTTCGTCGACGATTCGCCTTAACTTTTTTCCACTGATCAATAGTTCACTTTCTTTTCCGTGAATGCTTTGATTTTGCAGGTGATTCTTCGTTTACTTATTTCAAGCTGTAAGACGAAGAGCAAAATAATATAAAATGTTATGTGGCATATAGTCATAACCCACACAAAACATTAAATATCACCAAAATGATATTAGTCAGAAAAATTTTTTTGAACACCTCTTGCCTTTAAAACTAAATTATTGCAGCCTGAAGCAGTCATAGAAAGGTTCCCATAAAGTTTCATCATTAACACGCAGGATGGCTATGAGATGTGTTGGCAGGGTTGAGAGAAACAAATCATAAACCACAGGACCCTACTTTCCATAAATAAACAGTTTCATACACTTCGTCATCTGAGCTAGAACTGCTGGTCGATGGATGCACAGACTGATCGATGTCCATATGCAAAGGCTAAAGCTCTTCTGTTTCACTACTGTCTATCACAAATATTCGTTGGAGATCAGAAGCCGCTTTAGACGCCCCTAAGCCATCTTCCATTTTGCTGTGGCTTGTGACTATGTATCTTCTGAAACTATCATCACATGGAATAGCATAGAACGGCACTCCGTCATAGCCTGCCACCTGTTGCAGTAAGAGTAAACTTTTTCAACAGAATATGAAAAACGTGCTGTTAAGAATTCAGTAGTACGAAAAACTCAATTTCGAAAAAGTTGTGGCTTATGTCTATCTCTCTCCGAGGCCTTCGTATATAAGAAATTGAGGTGTTTGTGCATATAATTTACTCTGCAGCAGAAACTGCACATCGCAAACTAATAGTGTTTGTATGTTGTATTAGGTATCAGTCTCCCATTGTGCACTATGGTGGGAGAGGTGTTGATAACGATAAGGGGGTGGAAGATATGGGAGTTGAAAGTTACCGACTTATATAAAATTCTACGTGTGGGTGTCAACATTTTGCTCATCAGCGCTAACTACACAATGGAGACGAATGATTTCTCTGTGTTGTTGTAGTACAAAGTCTCCCGTTGTACACCATAGCAGTTAGCTGTAAGACGGTGGAAGATATAGTAGTTGAAAGTCGTCAGCTTATATAAAATTCGGACTGAAGACCAGCCATGACTTTTGACACAATAATAGCAAAGAGGTTATATAAAGCGAAACGTGGCGCACACTCTTCATTTGTTTTCCTGCAACATGCGTACGAATAAAGAAAAATAAGTGCATATTGCAGTTTGAAAAGTAAAACCACAAAGAGAGATGCCAAAGCGTAAGAAAGAAATTTAGCGTTCTCGATACGTTTCTAAACGACAGAAAACGGCTTCCGGTAACGGCTGGAGTGTGGTAAAATTGTTTACATCCCACATGCAAATCTGTAGCTGTTGTCGCACGCAAGCGCGCCATCTACGAGTCTTGTACGCACCTTCGACGCGCAGGGATGAACAGTTGCCAGTAACATACGAGCGGCTGCTACATAAGTAAACAAAGCTTTGCGCGGTTAAATTAGGTTTTACCATTGACTTCGTGCTCCCCCTCTCCCCCCCCCCCCCCCCATTCTTGAGCAACAGTACATCTGTTGTAAAGGTTCTATTTTATTTTGTAAATAATGAAATGCCAAGATCGCGGTATTTCGTCTTTATTTATGAGAGACGACCGGTTTCGATGTACACAGACTTCAACTTCTGGTCTCTGCACTAAATAGTAACATTATTACATAAATGCATATTGTAGCCAGTTGGATTGTACTGGTGGGTCCTCACACATTAAAATATGCCGTTTGGTTGTCAGATATAAAACTCGTATAGTCATATATAAATAAAGAGCCACCATATTGTGCAGTTGAGAGTGACAACAAGCTACTGAGTAGATTGTTGTCACTCACAACTGTACAATATGGTGGTTCTTTATTTATATATGACTTTACGAGTTTAATATCTGACAACCAGACGGCATATTTTAATGTGTGACAACCCACCAGTACAATCCAACTGGCTACAATATGCATTTATCTAATAATGTTACTATTTAGTGCAGAGACCAGAAGATGATTTCTGTGTACATCGAAACCGGTCGTCTCTCATAAAAAAGACGAAATACCGCCATCTTGGCATTTCATTATTTACAAAATACATTTATAAGATCGCTCCCTGCCATGAGCAAATTGTTCTATTTTATTTTATTTAATAATTTGACGCTCTGCTATCTCAGTGATAAGTAATTTTATTTGTTAAACTATACTCTTTAGTGGTATTTATTAGTTCACTCTTCATCCCCCCCACGCCAAAACGTGAATGTGGTCATGTGGCCTGCAGTTTTATCAGACTGCACCTATTTCTAATATTTCTTGCTTCGGAAAGAATTAACACATTTTAGTTAACTCCTGATTTTAAAAAGTTTGTTAATTTTCCCCATTTCAACGTCTGATGATGCCCAGAAGAGGCGAAACGCGAAATGTATAAATAAATGAAACATCGCTTTTGTGCAACCAAAACTGTTTTTTAACAAAATAACCATTACGGTTACTGTGCCAGCGCCACAAAAATATGGGGTGATTTTAGTAAATCATATCAGTGTAAGTCATCGTGAGCTTTGATACAATGAAACTTCTTATCTGTCCTGAGGTAGCTGTAGGATGTGCCACTTTTGCCTTGGTGGACGTCTGTACTGTGCAGACGTCCAGTAAATCGGCCCACACTAAGCAGTTCATCTACGCCGATGACATTGAATTGTTTGTTCAAGGAAAAAGATTTGAAGAAGTAGAGGAAACACTTGAAAATGCCTTAAAATCAATGACTGCCTACTATAATCAAAGTTCCTTAAGACCCAACCCTTCCAAAACTCAAGTCTGTGCTTTCCACTTTCCCACGAAAGAAACCAAACGGAAACTCCAAATTACGTGGAACGGGAACACCTTAGAGCGCACGGACCACCCTAAATATCTTGGCGTGATTCTGGATCGGTCTTTAACTTATAAACAGCACTGCATCAAAACGAGACAGGAAATAACGACGAGAAAAATATACTTAGAAAGCTAACGGGTAGCAAATGGGGTGCATGTCCTGGTGTGCTACGAACAACGGCACAGGCGCTCTGTTTCTCAACGGCTGAGTACGCGTGCCCTGTATGGAATAGATGCGCTCACACGAAACAAGTGTCTCAATGAGACCTGCAGGATAGTGCCAGGGTGCATGAAACCAACGCCGGTCAGACTCTTGTACAAGACAGCTGGTTTTGCAGATCCCACAGCTCGCAGAAACGCTATAGAACATGTAGAGAAAATAAAATAACTCGCAGATGAGCGGCATGTCCTCTACAGAGCTCGACCACCAGAGACACGAGTGAAGTCTAGAAGAAGTTTCCTTGGAACCATCCAGGACGAACCGCCTGAAAATTTCCCTCTCCCCCAGATTCAGTGGACCGGCCAAAACCTAAATTTTAAAACCTGGAAAACCTTGAATAGGCTCAGAACGGGGGTCGCCCCAGTGAAAGTAACTATGCCTAAGTGGGGTGTAATCGACCAAACTGATGTAAACTGCGACTGTCGAGAAAGTCAAGATATGGAACACCTTTTTACATGTGAAAAATGTCCACACCGGTGTACCTTCGAAGATTTGTGGCTCGCGAATACTAATGGAATAGACCTAGGCCAGTACTGGGCCGATACCCTTTAAAAATAGTCCGGACACGATAAAGTAAAGTAAGTAAGGGCATGAGAATGTTCACATGACCATTGCTACTTGTGATGTTCCACAATTGACGCAGCTCATCCAACTTGTGTGGCAAATCCACGAAAGTGCCAAACTGCCAACCAGAATTGGACCCCTTTCAAACTCGTTCAGCTGGCAGTATGAAGCACGGATGCGTCTCCGTGACATAGCGCGTGTTTGCTTCACATCTTGATATCACACCGAGCCTTGTCAGTGTAAACACTCCCCATTAAAGGGTACACACAGGTGGCGTTCTGTCAGCTGTCATTACGCTGCCTGTTGGCGGATGACGGTGAAACAACCATCAGCAGCCTATATCTCTTACCCCCAGGTGGAATCAACCGTCATCGGATCAAAATCGGCGTACTAATTCCTTTCCGTTATTGTAGTAATCCCTGCAAGGTGCCAGCTATCACAGAGTCACAAACATACAGCTTTTCCTTCAGTGGTGGTTTGGTTACTCTCTTTGCTACTTCTACTTGAAAAAAAGTTACAATTTTTTTTATTCCGTTCGACGTAAAATTAGAACTACAAACATTTCCAAAATCAAAGCTTACCTGATATGATATGGGGGTCATCGAGTACAAGGAAGTGTTCGGTGCCAGGGGAGCAGCTAAAACAATTGCTATAGCTGCTAGACCGACTTCCTCTGTGAAAGTGGAGCACTCGCCGTTACGTGGGGTTCAAGTTGTCCGCAACTGGCACAGACAAGAGGCCGACGGTCGCGATGCTATCTCTTCCGGCGTTGGCCAGCGCAGGTTTTTCTTTATAGTGACACCCGTGGCTGTTGTTTTGAGAGACGTTTCCCATTACACGCACACGCGCCGCACACAGGCTATTGCAAGTCACGAACCTAATTAAATGCAGTCATGGCCACAACTCCAGTGCGACAGATTCTTCGCTTCCTGTATGCCACACTTTCTCAGACTTGCTTAGTAACCCCTTCTGACAACACGCAAGTAGAATCGGCTGACAGTTTCTTTACTGTGCACTATCAGTTTTTGCCTTGATTTACGACTAAATCCAACTATTCGTTCGCAGGTATATGGTTGCCAGTACATCACTTTTCATTAATACTTTCACTGGTCACATATTAAACCCTCTAAATAAACGGAGATCACCAGTTGGGACTTTTTGTGATCTTTCAATGGATTTTGACTGTGTAAAACAAAATCAGCTTAAGCATTGTGGTATTAGTGAGGCAGTGCACAAATGGATTAAATCATAATTACCTAAGAGTGCAAGAAGGTGTAGATCAGTGGTTCAGGTAAACTGCAAAAATCAGCTGATTCCTCAAACTAGGGGGCTATCAAGAATGGGGTCCCACAGGGTTCAGTCTTGGGTCCTTTGTTCTTTATTTATATTAATGACTTCCCATTCTATATTCATGATGATGCAAAGCTAGTTCTTTTTGCTGATAATACAAGTATAGTAATCACTCCCGACAAACAAGACTTAACAGATGAAATTGGAAATAATGTCTTTTTGACAATTAAGTGGTTCTCTGCAAATTGACATTGATTACATTTTGATAAAACACAATAGAAATTCAAGATTCTGACGACCAGATCAGATTCCCAGAAAACTACCGACAGAATTCCGCACAGCGTTTATCAGATTTATTTATTCTCGACGGCACCAGAAACCATTTAATTTCATGAGGCAGGAAATTAACCTTTTAATTTAGGTACTCTGACTGACATCTTGTGCAACCGAAACGAATCTCATTAATAATATTTATTCTTCTAAAAGTGTACAGAACTCAATTAATGAAATGGGAACATTTGCTACGTGTATGTCTGTTTCATGGGTACACATTTAAATACACATATAATAATTCGCAGTACGCGAAAACTTGCATCCTAAGCTGCTCTTCTCAAGGTGACACATTAAAATTTGTACCTCTCCGGGGAAACAATAATAGTCGTTGTTTTTATGTAAGCTTCCCTTGTTCTTGCATGTATTGTACTCTGTCGGCGTATTAATACATACATATTTTGAGTTTTCGTCTTTAGTTATCAGGTATGCACATTTGCGGGAATAAATTTCAATTTCTTGCTATAAGTTCATTCTCTTTCCATTGTTGGTCAGTTTGGGTATAGGCCCTATGTAAGTAATGAATCGGCACGGTGTTCCAGTCCGCTTTATTTTTATTTTCCTATGAGAAACTTTCCAGTCAAATACCTTTTGCTTGAATGTATTTCTGTCTGTAATGTCTGAGCCAGTTATACCGGCTACTTTAAGATCCAACTTAATCGTAGCGACCGATTTAATTGGCTCAGTCGTAGCCGCACTTTTGTTTTTGTGGAATTCTACTGTTCGTTTTGTCAACTTAGCGGATGCCGTTCTTTTTACGTGCCCATAAAATTTAAGTCTTCCCTTTACCATGTCACCGTGCCTGTCTGTGCCTTCATCTATTTTCTTATTAATTCTCAGCTTATAAGGACTCCATCAATAATTTTGGGGCCTAATATTTTCCTATTATTCTTTTTTTCTTTTGAATTTTTTCAATATCCCTCTTTCTGTTTAAAACTGAAGTTTCTGCTCCATAAAGATTACAGTGCTACAATGTAAGCGTTTACTAAGTCTAGAAAGTCATTTTTATTACAAATATTTTGTGTTAGTTTTTAATTTTTCAATTTTATATTATTTTTACCAAGTTAAATTTTACATTAAAATTTTCAAACAAACGTATATATATATATATATATATATATATATATATATATATATATATATATATATAATTTCCATACAGTCAATTGAGTTACATACACTTTAATTTATTAATAATTTGGAGAATAAATTTTTGTAAATCGGTGCTATTTTAAATGAAAATAATAACCCCGAATTTTTTGGAAATAAATTACCTTCCGAATCTGTATTAAATTTTTTAGGGTCATAATCCTCGAAAAACATAAAGTTCAATACATTCATATTTTTATGAAATCATTTTATGAGTACGAAAAGTATATGCTTCAAGCAAAGTATTCCCTCTACTCAATCCCGCTTTGAAAGGAAAGAGTCATCAAACGAAACGTGACGTGGCTTTTGAACACCAACCCAAACGAAGATTTCGTGCAAAGTTTGCAGGACATGTATAGCAGAGCTCATCGGTGCATAGTTACGGGAGGTGACTATTTCGAAGTACAGTAAGGTATCTGTAGTTCACAGTTAATCTACGTTTATGTTGCAGGACTATTCAGCGAACTTTAAGATCGGAGTTTGTATCCAACGAAAAAAATTTGAAAAGAGCCTGAACCGAACATGGGCTGTAAAAAATAGCAATCTAATGGCTTTTACACTGCGCTACTCTGACGCAAGACCCATTTTCACTGAAACTAACTTAAATTGCGCTGATGATGTATTGCGACATTTTTCCAGTCAGTTTTCTCTTTTCCTGTAACCTTCTGAGGCGAGATGTCTTAGGAATTTGAAATGTTTAACTACTTGTTCCTTCTCATACAGTTTTAGTCAAATCGGTGAGATGTGTCCCCAAAACCTGCCCTGTCATGAGAGGCTATGGAAATCGCCCTGGAATAATACTGCTAACTGGGTACATTCTGTAGAAGGCAGGAGGGCAGAAGAGTAGTTGTAAGCCAAAGTCTGGACACAAACGCGTCGTGAGCCGCAGGGGTACACCAGCTCCGCCGGCTGAGCACAAATACGGAAAGGGTCACCTTGGTCCACAAAACGAGTAAAGAAGTCCACATTGTCCGCTCCATGGCGTGATCTCCAGTAGCAAGTCTCCGCTCGAGTTTGAGCGACGTACCACGCCATTGTTCAGAAGCATTGTACAGATGTAGGCGTACAATGAAGGCTGTCCCAGTAGCAGTACAGAATAACTATCGAAAGAGTCTGACCCCCCGTTTGAGAAGTAGCCCAGATTGATACAACACGCTTCTTTCTTAGAGTTGACGGGCCGACCGGCTCTATTGTACGACATGCCAGCTGCAAAGGGAAAACGCTTTTGTCAGTTTTTGAATCCCTCTTGACCGCCAGGTGAGGCGACTCGCAAAACAGGTCACCTGTGTATTACAAGATCACGCAAGACACATATCGCAGCTAAGGGCCGATCGGCTATCAGGTTATTGCGAAACGCTAACTGCTTTGTACAGCGGCTTTAATTAAGTTTCGCAAGAAAAATAATACTTGTCATTTCTTCTTTAACTAGTGACACAACAAATTTTGATCACCTTTTAATATTGTAATGGATTTTCGTAAATAGCTCTCGCCTTTCTTTGAATGATTGTCACCCGAACTCGTGCATCATATCTGTGATACTGTGTCCCCTGTATCGTGATAATAAAAAAAACTAGCTGCCGTTCTCTGAACTTTCTCTATATCCTCCGTCAGTCCCCTTTGGTGGGGATCCCACAATGCCTAGCAGTACTCCAAAATACGACGAGCAAGTGTAGTATAGGCAATTTCCTTAGTATATCTGTTGCATCTCCTAAGTGTGCTGCCAATGAAACTTAGCCTTTGGTTCGCCTTCCTACGATATTTTCTACGTGTTCTATACGATTTAAATAGTTCCTCACTGTAATACACGGCCCTCAGATTTGACTGATGTGTTGTGTAAATACAGTGCAACGGATTTGTTTTCTTGCTCATATGGACGACCTTTCCGCACTGTTCCTTATTTAGGGTCAATTTCCATTTTCTGCATCATCCAGATGTGTAAATCGTTTTTTAGTTGCCTTTGATCTTCTGGTGACTTTACTAATTGATAAATGACAGCATCATTCGCGAAAAGTTTAAGAGAGCTGCTGACATTGTCTAGTAAATCCTTTATGAAGACAACGAACAGTAGCAGTCCTGAAACACTTCTCTCGGGATCTCTAGATAACACTTATATTTTACTCCATGACTTCCCATCAATTATTACGAACTGTGTCCTTTCTGACAATACATCACGAATCCAATCGCACAATTGAGATGATATTGCATCACGCAATTTGATTGTGAGATACAGTGTCAAACACTTCCTGACATCTATAAATGTGGAATCGATTTTAAGGGGCCCTTACACATTCAATATTTTTATTGAGCTATAATATTGTGTCAATATATTGTGCTAAAGTGCGAGGCCAAGAACGACACAACATTTATTGCGCAATATTTATGCGCGGGATGTGTCAGTTATAGTTCTGCCTCCGTCGCCAACATGTCGGCTCTTCACGACGTTGATCTCGCATGTATTACGACTGTGATTTCCACGTGCTGCAAGAAGAAAAAGAAGAGAAATAAGCGGCGGTGAGTGGAAAATTGGCTTGCAATGCGTTCTACACGTGGCAACATTAACATGCTAAAGGAACTTGCGGGAAAGCCATATGATTATCGGATTTTTTTAAGGGTGAATGAGGAAGTTTTCAACGAATTGACGAACTTCGTTTCACCTTATATACAAAAAGAAGATAATGTGATGAGGGGACCGATCAGTGCTCGTGAAAGATTATCCATTACATTGCGTAACCTGGCAACAGGAAACACTTTTGAACGAATGGTAGGGTGTTTATATATTGACGTCGGACTTCTTTATACTATACTTCCATATACTTTACCGTAAAATACTCGTTTTGGGGATACCTTTAACCCTCGCACCTCACACTGGGGTCCTGGAGATTCCAGCGAAATTTTGATTGGGTATTACGAAGAGAAGGTTGTCTATAATGTTTTGGTAACAGTGCCAAAGGGTTTGCGATTGTTTGGTTTGAAATATTGCATTGTTGTTGCGGTAGTGTCCTGTTGTAAAAAGTGTTGCGCGTGCGTGGGATCTAGAGGACTCCAGTGTGAGATCCCTGCAGCTCATTTTTGCAGACTGAAAAAGAATACGGTGGTAAGTAATACAACATCGAAGTACACATCCGTTAGATATATGTTCCCCTAGTGCTATTTCTTCCAAATTCAGTAGATAAAATATTGTTTAGTGCAATGCTAGAGTGTGAAGCCCATATTGCTGATTTCTGAATTCAAATTTTACGTACTTTTTTGTACACATAAACGGTAGAAGATGCTGATTTCTGTGCCCAGCAAAAATTAAACAATCCACATATTAATTTATAGGATCATGTTCGATCCGTGTGGTGTTGATGTGTAAGAAGTAACAAATCTACTCATTGTAACACTCTATTCTGCTAATTGTAATTGCCAAGTAGAGTAAAGTAAGACATCCTATTGCATTATAAACATAATGTATATCAGATTTAAGCATTAAAACTACGAAATACTTTTTATAAAATCTGCTAAGCACAATTTTGGAAAAAACTAGATTACTCAGTGTTGTAATAATAAAAATGAATTATAGGAAACACTACTTATTTACAACCTCGCACATACAGAAGAAACTGTAATGTATATATTATTAGCTTAAAATACTTTATTTGTGATAGTAACTGAATGGGGTCTAGTAGACCCCAGTGTGAGATGGAATGTAGTTGAAATATGTGTGAGGTGCGAGGGTTAATGCAACGTTTCATTTACGTTGCAGACTTTCGTACTGGGCAAGTATAAATACGAAATCCATCAAAAGCGGCAGATTGTTGCAGCATAAACCATAGTTTATTGCACAATACCACCCTTACACGATACAATATACTGCGCAAAATACTGAGCGACCGTCAATATTTTGAAGCTCGGCAGTCAACTTCAGTATATTGCGAAAACCGTCAATACAGAATTCAGATGCCCAATATTATTGCGCAATACTGAGTATTGCACAATAAATATTGGGCGTTTAAGGGCCCCTTTATGCCCTTTGTCGATAGCACTCAAAGCTTCATATGAGTAAAGACTTAACTGTGTTTCAAAATTACAATAATTTCTGAATGTATGTTGAATATGGGTCAATTTAATGGTACATGTAATCTTAGGCGCTTCGCTATGGATCGCGCGGCCGCTACTGTCGGATATTCGAGTCCTCCCTTCGGCTTGATGTGTGTTTCTCCTTACTATAAATTACTTTAATTAAGTCGGGGGACCGATGACAACAGAAGTTTCTTCCCTTAGGGTTACACGCATTTGAACATATTGTTCGATGAAAGTACTTGTTACAAAATCTTGCTGCCATTCGACGTCTGTGAGATGTATCTGTAATTATTTGTGGCTTACTCTTGTAGTAAATTTAACTGTGCATCTTTTCAGTTCCTCGGTACGGATCTTTCGTTGACCAACCGGTTGTCAATAACTAGTTATGGAGCTATTGGGCCGTATGAATAAAACTGATGCACAAGCTTGGAAGATAAAGGTAGAAGTAATAGCATTCACTTGGAAGGAAAAGGTAGAAGAGAAGCTTTAGCTTCTGCGTGTATGAATAACCGTTTCCTTTTCCTCCTACCTTTTACTTCTAATACAAAAGCAAAAGCTCCTAGCCGCCTACTTCGTCCGCATTGTCGGCAACCATTGTTGAGAAAGAGCGGGCTTTGTCGCTGTTTTCTTTGCCGTGAGACTTCCTTTGTTTTCAGTGAGCACCTAGACTTGTCGACTGAAAATATTCTCATTCGATTCAGATGAAAACGCGGCAAGTGAAGAAAGTACGAGGCGCGTTTTTTAAGTAAGTTCCGTTTGAACAAAAGTACACAACGAAAGGTTATTTCAAAAAAGTAAATTTATTTTCAGAAAGTACATACTTTATTTTTCGACGTAGTTGCCAAGTTTGTTGAAACACCATGCCTCTCAACCAGTACGCTCTTCATACAATCTTGCCGCTTGTTCCGATATCCAAGAGTTCACTGCCGTTTTGGACATCACTGATCTCGACATGTCAGGAAATTCGTTTGAGAGACCTACTATTCTGGAGCTCCTTTTCTCACGAATCCTCGCTTCAGCTGAAACCTCCAAATTGTCTGTAATCGAAGATGGGCGACCGGAACGGTCCTCGTCATGGACGCTGTCAAAGACATCTTAGAATTCTCGTACCCACTTACGCACTTTGCCTGTACTCATAACAGTGTAACCGCACACTTAGCAAATCTTCCGATGAATTTCTGCAACAGACAGGTTCCTTGGTGACAAAAACCATATCACTGAGCGAACCTCACACGCGGCGGGCGAGTTGATAGTCTTAAACATTTTGAAAGCACAGAATAAAAACGTACAGGTTAGCAACAGAGCTGAAAATGAGCACAGTTGTTCCCGAGGCATGCCGGTACACGACGCACGGGATCATTGCAGTATGTGCGCGAATTACTAGTGTCCACAACAAAATGGTTTAAAAAAGTGCCTCGTAAAAAGTTGTTTTTAGTCACGCCTTCAGAAAGGTATCCTGAATTATTAGAGCAGCCTTCCAGAAGCAAAACCAACGACAGAGGAAGCTATTCTAAACGTTAGACATTCATTTGAGGCTAATCTCGGCATAAAAACCGACAGGAAACAGTTGCTAAAGAAAGTTAGTAACATGAAAACCAGGCTACGAAGGGAAACATCCAAGAACAGAACAGGAAATAAACCGATTGTTTTAAACGTTTGGGAGGAAAAACTTTACAGTCTGCAACAAAAATATGGAAATCCTACAATGAACCAGATAACAGGTAAGTTAAAACATAAGCTGGTTTGAAACTTTCTGGCAGATTAAAACTGTGTGCCGAAACCGGGACTCGAACCTGGGACCTTTGCCTTTCGCAGGCTATCGCTGTATCAGCGCATAATCTGCTGCAGAGTGAAAGTTTCATTCTGAATAAGCTGGTTTGATGCTAATATTTATTTTCATGAAGGTTTTAAAAAACTACACACGCTCTGTAACGTTAAAATGAAAGCGTTTTGCAGCTCCTTTTTTTTTTTTTTTTTTTTTTTTTTTTTTTTTTTTTTTTTTTTTTTTTTTTTTGCTCTGTATTGTCCCTTAAATTTTTAAAAGAACTGCCGGAATTTCGCACATACTTTCTTCGACGAATAGGCAACGATATTGCATTCAAAAGACCTTGCCTATGTAGTGGCTTATATCTTTGGATCAAGGTTCTTAAACGCTTTGGAGTCGGTAAGAAGCATTTCCTCTGTCTCGGTCCCCTCCTTTGACTAATTCGAACATTTGACCGCCTGTCAGATTCCATTGAAACTGTGCGAAAGTGAAATTGGTACGCTTCGATAGTTATGATCGCAACTCGAACGAACCTAAAACTTGCCAATTTTTCCATTCAAAATCCATTCGACGATTTACAGTTAGTCTATTTCTATTAGCCGGTACGCTAATAGCAAGTTTGAACTTTAGGCGGTACGCCATATAGCCCCATACCGGTCCAACTAAAGCACTGGTAACATCAATACTACTACTATTATTATAAGTGATAGTAGTAGTAATAGTAGTAGTAAGAGTCATGTTTAGTGTTCGATTTCGTCAAGTGCTATGGTAGAGTTAACTTAGGCTGCAATCATTTCGTAGACCTTCGCAAAGTAAAGTTTCCGCTGTTACCTTGGTTAAGTAAACTTTCATAAAAATGCAAAAACGCGTCAAGTTGTATTGTTGTATACATCGTTTGTTTCTAGGAACAGATGTTACACCTCGTTCTACTCCGATTCCTCCTCATCTAGAGCAAGTCCATGTGACTGGCCACCACCCTTGAAGGAAGGAACATTGCCAGAAACAGACGAGACGAAGGTGCTCAGTACCACAGAATTACATAGGCTCTTGCTGCTAGAGCAACTGAAACTGACTAGAATGCAAATGGAAAAAGAAGCTTTGTTAATGAACTTTATTAATGCAAAAATGAATACTATAAACAACGTGGAAGAGGAGGAAAATAAAAACTGTTTTAATGTATATACTGTTCTGTAGACTGTGATACCCCTTTTGTTGTAAACGACCAGTAATTTTGTATCTCTTCATAAATAAAATAATTCAAAATCCTGCATTTTTGTATTGGAGCTGCAATTTCTTGTCTTCTTTCACGTCTTCTCTTAATAATTTAGCTCTCTCCCTGTGTTTGCCGGGAAATTATTCGCAATTCACTCAACATTTTCTTCGTTGAAACCATATAGAGTGTTATTATGTTTTTCGACGTGGGCTGTGGCATTTTCCACGGCGTACGCGTGCTGCTATTTGAGCCATATCTGCATTCAGCAAACGTGAGTCTGCTACTGACCAGCGTTCACGTTTTACAAGCAATTGCTTCCAGAATGAAGTCAGAGCTTCTCTTTTTTAATACAGTTTATCTAATACCGAAGTCAGAGCTCAAGGCGAAAGCAAAAGCTTTCATAGTTCCTCATAAGCTAAAGCTCTTGCTTCACTTTTGTACATACATTCGAAGAAAAAGCATTTGCTTCACTTTATTCATACGGTCCATTGCTCTCCTAACAATACCCTTATCTCTGGTAACACTCACTGTCAGTGACAACGTACTGGGCTCTACCACTCAGGAAGTCTGCGAGCTGTTTCACATTCTCTTACCTTTGTTGACAGTCTGCAGTACCCAGCTTACTTGTCACGAAATATTGATCCTGTCCACGTGAGTCGCTCGACCTGTCAGATGAATTCGCTAACCTTGATTCCTGTGCTTGCAGCCTTGTAGGACACTGATTATACGACCCGGTCCTTCAAGACGGTAATTTGCACTCATTGTAAATTCAGGTTGTGGAGCGGCTAAACGCCGCTCCATGCCGGCTTCTACGCTTTCTCGATCTACCCGAGGCGAATGTTTAGGATAATTCCACACTGGGCTACAAAGACTGCTTCCGTGATTTTGTTCCGTAAGGTTGCGGACTTTCACTTCACTGGCCTACAGCTATAATCTGCGAGTTCTGGATGGTTCTTTAGCCTTCATGTGATTTGATCCACAGTGCAAGGTTGTTCCCTCTCATATCAACTAAGTGAAAACTAGCCGTTGCACGGGTATTTATTTATTTATTTATTCATTCAAGTCTTCTGTGTGGCTCCGTAGCACAGTTGTAGAGTGCCAGACTACAAATCCGAACGTCACCGCTTCGATCCCCGCGAGGTCCTAGGATTTTTATCTGTCACTTTCCACTTCTTTCACCTCTGGTAGTATTGCTGATGTGAAAAATAACGTGGTTCGGAACCCACTTTAAACTGTAGGTCCCCCTATAACTGGCTGGGTAAGACAGTTCGAAGGTCGGAGGAAGGCAACGGCATACCACCTCCAACCAGGACCATGCCTAGTAAAGCACTGTGGTGTTCAAACCAATCTTCGGATTGTTGACTGCTTTTTTCTTTACAAATCTTCTCTCTCTTTCCATTCCTTTTTTTCTAAAATACATGTTATATGTTCTGGAGAAAAATGAGAAATAAGGCTATCTTTCATTATTATTATTATTGTCCGGCTTTACAATGTAATTTAGTTTAATTTTCCGGTAGATTACAATATTTTACATTAATATTATTACATCATTATTTATTACACATTATTTTATTTTCATTCTCCATTTTTCTCTATCTGCCCATAAATTTTCTTCTATATTCCTTTTCTGGATAGACGCCTGAATTCCTTGGATCCATGTAGTTGATGGTCTCCCTCTCTTCTTTCTTCCTGTCCTTCATGATGTAAAAAATTACAAATCAGTATCTACACAAAGAAAAAAGTAGAAAAATACAAATTATAGGTCACCTTCATTTAATTCAAAACTTGACTATAAACAATATTTCTTGTTACTTGTCCAGGAGCTAGTATGAATAAATTCTTCGGTAAGCCCACCTCTTAGTAAGCGACTTCAGTTGCCCATGTGAGAAACATGGGGATGTCAAATTCACTCGGTAGTGTATAATAGAGTGTCCTGTGTTTTATTAATCGTAATAAAAGGACTGGAAAGTTGAAGTTAAAACGTAGATCTGTCGTAGATAATGGGTATTCGTTGGATATCCACTGTTTCATACTCTTCGTTTCCCTGTAGCTCTATAGGAGGCTATCGCTTCGCCTACAGCCGTGTGCGCTTCACAGTTGTCAACAGCATTGTCAGCTTTCAGGAAGATGACTGGAATACAGGACTGTCTTGGTAATAAATAAGAAAAATGAATTAAAACTTGGTACATGATGAAATAAGTTTTTACCCTTCGCATTATATAAGATCTCGTATTTATTGTATTGCATGTTGCTCAATTGTTTAATTGTTTCAAGTATATATTTTGACTGATTCTTCCGTCGCTTCTTGGTAGAACATAATCAAATAAATTAAAAACACAATTTTGTGGGTGTTCTACAAGTTTATTTTTGCTTAATTAACCGGTTTTCGGCTTATTAGGCCATCTTCAGAGTATTTACTGCTGTGGCAAAGATGTTACATAGTTTAGATACAGTATGAGAAGAGATGACAAATGACTACACTTAGATCGACATACATAGTATAACACTTCTTTGACATTGTGTTATTGCAGTTATGAACTTAAAAACTAAACTGTAGTACAAGAATATACAATGTGTGGAGGATAAAACAAGGAATAAATTTGAATATAACCAGGGAACTGAAACTACCTGCTATTACAAACAAACTGATAATGCTGATAAATAAATATATATAAGTGCCTTGTTAATAATTCTTCACTATAATTATAGATGGTGTTGCATATGACAGTTGTAAGGCCGGGTTTGGAATGGAATCCAGAACTTAAAATGAATCGTTGCTTCATTAGATTAAACTAAAGAAATCTGTCTAATGAAATTAATATTCTAAAAATTCAGGTAGATGAAAATGAGTGTTGTGTTGTAAGCTACATTGGGACCAAATTTTGAAAACTTAAAAGTAAATCATAATAAATAAATACACATGAGTTTGAAACTGTGGGGGTAAGCAAGGAATCCAGTTTTTTGAATAAAATAAATAAAATGCTAGGTCTACATTTAAGGTTTTTTGGTTTTTTGTTTCTTATAAGTGCTGTATGATTGTGAAATATTTCCGAATACGAATTGTGATTTCCATTTCGCTGGTGCTCAGACGATAGTATTTGTAGGTGGTCGCTTCAAAGGAAAACAAAGGAAAAGTACTTCCAAATATGTACGGAAATATTTGAATGAGTAGTGAGAAAATAGTCAACGATGCCAAAACAGCTTTGGCTGCTAATTGTAGGCGATTAAGTCGGACATGTACGAAAGAACAGATAACGAGTTTGTATTACCCATAATTTCTTTTAATCTCCGCCATTAAATCATTAAAACCGTTTCTTCTGTCACTAGTTTCGGACTTTTCCCTCTACTATCAAACGTGGCCTCAGTAGTAAGCGTATTTAAACCGATAACCAGTCGCATATATAAAACACAACATTGAAGCAAGAGTATTACATTACAGTTAATGTATAATAGTGTATAAAACAATAGCCAAGTTCGTTTTTTTTCCTATTTTGATAACCCATTTGGCAGGTCATATTGCCATTATCGGATCTGCCTTTAACGTATGACACTTCCCATAAGAGACGTAATAAAAATGAATGTTCTCCCCAACGCTATATCGAATCTCTCACTTCCGCGTCTGTACTCCATATATTCCGTCTCTTCATAGCAGATTTGCAAACCCATATTTTCTGCGATTTCGTGAAGACTGTCTATCATTGTTTTGGCGTCTTCTCTGTCGCTGGCTAAGAGAGCAAGATCGCCGCCAAAAGCTTAACACATGACGTTTAGGTTGATTCTTTCCCTCCCATGGCGTATTCCTCTCATTCTTTCGTAATTCAGAACCGTTTTCCATGTATCTCAAAAGTCAGTCTCAGTTGCAATTTTTTTTTCTTTTTGTTTATTTCACTGCCGCGTTTAGTCCTTTTTCGACATCATCATAATATGTAAATATTTGGTGAGCTATTTGTCATCATCATAAAATAAACCATCTAGGAAGAAAACCTTTCGTCATAGTTGTTTAATTTTATTATTATTATTATTTTTTTTTTTTTTTAATTTTTGCGTTAGGCGAAACCAAACACATGTTGCGCACAGCACAGAGTGAGCAGATAGAATGCGGCCGGCAATAGCGACTGACCTCGTTGTTCTTTATTTTATGGTGATGTCAAATAGCTCACCATATATTACATACTCTGATGATGCCTCAAAAGGGCGAAACGCTGAACATTTTGAAATTTGAATATGCTTCTTTAGGATAACGAGGTGCGACATTTAGGGACGTGTAGCGTGTGTCGTAACCTACCTGTACAAAATTCAAAGCTTTGTCTTCAGCAGGCAAGGTGATGCTCACCGTCCTTTTGAAGGTCCGAGGACCGATACTAATCTAATTCCTCGCATGGAAAATACATTCACAGTGACGTGTACTGTGAGGCACTCACTAGCCCATGCAATCCATGAAGAGCGAACAGCCTGGGTTGCTCACGTAGGGAGTGATTGGGCTTTACGATAATGTGTGGCCTCAAGTCTCCAGGGTCACACAAAGTGTACTGGTCAAGTTCAAGTGGGAGCAGTTTGAGCATCTGCCCTACAGCTCATACATTTCAGCCAATGTCTTCCATCCGTGCGGTCCACTAAAAAAATCTCAAAGTGTAACGCTTGAACTCGAACGACGAAGTAAAGAACACAGTAGAGGACTGGCTATTGCCACAGCCACTTGAATTCCGAGAACAGGGAATACTTCGGCTCTTTAAACAGTGGGATTGTTGTACTCAGGTCTCTCGTGATTAGTTTTGAATAAAAGACTTTAAATTATACCCTACGGTGTCCTTTCATTTCCTTTTCATTTGACCACCCCTCGTATATAGCAAATAAGAAATATCGTCCACAAAACATATTGTATAAATTATTATGGAGCTTAGTTTAGAAGAGGGGTGGTTATATACTGAATAGAATTGGGGGAATTTCTGGAATACCTTGTTCAGGAGAAGGGATAGATTGGTAGTACAAATTCTGAGACATCAAGGAATCGTCAGTCTAGCATTCATCTACATTTACATAGATACTCTGCAAATCACATTTAAGTGCCTGGCAGAGGGTTCATTAAGCACTTTCATAACTTTTCTCTACCGTTCCATTCTCTAATAGAGCGCGGGAAGAAAGAACATCTAAATCGTTCCGGTTTCGATCTGATTTCTGTTATTTTATTGGGATGGTCATGTCTCCCTATGTAGATGGGTGCTAGCAAAATATTTTGACATTCAGAAGTAAAAGTCGGTGATTGAAATTTCGTAAATAGATCTGGCCGCAACGAATAACGTCTTTCTTTTAATGATTTCCACCTCAAATCCTGCAACATTTCCGTGACACTTTCCCTCTGTAACGTGATACAACAAAACGAGCTACCCTTCTCTAAACCTTCTCAATGTCTTCCGACCGTCCCACATGGTGAGGGTCCACAATGAGCAACAATACTCCAGGAGAGGACGCACAAGTGTGATGTTGGCAGTCTCATTGGTGGAGCTGTGGCATCATCGAAGCGTTCTGCTAATGAAACGTAACCTTTGGTTCGCCTTCCTCACTATATTTTCTATGTGTTCTCTCCAGTCTAAGTCGTTCGTAATTGTAACTCCTAGGTATTTGGTAGAATTTACGACCTTAAGGTTTGTCTGATTTATCGCGTAATTGAAATTCAGCGGATTTCTTTTAGTGGTCATGTGTATTACTTCACACTTTTGTTTATTTAGTGGTAATTGCCAATTTTCGCACAATGTATCATCCGCGAACTGTCTAAGGGAGCTATTCAGATTGTCTGTTAAATCGTTTATAAACACAAGGAAGAGTAAGGGACCTATAACCCTTCCCTGGGGAACGCCAGATAGTTCTGTTTTACTCGATGACTTACCGTCAATTACTATGAACTGTGTTTTGTCTGATAGGAAATCGTGAATCCACTCGCACAATTGGGGCGATATGCCATAAGCACGCAATTTCATTGGTATCGCAACGAGACAAAAAGTAGATTCAAATGCATTTGGATTGCCGTTCTTATGAGGGGATGAAGGGTTCCATATGAATTGGAAATGAGCGTATGGCTTTCTTGGCCGGGAGAACCCTTGCGGGTTTTTTCGGCCGCCTTAGTGTAAGTATTTTTATTTGACGCCACGTGGGCGACTTACGTGCCAGTGATGATGAGATGATGATTAGGACAACACACAACACCTAGTGTCCTGCCGGGAATCGAACCCGGGCCTCCTGCGTGGTAGTCAGCGACGCTACCGCTGAGCTACGGAGGTGGACTCCAGACGAAAGAGTATGGTAGACAGCTGCATCAAACCAACCTCCGGACTGAAATCTACAAAAAGAAACCACAACAGCTTAGGTACATGTTCAGAAGACCTAGGCTATATAGACAAAACCCACTGAATACGTATCCGACAGATAATCACCCCGTTTACATGGGCTCCCAAAACCGGATTTCGTAGACCGATTTCTCAATTCCGCTTTTGGTTGGTCATGTAAACACTCCAAAATCGATTCTGGAAATCCACTTCTCTAAAGCGGTTTTCCAGTTCCACAATCGATTTTCGTGCCCATGTAAACGCAACCGTTTTTGATTGCGTTCTTGGCTTGTCAGATTGTGTTTTTTTGGTAAGAATTTTCGGCACATATGGACAGAGGGATATTTTCTAATGTGAAATAAAAGTATCAATATTAGAGTGATCATGAAAATAGCGATTATGTTGAGTAAATCGGGTACTGAATCAGCTGTTTTTCAGCCGCCTTCTTGTGGATTAGGAAATCCGATTCAGGCTGTGCTATGTAAGCACGACAGCGGAAAACGGTTTACGAAAATCGGTTTTCCTCTTCCGGAAGATGTGTTACATGTAAACGTAGTGATTATGGTGTTTCCTACTCTATAATGAAATGAGATAGTATGCATGTGAAGCGGCGATCAACGTTCAAAATCACGTTCAGAGTATCTGACATGCATGATATTGTCCTGCGGGTTGGGATCGACTTCCCTTCGTGCGCTTTCCACGCTGTGACGTCAGCAACGCGGCACGCCGGGCGTCCGCATGCAGACGCGCTGTCGGCGTGTCCGGACACGTGCCGCCCACGTGTGCCCGAGGCTCCCCGCCGGTGCTGCGCCCTGGCGGCGGCTCGCGGCGGCTGTTCGCGCCGGACTTACGGGGCCTCACCCAGCGGTCTCTACGCGTGTCTGACACGTCCCTGAATTATGGACTCAGTCGAGCATAAATTAAATAGAAAGGCCGGAATAATTCCCGAAAGGTCACGGCTCCAAACGCAGAGAGGAAATCAAATGTGAAATGATTTTACGCTGAGGACTTGTTACTCATTTTCGCCCCTTGTGCACCTGCGGTCCAGTCAGGTGTGTTAAGGAGCTGTTGAAACAACTTGTCTGGCTAAAGGTAATGGATGTGCTCTTTGGTGGTGAGGACGGAGAGGCGATGCTTACTAACCGCTTCTGAAATCCAATAACTTGGGCTCCGTCAGTGAGACACAGTCATGATTAGTTGACCATGCATAAGATACAACTCGTTATTACGTCGAGGGTACACCTGTCTCCAGACGAAATTTTCATTTTTGCTCCGCAGTGAAGCATGTGTTCCATTCGGTAGCTAGTCATTAACTCTGGAGTTTGTATATATATGACACGTCCATGCTTTATAGCCTGTAATGCGGTTTCCGTAGTGATCGGGTTCGAGCACGGGGAGTATTTTATCACCTGAGGATGGTAGATTTCGTCCATTGCTTGTCATTTACGAGACTTTAGTCAGTGTGATTAAACTGAACAGTATTGTACTTCAGAACAATTATTTGCTGAGCGTCTCCAGCCGAATGAAAAGACGTCATTTCCTACAGCTTTGTAATTTATCTGGGTACTGCACAGTGAGACATCCTAACCAGCATTTCGTACACCTGCATATTGTCCCTTTCTACATAAAGCTGCGAACCAAGAAATGATTTATAACGTAATCAATTACCTATTCAAGAGTAGTTAGTACTTACAGTGGTCAAATGAAAGACTGTGTATGCAAGCGAAAATGTGATCACAAATACTTCTAGTATAATTAGGAGTAGAGTTGGCTACGGTTTCATGGTTTCGAAACCAGGTTTCGATACACACAACAGTTTCAATGTTTCAAAACCGGCATCTTTCACGGTTTCGAAACCATGCGGTTTCATTCCGTTCTGTTTCGGATCACATTCGCGGTCGATTGTCGATACACTGAAACCGTTTATTCCTGTCGGTTTCACGGTATCATGTCGGTTTCACGGTTTCGTGTCGGTTTTACGATTTCATGTCGGTTTCACGATTTCATTTCGGTTTCACAACACCGGTGTTTCAAACCACTAATGCAGAAACGCGGAATAGACTAATGGTATCGAAATGTGGTGTTTCATTTTACTGAAGTTCCACACAGATACACATATAACTTACTAGAATAAAAACCATTTAGACAGTGTCAAATAGTAGTTGACACTCTTGAGTCTGCAGCTTATGATTACTGATATCAAGATTCGATTGCAAGAGACTGCTGTATTCCGAAATGACATAATGTCTGCTTTATAAACGTAAAAGAACAATAGAACAACGTACACTATTTGCACTGAAAAACCAGTTAAATTCTAGGTTTATCTATCATATTAAAGACACACGAGTGAAACTACATTCTTTAAAATAAGATACAACATGAAGCCTGAAATGACATCTTTTATACTAACAAGGGTAGATCGCACATTTAATCTCGTGTTAAAGAGTTGGTTTCTTATGAGCGAAAAAGAAGTTACCAACTGTCGTTATAATTTTTCGACACTCATGTTAAAAGAATTGTGGCGGTGGTGTAACGGTCAAGACGTACAAGTGGTGAACATGCCTCTTTATTATTTTTGTAATTCCATAGCATTACTTGTGATTATTTAGTGTGCCCTTTATTCGCTATAATTTATGTAGTATGTATAGAAAGTAGCATTTATGATCCATCACTGTAATATGCGTACCGTATTGCAGTTTGTGAGTTCCTAACGGGGTAAACTTTTACCTACCATACCGGCGGCCTCGTGTGACTGTGTTGGCAACATCAACAACACGGAAGAAAATCTTTATCAACATGTTCCGTACAGACCAAGAAGTAAATATATTTTCTGTGGTTGACAGGTTCTTGTATGTACCCTTGTCCACATAGTAAAAAATATTGCCCTCCTAGAACGAAGATTTCATGACAAAACATACATTGCTTCACGGTTTCATGGTTTCGAAACAGTGTTTCGAAACCACAGATGGTACGGTTTCATTCGTTTCGAAACCGTCAGATGTTTCAGTTTTCCCATCTCTAATTAGGAGGAAATAGATACTTGATATATCCTTTAGATCAGCGTCTTTTAGCCTTTTCGAAAATTCCTCCTTCTTCCAAGTAAGATATTCTGAAGACCCCCGTCCAAACAAAAATTTTCTGCCCCCCCCCCCCCCCCGTCCTCACTAACTGTAAAAAAATATATTACCCCAAACGAAACATATCTAATCTTCTTCCCTTTGCTTCAGATTTCTTTTAAATTTTTGTTCAAATGTTCAAATGTTTGTAAATCTATCGGACCAAACTGCGTGGTCATCAGTCTATAGCTTACAAACTAAAACTAAGGTAAACCAATCTAAGGACAACATACACACACCCATGCCCAACGAAGGACTCGAAACTCCGACAGCGAGCAACCGCGCGCTCCGCAGGGAGGCGCCTTAGACTGCTCGGCTATTCCACTGCGGCTTAAATTTTTGGACGATGTCTTTTTATGTATTTTGTTTTAAATGAAACACATCCAATTTTTACATGACTTCCGACAGACAAATATATTTTCCTTTTTTGTGTCCCAGCCTCGTCGCCGCTTTTGTGTCTCGTTTCCGTCGTGGGTGTCAGTGGCCGAGTAGAATGAGACCGACACAGGAATAAAGAATGCACGCTTGTGCAGGTACGAAGGTGAACAGCCAGTGGGACAGCAGAAACTAGAAACACTAGAGTAAATTAGAACGAGATATATATTGCACAGACTTTATACAATACTTAACTTTTACATAGCTCAGTACTGCAGAATGCTGATACATAGTTGAGCTAGAGGCCTGCCTAGTGCCTGTCCTATAGCTAAGTCTTCACGGGTGCCTATCTGATTCCGAAGTGTTAACTGGTTCCTATCTCAGTCCCAAGTGAACGATGTCGTTCAGCGGTGGCCACGAGCGGAGTTGTAGTAGAGGGCGCTCGTGGCTGTCGTAAGAACGCCGCGCCGTGCGTGCATGGCGGCGCGCGGCGAAACTAGGTGGCGCGCACTTTGGACTTGTGCGACACCATATCCTTAACGACTGTTTCGCATTTCAGACAACAGTCAGAAGCGTATTATGCTAATTAAGAAATGTCCCATTGTATAGACAATTTGTAAAGAAGCAGATTTTTTTTTCGAATTTTTCAGAATCACTTATTGTATCAAGTTCTTTCGCCTCATTGCACAAAAGCGTGTAATCAGAATAATTGCTGGAGCCCATCCAAGAGCATCCTGCAAACACTTCTTTGAAGAGCTAGGCATCTTCACAGTAGCTTCACAATATATATATTCACTTATTAAATTGGTTATCGCCAATCCCACTGAATTCAAAAGCAATAGCAGTGTACATAACTACAACTCTAGGAGAAAGAATGATCTTCACTATTCAATGTTAAGTCTAGCTTTGGTACATAGAGGGGTGAATTATGCTGCCACAAAAGTCTTTGGTCACCTACCAAACAGCATCAAAAGCCTGACAGATAGTCAATTCGCATTTAAAAATAAATTAAAAGAATTTCTGAATGGCAACTCCTTCTACACTGTAGATGAATTTTTAGATATATATTAGTAAATCTGAAAAAAATTAAAAAAAGAAATAATTTGTGTCATGTAATATTTAGTATAAATTAATAATTTGTAAAAACATCTTTCATGAACCTGACACGTTCCACATCATTACAAAGTGTCGTATTCATGATCTATGGAACAAGTACTAATCTAAACTAATCTAATCTCGATTGGTTCCTGAAAACAGTTTTCAGACATTGCGCCTATTCATCATTAACACACTGTATTATAAAACAATCTGTGGTCTAAGACAATAATGATAAATCTGAGCCGGACGCGGTGGCCGAGGGGACTGAGGCGCTCCAGTCACGGTCTGCACGGCCACTACGGTCGGGGGGCTCGAATCCCTCCTCGGGCATGGATATTTGTGCCGTCCTTAGTCTTAGTTAGTTCATAAGTAGTTTGTAAGTTTAGGGACTGATGACCCTGTAGTTAAGTCCCATAAGCTATACAAACATTTGAATTTTTTTTTTTTTTTTTTGATAAATCTGAAGCATAGAATTAAAATTTGCGATGCGGCTAGGAATCGAACCCGGACCTTCATGCTTACTAGGCAGACGTCTTATCGTTAGACCACCACACCACTGACGATTAAGGCGCCTCGGAGTAGTCTAAGCACGATTTCCCTCCACGTCACAAACTTTAATTCAGCTTCCATGTTCCACAGATAATTGCCACTACTGCCAATTTTCTCCATGCAGCGGAATAGCACCCCAGCAATTGACATATTGGAACAATCCTGTTAAGGTGATATAAATATCAATTTAGTTCAAATAAACAATCCCCGAGACGGATTTTCGTCTCGAATATGTCAAAGCCAATAATGACAAATCTGAAGCATAGAAATTTATGGAACATGGAACCTGAATTAAAGTTTGTGACGTGGAGGGAAATCGTGCTTAGACTATTCCGAGGCGCCTTAATCGTTAGTGGTGTTGTGGTCTACCAATCGCCCGGGCGCCGTGGCTCAGCGCGCCAGGCAAGGGGGCTGATCGCCCCCTGTAATAAAAAAGCTGAGCCAAGAACATACAGAACAAGAACGTACAAAGACGATCAGCATCTGCAACAAACTGAACTACTCAACGAAAAAAAAAAAAAAAAAAAAAAAAAAAAAAAAAAGTCGATAAGAAGTCTGCCTAGTAAGCATGGAGGTCCGGGTTCGATTCCCGGCCACATCACAAGTTTTAATTCTATGCTTCAGATTTATCATTATTGTCTTTGACATATTCGAGACGAAAATCCGTCTCAGGGATTGTTTATTTGTATTAAATTGATATTTAAATCTGTGATCTATACAAATAACTCCGTAATTTTTGTAAATTTAGGGACTGATGACCCTGCAATTAAGTCCCTTAAACTATACAGACATTTGAACATTTTTAGAGCTCAGGAAAACTTATGATAAAAGTAAAAACAGAGAGCGCAGATAAAATTTCTTCAAAAATTCTAAAACCATTTTGGGAAGTAGCACCCCAATGACTATTCAAAGCCATATGTACAATCCATGAGACTGGAGATATACCATCAGACTTTCGGAAAAAAGTATCGTCCACACATTCACTAATAAGGTGAAGGGAGTGGGGCGGTGACATTTGAAGTTTTCGCATTGGTTGGCAAAACCAATCGAGTCGGATTTTCTCTTGAAACTGACGTGCTAAAATTTTCTTGACAAGTAGCTCTAATGTCTGTTTGCTATTGAAGGGTGAGCCAAAACATTTACGCTTTAACTGAAATTCTGTACGCAGCTTATAGACGAATCTCGGGGTGAAATGGAGCATGCTATACTACCCGTCGGCTTTGACCCGTGGGATCGGCGTGTTGTGTAGTAGGCTATTTGATGATAAGCTGTTTGTTTTATGAGGGCAGTTACTTTTACTGAGCAGTCAAGGGTACATCGAGAACTTGTCAACCATAGAGCAGGAACAGTATTATTTATTTAATTTATGTCTCTACGAAACACTAACCAAGTCATTCCGTGTTGTTCGGATTTCCTAGAATATTGACATCTTGGCAAATCAGGCGAAAGCCCCATTATTTAATTAGAAACATTAATCAATTCACACGTTGATCATTTGCAGTTGGCTACGACTGAAATATGGGCTCTTCGCCGTATTGATGACGTGATGGGTCAAAGCCGACGGGTGAAATCGCGTTTTTCAATTATATCGAATCTCTTGGATCGTCGACTTATCTTCGAAGCTCTTTGCAAAGGCATGCTAAAGCCTAATACAAAGTAGCTAATTTGTTGCCTGTGCTTGTACTGATATCTATGTTATGTACTGTTAAAAGTTTGAAATTTACGTTAAGACCTGCCCTGAAATTTTGTTCAATATTTAAAACGATAATATTACTATATTTAACTGACTTTAATTTATTAAGAATTACTCAGACTGTGACTACACACACAATTTGAATGATTTGCAGTTACAAGTTTGAGAATGGCACTTTTAAATATTGCAAACTACAACAGATTGCCTTTTCACAGCGTTCTCTGTTCTTGGTTGTTCGGAGGTCATAGTGTGTGTTATTTGGTTCACCAGCCCCATCGTTATATTAAGCGACACGGCAATAACACAGGAATTTAAAATGTTATTAAAAAGTGCTGTCTTCCTCTGAAACAAACACATAATTGTTTTTATATTGATTATTCTTAACATTAACATATTTGACTTTATATGACACAACTGTATGGATTGCAATCAACTATAGTCGCTCAGATAAAGTACTATTTTCTGTTACTGAAAATCTTATAAATTCAGTCTGAAATAATGCATCGGACTGAAAACAAATACAATGAATTATTCTGTGAATTTATTTGAATTTAATCTTAATAGTGTTACTGTAACAATGACCACGATTGATCTACAAGTTTTCTCATTGTGAGAAAAAGCCTTGACATTGGTTTTACTTGCATTGTACTACAGAAGGTGACTGATACAAATGACAAAAATTTGTTGCTCCATACGAATCATAATTAAACTAGTTAGTTAAAAATGAAGTGAACGGCATTAACAACTGCTAAATGATACAACATAAGGTTGCTTTAAATACAGTTCTTCATTGAATCAACACTGTTACAAACCTTCAACAAAACAATAATGGCTCTTTACCAAAAGAAGTTATTCACAATGTCATTTTAAAGAATACTGAAACAAGATACACTACTTTGTCGTACTAAGTTGAGTGATCCAGCTCTAATACAAAATTTAGCTAATGATTTCTTTTACGGTTTAAGTCTCCACAATTATACAGATGCTACATCTCCGTGAGCTTGACAAAAAAGTCTAGTAACATGTATGCATATTTCATATGGTTATGCCACAAAAGAACAGTTTTTGGAAAAGTAGACAATTGGCAGTGTTTGTAAGTAAGCAGTCGGTTCATGTTTTTGCCCGCTGCGCGTATTGATATCACGAACTTGAATCGTAAACACATAGGCAACTATGGCCTGAGTATCCACGTCATTGTAATACGAAGTATGTCCACAAAGTAAGCTCCGTTTTCTTATATAAAACAAACGTGTGCAGATACACAAAAAATATTTATTGTATAAAAATCTACAACTGTTACACTACTTTTCTACATAGCTTCTGAAATTTTGTAGGCACTTGTTATAGCGTGTCACAAGTTTTTTTTATGCCTTCTTCATAGAAGGTTGCCGCCTGTGTATTCAACCATGTGGTAGCTTGTTCTTTCAGCTCGTCATCATCGTTGAAGTGTTGACCACCAAGGACAGATTTTAGGGGTAAGAAGAGATGAAAGTCACTAGGAGGATGATCAAATTCGTCCCAGTGACATTCCCATAACAGTTGTTTGGTCATATTCGCAAATCAATTTTGTTTATACAGGATAATAATTAATACTTTAAATTATTTTATATTGCTCTCTCTACTGTCATGTTTTGCTACCTTTATTTCGATAAAACTACAGCTTTTACTTTCACCTTATTATAAAGCGTGATTTTAAGATTGATCTTAATAAACGGCTCATTCGATAATCTTTCATTGACATAACCCCGAACATGTCGGATTATGAAGGTGCTACTATGTTTTCAAAGGACGCAAGTTCCAATAAAATACTGTAAGTGACCTAACACGGTACTTCAGCTTCAGGCCGTAACGTAGTAAGTTATCTTCAGTCGCGACAGTTCAGCTTTCATAGCCAGTTGTGCTAATAAAGAACCTATTTTGCATTTCCCTCTCGCAAATGCTTCATAGTTTGAACTTCTGTCCTACTACTGTACTATTATCGTGTCTCTCTCTCTCTCTCTCTCTCTCTCTCTCTCTCTCTCTCCACATTAGGAGGAAGGAAGAAAGATTAGAGTTTAACGTCCTGTAACATCGTGGTCATTAGAGACGTTCACGCTCGGATTGTTTGGGTAAGGATATGAAGGAACCATCCCGACATTTGCCTCGAGTGACTTAGGGAAATCACAAAAACCTAAATATGGATGGCCGAATGTGGTTTTGAACCGCCGTCCTCCAAAATGCGGGTCCAGTGAGTTACCACTGCGCCACCTCCCTTGGTCCTCTAATTTTGCTGTCATGTCCCCTGTGAGGATGGTTTTACTTGCCAAACTAGCCTGGTAGTAGTGAACTACATTATAGCTGAAACTTCCTGGCAGATTAAAATTGTGTGCCGGAACCGGGACTCGAACCTGGGACCTTTGCCTTTCGCGGGCAAGCGCACAAGCGGTTGTGCGCTTGCCCGCGAAAGGCAAAGGTCCCAGGTTCGAGTCCCGGTTCCGGCACACAATTTTAATCTGCCAGGAAGTTTCATATCAGCGCACACTCCGCAGCAGAGTGAAGTTTCATTCTGAATACATTATAGCTGACAGTGTCTGATGATTTTTTATCCCCATTTTTAGAAATGGCGGGGTACAACGTACCGCCTGTGCACGCACAGCAGGGATCATAAATAGGAATTATGTTTCCCTGCAGAGAAGCAGATGTGCATGCACGCGAAGCCCAAACTTATGTGGTAGGCTCATGTAAATTCTACAAGTTATGTAAATTCGTTGGCCGCACCGAGTAATTGCGACGCACGTAAGAATTTATTAATTTTCGTAACCGGCAGTGTTTCGTGTTAATTGGGCTTAATTATCCGCGCGCATAGGTAAACAGAGAGAAAGCTAACCATCGGCTAGAGGAGGTAAGACTTAATATAGTTATTCAGTACGCAGTCTCGCGGTACGATTATCAGCGCTGACGCAACGCGCATTCTCGCGCGCTAGCGCTGCAGACGGCGTAATAGCAGCGTTTCGCACCCCAGACTAGGGATGGGCAAGAAATCACTATTCCTTAGAAATCACGGTGATTGAGAAGTCGCTGCTTTCGTGGTCGCTTCGATCTCGAATCTGACCGTGATTGCAGTCACGTTGATTAGCTAACAGCATGTAGAGCAGCGAATATCAGCTTAAGAGCAGGTATAGTAGCGAACAGCAGCTCACTGTAGAAAGAGCCATCTGTTGACCGAAATGTGTACTAAAGGCAGCAGTGAATGGCAGGTGTAGCAGCGAATAGTAGAAAAGCGAAGAGTAGCGAGGAGAAGCTTAGCAGAAATAGAGAGCAGCAATAAAGCTCTAGAGCAGCAAAGGCTAAGAGAGTCATCTGTTGCCCGAATTCTGTACTAATATCACAGCAGAACAGAGGAGGTAATAGGAGCGATTACCGTTAAGCGAAGAACGGGTATAGCAGCGAATCACCGATAAGCGAAGAGCAGATATAGCAGCGAATCGCCGATGAGCGAAGAGACGATAAATTAGTTGCGAATTATGAAAGCAAACAGTATAATCTAAAGACAACTTTCTAACAAAAAAGTTCAGGAAAAATTTTGTAGAAACGAATTTATTGTATTTGTCTGGAAATTAATATCGTCAGCAAATTGTAAACTATACTTACTATTGACTGATTTGTTGACATTTTCTGTGTTCACAAGCACAACTTTCATTACAATAGTTACTGGCGGATGAAACATTATAACAGTACTATCTAACTCAATTTTTTTCAGTTCCATAGTAAATCACGGAAGTCGCGGGCATTGCAGAAGTAGCAGGAAAGCCAGGAATCACTGTGATTCACTCGCGGAATATCGGAAGGAGCAGAAATCACGGAACAGCGCGAAGAGCAGAAATCGTGGACGGATACATTTCTCAAACAGCGATTCTAACCGTGATTAATCGCGGTTAGGAATCACGATGAATCAAAAGTAGCGTTCACGGAAATCACTGTTATCGGAAAATCGCGGGTTAGCCCATCTCTACCCCAGACTGCCGGCGCGGCTGACCCGCCTACGCGGAAGTCGCGTCGCCGTCGCAGCCGCCGTCTGCGCATGCGCGACCTGCGACCGCGCGCTACGGGACGGGGGGCACGTCGAGTTCCCAGGCCAGGGAGGCGCGGATTAACCCGGCACACTTCGCCGGGCGACGCTACGCTGTGTGGGTTGGGCGCCGTCTTTATGGGAAGAAAGGCCACCGCTGCATCTGCCTGACGCGACCTTTGCAATTTCCTCTGACCCGGGAAAGTAGCAAAGCCAGTGGCGTCACTGTGGGAAGACACACCCGGACGAACCTGCACTTTCCTGTGGCGACAGGAGTCGGTAACTGCCGGCCGCGGTGGCTGAGGGAACTGCGGCGCGTCAGTCACGGTCTGCACGGCCACTATGGTCAGGGGTTCGAACCCCCTCTCGGGCATGGATATTTGTGCTGTCCTTAGTGTTAGCTAGTTCATAAGTAGTTTGTACCTTTAGGGACTGATGATCCCGTAGTTAAGTACCATAAGCTACACAACATTTGAACATTTGTTTTTCTTCTTTTTGAGTCGGTAACACGAATAGTCCCAAAAAGAAGTGGAGATCGCTTCGCGATAGGTCATGATGTACCAGTTCTGCCCGATAATAAGGGGGAAAAGTCATTTGAGTGATGTGTTCTGCTCACAGACTTTAAAATTGAACAAAAATAAAAGTGGGTAGTAAGGAGGATGCCGTGGTGGATTGGTCAACCGTTCTAACGCGCCTTGTTTCTGTTTCTGTGGTGTCGCACAAGTCTAAAGTGCGCGCCACCTACTTTCGCCGCGCGCCGCCATGCACGCACGGCGCGGCGTTCTTACGACGTCAGCCACGAGCGCCCTCTGCAGCAACTCCGCTCGTGGCCACCACTGAACGACATCGTTCACTTGGAACTGAGAAAGGAACCAGTTAACACTTCGGAATCACTTAGGCACCAGTGAAGACTTGGCTATAGGATAGGCACTAGGCAGGCCTCTAGCTCAACTATGTATCAGCAGTCTGCAGTACTGAGCTATGTAAAAGTTAAGTATTACTACGTCTCTAAGAAATATAGATCTCGTTCTAATTTACTCTAGTGTTTCTAGTTTCTGCTGTCCCACTGGCTGGTCACCTCCGTACTTGCACACGCGTGCATCCTTTATTCCTGTGTCGGTGGCGACGAGGCTGGGACACAAAAGTTTCGTAGCGCTTGGTTACTCGCCGTCGGAGGTTCGAGTGCTTCCCCGGGAATGTGTGTGTTTTATCCTTCGGTTAGTTTAACTTACAAGGAAAGTACTTGGGCTCGAACAATCACAAATACACCAACATCGCGTGAGAGATAATGTAAAAGTCCCTTATTGCACTAGTTATACTCCCGCATCTGCAAAACTCTGCAGTCGTCCGTTAGAGGCCTCTGCGTGTGCCATGCCACATTGCACTTTGACCTGTCGGTTCGCCAGTAGGGACGGTGCAGAGTGCCTCCGAAGTTGCGTTTTGTGATGTTATTTGTGTGGTGAAGCGTCAGATGGGGCGGCGATTGCTAATCAATCCTGCCGATGCATTGCGATTGGTTGAGATGGAGTTAAGAAGAACCCTTCTTCGTGAAAATGGTATTAGTGTAGAAGATGGGCGCCGTCTTTATGGGAAGAAAGGCCACCGCTGCATCTGCCTGACGTGGCGTCACTGTGGGAGACACACCCGGACGAAACTGCACTTTCCTGTGGCCACAGGAGTCGGTAGCACGAATATTCCCAAAAAGAAGTGGAGATTGCAACGCGATCGGTCATGATGTACCAGTTTTGCCCGATAATAAGGGAGAAAAGTCATTTGAGTGATGTGTTTTGCTCACAGACTATAAAGTTGAACGGAAAAATCGCAATGACGTGTTTTACAGCCCACTTTAGATTTGTAGTTTTATAAGTTTTTGCAAACATTTTGGACAAATATAATAATCTAAATAATAAAAAAATACCAGAATGAATCTTTCACTCTGCAGCGGAGAGTGCGCTGATATGAAACTTCCTGGCAGATTAAAATTGTGTGCCGGAACCGGGACTCGAACCTGGGACCTTTGCCTTTCGCTGGTAAGCGCTCTACTGACTGAGCTACCCCGACACGACTCACGATGCCGCCTCACAACTTTATTTCCGCCAGTACCTCGCCTCCTACTTTCCAAACTTCACAGAAGTTCTCCTGCGAAACATGCAGGACTAGCACTCTTGGAAGAAAGCGCACACTCCGCTGCAGAGTGAAAGATTCATTCTGGAAACATCCCTTAGGCTGTGGCTAAGCCATGTCTCCACCATATCCTTTCTTCCAGGAGTGCTTCTGTGAAGTTTGGAAAGTAGGAGGCGAGGTACTGGCGGAAATAAAGTTGTGAGGCGGCATCGTGAGTCGTGTCGGGGTAGCTCAGTCAGTAGAGCGCTTTCCCGCGAAAGGCAAAGGTCCCAGGTTCGAGTCCCGGTTCCGGCACACAATTTTAATCTGCCAGGAAGTTTTAATAAAAATAATAGTTAATAAGTGTGTCTGAAACACTTTTAAGGATAAAATTAGGTAGTGGTGGGTTGAGAACCACTCACCTTCAGCATCACAGTCCAACGCATTGCCTACTACTCTACGGATAACAGAAGCTGCGTTCTTTAATTTCATACTATTTGTGGCCGTTGTTAACTGATGCTAAAATGGCATTTGTAGACACTAGATTATCATTTATCGTACGAAGAACGACGTCTTTTTATTAATTCTTCAGTGCTCCATTGTTTTGAAATGACAACGTGTAAGTTACAATAAGAAAATCATCAAATACACAAACGCAAGATGGCGTATGCGAGAGAGTTCTGGGCGAGGAATGTCACGTGACTTCTGCTGCGAAAGGCTGGTTTTCGTTAATTCAATGGAGGCTGTCAAAACTCCGTTATTTTTGCAAATAACTCTCAAACGATACGAGATATGAAAAAAAAAAAAAAACATACGGGAACAAAGTTGTAGAGAATTTTCTCCTCCACAAATTCGTTTATTCAATTTTCGAGTCATATGGACGGTTGATATTCAATTAAAATTACATTACAGACGGATTTTTTTTTTAAGCGATGTTCTGATCTCTGGTAGCGAACAATTCCCCTGTACCAATTACGTTATTCAATTTTCTAGTCAGATGAACGGTTTGTTTGCAATTTCAATTATATTACAAACGGCTTTTTTAGGTATGTCTATCGTATTTTTTGGCCGAAAAATTTGAAAAGGGGAGGTTCTGGTCCCTGACGGCCTACAATTATGTAAAATTTGGTGCTGATCGGTTCAACGGTTCGTCTTAAAAACAGGGAACACGTTACGGACAGACAGACAGACAGACAGACATACATCCCAAAATCGCCGTTATTTTTGCAAATATCTCTGAAACGATACGAGATATGAAAAAAAAAAAAAAAAAAAAAAAAAAAAAAAAAAAAAAAAAAAAAAAAAAAAAAAAAACCCACACAAGAGAGCAAAGTTGTAGAGAATTTTCTCCTCTACAAATTCGGTTATTCAATTTTCGTGTCAGATGAATAGTTAAGCCGTTATTTAAATTTCGAGCTGTCAAAAAACGATCGCAAAGGCCCACTTTTAGTGTTACTACCGTAACCTAAAGTGGGCCAATAAAAGTGAGTAGTAAGGAGGATGCCGTGGTGGACTGGCCGAGCGTTCTGAGGCGTATTGTAACGTAGCACTTGGTTACTCGCCGTCGGATGTTCGAGTGCTCCCCCGGGAATGTGTGCGTGTGTTTTATCCTTAGGTTAGTTTAACTTAGTTTAAGTAGATTGTAAGCCTAGGGAATAATAACAAAAGGTCTCACAGCTTTAAAAATATTTGTAATTTGTAACACTAAGGAGGATAATACTAAAACTTCCTGATGCATTAAAACTCTGTGACTGATCGATATTTGAAAGCAGACCTTTGTCTTTCGTGGGAAAGCACTCTGGCGAAATGTTATTTATTTATTTTTTTCTTCGGGTAGATCGGTCGGTTTTATGAGGTCGATTGTTCGTGTGTCTTCAAGGTTGTTCATAAAGTTCTTTGCCCACTTTTTTTCTTCGCCGCAGCTTTGGAGACTGCAGCAATTTGCGGAAAGCTCGCACATCTGTCAAGTTGAACGATTCTCTTCTGTCATCGTTGGACCAGATCTTGCAGAATTTTCTCTTTCTGTACCCAGCGATGTCGGAGATTTGTTGTATTATAGGATTCCCGATACTCACGGTGCACTCGCGAAATGGTCGTATGGGAAAATCCCCACCTCATCGTTGCCTCAGAAATGCTGTGCCCAATCTGTAGTGCGCCGACTGAATATACAAATGTTTGTAAGCCTATTGGACCATACAGCTATGCTCGAGGGAGGACTCGAACCAGGCGCTTCGCAGTAAGGCGCCTTAGAGCGCTCGGCCACTCCACTGCGGCTGCACCGACTGTAACAACCGCGTTCAAACTCACTTAGATCGTACTATCCTGCCACTGCAGCAGTAGTAACCGATTCAACACCTTCACCAGACACCAGTTGTCTTAGATAGGTTTTGCTAACGGCCGCGCCATCTTCCGAGTGTTTACACGTTTGCATACATATGGTAAAAGTTATCTGTTGTCAAATACGGGACTAATAATAATGAAACTTGTCTCAAGGTTAAATGACGTTAACGCCTCGACATAAAATTCTGCTTCTTACCCGTCTCGGAGAATCAGCAGCGGCCACTGTTTAATTTAAAGATAATACACAAGGTGCTCTTTTACTCTCAAAGACCACGCAGATGTGAACATTGTCACTGCACATTTAAGGCGATGATTACATTAGAAATGTAACTGATCTAATTCACTGGTTTTGGAAACTTCAACATTAACAATTGATTTTTAATTAACGCATCTGACATTTATTTTTTCATTATTATTAACGCATCTAATTAAATTGAAATTAAACTCATTCAGTAACTAAAAATTACAATTTTACAACATTTTGACTTTTGGCAATAGTGGGAATCTTTACGAAAAAATAATTTTCTGCTTTCTCACTAATCAAATTCTAATATGCTTTCCGCACATTAGAAAATGCACTTCTTGCTATGCAACTTTGAAACACGCGCAGTTTCACAAATTTTACGCGGAGAAATTCTAACTACAATATTAAAGCTGAAGGTTATTTTACTACTTCATTCAGTATTGAGAAATTAAAACATTGTTATACAAAATTCTATATAGATGACAATATTCGTGAAATCTTTTTTCACTTTTAGTTCAAAATTTATTCTACATCATAACTCACAACAATACGTACTCGGTAAGTGATTCTTTGTTGTTGTTGTTGTTGTTGTTGCGGTCTTCAGTCCGGAGACTGGTTTGCTTCAGCTCTCAGAATACCCTATCATGAGCAAGCCTCTTCAACTCCACATAAGAACGTCAAACTACATCTGTCTGAATCTACTTACTGTATCCATCTCTTGGTCTTCCTCTGTGGGTTTTACCCCAAACACTTCCCTCCAATGCTAAATTAACGACTTCTTGATGTCTAAGAATGTGTCCTACCAATCTATCCCTTCTTTTAGTCAAGGTATGCCAGAAATTCCTTTTCTCCCCAATTCTGTTCAGGGCCTCCTCATTAGTTACGCGATCCACCCACCTAATCTTCAGCATTCTTCTGTAGCACCACATTTCAAAAGCCTGTATCATCTTCCTATCCCCACTGTTTATCGTCCATGTTTCACTCCTATACAAGGCAACACTCCACACAAATTCCTTCAGAAAGGCCTTCCTTAGGCTTAAATCAATATTCTATGTTAAAAAATTTCTCTTTTTCAAGAACGCTTTTCTACCCACTGACATAATGCATTTTGTATCCTTTGTACTGCGACCATCCTTTGTTATTTTACTGCCCAAGTAACAAAACTCATTTAACTCCTTTATTGTATCGTTACCTAATCTAATTCCTTCAGCGTCACCTGATTTTCTTACACTGCACTCCATTACCCTTGTTTTAATGTTCATCTTATATGCGCCTTTCAGCACACTGTCCATTCCGTTCAGCTGCTCTCCCAGGTCCTTTGCTGTCTCTGACAGAATTACTATGCCGTCCGCAAAACGCAATGTTTTTAATTCTGCGCCCTGAACTTTAATTCCTTCTCCAAATTTTTCCTTGCTTTCCTTTATAGCTTTCGCAATGTACAATTTGAATTACATTGGAGAAAGGCTCCAACCTTGTCTTACTCCCTTCCCAACCACTGCATCCCTTTCATGCCCTTCAACTCTCACAACAACTGTCTGGTTTTTGTACAAGTCGTAAGTAACCTTCCGTTCCCTATATTTTACTCCTGCTTGCTTCAGAACTTGAAAAAGTTTATTCCAATCAATACTTTCAAAAGCTTTCTACAAACCTACAAAAGCTAGAAATGTAGGTTTGCCTTTCCTTAATCTATCTTATAGGATAAGCCGTAAAGTGAGTATTGCCTCCCGTGTTCCTACATTTCTCCTGAACTCAAACTGATCTTCCCCGAGGTCAGCTTCTACCAGCTTTGATTATTTCACTACCCAAAATCGCTACAAAATTTCTTTACCTTTATAGCTGAAACAGATTACATAAAACCAGTGTCTGCCGTTCCTGCTGATCAGACCATTTCACTATTCCTTAATTTTGCCCATGAGAATCATACGATCTGTCTGTATGACGCCAGAAACTGGAGTGTTCGTGTCGGACCAAACAGTGACCTCTGTGAGACGAGCCAATGATATTATTCTCTCTCTCTCTCTCTCTCTCTCTCTATTCGTTTTGTCGATTCCGACTCTTCGTGACCCCATGAACCAAAGCACGCCACTTCCCTCTGCCCTGCACTTTCTCCCGTAGTCCTTGCAGGATGGAAAACGTTGCTTCTGTGATGCCATCGATCCACCTCATCCTCTGCCGTCCTCTTCTTCTAGTGCCTTCGATCTTCCCCAGCATTAATGTTTTTTCCAATGAGACATGTCTTCGAATTATGAGTTTTAATATTAGACCTTCCAGAGAGCAATCTGGTTTTATTTTCTCTAATATAGAGCTGTTGGTTCTTTTAGCCGTCCATGGAATCCTAAGAATTTTCCTCCAGCACGACAATTCAAAGGAGTCAATTCTTCGCCGTTCAGCCTTTCTGATGGTCCAGGTCTCGCATCCATACATTACAACTGGGAAAACCATAGCCGAAATCGCCTTTCTTCCGAGCAACAAGCGTCTTCTGATTTCGTTGCTGCAGTCGCCATCATCAGAGGTCTGGGAACCGAGATAATTGAATGTGGACACCACCTCCATGGATTCTCCTCCTATACCCCATGAATTAATAGGATAGGTTTAGTTGCCATAATTTTGGTTTTCTTTACATTTAGCCTGAGACCGGCATTTTCACTTTCGTCTTTTACCTTCAGCAACAGAGTCTTTAACTTTTAAGAAATCTTTCACGCAGGAGGACCGCACAAATGTACCATCATTTGATCAACGTACTAATTTCGAAATGGGGGACATAGCAATAGGTATTTCCGGTGTAGAGAAGCAGCTGAGAGAGCTAAATACGAAAAAGTCTGCTGGTCCGGATGGAATACCAGTTCGGTTTTACAAAGACTATTCTGCGGCGTTGGCCCCTTACTTAGCTTGCATTTATCGCGAATCTGTAATTCAGCGCAACGTTCCTAGTGATTGGAAAAAAGCGCAGGTGACTCCCGTGTATAAGAAAGGAAAGAGAACTGACCCACACAATTACAGGCCAATATCGTTGACATCAGTTTCATGTAGAATTTTGGAGCATATTCTCAGTTCGAATATAGTAAATTTCCTTGAAACGGAAAAGCTTCTTTCCATGAATCAGAACGGGTTTAGGAAACATAGTTCATGTGAAAATCAACTTGCCCTTTTCTCACATGACATCTTGCGAGCCATGGACGAAGGGCAACAGGCGGATTGTGTTTTTCTCGACTTCAAAAAGGCGTTCGATGCGGCGCCACACTGCAGACTGCTAACGAAGATACGAGCTTATGGGATAAGTTCACAGATTTGTCACTGGCTGGAAGACTTCCTAAGTAATAGAACGCATTACGTTGTTCTCGACGGCGAGTGTTCATCAGAGACGAGTGTATCGTCAGGCGTGCCCCAGGGTAGTGTGGTAGGACCGCTATTAGTTTCTATCTATATAAATGATCTGATGGACAGAGTAAGTTGTAATTTGCGGCTGTTTGCTGATGATGCTGTGGTGTATGGGAGGGTGTCGTCTGTAACTGACTATAATAGCATACAGGATGACTTAGACAAAATTTCTAGTTGGTGCGAAGATTGGCAGCTAGCTCTCAATGTAGAAAAATGTAAGGTGATGCGCATGAGTAGAAAAAAAAATCCCATAATGTTCGAATACAGCATTAGTAGTGAGTTTCTTGATGCTGTTGCGTCGTTCAAATGTCTAGGCGTAACATTGCAGAGCGATATGAAATGGAACGAGCACGTAAGGACAGTTGTGAGTAAGGCGGACAGCAGACTTCGGTTTATTGGGAGAATTTTGGGAAGATGTACTTCACCTGTAAAGGAGACCGCGTACAAAACGCTTGTACGACCACGTCTTGAGTATTGCTCAAGTGTTTGAGACCCGCAGCAGATCAGTTTAAAGGAAGACATAGAGGCGGTTCAGAGACGAGCAGCTATATTTGTTACCGGTAGGTTCGACCAAAGCGCGAGTGCCACGGAAATGCTCCGGCAACTCAATTAGGGATCGCTGGAAGAAAGACGACGTTCTTTTCGTGAATTTCTGTTAAGTAAATTTAGAGGACCGGAATTTGAAGCTGAGTGTAGTACGATCTTGCTGCCGCCTACATACATTTCGCGTAAAGATCACAAACACAAGATAAGAGAAATTAGGGCTCGTACGGAAGCATATAGGCATTCGTTTTTTCATCGTTCAATTTGGGAGTGGAATAGGAAAGGAAATGCCTAGTAGTGGTACAGTGTACCCTCCACCACGCACCTTACGGTGAATTGCGGAGTATGTATGTAGATGTAGATGTATTATTACATCTCTGTATATCTTTGGCGCATAGCACCAACCTAGTACCAACTTAATTATTTGTGTGCCAAAGACAAACAGACGTGTTTCAATGGCTGTGCCAGTTTGTTTGGCTGTTCAGTGTATGTCTTTCACAGACAGAAGTACGACTCAAGACACCTGTTGGCACAGCCCACGTTCGCCCGCGCCTGGCGTGCGCCTGGATGCTCGTAGCCGTAAAGTATATCGGCCATCACGACTGCCGCCACGCGAGCTGCTCTTCCACCAAGGAGGAATACGGGGCAGCGGGGGCCTTTTTTATAGCACGCGGGCCCGGAATAATGACCCACAATCATCCGACCCCGTACGGGCGCCACTCACCTCCGATCACAAAACAGATAATTGGAGTTACGAGCGCTACGCGCTTTTGCTGTTAACTCAGACGCGAGCGATCCCTTTATTCACTAAAAGGGGAGGGAGGAAGTTCTCGGCAAGCTTGCGGAGCCGCAGCGCTGCACGCGGTATCTGGGGAATCAGTATTTCCAAAGCCATTAGGGCATCGTTTTAATTAAAAGCCCGGGGCGGATGGTAGCCAGGTGCAGGTGCGCCTGTGTGCTTTCATAGTAGCAGTACCGGCCTATTGTTCCGAGCGTCCGTGATTTATACGCGTCTTAAAAGATTCCTTCCGACTGTAATTAAAAGTGGTGCGCGTTTAGCCCTGACAGTTTAATTAGAAGCGGCTTCCAACGGGTTATGACACTCGGGAAATTTTAATTTCGTGTCGATAGGAATTATGAACGCGTCTCTCAGCGAGCATGTGCGCCGTAAGAGCCAATAAACGGAACGCCGTTGCCGCGGTGGAGTGGCCGAGCGCTCTAAGGCGCTTTTGCGCGGAGCGCCCAGCTGCTCGCCGTCGGAGGTTCGAGTCATCCCTGGGGCCTGGATGTGTGTGTGTTGTCCCTAGGTTAGTTCAACTTAAAGTAGTTTGCAAGCCTAAAGACTGATAACTGCGCTAGTTAAGCCCCATAGATTTACAAAGTTTTGAACTTTTCAAACAACTTACGGGTATGCTGCTGAGTGACGTCGTGGACAACCGCCGATATTTCGACAGGAATATCTACGAGTAATATTGCAGTGTGATATGAAATGGAACGAACCTGTAAGGACAGTTGTGAGTAACGCGGACAGCCGACTTCGGTTTATTGGGGGAATTTTGGGAAGATGTACTTCATCTGCAAAGGAGACCGCGTATAAAATGCTTGTACGACCACGTCTTGAGTATTGCTCAAGTGTTTGGGATCCGCAGCTGATCAGTTTAAAGGACGACACAGAAGCAGTTCAGAGGCGAGCATCTAGGTTTGTTACTGGTAGGTTCGACCAATGCGCGAGTGTCACGGAAATGCTCCGGCAACTCAATTGGGGATCGCTGGAGGAAAGACGACGTTCTTTTCGTTAATTTCTGTTGAGTAAATTTAGAGGGCCGGAATTTGAAGTTGGATGTAATACGATCTTGCTGCCGCCTACTTACATTTCGCGTGGTGATCACAGAGACAAGATAAATTAGGGCTCGTACAGAGGTATATAGGCATTCTTGTTTTTCCTCGTTCTATTTGGGAGTGGAATAGGAAAGAAAATGCCTAGTAGTGGTACAGTTTACCCTCCGCTACGCACCTTACGGTGGATTGCGGAGTATGTATGTAGATGTAGATGTAGAGGAGCACACCCTGCCGTTATCAAGGCACAACTGCACTCAATAAAGGCATGTGGAAGCGAATTTAATACCTCGGTTTGCAAAGGGTAAACCAGGAAGATAACACACACAGTACAAGTCACAACAGAGTAACACAACAAAAGATGACCAGACATCAAAAATATTGATAGTGACGATTAAGGCTGGTGTCTATCGTATTCCTTGCAGTTATGGCATTTCATATATTGGTCAGACAATAACGACTGTGGAAGACTGGTGTATTGAACACAAGCGTTACACACGCTTACAACAGCCAAATGAATCCACTGTTGGAGAATATTGTCTTGGCACCGGTTATCCTATGGAATACAACAACACAGTGATTCTGGCATGCACTTCAACCTATTGGGATAGTATTATTAAGGAAGCTGTTGAAATTAAACTAGCAAGCGACGGTATAAACATAGATGTGGCTTTTGTTTAAATTCTGCTTTGAATCCGGCACAGTCTCTCGTCAAAAAACAGACGCACAGAATTAATGCTGCCTCACCTGTTGACCAATAGTCGCTATACGCCAGTCACTACTCTTGATGAACTATGGTTTCGTGTTGAAGCTGCATGGGCATATGTACCTTCACACGCCATCCAAGCTCTGTTTGACTCAATGCCCAGGCTTATCAAGACCGTTTTACGGCCAGAGGTGGTTGTTCTGGGTACTGATTTCTCAGGAACTACGCATCCAAATTGCGTGAAAATGTAATGACATGTCAGTTCCAGAATAATATGTTTGTTCAATGAATAACCGTTTATCATCTGCATTTGTTCTTGGTGTAGCAATTTTAATGGTCAGTAGTGTATATTGTTGTAACAGTTCGTACGGAGTACATGAAATGATTACATTCATTTACATAGGTGAAGAGATACTGAAGTACCAGATGTCGATCCATACGATCGTGTTACAGTCAGCAGGGGCGTAACTGCAGGTCCTGATTCTGGTATCCTGCCGACCATACCGATGCCGCACGCTGTCCTGGTGTACACTGTTCCACGCCTCCTCGTCGTCTTCACGTGGTTCTGCCAGAGTTGTGCACTGACGAGTTGCACGTGTCAGTCGTCGCCCCATCGTATCCCACAAGTGCTTCATTGGAGACAAGTCCGGAAGATGGTGCTGACTAGGAAAGCTGCCGCACGTCTTCCGGAGCACGTTGAGTGTCATGCGTAGTGTGTGGGCGAGCGTTGTCCTGTTGGAACAACACAGCACCTTTCTGTTGGAAGGATGGTTAAAAAAAAAAAAAAAAAAAAAAAAAAAAAAAAAAAAAAAAAAAAAAAAAAAAAAAAAAAAAAAAAAAAAAAAAAACTGGATCTGACAACATCCTGCACTGGTCAGCGTTCCCTCCACAGAAAGCAGCGGTGGACGAGAATTGTAGCTTTAATGCATCCCAGAACGTAATGACTAGGACGGGCCTACTGTTTCTTGGACTAATGCTCGCTACGACACATCGCTCGCCAGTTCAGCATCGTACACTCAAACGACCATCACTTGCGTGCAGGGAGAATCTGCTTTCGTCGGTGAGGACAACGGCTCGCCATTCTATCTTCTGAGTCATCCTCTGACGACACCAATCGAGCTGTGCTCTTACAAGGAAACCTACCCAAGCGTCACTCTCCGATTTTTATGAAATTTGGATATGTTATAATACATGAAAAACTATGAGATAGGAATATGTTTTTTTAGTGGCAGAAAAACATATTTAAGTGGTGAAACGGTCCCTCCAAAATTAGGGCTAAAATGAAAAGATCGCGATAACGTAGAGGTTAGTGAAGTGATTTTAATGATTTCTGGTATGAAATTGCAGAGGGAGTGATAATTAGGGGGAAAACTACCCATAAGGTGACCAATTTTTTTGTGCTCAAAAAATTGTTTTGATTTAATCGAAGTAGAATCTAAGAAAACTCCAAAAGGAAAGCGAATTAAGAAATAAGTGTTCTTTTGATTGTTTCATATATCAATATTTGTGGGGGGGAGGGGGATAAACAACCCTTATATTGCTGAGCTGGATACTGCCCATAAAGCACATTGTGAATCTATATTTTTGAACTGTTTAATTTCTTCAATACACTGATATTTAAAGTCGCTGAATCCTAATCTCAAAATTCAATATTTTTGATCCAGCATAGCGGTCGAAAACTGGAAACAATGCTTGAATATGATTCTTGAGTTTCTCCCGGCATATTTGATAATCAAAATATCCATGGGTGTACTGCCGGTCTATAGTGTCCAACGTGCCCGTTGGACACTATAGACCGGCAGTACACCCGTGGATATTTTGATAATGCTTGAATAGACAGTAACTCGACATGTGACTTTCAAAATACTGTACAATCAACGTTTGAAATAATAGTGAATGCAAATGAATAAAACATGTTACAACTGTGTGTTGGCTTTAACCGCCGGCGTTAGCGTTGCACGTGATGTAGGGCGTGCAGGTCGCATAGCCGGATTTTCATCTAAAAAAAGTTTGTATAGCTTATGGGACTTAACTACGGGGTCATCAGTCCCTAAACTTACAAACTACTTACGAACTAGCTAATACTAAGGACGGCACAAATATCCATGCCCGAGGGGGGGATTCGAACCCCCGACCGTAGTGGCCGTGCAGACCGTGACTGAAGCGCCTCAGTCCCCTCGGCCACCGCGGCCGGCGATTTTCATCTCTTCCCGCTTCCTCATTTAGGGTGATTCCCCTTACCACTCACAATTGTCTATTCGTGTATCAGAACACGATTCATTGTTTGCACACCTACATTTTATTCAATTGTACTCACTATTATTTCAAACGTTGATTGTACATTATTGTGAAAGTCGCATGTCGAGTTACTGTCTACTCAAGCTTTTTTTTTTTTTTTTTTTTTTTTTTTTTTTTTTTTTTTTTTTCGAATTTTCGTGTCCGCTGTGCTGGGTTAACCATATTGAATTTTGAGCACCTGATTTCAGATTAGGACTCAGCGTCATTAAATACCAGTGTACTGAAGAGATGAAATAGTTCAAAAATGTAGATTCAAAGGGTATAATGTAGATATATTAAAAAAACCACGTGTCCCATAGTTTTTTTTCATGTACTGTAACATGTCCAAATGTCATAAAAATCTGAGAGTGACGCTTGGTGGGTAGGTTTCCTTATTGAAATTTTGATAGCAAGGGAATTTTCAGTATATTTCTACGTCCCACATATCTTAGATAAAAGTCTGTTCAATTCAAAGTACAACAGTCAGCCTCTATGAACAGTGGTGTATATAAAATCAGTAGTAAAGAGTGCCGGCCTGTTATATAGGACAGACATGTCGGTCAATTTGTATTAGGCTTAGGGAACACTACAGGAGCTGGAGATTAAGAAAGCCAGATTCTGCCTTTGTCCAACACCGCTTATAGCAAGAGCACAGATACGCCTTAAATGTAGAAATCTTACATGTAGAAGATAAAGGTGCAAAACTGACCCAACTAGAAATTTTGGAAATTAAGAAACAGAGGCGCACAGCCCCAAATTTGATACTGAATTAACAGTCAGAATTCAATTATTCACCTCTTTTAGAATATGAGCAACTTCTACACAGTAGATAACAACAATGTTACTAACCTGAGGCGGCCATCGGCAAGAAGCAACGTCTTGTACAATAAACTGTTCAATTTTTTCGAGGTACAATAATGATTAGTAATTTCAGGAATAGAAAACAGCATTAAATAGAATGATAGTACAATAGAGAATTAAGGTTACTCTAATGAGGTCATGCAAGTGTAATACTTCCTAAATTGCAAGGTAAAAGTATTTTCTTCCAATGTTAAAATCGATAAACAGAGACCTGTAGTAACGTAATGGTTTGTCTTCAGTTGTGTAACAACTTTGGAATCAGTAAAGTACTAGGTCGTAAAATAAAGTTTCGTGAAAAAAGGCAACAACAAGTGTTCAATTATTTGGTCTTCAGAAAATTTGTAGTTACTTGCATTTTCTAAATTCATTCTCACTACTAGTTTTGCGATAGTAAGAAAACGAAGAAACTTCAGGGCCAAAAATGACCTCTTTATGTAGCCCGCTTATGCGCCCCACTACCTCGCTCCGTTGAAACTAGAGGGTGTGTAAAAATGAAGAGCAAATATTGGAAGGATATCACTAGAGAAGCAAGACGCAAGACGTTCCAGTAGACTAGTCCAATGTGACACGGATGGAAATAGGTAGCTGCTTGCAGCCAGTAACGTTTGTTAGAAATATTGTCCTAGTACGTGAAAGTGCGTTATAAATGTAAATTATGATAATTTCTGTGTACTATTCATTGTCTGTTCAGGATCACAATGTTTTAGTTCCTTAATATGACCAACCATTTTATACGCTAAAACAAGAAATAATAATTACAGTACTTTCGAAGACAGATGCGAGCCAAAAACGTATGAATACTTCTTTGACGTCACGGAAATCGACCGTGGCACTTACGGAAAATCCGCTAGTATTTTTGTTTATTTACTAGCTAAATTCCCGCTGCTTCGCGCGCGTAGACTGGATGGTCTGCTTTGGTTTTTTCTACTTCTAAATCTAAATTTCCCTAGATTTAGCTTTAAAAATTCTTTCCTAATCAAGTGTTTTCATATAACTTGCCACTCCCTATTGCACCATAGTTGGCAGAATTCAAAACAGACCGAAACTTTTTTTTAAATTATAACCATTGTTACAAACCTAAATTTTCACATTTCTAGCATCAAAATAGTCTTAGTAGCACCGTTAAAAGATTTTCCCTTATTTCACCCGCTTAATGATTAAATTTCCAAAAATATCGAAAATCGTGTTTTGAAAATTCGAATCAAAAATCTAAATCCGAAGTCTTGTATTTCTTGCTTTAAAATAGCCTTAATATTATTTTCAAATAACTGTTCATCCCCTTCACTTCCTTAGGGATGGGAATATCGAAATATTGCTGATGCCTACAGTGTAAGATAAACAACATCTTCAAATTTCAACTTTCTATCGTCTGTAGATTCACTTTTCAGCGCCATTTTCGGTCTTTTAGAAACGGACCGTGAATGCGAAATTTCTTTTTCGCTTTGGCATCTTTTTTGGTAGTTTTTCTTTTCAAACTGCGGTATGCGTTTATTTTTCTTTGTTCTTATGCTCGCTGTAGAAAAACAATTGTAGAATGTGCATCACGTTCCGCTGTATATAACCTCTTTGCTATTATAGTGTGAAAAGTCATGTCTGGTATTCAGTGCGAATTTTGTATAAGCCGACGACTTTCAACTATTACATCGTCCACCTTCTTATAGCTATCGATACGGAACTGCTAATCCAGTTGTCAGTATTTTGATAGTAAGCACAATTGTCTTTCCAGTGTTTATATTGAGATCATTGGTGTATTGCCAGTGTAATTAATGGTCAGTTAACGTATGTCTGTTTTTCCCTGCGTTTTATCTTTGAGTCTTTTTCTCCTTTAACAACTGTTGTTCGTCGCATTGCTCCACTTTTTACGGATTTTTGTTCGCCACACTCACACACCGCCACACAGCGCGACCAAAACACCATAGTGCACACCGCGAACCTAAGGGCTACTCTCATGCATAGTCGCCATTGGCCTACAGTGAATAATTTTGGCTACCAAGTCAAATATACGGACACGCGTCCCACGTTCCATTTTTATATATGTATATTGATTTTTTTTCGACGCGTAAACTGGAACTTGAATAGTGCGTCGGTGTTACGCCACGTAGAAAGAAATGAGGATCAAGTTCCGCCCATCCGCTCGACTTCGGGTCTGCCTTAATCAGTTAAAAGGAATTCAGAAATGGATGATCGCAGAGCGAATTCCGTCCTTCATCCACGTCCGCCCAATCAGACGCTCCCCGTCTAACGACCAGACGCAGAAACCGCGGTGACATTTTTAACTGTTTTCCTCATCCACTTCGTGAAGCAACACAGTGATGTAGAATTTATATTTCACAAGACCAGCTCTTCAATCTCATTTCAATAGTCTTTGGAGACCGGAAAACTTGTTAAAGAGTACGGTGATCTGTTTCATGCAGTGTGACATTTATTAGATACGGGCGCGTGAGTGGGTTCCATCAGTCTCGCTCTGTTTCTCAAACACACACACGCACGCACACACACACACACACACACACACACACACACACTAGCACTGAGTCAAACTGCTGATATGGTCGAGATAATTTGAGGCAGGTGTTTGATGTTTGAGAAATTCAGTGCTCCTACTGGTCCGAAGCACTCAAAGCTTTGTATCATGGACAACAGATATCTCCCATTCCACCTCTCTCGTGAAAAGTTTTTACGAGCAACAGTCAGTCACGAAATAAATAAATAAAACCCCAGAGAAAAACAGCAGCGTTGCATTAACTATTTCAACTTATAGCCTACTTCTCTAGATATCCTGCATCAACATTTGTCACCTCGAAGTCCTAACGTTTGCCTGATGATGAAAAAGTTTCAAGTCTCCATCCTATCTTTTTTCATTGTTTGTTTAACCTGTCTGCGGAAAACATGTCTTCAGTCAAATAATGTTAAATAAATGTGCATTAAACCGATTAATATTTAAAATTTGTTGAGTTTAATAGTTTCTCATTACAGAAACTTTTTATTTATTTAATAAGCGAATTCTATGAGCATGATTAGTATGTCTGTATCGCGAAATTACTAGACAAGACAAAAAAATTACAGCCAAGAAAAGATCAAATGTTCAAATGTTTGTATAGCTTATTGGACTTAACTACGGGTTCATCAGTCCCTAAACTTACAAACTACTTATGAACTGGAATGAAACTTTCACTCTGCAGCGGGCCGAAGATACCAAACTGTAAGATATGCCAAAATCAGTTTTTTTCGTCGAGTCATTTTCTTAAAATCGGATGGTAAGTATCGTAGTGGCCCGAACTACAGTGTTAATGGCGCATTTGGTACCTGAATATTGTTTTTCGGGTGCATCTTTTTAACGTTTCGTAGAATTCTCAGTAATACTTCTCAAATTTAGTATTTATTCCAGCTTTCTAATATTTCAAATCCAACTTCATCCTCTCTTTGCCAAACTCCTCCTGTCCCATGCCACTGTCATCTCTTCCTCACCTCTCCTCGTCCATCTCCTCCTTCCATCTTCTCATATTCCTCTCCCTATCTATCTCCTCGTCCACTCCTTCTCTTTCTCTCTCTCGCTGTCCCATCTGTAAAATGTTTGACACAACGTTCATTGTGATTAGTGAAATGGTGTCTTAGTCGCAGGGTACTGTGCGCTATGACTTACGAAAAATAGCCTATGTGTAAATTGAGCGTATAAGCGGCATGTTTTCTTGACTTTATGTACAGGGTGAGGCATTTTAAACTGCTTTCCGTAATATTTGGAAAAATACAAATCGGATTAAATAAAAGTTTGGTATGAAAGTTGCTCACTTGTACCACATCTGGGGTTGGAAGGGGCGTGCCTTTGAAATCTTAAATAGGAAAATCTGCAAAACTTTTTAAAAAGTGGAAAATGTTTGAAAACGGTAATATCTTGAACGAATAGACATCAGACACTTTTAGTTTCAGCAAACAGTTGGACAATAAATGGAAAATTCGTTGCAGGAAGGAACATTCCTATCAGGGAACACAAATTAGCATAATACCTTTGAGGAGCTTCTTCAACATTTCTATGTACCTCAAGAATACGAGGAAGTGACATATACACTCTCTGCAACCATTAATATCGTGAATAATTCCGTATATAACTGTACAGTACGAATCAAACTGAGACCGTGATGGTAGTCTGTGTTTCATTCGACTGCGGGAGGTGTCACATGTTCAAAAATGTTCAAATCTTGGTATAGTCTATGGGACTTAACTACGGGGTCATTAGTCCCTAAACTTACAACCTACTTATAAACTACTTACGAACTAGGACGGCACAAATATCCTTGCCCGAGGGGGGATCCGAACCCCCGACCGTAGTGGCCGTGCAGACCGTGACTGGAGCGCCTTAGTCCCCTCGGCCACCGCGGCCGGCGGTGTCACATGATTATCGAAGATATCAGAAACTGATCTTTGATTTTCCTAATGTGATGTGTATTTGTTCCAGGTATTACCGTTTTACAACAATTTTGAACTCATTTTCATTACAGTTCCATCTATCATGAAAAAAAAAACTTTCATGCAAAAGTTCTATATTTTTACACAGAGAATTCAAATCTGCAATAAAAAAATTAGGGGTTCCGCCCTAGGGTATGTGTCAGGAGGTTCGAGATTTATCAAAGTGGATAGGCGTCTCGAGGTGAACAACTTCTATTCCAACTTCTTTTTAACCCTACTTGTAATTCTCCAAGTGTTAATTTGCAATAAAGAAAGGGGTTCCTATTTAAGTTTTAAAGTCTCCCCACCCTCCGCTGCTCTAGGAGATGGAGCAGCTTGGGGGGAGTTGGGGTCAAGATTTATGTCTCTCTTGGAGGCGAAAAACTTTTGTTGCAACTTTTTTTTTAATCCGACTTGTATTTTTCCAAATATTCCAGAAAACAGTTTCAAGAGCCTTATCCTGTTTCTATTCAAATCGATCAAGTCATTTATAATTTTACCGAGTCCAAAACACAGCATTACGGAAATGTACAGGATCTGGGATGGGAATCATTACAACAACGGCGCTTATAGCTGCGGCGTGGGCTACTTACGAAACTCCAATCGCCAACATTCTCCTCCGAATGTGAAAATATATTGCTGTCTCCCACTTACATAGGTAGAAATGATCATCAGAATAAAATACGAGAAATCAGAGATAGAACGAAGAGATTTAGGTGTTCTTTCTTCCCGCGCACTATTCGAGAATGGAATGGGAAATAAAATAGTATGGTGGTTCGATGAATCCTCTGCCAGGCACTTAAATGTGATTTGCAGAGTATCCCATGTAGATGTAGATGTAGATTTGGTTTTTATGTACATACATTGATTACTATAGCGAAAAACAGTTTTGAGTGTCTAGCCCTGTATAAGGCACCACACAAAAGACTACTTTTTTATGCGGAATACATATTCTCATTTTTTACGCGCCAGGCCCAGAGCCGCACATGGCTTCACGATACCAGAAAAAAATTTCTATCGAGCAGAAAACCAGCGATGCGTTGCGCCTTTCACGTCTCGCGATGGAGTGAATCTGTGGCCGCCACAAGCCGTCTTTAACTGGGCCAAAGATATGCTAATCGGAGGGGGCGGCATCGGGCCTACGCACAGAAAGCACAGTGCCCCGGGGAAGCCAGGTTCTCAGGAGTGTGACCGGCGAACGCGCCGGAGCAGGGGGCGGGCTTTCTCAGGCGGCAACAAAACGCCTTTTGACGACGACCGTGGGGGAGTCTCGATTCTGAATGCGAGATCCGGCGTGTCGCCCAACACCATATTGATGCACGTTTTCTCTCCCACGCAATGACCATAACTCTCATAAGAAGCCCCACTTTGCCCTTTCACCGTAATGGATGGTCATTGCGGCCGTGCTGATTAAGTAGTTCAGATGACGTCCCATTCATCAGCGTGCAATACAGTAAGCGTCGAAAAAACGGCGACTACAATTAGCTATCCGTGTATAGTTGGGAACAAACAGACGAGGAAGAAGGCGATGAAACTTTCATAAATGAAGGAAGTGACTCCGATGAGACTCAACAATGACAGGGGAGCAATCTCCCACTGTCATCAACCCAAACCAAACCTTATTTACATTAATATGGATACTACCACCTGAGACTAAATCACCAAAACTATGGAAACTGTTCTGGGTGATCAGTGGCTTGAAGGAAACATTCCAAGGTACTCAACGCCCAGCACAGTACAGTGCAGCTAACCATAAGGACAGAAAACCCCCTATATTTTTTTTAGATATAATTTCATTCTTTCCTATTACATTGTTTAGCCCAAAAATGAAATCAACAAATTTCAGAATACATTGAATTTCGACATATGTATAACAACCATGTAATCAATCATGTTTTTATGTTCTCCAATACATCTAATTATTGTAAAATGCACGAATTATAATTTGTTATATTATAATTGTAGCAACAACTATAAACACTTGTATATATGTATTTTATCTTTACTTTTATTTTATTTTTTCTTCTTATCTCTATTTATCTTAAATACTCAAATTATGTAACATTAATGAACTAATGTATAAGACGTAAAACTACAAAAGTACGTCCTGCTTTATATGAAATGGAAGCAGGATTATAAATGAGAAATAAATAAATAAATATCCGTGTTTCAATTAGCAGTGAAAGCAAAGTTTCTGTTCTAAGCCAGAACATAGTCGCGCCGATGTTGCAGCCTTCTTGAAGCTCCCGGTCGGTATGAAGGGGAACTCCGCATCGCATCCCCCTCGGATAATGTTTTAAGATGTGGTGGATAGCCAGTCAAAAACCACAGATGAAGCTCGGAAACAGGAACAAGTTGTATGGAATTGTGGCGCTATGTTCCGATGCGCGAGGCCGTTCCCCGTCGAGAGTTCGAATCCCCCCCGTCGGTCATGGATGTTTGTGCTGTCTTTAGTACAAGGTAGTTTACAAGTAGTTTGTAAGTTTAGGGACTGATGACTCCGCAGTTAAGTCCCATAAGCTTAACATACATTTGAATATTTTGAGCTAGTTATGCAACTTCGAGTAGAGTGCTCGAACCGTGGCGACGTGGTTTTGTGGTGGCGGTGATGGAACCGCCCTCAGTCTATCTATTTTTCTTTTTCACAAAATTGTCAACTGTACGTTGGGTCACTGACATCTCCATTCTCAATTTGCAGCCTCAGATATCGTCATATTACACATAACTCACGTGGTAAGTAGATATGAAATGTAATATATATGTAATAATATGACCATTGTTGAAAAAAAAAACATACAAAAAAGCGATATGAGCTAGAGCTGAACTGGCGATCTACCGATTAAAAAGACTTTGCCCGTATCTGCGTATCAGCAGCAGCAAAATGTGCTGGAGCTCCGTCTAAATAACTAGGACGATATTTACAATAAAGTCAGTGAAATGTGAACCAAATACGATTTAAATATTAATAGTAACGTCTGAATTTCAAATTAATGTGTACTAACTAGGACAATGTTTACAATGGCGTCAGTGGCGGCTTGGAACCATACATTCGTAATTATCTAGAAAACGAATCGTTTGAGGATCCATGTCTACTGACACATTTTTGATTGTAGTCGCGTGTACTTTTATCCGTGTGAGTTTGCGCAATCCTTTATAATACTCCCCGTATACATATCGAACATTGGGGAAAAGCTACAACTCAATCTATGTTCCGAACCAATACTTCCCCTTCACTCCCATCGACTCTAATAACTGGTCTGGTTTTTCCACGAGTTTAAATAACCTTCCGTTCCCTGTATTTGATCCCTGTTCACTTTATTATTTAGAGAAGTCTATTCCAATCATCATTGTAACAAGATATCTCAAAATCTACAAAAACCAGCAGTGTATGTTTGCTATTCCTTAATATTATTTTATAACTCGTAAATTATGCCAACAAAAATTAAAGTTATAAGGATAGGTTGCAGTTCAGCGTAAAGACAATCGATGAAGTAATCTAAAGTCAGGCACGAAGAAAAGACAATCACTTCCACACAAGCAGCCGCAGAGAGCGGTCGTGCGTGCATGAGATGGCCTGAGTGATTGAGCGAATACAGGTGTGCTCTTTTTCTGACGAAGGCTGTGGCCGACAATTTGTAGTTTAGCGAAACTTTTTAACTCTCTGCGTACCTGACTGTGCCTAGGCGGGCGTCTTTAAAGTGACACGGAAACTATACATATTAAATTATTGATACTCCAACGTGGACTGTTAAAATTCAGTTAAAGTCAGTCGCAGCGTCCATAACTAAGATCTGCTCACAGTATCTCGTCCCTGAGCAGAGGTTAGCATGCGCTATGACGGGGCTGAACGCAACGACAGCCGAGTGGTGAGCAAGTAATAGTTAAATGTAAGGTGACCACACTTCTGGAAGACAAATATGGGACTAGTGGCGAATCCGGAGTTCGGTGTGTGGAGCTGAAAGAAAGAAAAAGATTAAAGAAGACTTTAAGTGGGTCTGAAGGGGGACCACAGCGTCATAGTCTCTCACTCCCCCCCACCCCCCCACACACACACAACCTTCTCCATTTTCTTCGTTGTCTTTTCCACTCAAGTTTTCTCCATTTCCCTCGGTCCCATAGGTCTTCTTCCCTTAGACATTCCTCCCTGAAATCTTCACGTATACAGTCCCTCCATTTTCGTCTTGGTCTCTCTCTTCCTCTGTCACCTTCCACTATCATTGTTGCCACTCTCTTGCCAATATAAGTGACGTCCGTTCTCATGAAATGTCCATACAACTGTTATCTTCTCTCATGAACCTTCTTTGATAGCTCCGACAGTTTGAAACTGCTTCTTAGTCTCTCATTGCTGATCCTAAGACATATGGTGACGACACAAATTATTCTTAACATTTTCATTTCAGCCACATCCATTGCCTTACTGTTTGCCTTAATTGGTACTCATTCTTTGCTCCATAAATAGTTGCACGTGTCACTACTAACTTATACATCTTCCCTTTCGTCTTCAGGCTTTTCCTGTCACACAATACACCTGACGTCCTTTTCCGGTTAAACCATCCTACCTATACTCTGCGGGCTATTGCCATGTGAAGATTGCCATCGCTGGACGCTGCTGATCCTACGTAGTTAAAGCTATCGACTTTCTTCAAGTTTTGTCCATCCAACTGGACTGTTTCTTCTCGTTGTCACTCTAGGCACATCTACTCCGTTTTCTTCCTATTGATTTTCATCCCTATTTCTCCCAAAGCTTTTCTCCAGATATCCAGTCTCATTTACAGATCATTCTTTTGGCGCTACATAATTCTACATCATCTGCGAACATCACACACTGATGAGCTTGCTCTCTAAGCTCTTCTGATAATACATCGTTGACCAGTTTGAAGATATATGGGCTCAACGCAGATCCTTCATGCAAGCCAACTTGTGCCGGTATCGAGCCTGTACTTCCTACAGCCGGCCGCGGTGGCCGAGGGGACTGAGGCGCTCCAGTCACGGTCTGCACGGCCGTGATAAATGATAATCACGTTGTTGCAGTTTGGAAGCACTTTTGAGAGAGACCACTAGCATTTTTGTACCTCATACCAAGTATGCACATAGTTTAAAATAACCCATTTGAAGTCTGAAAAGGCATTATAATGGTCACTCCAGGAATAAATGATAATCACGTTGTTGCAGTTTGGAAGCACTTTTGAGAGAGACCACTAGCATTTTTGTACCTCATACCAAGTGTGCACATAGTTTAAAATAACCCATTTGAAGTCTGAAAAGGCATTAGAATGATCTGTCCACTACTCAATGTATTGTGCACAGCTATCATAAACATCAGATGGTCAGTGAATAATATTTGTATCTTCGTCAGATAGAATAGAGACACTGCGAAGATGCCAAACATATAACACGTTCCATTTTGAAACATCACTGGACAGATATTTTTTATTTGGTTTCTAAAAACCGGAACAATTAGGCGTCCTAGCAGAACCTGATGCGGACGAGGGAACAGCACGCATCAAGCCGGAACTGTCCCGGCCAGATCGGGACGTCCGGTCAGTTTACTAAATGAGCCGAATAGAGCTCTCGCCTACGTCGAGATAAGGACGAGCAGGAGAAACAGGTTCCCTAGAGCGCAGGTTTACAAACACGCCCCTCGTCATATGTGGAACACATTCGTAACACGCCACAAAAACAACGATCAAACGCACACCTGTTCACGCAAACTGAACAACTGCACACTGAAGCGATGGTCAGTGGTAGATGACTTGTCCTGGCAGATGATCGAGAAACATGCAACCTTCTGAATTAATACGAGTCCGAGCTGAATTATGGTTAACAAGCAGCAAGAAAAAGGAAACGGAGTATTGTGTGGGAAATAGCACCTCCAACAATGGGTTTCTACACAGTGGCGTAGCTATGTCACAAAGGGCTCCGGGGCAAAAATGACATTGGGGCCCTCTCTAAGTAAAACTTTACCGCAGGCGTCAACTTTTGAAAATCTTGGGGTATGATCAGTGCCGTTTCCAATAGGGGGAGGTGGTTGCCGGATGGAGTCCCCCGCCTTTCTAAAAAGAATACTTTATTACATTTTTCCAATTCCAGGTACAAAGGTAAAGTAAAAATTTTGTTTTATTTTATTAGTATATCTTTTTTGCTTCATCTGGTGTTAATTTAGGACCACTTTAATCTCTCAGAGGAGAAAAGTATTTTTTTTAATATACAGTACAGAAATTAACAGCCATTAATTTCATTTCACGTTTTAGAATTACTGGGAGGCTTTCGCGACCGTTTGAACCTGTTTTTCCCATTGTAGTAACTACTGAAATCATTTTCAGAATTCTCGTCTTCTGAGAAAAGCATATCAGATAATGATGTGCCTGTACTGTGAATACTGTGTTCAGTATCGCAAAAACTAACATCGGATGATCTTCCTGCCTTCTTTCTTCTGCAGATTTATTTTCTATACAGCATTACGAAAATAGTCCATCATAACCACTTCTGCTGTCATACCATGTCTGTCGATACCAACAGGTTCACAACCCATTGTTACATCGCACACCAATTCAGTAAACAGGATAAAAAATGTAACGACTTAACACTAACACGATTCCTTGAAAACAATTGACTTCTAAGAGAATACATAAACATTAACTTAGTAGTATACACATTTTCATCGTATCGTACCAAACCCATTTCATTTCTAGTTATTTAATACAACAATTAAATGTTACCGCCCTCAGTTTACGATATTGAACTCACAAGCAATATTCCATTAACATTCGGACTATTTAGAAAATGATCACTCACATGTCAACATGAATTATAATGCCTACGAATTCAATTACCTGTTTGCTTTAGAAAATCTTTTTACAGCGGTGTATTACAAAAGCAAGCTGCCCATCAATGGAATGAGAGAGTCGAATTTAATTACAATCAAGAAATATAACGTAAAGAAAAAAATAATACCAAAATTTTCAGTGTGGTATGCCGAGCATACCCACTCAAATTTTGGGGTATGCTTAAGCGACCGAGCATACCCACAATCGACGCCTATGAACTATACAGATGCAATACTACTTCATCAGGTCCTTACCGCTTACTGGAAGACATAATAAAGCAAACCTAAATACTCTTAAGTAAATTACTGTGTGTCACGTAGCAGATAATATTTAATCGTACTCTCTAAGTTATTTATGCTTTCAAGAAGAAACTACTGGGTGGATTAGGGTGAAATTTTGGAGAGGGATAGAGTTGGACTTGGGTAGGACATACAGATAAAACTACCATGGAATAGTTTTCGAAGTTGCTCCATACTAGGTGAAAGAAGTCGCAGGCAGAAGCTAGTAAAAATGAACAATGAAGTTGTACTCAACCACGAAAATATGTCCCCCTGCCGCGAATCAAACCATGAACAGTATTGTCAGACGCTGCTAGTACTTCAGCAGGTGGCAGGGTGCACGTCTTAGCGGACAAACAATACCTTTTTATGTTTATATTCTGAGATGGGAATAATTTTTGGATTTCACTTCGTGCGTTTGATGTTTGATGGCAGTGTGCAAAAAGTTTAAAAGTCAAAAATCCTTCATTCAGCTAAAATATTATATACAGTAGAACGTCGATTATCCGAAGTGTAATTGGGGGACATGGATGTTCGGAAAACCGATTATTCGTACAATCGAACTGTACACTTCTACTTGCCAATAAGAAGTACTGTACAGTAAATGTATTTATACAGTATTTGGAGTCGCGCGATCCTTCACATTGCGCCGAGCGGCACGCAACAACACTTTGAAGGCGCAGCTGTTGCTGTGAACAACCTTGAAGCTGCAGCTACTGTACTTCTGCCGACTGGAGTGTGCCGATTGTTGTAGTCAGCGATTGTCGGCTTGGCCTGTCAGCAGGCCCCACTAGAAGCAATGTTCCGTCACCCTGTGGCCCAGTGCGGCTATTGTGGGTATTTAATGACGGTAAGGTGGGAAGGTAAAAAATAAATAAATAAATAAACGACGCTCTACTGTAACTTTTTCCGAACTTTTCTCACGGAGGCCGAGGGGCCCCATGATCTCGGGGGCCCCGGGGCACTGCCCCGCCTAGCCCTATGATAGCTACGCCACTGTTTCTACAGCCGGGTGACGTATGGTAACCTATTTCACTTAACACAAAAATGTACGCCTACCGTACAACAAAACTCTTAATCTAATGAATCAAAAAGCATGAATACATTAACGTATTTTTATCTCTAATTATAAACATACTTGCTGAAAACTAGGTGCTGCCTGGAATATTTAGTATCTGGTCGGGTACGTATTTATTCCATTCTTACGCTAGTTCATTTGCTTCTTACCCCTTGGTCCTTCCTCTTCTGTTCCAATATGTCCATTTCTCCTGTACCTGTACTCAGTTTCAGCCTGTAGTTTCGTTTTCTTGTAGCTCAGTCCTTATGACGCCATTTCTCCTGAACAATGTGACAAACAATAATCTAATTTTCCACGACCGTTTAATGGAATATTAAGAAAATGTAAGCGAAATGCTTTGCGAATAGAGCAGGGTTGGGAAAGTTACTTTTTTTAAAGTAACTAAGTTACAGTTAAAGTTACTTCCCTGAAAGGTAACTTAATTACAGTAATAGTTACTATATGTCGAAAGTAACTGTATCAGTTACAAGTAACTTTACAGTTACTTTTACAGTTACTTCTAAAAATTGTAATTGCAACTCATTTGTAAATCCATAATAAACCTTACACGTATAGAAAGGAAGCACGCTTTGATGTCAATCAATAATTAAATACTTTAATTCATACACAAGCGATAATAATAATACAAAATTAATGCATTATTAAATAAATTCTCCACAGCATCTTCTGTCTTATTGCATCTCAATTTCAATGTTTGTTCATTTTCACCAAATGTGGTTTTTCAAACGTTCCATCTCATGAAAGATACGTTTCATCTTATTCGTTGTTCGAGTCTCCGTGAAAACGGCCGAATTTGTTGTCTACTATACAGGGTGTCCACAATGAGACTCCAAGATTTTAATATCCTATATCTTTCTCATTTCAGAAGGTGGACCTGTGTATCCTGAAGGGGAAGACAGAGCAACTCAACAAGTTTGTGGTGTGCAAATTTGATACACCAAGTGGCCGTAGTGGAGCTGCAGTCAATTGTTTTAGCAAAATGGCGGATATGAAGAAGCGTGCACAAGTTGTCTGGTGGTATGCAGAGATAAAATCGGCGACCCAAGTGCAAAGAAACTTTCGTCGAGTTTACAAGAAAGCGCACCCGTCGTGGTGTGATCAGTTTTTGGCTACTGGGAGTGTTGCGAAAGGGCGTCGTGGTGGTAAGCCTGAGATCAGCGAACATCATGTGGAACAAGTGCGGTGGTCATTCGAACGAAGTCCACAGAAGTCAGTACGACAGGCAGCAAGAGAACTTCGTATGAAACGTTCAACAGTGCACGAAGTGCTTCATAAGCGATTACGTTTGTACGTATATAAAGTGCAGGTTGTGCAAGAAATGAAGACTGATGATCGATCAAAGCGAGAAGAATTTGCATGTGTCATGTTAGACCGCATAGTCGCGGACGAGACATTTTTATCAGACGTGATGTTTACTGACGAGGCAACCTTTTATGTGCCAGGGGCTGTCAGTCGTCACAATGTGCGCATCTGGGGGTTCGAAACACCTCAGACAGTTAGGGAACACATGCGCGACAGTCCGAAAGTTAATGTGTGTTGTGGTTTGACGATAAATCGCATTGTTGGGCGTTTTTTTTTTTTTTTTTTTTTTTTTTTTTTTTTTTTTTTTTTTTTTTTTTTTTTTTTTTTTTTTTTTTTTTTTAAGGAGCCGACTGTTAATGGCGCCATCTACCTGGACATCTTGGAACAACTTGCAGCCAATTGTGACGTTTCAACAGGACGGTGCACCACCCCATTGGAGCCTTGATGTCCGAAAAGGATTAAATGACACATTCCCGCAACGATGGATTGGCCGTGGAGGTCCAATTCCTTGGCCGCCACGTTTGCCCGACATAACCCTGGGGTTATGTGAAAGTCCGAGTATACACTACACCAGTAAAGGGTCTGCAAGACTTAAAACAGCGCATAAGAATTGACATCAACTCTGTCACAGATGTTCCGCAATACATGGCGCGAAATCGATTATAGACTAGATATTCTTCGCGCTACCCGTGGCGTCCATGTTCAAGTTTACTGAACCGTCCACCTGTGTATGAAAACTTGATGAGCTGCTGTGTGATTTCCCTGTATATGTTCGTCAATAAATTGTGTTTCCTCTCAGATTTTATGAGTTCAAATGTTGGAGTCTCATTGTCGACACCCTGTATATTCGCAGCGTCTATTACGCTGAAATAGCAGCAGTGAGCAAACATTTGAAACTGTGTATTCGCATTTTCAATGAAGGAAGCTTCGTTAGCCTTAAATTCACTCACACTACAACAGACGTGACAAGCGATCTACTGCTGACGATCCTCTTTTCATGTCCACGTCTAGTACACACTGCTGCCTCGTACGTTCATTTCTGCTTGATAAAAAGCTCTGTATAAACAAAATGTTTTCATCGCTCTTTCATTGGCCGGAAATTAGCGTACGGTAACTCGATAATGACTTATTTCCCAAAATAAGATAACGAACTATGTTGTTATTGCTGCAGTGTTGAGAAATGAGAGACTTAATCGTTTTACCTACTTCACATACTGCTGGTGCCAAACAATGTAGCAATTTTCTGTACGGACTTGTACTTCTTTTTATTTATTTTCGTGACATCCAACATTTCACAGGCCTCCTCTGTCTCTTATTAGGTGACGAATTCGTAAAATGTTGCTTCTTGTCTACTTAATTTCGTGAATGAACACACGGAGAGACAACATGTAACTATAGCTACACAAAGCGAGCAGCGAGCAACGTTGCAGAACATGTTTCAAAGTCATCGTAAACGCGCTTTAACGGCAACGAGCAAGCAAAAAACTAGTTGCACATAAATTCTTAAGTCCGCTTTGGAGTTTCGACTGCCTTGAATTGTTTTCCCACCGCGACACAATTTGCAGCAAAAGGACTCATTTTTTCCATCCAACGTCATAAATTCAAACACTTCGTCATAAATTGGCCAAGGCACGCGTTTGTCTTCTTCCGTCTCTATGTCCAAAAGGTGTGGAAAATAGTCGGAGACTGTTTACGTGAGTCACGTCAGTCCATTGTTATATACTCATTTCCGATAAAGCGCTCCACTAGAAACCGAAGGGTCGCGGGTTGGAAACCCGGTCGGACCTCGAATATTTTCAGCCTGCGTTTTTACCCATTCTTCACTTCTAAACGATGTGAGGAGTCGCCAGAAACGACACGTGGTTCGCATTCCATGTTATCAGTAGGTCGCATTCCACCCGTTGGATAACGGGTACACTAGGAACACGCAAGTCACCAAAGTGGCGTCCAATTGAAAGACTTGCACAAGGCCAGTTGGTTGGTTATTTAGGGCGCCAATGCACTAGGCCAATGAGCCACACGAAATTATTATATCAAATTTTCGACATCGCCGCTGTCAGAGTAAGATCCTGCAGGAACGGAACCAAGGGAGCAACGAAGACTAAAGACAATCGTGCAACTTGCAACCCTTTCGCAAATTGTTGTCTATTCCAAAGCTGCGCTTTCAGCAAGTGTTATCAGCGTGCGAATCATTCAACGAAATGGGATCGATGTGGTTTTCGGAGCCGAAAGCCCTCTCGTGAACATTTGCTGACTGCACTACATCTCCATCTACATCTACATACATACTCCGCAATCCACCGTAAGGTGCGTGACGAAGGTTACACTGTACCACTACTAGACATTTCCTTTCCTATTCCATTCCCAAATAGAACGAGGAAAAGAAGAATGCCTATATGCCTCTGTACGAGCCCTAATTTCTCTTATCTTGTTTTTGTGATCACTACGCGAAATGTAAGTAGGCGGCAGCAAGATCGTCCTACACTCAGCTTCAAATTCCAGCCCTCTAAATTTCCTAAACAGAAATTCACCAAAAGGACGTCGTCTTTCCCAATTGAGTTGCCGGAGAATATCAGTGACACTCGCGCATTGGTCGAACCTACCAGTAACAAACCTAGCTGCTTCTATGTTTTCCTTTAAACTGATCTGCTACGGGTCCCAAATACTTGATCAATACTCAAGACGTGGTCGTACGAGCGTTTTATACGCGGTCTCCTTTACAGATGAAGTACATCTTCCCAAAATTCTCCCAATAAACCGAAGTCGTCGGTCCGCCTTACTTACAAAGCTTTAGACCTCGCCTGGGCCCGTCAACACCGACATTGGACTGTTGATGACTGGAAACACGTTGCCTGGTCTAACGATTCGGGTTTCAATAGTATCGAGCGGACAGATGTATGCGGGTATGCAGACAACCTCATGAATCCGTGGACCCTGCATGTCAGCATAGGACTGTTCAAGCTGGTGGAAGCCCAATAATGGTGTTCAGTTTCAGTGATCTGGGACCCCGAATCTGCGAAGTATCTTGGCTTATCATCTGCTTCAATTTCCATTCTGCACGCCTACGGACTTGGAAAATTCTAGCAGGAAAATACGATACCACACACGTCCAGAATTGCTACAGAGCGGATTCAGGAACACTCTTATGAGTTTCGACACCTCGCTGGCCACCAAATTCCCCACATATCAACATTATTGAGCATCCGGAACGCCTTGCTACGTGCTGTCCTACCCTCTCGTACTCCTACGGATTTATGGACAGCCCTGAAAGATGCATGTTGTCAAGTCCCTGCACCACTACCTCACACATTAGTCGAGTCAATGCCATGACTCTTCTGCGTGATCGCGAGGGCCCTAAGGGATATTAGGCACGTGTACGTAACGTGGCGCTTTAGTGTTGCTTCCTGCCTCACAACATTTGATCATTAAACATCCTACCGACGACGAATATCTATAATTATCTCTCTAATACAGAAGTCTTTATCCCTTCAAGACAGCGAAGTCTCCAAATGTCTTGTTCGATCGTTTCCTGCATAAACAATCACAACATCTGGTTTTTCTGACTGTGTACATTGTGATGTATATTTACCTTTGAGTAAAGCAATCGCTTTCTACATCTACTACTCATTCTCTCTCTGTGCATCTCCTTATCCTCCTCCTGAATCTACCTCCTCATTTTTCTCCTCTTTCATCTACCCGTTCCCCCATCTCTGCCCGTCTATCCATTCGCTTCCTTGTGTTTTCCACCTCCTCATCCTTCCGCTCTCTGTTCACATCCTCCTACTCCATCTCTCTGTCCAGTTCTACATCTACATCGGCTGGTCGCAACTACGCAAAATGAAATTAAAAATGAAGAAAATACACTCCTGGAAAACGATAAAAGAACACCATGAATTAGTCGACCCAGCAGAGGGAAATTTTATTGAAATATTCTTGAGGATGTATACAACACACGGTCACACAAGGAGAGTCATACGCACCGGAGTGCAGTCACCAGAACATGCGCAATGTTGGCGTTATAACCGTGTACACTCTTCTTTTGCAACAAAGCAAGCTGCAATTCTTCCATGGAAACGATCGTGGAGGTGCCGAATGTGGTCTTGTGGAATGACCTACCATGAAATATCCACCTGGTGCTTCAGTTGGGCTGCATATCGTGCCTCTCCTGCAGGCTGTCCAACATGACGTTTCATGCGGGCCTAAATGTGCTCAATCGGAGACAGATCTGTGGATTGCGCTGATCAGGGTAGTTGACATACACCTTGAAGAGGACATTGAGTGGCATGGGATCCATTTGGACGTGCAAATGTCCTGTTGGACAAGCATATCGCCTTGTTGGTGCATGATTGAAAGCAAGACGGGTTGAATGATGGTTTCAACGTGCCGTGCACTGTTCAGTGTTCTCAAGACGTTCACTAGAGGAGAACGGCCAGTGTGGCATATGACTCCCCACACAATGATGCAGGATCATGCGTGACGTTAGGGGGTCCTCCGCTCACATGCCAACATCGTTCAGCCCGCCTCCAGTGATGTTACTTATGAAGGGACGAATGGAAGTGTGTCGTCTTCAGTGAGGAGAATCGCTGCTGCATCTGTGCCAATGATGGTCGTACGCGCGTGTGGTGTTGTGCAGGGGACACCAGAATCGTTAGACCAGGCAACATGTTTCCAGTCGTCAACAGTCCATTGTCGGTGATGACGGGTCCAGGCGAGGCGTAAAGCTTTGTGTCGTGCAGTTAGCAAGGGCACACGAGTGGGCTTTCGGCTCAGTAAGCCAATATCGATGACATTTCTTTGTATGATTCGCACGCTGATAACACTTGTTGAAAACGCAGATTTGGAATTCACAATTCGCGAAAGGGTTGCACGTTGAACGATTCTCTTTAGTCTTCGTTACTCCCTTGGTCCCGTTCTTGCAGGATCTTTCTCTGGCAGCAGCAATGTCGAAGATTTGATATAATAATTACGCGTGCCTCATTGGTCTAGTGCATTGGCGCCCTAAATAACCAACCAATTGGCCTAGTGCAAGTCTTTCAATTGGAGTGTACGCGACAGAGGTAAACGGGGCCGACACCTGGCATTATTATGTGGGGAGTCATATTCTACACTGGCCGTTCTCCTCTGGTGATCGTCAAGAGAACATTGAACTGTGCACGGTACACTGTAACCATCATTCAACCCTTCTTGCCACCGTTCATGCACAACAAAGGGATATGCTTTTTCCAACGGGACAATGCACATCCATACGTATCCCGTGCAACCCAACGTGCTCTTCTAGGTGTACGTTAACTACGCAAGCTATCATTATCCCCAGATTTGAGTATGTTTGGGTTCGGATGAAACGTCATTTTGCGTGGTCTGCATGTGCGCCACGAAATGTGACTTAACTGGCACCAGGTGGAAACTGCATAGCAGAGCATTCCGCAAGACTACATTCGGCACCTCTACGATCGTCTCCATGGAGAATTACTGCGAAGGGAGGATATGCACGGTAGTAACGTCTACATCGCTCACATTCTGGTGACTGTTCCCACGTGCGTATAGCTCTTCCTGTGTGATCGTGTGTTGTATACATCCTCCAGAATGTGACAATAAAATTTCCCTCTTCTGGGACGACGAAATCAAGGTGTTCTTTTTTCATTTTCCAGGAGTGTTCTTCAAACTTTGTGGTAATGGCACAAAATTGAACAAAGTTACTTTCACAGAAAAGGAAAGATATGTGGACACCAGTAAGTAACATTACTAAGAGACCGTGACTGCGAAATTTTCACTTCCACTGCTGACAACATCATCGTTCCAGCATCATCGTAGATGCACAGTATTACTGAAAATGATGAAATCAATCTTGAACGCTCCTAGAATGTAATTTCACGGACCATTGTTACATTCGGTATCTATGGTCCATTATAGCAGCTGATCTGAATACAGGACAGAAGTTGGTAGCTCTTAAACTTTCGATGTTCACTTATTGGAGGTTTTAAGGCTTGGCCACAGACATTATCACTAGACTGGTCACACTGTATACTGTATCATTGGTGTCACTGAAATCTCATCACCATATTTCTGTCCTACGAAAGTGTGAGCAGTTGTGTGTGTAATTACAAGAAATAGTCGCAAAAATACGGTTGAACTGACGGAACTACGCTGTCTTCAGACTTTCCGCATAATGGTCAATTCATGTGTTGTATATTTTTGGTTTGAGTGTTCGTAAGCCACGTGGGTGTAGCCGCGTGGTCTGGATCGCCACGTTACGGATCAGGCGGCCTCCCGCGTCGGAGGTTCGAGTCCTCCCTCGGGCATGGGTGAGTGTGAGTTGTCCTTAGGTTAAACTTGGTTTAAGCAGTTTGTAACCTAGGGACTAATAAACAAGCAGTTAAGTACCATACATTTACAAACATTTGAACTTTTATTTTTAGTGTTCGTAAGAAAACACATACACTATACTAATGGGGTGCACTGATTTGCTGCTTTTATTAATCTGTTACCAGTGTCGATCAACTTCGGCTGTTATTTTAATAGTATGAGCGTTATAAATGTTCTCTCTGTCGTGATGACACTTATCTTCATTCTTTTCTTTTTCCGACAACTACATTATACTTCAACAATATGTAAGATGTTTTTGTCATAACACGATTCTACAATGTCTGCGTTAAAATCAACTACTACGGAAGTATTAGCTCAAATGGAAAAAATGTTTAAGGAAACTAGTAAAGCTTACAACGTAATTTCCTGTCCGAAGATCATTGTAGTAAAGCAAGGCAAAGCAAAATGGCGCTGTCAGGCTTCAGCCACAGAGGCAAGTTTGCCAGTCTAGCAACGTAAGTCTGTGGGCGCGACAGGAGTTATAAATATGAAAACTTAACTCTTACCGACTACGTATATACATGAATTTTTTGTTCTGTGCATCTGCAGCAATGCACCTTTCGAACTATATAATTAACATTAAAAAACGGTACTTCAATTTTCGTGTTGATGCATTAGTATTATCATGTAAGTTAATCAGACGTTTGAACCAGTTACACAGGTGGAGATTCCAATGCTTGGGAATTTTTTTATAATTATTACCCAAACGTCGCGCCAGGATCTTGATCTTCAGTATCACCACCGCTTTCTCTAACATCGCAGAAAAATTATACACGTGTCAGCAGAGAGCTGAGTCACTCCCCGTGAATAATGTCTGCATTCACTGTTAAGTATGAAAGCCACGGAGGCCTCATTCTGCCAATGAGATCTCTCGTAGTTGTAATATTTTACGCAGCATGAAAGCTCCGGCGCAGCACTGCACGTGAGGACTGATAAGCGTTGTGTGATCGCGCCGTGCTGCCATTCTGACGGGCGTATCAATCATCGAGGCTGAAAAAATGAAGGGAAGACTAACAAGTATCTCGGCTGTCAGGTATCTCTGGCGAAAGCTATCATGTAGAGTGTCTTGTGCACTAAAGTACTGAGAATAAAAAGGAGGAGAGGAAGATGAATTAGTTGTTAAGATACTGTGTACACTAGACAGATGAGGGAAGTGGTATTTATTCTAGATTTCAAAGAGTCATGTAGATTTTCCTCCCAAGCTCACTTCGAAAAGGAGCCAAAGGTGGACTTCAGATGGTTTGTTTCACACGCAGACGTCATTACTGAAGACATTTCAATGCAGTTAAATGACTTCCGATTCCAACGATGTAAGCAGTCATTAGTGGATGGTACCAACAACAATCTCGACGCTGAAGCCGACGCTTACTTACGTTGGTGCTTAATATTATTTTGACTTACCTGTAGTTTCAACAATAAACTTTTAGGCAGCCCGCACAAACGAATGATGTCCACTATGAGCCTTCTAATGATAGAGATTGATTTTTACATCTCGGTATACTTTCCAGACTATTGCACCTAACTATCAATTTAACATAAGTTTTAAATATATTTGTATGAGCATAGTTATTACTCGGGAATTCGTAGGCCTTGACGTAACTAAAAACAAAGTCGATTCCTTTTTTAACAATCAAATTATTGTCATACTAAAAACAAACATCATTTTAAAAAAGAATTTATTAACAAACTATAATCAAACACCTCTCACCTTTGAAAACTTTTAAACACTAAAATCATTGACACACTAAAAACAATTGCCCTTAATTTAGAATGAAATTATTGACGTTCTAAAAACAAATATGGTTCTTTAAAAAAAATCCGAACATTACAATTATTGACATGCTATGAAGAGACACCTTTCATACTGAAACTTTATTCTTAGAAATAAAATTATTGCTCCTTTAATAACAAACAGCCTTCATTTTAAAACAGTTTGTAACAATAAAATTACAGATATTCTTACAAAATTTTTCGTTCGAAATTTTCTAACAATAAAATAGGTAATGTACTAAATACAAGCCGCGGTGGAGTAGCCGACCTGTCTAAAGCGTCTCGCTGCGGAGCGCGCGGTTGCTCGCCGTGGAGGTTCGAGTCCTCCCTGGGGCATGGGTGTGTGTGTGTTGTCCTTAGGTTAGTTTACCTAGGTTTAAGTAGTTTGTAAGCTACGGAATGATGACCACGCGGTTTGGTCCGATAGATTTACAAACATTTGAACTAAATACAAACACCACTATTTTTAAAACGTTGTTTGACAATAAAATTATTGAAATACTAAAAGCAAATAATCTTCATTTTGAAATTCCTATTTAATGATAAATCTAGTGATACGATTTTATTCGTCTTGCAACCGGTTCACAATTTCTGTGGTTGATACAGAAAGTGCCACTGTGTACAATGGTATGTTATTAGTTAATATTAACCTGTATAACAAAATCTCTCTCGAACTGACGGTCAACTGGCAGAGCTTGGAAACTTGATTGTATTGTGATGCTGTCTAGTATCAGGTGCTGAAACATCTTGAAACTGGCGAAAGGAAACGCAGTGTACAAAAAGCATCACATTCAACTGGAAATGTAGCTTTCCTCCAGTCATGCTTGACAGTGTTGTTGAATAAGGGTGCTCTGAACTGATTATTGGTGAGTTCATGAAGTAGTCATCATGCTTTGCAGCTCTTATTATTGCCGTGTTTGCAGTGAAAATTCTAGGAAAAAGGTCCCCTTACATGCAAAATTCTGTTTTATCTTACACTCCAAACATGTTTCAGCACCTCTGTGGCATCAACAGTGTCTTTTTATTATTATTATTTCTATTTACATATTGCTGTGAAAAGAAAATACATCGATTTCAGTACTACACTATGTGTGACGTTAGGTCTAAAAAGTCGTAAAGTCGTTTTTACCTTGCTTTTCCTTTCTATGGTCATGTAGGACCCTGTCTACTTAATTACATACTGTAGTGTTGTCATTTGGAACCAAATAATCTGTTAGAATCTTGTGAGGATTTTGAAAAGCTACTTCTACTGTGAAAAAATGAATTTCGTAAGTGGGGATACTTCGATCTTCAGTTTATTGTCCATTACTTACGTTTTCGTTTGGTGTACACTTTATCTTCCGCGGTTTTGTTGACAACAGACATGTAATACCCATATTTTGTGAGCTTTTTCCTTTCATGATCACTTCCCACTTTAGCAAATTCGGATGTGTACACTTTGTTAGCAGGCTTACCTATTAGTCGGCCTACACTAGTTCTCCAGTGGAATGGCGTGGGGTTTGAATATTGTTTATTTTCTCTCTGTGCCTGTGTGTGTGCGTGTGTGTATGTGTCTTTTATTATATATAGCTGTTAAATGGTTTAAATAATGTATTTTTGCATAGTGTGGTATATTCATTCATGACTGAAGCAATAGCAGCAGGAAAATCAGTCATGAATGAATATACCACAATATGCAAAAATACATTATTTAACCCATTTAAAGAGCTATACAGAATGGACGACACAGACAGTTAAAACGTACACACACACACACACACACACACACACACACACACACATACACACACAGGCACAGAGAGAAAATAAACAAAATTCAAATCCACCGCCATTCCACTAGAAAACAAGTGTACGCCGACTAATAGGTAGGCATGTTAACAAACTGTACACAGCCAAATTTGCTAAAGTGGGAAGTGACTGTGAAAGGAAAAAAGCTACATAATATGTGTACTAGATGTCTGTTGTCAACAAAACCGCGGGAGATAAAGAGTACACCACAAGAAACCGTAAGTAATAGACAAATAAACTGAAGATCGTATCCACTTAACAAATGTATGTTTTCACAGTAGAAGTAGTGTTTCAAAATACTCTCAAGATTCTATCAGATTATTTGGTTCCAAATGACAACACTACCAGTATGTAATTAAGTAGACAGGGTCCTACGTGACCACAGAATGTAAAAAACGTAAAAAAGATGACTTTTAAGGCCTAAATTTACACATATTGTAGTACTGAAATCAATGTATTTTGTTTTCACAGCAATAAATAATTGAAAAAAAAAAAAGAAGAAAGAAACACTGATAATGGCACAGAGGTGCTGAAACATGTTTTGGGTATAAGATGAAATAGTGTTTTCCATATCAGGCCGAACTATACCTAGAGTCCATGAAGGTTGATCTGCATCTACTTATGTATTCTGCAAATCACAATTTATTGCCTGACAGAGTTTTTTTATCGAACCGGTTTCATATTATTTCTCTACCGTTCCATTCTCTAACAGCGCGAGGGAGAAAGGAGCAGCTAAATCTTTTCGTTTTAGATGTGACGGGTGATAGCGTAGCAAGTGTGCGCGATACGAACACATGTACACAATGGCAACTTACGGTTCACTGTATCACTCACACACAAATGCGACAGTGTCATAATGCTGTTCTCTAGGACTGGAAGGCACGATGCTGCCCGCGCACCCATCCCATGAGACACCTTGTGAGACTACTTTTATATGATTATGTTACACTTTATTATGTGTGTCTTGTAGTTAATATGAACATCACTTAACTGATTTGTGGTTCTAAGAGCATGTAATGTCACTTGTGTATTGTTTCAGTTTGTTATTCAAGAACATGATGGTGGTATCAAAACAAGAATTTTGTTAGCACTTGATGGAGGTAACACGACAGTTTTTAAGTATTTGCGACCTGCAGGAAACACCAGTAAATACGTAGCCTACTTCTCTAACAGACCTCAGTTAATTTGCCGTCGTTAAGGAAAACATTTTTGTGAATAACCACCCGCTGCCAATCACTCGTATTTGTGATGGTACATAGTCCGTGGTCTCATGTTGTTAGAAAGACATTCATTGGCGGTGCGTAGCAGTGGGTGACTGTAGCTATCAAAAATCTCCGAAATATGGAACAATAAATTGAAGAAAAAAAACTGTTACTTAACGATCTTTACCCCGTACATGTCAAACTGCGTTAATCAGTTTATTCGTCCGACATACAGTACTTGTGATAAAAATAGTCTCTCTCTCTGGCGTATCCGGGTAGTCTAGCACCTCGTGTAGTATTTTAACTTGTCACCTCTCCTTCCCCCTGCCGTTACCACCACACCAACCGGACAAAAAATTTAAATAATTTTCTTTGGACGCGTATTAAGAGATTTTTTTTATATACAGTTGTTTAAGTAAGCAAAATATTTTCCTGCTTTATAAGTAGATTTTATGTATGGAAACAAATAAGTAGAATTATTTTTTTAGTTTAACTGATTATTAAATAAGGTGTAAAGTAGCCCAGGTTGTTGTTAGCCATAATTTAGTAAGTTTTAGCTCAGACTCTACTCCATTTACCTTTTCGCCGTGCAACTTTTGATTTGCGCCATGAAGATAATTAGCTTTTGCTTCACTATTTTCGAGTGACAAAATTTCCAAACTCAAGGGTCAACTTTGACTTACAGCGCACTTAGACGATATTGTTCTTCAATACTTTGAGTTCCGAATTTTCACATAATACTACCCAAACACGCAGAATTATTTTAATCTGCTATAGCAACCACCGTTTGTAACAAATTTTATTGGTTTTTAGGCAAATACTTATTACTTGACCATCGCTTACGCGGATCGATCTTCTTCTGTAGGATAATTTTTCCGATAATGTGTAGAAATTCAAGATCTGGAAAAAAATATCAGATATCTTAATTTCATAATCGTGTTCTTCCTATGTGAATACTGAATGATATCGTTATTTGAAGTGACAGTTACACTTAATAATCGAAATATATTTTCTTAAAATTTTCCCTGTCTCATTATTAAACTATACCCAACGGTCGTGCTGCAGTGGATACGCAATTCTCGCTCCGTAGTTAAGCACTGTCGGGCTTGGCAAGTTCTTGGATGGGTCACCGTCCCAGTCTGCCGAGTGCTGTTGGCAAGCGGGCTTCACTCAGCCCTTGAGAGGCAAACTGAGGAGCAATTTGATGGAGAAGTGGCGGGTCCGGTCACGAAAACAAACGGTCGGGAGTGTGTGGCGCTGACCACGTTACCCGCTCCATACGACACCCATTGATGCCTTCCAGTGGAGGATTCGAAGGATTGTATGGCGACCGGTCGGTACCAGGTGGGCACAGGACGGAGTTCACAATACAAGTTATACTGCACAAAAGTATGTGCCCTACTGATAGTGACAGTACAAGTATACAGCTCTGCTTTTATGCTGCACTAGTTTTACGGTTGGGTTCCGCTTCTGCACATTTCAGCACTTGGGCCGAGTAAGGAAAATTTTGCTAATATAGGGACTTTTAGGAGGGTTCCTTTTCGTTTCACACCGCTCAGATCAGAAAAGAGAACAAATATTCATAGTGGTAGTTTCAATAAGTGGCAGTCACGTCTGAATAATTATGATAATAACTTTTTTAAACGTTATCATAACTCAGATCAGAGTTTTTCTTTTCTTTTAATGATTATAAGATGCACTAGGACTGACCAAGGAAAGGTAAGCCCATCTACATATCATCTTTAGTACTTGCTCAAGACAATGCTTTTTTTAGTATAAACAAATTGACTTAGTTACAGAAACTTTTAATAATGACATTCAGCAACAATTATCGAAGTTTTTACATACAATTTTCTCTCTTCTTTTATTTGCAAGAATCATAAATTTTAGGTCGTCCAAGCTGATAAATAGTTACATGAAATAAGTTTAGGTAATTGCAACAACAAGTATCCACAAAAAAAAAAAAAAAATAAAAAAAATAAAAATAAAAATAAAAATAAAAATAAAAAATAAAAATAAAAATAAAAATATTTTCCAGAGCTAAAAATAAAGTGCCTAAACTTACAAACTACTTATGAACTAACTTATACTAAAGACGGCATAAACATCCATGCCCGAGGGAGGATTCGAAACTCCGACGCGGTAGGGGCGCGCGATACACAACGTGGCGCTCCAGACCGCTCGGCTACTCCCGAGCGGCGAACAGTATCTCCCTAACGCGACAAGAACTTAATTGAAGAAAATCACGCAATCCCATGGTAGCCACCTAGACCTCACGCTACGACGGTGACACCACTCGTTGCATTCGGCTCCCCAGGACTGCGAGGCTCCAGGACATGTAACAGCATAACAACAAGCGCATTAAACTAAGTCAAGTACGAAGAATGGTTCAATAAAATAACAAAGAGAAAATTACCAAGGACAGGTAATCTTTAACAAGAATTAATACTAAAACTTTTATGACCCTAAAAAGCGCTATGTAAAAAGAACAGCTCATTGCCTTCAGCCCCAATGTTCACGAATAAATCACGTTAAGTGAGGGCTAAGAGAATAATCAGTATAGTCACACTAGCACCCTTCGGTTCAGGAAACAAGATACAAAATAAAATGAAGTAAGATAAACTTGCAGAAATTGCTTCTGCAATACATCAGTAGTAGGTTAACTAACACACAATTTCAGAACACCTTCCTCAACACAATTAAGTTCACATGAATTGTGCCTGCACGCACAAATGCTTAGACGCAAACAGAGATCGCGCTACACTGTGCTTAAGCATCTTGACTCAGGGAACTCTCGCTTGCTTGAGGAATCGTAACTAACGGACACACACATACAACCAAAGTACTGCTTCGAAATGCGACTCCACAATAAGATCCCGATTACCGCCAACACCACGAGCTCCAGAACTCAGGAAACAACCAGAGTCAAGTATGCCCGAATAAATGGAGACTGGCAGGAAATGACTGAATCAAAACCCCATGTGCTGTTACTATCGCTCTCTGACAGCCACACCGTACTTCCACAATAAGCTCTCAGTACCGACCCTCCATTCGCACACACTCCCCGGCAGGCGACAGGATATCAGTGACCAAAGACCTCACAAAACCAAAGGTAAAACTACTCCAGGCAATCCAAGATATCGACCCCACGGTCCACTTTCTATTGAAATTCTTGGAGCGTTTAACAATTTCTATGGTCTCTCTGTACAGCCTTTCATGGTAGCCACTCGTGGCTGCCAGTACCTGGGTTATTAAAATTGAATATGATGGTTTCCTTGATGACTCATCATCACTTGTTACAATGAATTTTTCTTATTATTATTAACGAAATAGAGTAGTGTCGAACTGTATGTATTAGAGGGATGTCGTCACCAAATGTCCAAATGGTGTTCAAATGTTTGTAAATCTATGGGACTCAACTGCTTGGTTATTAGTACCTAGCTTACAAATTACTTAAACTACTTTGTTCAAACATGCCATGACCTCGACATATTTTTATTCAATAACGAGTTCTTTGAACAAACTGACGGTGTCGCCATGTGTAGTCCCTTGTCCCCTTTGGTGTCCAATATGTTTATGGAGATTGAAGCCCACGGTGTTCTGGAGGTATGTTGATGACACATTTGTTGTGTGGCCTCACTGTGAAGATAAGTTACAAGAATTTTTAAACAACCTGAATTCCATCCATAACCAAATCCAGTTTACAATGGAAATCGAAAAAGAGGGATGCCTTCCATTTCTGGATGTAATGGTACGACGCGAAGACGATGACACCTTAGGACATTCAGTATATAGGAAACCGACGCATACTGATTATACTTACATGCAAATAGCTGTCATCATCCATCCCAAACGATGAGTCTTCTTAGAACACCGGTCCATAGAGCACACGTCATTGCTGATGAGAGCAGTCTGCAGGACGAGCTTCTACACCTGAAGAGAGTTTTTGAAGCAAACGGGTACTCTCAACAGCAGATACATAAGGCACTACATATGAAGCCAACGGTACGTCTATAGAATACAGAAGATGATGCACAAAGTTTTAAATCCATGGCTGTTCTGCCATATTTTGGGAGCCTGTCGTCGAAAATCGGACGAATTATGAACAAACACAAAGTTAAAGTAATTTTTCGCCCCCCCCCCCCCACACCAAAGACAGCACCACTTTTGGGTTCTATCAAAGATGATTTGGAGCTCCGGAAGGCCGAGGTTTACAAGATCCCTTGAGAATGTGGCCTTTCGTAAATAGGATAGACGACACGTACAATCCAGGAAAGATGCACGGAACACCAGAGATATACCCGTCTCTTACAACCTAATAAATCGGCAGTGGCAGAGTACTGTATTGACACTGGACACTCCATGACGTACGAAAACGTCAAAATTTTAGCCTCCACTTCGTCTTTCTGGGACTCAGTGGTGAAAGAAGCAATAGAAATTCGCTTGGGGACGAATTTAATTCAGTTTAGATAAATCTTGGAATCCGGCACTTTCTTTAATAAATTTACAAAGACGCCGTCACAGCACAGATCATAACATATCGATTTCTCCGCAGTAATTGACCATGCAGCCATAGATATAATTTACACACACGATACTTCCTTGCCGCCGAGTAACGTCTTTGGCGCCTTGGTGTATCTGTGGCCGCATGCGCAGAAGCGCGGTCTGCGCGTTTATAAGCACGAAGCGCGTGCTGGAGCGTCAGTCTTCGACTGTCTCTCAAGATGGCCGAACTGTTCTCAGGCGAAATATTAGAAGAAGTAAACTTTATGCGGATGCACGCCCGAAACTTCTTTGAACATACTTCAACTAAGTTAAACTAACCTAAGGACAGCACGTACACCAATTGCCGAAGGGGGGCTCGAAACACCGACGGCGAACGGACACGCGCACCGCAGCATGGCGCCTCAATGCGCACAGCTATTCCACCAACGGCATGTCGTCATCGGGGAAACGCTTGGAAAGCTCTTTGATAGACTGTGGTTATTCTGCGCTTTGGTTTCACTGCGGTAGCTACGATGTTTTCGCAAAGTGTGTATGTATAATCTTTGAGAATGCTAACAGACAATTAACGTGACTGTCCAAATGTTCAAATGTTTGTATAGCTTATGGAACTTAACTACGGGGTCACCAGTCCCTAAACCTACAAACTACTTATGAACTAGCTAATCCTAAGGACGGCACAAATATCCATGCACCAGGGGGGATTCGAACCCCCGACCATAGTGGCCGTGCAGACCGTGACTGGAGCGCCTTAGTCTCCTCGGCCACCGCGGCCGGCAACATGTCTGTCAAGCGGGTTATTAGCAGCTAGTAAATAAAAAACTTCAAGGCCATCGACGGATACTACGGTCAGTTTTCAGTAAAACGTTTCCGAGTACGTGATCGTGTGTACAAAGCAACATGACGACGCAGTGACGTAGCCGGGAAAGTCTCATTCATGATGACAACGGCCCTGGAGGCAGACCGCTCGCTGCCTAATGGTACCTGGAACTGGCCCCGACACTTCCTTTAAAGCGCCCCTCCCAAGGTCGCCCACATCCAATGACGTACGCTGAAATTTCCGTACAGATGGTCAATGAAACATGACTGTCCCCAGTGAATACCCCAAAATTTCCAGTGTAACTGGGATTTCCAATCAGAGGGAATTTTCGTAACTTAAAAATGGTGCATTTTGGACCTACACAACATTAGTAATTTTTCTCCACCCAAAATACAGGGTTGACCTATGTTAATCTACAAGAAAACTAATGAAAAAGTTCATAAAAAACATAGGTCCGAAAATGTTCAGTTTCTGAGTTAGGGCTAATAATAGATTTTCCTTCACATTTAACAATTTGCTAAATATAAGGCCATCGCAAAACTGAGCGAGATGAAAGTAAAGCACGGTTTGTACCTATTTTGTTGTTATTGTTCTGGTAAATCTAATAAAACAAAAAAAAACATCGTTTGTTTTATGCTTGACGTTGCCTTAGGGCAGATATGTTTTAGAATTCAAGGTAAGCCAGTGTAGGATAAACATTGATATAGGTCGTATTTAAGGTTTCAGTGTTTTCGTTTAATATACGTTTTCCTTGGCTTTTTTTCTTTTTAGAACTCGAGAATGGGCTAATGTAGGCCCGAAACATGTAGTTCGGACATTTTTACATTGTGACAAGTGGAGCGGAAACTTTAGTGCTATAGCTAATAAAACATGTCTCATACTTGGTATTTCCAGTACTTCTCCAGAAATTCCAGAGAAGCAAAGAAATAATTTGAGAAAATTTGTTATTTATTAACTACTTGGTCCATTTTTTTTAATTCATGAAAATTGCACAAAACTTTCAACAGAAGTTGTAGAGAATTTTATTTCTGGAAATGATGGTAATAAAGTTGACTAAAACTGTATGAATGATGAAATGTATGTGAACCTATTGGACCAAACGACTGTAATCATCAGTCCCTAGACTTAAAAACCACTAAAACTGACTTAGAACAACACACGCACCATCCCATGCCCGAAGGTGAACTAGAACCTCCGGCGGGAACGGCCGCTCAGATCGTAGCATGACGCCTTATACCACGCGGCCATCTGCACGACAAAACTGTATGAATATGTCAGATAGTATACTTTTTTACTAATGCCGTAACACACGTGAATTCACACTTTATACTGTACAGTTTCGCCGGCCGCGGTGGTCGAGGGGACTGAGGCGCTCCAGTCACGGTCTGCACGGCCACTACGGTCGGGGGTTCGAATCCCCCGTTGGGCATGGATATTTGTGCCGTCCTTAGTCTTAGGTAGTTCATAAGTAGTTTGTAAGCTTAGCGACTGAATACCCCGTAGTTAAGTCCCATAAGTTCTACAAACATTTGAATACTGTACAATTTACTTAAAGCTGAGCTTTGTTTTTTTGACGGTGTAACATGAATTCACATGTGCTATGGTATTCATAATAGGAGACTATCAGACATATTCATACCGTTTTAGTTAATTTTATTGTCATCATATTCAAAAAGGAAATTGTCTATAAATTCGGTTGAAAACTTGGTGCGATTGTCTGCAATTTAAAACAAAAATATGTCAAGTAGTGAATGAATTAAAAATATTTCTTTGCATCTCTGAATACTATTCCAGATACACGTTTGGGACGTATTTTATTAGATTTACCAGAACTATAACAACAAAATAAATGAACATTGTGCTTTACTGTATTGTCGTACAGTTTTGGGATGGTTTCATATTAGCGAGGCTGTTAAATTTAAGGCAAAATCTTTTATTAGCCGTAACTCGGTAACTAAACATTTGCTGACCTATGTTTATATGAACATTTTTCCTTACTTTCACTTGTGGAACAACATATTGAAATATTTGCATATCTTAATTGATCACACTTATGAAAAGGATGGCACAAACTTACACGGTTCAAAGTACATCATAATAAAAGCAAAAATGTCCTGTAAACATGGGTCCGCGCATACAAGCTAACGTTTGGTTCCAAGTTGCCGCTGGCGTCATTGTAAACATCCTCCTAGTTAGTACACATTGATCTGAAATTTAAACATTTCTATTAAGACTCACATCGCATTTAGTTCACATTTTCACTTACTTTATTGTAAAAATCATCCAATTAGTACAAATAAATTTGAAATATATACTTAACTATTATGTTTTACATCTTCGTTCACATTTCACGTCTGGATCACCAGTTAAAGGAGGTTTTCGAAGTGTCTTCCTTGCATTTGATTGCAATACTGTGCTCGTCTCTGCAATGAATTTGGAAAACCCCTGGATCATTTCGGAATTCTTGATAAGCGTGTACAACTCTCCGCTGCAGTTTTTCAACCGTTTTAATAGGTGTCCCGTACAATTTGCTTTTGAGGTGACCTCAGACACAAAAATCCAAAGAATTTAGATCAGGTAATCTTGGAGGCCACTTGAGATACCTTCGTCCATTACGTTTTGGTGGAAGAACATGTGGCTCAATGAGTTGATCACCTAACATCCCTCACCACGAAAACGTTCAAATGTTTGTGATTCTATGGGACCCAACTACGTTGGTCATCAGTCCCTAGACTTAACTTGAGTACCACTATCGATTTTCCCTCCTATTCCAGTTCGCGGAAAGAAAGATTGTCGGTATGCCTCTGTGTGGGCTCTAATCTCTCTGATTTTATCCACATGATCTCCTCGCGAGATATACGTAGGAGGGAGCAACATACTGCTTGAATCCTCGGTAAATTCCTCAAAACTTCGACAAAAGCCCGTACCGAGCGACAGAGCGTCTCTCTTGCAGAGTCTCCCACTGGAGTTTATCGATCGTCTCCGTGACGCTATCACAATTACTAGATGATTAACGAAGCGCGCTGCTCTCCGTTGGATCTTCTCCACCTCCTCTACCAACCCCACCTAGTACGGAGCCCACACCGGTAAGCAGTATTCAAGCAGTGGGCGAACAAATGTACTGTAACTTACTTCCATTGTTTTGGAACTGCATTTCCTTAGGATCTTGTAACGAAGCGCGCTGCTCTCCATTGGATCTTCTCTACCTCTTCTGTCAACCCCACCTGGTACAGATCCCACACCGGTAAGCAATATTCAAGCTGTGGGCGAACAAGTGTACTGTAACCTACTTCTTTTGTTTTCCAACTGCATTTTCTTAGGATTCTTCCAATGAATCTGTCTGGCATCAACTTTAACGACGATTAATTTTATATGGCCGTTCCATTTTAAATCATTACTAATCCCAGATAATTTATGGAATTAATTGCTTCCAGTTGCTGACCACCTATAGTGTAGCTAAATGATAAACGATCTTTCGTAGTACATTACACTTGTCTACATTGAGATTCAGTTGCCATTCCCTGCACCATGCGTCAATTCGTTACATTTCAATTCAATTTTCCTGCGTTCGAGTCCCGGTTCCGGCACACAATTATAATCTGCCAGGAAGTTTCATATCAGCGGACACTCCGCTGTAGAGTGAAAGTTTCATTCTGGAAACATCCATCCTTTAGGCTGTGGCTAAGCCATGTCTTCACCATATCCTTTCTTCCAGGATTGCTAGTCTTGCAAGGTTCGCAGGAGAGCTTTCGTGAAGTCAGGAAAGTAGGAGGCGAGGTACTGGCGGAAGTAAAGTTGTGAGGCGGCATCGTGAGTCGTGTCGGGATAGCTCAGTCGGTAAAACGCTAGCCCGCGAAAGGCAAATGACCCAGGTTCGAGTCATGGTTCCGGCACACAATTTTAATCTGCCAGGAAGTTTCATATCAGCGAACACTCCGCTGCAGAGTGAAAGTTTCATTCTGGAAACATCCCTTAGGTTGTGGCTAAGCCATGTCTCCACCATATCCTTTCTTTCACGAGTGCTAGTCTTGCAAGGTTCGCAGGAGAGCTTTCGTGAATTTTGGAAAGTAGGAGGCGAGGTACTGGCGGAAGTAAAGTTGTGAGGCGGTATCGTGAGTCGTGTAGAGATAGCTCAGTCGGTAAAGCGCTAGCCCGCGAAAGGCAAAGGACTCAGGTTCGAGTCATGGTTCCGGCACACAATTTTAATATGCCAGGAAGAAGTTTCATATCAGCGCACACTCCTCTGCATAGTGAAAGTTTCATTCTACAATTTTCCATTGTTACAACCTTTATGTACACCACAGCATCATCTGTAAAATGCCTCTCTGAACTTTCGATGTTATCCACAAGGTCATTTAAATATATTGGGAATAGCAACGGTCCCATGACACTCCCCTGTGGCACACCTAACATCACTCTTACTTCGCCGGCCGCGGTGGCCGAGGGGACTGAGGCGCTCCAGTCACGGTCTGCACGGCCACTACGGTCGGAGGCTCGAATCCCCCCTCGGTCATGGATATTTGTGCCGTCCTTAGTTCGTAAGTAGTTCATAAGTAGTTTGTAAGTTTAGGGACTGATGACCCCGTATTTAAGTCCCATAAGCTATACAAACATTTGAACATTTGAACTCTTACTTCGGAAGACTTCTCTCCATTGAGAATGAGATGCTACGATCTGTTATCTACGAACTCCTCAATCCAATCACACAATTGGTGTGATAGGCCATATACTCTTACTTTGTTCATTAAACGACTGTGGGGAACTGTATCAAACGCCTTCGGAAGTCAAGAAACACGGCTTCTTCCTTGGAACCCGTGTCTATGGTCCTCTGAGTCTCGTGGGCCAATAGCGCGAGCTGGGTTTCACACGATCGTCTTTTTCGAAACCCATGCTGATTCTTATAGAGCAGATTTCCAGTCTCCAGAAAAGTCATTATAGTCGAACATAATACGTGTTCCAAAATTCTACAACTGACCGACGTTAGAGATATAGGCCTATACCTCTGCACATCTCTTCGACGTTCCTTCGTCAAAACGTGGATGACCTGCGCAATTTTCCAATCTTTTGGAACGCTACGGTCTTCTAGAGACCTACGGTACATCACTGCAAGAAAAGGGGGAGGGGGGAGAGAAGTTCCTTCTCGTACTTAGTGTAAAATCGAACTGGTATCCCATCAGGTCCAGCGGCCTTTTGAGTGATTTTAATTGTTTTTCTATCCCTCTGTCTTTTATTTCGATATCTGCCATTTTGTCATCTGTGCGACAATCTAGAGAAGGAACTACAGTACCTCAAACTGAGTAGTATAGTAAATATACCATTATATAGTAGTTTCCCGGAACTTTACCCCAGAAATGTACAATTTAAGATGATACAAAAAGCTTATATTTATATATAAAGAACAGTGTAGAGTGCAAAAATTTTATTTTTTCGACTAGTTTCGGTCCTATTTTAGACCATCTTCAGGAAATTAAGCTCCATTGATATTGTGGAACTGACAGAATCTTGGAGACTTCTAGCTTTCTAGTAACGCACTAGGAGGCTCCAAGTTTTCTGTCAGCTCCACAACATCAATGGAGCTTAATTTGCTGAAGATGGTCTAAAATAAGACCGAAACTAGTCAAAAAAATAATTTTTTTGCCCTCTAGACTGTTCTTTATATAGAAATTTAAATAAGAGTGCTGTTTCCCATAAGTGAAACAAAAATGTTTCCAAAAATAAGTAATACAAAAAGCATTCTAAAGCTGTTGTGGTATAGAGAATAATTGCAAACTGATAAGAGATGGGCTGTTGGTGTTGGTGGAGAAACCGTATTCAGAACTGTCAACTATTCTGATACTCACAAATGTCTGTATGTGCCACTATTTTGTAAGCTCGTCCCCGCGCGTACGTCAGTAGTGCAGTGGCGTATTACGTTCCGCCTACAGATGTACCAGTCGAGTAAAATGGACTGCGGCAGGGAGAAAAAGTCGGTAGTGCGGGCTGGTGGCGACGTTTCGGCCGGCGCGGGGTATCCATCTTCGGCAACTGGCGGGTTCGCGCCCGCCTGACGCGCAGCCAATTACAAGGCGCGGCCTTATTTACGGAGGACGGGCTGCGGAACCGGTACCCTGCACTATCTCCAGATAATTGGACGGCGACTGTTAATTTGTCGCGCCCACCGCGGGTACAACAATTATCGCACGTGTCCTACACTCGCAGTTGTGTGAAGGCGACGCGGCTACACACTCCTTTATCTCGGACTTACAGGAGACAATAAATTACAGAGCCTCTCAGACGAGTCTGTCCCTCCCCCCCCCCCCTTTCCTTTGCGAGGTTCGGCTCGTCTCTCGTTTACCCGGTTGCGTTTGAACTGCCTTCTAAATTCCCCCTGCTAAGTGATGTCTTATTAGGCTGTGATGGTAATCTTGAGGAACATGACGTATATTGCTAGGTAACAGTCTAACTTTTTGGTGTTTTAAAATGCAGGAAAGAATTTTCTTTGAACGCTTCCCGTCCATCTGGCCATTCTGCAGGTGCTGCCCGGCAATATTTAATATTTATGATCATTGAAAGATGCCTGTCAGGGTAAGGTGAAGGCGCCAAATTTCGTCTCTGTGCCTAATTTCGTCCCCCTAAGATTTCCCGTTCTGCCGGTAGGGGCGCCGCCGGCGATATTGGCCCATTTTGGGTTACGGTACTACCACTAAAAGTGGGCCTTTGCGATCGTCTTTTGACAGTTCGAAAAAAATGTTCAAATGTTTGTTAAGCTTAAGGGACTTAACTACGGGGTAATCAGTCCCTAAACTTACAAACTACTTGTGAACTAGCTACAACTAAGGACGGCACAAATATCCATCCCGGGGGGGGGGGATTCGAACCCCCGATCGTAGTGGCCGTGCAGACCGTGACTGGAGCGCCTCAGTTCCCTCGGCCACCGCGGCCGGCTGACAGTTCAAAATTTAAATGAAAATAACGCCTTAACAGTTCATCTGACATGGAAACTCAGTACAAGTGTTTGTAAAGATGAAATTTCTCTACAACTTTGCTCTGATACGTTTTTTTCATATCTTGCTTCGTTTCACAGATATTTGCAAAAATAACGGCGATTTTACGTTGTCTGTCTGTCCGTCTGTCGGTCTGCCCGTAACGTGTTCCCACTTTTTAAGCCGAACCGTTCAACCAATCAGCACCAAATTTTACAGACATACTTGTAGGCCGTCAGAGACTAGAAACTCCCTTTTTCAAATTTTTCGGTCAAAAAATACGTCAGTAACACTAAAAAAAAGCAGTTTGTAATGTAACTGTACTTGCTAACGAACCGTTCATCTGACACGAAAATTGAATAACCGAATTTGTAGAGGAGAAAATTCTCTACAACTTCGCTCTCTTACGTTTTTTTTATATTTATATATTTTTATTTTTATTTTTTTTTATTTTTCATACATCGTATCGTTTGAGAGATATTTGCAAAAATAACGACGATTTGACACCGTCCATTGATTATATGAAAACCAGCTGTTCGCAGATGTTCCGTGACCTTCCACGCCCAGAACTCTCTCTGTCGTACTGCCCACCTTGCGTTGCGTATTTGACGATTTTCTTATTATAACTTACACGTTGTTATTTCCAAACAATGGTGTACCGAAGAATTAACAAAAAAAGTCGTTCTTCGTACGATAAATGATAATCTAGTGTCTACAAATGTCCTATTAGTATAAGTTAACAACGGCAATCAATAGTATGAGGTTGAAGAACGCAAATCGTAGCTGCTAGCTGTAGCGTGCCGGGCACTGTGGCTCAGCGCGCCCGGTCAGTGGGCTGAACGTCCTCTGTAATAAAAAAGCTGAGCCAAACATTCAACGAACAACCACGAACGAACGACCGCGAACCATAGATCTATCAGATGAAAAAAAAAAAAAAAATAAATAAAAAATAAAAAAAATAAATAAAAAAAAAATAGCGTAGTGTGTAATGTATTGGACTGTGACGCTGAAGGTCAGTGGTTCGGAACCCTACAGTACCTAAAGCTTTTTTTTTTTTCCTACAAGGGTTTCAGACACTCTTATAATTAATTTTTTATTGTTTAGATTATTATTTTGGTCCAAAATGTTTGCAAAAAAACTTATAAAACTACAAATCTAAAGTGGGCCGTATAACACGCCATTGCGATTTTTTTTGTTAGTTGTGCCCAAGGCCACCAGTTAGTTGTGAAAGTTTGATGAGTCTAGTCCTCTGCATAGCCGTTTGAGAAAATATATTCTCATTTGTCAGAAGGTGAGTTCTCGAATTACTATTTGTAAAGGTTCTTTTCGAATTTTCGAATTATTATAATGTGTTTATGTAGTTCTATTTGACGTATCTGCATTGGGTGAGGTATAAACTGAATGATCTGAGCGTTTTACCGGGTTTGGTTCACTTCACGTAGTGTAGGAAGCCGCCATATTGACAAGTGAGACGTTCCTATTTTCCTCCGCCCATCTGTTCCTAAATTCGTCCAACCTTCAAGCAGCACACAGATGCCACTGTTAACAGCGGTTAGTACAAGAGATATCGCTGGGGTGCCTGTTATCCATTCATCTTCATCTAAGCGACGAGGCAGGGCTCCTCTTTTTTGAAGGTTCACCTTGCAAGATGCAACAACAACAAACTCAAGAGAAAACCGATTGTAATGTGCGAAAACGGTTGGATCTAATTGCCAGGGGCAGATAACACAAGCGCTGCGCATGATGCAATGCGCCTTCTAAATGTGGTGCGGCCGAGTTGTAACGTCGCCGGTGTCACAGAGCGAGAAGCTTCCTCGATGCGCTGTTAGACTGCCGACTGTCGCCGCACACGGCCGTATACCCGACAGTTGGAGCCACACAAACAACCGGGGCTCAATATACCACAGTTACTAACATCGGATGACGATGGCATACACGAACAACGAGTACGTTGACATATTGCTGATGCTCAGCGAGTGCCGACACGATGCCACTGAAGCTTCTCGTTCGGTGACACCGGCGTCGTTACAACTTGGTCGCACCACATTTAGAAGGCGCATTGCATTATGCGCAGCGTTTGTGGTATCTGCCCCTGAAACTTTGAAGGGTTGTAGCTCCCAAACTAACAGTGATAGGAATGTAGTTTAAATTGATTTGGACGCAGCTGGTTTCAACGAATCCAGTGCACGATAGAAATAACTATTGTTCCATTTAAAAAATTATATCTTCGTGCTGTAACTCTTTGGAAAATGATACAATAAACTATGTTCACAGCTCCGCAGAAGAAAGAGTAACATTTCTTGTGTTCACCTACCGTATTAAAATTTCCCGTCACCTATTATTTTATAAGTAACAGAGGCAAACACACTTAGTGAATATATATATCCTCTCCCAGGATTGGAATGACACCTTACCCACTCCCTTAAAACCCTCATCCTTTCCTTTTCCTTCTCCTTCCCTGCTCTTTCTGAATAAGCAACCTGAGGTTACGAAAGGTCAGTTTTGTGTGTGTGTGTGTGTGTGTGTGTGTGTGTGTGTGTATGTTTTTATTTATGTGTGTCTCAACGAACCGGTGCCTTTCCACCTGATACGTCAAACTTTCTTATGGTCTTCAGTCCGGAGTCTGGTTTGATGCAGCTCTCCACAATACCCTATCCTGAGCAAGCCTTTTCATCTCCTCATAAGAACGACAACCCACATCCACTTGAATCTGTTTACTATACGCGTCTATATATATATATATATATATATATATTGTTATGGTCTTCAGTCCGGAGACTGGTTTGATGCGGCTCTCCACCCCACTCTATCCTGAGTAAGCCTCTTCATCTCCTCATAAGAACGGCAATCCACATCCACTTGAATCTGCTTACTATTCATGCCTCTTGGTCTCCCTCTGCGATTTTTACCCCACACACTTCCCTCCAATGCTAAATTTACAATTCCCCGATGTCTAAGAACGTGTCCTACCAAGCGATCCCTTCTTTTAGTCAAGGTATGTCAAAAATTCCTTTTCTCACCAATTCTGTTCAGTACCTCTTCATTAGTTATGTGATTACACACCTAATCTTCAGCATTCTTCTGTAGCACCACATTTCAAAAGCCTCTATTCTCTTCCTGTCCGAACTGTTTATAGTCCATGTTTCACTCCCGTACAAGGCAACATTCCACACAAATGCATTCAGGAAAGACTTCCTTACTTTTAAGTTAATATTCGATGTTAGCAAATTTCTATTTTCCAAAATGCTTTTCTTCCCATTGCCATTCTGCATTTTGTATCCTCTGTACTGCGACCGCCATTTGTTATTTTACTATCCAAGTAACAAAGCTCACCTACCACCTTCATTGTTTCGTTACCTAATCTAATTCTTTCAGCATCACCCGATTTTCTAAGACTGCATTCCATTATCTTTGTTTTGCTCTTGTTAATGTTCATTTTATACGTCCTCTTCATCACACTGTCCATTCCATTCAACTGCTCTTCCAGGTCCTTTGCTGTCTCTGACAGAATTGCAATGTCATCAGCAAAACGCAATGTTTTTATTTCTTCACCCTGAACTTTGATCCCTATTCCAAATTTTTCCTTGGTTTCCTTCACCGCCTGCTCGATGTACAAATTAAATAACATCGGAGAAAGGGTACAACGCTGTCTTACTCCCTTCCCAACCAATGCTTCTCTTTCATGCCCTTCGATATACAGTGAATAATTTTAATATTCTGACACTAAGATATTTTTAGTTTGCTGCGTTATAACTGTATTCTAAACAAACAAAAATATAATATAACCAAATATTATATGAAGGTACATGTCTTCTAAATAACAGTATGAACGTTGTTTACATAACGTAAAACAGTTGTTAAGGAATGCGATTAAAATAAACCACTCTTCGATGGTCAGGTTACTTTAATATCCGGACAGATGACAGTGTCGCACGTGTTAGCGTTCACACCTGCTCCTAGTCAGAAGGCAGGTGTGTGTTTACAAGCGCCGTCGACTGTCCAGACGGTACGATGCCACGCAAAGCTAATACCAGCTTTGAGATACGACAACTTGTGATTTTTCACAGTGCGATAGGAAAATCATATCGACAAATTGCTGCCATTCTCAACATGAGTAAGAGTATTTGTGGCAGATATTGTCAAGCGTTTCAAAAAAATGGACCGTGTAGACTCCATACCACAAATGGGCCAGCCACAGAAGTTGGATGCTCGTGACAAGACGAAGCTAATACGAAAAATAAATAAGGATCGTACACGCAGTGGACCGAGATTAGCACGTGAGCTTCTAAACGAGACTGGCAAGAAGGTACATCCTCAAACGATTCGCAGAGCATTGAAAGGACGTGGATACAATGGAAGAGTGGCTAGAAAGAAACCGTATGTGAAGCAAAGGAATCGACAGAAAAGATTGGACTTTGCTAGGGAGTTTATTACGAAGGATGCAATTTGGTGGAATGACGTCTTTTTTTCCGACGAAAGTAAATTTAACGTTTGTGGGTCAGATGGACGAAGCATGGCGTGGCTGAAAAAGAATGTGGAATTTACAAATATTATACCAACTGTAAGGCATGGATGTGCAGCGTCGTTGTCTGGGGCTGTATATCGACATATGGACCGGGCGAATTGGTGTTCATCGACAATACTATGGACAAATATGTCTATTTGAACATATTAAAGAACAATTTACGAAAAAGTGCTGAAACCACGGGGATATCAAACACCTTCAAATTTTACCAGGACAATGACCCGAAACATTAGGGTCGCATTATGCAGGAATATTTGTTGTACAACTGCCCCAAAGTCCTACAACCACCACCTCAGTCACCAGATCTCAACCCTATTGAGAATGTGTGGGGAGAACTGAAACGACGTATTAGAAGTACACCAATATCTTCCAAAGAAAGTCTGAAGCGTCGACTAAAGGAAGAATGGGACGGTCTACGTGTGGACCATTTAAAAAATATCATTAGCAGTGTGCCGCAGCGTTTGAAAGAAGTGATAAAACAGAATGGCTACCTAACAAGATATAGAAACATTTGTTTTCCATAAAATTTAGTCTTGAAATACTTAGTTCTGGAAAGTGTCCGAATATTAAAGTAACGTGAATATAGGGCCGAATTGTATTTAAATTGTATTATTAAGGAAGTTATGTAAGTTATCTTAATAAAATTTATATTATTACTTACAAGACACATCACGTAATGTAATAATTGGTTATATGTTTTGTTTATTTTGTTATAAATAAAGTTATGATGATCCAAGATTGAAATATCACTGTGTCCGAATATTAAAGTTATTCACTGTACATGGAAAATTGACATTTTTGGTCAATTTCAACAATGTCCGCCCTTAAGTCAGATTTACAAACATTCGAATGAAACTTTCACGCCGGCCGCGGTGGCCGAGGGGACTGAGGCGCTCCAGTCACGGTCTGCACGGCCACTACGCTCGGGGGTTCGAATCCCATCTCGGGCATGGATATTTGTGACGTCCTTAGTATTAAGTAGTTCATAAGTAGTTTGTAAGTTTAGGGACTGATGGCCCCGTAGTCGAGTCCCATAAACTATACAAACATTTGAACATTTTTTTGAAACTTTCACTCTGGAGCGGAGAGTGCGCTGATATGAAACTTCCTGCCAGATTAAAATTGTGTGCCGGAACCGGGACTCGAACCTGGGACCTTTGCCTTTCGCGGGCAAGCGCTCTACTGACTGAGCTACCCCGACACGACTCACGATGCCGCCTCACAACTTTACTTTCGCCAGTACCTCGCCTCCTACTTTCCAAAGTAGTAGGAGGCGAGGTAGTATCGGAAGTTGTGAGGCGGCAATGTGAGTCGTGTCGGGATAGCTCAGTCGGTAGAGCGCTTGCCCGCGAAAGGCAAAGGTCCCAGGTTCGAGTCCCGGTTCCGGCACACAATTTTAATCTGCCAGGAAGTTTCAAACATTTGAATGTTGGACTGTCTCCCAATATCAGCAGTTCATGGCTTTAATGACCAGCGTAAACACTGACTGTTGGCCTGGTACATGGTAGCAGTCCACGTGGCGCTCTCAGCACCGGCGCTGGCATCGGCAGCGGCATCAGCCGCCGGCTGCGTCGTGGGCGGCGCGGCGCGGCGAGAGGCGTCAAGGCCCCGGGCGTAATTACGACCAGGTCGGCACGACCGCGACCCGTGCGACCACCACAACCAATGCCGCGCCGGATAAATATTTATCGCGACCGCCGCGCCGCGGAAACCGCTGGCATTTAATGCGGCGGCGCCGCGGCCGTCGTGTGCACTCCACACCGCGCAGTGGTTGGCCGGGCGTCGCCCACTAACATTTTAACGCGAGACCCGTAATTACAAGTGCGAAGGCAGCGCCGGCCGAGGGGGTCGCGCTCCTGTCGTAGTCGTCACGACACCTGGCGGCGGTGTGAGCGGCTTGCGCAGTGGTGCGGGACTGCGGGTGTCAGCTGACGCTCGTCTCGTTATTAAACTTTGCCGCTGACAGACGGCATTTAAAATGGCCGTGCTTTCTCTCGGGAAAAACACACTGTAAGTCTTCCCGCCCTTTCAGATCCTCTTAATACTCATCACCTGTGCGGCTATTTTGCTGTCGACTTTGACCGAAAGAGGAATGTCTTGGGAGTTGCGCCAGGTTGTAGCGTAGTACAGTGTTGTGACCTGCATGGCGTCCGCCTCCGTAGCTCAGTGGAAGCGTCGCTGACTACCACGAAGGAGGCCCGGGTTCGATTCCCGGCAGGGGACCTGGTGTTGTGTGTTGTCATCATCATCATTGGCACGTAAGTCGCCCACATGGCATCACATAGAAAGACTTACACTCAGGCGGCCGAACAATCCCGTAAGGGATCTGCCGGCCAAGGAAGCCATACGCTCATTTCCACCTGCATGGATACGCGTGGGAAATAGAAAATACTTCACTTAACTGTTAAGGTGGTTGTGTATTCTAATATATAAGATACATCGCGCTAGCAGACGTCCAGTCTACTTGTCAAAAATGGAGCTGGTACATCTGAGCGTCTATCTACATCTTCAGAAATGCTATGGAAATCACGCTAAAATGTATGGCAGAGGGTTTATCGAACTGTTTTATCATGTTTTTTTTCTATTATTCCATTCTCTAATACTGCGCTAGAAAAAGGAACACCTAAATCTTCCGTTTTCTGTCTTAGGAAAATTGAAACTCAAATAGTGACAACACTGCAGTGGAGACACTATGCTGATAGCACTGCGGAGCGCGCGGTTGCTCGCCGTAGAGGTTCGAGTCCTCCCTAAGGCATGGGTGTGTGTGTTGTCCTTAGGTTAGTTTACCTAGGTTTAAGTAGTTTGTAAGCTACGGACTGATGACTACGCAGTTTGGTGCGATAGATTTACAAACATTTGAACATTTTTTTGCTGATAGCACACGTTGTTGACGTACCTACCTTACCTCCGAGCAAATGGATTCGCCCGTCCCACGTCACCGGCGTGCGTACAATCGAGGGACAGACAGTCACTGGTGAGCGAACGGCCTAAAGTAACGGTGTCACTATGTTTAAAAAAAAAAAGTTCAAATGTTTGTTAAGCGTAAGGGACTTAACTAGGGGGCATCAGTCCCTAAACTTACAAACTACTTATCAACTACCTTATATTAAAGACGACACAAACATCCATGCCCGAGGGGGGGATTCGAAACCCCGACGAGGAATGGCCTCGCGCATCGTAGCATAGCGCCTCAATGCGCTCGACCGCTCCACAGAGCGCTATGTTTTCGAAACAGGAACAACGGAGTTGGATGAAGAATGAATGTGCCAAAGGTCGTACAGCACGACAGTATCCTCAAGGTCTTCAAGAAGCGTACGGGGAATCGGCAGTGCCGTACAGAACAGTGGCACGTTGGGTAAAGGCCTTCAACGAAGGTCGGCAAACTGTGGCAGATATGCATCGGGCAGATCGTCCTAGCGTCTCTGAAGAACAAGATTTTAGAGCAGACACTGCAATCAGCTTTGCGAAAGAAGCGGCGATACTATACGCGCAACCCACCCGTCATTTTGCACTACAATGTAAGGGCAGATACAGTGTAAGCTTTGGCTGTTCTGATCGGTCTATGGAACAGGAAAGTACTGTGCCATCCACCATACTCCTCGGAATTAAATCCTTGTAACTTTGATTTGATTCGTAACGTGAAGGATCAACTTCGTGGCATTCGCTTCAGGAGTGTTCCAGAGATTCGACAGATAGTAGACCGCTACATTCGCACCATCAACAGAACAGGCTCTGCTAATGGTGTACTAAGCTTTCCACATCGCTGACATCAGGCTCTACACAACGCTGCCGAGTACTTCGAGGGTCAACCGATAGTGGTACTCGAGGTACCCTCCGCCACACACAGTCGGGTGGCTTGCTGAGTATGGATGTAGATGTAGATTTAGATGAACAGTAATAGATGCTAACATGTAACGCTATTGTATCAGTTCTGAATAAATAGTTCCCACTATTTAAGTTCCAACCCTCGTATTTCCCTCATATTTTTATTGTGATGATTATGTCTCTTTATGTAAGCGGGTGCTAACAAAATATATTTGCATTTGGAGTAGAAAATTGCTGAACGAACTTCTGCAAATAAATCAAACCTTCGTGTTAATCATTTCCACGCCCTCTTGTGCATCATTTCCTTGACACTCTCTCCCCTGTTTCGCGGTAATACAAAACGAGCAGCCCTTCTCTGAACTTTCTCTATATCCTCAGTCAGCCGAGCTGAGTGTGGATCCCACAATACGCAGCAATAGTTCAGAATAGGACGCACAAGTGTAGTGTAGACAGTTTCATTAGTATAACTATTAGTGTTCTGCTAATGGAACGTACCATTTTCTTCGCCTTCCCTACAATATTTTGTATGTGTTCTTTCCAATCTATCTTGTTTGTCATTGTTTTTCCTAGGAATTTAGTTGAATTTGTGACCTGTAGATATGACTGACTTAGAGCGAATTGAAGTTTAAAGGATTTCTTTTAGTGCACATATGGACGACATCATACGTTTCATTATTAAGGGTCAATTGCCAATTATTGCATCAAGCAGGTATCTTATCTCAAACATTTAAAGTTGCTTTTGGTCTTAAGAGAATGCCTTTGATCTCCTGATGACTTTACTAACTAATTAATCACAGCATCATCCGCGACAAGTATAAAAGAGCTGTTCACATTTTCTAAGAAATCTTTTATAAGGGCAAGGAACAGTAGGGTAACACTTACCTGGGCAACGCCGGATATGATTCTGTTCTACTCGATAACGTTCCACCCAAACTACGTACTGTGTCATTTCTGAGAGGAAATCTAGAATCCTATCGCACAACTGTGGCGATATTCCATAAGTACACAATATGATTAGAAGTCGCTTGTGTGGTACAGCGTCGAAAGCCTTTCGGAAATCTAGAAATATCGAATCGTTTTGAGTTTCTTTCTCGATAGCAATCATGAATTCATATGAGTAAAGGGCAAACTGTGTTTCACAAGAACAATACATCACGAAGCCGTGTTGACTATGGGTCAATAGGTCGTTCTCTTCGAGGTAGATCATAATGTATTAGAAAAGTATCTACGTCAATAAAATAGGCCTGTAATTTTGCGGATCACTCCTTTTGCCTTTCTAGACTATTGGAGTGACCTATGCAACTTTCCAGTCTTTCGATAAGCACGCTAAGAAAACAATGGTGAAACAAGCAGCTGTTTATTAACAAGAAGCACAGTTCTCAGCTAGATACATGCATGCCTTGGCTAGCCGTCAATACTGCCACGTTCAGGATTCTCGCTGATAGACGCTGTCAACAAGCTGTGACGTCACGACGGCGGTGCTTGCTCCTGGTTGACAGATTTTTTTATCCCATCCCATGAAATTTGCCAACGCACTGCATAGTATATTGTAGCACAGGATAATAAATTACGTAATTTATGATATACTACAGTACACGAGACCAGTAGCATGTGCTTTCTGGATTCCAAATGAGCGTATATCTGAACGCAATATGACCACACTGCATTACGTATATTTGTTTAAACAATTAAAATGCTTGTAAAGCTATGGGACCAAAATGCACTAATCATCAGTCCCAAGAGCTACAAACTACTTAAAGTAACTTACACTAATGATAAAAAACACGCCCATGCCCGAAGGAGGACTCGAACGTCCGACGGGGAGCAGAGGCGCACTCGGCAGCTAGGCTCCTTGTTGACACGAGCACTCGCGCGTGCCTATATTTGTTTACAATCATTTTAATTTTCAGGCCGAATTTTTTCCTTATAATCAGCATTGATGAGCTGTACTAATGTATTCGATAATTTTTGTTAAAACAGAAAAGAGTTCCCGAGACTGAACCGTTGCCTGAGTTGGATAACTGACTTCGCTAAGTGTAATTTAAATCTCAAAGTGGCTGTCCCGAAGAGGTGTTGCCCAGTTCGTACGGCCCAGCGGTCAGGTAGAATGTCGTAGCCATCTAAGGAAAATTAGCTGGAAAACTATGAACGTGAATTTTCGCCAGTAACTCCAAAACGAAATACTTCGGACACATGTTCATCTCAACTTCCTTCGTTATTTCCGTCTAAGGAACCTGTCCTCAGAGTTCTTAAAAGTATATGGGAAACACCTTATATACCATTTCATGTCTCCGGCATTGTTTGGTGTTTTGTTAGTGACTTCCAGTCTCAATTTTCAGCAGTAGAAAAATGAGTGGAAGGTTTAAGTCTACTCAGCGTGGAAATCATTTTATATTTTCTAAACGGCCAGTCCTCCATTCTACAAATTTCCCTTCTAGTCGGCAGTAATGGGTCACTTGGCTACCTCGTGAATTGCATCCTTTCCTTATTTATTTGGTCAGTCGTACATAGTTGTGATTATTAGTCACACCAATAAAACATGTGGCAATTATGCGGTTCTCGGAAAATCCGCACATGTTGACAGATCAAGGCCGATGTTTATCCAATTAGCCGGCGGATATTTTCAATTGACCAGTAGTTGATATTGCAAGGCTGATTTGACCTTGATTATGAAACTGAGATGCCACATCGATTTGCAGTTCCCGTACACACCATTAGGATAATTATACTCGTTTCTGGAAGCCACTGTCATGAATCTTGCATAAGGAAGAAAGTAATATTTGCAGAACACTCATGTCATTGATCGCAGATGTTTAAGCTTCCTGGAGCGGCGTGTGGAACTGTATTTTATTGGTGCTAAGATGCTGCTTACGTCTCATAAGATGCTGTCCTTTTTCGTTAGCGTATTCTTTAGTGTAAGGAACAGTTAAATAAAACATTGCCTGTAGCAGTAACATGTATTAGAAATGTAAAATAAAGGAAGGCATTTTCTGAAGACCAAAAATATTTCATCTAAAGTTTTAGTCAGTAGTGGACACCCACTTTCAAAGTTTGTGTTCGATTACAGACTTTTGTGTGCAATATCTGCGTGTGATTTGTCATCAGGGATAAATATTTGTTTAGCCAGGAGGTTGACAGGAATAAGAAGAGAACTTAGCGACAGCAGAAGTTGAAATGGACATGGTAGATGACTAAATAATCGACCCTGTGAGCGTAGAATGACGCCAGAACTTATAAAATCAGGAGGGCAACCTCTAGTACGTGAGATATGTATACAGTAATAAAGAACAGTCGAAAAAATAAGCATGCCAGAGAAATGGAATTTTGGAATAATATGCTCAATATATAAGGAAGGAGACAAACAGGCCTGTGAAGAACCTCACTGAAAACAGTTCACAAGATTTTCTCAGGGGTGCTGAATGGAAGAGTAAGGAAGTGCGCTGAAAAATATCCTCGGAGAATAGTAATGCGGTTTCCAGCCAAATAAGGGCGCATCCGATCAGCTTTTTTATTCTTAAACAAGTAATGGAGAAATTTTACGAATGTGATATACATCTCCACTTCCATTTTGTTGACTGTAAACAACCTTTTGATAATGTTAATAGGCCAGCATTGTATGAGTCAATGAAAGAGTTTAGTATCTGTGATAAGTTGAGAAGGTTAGTTAACGACGAATGACACAAGAGAGAAATAAAACAGCAGAATGACCAAGCAATTTGACTGGGTGGTGTGAAATCAGAGTTATACATCAAATTTGTAGAAAGTTTTCTGGCTTTTACACACGACTTTCACCCTAGAAGATTGTTCAGTCCATGTTTATTAGTTATTTTTACTATCGGCATCCAAGAGAAATCGTTGCGACAGTACCTATAAAATTCACTAGGTCACAGGCCCGTCGAAAGATCGAACAAATACCGAGACTAAAATAAATTAATGAAATGCAGCAACCAGTTGCACGTGATTATTTATTTATTTTAACTTTAACGACCGGTTTCGGGCGCTTGAGTGCCCTTCTTCTGGTCTCTATACAGACAAACAAGTGCATTGGTATACAATAAGGTAATAGAACGTATAAAAGTCGTTTACAGAAATTTGAAGCAGTTTCGAACCAAATAGATTGTAATAAAGATAAGTTCATATAATGGGATAAAATTAACACTTACATTTTTGTACTGTTCCTTAATAAATATACATGCTAGTGGTGGAATCAACGCTAAGTGCAAAGATTATGGAGTGAATAACAATCAGCTGCTAACAAAGTGTCTATGGATGAGGCTTATAGTAAAAGAGTAACGATAAATAAGGGAGAAAAAAAGGCTATGGGAAAACAGTAATACTCAAAGTAGTTGAAGAAAAGCATAAAGAGAGGAGCAGGTGACTGACAAATCAGTCGCTTAGCAGATTAAAATTCAGTAGTCTAGAAGTACAATGATAAGTGGCGCCATAGGCGGAATATTTCAGAACTACCAGCTGACACAGTAGTAGGATGCTTAGAATGTCACTGTCATGGCATCTGTCAATATAAAGCATTTGTCACTGTGTGTATGGCTTCAAAATGTAATGGGGATAGATTGATGAAGTTATTATCATACAACAAATAAGTTAAGGATGTGGGTTATAACTTTTAAGATGCGTGAACTAATGTGCAAAGAAATGTGAAAGGTTACAGTAATATTAACCAAGTGTTACAATTGGTACATCTAGTCAGACAACTGAAGATAGTTAAACAGTTAACTTGTTAGGAGTATACCAAAGAGGATAATCATGTAGAACAGATCATGGTGCTTTAAGATACAATAAGAGTAAGTGGTGGCTGGATTTTTTTTTTAATACAAATAAACAAGTCACTATCAAAATGGTTGTGACTATTGCATAGTGCAGTTTAACAAGGTGGAGGCATAAAATAACCTATCTTTAATATGAGGTGGGGGGAAGGGAGAGAGGAGCGAATAGTTACCAAAAGTTACAACTGGCATATGTATCCAAATATTTATGGGGTGGGAGGGGGTTAGAGTGGCAGAAAGTAGTTGATGACTGAGTGAGGTGGTGTAACGTAAGCTTTTCGAACAGGTGGAGTCACGTTCAAAACCAGCCCAACCCAAACTGTTGCCGGAAGACAGACGCGCGAGCCGCTAAGGCCTGGTGGACCGGAAGTGCCGCCATGTCTGAGGGCGACGGCCAATGGCGGCCGACTTCCTGGCAGGAGGCGGGGCCTGTCGCGCGCCGCCCTCGTAAGTCAACGGGCCGAGCCACGTAGCTGCCACGGGTACCCACTACGCGACGAGTACCCACTACGCTCTTGGTGGGGAAACTGGTCTTTGGCGGAAGGACCCTGCCAAAGCCCTACTGGGGTAGCAAAATCAGTGGATCGTTACTTGCCTAGTGGTGTTCATGTGGCGTCCGTTGATTTTCGCAGGTTTATTTGTGTGACTGGTCAGATCAATGAGAACATATATTGATATGCTAAGTTATTCATATGTTGCGCACAAACGCATTAAATAGCAAGAAGAGGTGCCTAATAGGAAGAAGAAGATTTTTTATTTATTTATTATTATTTATTTATTTATTTATTTATTTATTTATTTATTTGAGTACCGAGCGTTCTGCTCAGTGGGGTAGCTATCATAGGGCCATTTCCCTTTTTAAATTTTCTAGCTTCCCTACCCAATTACGGGATGTAACATTCCACGCTCCGATCCGTGAATGCCAGTATTGTCTTTCCTGATGACAACATCCTCCTGAGTAGTCCCCGCCCGTAGATCCGAATGGGGGACTATTTTACCTCCGGAATATTTTACCCGAGATGATGCCATCATCATATTTTCATACAGTAGAGCTGCATGTCCTCGGGAAAAGTAACGGCTGTAGTTTCCCCTTGCTTTCAGCCGTTCGCAGTAGCTGTGTGGCAAAGCCACATTAGCTAATATTACAAGGCCAGCTCAGTCAATCATCCAGACGGTTGCCCCTGTAACTACTGAAAAGGCTGCTGCCTCTCTTCAGGAACCACACGTTTGTCTGGCCTCTCCACAGATACCCCTCCGCTGTGGTTGCATCTGTTCTGTGGTTCATGGGGGTGGTCTTTAGTGTAAGGAACAGTTAAATAAAACATTGCCTGCAGCAGTAACATGTATTAGAAATGTAAAATAAATTAAGGCATTTTCTGAAGACCAAAAATATTTCATCTAATGTTTTAGTCAGCAGTGGACAACCACTTTCAAAGTTTGTGTTCGATTACAGACTTTTGTGTGCAGTATCTGCGTGTGATTTGGCATCAGGGATAAATATTTGTTTAGCCAGGAGGTTGACAGGAATAAGAAGAGAACTTAGCGACAGCAGAAGTTGTAATGGACATGGTAGATGACTAAATAATCGACCCTGTGAGCATAGAATGGCGCCAGAACTTATAAAATCAGGAGCGCAACCTCTAATACGTGAGATATATATGCACAGTAATAAAGAACAGTCGAAAAAATAAGCATGCCAGAGAAATGGAATGTTGGAATAATATGCTCTATATATAAGGAAGGAGACAAACAGGCCTGTGAAGAACCTCACTGAAAACAGTTCACAAGATTTTCTCTTTCTGAATTATAGACTAAGGAAGTGCGCTGAAAAATATCCTCGGAGAATAGTAATGAGGTTTCCAGCCAAATAACGGCGCATCCGTTCAGCTCTTTTTGTTCTTAAACAAGTAATGGAGAAATTTTACGAATGTGATATACATCTCCACTTCCATTTTGTTGACTGTAAACAACCTTTTGATAATGTTAATAGGCCAGCACTGTATGAGTCAATGAAAGAGTTTAGTATCTGTGGTAAGTTGAGAAGGTTAGTGAACGACGAATTACACAAGAGAGAAATAAAACAGCAGAATGACCAAGAAATTTGAATGGGTGGTGTGAAATCAGAGTTATACATCAAATTTGTAGAAAGGTTGCAGGCGGGGCAGCGCCCCGGGGCCCCCGAGCTCAAGGGGTCCCTCGGCCTACGTGAGCGACGATCAAAGAAAGTTACCGTAGATCCTTGAACACTTTCATGTCCCCCAATTACTTCGGATAATCGAAGTTCCACTGTATATAATAATTTAATTGGATGAAGGTTTTCCGACTTTGAACTTTTTGAACCCTGACCAACAAACCTCAAACGCACGAAGTGAAATCCAAAAATTATTCGCATCCCAGAATATAAACATAACAAGGTCCTTTGCTTGTCCGCTAAGACCTGGACACTGCCATCGTCAGCGTATTGTCGGTTGAAGTCCGAGTTGCCGTGCCTGCCAATCTTTGCGAAATAACAGTGAATGATGCTGAATTACTATCACAGTGTTTGACAGTAGACAGTGTGACCACATTTGAATATGATATTATTACAGAACGGTATTATTATGGTAATTCAACAGTTTGTGTAGTGAATTCCCCAAGCGTGTGCTTCATAATCATAGATCCCAGTGAAGTGCTGTAACCAATTGCACTCTGAAATTCGTGTAAGAAGAAGAGAAAATATGGTTACTTTGTCACAATAGTAAATTGTGCATTCAAGACACTACCCTGTACCCCGCTGCCACTGTAATAAGCGAAGATGTCAACTTAGTTATTTTACTTATTACTTTTTCCTGGCCAGACATTAATATATACTTCATGAAGCCTGGTAAGGGCACGGCTCAAACCAAAGTCTGCCTGCTGTCAGCGCGGACTTGACTGTTCCCGGTTTGCTTCGCAGCAGGGGGGCATGTTTCCATGGTTAAGTAATACTTCTTCATTGTTTATTTTTTACTAGCTTATGCCTGCGACTTCATTCACCTAGTATGGAGCAACTTCGGAAACTTTCCCAAGAAGTCGTTTATCTTTCGTCCTACCCAGGTTCAAATCTAACCCTCTGCAAAATTTCATTCAAATCCGCCCAGTAACTTTTGCGTGGAAACATAACAAACAAACATTCACAATTATATTAGAGAGTACGATTAAATATTATCTGCTGCCTGGAACATAATATATACTTAGTAGTCTTTAGGTTTGCCTTATTATGTCTTCCAGTGGGCGGTAAGGAGCAGATGATGAAGTAGTTTTGCATCTGTACAGTATTAGTGTAAAGAGGGCCCCAATGTCATCTTTGCCCCGGGGCCCTTGGTGACATAGCTACGCCACTGGTTCTGCCGACACTAATGTGATCACAGTTTTTCATTAAAGTGGTGGCGCAAACTGAACTGCTGGCTTGCTATACTAGTCCCAGTCAAAGGGTTGCAGTTTACAGAAACGTCGCCCATTCCACAATGGGACGCATCATAGAGCAATGTGAAAATGAGCCACACGTTTTACTGAAATCGCTAGGAAAAAATACACGGAATTTTTAGAGGAAACATGTCGTAATAAATAGTTTCGGGAAACCAGTGGTTTAATAGATGGTGGACAACTTTTAGATAAATCCAGATGTAGCCCAAAGCAAATTACGCAGTGCAAATAAGGGATTTTATTCAACAAGATGAACAACAGGGGACTATGACGGTCATATAAATTACAAAAATGTTTCTGAAACAGTTTCAGTCCATGAGCCAACTGACATATGAACATGATTAGCTCATTCTGCGATAGTGATCGTTCGTAGTCAGTTCTGTCATAGAGTGTGGAATAAGAGCTACTACTAGTCGGAGTAGAAGGAGTTTTCTTTAGGATTGGTTTTGGAATTTTGAAGGGACTAAACTGTGAGCCGCGGCACAATAGCCATGCGCACTAAAGGGCCCAGCTACGGCGCGAGAGGCCGTTCGCCGTCGGGAGTTCGAGTCCTCCCTCGCGTGTGGGTGTTTGTGTTGTCCTTAATAATTATATATTTTTGACGACGTTACAGCTTTCAATGAATGAAATAAATCGCAATTTGCGATCTGTTATGTCTTCACTGTGCGAGGTTTAGATGAATACCAAAGTGAGGCGAATGAAAATTTGTGCCTGGCCGGGATTCGAAACCGGGATCTCCTGCTTACTAGGGAGACGCGCTGGCCACTCCGCCACCAAGGACATACTTTGGAATTCCATCTAAACCTAGTACAGTGAAGCCATAACAGATGGCAAATTGCGATTTGTCCGTAATAGTTCGTAAGCCTAGGGACTAATGACGAACGTAGTTAAGTGTTACTTTTGCAGATTTCTAAACTGCGAGGTCATCAGGCCTATTTTTTTTTTTTTTTTTAAACACGAGGGTTTCGGGCTTGTGTGCACTTTCAGATGGTTATATATTCAGCTACATGTTTAAATAATCGATGTTGGAGTTCACTGCTTGAATGTAAAGTAAATACTGTGATGATGAGTAAACAAGTAAAACAGCTGAATGTGATAAAGCTACAACTTTTTTTGTTTCTTTAAAAAAAATTGGTAGATGAAATAAAAGAGAGAAATCTGCTCTCGCGTGTTATCCTACACGTCATAAAGATACACACGCGAAATTCAACTGTTGCAAAACGACATATTGATCATAGCTGTTTATTGTTTCTCAATGCTTACAAACTACTTATGAACTACCTAATACTAAAGACGGTACAAATATCCATGTCGGAGGGGGGAATTCGAACCCCCGCCCGTAGTGGCCGTGCAGACTGTGACTGGACTGGCGCACCGCAGACCACTCGACCACTGCGACCGGCAGAGTTTAACTAATAGCTTAACTAGTCGTAACACGAAAATTCATGTTAAGCTATTAGTTGAACTCTGCTAACGCTTGATAATGGTAAACTAACAGAACTCGGTAGCATTGAGAAGAAATAAACAGCTATGGTCAATATGTCTTTTTGCAATTATGTCAAAGATGTTAAGCCCCACCTGCTCACCTTTCTAAAAAATTTAATGTGTCCATTATGCCTGAATTTTACTCCGATATTTTGGCCCACTTTAAGTTACGGTAGTATCACTAAAAGTGGGCCTTTGCGATCGTCTTTTGACAGCTCGAAATTTAAATGAAAATAACGGCTTAACTATTCATCTGACACGAAAATTTAATAACCGAATTTGTAGAGGAGATAATTCGCAATAACTTAGCTCCCTTATGTTGTTTTCATATCTCGTATCGAGACATATTTAAAAAAATAACGGAGATTTGACACCCTCCATTGAATTAACGAAAACCAGCCGTTCGGAGATGTCACGTAACATTCCTCGCATATTTGATGATTTTCTTATTGTAACTTACATGTTGTCATTTCAAAGCAACGGCGCACTGAGGAATTAAGAAAACACATCGTTCTTCGTACGATAAATGATAATCTAATGTCTACAAATGCCAGATTAGCATCAGTTAACAACGGCCATCTATAGTATGATTGATAGCCGTAGCGTAGTGGGCAAGGTGTTGGAGTATGACGCTAACTACCTATTTTTTTCCTAAAAGGGTTTCAGTCACTCTTATTAATTAATTTTTTATTGTTTAGATTATTATTTTGGTCCAAAATGTTCGCAAAAACTTATAAAACTACAAATCTAAAGTGGGCCGTAAAACACGTCAATGCGATTTTTTAAATTATTTTTTTATTTATTTTTATTTATTTTTTATGTTGTCCGCCGCTTAATAGGTAGATGTGTCCGAGTTTTCGATGTTCGTTGTTACCCACGCTTTCACTGCCTTCTTTGAACCTTATTCCAGTCGTAAGCCCTTGTTTTCCTCAGAGGGTCGACTCTGTTTTAAAGCGCGCGCGAAAGGGCCGGTACAGCGTTGTGAAACACCCTGTGACGTAGACGGGTAGGTGAAGTGTGGATGTCCCTGCTCGCCACGACTTTACACACACACTATAGCCATTACGCGGCAGCCGACCGTGCATCTCGCCTCTGCCGCCCTGTAAAGGCCGGCGAACCGCGACGCGGCCAGCGGGCACATGAGTGCCTTCCAGTGTCGCCGCGGAATCCCGCCGTGCGTGTCACAGAGCAGCCAACTCCACTACAAAGGCTGCTCCAAGCTACTGTAGGACTTAGACTTGCGCATAATAGTTCGCGATCGGGAGCGCTCACTTTAGTTCGCGACTCTACCGCGAAATATATCGTTCTTTCAGTTCGTCCGCTCCCAGTGACGGCTGAGCGGCGTGGTCTGCGCATGCAGGTGGAGCGAGAACTTCCCCCACCTAGCTGCTTCATGCGCTTGCTGCGTGAGCCGCTAACGATATCACGCAAATCAAAAGAAACACTTGGTGGATAATTTCTCTCTATCTTGGCATTATGGAATTTATTGGTCAGATATTGCAAGAGTCCAGAATACTTCAAAACAGAAATCTTGTAGCACTGAACCATATAATCTAGTAGGCAGACTGTGAGGATACGGGGTTTTAGGTTAGTAACCTCTTTGGTACGTTTTGGTCGAACGATAGTTATCGGTGGTGTGCAGCGAGAGCTGCTGGCAACAATGCTTAGGTTGGAATGTTCTTTGTTTGTTGGCCGGTGTGCGGCAGTCTCCCGCCGACCGCAGAGCGAGGGGGGTAGCATCAGGGTTGCCAGGTGTGGCGATTTTTCGCATTCTTGGCTATCTTTTTCTTAGAATAATAGCCATTCTAGCTTTATGGCGACTGGCGATTAAATGTGGCTAGTAAAAGAATTAGTTGGCGACTTAAAGGCTATTTTATTTTACTTCAAATAAGACGAATTTAAAGCAATCCCTCTTGAGACATTGTATAAGTGAAACTGACTGAACATAGCTAGAATACTGGGGAAATGTAATCAGACTATAGAAGTTGCCACAAATGTCTGCACGTATCTTTGATCTGTATGAGAATGTCAGAGATGCAAAGAAATTAAACTTGCAGACAAAGACGTAAAATACCTCGAGGAGCCTACTTACAAAGGTTCAAGAATAGGCTTTAAACGATGACTCCTAAAATATACTACAACCCCATATGTATGGCTGCTGTAGACATAGCGAGGATTACAGCATGCACAGGGCCATTTAAACAATAATTCCTAGTAACTGCTACTGGGAGACAAGCCCTTATCTGCGCACTTCGCAGTAGTTAGCAACGGTTTGCAGATATAAAATGACAATGTAGAACACTCTGTAATTTCCCTGTAGTTCTCATGGCTTGTAAACATCAGTTTTGAAGAACATATAAGTGATTAGTAATCGACGCTATTGATCAGAACTTCCCTTGTTTAAGTTTGTTTTATGTTACGATTGTATTAGTTCTGAAATTAATACATATGATAGTTAAATGTAGCTGTGTTTAAATTTAGTATCCACTGTATCTCTCAAGTCTCTCTCTTACATTTACAATATGACTATTTCGTCTGGATTCGTTGATCAGTTGGTGGTGTGTCCTGGCTGGGCTCAGATAAATGTTTCCTTTAAGAACGAGGTTTCTTGGGTGTCTATGAATTTGAGGACGCCATAGTTTGTGTTACTTGTTACTCAGTAACCAACTTACTCCCTGAATTTCAGGATTATTGTTGTCGAGACATGACGTAATACCGTAGCACAATGACGTTAACAGATTATAAATTGCGACAGGCGTACTTGACTATTTTTACTGAGAAAAAGTTGGATATATTTAGGCATTTTATTGATAAAAAGACGGCGATATATTGGCTATTTTTTGTTTACAATTTGACGACAGAACAGTGGAAAAACCTGGCAACCCTGGGTAGCATGTCGGCAGTGAGTTCGTAACCTGCGTTTAGTGGTGGCTCAAGTTTTTGCCATTCCGTCGTATCGCATACGGGTTGCAGTTGCATATTGAAATGTTTCAGTGTGGACTTGTAGACATTCATCGTAGTGGCACGCAGTTATTAAATCCGTGTATTTAAAGGGAAGAGTTTTTAACATTTGTCGTTCCATAATAAAGGAAGTTAACAAAGTTTACTGTTATGGATCAACCTAGTAATTGTCCGCATCCCATACCGTCAAATCATTGGCACAATTATTAAATGATTAAGCATAAAATAGAATGTAACGGCATTTCTCCCATCGAGGATTAGGTGGACGCAGCTGTGGCGTTACAAGACGCTCAGCTCGAAATGGCTCTCATCAGCAGAAGGCAAACACGTGATTTTTAATTCTGCTGCGCGCCCTCTCGCTATTGCTCGTCCGTCTTCGGAAAAGAATTCAATGAACGAAGAAGCGAGATACGTTTGTCATAATAGTTCGCGACCGGTACCGCATATTGTAGTTCGCGACTGATCGCGCATATTTTAGTTCGCGACCGATCGCGCATATTTTAGTTCGCGACCGATCGCGCATGTTTTAGTTCGCAACCGGTGTCGCTCTTTTTAGTTTGTCTGCTTTTTTTAGTTCTTCCGCACTTTTTAGTTCGCCCGCTCTTTTGAGTTCGTCCGCTCTTTTTGGCTTTTGTTACCGCTACTAAAAGAGCTCTTTCTTTTGTTGTCACAGCTTTTTTATATAATGAGTAGTGTTGCCCAAGCGTGTGCTGTTATATTTTTGGGCAATTAGACATCAAATACGTCGGCAAATAAACCAGTTATGTACACGAATGGGTGATACAATGGTATTCAGCTACTTTGCATACACATTACTCGTAGTAAATATTATTTAGACACTGCTGAATACCTTAGAAAAGAAAATTTGTGACAGTGAACTATGAAACTACAGCTGAGCTTCATCTCAGCTCGAAATAACGGTAACTGGCAGAAGGAAATCACTCGATTCTGCGCGCTCTCGCGTCCTCTCGCTGTTCCCCGTCAGTCTTCGCAAAAAGAACGGACGAACTAAGAGGCGAGGGATGTGCGAACTAGTTCGCGTAGTTCGCCTATGGGAGTGCTTTTCCGAACTAGTTCGTTCGCGAACAACACAAAACTGGTAGGACTGACAGCTACAGTGCAAACAGTAGAGGCGGGCAACCACGCGAGAGGCACGGACCGCAGTCCGCAAATCACATGGCATCTGAAAACCCACACGAACTCCGAAACTTTTACCTGCTCGGCCACGAATTTCTCAACTCGGCCGAAATCGTCCTCACCGCCAGTACACCAACTCCGTAACTAGCCTACAGACTCTCTGTTCCCGCTTTTCCATCAGTAAGACACATACAACAAGCATAGAAATTTTATTACGTGTTACTACAAAATGTACAAAACGATTTGGAGTAGGATTTTGGAACATATACTTTGTTCGAACATTATGAACTAATTCGAAGGGAACGACCTATTAACCGAAACACAGCTTGCCCTTTACTCACATGAAGTGATAAGTGCCATCGACAAGGGATCCCAAATCGATTCTATATTTCTGGATTTCCGGAAGGCTTTTGACACTGTACCCCACAAGCGGCTTCTAATGAAATTGCGTGCTTATGGAATATCTCCCCAATTGTGCGATTGGATTCACGATTTCCTATCAGAGAGGACACAGTTCGCTGTAATTGACGGTAAGTCATCGAGTAAAACAGAAGTGATATCCGGCGTACCCCAGGGAAGCGTTTATAGGCCCCCAACTCTTCCTTGTGTTTATAAACGATTTAGGAGACAATCTGAATAGCTCTCTTAGACTGTTCGCGGATGATGCTGTCGTTTATCGGTTAGTGAAGTCAATAGAGGTCAAAAGCAACTGCAAAGCGATTCTGACAAAATTTCTGCATGGTGTGAAAATTGGCAATTGACACTAAATAGCCGGCCGCGGTGGCCGAGGAGACTGAGGCGCTCCAGTCACGGTCTACACGTCCACTACGGTCGGGGGTTCGAATCCCCCCTCGGGCATGGATATTTGTGCCGTCCTAAGGTAGTTTATAAGTAGTTTGTAAGCTTAGGGACTGATGACCCCGTAGTTAAGTCCCATAAGCTTGACAAACATTTGAATTTGAACACTAAATAATGAAAAGTGTGAAGTAAGACACATGACCACTAAAAGAAATCCGCTGAACTCCAGTTACACGATAAATTAGTCAAACCGCAAGGTCGTAAATTCTACCAAATACCTAGGAGTTACAATTACGAACAACTTAGACTGGAGAGAACACACAGAAAATATTGTGATGAAGGTGAACCAAAGGTTCATTGGCAGAACGCTTCGAAGATGCAACAGCTCCACCAAAGAGACTGCCTACATCACACTTGTGCGTCCTCTGCTAGAGTACTGTTGCCCCTTGTGGAACCCTCACCAGCTGGCTGACGGAAGATATTGAGAAGGTTCAGAGAAGGGCAGCTCGTTTTGTTTTATCACGTTACGGAGGGGAAAGCGTCACGGAATGTTGCACGAATTGGGGTGGAAATCATTAAAAGAAAGACGTTATTCATTGCGGCGTGATCTGTTTGCGAAGTTTCAATCACCGACTTTTACTTCTGAATGTGAAAATATTTTGCTAGCACCCACCTACTTAGGAAGACATGACCATCCCAATAAAATGAAAGAAATCAGATCGAAAACTGAACGATTTAGGTGTTCTTTCTTCTCACGCGCTATTAGAGAATGGAACGGGAGAGAAAAGTTATGAAAGTGATTAATGAACCTTCTGCCAGGCACTCAAATTTGATTAGCGTAGTATCTATGTAGATGTAGATGAATTACAATACCTTTTTTTTGTGTGACTGTCTTCCGCAACAAGTACCGAATTATTTGTTTTTGGAAAAGAAACTGTGTTTTTCTTGCTGCAGTCATTTTAATTCCTCTATACGCTTTTCGACCACTATTTCAGTGCATCATAAGAGGAATTCATACGTTTCAAACTTTTCATGTTGTTCTTTACACAGCCGCGCGGGAGTAGCCAAGCGGTCTGGAGCGCCACGTTACGGATCACGCGACCTCCCGCGTCGGAGGTTCGAATCCTCCATCGGGCATGGATGAGTGTGTTGTCATTAGTAGTTTTGGTAGTTTGTATGTCCAGGGACTGATAACCAATGTTAGTAACACAGAATTACAAACATTTGAACATTTTGTTCTTTACACTTCGTCACTGGTTAAATTCACACAGAATTGCCATAATTTGTGTACTTTCTTCTTCTTTTTTTGAATGTTTACGGTTTTACGGACTTGAAGGCAAGGCGTATCTGGTTTACGAATTGGTGAACAGGATACACCTTCAAGTCCGAGAAAAAGTAACCATTGAAAAAGTGATAAAATGAAGAAGGAAGTTCACAAATTGTGGCAAAGCTGTGTGAATTTAACCAGTGACGAGGTGAAAAGAACAACATGAAAATCATGTGACTAAAAACATATGGAATCCACTGCTGATGCACTCCAATAGAGGGCGAAATGCGTATGCAGAAAGTAAAAGGACTGCAGCAAGAAAACGGCTGTTTCATGTCCAAAAATTTAAAATTTCTGAACCCAAAAATGGGCAAAGAATATAACAACGAGCTACAACAATTTTTTTTCTTTTTTTTCCACAGAATGGTTTGAAGCTAAAGGCAACTTTTAAATATTCTAAAAAAAAAAAAAAAAAAAAAAAAAAAAAAAAAAAAAAAAAAGATGCAGACAGCCAATTTCCCCGTTTCGCAATTGCAGATTATTTTTCTGTTTAAATATATGTCTTGTTTCATTGATAGATTTTGCTAAGGAATCACACCTCACACTTTTTTGTCCTGCAGCGTGGGAGTAGCCGCATGGTCTAAGGTATCAGGCTATGAACTGGGCAGCCGTTCCCGCCTGAGGTTCGACTCCTCTCTCGGGCAGAGTGTGTGTTGTTTTTAGTGTTAGTTGGTTTAAGTAGTTTGTAAGACTAGGAAATGATGACGATAGCAGTTTGGTCCAGTAGGTTTACAATTTTTTTTCAGTGTGTTATTATCAGGGTAGTCACAAATATGTAAATGTTGGTGGTGAGTGGATTCAAAGAAACACTTAAAACGGTAATCAATCAAAGTTGTTACACGCGTTTCTAGTTCTCCAAAACGCAGAGGACTCGACTGCCGCAATAGAAGGTACGAAAGATGTATTTTCTTCGTCAGTATGGTTTTCCTACAGGAAGTCGGAGGACTGTGTAAGTGATGTATCTTCTGACATGATACTTATTATTAAATGTTCAAATGTTTGTACAACTTATGGGACTTAACTACGGGGTCATCAGTCCCTAAGCTTACAAACTACATATGAACTACCTAAGACTAAAGACGGCACAAATATCCATGCCAGAGGGGGGATTCGAACCCCCGACCGTAGTGGCCGTGTCGACCGTGACTGGAGCGCCTCAGTCACCTCGGCCACCGCGGCCGGCATACTTATTATCGCAAAACGCATTTACCAGTTCATATTTCAAATAAGAGAATCAGGAATGAAACCAGTTTCCTTTTTCACACTTAATATCCTGTTCCATTTCCTAAATGTCTGAATTTTCTGCCCCTATTAAAATAAAGATTTAAGCACAAATGAAATGTATTTTACTAAAACGGGCATTGTGGTCTTCTCACTTTCAACTCAGCGAGCGCAAAGCAGTGAAATTAATTTACAGGACACATATTTAGGTAATTTACTACAAGACAGGGTAGCGTGGAGATCTGCATCAAACCAGTCTGCGGACTGAAAACGACCAACTGTATACGGAAATACGCAGTCCCACAAGTTACTTTAAATTAATTATTCTTTATCTAGATTTCGACACCTCCTTAGGTGTCTTCATCAGCAAATTGTGATGCTGGATATATCCTTATACAGTAAATTACGGCGTTACTTACAGTGTTACGGTTGCTTTAGACAAGCGATGTTCAAAATCAAGTATTTATTTGCTATTTTGTCAAAAACTGAAATTTTTTGCCCGTGGTTGTGTATAAATTAAGACAACAGCTACCAAGCACATTTGATTATGCTATTTATTTACAAAATAGCGCCGTTCTTGGTTTCACACCTTACAGTTTATCATCAGACGGTTGTTCATTTCTACATACATTTCTTGTCATCTACATATTTTTATGCTTATAATTTTGCCTTGTGACGAAAAGTTCTTGGTTAGATGGTACCGTCGAAAAATTGAGCTCCATTACGTCAGTGTTGTTTGATGCAGTTTTTGAGCCAATGGTAGAGAAATATCATAAAAACGGATGGATGAACCCTTTGCCATACACTTCAGTGTGATATGCGAAGTATTTACATGGATATACATATAAACTTTAATCGCGCATTTTGTCTCAATAATCACTATTAATTACATAAGTGTGGAAGACTGTCGGTCGATACTAAGCATCGCGTCGGACGCTTACTTTCAAAGTGACAATCTTCACCATGAAGTCAGACTTCTGGTGTAACCGTCTAGTGATTCTCAGTCTGTCACTCAATTTCCTGTAAATTACCTGAGTAAAATTGAATCACAAACTACGATATGCACTTTTTTCATTTATCAACTTTTGCTTCTCCGCTTGTCCGTAATAGCTTTATGTAGTGATGATTGTCAGAAAGGTCGGGGGTTCGAATCCCCACTCGGGCATGGATATTTGTGCCGTCCTCAGTCTTATTTAGTTCATAAGTAGTTTGTAAGTTTAGGGACTGATAACTCCGTAGTTAAGTCGCATAGTCTATACAAAAAAAAAAAAAAAAAAAAAAAAAAAAAAAAAAAAAAAAAAAAAAAAAAAAAAATGTTCAATTGTTTGTAAGTTTATCGGACTTAACTGCGTGGTCATCAGTCCGTAGATTACAAACTACTTAAACTAAGAATGACATTTCGACTCTGCAGCGGAGTGTGCACTGATATGAAACTTCCTGGCAGATTAGAATTGTGTGCCGGGACCGGGACTCGAACCTGGGACCTTGCCCGCGAAAGGGAAAGGTCTGGGGCTCGAGTCCCGGTCCCGGCACACAATTTTAATAGTTTAACTAAGGTAAATTAACGTAAGGACAGCGAAAATATCCCAGCACGAGGGATGATTCGTAACCCCGACGGCGGCCGGCCGCGCGCTCCGCAGCACGGCGCTCCAATGCGCGCGGCTAACCCGCCGCTGCTTGTTAGTAAGACCGTGATAAACTGCTGATGGTGAGAACTGCGACTAGCCCGGTTAGCCGCGCGTTTTAAGGTGCTTTTATCCAGGACGGGGAGAGCTGCTGGCCGGTGTTCGAATCCGGCCGGCAGGTCTGGAAGTCCCCAGAATGAAATTTTCACTCTGCAGCGCTGATATGAAACTTCCTAGCAGGTTGAAAAGTAGGAGGCGAGGTACTGGCAGAATTGGAGTTGAGTGGGGGAGCCGTGAGTCGTGTCGGGATAGCTCATTGGTAGACCGCTTGCCCGCGAAAGGCAAAGGTCCCAGGTTCGAATTCCGGTACCGGCACGCAATTTTATTCAGCCAGGTAGTTTCAATCAGCTCACACTCCGCTGCAGAGTGAAAGTTTCGTTCTGGAAACATCCCTTAGGCTGTGGCTAAGCAATGTCTCCACCATATCCTTTCTTCCATGACTGCTAGTCTTACAAGGTTCACAGGAGAACTTCTGTGAAGTTTGGAAAGTAGGAGGCGAGGTACTGGCAGAATTGGAGTTGTGTGTGGGAACCGTGAGTCGTGTCGGGATAGCTCAGTGGTAGAGCGCTTGCCTGCGAAAGGTATAGGTCCCAGGCTCGAGTCCCGGTTCCGGCACGCAGTTTTAATCTGCCAGGATGTTTCAAGTCTCTATGTGGTTTCCAGGTGGTTCTTCACGACTCACTAGGCGAATACTGGACCGCACCCGAGTTCCGCCTCAGTTACAATATTGACAAACACCTAGTATAAACATTCCTACACTTTCACCTATACGTAGACGTTTGCGGTACACGTATTTTCTCCCAGGGCCTAATGCACACACGGCAAGAAAGGCATCCAGCTACCCCTGAATTAACATTGCCAAATCAGTGGCTAACAACGCGACCCGTACAAGAGGGATACGTTTAAGAAGAAAAAGATCGGTGTTGTAAGTTGTGGAAGCTTTTGTTTTAGCTTTGACCTGGACAGCCACATTGTCATAAATAAACACATGACACAAGAATGTGATCAGGCAGTTCCCTATTGTAGAACTGCACAAAGTATTTCATCAACATTCAAGATCAGTAGTTTATCACATTGTTGATGACAACCTTCGCAACATAGAAAAAATTAAGTAATCAAGTATTCATTCGCAATATGCGAATTCTGCCGACTTTACCTCCATTTCTGAAGAAATTCTATTATAATCTGGTGACAGTAACCTGTCACCCACCCCAACACGCTTACCGGCGAGACCCAAATTTCCATTTATCACTCTTGCCTTCATCATATCAAAAAGGATGGCGCAAACTTACACGGCTGACAGTACACGATAATGGAAGCAAAAATGTGCCAGTAAACATTGGTCAGCCACCGAGCCGTCTGCGAGATAATAACGAATGTATGGTTTCAAGCCGCTACTGACATCATTGTAAACATTGTCCTAGTTATATATACCTTATATTAAAGACGACACAAATATCCATGCCCGAGGGAGGTTTCGAACCCGCCGACCCTAGCGGCCGTGCAGACTGTGACTGGCGCGCCGCCGGCCGCCGGCCGCGGTGGCCGAGGTGACTAAGGCGCTCCAGTCACAGTCGGGGGTTCGAATCCCCCTTCGGGCATGGATATTTGTGCCGTCCTAGTTCGTAAGTAGTTCATAAGTAGTTTGTAAGTTTAGGGACTGATGACACCGTTGTTAAGTCCCATAGACTATACAAACATTTGAACATTTTTTTTGAACTGGCGCGCCGCAGACCGCTCGGCCACTGCGGCCGGCCCTCGATCTCAGTTTACGGCATATTGGTCAGTGTATACCTGCTTCTCCACTTTTCCTTTCCTTCCACCTTGATTCCCAATTCCAATTAATCCTTCCGAAGCTCAACAACCCACTTGGTTCCTGTCTTTACTCTGGTCCTTCCTGTTGTTTCCCATACTTGTTTCGTCATTCTGTACAAATCCTCTGCACAATATCTCTGCTCTTGATGTTTGTTATTAAACAATGCTCTGAGTGGACATATAGTGCACACTTAATATACCAGAATAAGGACAATAATTGCTTGAAACCGGAAGTTAATAAATCTGCAACTGTGCAAGTGTGGTTGTTTCCTTTTTAACCCATATTCATCGTACACTACTAGCCATTAAAATTGCTACATAAAGAAGAAATGCAGATAAACGGGTATTCATTAGACAAATATACTACAACTGACATGTGATTACATTTTCACGGAATTTGGGTGCATAGATCCTGAGAAATCACTACCCAGAACAAACGCCTCTGGCCGTAATAACGGCCTTGATACGCCTGGGCATTGATTCAAACTGAGCTTGGATGGCGTGTACAGGTACAGATGCCCATGCAGCTTCAACACGAGACTACAGTTCATCAAGAGTAGTTGTTCGGCCACCATTGACCAGACGTTTTCAATTGGAGAGAGATCTGGAGAATGTGCTGGCCAGGGCAGCAGTCGAACATTTTCCGTATCCAGAAAGGCCCGTACAGGACCTGCAACATGCAGTCGTGCATTATCTTGCTGAAATGTAGGGTTTTCGCAGCAATCGAATGAGGGGTAGAGCCACGGGACGTAACACATCTGAAATGTAACGGCCACTGTTCAAAGTGCTGTCGATGCGAACAAGAGGTGACCGAGACGTGTAACTAATGGCATCCCATACCATCAAGCCATACGCCAGTATGGCGATGACGAATACACGCTTCTAATGTGCGTTCATCGCCAGGTCGCCAAACACGGATGCGACCATTATGATGCTGTAAACAGAACCTGGATTCATCCGAAAAAATGACGTTCTGCCATTCGTGCACCCAGGTTCGTCGTTGTGTACACCATCGCAGCCGCTCCTATCTGTGATGCAGCGTCAAGGGTAAATGCAGTCATGGTTTCAGAGCTTATACTCCATGCTGCAAACGTCGTCGAATTGTTCGTGCATATGGTTGTTATTTTGCAAACGTCCCTATCTGTTGACTCAGGGATCGAGACGTGGCTGCACGATCCATTACAGCCATGCGGATAAGATGCCTGTCATCTCGACTGATAGTGATACGAGGCCGTTGGGATCCGGCACGGCTTTCCGTATTGGCCTCGTGAAACCATCGATCCCATCCTCTGCTAACAGTCATTGGATCGCGTAGGCTACAATCCGACACGAGAGTTGGAACTTAAAGAGTGGCAACTATTTATTCACAACCCATACAAAAACACTACATGTTTGCACCTGTTACTGTCCTTCGAAGTACTCTGCAGCATTTTGAGATCACGTTGTCAGCAGTGTAGAAGGTGCATACCGCTAGCATACACTGTTGTCTTGACGGTGCGAATGAAGCGGTCTACTGCCTGTCGAATCTCTGGAACAGCTCCGAAGCGAATGTCACGAAATGGTTCCTTCGTCTTCAGAATCAAATAAAAGTCACAGAGACTAACGTACGGGGTGGATGGTGGATGGTGCAGTACTACCCCGAACACAGCAGCTACAGCTGTATGCACCCACGCATTATCGTGTATTTAGCAGAAATTGTTGCCGCAAATTTCGCCAAAGTCGGAGGCCATGCTCCAAAAAGGAACAGTAATACTGTGCATTGACGGTCTGCCGTGGAAGAACGTGACACTTTTATGTTATATCGTGTAGTGGGACGGATTATTGTCTGCGCTACTATGTTACATAAGCTCAGTTTCGAAGAAGATTATGTTTATATTTTATGTTTTTAAATGATTTTTCTGTAAATGTTTTATGTTATGTGATTCTTAAAAGAGTTTTGTATGTTTCTTGTGTTTCATGTGTTGTGACGGCGATTAAACCTACGAGAGCAACATCTTCGACGCAGAGCTCAAGGAATAAACATCTGGTCACTAAGTCGCAGTCTAAGATGCTGGTTTCTGCGGTTATCGTCGCGGATATTGATATTATTATAGAAACTCTCGTCGAAAATCAAAAAGACCATAAAATCTGTCTCTATGTAACTGCCGTTGAGTCATGATCTGTATTGTGAGAGCAATAAATATCATTCTGTCTCGAAAGTTAACCAAGTGTCAACGATAATTATTTTGATATTTATTGAAATTTTACAAGAAATATATTCATTTATAGGAACTGAAGAATTATTTACTGTCAAACTATATTACAATTTGAAAGAAGACATTTATTGAAAGTTATTTTGTTTGACAGATAAACCAAGAAGACTTTCATCAATTTTTATCATTTTAATCAATCGATCTTATATATCAATCGATCATGAGTAAACAGGATTTGTAATATCTGTATCTATAGCAAGCAGAACAACTAAGAACTTCTGTTTGACAGTTCGATCATTAAGGGAACTTTAAAATATTTATTTCAAAGTGGCAGTTTAACGAAGTGCAAACCTAGAATCATATGCTTCTTCTATCTGCGCAAGGATCTGTCGTTGAAATTTCACAATACAGGATGATTATATTAATTGGAATTTATTTTTTCTTGTTGACGAGCGGACGACTTTCAGAACCTGAAATCTGACACGGCACATTAAAAATTTGGTATTTAGTCTCATGCAAGAAGAGGTCGTACCGCCACAACCGCTCGATCGTAAGTGAGTTTCTCTCGGTTGTGACGCAGGACGGGCGAATCCATTTGCTCAGAGGTAACGTAGGTATGCCAACAAAGTGTGCTATCAGCGACAACAGTAGATTCCAGTGCGTAGTGTCTCCATAGCAGTGTTGTCACTATTTAAGTTCCAAGTATATGACAATTTCGTAACCCATCTTTTTATCGTACTGCCTAAGTGATCCTTCCTGTCTGTGCCGTGCCGGAGCCGTCTTGCAGTTACGTGCCGCTGGCCGGATTGGTATCACTGGTGGTATCGATAGCGACCAGAGGGCGTAAGTAGCTGCGCTCTGTTTTCCTGGAGGCGAAAAGGTCGGAGCGGGTGAACAGTAACGTTTGGACGTTGGCGCCAGAGAGAGTGAAGTGTCCACAACGAACGACCACGGTCGGAGTTATACACGAGGGCATGTGTGTGTGCTCGACGCGGAAATGATCTGAAAAGTCTAGTCAGCTTTCAGGAACAGCAGGTGTTTGTGAATGAACCTTAACTGGAAGAGCCAACGTGAGGAAAGGTCAACCAATTGTGGTCAAACTGTTCCTAAAGTTCGGGATGTACAAGGATTGTGTCACTTTTTATTGTGCTGTCCGTGCTCCCTACGGACGGAAATGGTTTGATGCCTGTGTACAGCTGTACCGCTGAGAGACTTGCGCTGCTAACATGTCATGTCACATTTTGTTGCGATTGTTTCAATTTGATATATACATGGTGTTTGACCTATAGGTGGCTCACCTTATGTTTTCTGTGTGTGTGTGTGTGTGTGTGTGTGTGTGTGGTAATAGTTCCTGTGTTTCAGGTGTTTCACCCAAGTTGATTCCTTGTGCCTTGTAACTAAATATTAGTGACAAAACATTTAAGGCCCAGAAAAGGGGAAATGTCTTACTGTTGGATGGCAGTGCGTCGGGAGAACGTAAAATGTAACTCCTGTGATGATGACTCAATTAAAGCCAACCTCTCAAGTTGAGTAATACCTTCATACTATGTTATTAAGTAATGCCTTCAGACAAAACCTGACTGATTTGTTTGCTTTCAAGTACCGTCTGAGAAAGGCTAAGTTTACTGTTATTAATTCATTGATTTCATTTTGTTAAAGATTGTCTGTAGTTAAGGTACATTCTCTGTTGATATTTGAATGTTGGTGAAAATTCTGTGTCGTGAGATATGTGTTTAGTAACCAAAGGAGGCCTCTAAGTTTCGTTTTATGTAAATAATTGCTGTAATAAATTGGCTATATTTTATAACAGTTTATTTAGGCTCAGTACCTTACCACTTGCTCACACACCCCACCCCCTATCATATCTACATCTACATCTACATCTACATGGGATACTCTGCAAATCACATTTAAGTGCCTGGCAGAGGGTTCATCGAACCACCGTTATACCACTTTACCTACCACTCCATTCTCGAATACCGCGAGGGAACAATGAACGCCTAAATCTCTCCGTTCGAGCTCTGATTTCTCGCATTTTATTCTGATGATCATTTCTACCTATGTAAGTGGGAGTCAAAATATATTTTTGCATTCGGAGGAGAATGTTGGCGATTGTAGTTTCGTAAGTAGCCCACGCCGCAGCGATAAGCGCCGTTGTTGTAATGATTTCCATCCCAGATCCTGTATCATTTCCGTAACGCTGTCTCCCCTGTATCGTGACAATACGAAACGAGCTGCCCTTCTTTGGACTCTTTCGATGTCCTCCGTCAAACCCATCTGATAAGGATCCCACACTGGGCAGCAATACTCCATAAAAGGACGGAAAAGCGTAGTGTATGCAGTTTCTTTAGTAGTTCTGTTGCATCTTTTAAGGGTTCTGCCAATAAAACGCAGTCTCTGGTTCGCCTTTCCCACGACATTATCTACGTGTCCTTCCAATTTAAGTCAGAAGTAATTGTAATTCCTAGGCATTTTGTGAAGTTTGCGGCCTTCACATTTGATTGATTTTTCTTGTAAACGAAATTTAACGGATTTCTTTTCGTGCTCATGTGGGCAACCACACACTTCTCATTATTTAGAGTCAACTGCCAATTCTTACACCATACTGATATCTTATTCAAATCGTTCTTCAGTTGGTTTTGATCTTCAGACGATTTTACTAGACGTTAAATGACGACGTCATCTGCAAACAGCCTAAGAGAGCTATTTAGATTTTCCCCTAAATCGTTTATGTAAATAAGGAACAGCAGAGGACCAATAACACTACCCTGTGGAAGCCCGAAATCACCTCCGTTTTAGTCGATGCATTTCCATCGATTACTACAGACTGTGTCCTCTCTGAGAGGAAATCCCCTATCCAGTCGCAAATTTGGGGCGATATACCGTAACAACGCAATTTGATTAAAAGCCGTTTGTGAGGTACGGCGTCAAAAGCCTTCTGGAAATCAAGAAATACCGAACCAATTTGCGAACCCTTGTCGATGGCACACATCACTTCATGTGCGTAAAGAGCTAGTTGTGTTGCGCATGAAAGATATTTTCTAAATCCATGTTGACGTTGGCCCAATAGATCATTCTGTTCGAGATAATTCATAATATTTGAATACAGGCTGTGTTACAAAACCCTGCTGCAAATTGAAGTCAATGAAATAGGCCTGTAGTTTAGTAGGTTACTCCTAATGCCTTTCTTGAATATAGGTGTGACCTGTGCAACTTTCCAATCTTTTGGTACAGATCCTTCTTTGAGAGAGCGGTTGTATACGGCTGTTAAGTAAGGGGCTATCGCTTCAGCATAATCAGATAGAAATCTAATGGGTATATAGTGATTTTAGTCGCTGCAGTACTCCGATGATATCTGCTTCTACGTTACTCATTACGGCCTCTGTTCGTAATTCGAAATCTGAGATATTGGTTTCGTCTCGTTTGGTGAATGAGCTTCTAAAAGTTATGTTGCGTAACTCTGCTTTAGCAGCGCTGTCATCGGCAGGTTCGCCATTATTATCACGTAGTTCAATGTTCAAATGTTTGTATAGCTTATGGGACTTAACTAGGGGGTTATCAGTCCCTAAACTTACAAACTACTTACGAACTAGCTAACACTAAGAACGGCAAAAATATCCATGCCCGAGGGGAGATTTGAACCCCCGACCGTAGTGGCCGTGAAGACCGTGACTGGAGCGCCTCAAGTCCCCTCGGCCACCGCGGCCAGTTATCACGTAGTAAGGGTATTGTTTGTGTTTTGCCCATAGTATATTTAAGATATGACCAAAATCTCTGTCTGCGTAGCGTACCATTTTCATTCGTAACGGTCTGGGTCCAGTTTTGTAGACGGGTGATACACGGTCACTGAATCTAGTCCCGGAAATGTTAAACCGCATCGGGGACACGTGTCAGCGTGAGCCGCACAGAAAGAAAACCTGCCTCCAGTGGACTGCTGAATATCAGGATGGCCGCGTGGTGGTGGGTGTCCGGGGGCGGCGGGCCTGTCGATGGCCGAGGGATCTGGCGGCGGACCTGTCGATGTGGAGCACCCGGATACTGCGCCGATTTCGCGCTGACCAGTTAGTCGCGTGACCCGCGCGGCCAACAGCCTGTGACTCCTCAGTCGCGTGGACCCGCTGCTGTACGGCGAGGCGACGTCTGCGGGCTAGGCGGACCGCTGCTCCGCATGCAGTGATCCCCAGCAAGTAGAGCAGTTCCATTAGCCGCTTCCGGCTCATCAGCAGGTAATCTGCTGAGCAAGTGTTAACGTCCTACGAGAATCCCCCTCCCACCTGCACGGACCCCGCCCGGCTCCTTACCCCACCACCTGAACTGCTCGTCACGTGGCGTTCGAGCTGAAGGTTGAAGGTTCGAATCCTGGGGAATACAAGCATTTTTATTACTTCTTTAGCATGCTTTTTATATAACGGCAGCATGTTCTGCAATAATCTCTTAATTACGTATAACAGTGTGCAACAACACATTCGTCACTTAGATGAACTAACACAGTAGCGCGCGTGCGCACACACACACACACACCCATACACCCAACCTAATTATAATGTTCAAATGTTTGAAAATCTATGGGACTTAACTATTGCGGTTATCAGCCCTTAAGCTTACAAACTACTTAAACTAACTTTAAACTAAGGACAACACACACACCCATGCCCGAGGGAGGACTCGAACATCCATCGGGAAGGAACCGCGAGCTCCAGAGAAAGGCGCCTTAGAGCGCTCGTGCACTCCACCGCCTCAGGGGGTAATTATACAATCTGAATTTATCTATGTGTGAATTGGCACAAACTTTATAAGCAACTTATTAGACTCTGTAAACTATTTCAGAATGTCGCACACGCGATTTAATTGTATTGTAAATATCACAATGGTTAGAAAAAAAACTTTGTGAAAGCAATATAGCTACGTAAATATTGCAATGCGGCCGTACTGAAATCTTCAGAGTGACACAAAATGTTCAAATGTTCGTATAGCTTATGGGACAACTACGGGGTCATCAGTCCCTAAACTTACAAACTACTTATGAACTACCTTATACTAAGGACGGCACAAATATCCATGCCCGAGGGGGATTCGAACCCCCGATCGTAGTGGCCGTAGCGCCTCAGTCCCCGGTCTGGGGTTCGAATCCCCCCTCGGGCATGGATATTTGTGCCGTCCTTAGTATAAGGTAGTTGATAAGTAGTTTGTAAGTTTAGGGACTGATGACCCCGTAGTTAAGTCCCATAAGCTTAACAAACATTTGAACATTTTTTGAGCCTCGTTCCCCTAGGCCACCGCGGCCGGCCAGAGTGACACAAGAGGAAACGTTAGATATTTGTTCATTACGCCACAATTAATGGTTTGATGCCGATTCTTTTACCAATTGAACCCATTTCTAACATGAATGTGATAATTTCCACTTTATTTATTATTTGAAAACATACCACAAGGTTTGTAACAAAGACATTGACGTATTGTTAATTTCTGCCAGGAATTACGATGTTTTTACACTAAAATATTGCGATTTTGCGTTAAGCAACGATCATGTGAAACACAATTCACTCTTTTCATCTTCGAGATGCTGAGGGCAGTAAATGCAGAATCGCAGGCAGACGTCGTGTTTCCTGACTTCCACAAGTTGGTCAATGCCGTTCCGCAAAGTGCGAACATATGGAATATCATATCAGCTGAGTGACCGAATTCAGGCGATTTTATCTAACAGAACGCAGCATATCATTCTCAGCGGAGAGAAGTCTTCAGACGTTAGCGTGATATCAATCGTATCAAGGGGAGTGTTACACAACCACCGTTTGTCACTATATTTGTAAATAACTTCGTAGGTAACGTCGGAATTTATATAGAAGTCTCAACACTAAGAAAGGGTAACTAATTACTGGGTCATCTACAGCCTATCGACCTCAACATAAACAGGTGTAAAATGTTGCGATTATACAGAAATAAAGATCCAGTGTTATATAACCACGCAATAGCAGGAACGGAAGTAGTTGCCTTGTAACGTACCGGGTCGTAGGCCATTGTTCTTGAAGTCCTCGTAGATCGGCGCTCTCGGTAACAGCTGGCTGAAATTCGATGAGACAATACTAGTCCACTCCAAAAAATGTAGGCGGCACGGAGAATTGCAGTTCATTGACACTTCAATGATTCATTAGTGCACAGTTCTCCCCATTTATGGCCAACGTACAAGTCTCATTAATTACAGTCACTACAACCCTGTAGGTACATTCCACAGGTCAATAATACAAATTTACACAGTTCATGTGTGGAATACTAAACTCCGATGTGTACAATGTGGCACAAATATGAGGGACCAATTACTGGAGATATACTTTGTATACGCTTTTACATAATAGTTCAAAATTAAAGTTCAAAGTGACGCGGGTTGTATCTCAGATACCTCACGAAATAAGATTCTCTCCCGGCGTGGTATTCATTTACATGGCGCGAAAGCGTCCTACTTGTATCTTCCAAACAATGACACTGAAAATTACGTATATGTACATCAAATTAATTATAATGGAAAAGTTAAGTCACATACAATTGGCTATAGTAAAAGTAGCGTAAATAATAATGAGTAAATTGTTATATAAATCTCAGTTATGATAATTGTGTTTCATTTACGCATTTAATGAAAAAGGTTTGTCAACAATAATTTCGTAATAGACGGTAATTATACAGAAACTAATGATGGCTAAACTTTGCTACCATTACTTGTGAAACATGACAATACCTACTTTAATATTATGAGAAAAGAATTTACTTAGCCTTAACAGAAATACTAATTAGCATAATATATAACCTATAACAATACGACTCTGGCATTAACTAAATTAGCTAAATTAAACAAACTTCTGCAACGTCAAATAATAGAAAATAACTTTGGCTAGTCACGTTAGAGAAAAGAATAACAAAAAATTTGGAAAGAAGATGGCCGCGCGGGAGTAGCCGAGCGGTCTGGAGCGCCACGTTGAGGATCGCGCGGCCTCCCGCGTCGGAGGTTTGAATCCTCCCTCGGGCATAGATGTTTGTGTTGTCTTTAGTATAAGTTAGTCCATAAGTAATTTGAAAGTTTAGGGACTCTTGACCCCGCAGTTAAGTCCCATAAGCTTTACAAACGTTCGAAAATTCGAAAAGAAGATGATAATAGACTAATTACACTCACATCTATTATTATGCAACAGTGGTAACGGGAGGTTCAGTAATGCAAACACATGGGAATAAATCCTAACATGTTTCGTTACAACTTCCATAAAATATCTGGTAACAGACGTAAGGGGTGATTTTGAATGGAACGACCATAATAAAATCAATCGTGTGTCAGGCATGTGCCAGACTGAGCTTCATTGGAAGAGTACTCAGGAAGTGTAGTTCGGCAACAAATGAAGTAGGTTACAAGACTCTTTTCCGGCCAACGCTTAAGTATTGGTCATCAGTATGGGTTCCGTACCAGGTGGGGTTGATAGAGGAGATAGAAAAGATACAACGGAGAACAGCAGGTTCGTTAGGGGCTCTCTTAGTAAGCGTGATAGCGTCATGTAGATGATAATGAAACTGCAGTGGCAGGCGATTAAGAGAGACGTTCTGTATCACAGAATTGGCTTCTGTCAAAGTTATGACAGCATACGTCAAGAGTCAACAAATATATTGTTGCTTGCTCCTAAGTAGATCTCGCGAGGCGACCAGAAGGACTTGGTTAGGGAGATTAGGGCCCCCAGAGGGCAAACAGGCAATCATTTTTAGTGCAAATCATACGCGACTGGAATAGGAGGAAGTGACAACACAGTCTAACATATATAGTCGCGACACTCACTGCTGTAAAAGTTGTTACCAACTGACATTTGCTGCGACACTAGCACTCCTTGCGGTGGGAAAGCCGCCGAAGTTTGTTTATAATCGCTTTTGTACGTAATTAACGAAATACTTACTATAATTTTTGCGTTACAAGCATTAGTAAAATATCAAAAGATAAACTTAATACGGAAATTAAAGTAAAACAGCCTAAATGCAAACGTAGGCTTCCGCGGCAATTGTCACTATCAGATACAGACCCTGATGAAGGCCGCCTGCAACAGTGGCCGAAACGTCGGTAAAATTTATAAAATGACGACGCGGTGTCATATCCAGAAGAATTAAAACAGCCTAATTTAAATGATTCAATGGTGTGCAACAAGTGTGGAATTGGGTTCTTCTTTGTCGGAAAACAGTTTGGTTGCTTTTATCGTTATATTGTCACGTCTGTGACGTTTTTCCTTCAGCTACAGTTATGGTGTCTGATTTGGTACGTTAAATACCGTATGTATTGCATTATATATATATATATATATATATATATATATATATATATATATATATATATATATATATATATATATATATTGAAGAATACTTAACGTTCCTGCGTAGAAATTGACATCTCTCTGCTAAAGGGGATGTGTCCTGGTGTTTCCTAGGCATTCTTATTTTTAATAGAAAATGAAATTATTCATTTAAAGCCTGTATGTTACAGGATAATTGTAAATTAACTGTCCTGTAATGTACCGTTTCGCACCTTGTCAGGGATCTTACGAAACCTAAGAAAGACAAATGGGGAGCTATTTTCGGTTGCACAGTGGTAGAGTGCCGGACTACAAATTCCAAATGTCGCGGGTTCGATCCCCGCCAGGTCATAAGATCTTTATCGTTCACTTTCCACTTCTTTCCCCTCTGGCAATATTGCTCACGTGAAGAATACCGAGAAGCACCGTGGTTCGGAACCCACGTTAAACTGTAGGTCCCCCTACAACTGGCTGGGTAAGTCAGTTCGAAGGTCGGAGGAAGGCAAAGGCATACCACCTCCAAACACGGCCATGCCTAGTAAAGCACTGTGGTGTTGAAACCAATCTTCGGATTTTAGACTGCTTTACCTTTTTTACCTATTTATAAGACACTACATACGTTCCCTAATGTAAGAAGTATAAAAAAAAGTAAAGCAGTCAACAATCCGAAGATTGGTTTGAACACCACAGTGCTTTACTAGGCATGGTCCTGTTTGGAGGTGGTATGCCGTTGCCTTCCTCCGACCTTACTTACCCAGTCCGTTATAGGGGGACCTACAGTTTAACGTGGGTTCCGAACCACGGTGCTACTCGGTATTTTTCACATGAGCAGTACTGCCAGAGGTGAAAGAAGTTGAAAGTGACAGATAAAAATCCTAGGACCTGGCGGGAATCGAAACCGCGACCTTTGGATTTGTAGTCTGGCACTCTACCACTGTGCAGCCGAGGCGCACAACCACTGTAGTCAATCTAAACGTAGCTTGCCGGCCGTTTGGAGCGTACAACAAAGATCTGTGGTAGTGTCGTGACTATATCTGTTAGACTATGGTGGCAGTGGCAGCAAAGTACCAAATGTTCAAATGTTCAAATGTTCGTTAAGCTTAAGGGACTTAACTACGGGGTGATCAGTCCCTAAACTTACAAACAACTTGTGAACTACCTACAAATAAAGACGGCACAAATATGCATGCCCGAGGGGGGATTCGAACCCCCGACCGTAGTGGCCGTGCAGACCGTGACTGAAGCGCCTCAGTCCCCTCGGCCACCGAAAGTACCCTCCGCTGCACACCGCACCGCACCGGTGGCTTGCGGAGTATGGATGTAGATGCAGATCGTAAACGGGATATTTTCCTGGCCTTGTTTATTCCTTTTCGTATACGTCTTCACCCGCGACCACCTTTCTGACAGTGGGTCGATCTGCTACACCTAACGCGGGGTCATCGTCCAGCGGGGTCGCCCCTACCTGTCCGGTGGAGAGCGACCCAGATGGCGGCAGGTCGGTCCTCCCCGGGGATCCGGTCCATCTCGCACCGCTACGGCCGCCGGCGGAACACCCTGCTACACGGGAGGCTGCGGAAACGGGATGTGGCGTGCAACCACCGGCCGACCTCGGGCGGCTTCCATCCGCGCTGACCGACGAACTCACCCTGACGGGGCGGGGCGCTCCAGTTTCCTTACGGCACATATGGCCGGTATTCATATTTTCTCCTAGTTGTCAGTGGCGCCCTGCCTTCTTGGTTAGGTCGATGAAACCGGAACCATATACACATCAAGGTCCGGTACACTAACTACCGTAAATCGGCACAATTTTGTGACGGGCGTACAACTTCGTGACAGCTACACCCTCCACGACATAATTAAATCTCGTAGGCATTGAGCAATAGTACTAACAAGGAAAGTACTTAGGCTCGGACAAACAGAAATAAACCAAAATCGTATGACAGATAATGCAAAGGTCCCTCATTGCACTAGTGATACTCCCGCATCTGCAAAACTCTGCAGTCGCCCATTAGAGGCCTCTGCGTGTGCCATGCCGCATTGCACTTTGACCTGCCGGTACGCCAGTAGTGACGGTGCAGTGTGACTCTGAAGTTGAGCTTTGTGACGTTATTTGTGTAGTGAAGCGTCAGATGGATCGGCGATTGGTAATCAATCCTGCTAATGTTCAAATGTTTGTAGAGCTTAGGGGACTTAACTACGGGGTCATCAGTCTCTAAACTTACAAACTACTTAAGAACTAACTAATACTAAGGACGGCACAAATATCCATGCCTGAGGGGGGATTCGAACCCCCCACCGTAGTGGCCGTGCAGACTGTGACTGACGCGCCTGCTAATGTATTGCAATTGGTTGAGATGAAATTCCGAAGAGCACTTATTCGTGAATACGGTCTTGGTGTAGAAGAAAAAACATTCACATGTTTTCTGGTATCTATTATAGCGCAGAAATAGGAGCATAGATTAGAAACACTATAATAGATAATGGGTAACATGCGAATGATTCATATTCTACACCAATACCATCTACACGAGCCGGCTGCGGTGGCCGAGGGGATTGAGGCTCTCCAGTCGCGATCTGCGCGGCTGCTGCGGTCGGGGGTTCGAATCTCCCCTCGGGCATGGATGTTTGTGCCGTCCTAGTTTGTAAGTAGTTCATAAGTAATTTGTAAGTTTAGGGACTGATGACCCCGTAGTTAAGTCCCATAAGCTATAGAAACATTTGAACATTTTGAACATCTAGACGAAGAAGGTTTCTTCGTAACTTCACCTCAACCAGTCACACTATATTAGCAGGATTGATTACCAATCGCCGACCCATCCGACACTTCACCACACAAATAACGTCACAAAACGCAACTTCGGAGGCACACTGCACCGTCACTACTGGCGTACCGGCAGGTCAAAGTGCAATGCGGCATGGCACACGCAGAGGCCTCTAATGGGCGACTGCAGAGTTTTGCAGATGCGGAAATATTAGTAGTGCAATAAGGGACTTTCACATTATCTATCATACGATTTTGGTGTATATCTGTTTGTTCGAGCCCAAGTATTTTCCTTGTAAGTCTGAGGCTATATGGCCCGTGTGCAGATTGAGTGCTGCCGTCTCTTGGAGCAAGTGGAAACTACGCGAGTGTGTTCCACAGTGTGCCGGCCGCGGTGGCCGAGGGGACTGAGGCGCTTCAGTCATGGTCTGCACGGCCACTGCGGTCGGGGGTTCGAATCCCCCTTCGGGCATAGATATTTGTGCCGTCCTTAGTCTTAGCTAGTTCATAAGTAGTTTGTAATCTTAGGGACTGATGACCCCGTAGTTAAGTCCCATAAGTTTTAGAAAAAAAAAAAAAAATGTTCCACAGTGGTGTTACGGCAGTCATATATTACTTGACTGGAAAACTTGTCTCTGTGACTGAAGTCTGACACCGCCCTCTTGCTTTACATCACTTCAAAATGTTTCTTTATGGTACTACTAGTTCTTCTGACACTAATGTCGTTGTAAGCCTTACTAATCCGTTTAAACACACATTGAATTTGAGCTGAATTTAACACATTCATCCTGGTATCGTCTTATGAGAAGACTGTAGTTATCGGTAAACACACAGGAAAAAAGCTGCACATAACTCACAAAAGAACTGCACATTTGACACGGTCATTCAACTGAAAGAAAAGCCGAATGTGATCAAAATTGGTAACAGATTAACAAAAACAACAAATTAACGCGTCTTATTAATGTGTCAAAGCAGACTGTAGATTTCGTAACACACTCAAAAGAATGGACATACGTCTTATTAATGACGAAAAGCACTTCTATAACGGTATTACCACTCAAAGAAATGCCAGAGGTGAATGAAATTGCTAACAGATTAATAAAAACAGCAAGTCAATGCCACTCAATACTGTATGTATCTTCATTTCGCTGTTGTTCAAATGTTTGTTAAGCTTAAGGGAGTTAACTGCGAGGTCATCAGTCGCTAAACTTACAAACCTCTTAGGAACTACCTTATACTAAAGACGACACAAACATCCATGCCCGAGGGGGGGATTCGAACTCCGACTGAGAACGGCCTCACGCATCGTAGCATAGCGCCTCAATGCGCTCGGCCGCTCCGCCACGGCTCTTCCATTCGCTACACAAAAAATAACGACCATAATCAACACACGAATTCACCCGTATGTCAAAACTCTAATGACGACGTAGTCACGTCAGTTCATCCTTAGTTTTACGGCTGTTTCCTGTAGTTACAGAAACGACTATTTACGCGTAAGTAGGACAGAAATATGGCGGCGAGACTTCATTGGCGCCAGTGATACTGTACACGGCATTGCCAGTCTAATAATACCGAGCGAGGTGGCGCAGTGGTAACACACTGGACTCGCATTCGCAAGGATGGTGGTTCAAATCGACCTCCGACCATCCTGATTTAGGTTTTCCGTTATTTCCCTAAATCACTCCAGGCAAATGCCGGGATGGTTCCTTTCAAAGGACACGGCCAAAACATTCCGAGCGTAAGCTCCGTCCCTAATGACCACGCTGTCGACGGGACGTTAAACTCCAATCTTCCTTCCTCCAGTCTAGTAATATATGCGTGTGGGTGCCAATTAGTTTTGTGTAGTTCGCGAATGAACTAGTTCGGAAGAGCGCTCCCACAGGTGAACTACGCGAACTAGTTCGCAGATCCCTCGCCTCTTACCTCGTCCGCTCCTTTTCCGATAACTGACGAGTATCAGCAAGATGACGCGAGAGCGCGCAGAATCGCGTGATTGCCGGCCGCGGTGGCCGAGGTGACTAAGGCGCTCCAGTCACGGTCAGCACGGTTACTACGGTCGGGGGTTCGAATCCCCCCTCGGGCATGGATATTTGTGCCGTCTTTAGTCTTAGCTAGTTCATAAGTAGTTTGTAAGCTTAGGGACAGATGAGCCCGTAGTTAAGTCCCCTAAGTTGTACAAACATTTGAACATTTGAATCGCGTGATTCCCTTCTGCCAGTTACCGTCATTTCGAGCTGAGATACAGCTCAGCTATAGTTTTAGTAGCGGTAGCAAAAGTCTAAAACTAAAAAGAGCGTCCTACTTCGCGGCCGAACTGCGAACTAAATGGAGAGCTACTGGTCACAAACTAAAATATGCGCGATAGGTCGCGAACTAAAATGTGCGAACTAAAATATGCGTGATAGGTCGCGAAATAAAATATGCGTGATAGGTCGCGAACTAAAATATGCGCGATAGGTGGCGAACAGAATTGAAATTCACGTGTTTGCCTTCTGCTGATGAGAGCCATTTCGAATTTAGCGTCTGCCTGCTAGATTAATAGTTTAGTGCTGCAAAATTTCTTCTTCGAAGTATTCTGCACTCTGCAATATCAAATAAATTCCATAATGCCAAGATAGATAACACTAAACTTAAACGCGAGAAATTATCCACAAACTGTTTCTTTTGGTTTGCGTGATATCGTTAGCGGCTCAAGCAGCAAGCGCATGAAGCAGCTAGGTGGGGGAACTTCTCCCTCCACCTGCATGCGCAGACCACGCCGCTCAGCAGTCACTGGGAGCGGACGAACTAAAAGAACGGCAGAGTCGCGAACTAAAGTGAACACTCCCGATCGCGAACTATTATGCGCAAGTCTAGTGTCAATGACACATTGTTTCAAGCGGCTAAAGACACGAAATCGCGTTCTGCGAAGACTTTGTTTTCGTGCAAAGCAGAGAAGGCGAGTTGCTTCGACAGTATTGTACGTTGCAACCATGTGTCTTAAAATCGTAGTTTTTTCTTATCGAAAACGGAAATGATCGTATGGCACTTTTGGCCGGAATATCCCATACGGGATTGTTCGGCCGCCATAGTGCAACTCTTTTTACTTGCCGGCTCTTGGTCGACTTGCGTGCCGATCATGATGAAATGATGATGACTAGGACAACACACAACACTCAGTCCCCTGCCGGCAATCGAACCATGGCTCCCTGAGTCGTAGTCAGCGAAGCGATCTATTTTATTATGATTGTTGAATATACAGGGTGACACATTTAAAACTGTTATTTGGAATATTTGGAAAAATGTAATTCGGATTAAAAACTTGTAATAAGAGTGGGAGGGGGAGGGCGATGACTTTAAAGCTTTAAACAAGAACTCCTGTTTTATAGCAGGTGTAGATACCCCGTGAAAAATATTAGCTTTTGTATGAAACATTTATTTATTTATTTATTTATTCGTTTCGTGATAAACGGCGCTGTAACCGGCAATAATAAAAAGAGAGGAAAATTGTTGATAAACTGCAATATCTCAAACAGAAAGACAACGGACTGTTTTTCTAGTTTTAACACTTCCAGTTTCAGCAAACAGTTGGACAACACTGCGAAAAAGTCGCAAAAGGAAAACTTCTGTCAGCGAACAGATTATCCTACCGTTGACGAGCTCCCAGTGACTGCTGAGCGGCGTGGTCTGCGCATGCAGGTGGAGGGAGAAGTTCCCCCACCTAGCTGCTTCATGCGCTTGCTGCTTGAGCCGCTAACGATATCACACAAACCAAAAGAAACAGTTTGTGGATAATTTCTCGCGTTTAAGTTTAGTGTTATCTATCTTGGCATTATGGAATTTATTTGATATTGCAGAGTGCAGAATACTTCGAAGAAGAAATTTTGCAGCACTAAACTATTAATCTAGCAGGCAGACGCTAAATTCGAAATGGCTCTCATCAGCAGAAGGCAAACACGTGAATTTCAATTCTGTTCGCCACCTATCACGCATATTTTATTTCGCGACCTATCACGCATATTTTAGTTCGCACATTTTAGTTCGCGACCTATCGCGCATATTTTAGTTCGCGACCAGTAGCTCTCCATTTAGTACGAGGAATTGGTATCTACTATCTCTCTCTCTCTCTCTCTTTCTTTCTACAACCGTTAACATCGCGTAACCAGTGCGTAGAGATGTGTACAGCCCAAATCATTGAAGTACAATGAACAGTATAACCATGAACTGAGAGCGTGATTATAATCTGTACTTTATTCGATTGTGGGACGCTCACATTACAGCGTTATGAAGAATATTAAAAACTGTACTGTAATTTTCCTTAAATGATGTGGAATTCTTTGAGATACTACCATTTTTCAACAATTTTTAACTCATTTCTATCAATCATGAAACGAAAAATATTTTACACGCTAAAGCTATAGTTTCTTCTCGGAGAATCCAAATCTGTAATAAAAAATATTTAAGACTTGCTTAACGCCCGCTGCTTCGCATGTCAAAGCTGATTGGTCTGCACCAGTTGTTTCTCTCTCTTAATATAAATTTTCATAGATGTAGCTTAAGTACTATCATAATGAAATGTTGTGATACTATTTGTAGCTGCGGCAGAATGGCCGTGCGTATTGAGGCGCCATGCTGCGGTGCGTGCTGCTGTTCGCCGTCGGGGGTTAGATTCGCCCCTCAGGCATGGGTGTTTGTGTTGTCCTTATCGTAAGTTAGTCTAAGTTTAAGTTAGTTTAATTAGTTTGTAAGCCACGTAGTTAAGTCTCTAAAATATTTACAAACATTTGAACATTTGATTTTACTACTTGTAACCCCCTATGGCAACCCTTAATAGTTGAATTTCGAAAAATACCCCAACATGTGTCTTTTAAATTCCAACCAAGTATGCAAATATCATTTTTTGTAATTGTGGGTTCAAAATTGGCTTAATAGCAACGTATTTTCAAAAAATGTTTCATCCCCTATTTCACCCCCTTAATGATTAATTTTCTGAAAATACCGAAACACGTGTCTTTTTAATTCTGACTAAGAAAACATATACCAATTTATGTGGTTGTAGCTTTGAAATTGCCTTAATAGCAAAAGATTTTCGAAACACATCTCCTCTCCAATTTAACCCTCTTGATGCTTGAATTTTCCAAGATAACGAAACACGAAGTTTTTAAATTCTAATCAACAACCCCCATTATACCCTTTTACTTGTTGAATTTCCGAAAGTACTGAAACTCGTGCTTTTTTTATTTTTTAATTTTTTTTATTTATTTATTTATTTATTTATTTATTTTTTTTTTTTTTTTTTAGATCTTGACCGAGATTACATATCCGAAGTTTCGTAGTTGTAGCTTAAAATTTGAGTTAACAACAACATATTTTTGAAAGTCAGTTTTTGGCGTCCCCTATTTTACCCCCTTATTGGATGAATTTAAAAAGAAATGCCGAAACACGTGTCTTTTAAATTCGAACCCTGAATTAAAATCCGGAATTTTGTTGATCTAGCTTCAAAACTGCGTAAGTAGCAACGTATTTTCAAAAAACGTTTCATCCCCTATTTTACCCCGTTAAGGACGGAATACCGAAACAACGCTTCTTAAATGACGGCTACAGAGTACGATGAACACCCTCTACAAATTTAAAGTTTCTATTTTCTGTGGTTTGGACTGGGCAGTGATGAGTCAGTCAATCAGTCAGTCAGTCAGTCGGGACATGGCCTTTTATATATAGAGATTTCAAAGTCACCCCCTCCCGCCCTAGGGGGTGGACTTTTATATTAATAAATGTCCCTCTTGAAGGTCAACATCTTGTATTGCACTTTTTTAAATTCAATTTCTATTAAATATTTCGAGAAACCGTTTTCCGAAACTACAATTTTGTTTATAACGACGAGTTATTATCTACGTATGTATAGAAAAACAATTGAAGTGCATAACCATGAGGACAATTTTAACAGGAAGCCATGAAGCTTAATGATATAGACTGAGGATCTTCAGAAGTGGTTGATGTGTTTTTATCAAATCAAATATTTGTATAGCGTATGGACTTAACTATGGGGTCATCAGTCCCTAAACTTACAAACTACTTGTGAACTAGCTAACACTAAGGACGGCACAAATATCCACCCCCAGGGGGGATTCGAACCCCCGACCGTCGTGGCCGTGCAGACCGTGACTGGCGCGCCTCAGTCTCCTCGGCCACCGTGGCCGGCTGTGTTTTTATCTTTTACTAGTGGTAGTCTATAGTTAAGTTTTATCTTTTACAAAAAATTATCTCTACTGATGATGTGATAAATATTTATGCAGCTCTCCGACATCCGTTTCAGCACCGCCAGCGCAGCTCTGGACGAAACCTCAGGAGCAGAAATGTTCCATGAACCGCGGCCATACAACGCGGAATAATCATCAATAGTTATAATCATCGATAGTTATGGTTTTATCTCTGCTGTGCACGTGCACACTTGGCCACGCTCCTTTTAGACAGCATTATACCGCTCGCCTACTCCCGACTCCTCAGTCGACAGGACTCACCGCCACCAGAAGCACCTCTGAAGATGTCCAGCGCAGCTCTGGACGAAACGTGAGGAACAAAAATGTTTCTTCGACAACAACCATACAACCCGGAAGATCTGGAATACGTTTATACTGGTTTTCAGACAAGATCGCTATTTATTTACATTGATGACGGGTTTCGTGCTACTGAGGCATCATCTTCTGATTTTCAAGAGGAATGAGGAAGATTTATTTATTTATTCTAGAGTCAGAAACATACAAATTTACAGTAGCCATACCTATCATAAATTGATAAATAGGTACAATTGTAATTTTATTATATGTGTACAATTCTTCGGAACCTCCAAGGCGTTTGGAGTGGCTTGCAGGAGATCAGTCTTTGTGCAGCATGTAGGGACCAAAGGGCACTGGAGCATATGGCTTGTGATTTGTTGTTCTCCACAGTCACAGGCAGTGTCTTCTGTCTTGAAGAAGTCTCGGGATCGTCCAACTCCTGATCGTAATCTGTTCAAAGCCTTCCACACGAGCCAGTTTTCATTGTGTCCAGGTGGTAGTTCTTCGGCTTCAGGCATCCATCCATTAAGGTGAGGCGTCATCTTCTTCCATAACTCCAGCCTTGCCTTCTCTGGTGAAACGACGAGTTTCTCAGATGTCTTTAGGAAGTTCTTTCGCGACCTCAGCCGTTGCTGTGGTGGATTATATCCGTGCAGTGGGTGGGCACTGTTCACTTCCACTTTCAGCCTCTCCTTGTTGGCAGCGACTTCTCTGCGTACACTTGGTGGTGCTATTCCAGCCAGATAGTAAAGCTTCTCGGTTGGAATAGGTTTTAAACAACCAGTGATCAACCTGCAGGTTTCATTGAGAGCAGTGTCTACTTGTCTATCATGAGATGACCTGTACCAGACTGGGGAAGCATATTCGGCAGTAGAAAAGCACAGTGCCATTGCAGAAGAGCGGATAGTCTGTGGATGTGAGCCCCACTGTGTCCCCGCTAGTTTGCGAATTAGGTTATTTCGCGTGGAGATTTTCATTTTGGTATTCTTGCAGTGAGTTTTGAATGTCTGAGACCTATCGAGAGTGACACCCAAGTATTTAGGCGTGTGATAATGCTGCAGTTGGATACCTGACCATTCTATAAGTAGCTCACGATTAGCTTCCCTGTTCCTTAAGTGAAAGGCACACACTTGTGTCTTCGAAGGGTTTGGTCTGAGTTGGTTCTGACTGTAGTAACATGACAGTGTTCTAAGATTAGATGATGCGTCATCAATCTAAACAAATAGCGATACTGTCTGAAAACCATTATAAACTTAGACCTATTCTAAGCTCAACCCCCCCCCCCCCCCACACACACACATACAAACAAACGTCCGAGCGGCCGCGCAGTCCCTGACATAGCACCTAGAAACACACGTCCATCCCGCGCGTCATTGTCGCCAAAAGCCAAGAGGCGCTTCCTCTTGGTGTAGCAGCTGGGCCACCCTGGGACGGTGTGTGTGTGTGTGTGTGTGTGTGTGTGTGTGAGGAACTTCTGGGTTATCAGTGGCTCCGAACATCTGGATTCTGTTGCAACACCTACACTGCACTTCGTTGCAGACTTTCTCCCCAACACTTATGTAGCATATGAATTTATAGCCCGGACTATCGGCACTATTAATTACTCACCCGAAAACTTGATTCCTAATGATCTGGGATAGATTTTTCGGAAGGACATAAATAGTATGATATAGCAAAGACGTTTACAATGCGGAATGATGAAAGCACAGCCACGCATTTACCACGTTCGCAAAGTGGCAAGTCGGCAGTAGAAAGCGCCCAATTAAGGCCACATTAATTTTCTGGCTGACGCTGACAAACACGCTGGAAGTAACCCGAGCCCTCGTGCAGCTGGTGGCATCGCTGCAAGAGTTGGCTGTGTGTAAATGTCGTCGGCTGTACCGGGGTACACTCGAACCGGCCATTGCTGCACGTTAGCGCGAGTAATGAGGCGGCATTACTGCCGTTACTTTCGCCGCCCGCGGTTTCGTCGTAAATCTGGGGGAGGAGTGGGCGTTCGTGGGAGAGGCGGGAGGGGTGGCGGTGACGGTCCCTGCCTTAAGGTCTGTCGTTACGGCCAGCTGCAGCGTCAACGTCGGTCAAGGTTAATAAATATAAGGTCGGGCCACAGAATAGGCAGCACACAGAAGGGAAAGCTGGGGCGGCGCCTTTGATCTGTGTGTTACCAAGCGTTGCGCTCGACGCCATATTGAAAAGCAGTTAACCCCCGAACTATAGGCACTTGGTACTTTGGCTGGAAATGGACTTTTTACCAACTGCAGCTGACCTCACCGACTTTTACGAAAGGAAACGTCTTTTCATTATGCTCTCATCTATTTTGCGCTCTCCTCTTGCACCTAATTGTAATCCAACGAAAAAAAAAATAGGCCTAAATTTTAATACAACTACGAAAATGTACGATGGAATCGATGATCGTTTTATTCGGAGCTTATCTCTAGAAAAATCCTAAATAACACGGAGTTATGTGTGGGAAATAAGTTATAAACAAGAAAGTGACTAAACAACTGCCAGGTTTTATTTGACACGAATAAATTCGTACAAAATATTGAGTCAGACTTAGCAATACAACGTGATTACACAGAACTAATGACGTTGGGCATATATAAAAGTTGTATTTGCTTTAGGAGTATCATTAATTTACTGATCGGAGAAAGGCATATAGAGGAATCTGTCAACCACAGAGCAGGAACAGCATAAAATAATTATTCCCCTTAATCTATTTGTTTGAGTATCCGAAGAGCATTCGTTGCCAACATTAGCACACTACGTCTCCAATGCCGTAAGTAAAATTTTATCTGCCTACTTACGCACTATTCTTTGTCTTTCATTTTATATTATTCCCTGCAACGTTAAACTTATAAAATATAAATGTACTTCAACATTTCGATGCTGTTGAACTGCTGCAGCAACAGCGAGAGTTATCGTCAAGAGAAGAAGCAAGGCTACTTTTAATAATTATGCACACATTGCTCTCATTCGAAACTGATAACATTTAACTTTTACCACGCATATAGCGACGTTCACTTACTGATCGGCATCTTTTGGGAAGGTGAAGAAACTTACATCGTTATTTGTATGAGAACTATTGCGGCAATTAGGTGCTGAACACCATCGGCCGCCTTTTCTTTTATTGCTGCTCGTAATAAAAACGGAACAGCTCCAACTACAGACCCACAGTTCTTTCTTTTCACTGCACTGCGCTGTACCAAATACTTGTTTACTTTAATGCGATTCAGGCAGTTAAAATATACAGTTAACAAACAAAGACGGCACATTACCACGCCACAGAGTAGGGAGTGACCACACGTTTACTGCTTTTCAAGATTGGCGATTCCGCGCATGCGCACTAAATTTTGGACGACAGACTGCAGCGGGAGTTTCCTTTCTGTATACTGCTTATTCTGTGGTCGGGCAGTAAGCGCTCTGCTCTGCCATTGGCTAGCGCTGTGACGTCACTGTGGGACTGCGCTTCCAAACTGCCTGCATAGGCTTAGTCCTCTAAGGCGCGGAATGAGCATTTATATTGAGTTTTTCACGAAAAGTATTGTTTCTACCTTAAATACAAAGTACTATTCTGTTGTAAAATATTGACTGCTGGGGCATATTCTATCGTAGATTTACGCGTTACGTATTAGTAACATATCGGGTCACAAACATATATCGACAATGACTGTAATATGAAATACTGGCTTTAAAAGAACAGAGTTCTTTGAATCACTTTTTTCCGTGGCAAATTAAGCAGTTCCGACTGTAAATCCCTTACATAATTGGTTTCTCTGAAATGTCAGGAGCGTATTCGAGAATGTGCATCGTTTACAGTGTCCTTCCTATAGCATTTGGAGAGCCACACTTTAACGTTTGATCTCGAGGAAAAGTATGAAACTTTACTTCAGTTCTCTTTGTGTTCCGTCTGCGGGAATTACAATTCGTAATAGCACAGCCTGTCATTGTATAAATAATAACGGAAGTATTTCGAAGAATTACAGCTGAAACGATAGCACGCGCGACAAGCACTCGGGAAGTCAGTATATTTTCCACTATAAACCTTTTACTTCCAAACTATGAAGCGAAATAAACTATTTAATCTTTTCATTCCCAGTGTCGTTCCTCGATAACAACGTATTAAAAGCTGATTTATACCGTGTTTTGTGTATCAATCCTTAAAGTCGTGTTGTAATTGATGATTTCATGCTTCTAGTGCATTTTGCCGCTTGGTACGGCGTGTAGCCACTTCTGCGGTAGAAACTTGGTTGGTGTGTTGCGTAGCCGTCTGTACGTGGCTGAGAGTGTGAGCGTGAGTGTGGTTCATGTTACTTGATTTCAGGAGTGCATTGTCTTGTCTTTGGTGCTGTGGTAAAGATCATGCTAGTATTATTGATCGAGCAGTGTTAACTGTCAAAAAATAACGTCCAAGTAATAAAATACCTCGATACAAACGTCTGTGTTGTGCAAGAAATACATGACATTAAAAACAAAAGTTCGACAAAAAATATTGAAACACGTATTGTGATGTTTAGTGCACTGTATGAATACGGAAAAACTGAATTTCATTGTTCCAAAGCTGAATTCATAATGTGGTAATGAAATGGTTAAGCAAATACAGCAGAAACGGTAACACGCAAACGAGTTAGCAACCAACACTGCATATTGTACTGCTGCCAGGTGTCCCACAGTGACATGATGCGCAGAACGGCGAAAACGCGTTTCCCACTGCGCATCGCTTACTGCGCCCCCCCTGAACGTCGGTGACGTCACACAAGTTCACGAATCCAAGTGCATTCCCACTGGACGGAACGTCAAGGGACCGCAAAAATCCATGCACCATTTCTACATCTACATACGAGTGGTGTTCAGATGAAAAGTTACGATACGACACTGTGGGTATAAGTTAAATCTTCATTCAAAAGTATTCACCAGAGGCCTATGGTATACCTCAAGGTACTGGCACTTTGCGGCAGTAAGACCTCTTCTTGCATGGGACTAAATACCAAAATTTTAATGTGCCGTGTCAGACTTCAGGATCCGAACAACAAGAAAAAAAATCCAAATAATGTAATCTTCCAATACCGTGAAATTTCAACGACAGATCCTTGCGCAGATAGAAGAAGCATACGATTCTAGGTTTGCACTTCTTTAAAACTGTCACTTCGAAATAAATGTTTTAAAGTTCCCTTAAAAATCGAACTGTCAAACAGAAGTTCGTAGTTGTGCTGGTTGCTATAGACACAGATATTACAAGTTCTGTTTACTGATGATCGATTAATATATAAGATCGATTGATTAAAATACTAAAAGTAGATAAAAGTCTTTTTGCTTTATCTGTCAAAGAAACAACTTCCCCTAAATGTCTTCTTTCTAATTGTAAAATGGTTTGACAGTAAATAATTCTTCAGTTCCCGTCAATGAGTATATTTCTTGTAAAATTTCTATAAATATCAAAATAATTATCGTTGACACTTGGTTAACTTTCGAGACACAATGACATTTATTGCTCTCACAATACAGATCATAACTCAATGACAGTTACACAGCAATGCCAGCTACTTTGTGCTGCGCCAGGCGTTAAATACCTTGGAATGTTTCCATCAAGCCACCGGACGCCCGGCACAGTTTCCATGGTTTTGGTGATATTAGTCTCTTTTCTCTATATTGTTTATTATTTCTCGTGTCTCAGGTGTTAGTTTCCTATTAATTTAAAGTATGTCTGATTTGGGATGATGACAGTGAGAGATTGCTCCCCTGTCAATGTTGAGTCTCATCGGTGTCACTTCCTTCATTTATGAAAGTTTCATCGCCTTCTTCCTCGTCTGTTTTTTCCCAACTACACCTGTCCACCCTTGCGGGGCATACGGGCACGCCTCTTGTAGGGCCTTGTCCTTTTGTATTCTTCATAGGTCGCGTTGGATATCTTGTCTGCTAGTATGTTGAGCTGTGTCCATTTTTGTTCGTCTCTTATTATGTCATATATCGTATCGTCTCTTGTTAAGTCAAGCTGCTGTGTGTCTCTGAAATGTGTGTATCGTCCGCAGAGGAAGACGACGTCTTCAGGAGAGCCTTCGATGTTTCCACAGGTGCAAGTGTTGCTGTCGCCCAGTCCTTTTCGAAACATGTAAGGGGACATGAGACATGTCCTGTAAGGAAGTGAACTATACGGCAGCTAGAGTCGATATACTCCATCATTTTGGCCTACTTTAGGTTACGGTAGTAACACTAAAAGAGGGCCTTTGCGATCGTCTTTTGACAGCTCGAAATTTGAATGAAAATAACGGCTTAACTATTCATCTGACACGAAAATTGAATAACCGAATTTGTAGAGGATAAAATTATCTAAAACTTTACTCTCCTATATTTTTTTCATATCTCCTAGCGTTTCAGAGATATTTACGAAAATAACGGCGATTTTGGGATGTCTGTCTGTCTGTCCGTAACGTGTTCCCTGTTTTTTAAGACGAACAGTTAAACCGATCAGCACCAAATTTTACAGACATGTTTTTAGGCCGCCAGAGACCAGAACCTCTCTTTTTCAATTTTTTCGGACAAAAAATACGGTAGTAATAACAAAAAAAAAAAAAACGTTTGTAGTATAATTGTAATTGCAAACGAACTGTTCATCTGACACGAAAATTGAATAACCTAATTGATAGAGGGGAAAATTCTCTACAAGTACGCTAAATTACGTTTTTTTCATATCTCGTTTCGTTTGAGACATATTTCCAAAAATGACGGTGATTTGACGATGTCTGTCGTCTGTCTGTAATGTGTTCCCACTTTTTAGGTCGAACCGTTCAACCGATCGGCACCAAATTTTACAGACATAATTGTTGGCTACCACAGACCAGAACCTCGCTTTTTCAAATATTTCGGACAAGAAATACGTTAGCAATACAAAAAAAAAGCCGTTTTCAATGTAATTTTAATTCAAAATAAACCATTCATTCGACGCGAAAATTTAATAACCGAATTTGTAGCTACGGTCGGGGGTTCGAATCCCCACTCGGGCATGGATATTTGTGCCGTCCTAGTTCGTAAGTAGTGTGTAAGTTTAGGGACTGATGACCCCGTAGTTAAATCCCATAGACTATACAAACATTTTTTTTTTTTTTTTTCGAATTTGTAGAGGAGAAAATTCCCTCAACTTTGTTCCCTTATCAGAATGAAACTTCACTCTGCAACGGAGTGTGCGCTGATATGAAACTGCCTGGCAGATTAAAATTGTGTGCCGGAACCGGGACTCGAATCTGGGACCTTTGCCTTTCGCGGGCAAGCGCACTACCAAAAAAAAAAAAAAAATGTTCAAATGTTTGTTAAGCTTATGGGACTTAACTACGGGTTCATCAGTCCCTAAACTTACAAACTACTTATGAACTACTTACGAACTAGGACGGCACAAATATCCATGCCCGAGGGGGGATTCGAACCCCCGACCGTAGTGGCCGTGCTGACCGTGACTGGAGCGCCTCAGTCACCTCGGCCACCGCGGCCGGCAAGCGCACTACCGACTGTGCTATCCCGACACGACTCAAGATGCCGCCTCACAACTTTACTTCCGCCAGTACCTCGTCTCCTACTTTCCAAACTTCACAGAAGCTCTCCTGCAATCACGCAAGACTAGCCCTCCTGGAAGAAAGGATATGGTGGAGACATGGCTTAGCCACAGCCTAAGGGATGTTTCCAGAATGAAACTTCACTCTGCAACGGAGTGTGCGCTGATATGAAACTTCCTGGCAGATTAAAATTGTGTGCCGGAACCGGGACTCGAACCTGGAACCTTTGCCTTTCGCGGGCAAGCGCACTACCGACTGTGCTATCCCGACACGACTCACGATGCCGCCTCACAACTTTACTTCCGCCAGTACCTCGTCTCCTACTTTCCAAACTTCACAGAAGCTCTCCTGCAAACACGCAAGACTAGCCCTCCTGGAAGAAAGGATATGGTGGAGACATGGCTTAGCCACAGCCTAAGGGATGTTTCCAGAATGAAACTTCACTCTGCAGCGGAGTGTGCGCTGATATGAAACTTCCTGGTAGATTAAAATTGTGTGCCGGAACCGGGACTCGAACCTGGAACCTTTGCCTTTCGCGGGCAAGCGCACTACCGACTGTGCTATCCCGACACGACTCACGATGCCGCCTCACAACTTTACTTCCGCCAGTACCTCGTCTCCTATTTTTTAAACTTCACGGAAGCTCTCCTGCAAACACGCAAGACCAGCACTCCTGGAAGAAAGGATATGGTGGAGACATGGCTTAGCCACAGCCTAAGGGATGTTTCCAGAATGAAACTTCACTCTGCAGCGGAGTGTGCGCTGATATGAAACTTCCTGGAGTGCTAGTCTTGCGTGTTTGCAGGAGAGCTTCTGTGAAGTTTGGAAAGTAGGAGACGAGCTACTGGCGGAAGTAAAGTTGTGAGTGCGTCTAATAACACTGACTAGTATTGCCTGTAGTCGAAGTCGACCAATTGAGTTTACAGTGGTTACTGGGAGTAAAATTTTACGTATCATGTCGGCGCGGCCTCGCATGATTATAGGCAACGTCAACAACACGATAGAAAATCTTTGCCCATTTGTTCGAACCACATAGAATGACTCAATTAGTGTATCGTACAGACCATGAAGTAAACAAATAATGCTGTTCCTGCTTTATGCTTGACAGGTTCTTGTATGTACCCTCGACCGCTCAGTAAAAATAATTGCCCTCGTGAAGCGAAGATTCCATGAGAAAACATCAGCGCTGTCAAGCGATTGGCTAAAATGAAGACTCACAGGATTCTCACTATTCACCATCTGTTGCAAACATTATCATAGGAGACCGGTGGGATATTTGGTAAAATTTAACCGGCACTGGGAGGTATGAAATGGTAGCATTCACGTGTTAAGGAAAATGCCAGACACAATAACAACAAATAAAAACGGAAGTATATACTTCTCATGCCATTTTCGAATTATGCAACTTTCATTAGCCTAATATTTGAAATGGAACTACAATTTCGGTGTTCGTATATTTATACAACGCGAAGAAATAATGTTATTTCGATACTGCGATATTCAGAATTCCAGAGCTGACTTCGTAGTTTTGCCCGTGAATCGCTACATGCCTCTTCCGGCGCATCATTATTTATATCGGCATTCTCGACTTCTTAGTTCCACCCGAGCATCGCTAGATGCCTCTGCCGGCGCATCATCCTTTATATCGGCATTCATATGAAAACATCCATTTCCTTTAACCACTCTTAATCACTGCGAAAATGAAGCATTTGAACGGCACTTATTTTAATACTGCAGATGTGCTGCATTACAGCGTCTTTGGTCGAGGCGAATAGCCAATCAGTGAACTGATTGTTGGAGACTGTAGAACTTGATCGAAGCTGTAGATAGGAAAATTTCTACTTCCTTTTCCAATTTTAATGGCTAAATGCACACATAATATTTACATTCGCGAAATCTACGACAAACAATCTTTCGAATTATGTAACTTTCATTGGACTTCTTGTACAAATAAATTAGTAATCTGTACCGCGTATTTATATAATGATTACATGTCTTCCTTTTTCGCCAGGTTTGTATACGTTTCCCTACAAACTTCTTTAACAGGAGATCGTTTGAGGACATCGCCGCCCTATGGAGGCTGACAGCTTCCAAACTTGTCAAGGAGAGCCGTTAACATACGCGGGCAGGTGGTGCGTTTGAGTGGCCCAGGCCGAAAATCGAAAGTCGTGAGAGATGTTAACAGGATGGCCCCGCATCGGATCGGATGCGGGTCGGTATTTGGCTCTGGAGATCTCGATTCAGACAACTATTGTTCTGAAGAACAGGTAAAGGAATTTTAGACGCTCCGACAGCTGCAGTTTTTCGGCCTAAATCGGCCCGGAAGCGCGCGTCACTCTCCAAAGAACAGGCCGCCTGCATTGCGTGTGACAGCAGCGCTGCTAAGACAACGTTAGTTATGATTTCGCAGACACTGACAAAAAAGTCACAGTGGTCCTTTAGACAATCATTTATTTTCCTAACGTTCGTTCTGTCCCTTCTGAAAAAGGCTTCGTAGAAAAGACTTTGGTAGGTAAATCGAGGGAACAGCTGAACCTGCATTTTGTAAATGTTATCGTTGACATTATAACAGTGTCACGTCCCCCAAAGTAGAACTATATTTACTCCTATGTAAGACTCACATGTACTGCCAACCGATTTTTGTGCCAGTCAGTTTGAAAATGAAATGAAATGTTTGTAAATCTTATGGGACTTAACTACGGGGTCATCAGTCCCTAAACTTACAAACTACTTATGAACTAACTAAGACTAAGGACGGCACAAATATCCATGCCCGAGGGGGGATTCGAACCACTGACCGTAGTGGCCGTGCAGACCGTGACTGGAGCGCCTCAGTCCCCTCGGCCACCGCGGCCGGCGCCAGTTAGTTTGACATCGCCGCGGTGGAGTATCCGAGCGGTCTAAGGCACCTCGCTGCGGAGCGCGCGGTTGCTCGCCGTAGGAGGTTCGAATCCTCCCTGGGGCATGGGTGTTGTGTGTTGTCCTTAGGTTAGTTTACCTTAGTTTAAGTAGTTTGTAAGCTACGGACTGATGACCACGCAGTTTAGTCCGATAAATTTACAAACATTTGAACATTTTTTTTTTTTTTAGTCTGACATCTTATCTTAGTCTTTTGCCTAATTTGGCAACGTTACTGATCAATCATCGATATCTTACAGTGGTATTGCAGTTCGCGCTATTACATTCGTTATTTAGAGTATAACCCGCCTCGGCTTAGAACGGGCAACAGAGCACATATGCCTACGTTAATAAAGTACCAGATTCTCTTTCTTCTTCCATTGCCATTTTTATTGTTGGGGCTGTATAGATTTTTTAATACTGTGTAGCTCTTGATTATCAGTAAAGGGTGATTTAGAAAAACGGCTTCAGCGATTAAAAAATCCGATGTATTTGAATGTCAATATTACGTGAGGACATGTCATGAGCGCTATTAAAAACTGAATGAGGAAAAAATCGTATTTTCACATGTAGAATGAATGTTCTAATGTTTGTAAGTCTATCGGATCAAACTGCGTGGTCATCAGTCCGTAGCTTGCGAACTACTTAAACTAAGGTAAACTAACCTAAGGACAACACACACACCCATGTCCCAGTGAGGACTCGAACTTCCGCAGCGAGGCGCCTTAGACCGTTCGGCTACTCCACCGCGGCTCACATGTAGGGCAAAGTACGTGAGTAATTGAATACGCGGTTTTCGCAAGTGTTGTATTTATTGCTCTATTCTACGGTTTTGCATTTGCCACACTCATCCAGTACCACACACCTTACTTATCGAACACCTGAATCAATCCTTACGAATCACCTCATAATCTGATGAAAACAGTATGAGAATCCGTTCAGTAAGTATATTGGGGATAGACAGACGCGGCAGGAAATATTTGATTTATAATATGTGTAGAATACAGGCAGATACAGATTGAATTCCTCAAAATTTTAAAAAGTTGATTCTGCTAACTAATGAAATTGGAGTGTAAAGTGAAAAATAAACTTCTTTCGAAATATTCTCCTTTCCGACCACGGAACGGAAGGAAATACCGAAATAACATCTAAACTGTACAAAATAAACAAAAACAAATTATACCACAAAATTCCTAAGTTCACACCCCGCTTCCCATTTAAATAAAAAGTAAATAAATAAAGACTTGAATCCAAGATGGCTGCCATGATAAGACATCCGCTCCAGAAGTTGCGGCCTCACATAAAACTTGTGTTCCCATCATAACTTTTCAATTTTCCCTTCACTCTTCCAACTTATGAAGGTGTCCAAGGACTTTTGACTGGCCCTGTATTATCAAAAGAAAGTGTACAACATGTAGCTTCTTTTACAGTATATTTTGTTTCGATTAGATAGATAATGTAGGCTTGGGATAACAAAATAAAAATGTGGGCCAATATCGGCAAAATACCCCTATATGTCCTAATATCCTGTTTCAAACCGATGTCAACGCTATAGGCCTGTAATTTTGCGCATCAGTCCTATTGCCTTTCTTGAATATTGGTGTGACCTGTGCAACTTTCGACTTGATTCTATCGATATTTGAAATCCGCAATACCTTAAAAGAACAAAGAAACCAGTACAGCTTACTAGACCTACCGCCGTAGGCGTAGAATCGTATCAGCCGGACGGTGCAGAATAGAGCTCCTAAAACACAGGCTGGCGCATCCGCCATTTTCCTTCCGTGCGAATGCTTATACGAACAGTGTTGCTTTGTTCAAGTTTAGTGAAATATTTTGGAAGTGCCTTAGATCGTGCTACTTTGAGCTTGCATTCCGCTCTTGTTTACATCGATATGAGGCTTACACAAAAATCTCGCGTTGTTTTACTTATTGCCGTTTTTCTTTCCTGTCCAAATGAAGAAAAAAGCGCAAGAAACATATGTATTTCTATGATAAAAATCGCGTAGTACGTTTAATTCTTCTGAAACTGATCATCTAGATAAAAGTTTTAAGCGATCTTGGCTTCTATTTGAATGACTGTCAATATGTGTCGTTTGTTTGCTGTCCTGTAGTAAGTGTTTGTTTTCCTCTGTGACAAATACACCACGTCTGATTGTCGTACTCACATTGCTGAAAGTACTTGTATTACGCCATTAAAAAGTTTCAGAGTGTATTACAAACACTAAAACGAAAAAGAATGTCAGTGTGTACAGCATCTAAAGTTTACAGTCGTAGAGGCACACGGTGCCGATGTTGGCAACATTCGTTGAATGTTATTTGAAAACCTAATCGTAAAGAATGAGAGGAATAATCCTTTGTGTTGACAATCAAATAAATAATTCTGTTCCTTCTCTAGGTTGACAGGCTTTTATATGTAGCAGTACCCTTGTCTTGTCAATAATTTAATAATCCTTGTAAAGCAAATATTTCGTTGCCAACATTAGCTCACTACGTCGCCGCAGCCGTAAGTAAAATTTACACAGTATGTTACAGTTATGTCACAGTCTCTTATAGATAAGTGTCAATATTGGCATTTGAAGACACACACACATTGTGCTCTAAAAGCAGTATGTTCTGGGATGTTTTGCAGTGTTATGATATTTTGCGGCTGCTAACTCCCTACAGGCAGCTTCCCTGTTAAGAGGCAGTACTTTCAGAAGAGCTAAACAAAAACTTACGTTCGTATATCATAGACGATTTTTACTATTAAATAGTGCTTCAAGTCATAATAATAAATATTTATTTATTAAAAATAATAGGCAGTAATAGAAGAAAGCAAACGGAAAGCTGAAGTTCTAAATTTAACCTTTAAGAAATCTTTCACGCAGAAGGACCGCACAAATGTACCATCCTTTGATCAACATATTAATTCCGAAATGGGGGGCATAGCAATAGGTATTTCCGATGTAGAGAAGCAGCTGAGAGAGCTAAATACGAAAAAGTCTGCTGGTCCGGATAGAATACCAGTTAGGTTTTACAAAGACTATTCTGTGGCATTGGCCCCCTACTTAGCTTGCATTTATCGCGAATCTTCAATTCAGCGCAAAGTTCCTAGTGATTGGAAAAAAGCGCAGGTGACTCCCGTTTATAAGAAAAGAAAGCGAACTGACCCACACAATTACAGGCCAATATCGTTGACATCAGTTTCATGTAGAATTTTGGAGCATATTCTCAGTTCGAATATAGTAAATTTCCTTGAAACGGAAAAGCTTCCTTCCATGAATCAGCACGGGTTTAGGAAACATCGTTCATATGAAACTCAGCTTGCCCTTTTCTCACATGATATCTTGCGAGCCATGGATGAAGCGAAACAGGCAGATTGTGTTTTTCTCGACTTCAAAAAAGCGTTCGACGAGGTACCACACTGCAGACTGCTAACGAAGATACGAGCTTATGGAATAGGTTCACAGATTTGTGACTGACTGGAAGACTTCCTAAGTAATAGAACGCAGTACGTTGTTCTCGACGGCCAGTGTTCATCAGAGACGAGTGTATCGTCAGGCGTGCCCCAGGGGAGTGTGATAGGACCGCTATTATTTTCTATCTATATAAATGATCTGATGCACAGAGTAAGTTGTACTTTGCGGCTGTTTGCTGATGATGCTGTGGTGTATGGGAGGGTGTCGTCTGTAACTGACTGTAATAGTATACAGGATGACTTAGACAAAATTTCTAGTTGGTGCGAAGAATGGCAGCTAGCTGTCAATGTAGAAAAATGTAAGGTGATGAGCATGAGTAGAAAAAACAATCCCATAATGTCCGAATACAGCATTAGAAGTGAGCTTCTTGATGCTGTCGCGTCGTTCAAATATCTAGGCGTAACATTGCAGAGCGATATGAAATTGGAACGAGCATGTAAGGACAGTTGTGAGTAAGGCGGACAGCAGACTTCGGTTTATTGGGAGAATTTTGGGAAGATGTACTTCACCTGTAAAGGAGACCGCGTATAAAACGCTTGTACGACCACGTCTTGAGTATTGCTCAAGTGTTTGGGACCCGCAGTAGATCAGTTTAAAGGAAGACATAGAGGCGGTTCAGAGGCGAGCAGCTAGATTTGTTACCGGTAGGTTCGACCAATGCGCGAGTGTCACGGAAATGCTCCGGAAACTCAATTGGGGATCGCTGGAAGAAAGACGACGTTCTTTTCGTGAATTTCTGTTAAGTAAATTTAGAGGGCCGGAATTTGAAGGTGAGTGTAGTACGATCTTGCTGCCGCCTACTTACATTTCGCGTAAAGACCACAAAGACAAGATAAGAGAAATTAGGGCTCGTACGGAGGCATATAGGCATTCTTTTTTTCCTCGTTCAATATGGGAGTGGAACAGGAAAGGAAATGCCTAGTAGTGGTACAGTGTACCCTCCGCCACGCACCTTACGGTGAATTGCGGTGTATGTATGTAGATGTAGATATTAATAATGCTTAACTATGGGCTCGGTCTGGGTCCCCAGTTTTTTGGCCGACAGTCAATGATCCATTTCTTTCTTCTCTCAGTATCTCTCGGTAAACTAAATATTCTGTAGCCACCTCTGGAATGATCTGAGCAGTTTACGGCAACACAACCACCCATAATGTCGTGCTGAAGCGTCGTGACGCAAATCCTACAGCACCGCATCATCTTTAAGTTAAGAGCTACCGGAATGAAAATGGCGGATGCGTCAGCTCGTACTTATAGGAAGGAGCCTTAGTTCAGAGCGCTACGTCTTCGGGAAACTGCGTGCTGCTGCCCCGTGGCTGCGCTTCCGTTAGCCCGCTGCTACTTTGAGCAAGACCGCGCTAGTTGCTATCTGTCGGTTTACGGCCCATATCCTCCATCTGCCGTTAATGTGGACCGCGCCGCGGCCATACATATTCATGGGTGGCGGTTGGCGGTGGCCGAGAGGCAGCGAATATCCTGGAAAGATAGCGAGCAGCTCCCACGCAGACTCAACGTCGACCACTCGACACGCTGGCGACCCATCTCGTGTGCCACAGCGGCGGCGGGCGTAGGCTGTGAGCACACACCTTATCGTCTCCATCTTCACACCTCACCTGCAGGTATTAATCTAAATAAATGAGAGGAAGTCGGGTTAATTACACCATTTATAACTCTAGAACGGGTAAACCGAATTTAATGTTCTTAGGTTTGTATATGCTTACGATGATCAGAAGCAATCGCTTGGAAAAAAAAAAAAAAAAAAAAAAAAAAAAAAAAGGAGGAGGACGTACAGTTCCAAAAAGGAGGACAAAGTAAGAAAAAACGAGTACACACAAAACATATATGACGAAACTTAATAAACAGGCTTATTATTGTAGATGTTAAGGCTTTCCCGGCGTGGTACTGTCATCTTGCAGAATCGGGTTTTCTGCCGGTAATCCGCGCCGTAAATGCACGATATTTCGATCACGTCACTCGCGATCTTCATCAGTTGTTTCCTGGGGTTGATCCCAGCGTCTTTTTTTTTTTTTTTTTTTTTTTTTTTTTTTTTTTTCATTCCTTTCTCTGAAAAGTGAGATGCAGGCCGTTTGCCCTTTTCAGCCTTTTTTGGTTACAGGTTCATTTTTAACATTTAATTCTCTTATTTGTGACATTGTGGAATACATATGTTATTGTTGTTGTGGTCTTCAGTCCGGAGACTGGTTTGATGCAGCTCTCCACAATACCCCATCCTGAGCAAGCCTCTTCATCTCCACACAATAACGGCAACCTACATCTGCCTGAATCTGCTTACTGTATCCATCTCTTGGTCTTCCTCTGCGGTTTTTACCCCACACACTTCCCTCCAACGCCAAATTCACAATTCCTTGATATCTAAGAATGTGCCCTACCAAGCTATCCCTTCTTTTAGTTAAGGTATGCCAGAAATTTCTTTTCTCCCCAATTCTGTTCAGTACCTCATCATTAGTTACGTGATCCACCCATCTAATATTCAGCATTCTTCTGTAGCACCATATTTCAAAAGACTCAATCCTCTTCTTGTCCGCACTGTTTATCGTACATGTTTCACTCCCATACAAGGCAACACTCCATACAAATGTCTTCAGAAAGGGCTTCCTTAGGCTTAAATCAATATTCGATGTTAACAAATTTCTCTTTTTCAAAAAAATGTTTGTATAGTCTATGGGACTTAACTACGGGGTCATCAGCCCATAAACTTACAAACTACTTATGAACTACTTACGAACTAGGACGGCACAAATATCCATGCCCGAGGGGGATTCGAACCTCCGACCGTAGTGGCCGTGCGGACCGTGACTGGAGCGCCTTAGTCTCCTCGGTCACCGCGGCCGGCTCTCTTTTTCAAGAACGCTTTTCTACCCATTGCCATTATGCATTTTATATCCTCTGTACTGCGATCATCATTTGTTATTTTAATGCCCAAGTAACGAAACTCATCTACCTCCTTTATTGTTTCGTTAACTAATCTAATTCCTTCAGCATCACCCGATTTTCTTAGACTGCACTCCATTACCCTAGTTTTGCTCTTGTTAACGTTCATCTTATATGCACCTTTCAGCACACTGTCCATTCCGTTCAATTGCTCTTCCGGGTAATTTGCTGTATCTGACAGAATTACTATGTCGTCGGCAAAACGCATTGTTTTTAATTCTTTCCCCTGAACTTTAATTCCTTCACCAAATTTCGTATACATATGTATAAATTAATAAATAGAAGAACAAATTTCATGTATATTAATAATAATAGATAATTTAGACATATTTGTGGAAGATTCTGAGTTTTTGGTTTGGTATTGGAGAAAGAAGAAAGAATCTGTGTATAAATTATTTGCATACGTATTTGCTTTTTGGTATGGTGTTCTTCATATCGTATTAGAACAAGTATACTCCTTCCCTCAAACTTCAAAAAGGGAGAAAGATGGAAATGTGTTTGGTCATTAAGGACTATGTCTGGATTCTTAAATTTATGCTTATTAATAGATGGAATGTCTAATAATGAAAGTTTTCTGCCCTTGGTTCCCCTAAGGAGAACATCACATTTGGTGTCATAAGCATGACGTTTATTTATATCATGCTCAGCTAAGGCAGAATCTTTCTTTCTAAGTCTCCAGCTCTTTTGATGCTCTGACAGTCTAGTTGTTATGGCCCTCCCCGATTGACCTACATTTAATTTTCCACGTACATTTCAAGTAATTTTATAAACTCCACTCGTTATCCTTTTGGTAACGTCGGTTCATTGTAGAGTATTTCAATCTCTCTTGAAACTGATAACACCTGCAAGAAGCACTGCACACGTCAATGAGTACAGAACTAATATATGGGACACTGATATTTATAATAACAATCCACTTTTCACCATATACCTCGAAAATAAATGCTCTCCGATGATCGGCCGGTAAGCATTGCATTTTTTACGGCAGCGGATGATAGAGTGGCTTCGATGCTGCGTGGGAGCCCGCACTAATAATAATAATAATAATTTCGTGTGGCTCATTGGCCTGGTGCAAGTCTTTCAATTGGATGCCACTTCGGCGACTTGCTTGTCCGTACCCTACCCCAGTTATCCAACCGGGAAAGAGGACCTACAGCTTAACGTGGAATCCGAACCACGTGTCGTTTCTGGCGACTCCGCCCCGTAAGCAGGTAACACAGGCCACTTAGGCGCTATGGCTGCACAGCTTCGTACTGTTAATACTTCATAATACAGGGCTGGCGTGTGCGCATGAAAAATAAATTGCGTCTTAAAAGACGGGAATGGTAGGACCCTGATATTTGTTGTAACAACTGGAAACTTACCTCAATAGCCGGCCGCGGTGGCCGAGGGGACTGAGGCGCTCCAGTCACAATCAGCACGGCCACTACGGTCGGGGGTTCGAATCCCCCCTCGGGCATGGATATTTGTGCCGTCCTTAGTCTTACCTAGTTCATAAGTAGTTTGTAAGCTTAGGGACTGATGACCTCGTAGTTAAGTCCCATAAGTTCTACAAACATTTGAAACATTTGATTTACCTCAATAAAATGAAAAATTCTGAATGTATGTTAAATGATCACACAGATTTCGTTAACCATAGTTATCTCACCAAATTTAAAGACTTATTTTAAATATACTTATTACATACTCATATCTCTGACACTACGTTGTTAAGTTTCATCTTTGCATCTGTTAAATAGTATCTGTGACGTATTCTTTAAATGCGTAGGAAATGTGCGCATTGTGTGAAGTGTTATTTTAAAAAAGGAAAACGAACGTGTGCTGACTAAAAAAATGTTCTTCATAGATTATTCAGTAAGCTTTCCACTATTTTTACACCGTGCAGCTACCTTATCTAAATCATTTTGCAGTTGCCTTTGATCTTCTGGTGAGTTTACTAACCGATAAATGACAGCATCTTCCGAGAGCAGTCTAAGAGAGCTGCTCTATTGTTATCTAATTCGTTTATTAAGATAAATTGCCTTATGTACATAATTTTCTCAAATAATTTCTTCCTTTTGTTGAGTGGGTTCACTGCTGAGTATTTCAATCTCTGTTGAATCTGATCACACATGCAAGAAACATTGCACACGTGAATTAGTGCAGAACTAATAGGGTAAATCCGGGGGAGATGGCGCACATTTTCAACATTATCCATAAAAAATCCCATAATGCACTTAAGTCAAAATAATTTCTTTTAAAGTAAACAAACCAGTTTTCCTTAAAATATATTTTTTTGAAAACTTTGAGTGCAAGCATTCGTCACTATATTTGAACATTCAGAAAACCTTACAGTGAGGCATCTATCCCCTAGGTTAAGGGCGAGATCCGCGCCTTTACGTGTGACATGCCATGATGATATTTGTTGAAATTTATAATTTTTTAAACAAATTATGTTAAAATTTTAGTTTATGCTTGTAACAATTGAGGAAAAAAATCAACACCAAAGAATTAGCAAACAAATCCTTTATTTTTGTCTAATCAAAACACTGAATTAAATTTTAAATTATTTTTAAATATTAATCTTAGGCTTATTACAGATTTTTAAAAAGAAATCCTTTCCATCATTAACTTTTATCCCTAATTTCCCTGCCACAGTCAACACAGTTTCAAGTACCTGGGATGTATTTTCTCACAGGATGGCAACATAGTAATGGAATCCAGGTGCAGCAAAGCTAATGCAGTGAGTGCTCAGCTAAGATCTACTCTTTTCTGCAAGAAGGAAGTCAGTACCAAGACTAACTTAGCAGTGCACCGCTCTATCTTTCGACCAACTTTGTTGTATGGGAGTGAAAGTTGGATGGATACAGGTTACCTTATTCATAAGGAAGAGGTTACAGATATGAAAGTAGCAAGAATGATTGCAGGTACTAATAGATGGGAACAATGACAGGAGGGTGTCAATAATATAATGAGGAAATAAAAAAATAAAAAATAAAAAAATAAAAAAACCTTATGAACACCACAGATGAAGCAGTTAGAGCGAACAGACTGAGATGGTGGGGTCATGTTACATGCATGGGAGAAGCAAGGTTACCTAAGAGACTCATGAGCTCGGCACCGGAGGGTAAGAGGAGTCGAGGTAGACCAAGAAGCCGGCCGCGGTGGCCGAGGTGACTGAGGCGCTCCAGTCACGGTCAGCACGGCCACTACGGTCGGGGGTTCGAATCCCCCCCCCCTCGGGCATGGATATTTGTGCCGTCCTAGTTCGTAAGTAGTTCATAAGTAGTTTGTAAGTTTAGGGACTGATGACCCCGTACTTAAGTCCCGTAAGCTTAACAAACATTTGAACATTTGATTTAGACCAAGAAGAAAGTACTTAGATTCGGTGCAGAATGATTATGAAGTAAAAGGCATAACATCAGACGAGGCATCAATGTTAGCATTGAATAGGGGATCATGGAGGAATTTTATTAGAGGTACTATGCTCCAGACTGAACACTGAAAGGCATTATCAGTCTCTAATGATGATGATGATGATGATGATGATGAGTCAACACAATTAGTATCAAAGATTGCGGTATGTATCCTGATCTATCAGGGATAGACGCCTCACCCTATGACTCTTTGACCGTAGCAGCCAAGGTGGCCGGACTAGAATCAAAAGACACCCAGCAGAAGTTACTGTTCGCGCAGCTACTGAGGTATTTAAAAATACGTCAGTATTTAGTACCATCTAATAAGTAACCGTAACACTAAAAAGATTTCCATGCAAGATATAGAGACTTACCTTGTTTATGAACACTAACTCGGTTAAAACTACCACTACCTCGCCACCCAGTGTCTACAGCGAAACTGCAAAGCGCCAATGGCGACGATAGACGAAAACTGGCCGTCGGCGAATACGTCTTTGCGAGGCCCCTTTCATTTTTTCAGTAAGGAAGAAAATGTTACATAAAGTGAGCTGAATTGTACATCAATAATCATTATACTAAACTTTCATTAGTATAATATACAAGTATTATTGCAGTGGCAAAAATTACAATAAACTAACACAAATTAACATAGAGAAACCTTTCGGCTTTTCTCCTCACTGATTTTTTAACAATCACAGCATAATTAATACTAGCGGCTGTTTCGGCTTTTAATTAATAGTTTTTTTTTGGGGGGGGTGTCATTGTGATTTTCAAGTATGTCTTAATCAATTTTAACATTGAGAAACTTTTTTCGGCCGAAGCTGTACTGACTAAATGTGAGCTTGATTCTGAGTGTTATATAAGCATATGGATATACTGTACTACTTACAAATTGTTTTCTAAAATGTACTGAAGAAGTTGTTTTTCAAGTATTTAACTAAAAATTTTATCACTGCTGCACTCATTAGGAAATAAATAGGTAAACTAAATAGCTGCCGGCGGGGAATAGCCGAGCGCACTAAGGCTTCATACCATAGTGAGCGAGGTCGCTTTTGTTGAGGTCGAATCCCACTCTTGGGTACGGTTGTTGTGTTTGTCCTTTGGTTAAGCTAGTGTACGTTTGATGTAGGTCGTCGCTACATAACCAAGCAGTTGAAAAGCGCCGTTAAACTTCAAATATATATATAAAAAAGAAAAAAAAACTAAAATTTTAACAATGTTTTGCGAGGCCCCTGCAGGCGCGAGGCCGTCGGCGGTTGGCGACGTCGCCGACGCCTAGCGCCGCCACTGCAAAGCGCCTACACACGCACTGTGGCGGCTTTTACCAAAACAAGGGGGGATGCGCAGACTGCACTGCGTGTGGCAACTCTCCCGGACTTACCATATATGGGGCACTGATATTCATAATTCTAATCCATATTTCACGATACCCATCGAAATTAAATTCTCTTGGATATTCGGCCCGTAAGCATTGCATTTGTTACGCAGCGGATGGTAGAGTGGCTTCGATGTTGCGTGGGTGCCCGCACTGCAAGCAAGTAACACAGCAGCCACTTAGGCGCTACGGCTGCAGAACTTAGTACCGTTAATACTTCATAATACAGGGCTGGCGGGTGCGCATAAAAAATAAATTGCGTCTTAAAAGACGGAAGGGCAGCCAACTTGCGGCGATTAGCCGCCGGCCGCACAGGCGTACCAACTCCATTTAATTGGAGCCCGGGGGACTACGCCATCCCCGGGCCGCCTCTTACATTGTTCCCGATACCTGGCGCGTTTACGCGTAAGTACCGGTCTGTAACAAGATCGGTAATAACCGCTGGCTGCGTAAATACGGGACATAACGTTCCGGGCCGTCGCTTCCAGTGTCCTGATTCATGGGTTGCGCAAGACAGCCATTTTCAGCAGGAAATGGCGGACGTGATCGATGACTTACTCAACCTCGTGGTGAGAAAGGTCTTTCAAAACACTGGAGGAAACGCTTGAAATCACCAGTTATTTAGTGCTGTATTAGGAATACACGACGCGTATTGGACCCTGTAAGCCCATCATCAGATGCAAATCTCAGTACATCATTCACTAGTGCCTTCTACATCTACATAAATTGCAAATCGCACTGAAGTGCATGGTAGAGGATTCGTGGGATCGCGCTTATGGTACTTCTCTCCCGTTCCATTCTCTGATAGCGTGCGGGAAAAAAGGAACAACTTGATCTTCCCATTTTCGATATGACTTCTCTCAATTTATGATGATGATCACGTATCCCTATGTAGGTGCGCGCTAACGAAATATGTTCCTATTCGGAAAAGAAAGTTGACGAAAGAAATTTCGCAAATCTCTCCGCAACGAATAACGTTTTTCCTTTAATGATTTCCATCCCTACTCACGCATCGTTTCCGTGACACTCTCTCCACTACGTCGCGTTAATACAAAACTTTCTCTTTGTCCTCTGTCAGTCACACTTGAAGGGGATCCCCTAATGTGCAGCAGTACTACAAACTAGGGCGCACGAATGTAGGAAGTTTCCTTAGTAGAACTGTCGCATCTTCTATGTTTTCCGCCAATGAAACAGCCTTTGATTCACCTTTCCTTTGATATTTTTTGAGTTTTCTCTCCAATTAAAGTTGTTTGTAATTGTTACATCTAGGTACTTAGTTGAAGTGACGCCCTGTAGATTTGACTGATCTTAACTTATAGTGTAAATGAAGTTTAATGTATTTCTTTTACTGCTCATATGGATGACTTCACACTTCTCGTTATGAAGGCTCGATTGCGTCGGGTCCGGTGGTCTTCGGCTGAAGCGCTCGATTGGAAACCGAAGGGTCGCAACTTCGAAGCCCGCCGGGCGCCGTGGCTCAGCGCGCCCGGTCAGGGGGCTAAACGCCCTCTGTAATAAAAAAGAAGCTGAGCCAACCATCCAACGAACGACCACGAACCAAACATCCACCAGAAAAAAAATAATTGTCGCACCTCGGATTCTTTTCAGTCTGCACTTTAACCCATCTTTCACCTCTCAACGATGTGAGGAGTCGCCAGAAACGACACGTGGTTTGGATTCCACGTTAAGCTATAGACCCCCTTTCGCCGGTTGGATGACTGTGGTAGGCTAGGGACACGCAAGTCCCCGAAGTGGCATCCAATCTGAAGACTTGCATCAGGCCAAAAGAGCCACACGAAATTATTATCATTATAAGGTCAATTGCCAATTCTTGCACCATGCAGATATCTCAATCATTTTGTAGTTGTCTTTGGTCTTCTGGTAATTTTACTAACCGATAAATGACAGCATCATCCGCGAACAATATAAGATAGCTGGTCACATTGACTCCCAAATCGTTTATAAAGATAAGGAACATTATGGGGCCTAAGACACTTCCTGGAGAACGCCACATATAATTTCTGTTTTACTCGATAACTTTCCTTCAGTTACTACGTACTGTGTCATTTCTGACAGGAAATCGCGAATCCAGTCAGTGAGCTGTTACGTATATCCATGTTGGGAAGATTTGATGTTAAGTTTGCATTTTGTAAATCTGAACATCTTTTGGTTTTCTCATCAGTATATGTTGTTTCCTTTTTTTAATATCACACATCACTTTCATCAAGATGCACATTTCTTACACATTTGAAAAACACTTCACATATCTTCTTTAACAAGAAAAAATTAAACTTACCAATATATTGTCAGAGATATGGGAAAGTAATGAATAATTTTAATTGCTATAACAGTTACCGGTAATGAAATCTGTCTGTTCATTTAATATAGATTTAGGATTTTTCATTTTATGTGCAACATTACCGGGAATGGGAACGCCCTGAATCTATTAAAACAACTGGGAATTTACCTCCATAAAATGAAAAATTCTGAATGTATGTTAAATGAGCACAGAGATTTCGTTGTCATAGTTATCCCAGCAATTGTAAGGATTTATTTTAAATTTATTCATTACATACTAATATCTCTGACACTACGTTGTTAAGTTTCATCTTTGTACATGTTATACTATATCTGCGACGCGTTTTTTAAATGTGTGAGAAATATGCGCCTTGCGTGAAGTGTCATTTTAGAAAAGGAAAACGAACGTATGTAGACTAGTAAAAAATGTTCTTCATGGATTATTCAGTAATTTTTTCACTGTTTTCTGCAACTTTTTAATACTATTTTCCGCTGTTGATTCAGAAAACATAAACATCACATCTTACCTTCACAACAGGATCATACACATCAGTTTACTGAAAGGCACTATCAAATGATGTACTTAAATTTGTCCCTGGTGATGGAATCAGAGGCTAAGAAATGCATTGCATATTTTTAACAAAGCACGAAAGAATTTAAGTCTGAAGCCGTATTCATTAATAACTCCTGTACATTGTATACAAAAACTTTACACGGCTGAAAAAGGTGTACAAAATTTTAACACTTGCAGAATGTATGTAATAGAACGAATCAACTGATTGTGTAGAGAAGATGTATAACGACGCTCACTGACAGCCTTTTTTTATTTTTATTTTTTTTTTTTTCTTTCACACTGGAGCGGCGATCTGTTCAGTTAATTTATTACGGAAAACAGCCCAGATCGCTCATAATCTTTACTCAGATGACAGGTTTCGGCAGACTGAACTGTCATATCCACAGCGAAAACTTTTAAAAGCATACTTATGCACCAAAAGCTTTTCTTTGTAATGTGGTGATGAAATGAAAGATCTCACGATGACAATTTAATCTGCCCAAACCGGAACCGGTCATCTGAATAAAGATTAGAAGCGAGCTTGACCGTTTTCCATAATAAAACGAAAAATTTAACGCTCCCCTTGCTGGAAACGAGATAATGAAAGTTAGGCCTAAAATGCAGATAGAGGAAGAAATTAAAAACCGGTTAAACCTGGCAACACTTCTTTGTGCTCCAGAATGATGTGAAATGAATGGAAAAAGTAACTCACAGAATTCTCGCGAACATGGAATCACAGAGGAAATAAAACAAATCAATACTCTGCTTTGCGTTTTTTTCTATTTTTTTAATATTTTTTTAAATTATTTTTTTAAGAAAGAAAGAGCCAATCTAATTTTCGTGTTGATGTATTAATATTATCCTACCAGATGTTATGCGAAATGATTGATCGATAAATGGAAAAGAAAGTCGTTAGAGACACAATTAAACCGGATTTAAATTACATTGAAAATGATGATCTACTCACACGTCAGCGTCGTACAAATATCACTTATAGTAAAGCCCTTAGATGTCATAGATTCGTCAGAAAACTTTGTATACCAGGAAGCGACAACCAAGTTCGTGCAATATGCTGTCGTACTGTAGTACGTGAGTAAGTGTAGATAATAATGGAAGACGAAAATTCCATGCACTATAAAATCCCAAAATATGCACGTACTAACGCACTATCAAACTCAAGTGAAAAATACATTAAACTATGCTCTGTCGTCTTTGTACCCAATTTAGTGATTGACTTCCCTTTTTGCACAGGTAATAAATAACTTCACACTGCACTGTGAGGTTCCTGCTCTCATCAGTCCCAATATTTTTTGTAGGCGGAAAATGATCTTTCTTCCACGCAATGAGTACTAGCCACAAATTTGAACTAACATTTCATGACAGTGTCAGATCAACTTCTTCAATCCATGCTTTCACCGCAAAATATCTTCTCTGTTGGCCGAAAGAATCTGTAGTTAGGTTCCTTTTGACGTCACTGTTAAGTTTATTCTTTGATTAGATTAGATTAGTTGGTTCGTTCCATAGATCCGTGTTTAGAAGGTCCTCGTGGATGTGAAATATGTAAATTTTTTTTAAATTATTATTTTACATGTTTATAGTGTAATAATACTAATAGAGGTACATACATTTTTACATGCTGATAATATAATAATACTAGTAGTAGGAATGCAGATAAATGTATCATTTGGTTCTGTTTACGAATTTGTCAGTGGAGTAGAAGGGCCGGCCGCGTTGGCCGAGGAGCCTAAGGCGCTCCAGTCACGGTCTGCACGGCCACTACGGCCGGGGGTTCGAATCCCCCCTCGGGCATGGATATTTGTGCCGTCCTAGTTCGTAAGTAGTTCATAAGTAGTTTGTAATTTTAGGGACTGATGACCCCGTAGTTAAGTCCCATAGACTATACAAACATTTGAACATTTGGAGTAGAAGGAGTTGGCCACTAGAAAGTCTTTTAGGCTCCTCGTAAACTGATCTTTATTTGTAGCTAATTTTTTTATGGTTGTTGGTGCATTATTGAAAATATGTATACCTGAGTAGATCATTTTTGTTCCTAGTATTGTAGGCATGAACTGAGTTGTTTGTTGGGAAAAGGGATATATTTTTATGACAAATTTCATTAAGGAATAAATATAATGAGAGGCAGTAGTTAATATACCCAGTTGTTTGACGAGGCTTTTGCAGGATGTCCGTGAATTTACACCACAAGTAATACGTATTAAACGCTTTTGGACTCTGAAAACTTTTGATTGACTTGAAGAGTTACCCCAAAATATTATACCATATGACATTATGGAATGAAAGTAAGCAAAGTATGCAGGCTTTTTTTGTTTTTATGTCTCCTATGTCTGATAGCACTTGTATTGCAAATAAAGATTTGTTAAGTCGTTTCTGCAGTTCGGAGGTGTGCTCCTCCCAACTGAATTTATTATCAAGCTGTAATCCCAGGAATTTTATACTGTCAACGTCTTCTATCTGCTCTTCTTCATACTTTATGCATATACTGGATGGGAATTTCTTACATGTTCTGAACTGCATGTAGTGAGTCTTTTCACAGTTTAATGTAAATGAGTTAGCTTTAAACCATTTATTAATGTTAACGAAAGTGTCATTAGTAGTCCTTTCCAGAACTATACTCGACATGCTATTTATTGCAATATTTATCATCTACAAACAAAATGAACTCTACTTCTGGCAGTGTAACTAATCAGAGCTCATTACTGTACACAAGGAAAAGCAATGGCTCTAAGATGGATCCTTGTGGGACACCACATGTGATTGCTTTTCACTCTGATGATGACTGTTGTCTTAATTCAATAGTCCCTTGCACTGACACCCTTTGTTTCCTTTTAGCAAGGTACGACTTGAACCATTTTGCAGCAATTCCCGCGACATCATAGAATTCTAATTTACTTAAAAGGATATTATAGTTCATACAATCAAATGCCTTTGATAAATCACAAAAAATACCTGCTGCTTGTAATTTATTATCTAATTAACACATTTTGTGTGATTCCCGGACGGGAGAGACTTGTACCATTATTAGCCTGTCGATAATGGGTTTGCACACCACAGTGCTTTACTAGGCATGATCCTGTTTGGAGGTAGTATTGCGTTGTCTTCCTTCGACCTCCAAACTGACTTACCCAGCCATTTATAGCAGGACCTACAGTTTAATGCGAATTCCGAACGACGGAGCTAGTCGCCATAAAAGACACATAAAATGGTTTGAACTGAGCGGGGATCAAACCCGCAACCTTTCGATTCCCAGTCTATTTCTCTACCAATGTGCGGCTTTTTTATTTCATTTTATTATTATTTTTGCTATTTTTGTTTTCTTTTTTCTTTTTATTGTTGTTGAAAATTTGTACTGGACTAGACCTTAATCAATTTCTTTTGCTTTTATTTATTTATTTTCTTTGACTTTTTTTTATTTTATTTTTTTTTTCAAAATTTTGCCTTCTTGGCCAGGCTTCTTCGGCTTTAAAATAATTTATTTCCAAGCGGTAAAAAAGAAAAAAAAGAAAGGGAATTTATTTTCTCTACATAAGAAGGTACAGAATCAATTTTCGCAAGTCTAGCCACTCCTTCGAAACTGATATTAACAGAAACGAACATAAAATTTCTTCCGGAAGGCAGATTTGGAATGGTTTCCCTCAGGACCTCTTAATTAATGTATTTATTTATTACCATACGAGAATCTCAGCATTTCGACAGCACTCAAAGCTCGACTTCTCGTTATTTGCTTTATTATGTATATCTCGAAGCAGTAGGACCTATGCCTTGTCTCGTTTAATTGTTTTTCGATTCCCCCCTCCCTCCTTTGTTTCACTCAGTTTGTCGCGTCTTATCGCTGACTGCGCCAATCAAAGAAAGTCGCGCATTTCCTGTTGATGTGCAGAAATGTGAAGTTCCTCTTTCTTTCCCTAAGTACTAAAAATGAAAATTTTTAATAGAAATAAAAATACTCGTCCTTTCTCTGTCGAGTTGAGGTAATCGGGAAAAAATGAATAAATAAAAAGAAATGAAATTGGCGAATAACTGAAGATAAGGATCTATATAAAAACAGTAATAGATAAATTTACGATTACAAAACTTTAATATTGCATGCCACACACACCTTGATTTCTTCATTCCTCTTTCCTCGTCGTTTTGTTCTTCTTTGTTCTTTCATCTCATTGTCGTTATTTGCAGTGCCGTGATACAATTCGCAAACTTCTTCCTATAGTTAGCATCCTTCACCAAAAGTTCGGCTCGTCTGGCGAGTTACACACTTTAGCTCAAGGCCCTGTCATGAGCACTAGTTAAGCAGTTCAGTATATGACCTACTAACCAGGTCCACGTGTTTTTCTTGTTGATTGGATAGTGAGTTCCGTCAGGTTTCAGTACCGATGTGAAAGAAATGCGCTCTTGCGCTTTTCTGCAAATTAAATCCAGTTTTTTTATTCACCATTCTGTGTTGCACGGTGTCGATGAGATTCACTCCCTGCATTTGTCAGTTACGGACAAATGTATTTTGTGGAGTTTTTCTCTTCTTGGTATCGCCTCATTAAATATTTTGCACCAGATCTATCTTATATCTGTATCGAGCACTTTTTGTTGATATTTTTGTATATTATAGCCCGATCCTTACCGGTGTACTTTAATTCTATTCGATTTACCCTTCTACTGTCATTCATTAGGCGGTATGGTTTAGCATTGGTGAGTTCATGTACTAGGGCGCTCCATTTCATTAGGCGGTGACTAATTTCTAGGAGAAACATTCTTATGTGGTTCGCCTTGTAATGCGTTTCTTCCAGGTGAATTGGTATTTGCATACTGTTAGGCTTATATACCCTAACGACCATACTCAGCGCGCTATGTGGGTATTTGTGGCACAGTTGCCCAGTGCGGCTCTTCAGAAGTGCCTTGCATTTGGCGGAAACATCTGTCAGACCGAGGTCTCCTTTTTCTGGCGGATACGACAGTGATCCCCGCCCAGAAGATTACCCCGCTCCAGACATACCAGTCTACTGCCGACATTATTTTCCTGGCAACGCTGTCGACTACAGGTATTACCTGAACAGCGCTTCTTACTTTCGAGAGGATTTTTGCAGTGGTGAAATGTACTTTCTGCACCAAATCCAGTTCTCGGCGTTTGTTGTATTGTAAGTAGTCTCATGGCCAAAAGGTTCTTCCATGCTACCGAGACCCACAACATCAAGAAAGAAATGAAATTTAAGTTCTAGCTTCAACAAGTACTTCAGAATTTCCAACCTGTGACGTTATCCACTGAAAATAACACGGCTTTCGAAGACGGATACCGGAATGTTCAGTAGCACCTTCCTTCGTCCTTGCTATCCTCTTCTGCAAACAGAGCTCACTGAGAGCAAATAGGACGCAGGCTGCGGACTGAATCCACAGTTTCCGCGATGCATCACACCGCCACCGATCCCATTACAGTGGGACGAGGGTCAACACAGGTGATTGAAGCCGCGGCCACCAGGGGCAGCGTAATCGCCTTCCGCCGTAATTGCGGCCGCTGCCAACGAGATTCCCTCCCCTCCTCCCTCACCCTCTCCCCCAACCCAACTGCCTGCTCTCGGGCGCGCCTCCCATAGATGGCACACAAAGATGTGCCGACGAGGAAAATTGAGCCGTAAGCGGGAAGTCTAATTTGCGAAAGCGATCAGCCGCCAGCGTGCTCTCCAACAGCGGTCGCTGGCAGCGAGAGATTTTAATCTCAATGTCACCTCACAGTCTTCCACTTGTTCTCCACACTACACCTAGAATGCTGTCGAAACTATCCTCAATATATACTATAACATTGGCTTGAAAATAGTTGAGATAACTGACAAATTTGCTCTTTCTCTCCCTCCCTCTCTCTCTCTCTCTCTCTCTCTCTCTCTCTATATATATATATATATATATATATATATATATATATGTATATATATATTCCGGTTTGCCGATGACATAGTAATTCTGTCAAAGACTGCATAGGATCTGGAAGACCAACTGAATGAAATGGGCAGTGTCTTGAAAGGAATAAATAAGATTAACATTAACAAGAGTAAAACGAAGGTAATGGAATGTAATGTCAGAAAATCAGGCGAAGATGAAGGAATTAGATTTGGTAATGAGACAATAAAAGTAGTAGATGCATTTTGTTATTTGGACTAAGTAAAGAAGATATAAAATGCAGAATGGCTATGGGAAGAAAAGCGTTTCTTAAGAAGCGAAACTTGTTAAAATCCAATATAAATTTAAATGTTAGGAAGTCCTTTCTGAAGGCATTTGTGTGGAGTGTAGCATTGAATGGCAGTGAACCGTGGACGATAAGCAGTTCAGACAAAAAGATGATAGAAGCATTTGAAATGTGGTGCTACAGACGAATGATGAAGATTAGATGGGTAGATCACGTGACTAATGAGGAGGTGCTTAACCGAATTGGGGAGAAAAGGAATTTCTGCCATATCCTGACTAAGAGAAGGAATAGATTGGTTGGACACATTCTGAGACATCAAGGAATTGTCAACTTAGCATTAGAAGGAAGTATGTGGGGTAAAAATGGTAGCGGGAGACCGAGGGACAAATACAGTAAGCAGATTCAAAAGGATGTAGGTTGCCGAACGTATTCTCAGATAAAGAGACTTGCACAGGACAGGGTAGCATAGAGAGCTGCATCAAACCAGACTGCGGACTGAAGACCACAACAACAGAAACAAAAACAACAACAAAATATCGGGTGATAGAGGTAAAAATTGACACACATGCTTGGAATGACATGGGGTTTTATTAGAACAAAAAATATAAAGTGTTCAAAAAAGTCCGACAGATGGCGGTTCATCTTATCAGGAAAGCAATAATTAGCATAACAAATTAAGACAATGCAAAGATGATGTTCTTTACAGGATATGCTCACCATCATTCCTCAACAGTAGCTGTAGTCGAGGAATAATGTTCTGAACAGTAAAGCATGTCCGGAGTTGTGGTGAGGCATTGGCGTCGGACGTTGTCGTTCAGCATCCCTACAGCTGTCGGTCGATCACGATACACTTGCGACTTCAGGTAACCCCAAAGCCAAAAATCGCACGGACTGAGGTCTGGGGACCTGGGAGGCTAAGCATGACGAAAGTGATGGCTGAGCACACGATCATCACCAAACGACGCGAGAATGTTTTTTCTGTTCTAATAAAACTCCGTCATTCCAAGCATGTATGTCAATTTTATTTTTACCTCCCTATCTACATTATTCCGTGATTTATTAAATTTTCAAATAAGTTTATACTGACGTTTTGATCACCCGGTATAAATATACTGTCTAGAGCGCAATTTTGTTGCTTTATTATCTCAGTTAGTTTCGACCCAATGTTGGGCTACCTTCAGGATGCTGCTCCGAGATGGTGTGGGGCGGACATGCGCCAAGAATTAGACGAAACAAATTAAGCTAAAACAACAAATTTGCGCTCGAGATTGATTTTATATCATAAGGGCGCTGTTTCCCAAAATTCATTCCTAGAATAGCACTCCGTCATAAAACCGACATTGGACTAAGTCATTTCCCGGTGAGAAATCTATTTCTACCACAAGAAACAGTTTCTAGCCGTGGATAGTCCAGACTGGAATATGACATAATATGAGGAAAAGCAGTAACCGTAATGATGATCGCTGAGCAGCAGTCACCAGCTGTATACACAGGGTGAGTGAGACATTTAAAACTGTTATTCGGAATATTTAAGAAACTAAATATCGTTTTAACAGGTTCCCATTCAAGGTGCAAAATTATCCCCAACTACTTTTGTGTGTCTGTGTGTGAGAAACACATTGTTATGCGTTGAATGTATATGGACATACTTTTTTGACTTTTCAGAATAAATTGTGGATGCTTTCAATGCCTTCTATGCATAACTTGTTTATTGAATTCAAAGATAATTAAAAGTAGTTAGGGATAATTATCCACATAGAATCTGAAGGGGTTAAAATTGTAATAAAAGATGCCATCCACTGACAGAAAAGTCGACACTCTTCCACCAACCGCGGGGGCTGGAGGGGGGTGGTGACTTTGAAGTCTTTTGTAGGAACCCCAATTTTTTTATTGCAGATTTGGGTTCTTCATCAAAAAAATATGAAACTTTTGCGTGCTACTTCTTCTAGTTTCACGATACATGGCGCAGTGACGGGCAAAGCGCGAAATCGTAACGGAGGTGATTAGTAAACTCAAATGGCAGACGCTACAAGAGAGGCATTCTGTATGGAGGTACGGGGTTCTGTACAAGTTCCGAGAGCGTACGTTTCTCGAGAAGTCAACCATTATAGTGTTCCTCCTACGTATATCTCGCGGTAAGATCCGAAGGACAAAACTATATAGATTAGGCTCCACAGGGAGGAACCATATGCAACTGAAATACGAGGAGGAAGTACGGCCGGCCGCGGTGGCCGAGGGGACTGAGGCGTTCAAGGATACCTTGAAAAGCTTAGGTGTTGTCTTTACCAACGACGTGCGTCACACAGCAGCTTACAACTACAAGAGACTTCTACAGTCAATCCGGACTGCAGTCAGAGGGAATACTATACGCTCTTTGAACATTATCCTGTGTATCACTTATGTTAACACGTTAACACATACATGGCGTCATGAATTCCTCACCTTGCACAAGTCCTTCCGATGCCGACGATGATAGCACGGCATATATTGGCTGCGTTCGGTTGCTTCGTCAGTGCGGGACTACTCTTCAAAGTTAGATATGAAACCCTCACCCTCCCTCCCGGTAGGGGAGGTCTAGGTCTTGCACATGTTCATGATCGAGCAGTGGCACTATACATCAGCACCATGTTGAAGTTGTGGAGACGACATCAGACATCTCTGACAGGTATCTTAATAGAAGAACTAGCACCGAGGTCTCAAACAGCACTGGTGGCGGTGCAGCATATCTCACAGTCACTCCGCCACATCAGTGCTTTTTTTATAGAATACAGTTACGTTCAGGTGGCACTGCCAGAAACCAGACCTGCGACGGCTCGCGACATCTATCGAATCTTAACGGCCACAAGAACTGGCAATGTTATTGAGAAGAAGTATCCAAATGTTGACTGGCCGGTGGTATGGCGATCAATACACCACGTTTCCTTGGATACAGAAATACGTGCCATGTGGTACCTGACAGTTAATGGTAAACACGCAACACGATCCAGACTCCACTCTATACATCTGATGGACTCACCATTATGCCCCCAGTGCTGAGTCCTGGACGACGACGAACATCGGCTAACATGTGGCCCAGCAGCAGAAGTCTGGCGTTTAGAACAACAGATTATAGCTTTCTTTCTTCGAGTGGGGCCACAAGACATCAGACCACGTTCCGTGTTATTCCCTGACAGGTCATACTATCCACGAACTAAAACAAATGCAGTAACATGGATTCGAGCGCAACTGGTGCTCTATTTATTCAGAGATACCCGAAGAATGTATAAGACTTTTGGATCTACTTAGAAGAACGACATAGAAAGACTGTACATAATCCTCAGTATAGACAGTATTTTTCTAATTTTTTATGGAGTGCGTTTCAGGACCCGCCGCACAGCTGGAACGTCCCGGGTAGGAGAAGTTAAAATATTAAATCGACGAAGAATGAACGAAAGATATGAAAACGGCAACTAATCCTAATGCACGAGAAGACGTACCCGGGCGCTGGAGCGGCGATGGGATTGGAATAACACTCTACACCGTGCTGCGTGTATGTTTATTTATGAAATGCGAGAAGGCAGTTACGTTTCTGTACGGGTTGTGCGCACGGTAAACAGATTCACTAATACATGTAAAAAATAAAAATAAAATAAAACTCTTTAAGAAGAATTATGTTGTCTACACTGAATAAAAGTCAAACCTGCTTAATACACTAGCCCTAGCCTCTCCTAATAAATTTACACCTGTTTCCTTTCATGAAAAATTTTAAAAAAGTGGATTAAAAAAAACGTGCTCCAGTCACGGTCTGCACGGCCACTAAGGTCGGGGGTTCGAATCCCCCCTCGGGCATGGATATTTGTGCCGTCCTTAGTCTTAGTTAGTTCATAAGTAGTTTGTAAGTTTAGGGACTGATGACCCCGTAGTTAAGTCCCATAAGCTATATAAACATTTCAACGTTTGAGGCAATACTTTGCAAATCTTGACTGTATCCTGTCAACTATTTTTACTTGAAAAAAAAAGTTTCAAATCCTTTGAAAATGCTATAAATAACACATTTGCATAAGATGCAAGGAGAAAAATAATTCTTTTATGAAATATTGTTTCTTGTGAGTTCTAAATATTATATCATAAAAATTTATGTATATGAAAACGTAAGTCAGCCCGCCAGGTCATTCCATCTGGCCGACTTCCTTCATCTTTGTTTGCAAGGGATCTTGTTCATCAACAGATTTATCATCAAGTATCAGAATTCATTTAACTCTCGCCTTCCTTTTGATTCTCAAACGCGATATCCTTCTGTCCCTCCTGTTAATAAAGGTATGCAATTCGTTTTAACCTTAGAACACTCAGCAGATCCCGATCTATCAGTGGAGCGTTTAAACACATCATTTGTTTCGGAAGAAAGTTACTAGTGCACATTCAACTTCACCTTCATTTTGTCACTCCAGCAACCATATCTGCGGTTCTAATTAAGGTACACAGTTAGTTTTCGTCTAAGAAGACTCAACAGATCAAGATCTTTTATTTCAGCATTTAAATACTTAACATGGTTGATTACGAAGAAATATTTGTGTGCACAGTCAACGTGAATTTCGTTTTTTCGCTATTCTTCTACACTGACAAGGAAAGTACTTGGGCTCGAACAAACACAAATACACTAAAATCGTATAAGAGATAATGTAGAGGTCCCTTATTGCACTAGCGATACTATCGCATCTGCAAAACTCTGCAGTCGCCCATTATAAGCCTCTGCATGTGCCATGCCGCATTGCACTTTGACCTGCCAGTACGGTGCAGTGCAGTGCAGTGTACCTCTGAAGTTGCGTTTTGTGACGTTATTTGTGTAGTGAAGCGTCAGATGGATCGCCGATTGACAATCAGTCCTGCTAATGTATTGCGATTGGTTGAGATGAAATTCCTAAGAGCCGTTCTTCGTGAATACGGTCTTGGTGTAGAAGATGAATCATCCACATGTTTAATGGTATAGATTATAGTGCAGAAATATGAGCATAGATTAGAAACACTATAACAGATACCAGGTAACATACGAATGATTCATCTTCTGCACCAATACCATCTTCACGAAGAAGGTTTCTTCGTAACTTCCTCTCAACCAGTCACACTATATTAGCAGGTTTGATTACCAATCACCAACCCATCCAACGCTTCACTACACAAATAACGTCACAAAACGCAACTTCAGAGGTACACTGCACCATCACTACTGGCGTACCGGCAGGTCAATGTGCAATGCGGCATGGCACACGCAGAGGCCTCTAATGGGCGACTGCAGAGTTTTGCAGATGCGGGAGTATCACTAAGTGCAATAAGGAACATTTATATTACCTGCCATACGATTTTGGTGTATTTCTGTTTGTTCGAGCCTAAGTACTTTCCTTGTAAGTTGCAATCTGATTGGCAATCATAAATGTTGAGTTATAAATTGAAGATAAGCTCAACGCAGAGGAAATATTGTTTGGAAGGAACTACAATGTGAAAGTATCACCGCTATCATTTACATTTACCTTTTTCTCTTGACCAGTAATGGTGCGAAGCATTCAGACGAGCCATCTAGTATTTATTTAAATTCTTTCAATTCCACAACGTGTAAAATTCACTCATGTTTTTTTTTCCTATTCGTTTTATTATGCACCAATTGCCATTTATCCTTAAATTACCTTAAGCGCCACGAAGGCCGTGCGCTCTAAGGCGCCTTGCTGCGGAGTGCGGCCCTGCTCCCCATCGGATGTTCGAGTCCTCCATCGGACATGGTTGTGTGTGTTGTCCTTAGTATAAGTTAGTAGAAATTAGTTTCTAAGTGTAGAGAGTGATGACCACTGCTGTTTGGTCCCATAGCTTTATAATCATTTGAACATTACGTTAAGCAGTCTGCCTTTACATGAACTTCTTGTGCAGCCCGCATCGAAGAAACACGGAACACCATCGCGGCGGCAGACATTTCTTTGCTGAGACGACTTGTGGCTGTACGTCTGGTGTGTGCTGAACTACAAGCCAATAAAAACATTTTCGGTCTGCGTGTTAATCGTAATCGAGACCGCGGCGACCCGGAACTCCTTCAAAATTGAGCGCTATTTTTACTGGGTGCCCTGTTTTCGTAGTCTGCTTGAGAGGGCCAAATACCAGCCGGTAAGTGAGTAATAAAAACAATTTCGCATTTTACAGCTACGGGTGTCGACAGCGGCCGACCGCTAACGGTCTGCGGGTTTTATGGCCCACACACACGGAATAACGAGGTCGTAACTGCCGAGTACTGCTGTCGATACTCGGAGATGATGCGGGGCATTTTGCAGACTTCATTAGCTGATATGCAGTCGTTACCGACCTACATAGTTACGCTGAAAAGCTATAGCGCGAGAGGCGAACATTTCGCACGATATCGAGCAAGTAATAGCGTCTTATTGACGTAACTGCTTGTTCAGTCACGTACTCGTCATCTTTAGCATCATACACCTCACGAAATGTAATCCAGATGACCGAAGAACGAAAAGTTATAAAAATGAAGACATGAAAATAGAAGTCGGTAGTATAGGACGCTTTCAAATGAATACCCTAAGATGTGGAGGGAAACTTTTCGGAATGATTCAGTAAATGACGAGATAAAATTGATGCCAATATTAAAATAAATACTGGACAATTAGACAAGGAATGAAACTAAGTGATACAGAAAAAAATCCTAAATTGAAAGTAAAAAGAAGAGAAAAGTATATAAGCTATTATAGGTTCGTGAAATAGAGAAGAATTGCTCTTAAGCGTAATAGAAAATAGTGAAGAAGAGTGACTTTCATATTTTGGTGTTAAGATGTTCAAATAGCAGTGATTTTTACCGAATAAATTACTAAACTTGCTTCCGTTTCTTTACGTAAAACTAGAGAATTCTTGCCACAAAATTTCGCATCGCATTTCAGCCATCGATACTTTTTTCAAACGGTAATTAATAAACGGATAGGCTTGTAGGATCTTGGCCAACGAGTCTTATATTGTAACACATGTCGTTTCGTTGTCCTTGTCATCACAACCCGTTCCTCTCGTGAAGATTGCGACTTTACGTAATCTGTATGTGTTGACCAAACTGTGCAGTGTTCGCCAAGCTCTATGTACGCCTCTGTTCAAGTAATATGTAGCATCAGGGTATAACCGTAGGCGTCTGCTTTCATGTTCGACAACTGCAACAGCTGAAAATATTATCTCATACCTGTGAACGTACAGCTAAATATTCTGTACACAGGCTGTCATTTGCGAAACAATAAAGACGTATAAAATAAAGGTAAATTATTAATGAAAATGGAGGTTTTATTTTAACGTTTTCAAATGGTGTAATGAAGGTATAATGGTGTGAAGTGCAATTGGGTACAAATACAAACCACTGTTGGTGGGTGTCCAGGACTCTGGGACCATTTTTACCTATTACCTGTGACCCGTAGCCATAACCTCTCTGTACGACTTCTCAGACACTTTTTTTTTCAGCAAGATAATGCACGCCCACATGTTGCTGCGGGAATACGTGCCTGCCAGCCGCGGTGGCCGAGGAGACTAAGGCGCTCCAGCCACGGTCTGCACGGCCACTACGGACGGGGGTTCAAATCCCCCCTCGGGCATGGATATTTGTGTCGTCCTTAGTGTTAGCTAAGTAGTTTGTAAGTTTAGGGACTGATGACTCCGTAGTTAAGTCCCATAAGCTATACAAAAACATCGACCCATATTGTCCAATCCGTGGTTTTCCACACCCTCCCCCAGATCCAGGCCACGGCGGATTGCAGCCAGAGGTTGAACTTTCTGACTGGGCATGTTTAAATGTTCAAATGTTTGTAATTCTATGGGACCAAACTACATTGGTCATCAGTCGCTAGTCTTACAAACTACTTAAACTACTAAACTAACACACACATCCATGCCCGAGGGAGGATTCGAACTTCCGACGCGGGAGTCCGCGCGATCCGTAACGTGGCGCTCCAGACCGCTCGGCTACTTCCGCGCGGCGTGCCCAATCCGTGCCCGGCGGCATGCAGCATGTGGAGAGACAATTTTGGTGTGTGATTTGTCACAGTTAGTTATTGATCCCCAGATAATGATCCCTTACTTTCCTTGTATATCTTCTCTGTGAGCTCATTCAAGATATGAAATGTTTCTACATCCCTTATTAGGTCGTAAGTGTTGTGATTAGGCAGCTGGAGACGCAGGTCGGCGGTTTTTCTATCATATGTGGGACACACGTACACCAGGTGTTCCGGAGTACTCTCCTCGGCTCCGCAGTCACACGCGGGTGTAGAACGTTTACCGAACCGACATAAATATGGCGAATACGGTCCATGCTCAGTGAGAAAGTGCAACATCTCTCTACTTGGTTTAAAGAACTTCATCCTTCATGGAGGGAGAAACTGGTACGTTCTCCGCCCAGTCTCTTCCGTTCCATATATTTGCTTCATATCTCCATTGAGGACTTGAAAGAACAGCTGAAGGGAATGGACAGTATGCTGAAAGGTGCATATAAGATGAACATTAACAAGAGCAAAACAAGGGTAATGGAGTGCAGTTTAAGAAAATCAGGTGGTGCTGGAGGAATTAGATTAGGTAATGAAACAATAAAGGAGGTAGATGAGTTTTGTTACTTGGGCAGTAAAATAACAAATGATGCTCGCAGTACAGAGGATATAAAATGCAGCATGGCAATGGGTAGAAAAGCGTTCTTGAAAAAGAGAAATTTGTTAACTTCGAATATTGATTTAAGCCTAAGGAAGTCCTTTCTGAAGGCATTTGTGTGGGGTGTTGCCTTGTATGGGAGTGAAACATGGACAATAAACAGTGCGGACAGGAAAAGGATAGAGGCTTTTTAAATGTGGCGCTACAGAAGAATGCTGAAGATTAGAAGGGTGGATCGCGTATCTAATGAGGAGGTACTGAACAGAATTGGGGAGAAGAGGAATTTTTGGCATACCTTGACTAAAAGAAGGGATAGAATGTTAGGGCACATTCTTAGACATCAAGGAATTGCGATTTTAGCGTTGGAGGGAAGTGTTTGGGGTAAAAACCGCAGAGGAAGACCAAGAGATGGATACAGTAAGCAGATTCAGACAGATGTAGGTTGCCGTTCTTATGTGGAGTTGAAGAGGCTTGCTTAGGATAGGGTATTGTTGAGAGCTGCATCAAACCAGTCTCCGGAGTGAAGACCACAACAGCTCTATTCAAGGTATTTCGGTTTTTTTCTAATTTATTTTTGTAATTTTTCCGAGAACATGTGCGTATTTTAGCCTGGTGCTGCCGGACACAGTCCTTGAAGCGGCTGCAATTCGTTTTTTCGGCAGTGCGTGTACAAGTGCGGTGTCCCCTGCCGGGCCGTTGTCCTACATTAGGGCCGAAAATGGTGTGGCCCCACCTCACCTCCTGTTGCCGTCACAACGCGCGTGCCCCGCCTATCCGAAGTGTTCCCGTTTCTTGTGACTGTGCCTGCTTTTGATATTGTCCACTTTGCGGTTTCCCTCCGAGCGAAAGACACGCCTCAACAGCGCCGCCGAAACCAAGCGAATCAATTAGGCTGCGGAGACTTTTTCAGCTAAACAGGATAAACGTTCCTTGTGATAAACGGTACTCCGATCGCAAGAAACAAACGTAACTGTACCGCATCTGTTTTCCTCACACTAACATGAGCGTATTTTGGCCTGGTACCTCCGAACACAGTCTTCGGAGCTGCTGCAATTCGTTGTTTTCGCAGTGCCAGATGCTGCCACTGCCACATCGTTCACTGCGCTAAGTATCATAATTAATTTGTGTATAATTCAATTTCCCAGCCATTTTCGTTAGTACTTCTGTTTTAAGACGTTCATTCTCACGTACTTAGCAGATTTCGTTTGTGCTACTCTTTCAATAGTTTATTCTCGCGTATTTTATAGGTGTTGTTTTGCGCCAGGCACAGTCAGCAGCCTATACTCCGTTCACCGAAACGAGAGACGTACTGTAAACACAATGAGGCGTGTGACCAGGGGTGGACAAAACAGGGTCGCGCGCTCAATGTCACCGCATCCGTTGCAGGTGTAAGGTCGTTGTGTGTCTTGTTATATAGCAGTGATAATAGGTGTTCATCTTAAAGGACCAGGTGCTGAATAGTAACGAAAGTATTATTGTTTACAATAACATTCAACATTCATAGTCTATGTGTCTCTTTTTCTCTCTCATTAGTCGCGTAAGAGTAACCTTATTATGTCATCCTTCAATTTGAGTCCACCCAAGAAGCGATCAAAGAAGAAGTAATAAAGTTCTTTAGAGAAACACTTGGTGCCTAGCGTATACAAAACGCTGTTGTGTCCAGAACAGTCAATGACTGATATTGTTACGAAATCCACACACGCTCTGAAGCCTCCAAGGAAAAAAAGAGAGAAAAAAGAATTACAACAAAGCTTTCAGAACGTCATTATGACTTTGACTGAAATGCGATACGAAGAAACGTTTTTCGTAACAAATTTCCAACACTTGACATAGTGCTTGTTGTGGTAAGCGATAGATGCAGATTTGGGAAATTTTTGGAGAAAATCACGTTTTACAAAGAATTAAAAGAAATTAATTTTAAATGTTTGGCGTCTAATAACACTGCTACGTAACAAAACACACAATGACCTTACACCTGAAACGGATGCAGCGGAACTGAGCGAGCGACCCTATTTTGTTCAAAATGTTCAAAAGTTTGTAGTACTTATGGGACTTAACTACGGGGTCATCAGTCCCTAAGCTTACAAACTACTTATAAACTAGCTAACGCTAAGGACGGCACAAATATCCATGCCCGAGTGGGGATTCGAACCCCCGACCGTAGTGGCCGTGCAGACCGTGACTGAGGCCAGTCCCCTCGGCCACCGCGGTCGGCTCCTGTTTTGTCCACCCCTCGTCACGCGCCTCAGTGTGTTTACTGTATGTCTCTCTTCTTGGTGAACGGAGTATAGTAGAGTGACAGCTAAATAGGAGCGAACTATTGTGATTTGTTTGTGGGCTGAGCGGTGATAAATTTTTATACACTCGCGCTAGTAACAAGTCGATACTTAGTTCTCTACGGACAATTGTTGATTTGTTAGGATAGATACGATGTGTGACTGCTGCGTACGGACGCAGGAGGAGCTGGACGCTGTTCGCGAGCAGCTGAGCGTGCTTTTGGCGTCGTTCGGACGTCTTCAGGCTGCTGCCACGCAGTATTGCGGCAGTGGGGGGAAGAGGGGGTCTCGTGCGTCGCATGGGACACCACAGGTGTTACATGCTTCACCCACTGTATTGTGTCCGAGTATAATCACTTTTCAGGAGACAAGAAATCTGCTGTGTAGGAATCAGCATGGGTTTCGAAAAAAGGCGATCGTGTGAGACCCCGCTCGAGCTATTCCTGCACGAGACTTAGAGGACCATAGACAAGGGTTCTCAGGTAGATGCCGTGTTTCTTGACTTCCGCAAGACGTTTGATTCAGTTCCCCAGAGTCGTTTAATGAATAAGGTAAGAGCACATGGCCTATCAAAGCAATTGTGTGATTGGATGAGTAGTTCTTAGATAAAAGAAAGCAACATGTCATTCTCAGTGGAGAGAAGTGCCACAGGGGAGTGTCGGGGGACCGTTGCTATTCACAATATAATGTGGATAACATCGCAAGTTCACTGTGGCTCTTTTCGGATGATGCTGTAGTATATAGAGAGGTTGTAACAATGCAAAATTGTATTGAAATGCAGGAGGATCTGCACCTAATGGACGCATGGTCCAAGGAATGGCAATTTAATCTCAATGTAGACAAGTGTAATGTGCTACGAATACATCGAAAGAAGTTAGTTCATAAGTAGTTTGTAAGTTTAGGGACTCATGACCCCGCTCTTAAGTCCCATAAGCTTTACAAACATTTGAGTTGCGCGGGAGTAGCCAAGCGGTCTGGACCACACGTTACGGATCGCGGGGCTCTCGCGTCGGAGGTTCTAATCCTTCCTTAGTTTAAGTAGTTTAGAAGACTAGGGTCTGATGACTAGCGTAGTTTGGTCCCATAGGATTACAAACATTTGAACATTTGATGGACTCCAACTTGAAATGTGGAGAAATACATCTACATAGATACTCTGCAAATCACATTCAAGTGCCTGGCAGAGAGTTCATTTAACCACTTTCATAACTTTTCTCTACCGTTCCATTCTCTAATAGCGCGCGGGAAGAAAGAACACCTAAATCGTTCCGTTTTCGATCTGATTTCTCTTATTTTATTGGGATGGTCATGTCTCCCCAAGTAGGTGGGTGCTAGCAAAATATTTTCACATTCAGAACTAAAAGTCGGTGATTGAAACTTCGCAAACAGATCACGCCGCAATGAATAACGTCTTTCTTTTAATGGTTTCCACCCCAATTCGTGCAACATTTCCGTGACGCTTCCCCCCCCCCCCCCCCCCCAGTAACGTGATAGAACAAAACGAGTTGCCCTTCTCTGAACCTTCTCAATGTCTTCCGTCAGTCCCATCTGGTGAGGGTCCCAAGGGGCAACAGTACTCCAGGAGAGAACGCACAAGTGTGATGTAGCCAGTCTCTTTGATCGAGCTGGTGCATCTTTGAAGCGTTCTGCCGATGAAACGTAACCTTTGGTTCGCCTTCCCCACAATATTTTCTATGTATTCTCTCCAGTCAAAGTTGTTCGTAATTGTAACTCCTAGGTATTTGGTAGAATCTACGACCTTAAGGTTTGACTGATTTATCGCGTAATTGAAATTCAGCGGATTTCTTTTAGTGGTCATGTGTATTACTTCACACTTTTCTTCATTTAGTGTCAATTGCCAATTTTCGCACCATGCAGAAATTTTGTCTAAATCGCTTTGCAGTTGCTTTTGATCCTCTGTTGACTTCACTAACCGATAAACGACAGCATCATCCACGAACAATATATATATATATATATATATATATATATATATATATATTGACTTATCAGATGAAAAGGCACCAGTTCGTTGAGACGCACATAAATAAAAACATACATACACACACAAAAACTGAGCTTTCGTAACCTCAGGTTGCTTATTCAGAAAGAGCACGAAAGGAGAGGGAAAAGGAAAGGTTGAGAGTTTTAAGGGAGTGGGTAAGGTGTCATTCCAATCCCGGGAGAGGAAAGACTTAGCTAGGGGGAAAAAGGATAGGTAAACAAACTCACACGGGTGTGTGAATAAGCAACCTAAGGTTGCGAAAGCTCAGTTTTATGTGTGTGTGTCTGAAGAGGGAAGATGGTTCTTTTACGAAATAGGAACGTAAATTTCAACTGAACTGTCAAGATAAAACAAACTATGATTGTCTATTCCTTAAAATTTCTTCGAAATATTTCGTCAAAAATTCTGTCTGTTGTTTTATAAACCACAGATATTGTTTACGAATCAGTTGTAAAATAAGATATCGATTCACAAACTCGAACACACAGTTTCCACATTATATAAATTGATGATGAGTCCCTAAAACTGTATAAGTCTTGAATAAATGCTGTAATAATCTTCAAAAATATAATTCAGCACAATATGTAAATTTTCGGGTGACTTAATGGCTGAAATGACTCTGTTCAACACAGTGACACTTTAAGTAAAATTTCCAGTTTTATTTCCTTCACACAAATCCGTATAATAAAATATACGCAGTCTTAGAACATTCTTGTAGAGACTGAAGATAGTAACTGAAACTATTTGTGGTATACATAACTAGTAAAACTTTTGTAATAATATTAATCATTCTTTTTTCTTATTTATTCGATTATGATGGTTGGCAATGGCGTCCCTTAATAAGACCTCCTGCTAGTAGCTCTCGACCCGTACGTTTGATCATCTCTGGAACTGGCAGAGAAGATGATGTTCTGGAGGGTTGCACCGTTGTCAGCGCACACTAAACATAAGAAAACAACACATTGTTTTAAAAATAATGTAATAAAACTAATAAACATTAAAATTCATTAACTACAACATCAATAAACACGATTTTACCTGCAAAACTGAGCTGATGTTAGGCAGTAGCAGGGATAATATTTCGTCCCACATCCTACTACATTCTCCACAATGTTTTCGAAAATCACTAAGGAATAGAATTATGCCTAAGGGTAACGAGGATTTTGGTGAGATTTTACTATTATTTCTATTACATAAATGTTGAATTCTTGGATCCTACAATTAAATTGTTCTTTATCTGCCCTTTCTATCTACTGGCTGTATGAAGGAAGCTCACCAGAGAGTGGCGTAAGCTTGTTAAAGCATTGCAAAATGCTAATGTATGTGCGCCGTGAAAAATGAAATGAAAAAAACCTACAAAAATGTGACTATGCTGTGTTAGCTACAGGTGGTGTGAACCATTACGTAAACACTGCAGAATATGCTCGTAATTTTTAAATAACACAAAGTGGTGTTCACCAATTATTCCTGTTTAGGAGGCAGTTTGACCAGTAAAATGTATGCAGACTTTCTATTGCACGAATTGCTGTTATTATATCACACGGTAGTATTCATGAAAGTCAAATTATTTACTCCCAGCTTAACGTCTTCCCAGCAAGACTATTAAATTTGAAGAAATTACGGCAGTCGTTTGCTTGGAGAACCTGTACGAAAATTAACCTGTTTCATCGTCTATTCGTACATCCTCGGGATTATCTCTAGTCGGCCGCGGTGGCCGAGCGTACTGCGGCACGCCAGTCACAGTCTGCACGGCCACTACAGTCGGGGGTTCGAATCCCCCCGCTCGGGCATGGATATTTGTGTCGTCCTTAGTATAAGCTAGTTCAGAAGTAGTTTGTAAGTTTAGAGACTGATGACCCCGTAGTTAAGTTCCATGAGCTCTACAAACATTTGAACATTTCAACAATTGATTATCTCTAGAGTTCCTAGAAAAAACGTGGTTTCTTTAGAATAATGTTAGGAATAAAATAAATTAAAAAAAGAAAAAAAATACAATCCAGTTCTTGCCGCGCGGGAATGGCCGTGTAGTCTGGAGCGCCACTTTACGGATCACACAGCCGTTTACGTTGGAGGTTCGACTCCTCTTTGGACATGGATCTGTGTGTTGTCCTTAGTATATGTTATTTTAAGTAGTTTGTAAGTCTAGGGGCCGAGGACCACAGAACTGTGTTCCCTCAAGATTACAAACATTTGAACATAGTACTTCTCTACCAAATTCTCTGTCATGACTACAATTCTTAGCAATATACAACCTCTGACAATAAAGTTCGGTGAATGGTCCTGTAACATTATCGTAGATTATTTATGAACCACAGTTACCTTACAGGCCCTAAAAATAGTCACCTCTCCTATGACTATACACCGCTGAGAGCTGCAATACATGCCCTGGAAACTTTCCACGAAATCTTCATTTGAGATGGTGATCAAAAGCCTCGTCAGACTTCTTTGAATATCAGGAATATCGTCAAATCTCTTTCCTTTCAAAGCGAGCTTGAGTCGAGGGAATAGGAAGAAGTCTGCAGGATTGAGATCCGGCAAGTATAGTAAACGTTGAAGTCGCATAAAATTCTAAAACTGACCGACGTTAGAGATATAAGTTCTGCACATCTGTTCGACGTCCCTTCTTGAAAACGGGGATGACCTGCGCCATTTTCCAGTCTTTTGGAACGGTACGCTCTTCTAGTGAACTACGGTATACCACTGCAAGAAGGCGGGCAAGTTCTTTCGAGTAATAGGTCGTTCCCTTCGAGGTAGTTCATAATATTTGAGTAATGCATATGTTCTAAAATCAAGCTGAAAACCGACGTCAGTGATGTTGTCGATGTCTTCAATCCATAAACTGGTCTGATGCAGCTCTCCACCTTTATCATGAGCAAGCCTCTTCATCTCCTCGTAAGAACGGCAGTCCACATCCATTTGAATATCTTTACTGAATTCGTCTCCTTCTGTGATTTTTACGCCACACACTTCCCCCCAATGCTAAAAATCATGATTTATTAATGTCCAAGAATGTGTCCTACCAATTTATCCCGTCTTTTTGTCATGGTATACCAAAAATTCCTTTTCTCCCCAATTCTGTTCTGTACCTCTTTCTTAGTTACACAATGTATCCACCTAATCTTCAGAATTTTTTTGTAACCACATTTCAAAAGACTCTATCCTCTCTTTGTGTGAACTATTTATCGTGCATGTTTCACTCCATTACAAGGCAACACTCCACATAAATGCCTTTAGAAAAGACTTCCCTGTTGCACTTATTATTCGATGTTAACAAATTTCTCTTTTTCAACTTCACTTTTCTTTCCACTACCATTCTTCATTTTATGTCCTACATTCTGCAACCATCATTTATTATTTTATTGCGCAAGTAATAAACTCATCTACCACCGTTTTCGTTGCATAACTAAATTCCTTCATCATCGCCTGATTTTCTTAGGCTGCATTCCATTACCGTTGTTTTGCTCTTGTTCATGTTCGTCTAATACGCCCCTTCCAACACACAGTCCACTCCCTTAATTACTCTTCTATGTCATTTGCTGTCTCTGACAGAATTAGTGTCTTCAGCAAAACGCAACGCTGAACTTTAATTCCTTCTCCAAATGCCTCCTTCCTTACATTCACAGCTTGGTCAACGTACAAACTTAATAACACTGGAGAAAGACTACAACCCTTTCTGACTCGCTTCCCAACCAATGCTTATCTTTCATGCCTTCGACTCTTGTAAGTGCTCTCTGATTTTTGTCAAGTTGTAAATAACCTTCCCCATATTTGACCCCAGCAGACTTCAGAATTTGCAAGAGCATTCTCGAAATCTACAAAAACTAGAATTGTATATTTTCCTCTCCTTAATCTACCTTCTAAGATAAGTGGTAAGGTGAGTATTGCTTTCCTGTTTCTACATTTCTCCTAAATCTAAACTGATCTTCCCCGTGGTCAGCTTCTACCAGACATTCTTCCATTGGAATCACTATTATTATAGTTTTCTTGAAGTCTGAGGGTATATCGCCTGTTTGATGCATCTTGCACACCATGTGAAATAGTTTTGTCATGGCTGGCCCTCCCAGAGACTTGACTAGCTCCAGGGTCCTTGTATCGACTTAGGTCTTTCAGTGCTATTCTTTCTTCAGAATAGTATCTCCTATTCCACCTTCATCTACTTCCTCTTCGCTTCCTACAAAAATGTCAAAAGATGATATCCTTTGTAGAGCGCCTATTTCATCTTCCAGCTTTCTCATCTTTGCTCGGAATTGCTTTTCCACCAAAGTTCTTGTTATCATACACCTGCGTTTATTGTCTCCAAACTTCTCTTTTTCCTGCAGGCAGCATATTTTTCTCAAAGTTATACGTTTTTCCACAGAATCAGATTTTCCCTCTAGCCACTCCGGCTTAGACAGCTTGTACTTCCTGTCAATCTCATTTCTAAGTCGCCTGTACACCATTTTACCTCCTTAATTTACTGCATTTTTATACCTTCTCCTTTCATAAATTAAGTTCAATATTTCCTGTGATACCCAAGAATTTTTGTAGGTCTTGCCTTTCGTCCTATTTGGACCTCTGCTTCCTTCACTATTCATCTTCCATTGTGCTACTTCCGCTAATTTCTGTCAATTGCAGCCTAAAGTTCCCTGTGAAATTCTCACGAACTTCAGTTTGGTTTAATTTACCCATGTCCCAACTCCTTACTTTAAACCTTTCTGCAGTTTCTTCAGTTTCAGGCTGCAGTTCATGACCAATAAGAGATGGTAAGAGTCTATATCTGCCCTTGGATATGTCTTATAGTTTAAACCTGATTCCGAAACCTATGTCTTACCATTACTAAATCTATCTGGAACCTTCCGATGTCTCTGATCTTTTCCATGTATACAATCTTCTTTCATGATTCTTAAACAAGTGTTTATGTTCCGTGCTAAATTCTACTAGGTGTTTTTCCCCAATCCATGTTCACCTACTATTTTTCCTTCCCTTCCTTTTCCCATTATAGGATTCCAGTCCCCCATCACAATCAAGTTTTTCTCTCCGTTAACTGTCTCAATAATTTCCTTTACTTCCTCATACATTTCTTCGATTTCCTCATCATCGACAGAGCTAGTTAGCATGTAAACTTGTACTACTCTTGATGTTGGCTTGGTATCTATCATAGCTATTCTAATGCCGTCGCAACGGTGGGGTGGCCGAGCGTTCTAAGGCGCCTTACTGCAGAGCGCGCCGCTGCTCACAGTCGAAGGTTCGAGTCCTCCTTGGGCCTGGTGCGTATTTTTTGTCCTTGGCGTAAGTTAGTTTAAGTAGCTTGTAAGCCTAGGGACTGATGACCAGAGTAGTTAACTCCCATCAGTTTACAAAGATTTGAACTAATGCGATCACTACGCTGCTCGTAGTAGTTTACTGGCATCCCTATTTTCTAATTCACGTTTATACTTACTCTTATAAAACCTCAGACTGATTTTGTATTTATAATCCTGTACTCACCTGACCAGAAATCATGTTAATCATTCCATCAAACTTCACTAATCCCCACTATATCTAACTTCAACCTATCAATTTTTCTTTTTAAATTTTTTAACGTCCCTTCCCGATTAAGTAATCTAGCATTACACGCTCCGATCCGTAGAAAGTTAGTGTTGTCTTTCCTGATAACGACATCTTCCTGAGTAGTCGCCGCCGGAGGTCGAATAGGGGACTGTTTTACCTCAGGAATATTTTAATCTAGAGGATGCCATCATCATATATTCATATAGTAGAGAAAAGTAACGGCTGTAGTTTCCCCTTGCTTTCAATCGTTCGCCGCGGTGGAGTAGCCGAGCGGTCTAAAGCGTCTCGCTGCGGAGCGCGTGGTTGCTCGCCGTGGAGGTTCGAGTCCTCCCTGGGGCATGGGTGTGTGTGTTTGTCCTTAGGTTAGTTTACCTAGGTTTAAGTAGTTTGTAAGCTACGGACTGATGACCACGCAGTTTGGTCCGATAGATTTACAAACTTTTGAACATTTTCTTTCAATCGTTCGCAGTAACTGTAGGCACAGCCAAGTTAGCTGAAGTTTCAAGGCCAGCTCAGTCAATCATCCAGACTGTTGCCACTGTAACTACTGAAAAGGCTGCTGCCCCTCTTCAGGAACCACTCGTTTGTCTGGCCTCTCCAAAAATACCCCATCCGCCGTGGTTGCACCTACCGTATGGCTATCTATATCGTTGAAGCACGCAACCCACCCCACGGCAATGTCTTTGGTTCAAGGGGTAGACGTCATTAATGTAGGCCTGTAATTTTGCGGATCACTCCTATTTCCCTTCTTAAATATTGGAGTGATCTTTACAACTTCACCGTCTTTGGGTACGGATCTTTCGTAGAGCGAGCTGTTGTATATGTTAGCTAGGTATGGAGCTATTACATCAGCATACTGTGAAAGGAACCTAATTGTTATACAATCTGGACCGGGAGACTTCAGTTTGTTAAGTGATTGCGTGCTTATGGAATATCTCCCCAATTGTGCGATTGGATTCACGATTTCCTATCAGAAAGGACACAGTTCGTTGTAATTGACGGTAAGTCATCGAGTAAAACAGAAGTGATATCTGGCGTTCCACAGGGAAGCGTTATAGGTCCCCTACTCTTCCTCGTGTTTATAAACGATTTAGGAGATAATCTGAATAGCTCCCTTAGACTGTTCCCGGATGATGCTGTCGTTTATCGGTCAGTGAAGTCAACAGAGGATCAAAAGCAACTGCAAAGCGATTTAGACAAAATTTCTACTTGGTGCGAAAATTGGCAATTGACACTACATAAAGAAAAGTGTGAAGTAATACACATGACCACTAAAAGAAATCCGCTGAACTTCAATTACGCGATAAATCAGTCAAACCTTAAGTTCGTAAATTCTACCAAATACCTAGGAGTTACAATTACGAACAACTTTGACTGGAGAGAACACATAGAAAATATTGTGGGGAAGGCGAACCAAAGGTTACGTTTCATTGGCAGAACGCTTAGAAGATGCACCAGCTCCACCAAAGAGACTGCCTACATCACACTTGTGCGTCCTCTCTTGGAGTACTGTTGCCCCTTGGGACCCTCACCAGATGGGACTGACGGAAGACATTGAGAAGGTTCAGAGAAGGGCAACTCGTTTTGTTCTATCACGTTACTGGGGGGGGGGGGAAGCGTCACGGAAATGTTGCACGAATTGGGGTGGAAACCATTAAAAGAAAGACGTTATTCATTGCGGCGTGATCTGTTTGCGAAGTTTCAATCACCGACTTTTAGTTCTGAATGTGAAAATATTTTGCTAGCACCCACCTACTTAGGGAGACTTGACCATCCCAATAAAATAAGAGAAATCAGATCGAAAACGGAACGATTCAGGTGTTCTTTCTTCCCGCGCGCTATTAGAGAATGGAACGGTAGAGAAAAGTTATGAAAGTGGCTAATGAACCCTCTGCCAGGCAATTAAATGTGATTTGCAGAGTATCTATGTAGATGTAGAATTGCTTTAATACTCCAGGGATCTCTACTTCGTAATTATGCATGATGGCGGTTAGTAATAACTGCTGATATATCTGTTTGACAGTAATATCTGCTGATATATCTGTTGAGCAGTAGTATCTGCTGAACACAATAAAAGCCACAGAGAGTAGCTGTTAGATCTAATAGAAACAGTTAATTAAGTACAAGCAAGAAAAACAGAATATTTTGATTGCTTGCTACGGTATGTATAGTAACTATAAATTCTTAGATATCTTCAATGTAGCAAATATTCGATTTTTTCCTGCCGTTACTATATTGAATAACAATATCAAAAATGTGCAAGAGTTACTTGCTTTCAATTTCAGGATTCGACATAAAATAATAAAATAAATTTATTTGCTAGTAATGGTCTGTGTATTGAAAAAGCGCAAAAATATGTTATTGTGGGTGTTACGAAATGTGTAAGAAAAGTAAACATTAAACATAGAAAATTTTTGGTATAGTTAACTGAAGTTAAATATAAAACAGAATCAGAATATGGGAGTGACGTGAGTGCTTTCACGTTCATTTAAAGCAAAAATATTATCATTATTATTATGTGAGACAACAGCACAGCATCACTATTAGAAAGTCAAATATTATTACGAGAAGCTTCAGTTATCACCTATGTGAACATCAAGATGGCGAACATTAATGAAATGTTGCTAAATTCTGACCATCAGCTTCAATATTACTACTCGACTGATGCGATTTTTTAAATCATCTATCTCCTCAATTTATTTCACTAGTAGGTTACTGATGCGTAGAAGCCGATTATCGGAAAGACAAATACAATACTATGTTTATGATTTCTTTTTCTCAAGAATATGTAAACAGTTCCAAGTTATCCTAAAACAGTCTACGTAACGTCATAATTGAACACGTTTGACAAAATGTGTTAAATACACCCATCCTCTGTGTGAAGAACCACGTGAAGTTACAATGGTGTTACTGACTTTGCTATTTCGCGCACAGCATGTCAGGATGAAGAGTCAGTAAAATCCCCGTGAGAAAGTCTCTGGGCTTTCACATACCGTGCGATCCAACACGTTGGTTTTCCTGTAGTAACGAGCCATGCCATGTACTCACTCTCCGCGTACTTGGCCCCTCTCCATAGTAGCTTGATTGATGCACATTCCTCGCGCTAGCAACATTTCTATCTAATGGCCGGGAGCATCCGAAGCTTGTTCCTTTCAGTCGTTGCGATTGTCCTGTGAAAGAGGAATGCCGTTTCAATTCACGTTAGCCGTACCACAAGATACATGGACGATCGTTGTTAAGGAGATTTATGAGAAGTAATAATGCAGTAAGTCTCTGGTACGTCCGTTTCGTTCTAGTCTATGGTTTTACACTCTTTATTTGTACGGTTAATCCTATGATTTCTTTAACAAGTAGAGTCATTTTGCTTTGCGGGAGTAATTTTCAGTCGCGTTTATGTGATTCGTACACGTTCAGCGTTAATCGTTTGGACATTAGAGATTACTAATTTAACACGATTCGCTGTGCACAATGTGTCTACAGACTTTAGGATTGTGGATCTAACTTCCAGTTATTACTTATCAGTCCTGTTGTACCGTGAAGAATCCTTGCGCTTATTTTTAACTTTTGTTAATATTCACATTCAAATGGCGACTTTGATGGACTACGGGCGTAAGTCAGAAAAATTCTCTTCCGGTATAAGTGAGTTGAAGATTTGCGTGTTTACATCTTACTGAAAAAAAGAAGATATTTCAATGAATTAATAATTACCTCTTAGGCCATGTTTTTCATATACAATGTCATTCGATAAAAATGACCTATTTACTTCTATTTGTGATTTATTATTCAATATACACTCCTGGCCATTAAAACTGCTACACCACGAAGATGACGTGCTACAGACGCGAGATTTAAGAGACAGGGAGAATATGCTGTGATATGTAAATGATAAGCTTTTCAAAGCATTCATACAAGGTTGGCGCCGGTGGCAACACCTACAACGTGCTGACATGAGGAAAGTTTCCTACCGATTTCTCATACAGCAGTTGACCGGCGTTACCTGGTGAAACGTTATTGTGATGCCTCGTGTAAGGAGGAGAAATTGGTACCATCACGTTTCTGACATTGATAAAGGTCGGATTGTACCCTATCGCGATTGCGGTTTATCGTATCGCGACATTGCTGCTAGCGTTGGTCGTGATCCAATGAGTGTTAGCAGTGTATGGAATCGGTGGGTTCAGGAGGGCAATATTGAATGCCGTGCTGGATCCCAACGGCCTCGTATCACTTGCAGTCGAGATGACAGGCATCTTATCCGCATGGCTGTAACGGATCGTGCAGCCACATCTCGATCCCTGAGTCAACAGATGGGGACGTTTGCAAGACAACAAACATCTGCACGGACAGTTCGACGACGTCTGCAGCAGCATGGACTATCAGCTCAGAGACCATGACGCTAGACGCTGCTTCACAGACAGGAGCACCTGCTATGGTGTACGCAACGACGGACCTGGGTGCACGAATGGCAAAACGTCATTTTTTCGAATGAATCCAGGTTCTGTTTACAGTATCATGATGGTCGCATCCGTGTTTGGCGACATCGGGGGTGAACGCACATTGGAAGCGTGTATTCGTCATAGCCATACTGGCGTATCACCCGACGAGATGGTATGCGGTGTCGTTGGTTACACGTCTCGGTCACCTCTTGTTCGCATCGACGGCACTTTGGATAGTGGTCGTTACATTCAGATGTGTTACGACCCGTGGCTCTACCCATCATTCGATCCCTGCTAAACCCAGCATTTCAATAGGATAATGCACGACCGCATGTTGCAGGTTCTGTACAGGCCTTTCCGGATACGGAAAATGTTCGACTGCCGCCCTGGCCAGCACATTCTCCATATCTCTCACCAATTGAAAACGTCTGGTCGGTGGTGGCGCAGCAACTGGCTCGTCACAATACGCCAGTTACTATTCTTGAGAACTATCGTATCGTGTTGGTGCTGTATGGGCATCTATACCTGTACCCGCCATCCAAGCTCTGTTAGACTCAATGCCCAGGCGTATCAAGGCCGTTATTACGGCCAGAGGTGGTTGTTCTGGGTTCTGATTTCTGTGCACCCAAATTGCGTGAAAATGTTACTACATGTCAGTTCTAGTATAACTATTTGTCTAATGAATACCCGTTTATCACCTGCATTTCTTCTTGGTGTAGCAATTTTAATGGCCAGTAGTGTATAATGAGCAGTTTACGTCCTTTTTCCGTCAAAACATGATACTTCTACAAACTGTCATAAAATTGAGTCGAAATATTGCTTTTATTATTATTTTATTTTCCATTATAATTTATGTTCCTTTTCAGGATCAGTACCTTCTTCGCTGTTTACTCTCCCTAGAACTTCTTCATACAAACCTATTACTGTATTAGTAACGAAGCAATCAGGTCATGAATGTCCATCAACTTTGCTGCTGACACTATTGATTGCTGTATTAATGACACAAATGAAATATCGTCACGGAGACTTGTTGATTTCATGATGAACATAAATGGTATAATACCTTAAAATATAATTTTGAAACACCGATTGTGCCATCACTGCCAAAGTGCACCATCACAAATGAGTGCAATTGGAAAGGAAATTTCCCTTTTGGCTTTGATGAGAAGAAGGCCTTTAAACTTTTCTTCTAATCTTTAATAAGCCAACTTCAGTCAATGACTGAAACAGCTCTTGTTTCTCCCTGCACTGTTTGACAAGGACTTATTCTTCCTTTGTATGTACAGCTCTCCTATTCTTCAACTTTTCCCCTAAATGCCAAAATTTCCGCCACGGTCACATATGGATACATAATGAGAAAATGTGTGATTCATTCCAAGAGTTTCTACTAACCATGTGCAAAAAGTGATCACAAAATGTTTTTATTCTGCCCTCCTGCAGCATCAAGGAAAAAAATATTTTACCAATACTCTTCAAGTCTTGAAACTTATTCAGTATAAAGGAACGGAGGAATTCCTTTCTTATTTCAATGACCTTCTCACTGTTTATTTCATTGTTTACCGATTCATTACCATTCACTTGATTCATTGTATCATACAACTTAATACACGCAAGGCAACTCACAGTCGATACGTAACCTGTACGCAGTAAACAAGGTGCCAACCACTTCTCATCCTCTGTCTTCTTAAAATGACTACACGAAAGATATCAAGCTGAAATTTTCAGGGCAGGTGGAGGTATCGAATTAGCACTTTAATAGGAAAAAGGCGTAAAGCCCCTTTTACTCGGTCGATTCTCTTGTCTCACAAGAGTTGACTACTCGAGATACGTGGGTCTGCTGCAGTGTCCAATGGCGTGTTTTTCGCGTACTGTATCTCGCCTTTCTGAAGTGGTCTTTTCCGTTTAGATGTAAAGACCAAAACTGTACAGCTGTCTGCTGCGTGGTTCGCGTCTGAGTGAGGTTATGAGGGCGCCTTTTACGTGGCCACAGTAAACTTGTTAATGACGAAAGGATAAGTAATCGTTAAATTTTTGTCAAATTTCATGTGGTAAATTCTGTACATTATTCAGACAATAAAAATTGGAAAAGGTTCGTCCAAACACTTCAAAACTTATAACGTCGAAATTAATTTTCTCATCTAATTGTTCTGAGTAATTCACTGTTGAAATAATTTTCATAAAAACACATATACCTATTTAAGTACGTATTTATGCATAATGTAGGTTTTTTTCTTGTGTTATAGATGTTCAAAAATGTTCAAATGTTTGTTAAGCTTAAGGGACTTAATTGCGGGGTCATCAGTCCCTAAACTTACAAACTATTCATGATCTAACTTATACTGAAAACACCACAAACATCCATGCCCGAGGGGAGATTCGAAACCCCGACGGGGAACGGCCTCGCGCATCGTAGCTTAGCGCTTCAATGCGTTTGGCCGCTCCGCCGTGGCGTTTGTAGATTTTTCGTCTCTTTCGTGGGAGAACGTAGTAGAAATAAGATACTAGGTTTTGGAGCAATCTTTTGAGGGTGATAACACAAAGCAAACCCAAATAAAGTTTACGAATATAGAAAAGCATTTCTATAATATGTATGAGGCAATACAATTAACTTCCGATGATAGTAGACACCAGTACAGTTCGTTGCTTCTGCGCATGCGCATTGTGAACACAGTCGGATATTTAGAACTCCACACTCGGCACAATCTATAGATCATTGACGTCATAGACGCACTCGCGATGGGGTTGGCAACTGATTTGCACGCAGGCAAGTACGCACTTGGAGTAGTCAATTTTCTCCAAGAAGTCGCTCGTGTAAAACGGGCTTAAAGCCAATTACGCTCATAGTCCATCATACTCTTCAAATGACAGACCATGTATGAAGTATCTATTGTCGGTAAATCTCCTTTGCTTTGCTCCAATATTTTGTCGTAGCTACTTACCTACATAAACAGTATACTGACCCATACTGCTGGTTATCAAAATTAGTACACCCTTTTACACTTTTCCAGTTCACTTAAGATTTATTTGTGAAACAATGCATACAGAGTGCATAAATGATTAGCTTTACAGATCAATACCTCCAGCAGTACTGAAGCACCGATCCATGATGGAATATATATATGTGTGTAGCCTCGACTGGCGGCGAAGAAGCCGCTGTTTCTGTCATCCATTTCCTCATACAGATGGTGAATGCTGTCCTGGGCTACACTGTTCCACTTCTGCTCGACCTTTTCCCCAGATCTGCAAGGGTTGGGGGTTGACAAGTCACAAGCGTCAGTTGCCCTTCCATCGTATCCCCCATGTGTTCCATTAGAGACAAGTCCGGAGAGTGAGCTGGGCAGGAAGAATTTCTACGCGTCTTGCAGAGCACATTGAGTTAGGTGCACAGTATGTGTGTGCGAGTATTGTCGTGTTGGAACCGCACATCACTTTCCTATTGTTAAAGTGACGGAAAAGAAGAAGAAGAAAAAACAAAAAGTCAACGGATATTTCCGAATTCTACATATACCGAACCCTGACAAGCATATTCATCAAGTGCCTTCTTCTTCGACGTTTCTATGGTCCGCGTTCCACTTCTGGTATTTTCCACACGTACTTTCTACAATTTCTTCCGCAGTTCCGTAGCAATGGTTCAATATCCGCGTGGGATTTTACTGAGGGAAGCTATCTTTTCCAGTGTCAGTTTGCTTCGAAAATCTTGTATAATCCTGCTGCATTTTACTGTTAGTACGTTTTCTTGTTCTTCTCCCTAATATGATTCGTCACTTTCGTATTTAGTCTGTTTGTCCTTAATCTCATGGGATCATATTTCATTTCCTAACTGCGAAATAAGACTTCACACGTATCAGCTGGTATCATTGTTTTACGAATTCGAAATATTGAAACATCTCATCTGTTCCGGTGCATCGAAATAGATTATAGGGTGAAGCTGAAAATTTGTGCTGGACTGTGATTCGAACTCCGATTTCCCGTTTAGGGTCACTGGTTACGTTAACCAATTAGGCTATCCGGGCACGCTTCCCCTCCTGTCCAAATTCTCAACTGCTAGAACTCTACGATAGTGGTGTCCCTTGCCCATTAGTTCCTCATGCTCGCAGTCTGTATTGGATTCCCGTGGGGGGACGATCGTGCTAATGCGTCCGTCTTGAAAATGTGAATTGCCTCTTGACATATGTATTCAGTTATTGATATGGTGTCTGTTCTTTTCGGACATCTCCTAAACGAACAGAGACAATATCAATAATTATTGTTTTACTTGGGTACGGTAAACCATAAAGCCAAATGTAGAGCAACACCACGCGAATGCTGGCACGCACTAAATATCGTGTCTTCTATTGCTCTCGAAAGGGCCGAGTGCACCTCGCTTGCCAATAGCGTACGGCAGACGTGGATGGTGATCCGCCCATCCACGAGTCAAGCCCATCAGTTCTTAATACAGTGATCTGGCGGCTGAAAGGGATCCCTGAAATCCTGAAAGAACACAAAGTTAATGCTAGAAAGATTTCTTTAGGATGAAAAGAGCAATTCGTAGATTATTTATTTATTCGTATCGGAAGCATTAATACTAGGTATAAATTTTTTAAAAAAAGAAACTCTTACTAGATTTTATACAGTGTTAATCTAAATTCGCGCTCTCGGGCTTCGCAGCGCGATTCCCCACAGGCTAGCAATAACAAAATGTCTCTCAAAAAATTACGTCCTGCGCATATTTCCGGCAGTAAATGGACGTCAAGACTAAGATGGATGTGTGTCCCATACGTCAGTGTGTTTCAGAACAAACTCTAGGGGATGTGGGAGGGTCTTGAGGAACAAAATGAGCATGGAAACCCATGCCCGGAAACGCCATTCAACGATGCTACAGAGAGTCCAAGTTACAGGCACCAGCTCCTGCCGCTAGACATCCCCTCCAGCAACTTCAACGCTCTGTAGCGTCAGTGGATGACGTTTCCGGGCATGGGTTTCTATGCTCACTTTGTTCTCAAGACACCTCCCACATCCCCTAGAAGTTTGTTGGTGAAGTAGTGTAATTCTGAAACACACTGACGTATGGGACACACACCCATCTCAATCTTCGACGGCCATTTACTGCCGGAATAGGCGCAGGAGGAAATTTTGTGAAAGACATTTTTTTTATTGCTAGCATGTGAGGAATCGCGCTGCGAAGCCCAAGTGCGCGAATTTAGATTCACCCTGTATACAATGTCACACTTTACAAACGTGTCTATACTACTTGTGCCCTGAAGTTGGTGACATCCAGTGCATTTTCTGTAGCCTGAAGCAGATCTTGTACTGTCCATGTTTTAGGGCACCAACTACACTGCAAAAAATCAGACGTCGTCTGGATTGCGCGATACTCACACGATGGGGTTCGGTGTTGAAATCCCACTTCTGTAGGTTGCTTTTACATCGTGTCACGCTTGTCCGTAATCTGTTCAGTGATCTCCAAGTACTCCATTTCTCCATGTGACCTGGTGATAGATTAGATTAGTTTAGATTAATACTTGTTCCATAGATCATATATACGACATTTCGTAATGATGTGGAACATGTCAGATTAGTAAATGTTGTCTACACTTGACAATCAATATTTCAAGGATTTGTTTTTTATTTATTTATTTATTATTTTTTTAGTTTTATTTTAAAATTCATCTACATTGTAGAAGGAGTTGCCATTCAGAAATTCCTTTAATTTCTTTTTAAATACTAATTGGCTATCTGTCAGACTTTTGACGGTACTTGGTAAGTGACCAAAGACTTTTGTGGCAGCATAATTCTGAGCCAAAGTTAGATTTAACCTTTAATAGTGAATATCATCCTTTCTCCTAGTGTTATAGCTATGCACACTGCTATTACTTTTGAATTGGGTCGGATTGTTAATAACAAATTTCATGAGTGAATATATACATTGTGAAGCTACAGTGAAGGTCCCTAAATAAATGTCTGCAGGTTGCTCTTGAATGGGCTACAGCAATTATTCTGATTACACGCTTTTGTGCAATGAATACTTTTTTACTCAGTGCTTCGCTAGGTGTCAGCCATTCTTCGGAGCGAGTGCAGCTGGCACGCCACATGTCGATTCGAGATTGCTGAGATGTCTCGTTAAGAGCCTCTGTTGTTCTGAGGAAACTTTTCCTAGATTTGAGTCTTGGAGTAGCTGGCCTGTATCCATACAGAGGGTGAGCTTCAGATGTTTCCGCCTCCTTCTTCTCATTTTTTGCTGCAACCTCTCGACGAATGTCAGGAAGGGCAATACCAGCAAGACAGTACAGTTTGTCCAACGGGGTAGGTCTTAGACGTCCGGTAATGATGCGACAAGTGTCGTTGAGAGATTCTTTGCTTAAACACGCCTGTCGTCTAGTTTGCTGTGCGATTCTTCCAGCAAGTTGACATGCGTGGAAAGGAATGTTGATGAAATTGTTGTACTCATGTCACCAACTGACTCATCACTTCCCCCCTGGTGAGCGACACTCTGCCGGCTTCAGTCTGAACACATGTACCTGCCCGGCAGAGCTACCGCGCGCGGGTTAGCGCCCCCACTCGCCAGACGACCGCCGGTGAGACGTCTCCCGGTAGCTGAGCAGTTCCAGCTGGGACTGGGTCTTTAGGGAGGCCGCGGCCGTGTCTCATTGCGGCGGCAGGTGTTGGCACGGAGCGGAGATAGCATCTGCGCAGTCCGTCTTGCGCAGCCGGCGCGGGCATTTGTCTCGGCTAATCGCAGCCGCTCCCTGCCTGTCGTGATATACGGGAGGCACCGCCGGACTCCCACCTGGAACAGCGCTGCGAACAGCTGTGAATCCCAGGCGGAACAACGCCTCGCATCCTCAGCAGCCTCCTGCAATTTGCCCTGACACTGCTCCCAATGAAGCTGCTGCTACCACGAAGTGTAAGCAAAGCTACGTTTTCCTAGGTGCGCGAAAAGTGTATTTGACTGCTTTCTGTAAGTCGTCTTAATTAGTTAATTGTGTCATCCTGAACTCACAACATGCTTCTATCCTTCTCACATCTACATCTACATCTACATCTACATGGCATACTCTGCAAATCACATTTAATTGCCTGGCAGAGGGTTCATCGAACCACCGTTATACTATTTATCTCCCATTCCATTCTCGCATAACACGCGGAAAGAAAGAACACCTGAATCTCTCCGTTCGAGATCCGATGTTGTTGTTGTTGTTGATGGTTTTGAGGGGACTAAACAGCTAGGTCATCAGTCTCCTGTTCCTAACTAAGAGCGTAAAAAGTAAAAAAGCTCCGAAGATGAACACTCACAAAAGGGGTATGCTGACAATGGACAAGTCGCTGACAACACATAACGAAGACACACAATAGGTAAAACGAAGTCAGGATCTTACCTAAAACTGGAGAGCAGAAGAACATGTCTGGCTGATAACAGAGAAAAAAACAGGATGAGTCAGCCATACTGCACGAACTAAAAAACCCCTTGGTAATTTACAGAAGGGTCTTAAAAGGATGTAAAATCGCTAGATAGGTGTGGACCTGAATTGTCAGGCTATAGCACCCACCACTAGATTGAGTTGTAGAAACCAGCTGCGCAAATAAAACTTAAAACAGAATGAGCCATGGAGGCATCGTCGCCTAAAACTAAGGGTAGCGCGTCTGGTAGGTTAAAAGACTGCCGCAAGGTGGTTAAAACTGGGCAGTTCATCAGAAGAGTCCAGTGCCAGCTGTCACCAGTGCCACATCGTTACAGCGCTAAGTATCTGAATTTAATTTGTGTCAAATTTAATTTGCCAGTCTAGTTCATTTTTGGTAGTACTGTTTTAAGAGGTTTATTCCCGCGTACTTGCAGATTTCGTTTGTACTACTGTTTTAATAGTTTATTCTACCGTATTTGATAAATACCGTTGTGTTTAGTCTTCGTCTTTGACCGGTGTATTTCAAAACAAGTCAGAGACCGTTACTAAGCTCGTCATCAGTCAGTCCAGTGCCAGCTGTCACCAGTGCCACATCGTTACAGCGCTAAGTATCTGAATTTAATTTGTGTCAAATTTAATTTGCCAGTCTAGTTCATTTTTGGTAGTACTGTTTTAAGAGGTTTATTCCCGCGTACTTGCAGATTTCGTTTGTACTACTGTTTTAATAGTTTATTCTATCGTATTTGATAAATACCGTTGTGTTTAGTCTTCGTCTTTGACCGGTGTATTTCAAAACAAGTCAGAGACCGTTACTAAGCTCGTTATCAGTCAGTCCAGTGCCAGCTGCCACGAGTGCCGCAGCGTTAACAGCGCTAAGCTGCCGGACTCAGTTTTGTTGATTCGACAGTGTAGTTACCGCTGACCACAGTTAAGTCAGCAGCCAGCCGCCTTCATTAGAATACTAGGCTCCTTTAAAGTTGTTAATTGCTGTTAATTGTATCGATAGGATGGATAGGATGTGTGCCTGCTGTGTGCGGACGCAGGAGGAGTTGGCCGCGGTTCGCGAACAGCTGAGCGTGCTGTTGGCTACGGTCAGCCGTCTTCAGGCTGCTGTCTCGGGGTGCAGCGATGGTGGGGAGTCTGATGCGTCGAGTGGGACACCTCAGGTGTCTCACTCTTCGCTCCCTGTCCCTGCTACCGTGGCACCTTCAGGTGTACCGGACGTCGTCGAGCCGCCTTCTCCGCAAGGGGAGTGGCGGGTTGTACGGCGTTCGCGTCGCTCGAGGCGGAAGGCCAATGTGGAGGCTGGACGTCCGTCCGCGCCCGTTCGTCCTGTGAGTGAAAGTGTGGCCACTCCTTCAGCAGGGTCCGAGCAGGTGCACGGGGGAGGGGATTATTAGTTATTGGGAGCTCCAATGTCAGGCGCGTGATGGAGCCCCTTAGGCAGATAGCGTCCAGATCTGGAAGGAATTCCAACGTGCACTCGGTGTGTTTGCCGGGGGGCCTCATCCGAGATGTGGAGGCGGCCTTGCCGGCGGCTATCGAGGGTGCGGGGTGCAGTCGACTGCAAGTCGTAGCTCACGTCGGCACCAATGACGCTTGTCGCTTGGGTTCTGAGGACATCCTCAGGTCCTACGAGCGGCTGGCGGAATTGGTGAAGGCTGCTGCCTTCGCACGCGGGGTGCAAGCAGAGCTGTCGATTTGCAGCATTGTTCCCAGGGTTGATCGGGGTCCTTTGGTTTGGAGCCGAGTGGAGGGTCTGAACCAGAGGCTTCGCCGACTCTGTGACAGTCATGGCTGCAGATTTCTGGATCTGCGTTATCGGGTGGGGAATTGTAGGGTGCCCCTAGATAGATCAGGGGTGCACTACACTAAGGAAGCGGCTACTCGGGTAGCAGAGTACTTGTGGAGTGCACATGGGGTTTTTTTTAGGCTAGGCGCTAACTCTGATGAGCACTCGCCTGTCAGCATTCAAACAGCGAATTCAGGTCACGTTCGGAACAAAAATTGGAACATAAAAATATTAGCAGCGAACTTACAGAGTATTAGAAACAAAGTTCCCGAATTTGCAGCGCTGCATGGAAGTTATTGCGCTCAGATAATTTTAGGCACCGAAAGCTGGCTAAATGATGATGTGGAAAGTTCAGAAATATTTAGCGAAGCGTGGAATGTATATCGGAAAGATAGATCTGATACAACCGGAGGAGGAGTGTTCATCGCTGTGGACAAAGATATTGTTTCTACTGAGATCGAGGTTGAAAGTAATTGTGAAGTTATCTGGGCACGCATAACAGGTCTAAAAGAAGTAAAGTTAATAGTTGGTTGTTTTTACCGGCCCCCCAGTGCTGCTGTAGCAGTTTTAGAATCATTCAAGGAAAGTCTACACCAGGTAGTGCATAGGTATCCGGGCCATGCAATATTAGTCGGAGGTGACTTCAACCTTAAGAGTATAGATTGGGACCTCGCTAGTTACATTTCAGGCGGTACAGACAAGCAGTCTTGCGAGCTACTTTTGGACACATTCTCCGAAAACTGTCTTGAGCAGTTAAACCGGCAACCCACGCGCAATGGAAATATTCTAGACCTTATAGCCACAAACAGGCCTGACCTTATTAACGATGTCTGTGTAGAGACAGGAATTAGTGATCATGATATCGTCATAGCGTCGATGGTGACCAAAGTTCATAAACCAGTCAAGAAGGCTAGGAGCGTGTTTTTGTTGGGAAAAGCCGACAAGCAAATGTTACGATCGCACTTAGAAAATGAATGGGCATCGTTTAATTCTGGGACTATGGATGTAGAGGACTTGTGGACTAAATTTAAATGCATTGTTAATGAAGGGTTAGAGAAATATGTGCCAGTAAAGACGATTAAGGATGGAAAAGATCCACCGTGGTATAATAATAATGTTAGAAAGCTGCTGAGAAAGCAAAGGCTGTTGCACTCTCGATTCAAAAAAGAACACGCAAATGATGACAGGCAAAAGTTAGTAGAGATTCGTGCGTCTATAAAAAGATCGATGCGTGAAGCATACAATAATTACCACAGCCATACCTTAGCAAAAGATCTTTCCGAGAACCCGAAAAAATTCTGGTCCTATGTAAAATCGATAAGCGGGTCAAAGCCCACTGTCCAGTCACTAGTTGATCATTCCGGGGCAGTAATAGAAGAAAGCAAACGGAAAGCTGAAGTTCTAAATTTAACCTTTAAGAAATCTTTCACGCAGGAGGACCGCACAAATATACCATCATTTGATCAACGTACTAATTCCGAAATGGGGGACATAACAATAGGTATTTCCGGTGTAGAGAAGCAGTTGAGAGAGCTAAATACGAAAAAGTCTGCTGGTCCGGATGGAATACCAGTTCGGTTTTACAAAGACTATTCTGCGGCATTGGCCCCCTACTTAGCTTGCATTTATAGCGAGTCTTTAATTCAGCGCAAAGTTCCTAGTGATTGGAAAAAAGCGCAGGTGACTCCCGTGTATAAGAAAGGAAAGAGAACTGACCCATACAATTACAGGCCAATATCGTTGACATCAGTTTCATGTAGAATTTTGGAGCATATTCTCAGTTCGAACATAGTAAATTTCCTTGAAACGGAAAAGCTTCTTTCCATGAATCAGCACGGGTTTAGGAAACATCGTTCATGTGAAACTCAGCTTGCCCTTTTCTCACATGACGTCTTGCGAGTCATGGACGAAGGGCAACAGGCGGATTGTGTTTTTCTCGACTTCAAAAAGGCGTTCGACACGGTGCCACACTGCAGACTGCTAACGAAGATACGAGCTTATGGAATAGGTTCACAGATTTGTGACTGGCTGGAAGACTTCCTAAGTAATAGAACGCAGTACGTTGTTCTCGACGGCGAGTGTTCATCAGAGACGAGTGTATCGTCAGGCGTGCCCCAGGGGAGTGTGATAGGACCGCTATTATTTTCTATCTATATAAATGATCTGATGGACAGAGTAAGTTGTAATTTGCGGCTGTTTGCTGATGATGCTGTGGTGTATGGGAGGGTGTCGTCTGTAACTGACTGTAATAACATACAGGTTGACTTAGACAAAATTTCTAGTTGGTGCGAAGAATGGCAGCTAGCTCTCAATGTAGAAAAATGTAAGGTGATGCGCATGAGTAGAAAAAACAATCCTATAATGTTCGAATACAGCATCAGTAGTGAGCTTCTTGATGCGGTCGCGTCGTTCAAATATCTAGGCGTAACATTGCAGAGCGATATGAAATGGAACGAGCATGTAAGGACAGTTGTGAGTAAGGCGGACAGCAGACTTCGGTTTATTGGGAGAATTTTGGGAAGATGTACTTCACCTGTAAAGGAGACCGCGTATAAAACGCTTGTACGGCCACGTCTTGAGTATTGCTCAAGTATTTGGGACCCGCAGCAGATCGGTTTGAAGGAAGACATAGAGGCGGTTCAGAGGCGAGCAGCTAGATTTGTTACCGGTAGGTTCGACCAATGCGCGAGTGTCACGGAAATGCTCCGGCAACTCAATTGGGGATCGCTGGAAGAAAGACGACGTTCTTTTCGTGAATTTCTGTTAAGTAAATTTAGAGGGCCGGAATTTGAAGCTGAGTGTAGTACGATCTTGCTGCCGCCTACTTACATTTCGCGTAAAGATCACAAAGACAAGATAAGAGAAATTGGGGCTCGTACGGAGGCATATAGGCAATCTTTTTTTCCTCGTTCAATTTGGGAGTGGAATAGGAAAGGAAATGCCTAGTAGTGGTACAGTGTACCCTCCGCCACGCACCTTACGGTGAATTGCGGAGTATGTATGTAGATGTAGAAGATGGACTACTGTCAGCTCTGCTCCACACTGACACACAGGTGGGGCTTCACGGCGAAGGAGATGGCCATGGGTCAACCAGGAATGCCCAATACGGAGGCCCAACGGACTCTCGACGTATGGGCAGCAGTGAAGACTTCCACAGAGTTGTGGATTGCTTCACTGCTCGAGCTCCGTTTTCTCGTTTTTTATTCTGATGATCTTTTCTACCTATGTAAGTGGAGTCAACAATATATCTTCGCGTTCGGAGGAGAATGTCGGTGATTGGAGTTTCGTAAGTAGCCCACGCCGCAGCGATAAGCACCGTAGTTGTAATGATTCCTATCCCAGATCCTGTACCATTTCTGTAACGCTGTCTCCCCTGTCTCGTGACGATACAAAACGAGTTGCCCTTCTTTGGACTCTTTGGATGTCCTCCGTCAAATCTATCTCATAAGGATCCCACACTGGGCAACAATACTCCAAGAAAGGACGGACAAGCGTAGCGTATGCAGTTTCCTTAGTAGTTCTGTTGCATCTTTTAAGGGTTTTGCCAATAAAACGCAATCTTTGGTTCGCCTTCCCCGCAAGACATTATCTACGTGTTCTTCCCAGTTTAAGTCTGAAGTAATAGTAATTGCTAGGTATTTTGTGGAGCCGACCGCGGTGGCTGAGTGGACTGAGGCGCTCCAGTCACGGTCTGCACGGCCACTACGGTCGGGGTTAGAATGCCCCCTCGGGCATGGATATTTGTGCCGTCCTAGTTCGTAAGTAGTACATAAATAGTTTGCAAGTTTAGGGACTGATGACCCCGTAGTTAAGTCCCATAAACTATACAAACATTTGAACATTTTTTATTTTGTGGAGTTTACGACCTTCACTTTTGATTGATTTATCTTGTAAACAAAGCTTAACTGAATTATTTTCGTACTCATGTGGACGACTTCACACTTCTCACTGTTTCGAGTCAATTTCCAATTTTTACACCATAGTGATGTCTTATTTAGATCGTTCTGCAGTTGGTTTTGATCTTCAGTTGATTTTACTAGATGGCAAATGACGGCGCCATCTGCAAACAACCTAAGAGAGCTGTTTAGATTTTCTCCCGAATCGTTCATGTAAATAAGGAACAGCAGCGAACCAATAACACTACCGTGTGGAAGCCCGATATCATCTCTGTTTTAGTCGATGCCTTGCCATCGATTACTACAGACTGTGTCCTCTCTGACAGAAAATCCCGTAACCAATCGCAAATTTGGGACGATATGCCATATCCACGCAATTTGATTAAAAGCCGTTTGTGAGGTACGGTGTCAAAAACCTTCTGGAATTAAGAAATACGGAATAAATTTGAGATTCCTTGTCGATAACACTCATCAGTTCCTGTGAGAAAAGAGTTAGATGCGTTTCCAATTACAGTTTAAAAAAATTATTTGTCGTAACCGTGAAAAGCAATACGTTTTCCAGAGATTAAGCGATTCGATTGTAGGGATGACGACTGGTTTATTGGGAAAATTTCAGAAAAAGGTAGCTGTCCTATAAAAGAGACCTGCCGTAGAACAATAGTTGTGGAAGCAATGCTTCGATGTTCGGGCTCCACACCACGTCGTATAAGATGATTTGTTACCTGACAGTTTCGATCAACTCCCGAGTCTTACAGAGAAGCTTCACGAACTCAGATGAGAATCTGAACAGAGGGAACACACTGTTCTTCTCTTCTCATAAAATTTACGCACCCAACATTTGAAGTTGACTCCAAAATGATTCTACCGGCGAAAAGGCACTTTTTGCCAAAGGTCATCGAAGTTAAGATAAGGGCTCCTAAGACGGGGTACATACAGTCCTTTTGCCGCTCTTTAAGTTGTTGTTGTTGTTGTGCTCTTGAGTCCGGAGTCTGGTTTGATGCAGCTCTCATCCCTACTCTGTCCTACGCGCCTCCTCCTCTCCTCATAATAATGGCGACCAACATCTTCTTAAACCAGCTTTCGGTATTCGTCTCTTAGCCTTCCAATGCAACTGACGCATCCTTCATGAGTAAGATTGTGTTCTACCAATCCATCCGCTCTTTTAGTCAAGGAATTCCATATTTTTCCCCCACAGTTCTGTTCAGTACCTCCTTATTAGTTACGCGATCTATCCATATAACCTTACTACCCTCTAGGTCAGTAACACAAAACGTAGGCCGTCTACGATGACCTTTTGACAACACGAAATTTAATTACGAATTGCAACTTAACCTTTCACCTGAGTCGAAAAGCAGCGCGGGAGAGGCAGTGCGCGCTAACGAGACTTGCTGAAGAGTCTGTGTCTGATCCACGACGGAGGTTCGAGTCCTCCCTCGGGCATGTTCAAATGTTTGTAAATCTATCGGACCAAACTGCGTGGTCATCAGTCCGTAGCTTATAAACTACTTAAACCTAGGTAAACTAACCTAAGGACAACACACACACCCATGCCCCAGGGAGGACTCGAACCTCCACGGCGAGCAACCGCGCGCTCCGCAGCGAGACACTTTACACCGCTCGGCTACTCCACCGCGGCCCTCGGGCATGGATGTGTTTGTGTGTTGTCCTTAGCATAAGTTAGTGTAAGGAGTTTGTAAGTATAGGGACCGATGTCCACGGTAGATTGCTCCCTTAGAATTACAAAGATTGGAACATTTGGAATGGATTCAGAAAATTCCCTACCACTTCTGTCTCTTCTGTTTTTCATAAACGTCGCACCTTCCAGAGATGTTTACAGAAATAACGGTGATCTGACGCTGTCTCTGTGTGTGTTTGTAATGTGTTCCCACTTTTCAGGTCGCGCCGTACAACCGATCTGCGCCACATTTCAGAGATATATTTGTTGGTCAGCAGCGACCGGAACCCTCCTCTTGCGGCATAACCGGACGCCTCTAGACGACGGTACTATCCTGTCTCGGCTATTATACGTCGGATCGGAAAAAAATTTCAAGTAAATGTTCAGAAATTTAATGTCGAGCAACTTCTATTGGAAAATAAAAGAATTTTTTTTCCGATAATTTGACTCTGAAAGCGTTAAGATAAAACTATTCATATGTCTCTACCGTCCTATTCTTTTGTTTTTGTTTTTGTTTCGTTTTGTTTTTTGTTTTAAATCTACATCATTTACTGGAGGTTCGAAGAATGTCTTGAGCTTTATCTTTCGTCTATGGATGAATATAGCGCAGAGAAGTACATTTTTATAACGAAACTAGCTGAAAACCCGGCGTTGCCTGAAATTTTGTTTATTTATTTATTTCAGCCTTGAGTTAGAACTTTTCCTATCCACTCTCTCTCTCTCTCTCTCTGTCCATCTCCTTTTTTCTAAAAACATGTTAAATTTATCAGACAATATATTAGAAACAAGAAATCACACATAAAAATGCACTCGTTTCCAAGAATCCAATCACGAAATTCAACAATAAGGATGGCAATAATATCACAGATAGATCACTTGATGGAATGCGCGAAACGTCAAATCGATTTTTAAAGAGATGTATTAAAAGATTTTTTTTTTACTGCTTTATTTATTTATTCTTATTTTTCCTTATTCGTATGCTTATCCTTACAGAGAAAGAGCTGAAGACAATGTAGCATGCATAGACCAAAGATATGGTCTGTGACATCACATTTCGCTGTATGTAACCTCCTTGCTATAGAGTCGCAAACGTCATCGCTGGCCTTCAGTCCGAATTTCAACTACCATACCTTCGACCCCCTTATAGCTACCGGCATGGAACTGCTATGGTGTGCAACGGGAGACTTCGGACAACAATTAGACACAGACGATTCGTTTGCATTCTGTAGTTTTCACTGCAGAGCGAAATATTAACACACACACACACACGTAGAATTTTATATACACCGATAACTATCCATCCCAATATACTCCACCCTTTTATCATTATCAAGCCTCAAGCAACAATGCAACTAATAAAATCATTTTCAAAGAGTAAATATAATTTTCAAAGAGTAATTATTGTTCCGCATTTCGTGTTATATTCTTCAAATTACTAAATATCTATCAGATCGCTGTAAAACCGAGCCTGAAACATTCTTCTGGTTTAAATTAGTAACTCAACAAATATTTAAGTCTCTGCGTCTTGTCGTTCGGACGTGATGAGCGTACACCGAAGAGACATTCACATTAATATATATATATATATATATATATAGCTATTCGATCGCCCTAGACATTCACATTTATAGATATAGATAAAATAATTATAAAAAAATAAATAATAATAAAATAACAAAAAATACTATGTAAAATTACGAAAAATGTGTAATTAACTATACGAGAAGAAAAGAAGATGAAAAAAAATCAGGAAGTCGCTGTACTAAACGATAAATGTATTGTAACAATAACACAGTTGGGTGGAGGACAGTCCTCTTTAAAATGAATCTTTTAATATTAATCTTTTAATATTACGTGGAAATAAAAATGCCAATATAAAATGTTTCGCATAATAGATTAACAAATAAACTTACGGAAATGTCACTATCCGATTTTTCTGAAATTTGGATATTTTGTAATGCATGAAACGGGGTCGTATTTTTTTTTAGTGTCGATAAATCATATGTAAGAGTTGAAAAGGTCCTCCCAAAATGGGGCTAAAATGGAAAAATTGCGATAGCTTACAGACTAGTGAAGTGATTTTAACTATTAGGTCAGTATCTTTTGATGATCAATATCGGCCTAGGTATATTGGACGAGGAGTGATAATTTATGGGGCAACTAACCCGAAAGAGACCAATTATTTGCCAAAAAAATTAGTTTTGATTTAATCGAAGTGAATCTGTTAGAAGTTCTAAAGGAAGGCTAATTAAGAAACACGTATTTATATATATGCCTAAAGATATATAAAATTATCACTCCCCCTCCAATATACCTAGATCAATTTTTTCTTCTTTTATCAAAAGATACTTTCGTAACTAAAATCGTTAAAATCACTTTAATAATCTGTAAGCTATCTCACTTTTTTCATTTTACTCCCCATTTCGGAGGGACTGTTCAATATCTTTCATAGTTGGTAAAGAAAATACGTTTTCCTTAGTTTTTAATGTATTATAAAATAAAATTTTCAGAAAAATCGGAGGATGCACTACCGTAGGTTTACTTGTTTCTAAAATAACTACAGATAAAACTGTAGCGAAAGATAAAAGAAAAATTTCATTAAAGATATAAATGAATTGCTGTTCGTTAGTCTCGCCAAAACTCGAGAATAGCTTACCTATTTGGCTAATTTTAGTCTTGAAGTATTCGTGTAAGTCCAGGGAAGGTTTAAACTGTGATAAAATATAGCAAAGTTGTCTGGAAAAGAGGAAAATCGGCAAAAACTGAAACAGTTTTTTCCAGTGAGCTATCAATACCGTTCGTCCAATTGCGAAGGTTCGCATCAAATAAAGGTTTGGGAAAGTCTTTCGGAAAGTTGCAAAATTTAGGAAAAACCGAAAGCGATTTTTTTCTATGCATAAAAATCAATTGCCACACGGTTGTAAGAACATCACTTGAGTATGGCTTGACAGGACAAGGTTTGTACGAAATAAATATTTTGGAAAATCTACCGGAAAATTGGAAAATTTGAGAGAAACTGAAAGTGCGTTTTCTAATGTGTTTTTGATTGAATTCAGCATTATAACTGACTATTTGCACGACGGAGAGGGGTAATTCTTGTTTTGTTTTGTTCATTATGGTCTTGCAAAAGTTTTGAGTAAAGAAAACAGCGTCAGTTAAAAAGGAAAGTCGCAACATTTGAACCAAGTTTCTTTTTCAGGTGTTTCTAAATGTACTCAACACTGTAAGTTGAGAACCGTTCATCCGATTGCGATAAAATTTTGATCCTTTGACGTTCAGCGAAAGTTGAACGTTCTTATGAACTAAAAAATTTGGGAAAGTTACCCGGAATATTTGAAAATTCGTGAGAAATCATAAAAGCATTTTTCTTTGGGATACCAGTATCGTTCGTCTGATTGCGACAAAATTTTGCATATTTGACGTTCAAAGCAAGAGTAACGTTCTTATGAAATAAAAATTTGGATAAGTTTCCTGGAAAATTAGAAAATTCAGAAAAAAATAGAAAGAGATTTTTCTATGAAATATCAGTACCATTCATCTGATTGCGATACAATTTTGCACATTGGACGTTCAAAGCGAGAGGAAGGTTCGATGAAGTAAAAGTTTGGAATAGTTGGCCAGAAAATAGTGAAATTTGTGAAAAACTGGAAGAGCTCTTTTCTTTGGACTATCAATAGCATTCGTACGATTGCGATAAAATTTTGCACATTTGACGTTCAAAGGACGACTACATACATATTAGCAATTGCGAAGCGTTGCCGGATCGACTAGTCATATGAATAAAAATCGCACTGATCTGTTTTATGGCCCTCTTTTACAAATACTTCGGACAATAATAACATAAATAATAAATGCTACAAAATTATATATATATATATATATATATATATATATATATAATGTGCATTATTATTTATTATTATGCGTTTCATTGTATATTATCTATATTTTTATTACTTTTGTGTCCGAAATATTTTCAAAAATCATAAAACGACAGAAACCCAAACTTGGTCAAAAAGACGCCAATGCTATTTTTCCCATCCTTTTTAGAATGGAACTTTAAAGACATTAGTTGGCAGTAGTGCAAGGTACCCGCCGCCACGCACCTCGTAGAATGATGGAAGATGTAGGTGTAGACCTCTTTATCTGTCACTATGGATCGCTCTGTCATTACATTACACCTGAAACTATCAGAGGAATAAAGTATAAAACTACTACTGCTTAAAAGCGCAGGATGGGTGCAAATTTCTTCACAATTCGTAGTGAAAACAGTGATTCAGCAGTAGCACGACTTCTACGAACGAGGGTGGAATTTGCGATTTCACAATAATGCTTCGAAGATGCCCTCCGGGATTATTATAACTTTAATGATTTACTACTTATTAAACGTGTAACCTTAATGTACGATTAAAACACCACTGCTGTAATAAAATTAAAGTACGCGGTAATTTCCGAGTCGTAAAATAAAGGGATAATTACTTGATCGGATATCTGACAGTGATGCAAGCTCGTGATGCGTAATAGTGACATAAAACTGTCCCAGCGGAAGCCAGAGGCTAATTTCTCAATTCCACAGGAGAGCGAAGAACGTTAATGGCGTAATTGTGCGAGCGGAATACGTCGATTTCATTGCTTACATGTAAGTGAACGACATATACTAGGCCTTTTCTCATAATATTGAGCCATAAACGACTCGAAATTAATAAAGGATACATTAAATTACGAAGCGAGGCATCTTCCTGTCTTTGCTATCTATCAAACGAACAAGATCAAATGTTCAAGAAGAACTGTGATGCTCTGTAGGCTACCACCTCTCGTTCGACCTTTCCTTGTTCCCAACTATTGCAGATGTGTCGTCTGATCACCGGAACTATTCAAGTGGGTGTCAATGAAACTGCATTGACAATCTTTAAAAACTATCCAACGGAAATCGTTTTATCACATCCCAATATCTGCTCTTCAGGAAAAGGGTGTAGAAGCTCCACACGCACGTGATGAGACGTTCTTAGTTTTTCTAGCGACACCGAGAAGGTTCTTGGTCAAGTAACGCACCGGTTCTGTTAAACGCGAACTGTAACATGGCATCAGTCGAGCACGGAGTACGGGGAGCGGGTAAAAAACATATAATTATTATGTTGCGGGGAGACGGAAGTATGCTGAGCTTGTATTTAACTTCCATGAAAGCAGCAGAAAGTGAGACAGACGCAACTGTCAGTTAAATATACCACTGGCCATTAAAATTGCTATACCAAGAAGAAATGCAGATGATAAACCGGTATTCATTGGAAAATATACGAGAACGGACATGTGATTATATTTTCGCGCAATTTGGATGCTTAGATCCTGAGAAATCAGTACCCAGAACAACCACCTCTGGCCGTAATAACGACCTTGATACGCCTGGGCATTGAGTCAAAAAGAGCTTGGATGGCGTGTACAGGTACAGATGCCCATGCAGCTTCAATACGATATCACAGTTCACCAAGAGAAGTGACTGGCGTATTGTGACAAGTCAGTTGCTCGGCCACCATTGACCAGACGTTTTCAATTGGTGAGAGATAATGGAGAATGTGCTGGTCAGGGCAGCAGTCGAACATTTTCCGTATCCGGAAAGGCCTGTACAGGACCTGCAACATGCGGTCATGCATTATCCTGTTGAAATGTAGGGTTTCGCAGGGATCGAATGATGGGTAGAGCCACGGGTCGTAACACATCTGAAATGTAATGGCCACTGTTAAAAGTGCCGTCGATGCGAACAAGAGGTGACCAAGACGTGTAACCAATGGCACCCCATACCATCACGCCAGTATGTCGATGACGAATACACGCTTTCAATGTGCGTTCACCGCGATGTCGCCAAACACAGATGCGACCATCGTGATGCCGTAAACAGAACCTGGTTTCATCCGAAAAAATGACGTTTTGCCATTCGTGCGCCCAGGTTTGTCGTTGCGTACACCATAACAGGCATTCCTGTCTGTGATGCAGCGTCAAGGGTAACCACAGCCATGGTCTTCGAGCTCATAGTTCATGCTGCTACAAACGTAATCGAACTGTACGTGCAGATGGTTGTTCTCTTGCAAAAGTCCCCATCTGTTGACTCAGGGATCGATATGTAGCTGCACTATCCGATACAGCCCTTCGGATAAGATGCTTGTCATCTCGACTGCTTTTGATTCGTGGGACCCAGCACGTCGTTCCGTATTGCCCTCCCGAACCTACCGATTCCATATTCTGCTAACAGTCATAGGATCGCGACCAACGCGAGCAGCAATGTCGCGATACGATAAACCGCAAATGCGATAGGCTCCCATTCGACCTTTATCAAAGTCGGAAACGTGATGGTACACATTTCTCCTCCTTACACGAGGCACCACAACAACGTTTCACCAGGCAACGCCGGTCAACTGCTGTTTGTGTATGAGAAATCGGTTGGAAACTTTGCTCATGTCAGCACGTTGTAGGTGCCGCCACCGGCGCCAACCTTGTGTGCATGCTCTGAAAAGCTAATCATTTGCATATCACAGCATCTTCTTCCTGTCAGTTAAATTTCGCGTCTGTAGCACGTCATCTTCGCGGTGTAGCAATTTTAATGGCTACGAGTGTACTTTGCACCATAGGAACTAAGTTTAATGTTTGTTTAAACAATGTTAATTAGAAAAATAAAGAAAGAAAAGCATGAAACGAAGGCTACAAAAAACAGCTAGAGAAAGTACTGCTCAGTGATGTTGCTGTCTGATTACTTCCCAGACTATAGGAAAGATACCGAGTGGATCCAAAGCCTATTCGTGAACCAAATTAAACCTCCCATTTTGTCCCTACGGGAGTATAAAGAAGTCTTAGAAAACTGTTGTACCTCTGCTTGAAAAAAAAATTTAAATCTATGCCACTGAATGACTTTCGGATAGGACTGCCAGAGCCGTCAGTAACCGGAAAAGCAATCCGAGCTCCGCCCTTTTGTTTCCACCTGTCGATGCGATCAGGTTCCGCAACTTTACACAAAAAATCGAGGTCTCCCCCAGATTTACGTATTCTGCTGTCGGATAAAACATTTTGTTATATTTTTGAGTAATTACAGTTTATAGTTTATTCTACCGATATTCAGCTTTTCATAATTGCGATGTATGGGGGTTCTGCTCGCTGCAACATTATTCTCCTGGGGCGTCGTGGTAGAAATAAATACTCGTAGATACAATTTTTCACTTCTTCTTTAATTTGAATCAAAACTTCTTCTCTACCAAAACATTACAATTTAATAACCTGAACAGAGCATCAGAACGGTAGTACTTCCACTTCAAAACACAGAGTGACACAGCTTCCAGAGCACTTGACAAACGACTGAAACTCGAACCTCCCCCACGCAAGGCGGTGATGCAAATATATAACATCGGCAATAATGACGTTACATTATCCATTGTTCATAACAATTGAATATAGTAATTTACAATTAACGAACACAACAGTAAAACATTTCATGTGTACAAAAATAATCACAATATAAAATGAAAACTATGCATAAAATAATTTTAGATGGCACATGTATTTTTAAGACGAAATTTCCGATCTTTCTGTTAGCAACAAAGTGCGATGTTAAATATCAGTTAATTTGTTAATGAATACATCATACATGTTCCTAACATATATTGAACTATCAAATGTCATGGCCATTCACAAAATATACTCCAAATCTCAAGTCAGTCAATATATACAAAGAATTCAATATTGATAATTAATGTAATAGTCGAAATAACACAATTAGCTGATCAACACAACTTGTTTATGAGCCTAACATATATACAATGCTATTTATTTTCATTTCTTTATGTTTTACAAAAGTTTTTACCCTTCGTCTGTCTATTTCTTTGAAATAATGAACAATGACAAAAGTATTGTCTATATAACTGTCTGGAAAGGAACTATATGAATCACTTGTTTTAATCACAGTATCACCGAGATACTGTCCTACACTGATTTCTAAGCTGGCTATATCGTTTTTAACTGACTTCACACGCAACTTTTATCACTATTTAACAACACGATTCCCGTTCCGACGCAGATGGTATCGTACGGTAACATTGAGATGAGAGGACCAGGCAGACGGTATCGTACGATAACATTAAGATGAGGGGGTCAGCTGTATCGTTACACGGACATGATGCCAAATGTCAAAACTGATGGATTCAGTTGCTTCGTTGCAGCTCACTGGCCTGATTTTCTTCGTGTATATACGGCTGGATTCAAAATCCCGCAATAAGAGTGTAGTGGTTGAGCCTTTCTCTGCCCTCAGATCCAGAGCCCTTCAAGCTGCCAAAGAACGCTTCCTATATTTACGGCGGGGACAGTGGCAGTTCTGGAAACACTTAATTTTGTCTCTACCATTTCCTTCCCTAAGATATTAACACTGTCTGACACTCAAAGTACCATTCAAACCGTTCAGCATTGACGATGGGACAAAAATACGATATATTCTGGACGTGATTTCGTCATAAATTCACTGTACAAATATGGGGCGGAAAGTTAATTTACTGCGGGTGACTTCCCCCGTTGGCATATGCAACAAGGAGGAAGTTGATGCATTGGGCAAACAAGCGGCATCCTTAAGACTATGTCCTGAACCTGCAACTACCATACGCAATCTTCCTGTCTGCGATCAAAGATCACACAAAACAAGAATGGCAACAGATGTGAAACATTACCCAACAACTGGAAGGCGCTTCTTCGCAGCGCTGCAACCTCAGAATTCTACATAGACGTGGTTTATGAGGACTCCTGTGGGCTTATCCGCAATTTCAACCATCATTCGGATTCGCTTCAACCGCGCCTCTTATCTACAGCATCTACATCGGATCAACGTCTACGATTCGGCGGCGTGTGAGTGTGATCCTGTTCAGATGTTCTAAATTTGACCGTGGACGGTTCCTGTAGACATAGCTGAATATGGGATATTTCCTTCCCCAGTCAGTTTCTCATCTTTTCTTTACAAATGACATTCATATTTATAAAGTCATAATAAAGTTTCTTAAGACCGCTGGGCACAATCTGTAGGTATTACCTGTGTCGGTAATATAAGGTATTGCAGATACTTCAGAAATAATTTAAATTGTAATGTAATGCAGTTTTAAATGCTTATGTTTCTAACAGTTTCACCATTAATGACGTACGCTGTTGTCCGTCTATGTTTCACTTCTCCATTTTGTCAAAATGTAGTTATGCTTTTGTATATTTAATTATATGTACATTGCTACTGTGTGTTGTAAATGCCCACATTGAGTACAAACTCAAAAGGGCAAATAAATCAATAAAAAAGTACAGTGAGATAATTTCATTCATCACATTATCTGTAAATCCAACAATATCTTGTACCAACACAATACGAAATATTTTATTGAACCAAAATAAATGGTTTTAATATTTTCTTCTTCCTATTCACGAGTTAGTGACGGTACCCACCATTTTCTTGCACCCAGATAAAATTTTGTGGTTATAGGCCTATCAAAATAAACAACATAAATAAAATTTAAACAAAAATCGTATCAAAATAAACCATTCTACTTATATCCAACATTTTGTATATGTAAATGTTTTCCCTTGATTTCCAAAAGTACTACAACATTCAGGCAACAGGAGTAAATGAACCATGGGAGAACAATGGTTAGTAAAAATAGAGGATAGAGTTAGTGCTACGCGGAGTGATATAGTCGTACGAAGGGTTCCATGCTGGAGAAAGTTAGGGAATCGCTGATCTAGTCTACCTGACAGTCACAAAAAAAGTAAATTATGTGCTTACACTCGAGATGGCTAACTAAAAGGGCAAATCCGATTGAGAATTCGATCTTATCAAAATGGTGCCTTTGACATTTCTTCACATGTGGATACGCACGAGATTGACAGGTGAGAGTGACCCTTCTGAGTGGTAGTGGCTCCGGAGAATTTTGCGTAACATCTCTGGCAAGTCTTTCTCATTCGTTTCTGCGAGTACATAAACTGACTAAAATTGTTCACTTGAGTTACCTTAGAGAAAAAAAGCTGCACCGCTTTCGCTGTTTCGTCCATTATTTTGCCGTAGATTAACGTTGCTTCTACGAAAAATTCTGAAACCGGAATTACCGCCCCAAAAATTCCTACGAGGGACCCAGTCGACTCGGTTCCTGGCTAGCTGGAATTTGTCGAAAACGAACGGAATTGCCTGAACAGCGCCCCTAGCATGTGATGTTAAGTAAAGCGTAACGATTTAAATAATATAATAAAGAAAGAAAGTAGAGTGAACAAAACCCAGTAGCTACGAATATGGAGGTAATTTCTGCAGGGTACAACACTCACTCAGTTTCCACTGTATGAGAGAAAGAAAACTTATTATCAATCTACAGCAGAAAAGCCGAATAAATTGTTTACGTAACCAAGGTACGTGGGAATTTCAGCTCGAAGTTCTTAAAAATGCGTGGCTATCGCATTAGTTCAGAAAAGTATTCCAGAACTGTGTGTGCATTTGAAATGTGAAACTCGTTTCGGTGCGATTGGCGTCGTTTTTAATGGTCTCCTTATTAATTGGAACTCCTTCGATCCCAGACCAGCGTTATAACTTTCGCCCCAACCAGTCCGCCTCAGACAGTCTCAAGGCCAGACCCGTTACTGCCGAAGTAAGCGCCGGTAAAATAACGATTCCCTGGACCTTAAAGGCCGGTCATTATGTCTTGACGGCGAACATACAGAGTACAAGTTGCACAGGGAGATCTAGCGGTTGCACACATGTCAATAGCAGTTGCATTCCATTCAGACTGTATACCTTCTTTTTCGACGGTAACAATGTTTAAATTTATACCAAAAACGTTTCACATTATTTTACAGCATCCTCAGTAGCCACTGTAATGATTGTATGGTGTTCCTCAACACTTTTCTTCACTAGGACCTCGAACAGTTCTGACACCTAAGTTCATGCTCTTAAATGGTAATAAAATATTATACTTACTCATTTTGTTGTTTCCTACTTCATTTTTAATGTTCTTTTCCATATATCTGCTGGAGTTTGATATACATCACTTTCACTGACTCGAAATCAACGTTAAGTCTTCAAGTTTTGTAGGTCCACTGGCATCTCGCCACCGTTTGTACTTTGTTTTAATGTCGTGGGATGTGGTGGTTTTGGAACTGTCTGCTATGTCCTCTATCCTCTCATCCTCTATCCTCTCATCAACATCTACATATTTACTTCACAAGCAGCCTCATGGTGCTTGGAGAAGGGTACCTCTACCACTACTAGTCGTTTTCAATTTCGTTTCAGACAGAGCGAGAGAAAAATGCATATTTGTATGCCTCTTCACTGTTTGTGATTCTTTCGCGATATGTTAGTTGGCGGCAGAAGTATCGTATCGTTCGGCAGTCAGCTTGAAATTATGTCGTAAATTTCACCAACAGCGTTTCTGGAAAAGAGCCCCGTCTTATCTCCAGGTATTCCCGTTTGAGTTCCCGAAGCATATCTGCAACTCTCTAGCATATATCGAATCTACCAGTAACAAACTTACCAATCCTTCTCCGAAATGCTTCTCTACCTCCCTTTAAACCGATACTGTGGGGTCTCAAACACTTGAGCAGTACTCCAGGCGGTGTCGCACAAGCGTTTATATAGGGTGTCCTTCATAGACGAATCACATCTCTCCACAACTCTCCCAACCAAGCGAAGTCGACCATCGGCCTTCCCCATGAATCTCCTTGCATGGTCCGTTTCATATCGCTCTACTGTGTCAAGCAGCACGTTACTAATGCTGTATTTTTTTATTTACTTTTATTGAACACGCTGTGTACATTTGTCAGATTACAAGAATCATTTGAAGTTATTATCATCTGTGTAAAACTTAAGCGATTTTGTTCTAGCTATACAGTCAATTAAATGGTATTGGCCACATAAAGTGCAGAGACACAGATTCGATGAGTACAAAATCAGAAGAGCAAATAAATCAATAAAAAGTACAACAATGAGATAATTTCATTCATTACATTACCTGTAAATCCAATAATATCTTGTAAACACAAAAATTTGCGGTTATACGAAATATTTTATTGAACCAAAATAAATGTTTTAATATTTTCTTGTACCTACTCAAGAGTCTGTGACGGTACCCACCATCTTCTTGCACCCTGGTAAACTTTTTGTGGTTATAGGCCTATCTATTCTTTATCGTACCAAAATAAACCATTCTACTTATATCCAATATTTTGTATATGTGTTTTTCCTTCACTCGCATAAGTAAACCATGGGAGAACAATGGTTAGTAAAACTCAAGGATAGAGTTAGTGCTACGCGAAGAGATATAGTCATATGAAGGGTTCCATGCCGGAAAAAGTTCGGGAATCGCTGATCTACTCTTCCGGCCAGTCACAAAAAAAAGTAAATATTGTGCTTCCACTCGAGGTGGCTTACTAAAAGGGCAAATCCGATTGAGAATTCGATCTTATCAAGATGGTACCTTTCTGGATGCATATTCTGTAGTGAAATCCGTGTGCAACTGTCGTCTTAAACACGTGTCGCAGGAGAAAGTTAGGCTTCTTAGAATCTTCAGTATTCATAGCTGGAGTCAAGAAGAATATTTAATCTATATTTTCAGCTTTTTCAGATCTCATAGGATGGGGTGTGCGGCAGGTCACGTAATGATGCAATTTCCCTTATGAAGAGGCCAGTGTTCAAAAATAAAAATGTTCAAATGTTTGCAAAGCTTATGGGACTTAACTGCGGGGTCATCAGTCCCTAAACTCACAAAGTACTTATGAACTAGCTAACACTAAGGACGGCATAAACATCCATGCCCGAGGGAGGATTCGAACCCCCGTCGGCGGACGGCCGCGCGCACCGCAACATGGCGCTCCAGAACGCGGGGCTAACCTGCCGCGGCAAGCTCAGTGTTGGTCATACGATAAACTCTTCTGGTTCTCGCTGATCTAGGTATCCTGAGTACTTCCCGTAGGAAGGTGGATTTGACTGCTTCAACTTTTTTCAGAGCTGCAGAGTTTAACCGAGTCCAGATTGTGGCAATTAAGGGCACGCTATTGGAGAAAATTTACTGTGAAATACTCATACGGCAGTTTCAACTAAGAGCTTTTGAACATTATTGATATCAAAAGTAGCCTTTATTGCTGCACAGCATCTTTCTTGGAGCCGCGGCGGAGTGGCCAAGTGCCTTGAGGCGCTTTTCTCCGATGCGCGAGGCCGTTCCCCGTCGGGGTTTCGAATCCTCCCTCGGGCATGGATGTTTGTGTTGTCTTTAGTACAAGTTAGTTCATAAGTAGTTTGTAAGTTTAGGGACTGATGAACACGCAGTTAAGTCCCATAAGCTTTGCAAACATTTGAACTTTTCTTTTCATTCCTGGATGTGCTTGGTGAAGGCCTTCCCTGTCACTTCTCAAGTTACACTCGTATACTTGTAGCAGTCGGCAAGTTCCAGACGGGCATTTCCGTATATGAAGATGTCTTCCTTGTTCACAGTGCCTCCTCGCCTAAATTTCATTACCTTTCTTTTGCATAACTTCTAATTCGTTCCTGTGTGCTCAATCATGAAGTTTGTCCAAGCTAGTCTGAAGAGCTAATCTATTTCTCGGCGGAATAGCTACGTTGTCTGCGTAGAGAAGGACTGTGGCTTCTTGATCTACGTCGTGTGTTGAAGGACTCCATTTGTTTGTGTGGCTGAATGGCAGATTTTATCGTTTATAGTCAGTAGGTTGAATTTCAGTATACCTTCGATTATCTTCATGAATGGGTTCTGTTAGCCAAGTATTTTGGAGTCTTTACCTATCTCTTTCGCTCTCTTTTCTCTCTCTCCTCTCGCCCTCTCTCTCTCTCTCTCTCTCTCTCTCTCTCTCTCTCTCTCTCTCTCTCTCTCTCTCTCTCTCTCTCTCTCTCTCTCTCTCTCTCTGTGGTTGTGGGTGTGTGAATGTGGGTGTGGTGGGAATCTTGTAACACCATACACACTGTATCTCTGCGTCATTTATTACTTCACATGGTACAAAGTACGTATGGTCGGTTTATGGGATACTATTTTTCAAGTGTATAGAGCGGTTTAATTTATGTGCTACATATATCTTTTGCTGTACAAAAGCTTACACATGTATGTAGAAGAACATTAAGAGTAAAGTAAGAAGGTAAATTTCTGCACTGGAATATTTTATAATACTTTTATATGATTTCTTTTAATTTTGAAATGTCTTATAAGTGGAAGTTCTGACTTTGAAAGTTTGACTTTTATGCCAATAATTTCCACAAAAAGCATACATGGAGCTGAAAAATTTAAGTCGGATGGAAAATAGATACCAGTACCACAGGTTTTCCGAAAATATGATCCACAGAACAGCAGCTCCGCGAATAACTGTCAACATCGTGGCGATTTTTAACAGTGTCTGTTCGCTTTAATCTTGACTTCCGTGTTATTAGTTATACAGCAAAATTGAAATAATCACTAACAAACAACTCTTCCTCATAAAAAAATTAAAAAAAAACTTTATTAATTTCGTTATCCTTCGGACTGTACGAGGTGTCCCGTCAAAGTAGCACTATTCTCGAAGTGTAGGGGTCTACCTTCAGACTAAAAGGTTGGGAACACGTGCGGTAGAAAAAAATTATGCTTAGATCAGCTGTAGCTGCAGTTTCACTTTAAAGCGAATATCATGTACGTTATAATGCAATTCTCGATGGAAGGTCAAGCAAATATTTTCAGTAATTGTGGGTAATTAGTCTTTCTCATGGGACATTAATATAACCTTACGAGGTGCATTCAAGTTATAAAACGACCTATTTTTTTCAGTACTGGCTACTGATAAAAACACGTTTTAACTTACGCGCGCAATCATTGTGAAAACGTGGTGGAGAGGCAGTTCTGTGCGGCGCATAGAATTATAGCAGCAGTGGAGAGATTTAGGAGCGTTATTGATAACTTACTATGGTGACGGTCTCAATACAAGAAGTGCGTGAAATCATTCGTGTTTTCCATTAGCGTGGAGTGCCAGTTGAATGAGACATATGGTGCTAGTGTCACGTGCATCGGTGAGTGCCACAGTTCAGGAACACACTGAGACAATCTTGTCCTCACATAGCGGGTCTGACGAAATGATCGAACAATATTTTGGAGGCTATTGTTGCATGGCGCTACGAACGCTTCTTTACAAGTCCGCTTTGGACACTGGAAAATAGCTGATACACATGCGTCACGGCTAGTGTTTGAGCGACTACGAAGAGCGTCTTTCTAGTCTTGTGTAATTCGCGAACAAACTAGTTCGGAAGAGCGCTCCCACAGACGGACTACGCGAACTAGTTCGCAGATCCCTCGCCTCTTAGTTCGTCCGCTCCTTTTCCGAAGACTGACGGGGAACAGCGGGAGGACGCGAGAGCGCGCAGAATCGCTTCATTCCCTTCTGCCTGTTGCTGTCATTTCGAACTGAGATACAGCTCAGCTGTAGTTTTAGTAGCGGTAGCAAAAGCCAAAACGAGCGGACGAACTGAAAAGAGCGACCTATTTCGCGGCCGTGCTGCGAACTAAAAGGAGAGCTACCGGTCGCGAACTAAAAGATGCGCGATAGGTCGCGAACTAAAATATGCGCGATAGGTCGCGAACTAAAATATGTGCGATAGGTCGCGAACAGAATTAAAAATCACGTGTTTGCCTTCTGCTGATGAGAGGTTAGTGTGCTACCTGCTAGATCACATAGTTCAGTGCTACAAAATTTCTGCTTTGAAGTATTCTGCATTCTGCAATATCTGACTAATAAATTCCATAATGCCAAGATATAGAGATAACTCTAAACTTAAACGCGAGAAATTATCCACAAACTGTTTCTTTTAGTTTGCCTGATATCGTTAGCGGCTCAAGCAGCAAGGGCTTGAATCAGGTAGGTGGGGGAACTTCTCCCTCCACGTGCATGCGCAGACCACACTGCTCAGCCGTGACTGGGAGCGGACGAACTAAAAGAACGAACTAGTTCGCGGCAGAGCCGCGAACTTAAGTGAATGCACCCGATCGCGAACTATGATGCGCAAGTCTACGTCTTTCATAGTTGGAAACAGCCAAAAGTCGCTAGTAGGCAGATCAGATGAGTAGTGAGCATGGGAGATTAAAGCCGTTATCACAAAAATACTGCAGCGTAGCTTTCATCCTATATGCTTGTGTGTTGTCGTGATGAAGGAACACACTGCAGCTATTTCTGGCCGTAATTCACACAATGCTGGAAGGAACTTTTTTTCATAGCATCTTGCTACGGTGTACCTGTCACCATCGTTGGCTTTGGAATGCAATGAGCTAAGAACACACCATCGCTCGTCGAAGGACTGTCGAATAGCCGCGAGGGAATTGCTTCGCTGTCTGAGGCGCCATGTCAAGGATCACGCCACCGATAACGGTGGAGGTTCAAGTCCTCCTTTCGACGTGAGTGTGTGTATATGTTGTCGTTTTAAGCTAGTTTAAGTAGTGTGTGTGTCTAGGAACCGATGATCTAAGCAGTTTGGCCCTTAGTTACACAAACTTACACATCGCCTCCAATGTTGACATTTCCACGGGATCTGTGGACCCTGCAATCCTGCATGTCGACCTGACGATGCAAAAAGTGTCCTCCAGGCAGTAGCAGCGAATGCTCTCACATACTCACAAGGCAGCGCGCGTGACATTTTGTCTGGCAATGATGTCACGTGATGTCGGCGTTAATGGGACTTTCTTTTCGTGAGACAATGATGCCGTTATTCAACCCTTAAACTAAGCGCCAGTTAGTTCATTGGAAGCACACAGACTCGCTGCTACCAAAATAAATTTCGTGTAAGCGCCAGAGCTGAAACAAATGTTGGTGTCCATTGGACAGTGATGGCGTAATCTTAACTCATTGCATTCCAAAGCCCACGATGGTGACAGGTACACCGTACCAATATGCTATGAAGAAAAGATCCTTCCAGCATTGTGTGGATAACGGCCAGAAAAGGTTGCACGTATGTTCTTTCAGCATGACGACGCATCAGCACATAGGACAAAAGCTACGCTGTAGTTTTTTCATGACATCACCTTTGAAGTGATCTCTTATTCCCCCTACTCACTTAACCTGCCTGCTAGCGACTTTTTTACTTTTTCCAACGATAAAAGACGCTCTTCGTAGTCGCACATACACTAGCCGTGCTGCAAGTGCAACTGTGGTTTTCCAGTGCCCAAAGCGGTTCCCTAAAGAAGCGTTCGCAGCAGCCATCGAACCATGGCTCCGAGTTTGTGAAAAATTTTTCAGCTGCAATTGAGATTACGTTGAAAAGTAACAGAAGTTTGAAAGTTTGCGCGTGATTGTGAGAAAAATTGTTGGTATAGCTTGAATGCACCATGTACTTAGGAATTGGACAGTTCTCTGTACGTTGTCCAAAACTCTTTATGTGATTGCTCATGACCATAGTCCCATCTCATTAACTGTGGCTTGCGATCTGCTGCCCGTGCCTGAATATTAAGCTCGACACAAAACATCTGTTGTTCAGTTAGTGGAAGTTTTGCGGCATCATTGGACTCGCCATCTCCTTCTATCCTGATGACTATCAACGAGCTGCTAGAATACTGGCGAAATTATGCTGGTAATTCACAAGCTACATCTTCTCATCTGTGATGCTGTCAATAGGTCCAAGGAAGTCATTGTATTGCTTTTTACAAAATAATTTTTGCTTTGCATTAAATGAAAAAAGGCGTCGTTACTCGAATTAAAAGTGTAATTAGTATTTTTATAACAGCGAAAAAATCATTGATTCAAAATGCAAGTGTTACTACATAGGCATTACAACAAAAATTCTTTTTTCTGTCGAACGAGTTGCTACTTTGCTGTTCATTAAAGATGTTGATAGTTTCGTTTCTAAAGTGAAAAATCAAGGTAATCTATGATTTCAATCATTTTTTATTTCACAAATTTATTTATTTGGTCTGCGTTAACATACCAAAAGGTAAGAACTAATACACCTATGGCACCGCTTGTTACGGATATGAATTAAATATTATAAATATTAAATCCAATATCATCACAAATTACAGGTTGTCTATAAAATTATGTTCCAATTTCAATGGTAAAATATAACAGTTAAATTCAGACTATTTGCAACAAAGCATACATCAAGTTAAAGTTAGATGCACAGTCTCATTATCTCTAATTGCAGGGAACACAGCAATATACTCTTCAGTTCCGTGTGTCAGACGAATAAGCTGGAAGTCCCAGAACGTACGTACACTACTTTATAAAGCCAAGTTGTGCGACTATCACATAGTGCCAGATGAAAAGTCATCAAGTAAAACGGAAGTGATATATCGCATTCTACTGATTCTAAACGATATAGGAGATAATCTGAGCAGCTGTGTTACTGTTCGCGGATGATGCTGTCGTTTACCGGATACTAAACTAATCGAAAGACCAAAACCAGCTGAAAAAAACTATTTAGGTAAGACATCTTCATGGCCCAAAAAGTAAGACATCTGCATGGCCCAAAAATTGGCAGTTGGTCCTAAATAATGAAGAAGGTGGATTCATCCATATCAGCTCTAAAATAAATCCGTTAAATTGCATTTACACGATTAATCTGTCAAATATAAGAACCATAAATTTAACTAAATACTTGAGAATTACAATTACGAACAACTTTAATTGGGGAGAAGCAGAGATATATCGCGGGGAATGCGAACCAAAGATTACGTTTCATTACCAGATTACAAAATACAACAGTTCTACTAAAGAATCTGCCTACACTATAACATGCGACCTATTTTGGAGTATTGCTGCGCGCTGTGAGATCCTCACAAAGTAGGACTGACGGAAAATGTAGAGAAAGTTCAGAGAAGGACAGTTAGTTGTGTGCTATCGCAATACGGAGAAGAGAGTGTCACGGACATTATGCGCGAATGGAGTGGAAATCATTAAAGGAAGGGCGTTATTCGTTACGGCGACATTTATTTATTTCAACAACTTTCTCTCCCGAATGCAAAGATATTCTGTTTAGCACCCACCCACATGGGGAGACATGACCGTCATAATAAGAGAAATCAGGTCGTAAACTGAAAGATTTACTTCTTCCTTCTTCCCGCGCACTGTTAGAGAATGGAACGATAGAGAAATATTATGTTCAAATGTTTGTTTAACTTATGGGACGTAACTGTCGGGTCATCAGTCCCTAAACTTACAAACTACTTATGAACTAACTTACACTAAAGACAACACAAACATCCATGCCCGAGGGGGGATTCAAACCCCCTACGGGGAAATATTATGAGAGCGGTTCGATAACGCCTCTGCTAGGCATACCAGATTCAACAAAAAACACAACCCCCCCCCCCAAACACACACACATCACACACATGCACACTACTTGCATTACCACCACCCAGGAGTTTAATATTAGTGCACCACACCTCATATCCATCACTTTTGCCCTCCATCTCACTTCACATCACACCTTACCACATCCAACCACCATTCAGTCATCTTTCCCTACTACTAAACCCCCCACCAATAATAACAACAATTATAATAATATAATAGTAATTAAAAAAATTAAATAAAATAATAATAATGTTCCCATTAAATATATACATGTATTATTCTGCCACTATTCCAATCTGCTTACATCAAAACTAAATACATCGAAACATAATTTATTATAAAACAGAGAAAGAACTACATTTGTGAGGTTGGCAACACTCCAATAACACACTGAGCAGAATCAGTAAAAACAAAAACAAACACTTCTGATCTGTGAAAAACAACCATAAACAGTGAAACAGTGACAGTGAAAGTAGTGAGAAAACGACACAACATGAAGAACCGGCGGTATTGCACTAAACAGACCGGCATTCCATGATGTGAAGCGAAAAGAAGACAAAATTTCCGTAAGTACCAAACATTAGGCCTACTTTTCAGGGTCCATTTAAGAACTGTTTTCGATCTAAACAAAAACCAAACTGTAGATTTCTACTATTTCAGACCACTGATGATGTTTTACAGTCAATAAAACGAAACGCGTCTGGTGTGAAAAAATCGCATTTTATTGTAGTTGCAAAAGACGGAAAATCACTACCATTCATACTTATATATAATTTGCAAAGTTCATATGCAGAGGAGCCGCGTTGTAGTAGCCGAGCGGTCTGGAGCGCCACGTTGCGAATTTCGCGGCACCCCGCGTCAGAGGTTCGAATCCTCCCTCGGGCATGGATGTTTGTGCTTTCTTTATTATAAGTTACTTCATAAGTAGTTCGTAAATTTAGGGACCGATGACCCCGCAGTTAAGCCCCATAAGCTGTACAAACATTTGAGCATTTTTATGCAGTGTAAATGTACTTACCGGCTGTAAGCAGTGCGTAAACGTTTTACTTAAAAAATTCCACACTATCGTAAGTGCCAGCTGAAGTTCGACACTTCCTGTCCCAAGTGACGTCTTGTGATTACGACGATAGGGTGCTCTCACGCCGTCACCGTTCTCTTCAGTTTTAGTCCCATTGCGTGTTTGTCAATTTACTCACACATACGGTCGTTTGGTGTTGACTGTAACATCGCTAAATGTTTATCTCACACGGGGGATACCAGTTAAACTTTAAAGGAAACGCACGTTGAACAGAAATTATAGGTTCACTCTTAGCAAATTGCAGGACATAAACCTCTTTACGCTCATGAGTCGCAATTTTGCGCACTTGGCGCTGAAAATGATAAAACGACCAAGTAGTAGTCAGGCATGCACTTATCTAAATGTGTTGTGGTTACTGTGTAACTATGAACCTCAACTAACACCGTACACACGTAGAGTGGATACTATTAAGATATATAACTAGGACATCCTTTTGTAGGCACCCTGTATACCTAGGTTTGCGGCAAGCCGACACTAAATAACTGGAACTAATATATACATATGCATTAAAATGAAATATTCATAGATTTATGTTCTCAAAAAATGGAAATACTTCAAAGTATTCAACAATATTTTGGAAAGGATAGTTTGCTACTCACCACAGAGACGCCCGAAGAAAAACATAAAGGCACACATAACAGAATAAACAAAAAAAAAAATGATGAAGCTTTCGACTGTAAAGCCTTCATTTGCCACAGAGAACGCACATACACACACACACACACACACACACACACACACACACACTCACACACACAAACTCAACCGTTGTCTCCGTCTAGCCGTGTGTGTTGTGTGTGTGTGTGTATGTGCGTTCTCTGTGGCAAATGAAGGCTTAATAGTCGAAAGCTGCATCATTTTTTTTTGTTTTGTTTATTCTGTTATGTGTGCCTTTATGCTGTTCGTCGAGCGTCTCTTTCAAAATATTGTTATAAAAATAGAAAATAAAAAAAAATAAAAAAAAGAAAGCTTTTATAGAGCATTGTATATGCAAATACACTACGCGGGTTTGCCGCCGGATGACATTGTGAATCTCCCACAATATTTCGTCGACACAACTGTTCGACATCTTCAGGTGTTGGTAGCTGTCAGTAATTCAAGGCGCGACTGTCGCGCCTTGAAGTACTGACAGCTACCAACACCTGAAGATGTCGAACAGTTGTGTCGACGAAATATTGTGGGAGATTCACAATGTCATCCGGCGGCAAACCCGCGAAGTGTATTTGCAGCAGATCTTCCGTGAAAGCTTGAAAACTCACAGCATTGTATATTTTTTGAACAGTTGCTGCACAGAGCAGCGTGATGGAAGTTGCTCTGGAACATCACTGTTCACCAATTTGTGCAATAACTCTTCTCTCTACGTCTTGCTCGCTCTGAAAACAAAAGCATTGTGGTTAGTATATTATGTAAAATTTTCCGGGCCGGCCGCGGTGGCCGAGGGGACTGAGGCGCTTCAGTCACGGTCTGCACGGCCATTACGGTCGGGGGTTCGAATCCCCCCTCGGGCATGGATATTTGTGCCGTCCTTAGTATAAGGTAGTAGATAAGTAGTTTGTAAGTTTAGGGACTGATGACCCCTTTGTTAAGTCCCATAAGCTTAACAAACATTTGAACATTTTTTTGAAAATTTTCCGGAAGTCAAAATTACTGCAGTAATTAATTATGTGACAAGATTTGTTATCTTATTATCAGCGAACAGTTGCGAATGTTTTTTTTTTTTTTTTACATTAACATGTTTCAATGCTTCTGGAACATCTTCAAAATCTTGTAGTTGCGTCACAACATAGACGAGATGAGACGGCTTGCAGACACAACTACAATCCAGAAGGACTAAACCACGTAAATGTAAAATAACCATTCGTAACTGCTTGCTGATGATAACAAATTGTGTCAAATATTAGGGCAGTTGCTGACTCTCGCAAATCGATTATGTCGACTATAGTAATATGTTATGTAATATTTTGTCTATTTCAGCAAATGCGATGTTAAAGAAATTAAATAAACGAATGGAAATAAAATTAAAAATAGCAACTACCAGGGGAATTCCTGGTCGATTTTAAGGATTTTAATAAAACAGCTGATGGTTGAAGATGCATTTTATTAACTACATGATGGCTGTTAGCACTCACCTCACCAAAACTTTGATTATAGTGTGTTTTCCTATGTACAATTTTTTTAACTGTGCGTAGTTCAAAAAAATTTCAATATAAACACCAGAGTACACAAACCGTTTCTAATTTATGTGACTGTAACATTATAATCGCGATTTGCCACTTTTAATTTTGAAATTATAATGTAATGATTAAAGTGAAGTTCCAAACAAATATGAACGAAGTGGTTAGCCATGTTGGATCTGGTATTTTGAAATTTTAGTATGAAATTCGGAATCAGCGCCCTTAATAACCAATTTTCGTTCAAATATGGGAATTTTTTTTCTAGTTTTGGCCAACTTGGATGTGATCAATACCACTGCGCATTGGAGTTTTGGAGGGAAATGCTGATGACATCCCTACACACGACTGTATTGAGTGTGTGACTGCTGGAAATTAGACGTTGAGTCGCACGATTCGAAAATTTCGAGATGGTAGCGGAGCAACACGTCTGCATTAAATGTTACGTGACACTTGAGAAAAACTCTACAGAGACACACCAAACAATGCAGGAAGGCAAAGGTGGTGAGTGCTTCAACCGTAGTCAGTGTTACGAAAGGATCATGCGGTTTAGAAATGCCTGGTCGGAAGTTGAAGTGGACCCTCATGCTGGACGCCCTTGGACGTCTATCGACGTCGCTCGTGTCAGAATCGCTAACGAAACTGTGCGCGCCAATGGATATTGCAGAGGAATGTAACATTACAATCGGCTCATATCATCAATTAATAACAGAGCATTTTGGAATGCATGACGTTGCTGCGAAATTCATGTTACGGCTCAAGAGTCACGACCAGGAAGGCCATTGGCCATCTTTGGGGAGCATTTGCATCGCGCAAATGAAAACGACCGGCCCCTGTAGATTTTTTAAAATAATCTATTTTTGTTTGCAATGTTGAAAACCCAGCGAGCACAGAATAACATAGAGAGGCCTTACAATGACAGCGAAATGAAGCCGGCTGAGAGCGCGACACCCAACCAACATGGCGGCCGAGCGCCAGCCGGCCACAGCTGCGAGCACAGGCTAGTTTACTGAGTTTGCTGGTTGTTAATTCCTTTTTCATGTATTTTAAGACGTTCCTTTTCGACAATCTATTTTTGCCACACATAATTACAAATTTCAGGTAGGGATAGCAAATCATACTTTTATATGAAATAGAAGCACATTTTTCCTCTGTCCATTTCATCTTTTATAACTACTGGACTACTGAACGTATCGTCATGCGGTTTCTCTTAATTTCTTGTTAGAATCCTGTAATTATCTTAGGCTATATTGAATGTCAATACGAATATGTGAAAAAAACTAAAATAAGAATCATAACGTAGTATCGTTTACCACTTCTGCACTGTAGTCAGCTCTGGAGCCTGAACTATAAGAGCTAGGTCAGTGTACATAGTATAAACTTACAGAACTCACAAACACCTACAAAATAAAATATAATTTTTTTAAATAATTAAAAAAACATGTTAGCAAGTGTCTTTTTTTCATCGTCGTGAGTTCTACAATTTCTATACTATGTATTTTGGCGTAGGTCTCATAGTTAATGCTACAAAGGTTGCGAAAGTGGTAAAGTATTCTACGTTATTATTCTTATTTCAATTATTTCTCATTTTCGTATTGACATTTAATAAATTCTATAGTAAGCAGATTCAAATGAATGTGGGTTGCCGTTCTTATGAGCAGATGAAAAGGCTTGCTCAGGATAGAGTAGGGTGGAGAGCTGCATCAAACCAGTCTCCGGACTGAAGACCATAACAACAACACAAAGTCTACTTTGAACACAGGATTATACCGGAGAAATTGAAAGAAACCGCATCACGAGACTTCTGCAGTTATCGATTTAAAGTAGTTTAAATATTACCCGTGCAAAGCCGAGGCGGCTCAGCTAGTTAGTAATTAAATAAATAAAAAGTGTTATGTCATAATTATTGGATACCGAAAATTGTATCCCAAAACACAAATGTTCATCAAAATTGGCCACAAAGTACATGGTGAGTGGACAACAGAATCTGTGCTCGCTGGTGGGCAAGCTCGCTGGAAGTAACAAGTAGAATTTGAAAAGTTCCACCGCTCTATTGTATCCAAGTTTGTAAGAAAACCAGGGGAGCTATAAAAAGTTGTTTAAATAAAAAGAACAGTTCATTTCTTATCTACAACTTTCTCGCTGACGAAAATTTCCTAACCACAAAACAAAAAAAGTGGCAGGCGACCAACTTTTTCGCGTTACAGTTTTTATTTCATATAAAAGTAATAGTTTCAATTATTATTTTTATACAAACATAATACGTACTGTACTTGCTAAGAACACCGTTGCATTCCTTCAGTATTCACCTGTCTACGTAAAAAAAATGGTAATTTTTTTTCTATCTTAAGGAGTTCAAATGACAATGTAATTAAGGCGAGAGCCACTTGAAGAACTACGCATTTATCGGACCAACTCCGTTTCTACACCCAACCAAGATGGCTGCCAGGCTTCACTGCCTGTACGCTGATGTAGGCGGTATAGCCTCTCTATGTAATTCTGTGCTCACTGTGAAAACCCCGAAAGGACGAAGATTTGCGACGATACACAAAATACACACATCAAAAAAGTGTTGCATGACCCTTTACATAAGAATGGAGTACAGATGTTCAAAAACAACATTTCAGTTTTTTTACCCCTCATGAAAACAGAAATTGGCTAGTTGCACGACAGTAACCTAGATGTTGTGAAAATGTGTACCAGGTTGCAACATACACCACTACCCCTGATACCCGGTAACTCGTCCTCTTGCACTAACGTATGACTGTATTCCTCGTGCTATACTGTCCACTGTCCACTAGATCAGTGTCTTTAAACCCGTGAGTGGCGAACCCCAGGGGGGTCGCAAAGTCTTGTTCCGGGGGTTGCTATCACAGAAGGTACTTGCACACTAAAATAACTGCGAGTACGCCTAAGTAAAATTTATTTAATATTAAAATTTTGGATTTACTTATATAACAATAATTATGAATTGAATAGATGATACAGTGTTTTAATGATGAATAAGCGCAAAGCTTGAAAAATACTTTCAGGAACGAATCGATAGGTAAAAAACGTGATACCATAAGGAATGCTCAAAATTCGAAAAAGAAGATCTATATCTTCACAAACTGTCTATACAGTGGGAGTTTTCTTAGCGAGCTTAATTCGCATCTGAGTCTTACGAGAAATGCGAAACACTGGTTAAGCAAAATATATTTTTCTCTCGAAAATCATGTAAATATAGGATAATGTGTTACATTCTTAAAAATGCACACACAAAATTCGTGCAACAATTTGAAAGAAAGCTCTTGCGAAAGAAAGACGATTTAATTCCGTTGGCCGCCAAAGAATTTTTACTTGGAAAAAGGTTGAAAACACTGCACTAGACCATCAAGGGACTGCTGGTCCAGTTTGACACACTCCTCAACTGCGATTCGGTGTGAATCTCTCAGATTGGTTGTCGGGCTGTACCGCAAAAAAATAAAAATAAATAAATAAATAAAATAAAATAAAAAATAAAAAAAAATAAAAAAAAAATTAATAAATAAATAAAAATAAATAAAATTAAAAAAATTCTCGGTGTATCCGAGGCATGTTCGATACGGTTCATTTCTGGAGAATAAGCCGTCGATTCTAATTTCTGGATGTTGTTATCACGGAAGATCGAATTCACAAGTTGTGCACGATGAGTGCGACAATTAAGGTCCATTAAGAGGAATCTCTCACGGAAGTTCTGCCGATATGGTTGCACTACACACCTGATGATTTCATCCCCGGTCCGTATAGCCGTTTACTGCTTTCTAAGGCGACTATAAGAGGAGTCATGTAAGAAGATGCTCCCACGCATAGAGGTGGAGCAGTAGCGCTGCGCTGCATGGAAGTTATTGCGCTCAGATAGTTTTAGGCACCGAAAGCTGGCTAAATGATGATGTGGCAAGTTCAGAAATATTTAGCGAAGCGTGGAATGTATATCGGAAAGATAGATCTGATACAACTGGAGGAGGAGTGTTCATCGCTGTGGACAAAGATATTGTTTCTACTGAGATCGAGGTTGAAAGTAACTGTGAAGTTATCTGGGCACGCATAACAGGTCTAAAAGAAGTAAAGTTAATAGTTGGGGGTTTTTACCGGCCCCCCAGTGCTGCTGTAGCAGTTTTAGAATCATCCAAGGAAAGTCTACACCAGGGAGTGCATAGGTATCCGGGCCATGTAATATTAGTCGGAGGTGACTTCAACCTTAAGAGTATAGATTGGGACCTCGCTAGTTACATTTCAGGCGGTACAGACAAGCAGTCTTGCGAGCTACTTTTGGACACATTCTCCGAAAACTGTCTTGAGCAGTTAAACCGGCAACCCACGCGCAATGGAAATATTCTACACCTTATAGCCACAAACAGGCCTGACCTTATTAACGATGTCTGTGTAGAGACATGAATTAGTGATCATGATATCGTCATAGCGTCGATGGTGACCAAAGTTCATAAACCAGTCAAGAAGGCTAGGAGCGTGTTTTTGTTGGGAAAAGCCGACAAGCAAATGTTACGATCGCACTTAGAAAATGAATGGGCATCGTTTAATTCTGGGACTATGGATGTAGAGGAATTGTGGACTAAATTTAAGAGCATTGTTAATGAAGGGTTAGAGAAATATGTGCCAGTAAAGACGATTAAGGATGGAAAAGATCCACCGTGGTATAATAATAATGTTAGAAAGCTGCTGAGAAAGCAAAGGCTGTTGCACTCTCGATTCAAAAAAGAACACGCAAATGATGACAGGCAAAAGTTAGTAGAGATTCGTGCGTCTATAAAAAGATCGATGCGTGAAGCATACAATAATTACCACAGCCATACCTTAGCAAAAGATCTTTCCGAGAACCCGAAAAAATTCTGGCCCTATGTAAAATCGATAAGCGGGTCAAAGCCCACTGTCCAGTCACTAGTTGATCATTCCGGGGCAGTAATAGAAGAAAGCAAACGGAAAGCTGAAGTTCTAAATTTAACCTTTAAGAAATCTTTCACGCAGGAGGACCGCACAAATACACCATCATTTGATCAACGTACTAATTCCGAAATGGGGGACATCGCAATAGGTATTTCCGGTGTAGAGAAGCAGCTGAGAGAGCTAAATACGAAAAAGTCTGCTGGTCCGGATGGAATACCAGTTCGGTTTTACAAAGACTATTCTGCGGCTTTGGCCCCCTACTTAGCTTGCATTTATAGCGAATCTTTAATTCAGCGCAAAGTTCCTAGTGATTGGAAAAAAGCACAGGTGACTCCCGTGTATAAGAAAGGAAAGAGAACTGACCCATACAATTACAGGCCAATATCGTTGACATCGGTTTCATAAAGAATTTTGGAGCATATTCTCAGTTCGAATATAGTAAATTTCCTTGAAACGGAAAAGCTTCTTTCCATGAATCAGCACGGGTTTAGGAAACATCGTTCATGTGAAACTCAGCTTGCCCTTTTCTCACATGACATCTTGCGAGCCATGGACGAAGGGCAACAGGCGGATTGTGTTTTTCTCGACTTCAAAAAGGCGTTCGACACGGTGCCACACTGCAGACTGCTAACGAAAATACGAGCTTATGGAATAGGTTCACAGATTTGTGACTGGCTGGAAGACTTCCTAAGTAATAGAACGCAGTACGTTGTTCTCGACGGCGAGTGTTCATCAGAGACGAGTGTATCGTCAGGCGTGCCCCAGGGGAGTGTGATAGGACCGCTATTATTTTCTATCTATATAAATGATCTGTAATTTGTAATCTGTAAGTTGTAATTTGCGGCTGTTTGCTCATGATGCTGTGGTGTATGGGAGGGTGTCGTCTGTAACTGACTGTAATAGCATACAGGTTGACTTAGACAAAATTTCTAGTTGGTGCGAAGAATGGCAGCTAGCTCTCAATGTAGAAAAATGTAAGGTGATGCGCATGAGTAGAAAAAATAATCCTATAATGTTCGAATACAGCATCAGTAGTGAGCTTCTTGATGCGGTCGCGTCGTTCAAATATCTAGGCGTAACATTGCAGAGCGATATGAAATGGAACGAGCATGTAAGGACAGTTGTGAGTAAGGCAGACAGCCGACTTCGGTTTATTGGGAGAATTTTTGGAAGATGTACTTCACCTGTAAAGGAGACCGCGTATAAAACGCTTGTACGACCACGTCTTGAGTATTGCTCAAGTATTTGGGACCCGCAGCAGATCGGTTTGAAGGAAGACATAGAGGCAGTTCAGAGGCGAGCAGCTAGATTTGTTACCGGTAGGTTCGACCAATGCGCGAGTGTCACGGAAATGCTCCGTCAACTCAATTGGGGATCGCTGGAAGAAAGACGACGTTCTTTTCGTGAATTTCTGTTAAGTAAATTTAGAGGGCTGGAATTTGAAGCTGAGTGTAGTGCGATCTTGCTGCCGCCTACTTACATTTCGCGTAAAGATCACAAAGACAAGATAAGAGAAATTAGGGCTCGTACGGAGGCATATAGGCATTCTTTTTTTCCTCGTTCAATTTGGGAGTGGAATAGGAAAGGAAATGCCTAGTAGTGGTACAGTGTACCCTCCGCCACGCACCTTACGGTGAATTGCGGAGTATGTATGTAGATGTAGATGTAGATGAAGTGTGAAGGGGAGGAGCTACGGCCGAGCGCCAACAGTAAAGCCTGCGGGATGAACATTGCATAATCCGCGGCCATTCAAGCGTCCAGAGAGTCAATATTATTGACTGCCATTGCGCTAATGGAGGGCGATGCGCCGAACGGCTGAAAGCTGCGACGCCTTACCTGATGCGGACTATATTGGCGTACGATGGCTCCACATAATACCACCCCAAAACAACAGGGAAGCATCACCTTGCAGCGCTCGCCTGACGGTGTGTCTTCGACCAGGCTGTCTTCAGTAAATGTCAGCGACGATTGTCTGGTTGAAGTTAGATACAAGCGAGTCTCATCTGTGAATAGCACTTGACGCCAATTCTGACGAGTCCATTCCGGGATGCTGTTGGAGCCATCTGTACCGCGCTACATGGCGTCTGCGTGTCAAAGATGAATTTAGCCGCGGACGTCGTCAGCGAAGCTGCATGTCATGTCGTCTATTACAAACACTCTGAGTTGTAAAAAGACGTCCTGTGGCTGCATGAAAATCATTATTCATCAGGCGGTGTCCCTCTAAGTGTACCTTGGAGCTGAAATACGTAAGTAGAGGTCATAAGCTGCTGTGTCTTCGGGTGGACAGAGCGAGGTAACTTGACAGTTCGTGTAACTCTGCATCTCTTCATCGATTTGGTTCACTCCGAGACGCCTGGTAACCTCGCTTGATGAGAGTATTTCCTGAAACAAAATAGCAATCGGAGCCGCGCTGAATGGCCGCGTGGCGTAAGGCGTCATTTAATGGACTGCGTGCCCGTTCCCGCCGGAGGTTCCAGTCCTTCCTCGGACATGTTGAGGTGTGTTGTCCTTTGTGTAAGTTTGATCAAGTAGTTTGTAAGTCTAACGACGGATTGCCACAGCAGTTTCGTCCAAAGAGTTTACAAACATTTGACCGATGCGAATACTATCAGACTTCGGATTTTGCCTTGTATCCACGGATAACTTGTGTCAACACAAGCGGTGTACTTCCTCCCTGGTGTTATGACGAACTGATCGGCCGTTGCGCCGAGACGACACTGCAATTACTCATTCGTTCGACGAAATGTCAGTTTCACATGTACCGTGTCGAGTTTCAGGATCCGAACGTCGTCCAAGCGTCAACGAAAAATAATTTTAAAAATTCCTTATATTGACTTTTGCACTATTATTCAAATTTCAGTGTCAGGTTCTTGCCCAGAAAGAAGAAGCGTTCGATTTAACTATCACCCTTTTATAAAACTGTCACTTTAGATAAAAAAAATTCTAAGTTATCTGCCAACAGAAATGATCTGCCAAAATTAAAATTCCGTAGCTATGTATGTTGTTGCCAACACAGATATTATGAGTTGCTCTCATTCGTAATCGATCTATATAAAGAATCGATTTTCTGAAACTCTGTAAATTCTCAGGCGTGTTCTTCTCTTGTCGGAAGGTTAACTTTCACTAATATAAATATCTTCTCTCAAAATTGTGAAAAAACCTCGACGATGTATAATATTTCTAATAATATCACTCTGAATATATCTAGCAATTTTTTGTTAAAGGTTGAAAGAATAATCTTCATTAAAGTTCAAGAATTTATAACATTTTTATTGCTCTCAAAATGTACAGGTCATCACTCGGCAAAAACTAAACAAAGACTAATTTTTGATTCATTTCAATTTTACAAATCATCTCGGTTTATAATGTAAATATAAATAAACATTTTCGGCGGCAACCACAGAGACCAGCATCTTACTGCCTCGTGGCCGTCGACCCGCGACTTGAAGTGGCCTGATGTTTACTCCTTGAGCGCGACGGTGATAATGTTGCTCACGCAGGTTGAATCGCCGTCACAGCACATGAAACATAAGAAACACACAAAACTTTCTTAAGAATCACCTAACATGAAGTATTAAAATTTGAAATCATTAATCAACTTAAACATAAGTATAATAACCTGCGAAACTGAGCTAACATTGGGTAGTAGTGGAGACAATAATCCGTCCCACGATACCGTCCAACTACGCCACATTGGCACTGCTCATGGTTGTTTGTTTAAAGCTTTGTACGGCTTGAATGACATGTATGGACAATGGAAGGAAATGTGTTCTTGATGCAATGTACACACTCAATGTCAGAGTTCTGAAGACCTTGAAAGCAAAGTGATGCAACACTTTTCTTACACTTGAAAAAAAATTCGCAGATCCAAGACATCGTCCGGAATTGGAAGCGGCGTTTGAAGTTGTGTATCAATTACGTAGGAAAGTGTGCACAATAAGAAAAAGCCGTAACTCGGTAAATAGAGCGGAATGTCAGGTCTCAAATGGTTATACAGGATAATCGAAAAGGTGTGGCAGTCGGGACAGGTTCCGTCTGACTCGACTAAAGTAGTAATCACGCCAATTTCCAAACATCGGAACAGAAAAGATTGCAACAACTGCAGAGGTATCTCTTTAATTAGCGTTTGGGGGGGGGGGGATATTCTCTATTCTCGGGTATTGTCGAAAGAAGAGAGCAAGTATTAGTCGAAGACAATTTTGATGAAAAACAGTGCGAGTTTAGGCCTCTTAGAGGCTGTGAGAACCAGATATTTAGCTTATGGCAGATAATGGAGAAGTGCTGTGAGTGAAAAAGGAAATTGTGTCTATGTTTTATAGATCTAGAAAAGGCTTATGACTGTGTTCCTAGGGGGCAACTGTTGACAGTTCTACAAGGTTATGGAATAATAGGCAAACTTCTGCAAGCAATTAAATGTCTTTACGTAGACTGAAGTTAGAGTAGACAGTAAATTGAGTTCATAGTTCAGGGTAGTTTCAGGGGTAAGACAAGGCTGTAACCTGTCACCACTGTTATTCATATTATTCATGGATCATATGTTGAAAACAGTAGACTGGCAGGGCGGGATTAAAATAGGTGAAAATAAAATAAGTAGCCTGAACAGGTAGACAGTTTCAAGCACCTATGATGTATTTTCTCACAAGATGGCAAAATAGTGAAAGAACTTGAAACAAGGTGTAGCAAAACTAATGCAGTGAGTGCTAAGCTAAAATCTACTCTCTTCTGCAAGAAGCAAGCCAGTACCAAGACTATGTTAGCTTCTCACCGCTGTATCTATCGACCAACTTTGTTGTATGGGAGTGAAAGCTGGTTGGATACAGGTTAGTTTATTCATAAGGTTGAGGTCATAGATATGAAAGTAGCGAGGATGATTGCAAGTATGAATAGATGGGAACACCGGGAGTGAACTCCATAGTTGAAGCAGTTGCAATGAACAGGCTGAGATGGTGAGGTCATGTTCCATGCATGGGACAAACAAGGTTACCTAAGAGGATCATGGTTTCGGCAATAGAGAGTAAGAGGAGTCGAGGTAGAGGAGAAAGTATTTAGATTCGGTAAAGACTGATTTTGAAGTAAACGGCTTAAGGTTGAAAACAAACAAAATGTTTCTGTTCTACAAATATTTTTATTTTATTTTATTTACAAACTAGTTTTCGGCTTATTAGGCAATCGTCAGATAAACTGTTGACAGGTGTCGACAAAGACGCTATTGTTTAGGTTGACAAAGATGGTAAACAAAGATGCTATACACAGAATACTCGGTCTTTGCATATGACATTAGTTGGAATTGCGTTCCGAAAGAAGGACACAGGTACCAGGTCCACACAGAAGTGCTTCTCATAGCCAAACAAAGACAGGAAACTAAACCTGTGACAAGCCCTGGAAATAAACAAACATTTAGCCAAAAATCCCCAGCTAGTGCTAAATGACCAGGTACAGTTGAACATATCCCCGCTGTTAAGCTTCACATAATGTAAATGAAACAGCTACCTACCACAGACCATCTTAATATCACACATGCAGTACCCAGACTTTAACATAAAACAATACCTATTGTAAGTAATATGAAATGTAATTTAAATACGTGAACCTTGTCAGAAGCTGTCAAATAAGTGAAATGTAAAGCCAGTGTAGAAAACGTATTTAATGTACACCTTAATTGATGATCTCAAGCCGGCCGCGGTGGCCGAGGAAACTGAGGCGCTCCAGTCACGGTCTGCACGGCCACTACGGTCGGGGGTTCGAATCCCCCCTCGGGCATGGATATTTGTACCGTCCTTAGTCTTAAGTTAGTTCATAAGTAGTTTGTAAGTTTAGGGACTGATGACCCCGTAGTTAAGTCCCATAAGCTTAACAAACATTTGAACATTTTTTTATGATCTCAACATGTGCTATAATCACAATAATGTTAACATAGTTTTAATTCAGTAATATTTGGTATGTAATGTGTTTCACCTTGTTCACTTGCAAATTGCACTGTAAAAATGTTAAAAAGACCGCTGATTACGCAAACGTAAGTCTACAAGACAACAGATGCTTTTTTTGTAATTCCAACTAATGTCACATGCAAAGACCGAGTATTCTGTGTATTGTATCATTTGTTTACCATCTTTGAGAACCTAAGCAATAGCGTCTTTGTCGACGACTGTCAACAATTTACCTGACAATGGTCTAATAAGCCGAAAACTAGTTTGAAAATAAACAAAAAAATTAGTAGAACAGAAACAGTTTGTTTGTTTTCAACCTTAAATATGGAAGTGTTCCGCCAAGAAGTGACGGAAGAATCCAATTTTAAAAGGCTTAACTTTACTTTAAATGAAAACATTATGATATAGTCTTAACCGTGACTTTTGTTTGAAACTGATGGAAACAGAAGGATTACTGTTACCAGTCACTTTGTTTTGTTATACTCACAACGCGTTTAGGGGGTTTAAACCCCCATCATCAGGTGGAATAACATGAAGTGTGTACATGTAGGTTAGGTTGACCTGTTGCACTGTCTAAAAGTTAAAATACAAAAGAGAAACGGGACACCAAGTAACGCACATTAGAAATAACATGCAGATGCTGCATATTATGAACAAGGGCAACACCCTCAATATTCTAGAAGAATTAAAGAATCCCCCGGTTGACCCTAAATGCACAGATAGATATAAGACACAAGAGCCTGTTGTCAAATTTTGATTTTTTGAACAGGTAGCTTACTCGTACAGAGCACTTTTCAGTTTAGTACGCATTTTTCCCTGATATCTGGGTGTCGAAGGTGGTGTGATCCGCAGATCCCATTGCAATTATTTTGCCACTACATTGAATTTTTATCCACATGCTGTCTCATGTGGTGTATTTTAGTATAATTAATGTTATGTAAACAGTTGGATTGGATTTTTCCACCAGTTTTAACCATTTCAAGCATCAAATCTTACTCAGAATTCAATTCGGTTACTTTTGTCTGGGCCCTGTTAGAATACTATAAACACAGGATTTGGTTAATGTACAGTAATCCCAACCCTTCACGTCTTGTTTAGAAACGGTAGGGTTTCCAGCGACGCTAACGCCATGCTGGTGGCCGGCCGCGGTGGCCGAGGAGACTGAGGCGCTTCAGTCACGGTCTGCACGGCCACTACGGTCGGGGGTTCGAATCCCCCTCGGGCATGGATATTTGTGCCGTCCTTAGTTGTAGGTAGTTCATAAGTAGTTTGTAAGTTTAGGGACTGATGACCCCGTAGTTAAGTCCCATAAGCTTGACAAACATTTGAACATTTGCCATGCTGGTGACAGCGGCCGCATTATCCGATGGCCAGTACTGCCTCGGCCAGTGCCGCGCCAACACTACTTCCATGTGACACGGTGAGGAACCTTATATCTTTACTAAAAGTGCAATCGGTTTTCGTGTCGTGTACGGTCTAAATCCAAGACACTTTTGTAAAAATATTGCATTTTCTTATAGATTACACCTGCCCTCCACCCCAAAATATTTTGAAAAAGATGAGTAACGCAACAGCATTCAAGTTTTATATTTTTAATGAGGACGTGAAGTTAAGAAGTTTTCAATTGTTTCATTTTTTACGTGAACGCTGGGGAAGGTTAAAAGGCAGATATGTTTTTTTTCTAAAGAATTTTAGTGAGTACTTTTCTACGATTGACTTAATTTTATTTTACAGTCAGCAATGTTATTGTATATTTTTCTCTTAATTTGTAAGTGTCTTTCATTTATGTACATTGCAGACCATCTGAACCGGCCGCCGTGGCCGAGGAGACTGAGGCGTTCCAGTCACGGTCTGCACGGCCACTACGGTCGGGGGTTCGAATCCCCCCTCGGGCATGGATATTTGTGCCGTCCATAGTCTTAGCTAGTTCATAAGTAGTTTGTAAGCTTAGGGACTGATGACACCGTAGTTAAGTCCCATAAGCAACACAAACATTTGAGAGCACCTGATGATGCGGCTACAGGACGCGAAACCGGTAGTGCTTTTTTAAATAAAAGTTAATTGCAGCCGAAGCTGTTGTTTATCAGAATGAAAACATATGGCTGCGGATGCCCAAAATTCAAGATAACATGCCGGCGGCAGTGGCCGAGGGGACTGAGGCGCTCCAGTCACGGTCTGCACGGCCACTACGGTCGGGGGTTTGAATCCCCCCTCGGGCATGGATATTTGTGCCGTCCTTAGAATTAGTTTATAAGTAGTTTGTAAGTTTAGGGACTGATAACCCCGCAGTTAAGTCCACCCTCCCCCCCCCCCCCCAAAAAAAAAAAAAGGAAAAAAAAACATGCAAAGGAGAAAAGACATTAGACAAAGCAGCAGTGTTAGCATTAAATAAGGGATCTTGGAGGAATTTGGGTGACTATACTCCAGACTGAACGCTGAAACGCATAATCACGTTGTAATGATGATAATGAAGATGATGTGGTGTCGCACAAGTACAAAGTGCGCGCCACCTACTTTCGCCGCGCGCCGCCATTCAGGCACGGCGCGGTATTCTTACGACGACAGCCACGAGTGCCCTCTGCTGCAACTCCGCTCGTGGCCACCAGTGAACGACATCGTTCACTTGGGACTGAGATAGGAACCAGTTAAGACCTTCGGCATCAGATAGGCACCAGGGAAGACTTGGCTATCGGATAGGCAATAGGCAGGCCTCTAGCTCAACTATGTATCAGCCTTCTGCAGTACGGAACTATGTAAAAGTTAAGTATTGTATAAATTCTGTCCAATATATATCTCGTTCTAATTTACTCTAGTGTTTCTAGTTTCTGCTGTCCCACTGGCTGCTCACCTTCGTACCTGCACAAGCGTGCGTCCTTATTCCTGTGTCGTTACTTTTCTACTCGGCCACCGACACCTACGACGGAAATGAGACACAAAAGCGGCGACGAGGCTGGGACACAAAAGATGACGACTATAATGTTTGTTACTGCACCCATGCCGGTGACCAACAGTCAGCAGCGTCTACACTGTTACGGGACAGGTGACTGGGTCCCACATTACGTGCTGGGTGCCTGGGCGGACAGTCGCTCTGAGAGGCAGCAGACAAGTGGGCCACTGTTCAGCAGATCGCTCCTCGGCGGCTACTGTGCAGCAGCGTGTGCTGGCGGGCGGCGCGTCACCAGCCAATTAACTTTCCCAATCTGGGCGTGCTGTGCCGCATAACTCATCCAGCAATTAAGATCGACCTTGCGTCGCCGCCGGCGGCTGCCGAGAAACGGCGCGACCTTTCCAGCGAAACTCGCGCCCGCCTACCGGTTCCACGCGCTCCGCCGCTGGTCTCGCCCCAAAAGAGCTGCCCAGTTTACTTTTAATTTAATCATAATTTTTTGTCCCTAAGGTTGATAGATTTCACTGTTTTCACAAACTGCTTAAATTTTCTTCTGTGAGGAGGCTACTGGCATGTCAGATCAGATGTTTGTTTGTAAATCTTATGGGACTTAACTACGGGGTTATCAGTCTCTAAACTTACAAACTACTTATGAACTACTTACGAACTAGGACGGCACAAATATCCATGCCCGAGGGGGGGATTCGAACCCCCGACCGTAGTGGCCGTGCAGACCGTGACTGAAGCGCCTCAGTCTCCTCGGCCACCGCGGCCGGCCCCTGCACACTTCTCGCTGTGCCTTCTCGCCATACAGTCGACGTAGCGCATATAGGGATAAAATGCAAAATATTGATTTAGCAGTAAGCCGCAAAGTTGTATGTACGTGCTTTTATATAACAATCTGTTTGACGTCATTAAAGACGCATCTTCACGCTGTGATATAGTGATCGTAACCCCGCAGCAGTAAGATTTACAGGGGACCCAGCATTCGGTATTTAACCCTTTCCTGCCCGACGGGACTTAAAAGTCACGGCGCATTTCCGTCATAAAACAAAGTCGAAAATGATATCTGACTTGTGTTCCTCACGGGACGTTAGTATCCCTCTGATGTGTCATATGACACACTCGCTGGCCGATATTTCTCAATATCTCTGCTCACAAAGAGCAGTAAAAAACGAATTTTTTATGTCTTTGTGTACGATTTCGTCAGGCAATTTTTGCTGTCACAAAAAGACGCTGTTGTGTGTTGTCACTGTGGTGTCGCACAAGTCCAAAGTGCGCGCCACGTACTTTCGCACGCACGGCGCGGCGTTCTTACGACGTCAGCCACGAGCGCCCTCTGCTACAACTCCGCTCGTGGCCACCACTGAACGACATCGTTCACTTGGGACTGAGATAGGAACCAGTTAACACTTCGGAATCAGATAGGCACCAGTGAAGACTTTGTTATCGGACAGGCACTAGGCAGGCCTCTAGCTCAACTATGTATCAGCATTCTGCAGTACTGATCTATGTAAAAGTTAAGTATTGTATACATTCTGTGCAATATATATCTCGTTCTAATTTACTCTAGTGTTTCTAGTTTCTGCTGTCCCACTGGCTGCTCACCTCCGTACCTGCACAAGCGTGCTACCTTTATTCCTATGTCGGTCTTTCCACTCGGCCACCGACACCTACGACGGAAACGAGACACAAAAGTCACGTTAGTAATTTGCTTTTGTACTGTTTTAGCTAATGGAAACTGATATTATTCAAGGAATAGAGCTCTTTTTATTTATATAGCGTGACTGGAAGTTTTTAGTACTGGCAGTGTGTCAAATGCATTTTGTGTAATTTATTTATGTAGTCTTTTTGTTGATAGATGTCAGTAACAAATTGTTGTAGTTTTGTTTTCTTTTGTTTATGAATTTCGAAATATGAATATGGTTCAGGGATAACTACAGTTGGCTTTTGTTGCCCCGTTTAGATCAACATCTAAAGTGGCATTTCGATATCAAAATTTTGCTATCGGTTTTTAGCTGGTTAACTTTATGTTAACAGAGATAAGCATTGCATAATATCTCTCAATTGCATTACATCCTCTTGGACATTGAAGCCCATTTTTTAATTTATTAATTTAATATTTTTTGCGTAAAATAAGGAAAACAAAAATGTGTGAATAATGTGCATTTATTTACTTTGGTAGCAAAATAGCCAAGTATGAAGTCATGTGCTCCAATATTTGATAGTTTGGGCAGGTAAGGGTTAAAACACCAACGAGGGATGTCGTAATGAAATACAGTCAAGTACGCTCAAGGTGTTGGTCAAAGCACACCTGACATAACTGGTAATAGAGAAGGTCGAAATCCTGTTTGGTGGATTGCATCACCAAATCCAGTAAATGGCAACTGTAATAAAGAACGAAGCAAAGTCCTGTGATGCATATAATGGCCTCCGATATGCATACCAGAAATACAGCTTGCATGACTTTTAATCAACAGTGGTGTGCAGTATAGGTACGGTGTGGTCAGAGAGGGCGAGAAAAGCTCTTACATGGTAGGCTGTGCCGAATTTTTAACACTACGTCGTTTCCATGTAATCATCATCGAGGTAAGCACGCAGATTCAGGCTGCTCACCAGAGGCGGTTGATAGGTACGACCCACTCTTTTAATCGATGAATAACCATGTAATCTTGATTTAAAAATACTTTTAATGTCTAATAATATTCAACAATATAAATACTGAATTAATATTACTTAACACCCTCCTTATTTTACGCTAAACTGCAATCATCTAAAGCAGGAAAGAAACAAGATGTATGCGGGAATGCATCCGCTTTGCCGGCCGCGGTGGCCGAGGGGACTGCGGCGCTCCAGTCACGGTCTGCACGGTCACGATGGTCGGGGGTTCGAATCTCCCCTCGGGCATGGATATTTGTGCCGTCCTTAGTGTTAGCTAGTTCATAAGTAGTTTGTAAGTTTAGGGACTGATGATCCCCTAGTTAAGTCCCATAAGCTATACAAACATTTGAACAAAAAAATGTTTGTCAAGCTTATGGGACTTAACTACGGGGTCATCAGTCCCTAAACTTACAAACTACTTATGAACTACTTACGAACTAGGACGGCACAAATATCCATGCCCGAGGGGGGATTCGAACCGCCGACCGTAGTGGCCGTGCTGACCGTGACTGGAGCGCCTCAGTCACCTCGGCCACCGCGGCCGGCAAACATTTGAACATGTGAACATTTGAGCATCCGCTTTAAATTAATAAAATAATACAACAGTACACAAATGAGAAACTCACTACGAAATTGAGAGTAAATGCAACTCACATACAAATCGTTCTGCGAAAAATGCTGCAATATTAAATTACAAGAACCGAATTAACAGTGAACTCCCTTTATAAAACTTTACAGGAGAGAATGAAACTATAATTTAAGGTACAATTGCTTCCGCTAGAAATGGTTGCCATTTTAAATTACAGGAAACAGGTAAACAGTGAACGCCTCTACATTAAACTTTACTGCAGATAATGAAAGTTTGATTTAAAGTGCCACGGCCCAACATTAAAATTTTGCTAGTAGAAATTGATAATAACTGTAATATTAATTGATTGTAAATAGTATCACCTATAAATTTATTGCGTATTGTAATTGTTGCTGAAAATTCCTATTCAATTATGGTAAACTTCTGTAACACAATTAAAACTGTAATCGCAATTTATCATTATTAACTTTACTGCAACACTAATTTATAAGTAATTGTATGATTTTGCTCTATGCACTTACATTAGATGTATGAACTCATTATTGTTCTTGTGGTCTTCAGTCCGGAGACTGGTTTGATGCAGCTCTCCACAATACCCTATCCTGAGCAAGCCTCTTCATCTCCACATAAGAACGGCAACCTACATCTGTCTGAATCTGATTATTGTATCCGTCTCTTGGTCTTCCTCTGCGGTTTTTACCCCACACACTTCCCTCCAACGCTAAATTCACAATTCATTGATGTCTAAGAATGTGTCCTACCAATCTATCCCTTCTTTTAATCAAGATCTGCCAGAAATTTCTTTTCTCCCCCATTCTGTTCAGTACTTCCTCATTAGTTACGCGATCCACCCACCTAATCTTCAGCATTCTTCTTTAGCACCACATTTCAAAAGCCTCAATCCTCTTCCTGTCCGCACTGTTTATCGACCATGTTTCATTCCCATACAAGGCAACACTCCATACAAATGCCTTCAGAAAGGACTTCTTTAGGCTTAAATCAATATTCGAAGTTAACAAATTCCTCTTTTTCAAGAGCGCTTTTCTACCCATTGCCATTCTGCATTTTATATCCTCTGTACTGCGACCTTCATTTGTTATTTTAATGCCCAAGTAACAAAACTCATCTACCTCCTTCATTGCTTCGTTACCTTATCTAATTCCTTCAGCATCGCCCGAATTTTTAGGCTGCACTCCATTACCCTAGTTATGCTCTTGTTAATCTTTATCTCATATGCACCTTTCAGCACACTGTCCATTCCGTTCAATTGCTCTTCCAGGTTCTTTGCTGTATCTGACAGAATTACTACGTCGTCGGCAAAACGCAATGTTTTTAATTCTTCCCCCTGAACGTTAATTCCTTCTCTAAATTTCTCCTTGCTTTCCTTTATAGGTTGCTCAAGGTACAAATGGAATAACATTGGAGAAAGGCTACAACCTTGTCTTACTCCCTTTCCAACCACTGCATCCCTTTCATGCCCATCAACTCTAAAAACCGCTGTCTGGTTTTTGTAAAAGTTGTAAATAACCTTACTCTCCCTATATTTTACTCCTGCTTGCTTCAGAACTTGAAAGAACTCGTATAAATATGTAAAAATTGCATAATGATACACTATACTATTGTGGAAAATATCTTCTATAAGTAATTCTCTAACAATGTTCTTTGTATTTACATTAGATGTTTGAGCTCAAAACTAATGTTGAAATGAGTATCATTAACAAAATTGTCGAGACTAAACCATTGTATACTGTATAATATTGTAGTAACTCCATTTTAATTGATAACGATATTGTATTATTGTTTATTAATATTTTTGTAAGCTGCAGAAGTAATACTGCTGACTCACAACAATGTGGTCCACTGGAGTCCCCAGTACAGCGGCTAAGTGACTAGTTGTGAGAGCACGACCCGCTATATTGTATAGGCAGCGGATCTAAAAGCAGGCAGCAGTGAAAAAAAAAAAAAAAAAAAAAAAAAAAAAAAAAAAAGTACACCAAAACGAACTTATGAGAAATGCTTCGACGATTGGAAGAAGTGTTGGCACAAGTGTATTCTATTAATTCGAACAACATTATCAAAGGAGTAGGAGTGATCTTCTTTATACATATTTATGATGAAAAACAGTTTAAACCGCAGATTGTCATTTTATTCAAGCGGTTTCGACCTTATCTTAGGTCATCTTCAGACACATTTATACAACACATGTGGCTGGTGCTGACTACTCCATGGAAGTCGTGGTTGCACGCTGTGGCTGCACGTTGCTAACTCAAATCGCAAACCGCACATTAGTGTAGTAGTGACGCCAACACAACAGTTCCTCTTGCTCGCAGCTTTGACTCCATTCCAGCAACAGATCGGGCGTGTCTGTGCATCCGCACAGAAAGTGATACGGAATCCATTTTTTCAGACAGGAAAGGATAGTTTAATTGGCGCGGTAGCTCAGAGCGTACGGTCAGAGGGCTACCCGCCCTATTAGGGCGAAGTGGAAAAGACCGGAAGTTCTCAAATTCGTCATTGAATTTATTTCAATACCCTATAACAACTGAGAGTTTTGAATATTTCCAATTCGTAACTATACGGCTTTCTGTGTCGACCAGTGGTGTTTGTTATTTCGGACATATCCAGACACGACATCTATAGTATAATCCTATTTGCCCTCTCAGCCTGCACTTCTCAGGTACTGGGTAGAAGTAATATGAATTTTGTGACTTGCACTGCCACTGCAGCTGGAGGTTGACGCTGAATTTCCAGAGTACTTATTCGACGCCAAGGGACCAAAGTATTACTTTCCTTCGCCGGCCGCGGTGGCCGAGGAGACTGAGGCGCTTCAGTCACGCTCTGCACGGCCACTACGGTCGGGGGTTCGAATCCCCCCTCGGGCATGGATATTTGTGCTGTCCTTAGTCTAAGGTAGTTCGTAAGTAGTTTGTAAGTTTAGGGACTGATGACCCCGTAGTTAAGTCCCATAAGCTTAACAAACATTTGAACATTTTATTACTTTCCTTCCTGTTGTTCAAATGGAGTCTGTACAGACAGCGACCTGGCAGTTGCCTTGCGCTGGTGAACAAGACATCGAAGTGCTACTTCCCGTCGCTCAAATTAATGCTGCGCACACAACGGCCAGCCAGTTTGGCCACGTGGGTCCACTTATCTTTAACAACATCTGTCGGGCGTCCCTGGACAACCGGAAAGAGACGCCATTGGCAGCGAAAGTGAAGGCTTTCTGGTCGCAGCTCCTACCCTGACACAAAACCAGTCAAGTCAGTTCCGAAACTTTTTTTGTATTGCGTCCTTTACGACAAGTTTTCTCAGTGCAGATTGTCCAGCTTGAGAGTATCCCCGCCTTCTAAAACTTAGATAACTGATGAAATACGTAAATGTTGCTTTATGCAGGTGAGTAATAATATTTGACTAAATTTTCTTATCGTACGGAGCGATCTTAATACAGTAGTATAATGAGAAAATGCCAAGATTGGAATATTTTTGTTTTATTTTTCAGCAAGACGACTGGTTTCGACACTCAAGGAGGTCATCTTCTGGGTTCTGCTACAATTGACTTTTGGCACACTTTAGGTTACGGTAGTAACTCTAAAATTGGGCCTTTGCGATGGTCTTTTGACAGCTCGAAATTTAAATGAAAATAACGGCTTAACTATTCATCTGACACGAAAATTGAATAGCCGAATTTATAGAGGAGAAAATTCTCCACAACTCTGCTCTCTTATGTTTTCTTCATATCTCGTAGCGTTTCAAAGATATTTGCAAAAATAACGGCGATTTTGGGATGTATGTCTGTCTGTCTGTCTGTCCGTCCGTCTGTCTGTCTGTCCGTAACGTGTTCCCCGTTTTTAAGACGAACCGTTCAACCGATCAGCACCAAATTTTACAGACATGATTGGCCACCAGAGACCAGAACCTCCCTTTTTCAAATTTTTTGGACAAAAAATACGGTAGTAAAACCAAAAAAAGCCGTTTGTAATATAATTGTAATTGCAAACGAACCGTTCATCTGACACGAAAATTGAATAATCTGATTGATAGAGGAGAAAATTCTCTACAACTTAGCTCCCTTATGGTTTTTTTTTATCATATCTCGTATTGTTTGAGACATATTTGCAAAAATAACGGGGATTTGACACCCTCCATTGAATTAACGAAAACCAGCCGTTCGGAGATGTCACATGATTTTCCTCGCGTATTTGATGATTTTCTTATTGTAACTTACACGTCGTCATTTCAAAGCAACGGCACACTGAGGAATTAACAAACACACATCGTTCTTCGTACGATAAATGATAATCTTATGTCTACAAATGCCATATTAACATCATTTAACAACAGCCACAATAGTATGAGATTAAATAACCATTATACACACACACACACACACACACACACACACACACACACACACACACATATATATATATATATATATATATAGCCGTAACGTAGTGGGCAACGTGCCGGACTGTGACGCGAAAGGTCGGTGGTTCGAAACCCACAACTACCTATATTTCTTTTTACCTAAAAGGGTTTCAGACGCTCTTATTAATTTATTTATTATTGTTTAGATTATTATTTTGGTCCAAAATGTTTGCAAATACTTATAAAACTACAAATGTAAAGTGGGCCGTAAAACACGTCAGTGCGATTTTTTTTTTTTTTTTTTTTTTTTTTTTTTTTTTTTTTTTTTTACTTATTACAGCGCTCCACATACTATTTTGAAATTGTGATCGAGTTATATGAGGCGCTCAGTTAGCAATGAGTTCTGTGGTAGTTCTTTGTGTAGGCCTACGTCTAGTCTATTGTTTTATGTTTGACTATTCACCTGAACAATATGGTTTCATAATTGAATGTACACCAGCAAAGTAGTGTGTTGAGTGCTTTAATGAGCAGAAATGTGTCAAATGTACCAGAGACCAAAAGATAACCCTCTTGTGTGTCGAAACCAATCGTCTTGCTTAAAAAATAGAAACAAAATATTGTGATGTTGGCATTTTCTCATAATACTGGTATTTGCCTCCTGTGTAACAATCTGTGAGTAAAAATACCGAATTCTGATACAATGAGTAAATAAATAAACTGTTCGATTTTATGATGTTTCTCACGACTACCTTTCCTTTATAACACAGTAACACATGAACCCAAATGCTCAAATTATTTATTAGCTATATTACAATTTCTGTTTTCCCCTACAGATTCTGCTCTGTATGCTTACCTATAGTAAGTATATGTCCTATCCATTAATCTTATCAGTGTTTTCCATATATTTCTTACCTCATAGATTCTGCAAAGGACTCCTCCATATCTTATCACTCCATTTATTTGTCAGGGTATTTCGATAACACATGTGAAACGCTCCGGTCCTCTTCCTTTGATCTTAGGGCGCACTATTCACGCCATGCAGTTCTGTGCATTATCGTAGTGTATCAGTATTACCTTTCTCATGTTACTACCCCAGTCTCTATCCACTGCAGTTTCATTTCTGTTCAGCTGAATCCTTATGACGTCTTATCTGCTAAACTGTGTCCGCCTCCGGAGCTCAGCGGTAGCGTAGCTGACTACCACGGAGGAGGCCCGGGTTCGATTCCCGGCAGGGGACTGGGTGTTGTGTGTTGTCCTAATCGTCCTCATCTCATCATCATCGGCATGTAAGTCGCCCACGCGGCGTTAAATAAAAAGACTTACAGTAAGGCGGCCGAACAAACCCGCAAGGGTTCTCCCGGTCAAGAAAGCCATACGCTCATTTCCATTTTCCATTTGCTGAACTGTATGCTGTATAGTATAGTGTTCCAGGATCGTGCAGTAGACTATTCGAAATCTGTCTGCGAAATGTGTTGCGAATGGAATACGCAATAAAAACGCAATAAATTAATACGTTAGGATAATGGGGAGGACTTTCATGCTCTTGATGGTTTTTTACGTCATATTTTTTTCTGAAGTATGTACCGTACTATAGTTTACAAGGTACATGCAGTGGTACAATTGCACAGTGTGTACGAATAGAGTTAGTATTAAAGACGTAATAAATCGGAACCTTATTCGTTATGGTTCGTTTATATGTTTATGACCTCATAGCCTATGAACTGTGTGTCATACTATAATTTGGAATATAAATTTGGTTATATATGCCTATGATGTCTGTAAAATGTCTTTGGAATACAATGAGCAGTATAGAAGTAATGTATTCTAAGGTCGGATGCCGTTGTTTTACTGCGCCCTAGTAAAAGTGTTCAAAGAATGTAAATTGAAGATCCATAACGGAATACAAGTGGGCCATACTTAAGTGAGACTTGAGAAGCAGCAAAAGATCAATCACTTGAATTACAAAAGCAAACAGAAAAAATTATCAGAAAGTTTCCTTCATAGAGACAATTACAAACATAAAAAAACAAGAAAACATCTTAGTGTGAGAACAAAATTTAGAGATTGTAAACAATTGACATATCTTGAAGAATCCATGAGCTAGAACGAAGAAAATGCAATGGAATTTAGAAGAAGTAAAGCTGAACTGGTATTTCAACTCACAAAAACAGATACAATGAAACCGCCCTCTCGTGGAATGTAAAAATAAGGCATTGTAACTTAGTAATCATAGCTGAAGCCGTGTATGCGGCCGAAACACTATCCATTACCAAACACGGCTCACTTTAAATGACGCAAATCAAAGAAAGGAAGAGATTAAGAAAATATCCTTGGCCCCGACTTACAAAACAATAATCTAGCTATGTTAGAAATGAAATCCTTTAGCAAACAACCGACAAAAATGTCAGACACAATAAAGAAAAGAAGAACTGATTTTTATGGACACATGCTCAGAAGAAACACTACTAGATAAACAAACAAAATTTGACTACTTTCGTAACGGAAAAAAACAAGCTAGTTTAAGGAAACGGATAAGGACTTGAAAGAACTTCAAATTACAGAAATTATCCTCACTGATAAAACTGCAAAACAAATAATAGGAAGATAATAAAAGAGGTTCCGAACCAAAGTAAAAACCAAAAGGAATTATTCAAATCTCTGAAGAAGAAGAAGAAGAAAGGAAAGCAAGATCAGAAAGAATGAAACAATAGTGGGCTAATAGAAAGTCACACAACGTTAAGAAATGTTTGATATTATGTAAAATGAAACAAGAAGAAGAAGAAAAGAAAAGAAAAACTAAATATAATGAAAGGGAGAACACCTACAGAAATGTTTTGTCGGCTTCCGCTTTGTGAGACGTTGTGTCTGAGAATGTAGGACATCCTCCGGGGCAGAATAGCCGTGCGTACTAAGGCGCCCAACTGCGGCGCGCGCAGTCGTTCGCAGTCGGGGGTTCGAGTCCTCCCTCGGGCATGGGTGTTTGTGTTGTCCTTAGTGTAAGTCAGAGACGAGTGTATCGTCAGGCGTGCCCCAGGGGAGTGTGATAGGACCGCGATTATTTTCTATATATATAAATGAGCTGATGCATAGAGTAACTTGTAATTTGCGGCTGTTTGCTGATGATGCTGTGGTGTATGGGAGGGTATCGTCTTTAACTGACAGTAATAGCATACGACTTAGACAAAATTTCTAGTTGGTGCGAAGAATGGCAGCTAGCTCTTAATGTAGAAAAATGTAAGGTGATGCCCATGAGTAGGAAAAGCAATCCCATAATGTTCGAATACAGCATTAGTAGTGAGCTTCTTGATGTTGTCGCGTCGTTGAAATATCTAGGCGTATCATTGCAGAGCGATATGAAATGGAACGAACATGTAAGGACAATTGTGAGTAAGGCGGACAGCCGACTTCGGTTTATTGGGAGAATTTTGGAAAAAAGTACATCTGTAAAGGAGACCGCGTATAAAACGCTTGTACGACCACGTCTTGAGTAATGCTCAAGTGTGTGGGACCCGCAGCGGATCATTTTAAAGGAAGACATTGAGCAGTTCAGAGGCGAGCAGCTAGATTAGTTACCGGTAGGTGCGACCAATGCGCGAGTGTCACGGAAATGCTCCAGCAACTCAATCGACGTTCTTTTCGTTACATTCTGCTGAGGAAATTTAGAGGGCCGGAATTTGAAGCTGAGTGTAGCACGCTCTTGCTGCCGCCTACTTACATTTCGCGTGGTGTTCACAAAGACAAGATAAGAGAAATTAGGGCTCGTACGGAGGCATATAGGCATTCTTTTTTTTCCTCGTTCTACTTGGGAGTGGAATAGGAAAGGAAATGCCTGGTAGTAGTACAGTGTACCTTCCGCCACGCAGTCGGGGGTTCGAATCCCCCCTCGGGCATGGATATTTGTGCCGTCCTAGTTCGTAAGTAGTTCATAAGTAGTTTGTAAGTTTAGGGACTGATGACCCCGTAGTTAAGTCCCATAGACTATACAAACATTTTTTTTTCCGTCACGCACCTTACGGTGGATTGCGGAGTATGTATGTAGATTTAGAGGTGTAGAAGTAGTTTTTAAGCATAGGGACTAATGAGCAACGTAGTTGAGACCCTTGGGTTTAGAAACATTTGAACATTTGTGAGACATCCGACCACTTACCTTGGCATGGCCATATAAAAACTCTGTGCAGTTCACTGGGAGTGTTGACGCTCTGCTGGCAGAATGGGGCTTTCGTTCTAACCGTTCTTTTTTTCATAATCTGGATTGGATGTACAGAAGATAACAGACCGCGAAGTTGGCTGTCTTAGCCGACACCCGGTCAACCGGTCAAGTGCTCAGGAGCACAAAAACGCTACCCACGTGCCTTTTTATTTTGCTGCCCTATAACGAGGTAGAAATACGAGAAGGCCAGCCGAATGATTAACCGTCGGCGCTGTCGATGTAATCGGCTCATGATAGTCGTTCGTGGCCCGCATTATCGCTCCCGCTAGCGAATCTCCCGCGGCCCGCATGGTGTGGGGACCAGACGTCGGCCGACCTGGAGTAGTGGTGCGGACTGGAAACCGCGAAGGTGGGGGCAGCGGCAGGGCGGCGTTTGGCCACCGGATACGGGCTGTCCGAGTATGTCGGGGCGACTTATGACCGGCCCAGTTTCCACCGCCAGTGCTCCACATACCTGAGGCGTGCCTCACTGCCTTTGGTGGACGGCACATCGGGTACCACTTCGGGGATCACTGGCAGCTCCTGCAACAAGGTCTAAAATTGTTGCAGAATGTCACAGGGTTCTGGTGGGCCGGCCGCGGTGGCCGAGGTGACTGAGGCGCTCCAGTCACGGTCAGCACGGCCACTACGGTCGGGGGTTCGAGTCCCCCCTCGGGATGGATATTTGTGCCGTCTTTAGTCTTAGCTAGTTCATAAGTAGTTTGTAAGCTTAGGGACTGATGACCCCGTAGTTAAGTCCCATAAGTTGTACAAACATTTGAACATTTTGGTTCTGGTGGAGCTAGGGGAAAGCAATAGAGTAAACCTGTTGTGGGACCCTGGCCACTCGGGGATCAGTGGCAACGAAAATGCCGACAGATTAGCCAGGATGGGGGCAGAGACTCCATTTATTGGATCGGAATCTGTCCTGACAATCACCAAGGCAATGATCAAATTGGAGCTACGTAACTGGCTCAGAAGACAGCACGTAGAATATTGGACCAAAGTCCATCAACAAAAACATGGCAAGGTAATGATGTCAAAGCCTTGTTTTAAAAGAAGCTCTGCAATCCTGGTTCTGAACAGGAGAGAGATTAGACTCGTGGTTGGATTGCTGACAGGCCATGGGAATTTCAATAAACACCTACATACAATGGGAATAACAGAAGGGGACCCTAAATGTAGGATCTGTGATGACGGTGATGAAACTGCATCACATCTGATCTTCGAATGCATTGCATTGGAGAGTAAAAGACACAGAACATTTGGGACAACCAGACCCGAGGAAATTGTGTCTAATAAAGAACTGGTAAAGGGACTCCTTGCACTGTTCAAGGGCATTGGTTTGCTTTACTAGACATACAGGGAGCGATACCGCACAATAAACTTAGTTTCGGTGCGGGCAGTGGCGAGTTAGACCAAGACTGTTTTGGCTTCCCTGAAAAAATGAAATCAAATCAAATCAATGTCGGGGCCACTTTTGACCGGCCCAGTTTCCACCGCCAGTGCTCCACATACCTGAGGCGTGCCTCACTGCCTTTGGTGGACGGCACATCGGGTACCACTTCGGGGATCACTGGCAGCTCCTGCAACAAGGTCTAAAATTGTTGCAGAATGTCACAGGGTTCTGGTGGAGCTAGGGGGTCCCTGGCCACTCGGGGATCAGTGGCAACGAACATGCCGACAGATTAGCCAGGATGGGGGCAGAGACTCCATTTACTGTCCTGACAATCACCAAGGCAATGATCAAATTGGAGCTACGTAACTGGCTCAGAAGACAGCACGTAGAATATTGGACCAAAGTCTACCAAACATGGCAAGGTAATGATGCCAAAGCCTTGTTTTAAAAGAAGCTCTGCAATCCTGGGTCTGAACAGGAGAGAGATTAGACTCATGGTTGGATTGCTGACAGGCCATGGGAATTTCAAAAAACACCTACATACAATGGGAATAACAGAAGGGGACCCTAAATGTAGGATCTGTGATGACGGTGATGATACTGCATCACATCTGACCTTCGAATGCATTGCATTGGAGAGTAAAAGACACAGAACATTTGGGACAACCAGACCCGAAGAAATTGTGTCTAATAAAGAACTGGTAAAGGGACTCCTTGCACTGTTCAAGGGCATTGGTTGGCTTTACTAGATATACAGGGAGCGATACCGCACAATAAACTTAGTTTCGGTGCGGGCAGTGGCGGGTTAGACCAAGACTGTTTTGGCTTCCCTGAAAAAATGAAATCAAATCAAATCAATGTCGGGGCCACTTTTGACCGGCCCAGTTTCCACCGCCAGTGCTCCACATACCTGAGGCGTGCCTCACTGCCTTTGGTGGACGGCACTTCGGGTACCACTGCTCCTATTTCATTCGCGAAATATGCGACTCCAAATTTTCACAGTTTTGCCCGCGAATGCATTACAGGTAGTGACGCGAAATAGTCTTCATGGGACATTCACGACTCTTGCAGAAATTTTCCAACTCTATTAATAAAAATCAGTTGCTGTACGTTAGTTTCACTAGAACTCAGAAACGGCTTCAGCAAATTGAATTTTGTGTTTTGTTCGGTTCGTTTTAAAGAGGGGTGGTTTGGATATCAAACGGGGAAGACGCAAAAGAATAACTTGAAAATCGGAGGTTATAATAATTTCATGTGGCTCAGTGGTCTGGTACAAGTCTTTCGACTCGACGACACCTTGCCGACTTGCGTGTCCCTAACCTATAGACTTGCGCATAATAGTTCGCGATCGGGAGCGCTCACTTTAGTTCGCGGCTCTGCTGCAAACTAGTTCGTTGTTTTAGTTCGTCCGCTCCCAGTGACGGCTGAACGCCTGTAGTCTGCGTATGCAGGTGGATGGAGAAGTCCCCCCACCTAGCTGCTTCATGCGCTTGCTGCTTGAGCCGCTAACGATATCACTCAAACCAAAAGAAACAGTTTGTAAATAATTTCTCGCGTTTAAGTTTAGAGTTATCTCCATACCTTGGCATTATGGAATTTATTAGTCAGATATTGCAGAGTACAGAATACTTCAAAACCGAAATTTTGTAGCACTGAATCTAGCAGTCAGACGCTCACCTCGAAATGGCTCTCATTAGCAGAAGGTAAACACGTGATTTTTAATTCTGTTGCCCGCCCTCTCGCTATTGCCCGTCAGTCTTCGGAAAAGAATTCAAGGAACAAAGAAGCGAGATACTTCTGGTATAATAGTTCGCGACCGGTATCGCATAATTTAGTTCGCGACTGATCGCGCATATCTTAGTTCGCGACCGGTAGCTGTAGTTTTAGTTCGCAGCACGGCCGCGAAGTAGGTCGCTCTTTTTAGTTCGTCCGCTCTTTTTAGTTCGTCCGCTCTTTTTAGATCGTCCGCTCTTTCTAGTTCGTCTGCTCTTTTTAGTTCGTCCGCTCTTTTGGCTTTTGCTACCGCTACTGAAAGAGCATATTCTTTTGTTATGACAGCTTCTTTATATAATGATCAGTGTTGCCCAAGCCCGTATTTTTGGGCAATTAGACATCAAATACTTAAGCAAATAAACCAGTTATTTACACGAATGGGAGATACTATGGTATTCAGCTACTTTGCATACATATTACTCGTGGTAAATATTATTTAGACACTTCTGAATACCTTCGAAAAGAAAATTTGAGGCAGTGAACTATGAAACTACAGCTGAGCTGCATCTCAGCTCGAAATGACGGTAACTGGCAGAAGGGAATCTCGCTGTTCCCCGTCAGTCTTCGCAAAAGGAGCGGACGAACTAACAGGCGAGGGATGTGCGAACTAGTTCACGTACTTCGCCTGTGGGAGCGCTCTTCCGAACTAGTTCGTTCGCGAACTACACAAGACTACTAACCTACCCCGGTTATACAACTGGGGAAAGGGGACCTACAGTTTAACGGGAATCCGAACCACGTGTCGTTTCTGGCGACTCCTCACAGCTATGAGAAATGAAGTCTGCGTTTTAACGCAGAGGCCCGACCGGTACTGGAACGCGGGACCCTTCAGTTTCGAGTCGAGCGCTTTACCCTGAGACCACCAAGCCCAACTACAAAAAAAAAAAAAAAAAAAAAAAAATCAAAATCAAAATCTTATGGATATCGCCACTTTCATTAAATACGTATCTTACATGCTGCCTTAATGACAATCCGACTGCGATAATATTATGCACACTTGACCTTCGAAACAAGATGAACGGCACTGTCTACATTATAACTCGTACGGTGTGTGGCGGAGGGTACTTCACGACGAACTATGAAACCAATCTACAGTTTATTCCAATCTTAAGGAAATTTCACATACTTCAAAACAAGAGAGACATCACTATCTACATAAGATTTCCTCTTTACTTCCGACGTTGATGCCGTTTGACTTATCAGCATGAAATGTGACAGACATATGTCATTTTTCATACAAAGGGGAGGGAGTAGAACAGAGAGACGGGCCATGAGATTGGCAGAGAGCAGAATAACTAATGAAAGAGGCAGGGAGGTGGATAAACGGTTGGATAGAAGACGGCGAGGGGGGGGGGGGAGAAAGAGGAGGAGGAGGAAAAGAAACAGGAAGAGAAAGCGCAAGAGAAGGAGGAAGCAGAAGAAAAAGAGGAAACGAAAGAGAAAGATAAAGCGTAAGAGCAAGAGGAAACGAAAATGAAAGAGGAAGTGCAAAAAGGGAAGACAACTGGAAGAGAAAGCGGAAGTGGAAGAGAAAGAGGACAAGAAAGAGAATGAGAAATCAAAAAGAAAGAGAAAAAAGAAAAAGGAAGCGAAGACGAAAGAGGAAGTGAAAAAGAAAGATGAAGCGAAAGAGGAAGAGGAAATGAAAAAGAGGAAGCTGAACAGAAAAAGGAAACGGGAGAGGAAGCGGTAGCGAAAGATAAAGTGAAAGAAAAACATAGAGGAAGCGAAAAAGAAAGAGGAAATTGAAGAGGGAAAGGAAGAGGGAGACGAACGAAGAAAGATGGAGAGGAAGCGGAAGCGGAAGTGGTTTTATTTATTAATTTTTCATGTCCAGAACACCATCCATTACACTCTAGTGAGAGTCCATGTAATAAGTTTTAAATATTTCTTGCCCAATAATCAGTCACACAGATGGCCTTGTGATTAGCTAGCTGTAAATCCGGGGGGGGGGGGGGGGAGTTACAGCATGTGCTGAGGTTTGGGCACCTCAGTGAGTGGTCGTCCGTCTGGACATTCCCAAAGTCGCACAGAGGTTCCCCGTCGATGTTGCCCCACCGGGAAAGGTTGAAGTTGCAATTTGAGACCCCAGTACTCAGCCTGTAGAGAGCCTTCCAGGTTGTAAGGAAATTGTCACATCCAGCTGCTAGTTGTTCTTTTAGGGCCAAGATAGGGTTAGGTGTTGCCTCCTTCCGTATCTGAAGCCTCCTCTCTTCGGCGGTGACGTCAATTGGCTCTGATGTCCACAGGAAACTCCTTCTTGCCCGAAGCCGCCTAGGCTGCTGTTGGTGCCCATGTTGGGGGTGGAGATTGTCTGTCAATTGTTTCTTCAGAGCGGAAGTGCTAAAGGAAGAGGAAGAGGGAGGAGTAAGAGAAGAAGAAGAGAAGGAGCAGCTTCTGCTTCTGTTTCCTCTTTCTTTTTTTGCTTCCTCTTTCTTTTTCTCTTTCTCTCCCCCTTCATCTTTCTCTACCGCTTCGTCTTTCTCTTCCGCTTCCATATTCTGCTCCGCTTTCTCTTTTCGTTTCCTCTCTCTCTCTCTCTCTCTCTCTCTCTTTCGCTTCCTCTTTCCTTTTCTGTTCTCTTCTAGAGGAGGAAGAGCAGGAAGAGGAGAAGAATAAAGAGTTGGACTAACAAGGGCAGGAGGAACGCGGAGGAAATGGAAACAGAGACAGAGATAGGAGGGTAGAGTATATGGACTAACTGAATACTGGAATAGACACCAGGTTTTCAGCTACCTAACACAGAGACAAGCCTAAGGGGAAAAGTAAGAAATAAGAAATAGGCGTAGAAAGAGAGGAAGCGTTGGCAGAGAAATTAACGAAAGGAGTGCATGGTATAATGTCCAATTATGCATATTTAGCAATCGCAAGGATTGTAAGGTCCACTAGTGGTCAAAAAATCCGCTACATTTGAAATCTCAGATATCGTTTACTTGTACACAATTGCACACGTTCGGTATCTGGTTACATATGCTATCTTCAAATGCTGATGGAACGCCAAAAGATCACAGAGTTGTGTAAATATGACTGTACAATATCATGTTGACATTCCATGTGCAGATCTGATTTGACTTCGCCCTGTTTACTTGCCAATTTAAAACTGCATGCGCCTCGACCACACGGGTTTTGAACACGATATTTTATACATAACTCTGGTTATTCAACTAGCGTTTGAAGATGGCGACTATATCCTGAAACCGGTCGTACAGTATTGTCTACAAACAAGCGATCTTTCTAATTACAAATGTGGTGGATTTATTCATTAAGGAGAAAGAGACAGCAAAATTACGTGTAATACTTCAATAAAAAGATAGTGGTATTTCTCAAAATAATGCAAGGTCGTCTATTATTACGAAATACCACCACTGTTTAACCATTCGTAACTCGCAATCTGAAATTTATTTGGGGACGCGCAATGATCTAACAGGAATTTGTGACGATAATAAATAAACACACGATTAAACGCTGAACTCGGAAATGAAAGGCATTTCATAACATGCAAAAAGACCGGGAAACGGACAACAGTTAAAAATGAGAAAAAAAAGGAGACCTCACAGGTCACGCGTTCCCGTGGGTTAATTTTCCCACACAAAAATTTAATAAACCTGTGAGACGATTTTTTAAAATATCCCAAACTCGTAATTACTGATTGTTCAAATTGCGTATTAACTACCGATCTCCCGAAGATACAAGTTCGTGTACTATCTTAAAACTATAGTTCATTGTACATGTAACGAAATTTGATATGTCGATCAAACTAGTTCCTAAAATGCCAAACGTGATACCGAATTGTGGAAAGCTTTGCCAATCTGGTAAAAATACTGCCGAATTTACAAACATTCATGAAATTTGGAATGAGGAAAAAAGAATAATTCGTAATTAATTCAAACCAAATGTTTAAATGTTTGTAAAGCAAACTGTTATGGTCATCATTCGTAGACCTACAAACTACTAAAATCAACTTACACTAAGGATGACACACAAACACATCGGTGTCTGACTGAGGACTCGACCATCCGACGGGAACGGCCGCCCAATCCGTAGGTTGACGCCTGATACCACATGGCCATTCCACAAGACCGTAAATAACTTATGTCCAATTTCGCCACACCGTACGGAATTTGGGAGAACACCAAATTAGAAACAGCCACAGAATCTGGGAAATAGACCGAATTTGGCAAAAAACACCCAAATAATTCAGGATAAAACATCATGTTTGGCAACAAGGCATCAAATATGGCGAAAACTAACAATCAAATTGGCGAAAAATGACACCGACCGGCAAAAAGGACACCGCATTTGGCAGAAATCACCGAACGAGAGACACACGAAAGAAATTTTGCAAAGAATATCATGAATCTGGCAAAACTAATACCGCTTTTGGCCGAAAATAACACCACTTTTAGAACAATGATTATTGGTATGAAAGATTTTTTTTCTATCCCAATCACATAAACATACTCTTATTTTGTATGTGATCTCTTCATTGCTTTTACGCAACAAAATGGTTAAAGTATATTCCTGTAATTCTCCGAAATTAATCATCAAAGACAGACTTCATTTAAGGTTAGAAGAATATTTGGGAAAATCTGAAGAAATTTCGTGCACTGGGAATCCATGAAGGATAGTAAATACTGTATTCTTTACTGCAGTAATGTTTGTCTGCTGCTGTGAGGACGTGGATATTAGCGAACAGTAAAGAATACAGTATTTACTATCCTTCAGGGATTCCCATTGCACGAAATTTCTTCAGATTTTCCCAAATATTCTTCTCACCTTAAATGAAGTGAAAATTCTCGTGTATATTTAAATACTTAGTGTCACTTCTTCAACAAACGGAAACTGCAAACTGTGCAAGGAAAATTAGTATTTGACCAACTTATTTTACAGACTGTCAAAATTATAAAGAGAGGGATGGTTTCGATGTAAACGCCAACGGCAGAGAGTATCATCACATATGGGTGCTAATCAGTGACGATAAGAAGAGATTAATGTCCCTTGAGATGGTATTTTTGTGAAGAAGAGGTCGGAGTTACAGACTCGAACAGTCACAGAATACAGGAAACTTTATTAGAGAAATGTGACAATCTCGTTGTCATAGGCAGATAAATATGAACTTGCTATGGCTATTTCCATCGAACTGCTGATTACTGACAGGTAAAAGTAGTCTATCATTGGAAATCAGCTGTGCGAAGAAAATGTGGAAGATCGACCCATAAAATGGTTGCTTGAAATTAAAGACAAGACGAATTCAAGAGAGCATTAGTAAGCTGGAAGATTCAACAGTTGAGAAACGGAATACGACTTCGGTCTTGAAATAAGTATATATGGACCTACGAGGAGCTCTATCGAAAACAGAAGTTTGTTCCAAACAGATTCTAACTACCTGACTGCAGTTGCGTCAATAACATACTTGTGTCTCATTTGAGACGATGGCTGTCATCACCGTGTAATTATCGTTGTTAGAACTTGTCCTGTAGTGAGTGTCCGGTTGCAGACGCGTTAGTTGAATAGTTTTTGCGGCCTTCATGTGCAGCTCCTGCGAAAGGGAAACAAATGTCTTAATTGCAAAATAAATGTCTTAATTGCAAAGTAGCAACCGTTAAAGGTCAAAAAGTGATCCACATCTAAGATTCTACCAGGACCAGGTGGAATCAAGCCTGTAACGAAGCTGTTTATAAAACCGTGCGACTTAGAGAAATAAGCTATCTGGATCACATACACACTACCAGACATTTCCCTTTCTGTTCCACCCCCAAACAGAACGAGGGAGAAAATAATACATTTACGCCTCTGAATGAGCCCCTATTTCTCTTACCTTATCCTTGTGGTTTTTACGCGAAATATAAGTTGGCGGCAATAGGCACTTTCGGTAGTCAGCTTCAATTTCCAGCCCTCGAAATTTACTCAACAGTGTTTCTCGAAATGAACGTCGCCTTCCCTCCAGCTGTTCCCATTCGAGTTCCCGATGAATCTCTGTAACACTTGCGCACTGACCGAAGCTACCACTAACAAATCTAGCTCCCGCCTCTGTATTGCTTCTATATCATCCCCATCTGGTGGGGATCCCAAAAACTTTAGCAATAGTGAGGACGGGGTCGCATAAGCATTTTATGTGTGGTCTCCTTTTCGAAAAATCACATCTACCCCAAATTCTCGCAATAAACCGAAGTCGACCATCTACATTCCCCACGATTGCCCGTACGTGCTCGTTCTTGCTCGTTCCATTTCACATAGCTCTACAACGTTTCGACTTGATATTTAATCGTCGCGACTTTGTGAAGGTACACAGCACTAACGCTTTATTAGAAATTTAATGGATCGTTTTTTCCTACTCATATCCATCACTTTATATTTTCCTACATTTTCACCTAGTTGCCATACGTCGCACTAAGCCGCGGTGGAGTAACCGAGCGGCCTAAGGCGCCTCGCTGCGGAGTGAGCGGTTGCTCGCCGTCGGAGGTTCGAGTCCTCCCTGGGGCATGGGTGTGTGTGTGTCGTCCTTAGGTTAGTTTACCTTAGTTTTAGCAGTTTGTGACCTACGGACTGATGACCACGCAGTTTGGTCCGATAGATTTACAAACATTTGCAGTAATTTGCGTGTGAAACGCGTTTCGAAAATCGAGAAATGTGCAGTTCGCAGGTTGCCCTTCATGCGTCGCTCGCAAGATGTCAGTGAGAAAACAGCATTCCAGCGTTTCATACGATCTATGCTTCCTAAAGTAGTGCTGATGCATCGGCAGAAGCTTTTCGGCCTCAAGGAAAATTACAACGTTAGAACTGAAAATGACATCAGTCCCTTCTTTTACCTTTCTTCTAAGCGGCAGTCACCTGCTTGGGACATTGCTCTCAATCAAAGATTCCCGATAAATGCAAGCTAAGTAAGGCGCCTATGCCGTAAAGTGTACCGCAAGCACGTGATATTATCTGTTGCTATCTTACACGTACGAACAAAGTAGTAGTAAACATTATTTTTTAAAAAAGCTTATTTTATCCAAACAGTAAGAACACTGCAAGAAATTTATGATGTGTGTGTGCTCCAAAGAGTGTTCCTGGAGGAATGGTGGATATTCATGAATGGGATATGACGAGAACGATCATTTACAGTGAAAAAGTGTATTAATACGGGCTGTAAAACGCATGACCACTTCATCTATGCTGTGGAACTAGTCAGTTCTACTGCAAGCTCTTTGCTTTACATATTTTGACACGTGGCAGAATAGATAAGAAAAAGGAAAGTTTTCCCGGTTAACATGGGCTTCAAACTGCATGCCTTGCGCGCTACCAGCACCGGTTGCTTCTGTGAAAGACATCTCTTTTACCGAAAACATGCTCACAGCTCTCAAGGTATGCATTTTAGAGAGCTCGTGCTTATGAGACAGTTTTTAAAAATTTCGAATCGTCGTTTCTGTCGTATCCATGAATACTGACCATTCCTCACGAGGTACCTTGAATATTAGCATAATCAACTAGCTAACACAGAAATTTCCTTAAATAGTTTCGAGAAACTCTCCGAAACAGAAGGAATGAGGTATGAGGAAGTTATTCTTCATCTACATGGGATACTCTGCAAATCACTAAGTGCCTGGCAGAGGGTTAATCGAACCACCATTATACTATTTATCTCCCATTCCATTCTCGAATAGCGTGCGGGAAGAAAGAACACCTGAATCTCTCCGTTCGAGATCTGATTTCTCGTATTTTATTCCGATGATCATTTCTGCCCATGTAAGTGGGAGTCAACAATATATTTTCTCATTCTTAGGAGAATGTTGGCGATTTGAGTTTCGTAAGTAGCCCACGCCGCAGCGATAAACTTAATTTAAGACTTAATTGTTACTGCTGTGATTTTTTAATTATTGTGCTAGCATAATGAAAATGGGTAGAGTAAAATCCTGTATCCAGAATGGATTTCTAGCCTAGTGTTAACAGAGTGAAAGCTGCTAATCCTTGGGAATAAACTCATGGATAGAAATCATACATCACGAATTCCTCGAACCGTACATTTCTGAGCCAAAGAGTTATATCAGAGTGTAATACCGTACGTCATAATCTATTTAAAATAAGCAAAGTTGACTAATTTTTGAAATGGACTGTCACTGCAGGTGCTGCTCTAAAGCCATTTGCAACAAGAATCCTTTCCCGAAGAAGAGCCTGGAGTCGGTCCAAGAAGTGGTATCATATGTTTAGCAAATTGGATAGCCCAGATCCATTAACCGTACACTCTTTCGTGTAATCAGAACATTTGTTTTATTTAAATTATGTGCTAGAAATAGTAAAAACTGAGCCTCGCTGCCTCTTTATACCAGTTATGGATTTTCTGTCTAGAACTGCTCTGTCTCATACATTGCCTACGATGCACTCTCAAAACCCCTCACCCAACCCCTTTCCTCTGAACCAAAAGATTTATTCGTGCTTAAATTAGATGTTACATCACAGGGAGAAACACCTTATGCTGTCATTCTGTAACTGTCCGACTTCTTCAGCAATATTTTGCTTACCTCGTTGTCGTATCCTCTTAGACTTGCGCAATATGACTGCAATATCAGGCCATCGATATTCGTGCATCAGACAAAAATTCCGTCGAGGTTTTTCGTGCTTAAATTTTTCATTCTTTATATTTTTTTTAGCCTAAGGCTTGCCAACATTAGTTATTTTCATTATCTTGTCGCAGAGTTGTCATTAGGCCTATATTGAATTTCACACTCATTTTATTGTTTAACGATTTTCTTAGGTATTATGAACTTAATGAAGCAGGAAATTTAATCATTCGTGTTGCTCCGGCCTACAATAGACAAGTCCATAGCTACTTGTTGAATTTTGTAACTGCCTGCTGTTATATTGTCCCTTTAAGTTGATATCCTACAATTGCAAGTGAGAACGAAAATTTTACAATGACAAGCGTCCTATTGATCGTGTTTTGATTTTTATTCACCGTACTAATATGGCGAAGGAAATTTAAAATTATCCTCTCTCCCCGCGAATCCTGCCACGCCCCAAATATTTTGAGGTATCTTTCCATAGGGATGTCCTTGCTTTTATGGGTTCCTTTTGGAACTTTGACGACTGTGACTTTTTAGCCTTTGCCCCGTGTTAATCCTTCCTTTTAATACGTTCTGACATAGGGGCTTATGATCTGAGTAGTTTTGTGCTCTAAACCTCCCACTCCCCTCACATTCCAAAACAGGTAGCATAATACCTTAAAGACCTTGAAGTATGATATTGACGTTATACAGGTGCTTCAGTAGCTGAACTACGTCTTTCCGAAAGTGGACAAAGATGAGCCCTCATAAATGTTTCTGCAGATGAAATTATTTCTGGAACGGCGAGAGAGAAATGTAATTTATAATGTCGTAATTGAATTGAGGAACGTGATATTTCTGACACGTAAGTTACGAAATATCCAATAGTCACGAATATGTAAAACGTCGAGTATGAAATGTTTTTTTTTTTTTTTTTCCTTACGCATGTCGGGACCGACAGCAGGTATGCCTACAATGACGTTTCTGTTCTAGAAGAGTCAAAACTAGCTGATGACAAAAAATTAATTTTGCACACTACATTGTTTTTATATTTAAAAAAAATCAAAAGTGCGCTTTTTTCCCAAAGGAAACAAAAATATTTCCAAAAATACATAATTCTTTATTCTGTGACCTTCTTCTGTTTGAAATGATCTACATGCAGATAGCATCGGCTTCCACATATAACAGCAAATATCATCTCCGCCTGGTAACTTATTGGCCCGCATCCATATTATCAGAATAATTGTAATTCACGTTCACTTCATTTCAAGTACTAGTAGGTAATAGTCTATCAGTTTTTATTGTAAAGGTTTACCACCATCTCCACGTTATATGATTTATTGTTTCCAGGGAAAGATCAATGGAAACTACTTTCTCTTTATGATGAAATAAAGCAGCAAGGATGATATCTAATACATTTGCCCACCAGATAACACACATTGCTATGGTCCAATTCATTATTTATGTAGAGTGACTCATGGATGTTAACTTATTCATCCCTGACTGAACAAGAAATTAACGATAAATATTGTTTGCTGAGTTGTAACGATAAAATATAAGTGTTTTGTGATGTATAAGTAAACGAGTTCCTTTGTTGAAACGGGGAACCCTATGCGATAGAATTATACTTCACAATCGCTAACACAGGACAAACGAGATAAAAACTACACTTTCACTGCACTGCCAACGTCTGGGATAATTGGAAATTTCCGGTTGAAAAGTTTCCCGCTCTTGTCAGAAAATGACGTTCCGAAGCCCTTCATAGCCTATATGTGTAATTTCTCCCGTTAATTTTATCAGTAAACATACTTTAATTCATGCAAAATCACTCACGATTCTATTATCTATTAAATAATTTTAACTACTGCTCGTTTCACAAACTGAATCCACAGGACATTGTTAAACATTAATGTTTCGTCATCTTCGTGTGATAGCCTACCTCAGTTGAGTTCTGTTCAGACGTAAATAAGTATTCTGAAAAGCCGTTCTAAATATTGGGTATTACTGCAAGCACGCAAGGAGTGCTGACAAATAAACACTGTCTAGTCATCATTTGTTACGGCTGTTTTTCTCGATTTCATTAAGAATTTGTTCAAAAACAGATAAAGGATACGTTTTGGTTTCCACCTTATGACATCTCACATGTCTTTCTGTGGCCTGTAAACTACCGCTATACTTGCTTCTGAAATGTAGTTTCTGATGCTGTGAATGACCATGTAAATAAAACGCTAGCCAAATTTTTAACTGTGTGCGACAACTTGCATAAGTCGTCTAAATTCTGAAAACAGAACACATCTTTCACATGAACTCCTGAATGTTTAAAAGAGACAAATTTCCGGGAATAACCAATACATAAGAACCGAAAGGTAATTGCATTATGTGGCTCTAGTAGCTTACAGGGAATTCGACTGCAATGTTTCTTGGTTTTGGATAATGCCCAAAAGTGTACTGTCTAATTAGCTGTTTTCGATGACTATTATGCCAGTGCAAAAGAATCCGTACTTAATGAAGCATCACCTCTGAGATGAGCAAACCTGTTATTGTTGTGACCTTCAGTCCGCAGACCGCTTTGATGCAGCTCTCCACGCTACCCTGTCCTGTGCAGACCTCTTCATCTGAGAGCAAGAGCAACCTACATCCTTTTGAACCAACTTATTGCATTCGTTTCTCGGTCTCCCTCTATGATTTTTACGCTACACAATTCCTTCTAATGCTAAGTTGACTATTCTATGATGTCTCAGAATATGTCCCACTAACCTGTCCCTCGTCTTAGTCAAGATATGCAAGAAACTCCTTTTATCCTCAATTTTGTCGGGCACTTCTTCATTAGTAACGTGATCTATCCATCCAACCTTCATCATTCGTCGTTAGCACCACATTTCAAAAGCACCTATCATCTTTTTGTGTCAACTCCAGAGATTACGTTTCACTCCCATACGATGGTACACTCCAGACAAATGCTTTTAGAAAGGATTTCCTAACATTTAAATTAATATTGGATGTCAACAAATTACGC